>JAJHZJ010000429.1:0-1395000 GCA_023548195.1 Bettongia penicillata ogilbyi | reverse complement strand
TATGTGTCTATGTGTGTATGTGTGTGTATATGTGTATGTGCGTGTGTGTATATATGTGTGTATATGTGTGTATGTGCATGTGTATGTGTGTATGTGCATGTGTGTATGTGTATGTGCATGTGTGTGCGTGCGCGTGCATGTGTTTATGTGTGTGTTTATGTGTGTGTGTGTGTGTGTGTGTGATGACTACTGCCTTTACACTTTAGAGTCTACTTGATTTTTGGGCCCATTATTAAAAAGCTCTTCGTGGTCCCAGGCTTAGGTCTTCTGGGATGTGTTATAGGTGTTCTTTCTGTCTGTAGGATGGAACTATCCCTGATGCTATACAGCCTTTTGGACTTGGCATTTTAGATTCTTCTTTTGGTAACAAACCCCTTGAATCTTTAAAAAAATAGCTTAAAAACAGAATTATCGCACACATACTTGACAAGTTCTCTAAATAAGAATGGGTTTATGTTATATATCACAAAACATACAGTTTCTAATCTTGGTGAATATAGAGTTGTTTTGGCAGGGCATGTATTCCTTAAGTATGTGTTATCTGAAATTATTGGTTTCTACTCTTAAAACAAATTGATTGACAATGACAATGTTGTAAATGCAAACTTTTCTGCTCTCAGTTGATTTTTTTCAGCTCTTCATTGAGATCTCTAGATTCTGAGCCACATTCAATTATATCTGCTTTCTTTTTAGGATATAATTTCTGTTTTTAATCATTCTAGAGTTTCCCATTTCAATTTTTCTTAGGAATCCACAGAATTCTACAAACCATCAAGCACAGAATCGCTTTTCTTTTTCTCATGTGTTAAGAGAGCTTTGTAATTTATTGATGATTTAGTGCTCATCCTTCCTTCTGGCTTTATGATCCTCTTTAGGATTTATCTGCTTGTACTCTGGAGTTTTATTACATGTTTTTACTGGTAAAATCTTTGGTGTATCAATATCTTATTAAATATAGTTCCCCCATCACTCATTTTACAACTCCTTCTCCTTTACTGCTGAGTAGATCTGAGAGGCTAGACAGTAAATGTCATTCAGCCTCCTTGTTTTTATTTGGTGGGGGTGGCAGGAATGGATTTACAATTCATTATTCTGAGCTCTTGCCCTAAGTAACCTCTTAGAGGAAAGGACTGCTCCTATATGGACTTCAGTTCACTTTCCATCAGGTTCAGGGCAGACACTCACACTAGCCTACAGCCCATTTCCTCCCATTACTCTCTTGCCTTCTTAAAGCTGGGCTGAATCACCATCTCTAGCTATTTACAGGGTTGATGAAGGGCAAGGGAAAGGAAGTGTCCTTAAGAGAGTTGCTGTAGTGATAGGATTCCTTAACCTAGGATTGGACCCCAGTTAGAAGATAGCATGATTTTAGTTTCTTTTTCTTCACAGGGCTAGCCAGAGTCAATATCTTCCAAATGGCATATGTAGGGAAACTAAAGGGTTAGATATGCTTGGAGAGTAATCTCTTCAGCAGAGGAGATCTAAGAAAGATCTGACACAGAAATCCACTGGGCCCTTTTGTTTCTGGGTCAGAGTATGGAGGATAAAGACTGGGTGAGTTCTCTGATGATAATTCTTTATTTTTCTGTCTTGTGAGGGTTCTTTCCACTTTGTTTCTTGGATTCAGATGGAATTGCTCTGCCTCAGATGTGTAACTCTGGGAGGAATTCTGAGAGTTAAAGGGATTGGGAGAGAGTATCTCTTCTGCCATACGGCTGGTCATGTTCATAATGTTAATACTGACCAAACCAATAATGCTAAATTAAGCACTAGAGATATAGTATTCTAGTATCATGCAATAATAAATGAAGCAATAGTTGCAAATAAGTAACATGTAGCAAAGAAAACTGGAATGCAGATATGTAAATTAGTGACAATACAAAACAACATGAACAGAATTATGGGAAAGCAGTTACAATAGCTATGTTCATGTACTCAAATCAGAGCTTAACTAGGCAAAGTGTCCATTAAATCAGAACCACTTCCACATACACAAAATCTCAACAAAACAAATACATCACTTATTAATCATCATCATAAATAACAGCCACTTTGCATTTATGAATTCAGCAGCTCCATCATAAAAGAGAGAGATACCTCTGGGAAGACAAAAAACAAAACAAATCATTATAGAACAGAACTAGAAAACAGAATTAAAAAACATTAAGAGAGGAAACAAACCAGTGAATAAACATGAAAAGTTTCAAAATAAACATCAAAAAAATGGAAAAGAAAAAAAGAATTTTTTTTTAAAAACTCTTCTGTCTCCCACCCCAGAAATAACTGAACTCACAGGCACATAAACCTCATAGAAAAGAAATCATCCAGATGAGAAGGTGTCCTGTGTCACTAGCTTCAGGGTCATTGAAGCAAACCTGTTTGAGATAAAATGTGAAAAACAAAAGGAAGAAGATAAAAGAATATTGGAAAGTTCTGGAAGTAGCAGATGGACCATTTCAAAAACCCTGGGCATGGGGGTGGTGGGGGAGAGAAGGGAACAATCATTTATGAAATGCTTACTAAGTGATTTACAAATCTTATTTCATTGGCCCATCTCTCAGGCTCCCCTTTCTCTCTTGGGGGAGATGGCATTGTCCAAGTGAAGCCCACACTGCCATCCAGGCAGCACCTGTGCCAGGTCCCCACCTCAGGGCCTATCACAGCTAGCAGCAGCACTTTTTGGGGAGTCACTATCTCTGTATTCCCAGCTCCACTGGAAATATTCCTCCTTCCCAGCCACAGTCACCTTCTCAATAAAGCTCTTCCTTGAATCCAGTCATATTGTTAGGGATTTTCCCCCCCTGTTCAGCATTTATTCTACTTCTTCATGTGAATGTTATTTCTCCCCAGGAGATGTTAGTTCCTAAGGTCTTGAGGTGGACTTGGTTTTCTTTTTGCATTTTCTTCAAAGCCATCCCTCCCTTTAGCACATGCTTAATCTATGTTTATTGAATTGAATTAAATGTTGGACTCACACCTTTATTGATGCATCTAAATAAGTCAACAAACATGTATTAAGCCCCTATTATGTGCCATGACATTGACTGGGCATGCAAAAAGAGGCAAAAGACATTCTCTGCCCTCAAGGAGTTCACAATCTAAAGAAGACAGCCCCATTAGTTTATGATTCTCCTCCTCACCTCCCTATGTTGTTTCCTCAGCCCTAGATTGGTGACTTTCCCAGTGAAAATTGTTGATATTTCTCTTTGAGGACTCACTGAATAACAGGAAAACAGTTTAAACCCTGAGCTTGTCATCTCTTTGGGCCACTCTGGAGTCTCAGCATTTATATCCATCAGTAGTTGGATGAATTAGCCCTAAAATCACGTTGTTCCCAATGCCATCCCCAATCCTCCCATCTATTGAGCTTTTATGATGTACAGTGATGGGCCAGGTCATGGCGCTCATGATTTCTGTTTCCAAGCAACAATCTTCTCTCAGTATTAACTGCTTTATCGAGATGGAAAACCCCATAAGTCCCCTGCTTTTCCTCCTCAGTTGCTTATGTACACTGAATGGATGCTATTTATATTGACAAAAAAAAAATACCACTGGTCAAAGCTGGGTCCTGATTGTACAAATAATAAATGCCCTAAAATCATCCTGTTATTCAAATTCATACTGACTATTTCCATTGGGCTGAAACCAATGATTGTATTTTACATAATCAACTTGGAATAGTACAAAGACTCTCTGAGACTGCTTTGGGGGACTCATTATTCGCAGTAATTGAGGCCAAGCTATAGATTTCAATCATTCAGTCATTCAATCTACTCTGTGCCAAGCCCTGTGATTGGCAAAGAGGATAAAAAGACTTAAATGAAGCAGTCTCTGATCTCAGGGGAATAGAAGGGGCTGACCAAGTGAGTGGGCTATCATGATAATTTATTGATGTACACAATATTATGCTTGTTTAACACTTTATTAAATTCAGCAAACAATCATTAAGTGCAAGCATTGGACAAGGTGGAGTGGCATTCTATTAGGAGAAACAACACATGCTTGACAAGATGATTCTGGGGGGACACTGGTATTTGGGGGATCAGGAAAAGAGGGGGCACCACAGAAGGGGCCATCGAGTTGAGTCCCAAAGGGTACTAGTGATTTCAAGAAGGAGAGGTGAGGAGGCAAGACTGAGAGAGCAGTTGGGGCATGGGGACTGGTCCATGCAGAGGGACAGTTATCTTCCCTTAGGCCCCTCCAACCTCACCTGAGTTTTCCTCTGCTCAGATCATGGGGAGCTGGCATTTAGTCCAAAGAGCTTCTGGCAGATTTTCTGCTTTCGCATTTTGCCTCCTCCAACTTCCCTCCCCACTCCTTTATTCTTTGTGCCGCACCCCAAGTTTTCCATTTCTTATGCTTGAGAGAGGAGCTGTTTATATGGGTCACACAGGAACAAGCAAAACAGACAGGAAAGGGAAATGATCAGAAGGCAGCCAAGAAGAGAGAAATATTTCACTCACCATTGACACCTCACTAGCATCCTGTCTCTCCATTAAATGAAGATGAAAAGGAGAATGCTCATGTTGAATCAACACAGCCCAAGTGAGCTAGGCGTTTGGCACAGGGCCAGTAAGTTTGACTAATATATTCAGACAAAAGAGAAACTTTCAATTATGAAGCCTCCTGATCCTCCTGCCAACCACTAGTGCTTTCCCTCCCTCCTGAACTATCTTGCACTTAACAGCTTTGCATCTATTTATAGTCCTTTGCTTTCCAGTCAGCCTGCATCTATTTTTATATCTATTTGTTGTCCCCCTTGTTAGGGCTCTGAGTTCCTTTCCAGGGGGGTTGGTTTCATTCTTTGTACTTGTATTATCAGTGCCCATGTGCCAGTACTTGGCCAGGGCAAACACTTAATCAATACATGTTTGATTGACTTGATTGAGGAGGAGGAGTTCGCTCATGATTGAAGGATTGGGAAAGGATAGGAGATGTGGCCAAAACTTTTCTTAACAGGTATGGTCTTGGTTGGTCAAATGTCAATTGCACCGTTAAAAATGGAATTTCCTACAGGCATCTCACATGTAACATACCCTCAAATAGAACATTACCTTTGACCTATCACCTACTGTTCCTCATTTATTTTTTTCAAGGGCACCAGTATATTTCCAGTTACCATGGTCCATAATCTCTCTGTCATCCCTGACTCTTCAGTTTCTATCACCCCACACAGCCAATAAGGTGTTAAGTCTTGGTGACTGGAATCTACTCCTCTTACTTCTGTCCACTTATAAGGTCTTTGAGAGCTGGGACTGTTTGTGTGTGCACGTGAATGTGTGCATGAGCACATGTATGTGTGTGTGTGTGTGTTTACCTTTCTCCCTATCCCCAGGGATAGTACCTGGCACATAGAAGGTGTTTAATAAGTACCTGTTGACTTCTCTCCACCCATACCACACCATCAGTCTATTATAACAGTCTAATTTGTTCCTCTCCCTGCCTCATCCCTCCTCTTCCCTAATGCATTGTCTACCCAACTTCCAAAGTAACATTTCCAAAGCACAGGTCTGACCACATCTCCGCACTTTTTCAAGCCCCACTGACTACCTCTAGGATTAATCAGTTAATAAGTCAATATTTATTAACCTCCTACTATGGACCAGACACTATGCTAAGCACTGAGGGGGCAAACACAATGAAGAAAATGACCCCATTTGTGAGAAATTTATATTCTAATGGGGAAGACGATTAGAATTTTATACATACATATATGTGATATGTGTCTGTATCTATCCATATGTGTACATAGAATTGTTTGTGCATATATAATATATATATATATATATACATTATACATATGTATTACTTCTAAAGAGAATCAATACAAATACAAGATAGTCTGGAAAGGAGGGAACTACCAGGTGAGTGGATCAGGAAGAGATTCCTGCAAAAGATGGTACCACCATTGGTGGCATTCCACCAATGGAAAGGCAAGGAGAGGGGAAATGGAGGGTCATGTGTGTAAAAGCCAAGGAGAAGGCCAGTTGGGCTGGATTTGAGAGTGTGGCAGTAGTGACCAATGAAGCTGGAAGGAGAGGTTTGGTAGTGTTTTAAAAGTCTAGAGGAGTTTTCTCTATCATCCTAGAGGCAGTGGGAAGTTGGTGTTCATTGAGTGAGAGAGTCCCATAGTCAGATCTCTGCTTAAGGAGAATCACTTGGTCAGCACATGGAGGCTGGGCTGGAGCAGGGGCAGGCTTGAAGTTGGTCAGTGGGATTAAGAGGCTATTGGGTTAATCTCAGTGAGAGCTGATGAAGGACTGAACGGAGGTGACTGACAGTAAATTAGACTTTCCCATGCATGGTTGTAGTCCAGGTTATGGTGATGATTAGGAAACACAGGATTATAGTTTCTAAAAGAGGATGATTTAGGAAGTCTGATAGAAAAATCCTTCCCAAGTTACTCCAGCCTGGCATTCCAGGCTATTACCTAGCTGGGCCCCTGGTGGCCCCTTTGCTGCTCCACTGGTTGAAAATTCCTCCTGCCTAGAATGCTCTCCCTACTCTCATACCTTTCTTGGAATCCTGAGATTCCTTCCCAACTCAGCCCACAGAACACTTCTTAAGGGAAACCCGAGTTCTCCTAGCTAGAGTATACATCTGTCATGGCTTTACTCTGTCACTATTTTGAAGGTTGTATGTGTATATTTGGAGGTGTATGTATACATTTGCCTTAATTGAATATAAGCTCCTTGAGGGCAGGGGCTAGTTTGGTACTAGTGTAGTAGTGTAGTACAGTGCCTGGCACACAGTAGGTGCTTAATAAGTGCTTGTTGATGGACTGATTGCCAAGGATGTGTCCATGGGAGAAGTTGGGTCCTGGTTAGATGGGCCTTATGGATCTGAGAAATAAAAGTCAAGAGTTTCTCTACTCAGCCAAATGTTACTTGGAAAGCATGGTTTTTTTTGTCCTAGGAAGCCTACATCTCTGAATCTATCTCATCTTATTCTTATCTACCATCATACTTATTCTTATAGAAGTGAGGATGGAGACCAAAAAGTCCTACAACTATCCAGAGTATTTAAGCTGATAAACCAAGTGACCACATGCAAATGCTCTTTTGGGTATAATAGAGATAATCTACAAGGCTGTTGACATCTGATTGCAGATTCCTTTAATGTGGAGTTGACTGAGGAGGGATGGACCCCAGATGAACACATTGTGATGGGGAGGTAAGTGAAGAATACAGAAAGAGAAATCACTTACCCAGAGTTCTGTTGTTTTGGAGTCAAAGTTGGAAGCCAGGTGTCTCCTCATTCTTGAGTGTCAGAGTTTATCATAGACAAAGTTCTGTATATTGTTGGAGGAACCTTAAACAGCTTCTCATTTTACAGAGGAGGAAAGGGAGACCTAAGAAATAAAGCGACTTGGCCAGGCCCATACAGGCAGTGAGTGGCAGAGCTGAGAGCAGAACCCCATTCTTCTGAGTCCTCTTTCAGTGATGTTTCTGTTATACCCTCTTCCCTTTCCTTTCCTGATGGTTCTACCCGGTGACCATGGGTCATCCCCTAAGGTGGCTATAGACCCTTCAACATTGTTGCTGAATTGACATTGCCTTTCATTGTACCCAGAGAATTTCTCACTTTTACCCCAGGAGCAAGTCATGTGGCATTTCATCAGATCTTAGATCACTGAGATCCCCCAGTCCAACCTCTCAATTTACAGGTGAAGAAACTGAGGCTCAGAGAATTGAAATGATGTGTCCAGGGTTCCCCAGACACTGAGGGGAAGAGGTGGGGTTTTTGAACCACAAATCGTAGACTCCAAAATCAGTGCTTCTTTTATCTGTTGTGGCATATTGAAATCAGAATGGGAGCAACAGAGCTTCCCATCTGAGGTGAGATGAAGAAGGAGTCAATGATCATTATTTCCTTGTTAAGACGTGTTGGATGGTAGCTTCTGATTGCTGGGATATCCTATTGATGACCTTAGCATACAAAACCACAGCCTGAGTCATTCCAAGAGTTATTCCAGTACTGTCATGGCCATCAAACTCTCAAAGTGAAGTGAGGGCTTTGCCCCATGATGAAATAGACTTCACCTGTACTAGGGATGGAAGATAGTTTTCTCCCAAGCTAGTAATCTGACACACAAAACTGAATCCTTTTTTAAAATTAATTTTTTATTTATCACTTAACAGGGCATTGAAAGCCATAGAGTCTAAGGGTACCATAGCGTGTTATCACTGATGGCTTCCATGTGAAAAATGCCCTAAGAGACATTGTCAAGGAGCTGTATGACTGAAGAGGTGGACTGATGTGAGGCACAGGGGGATGGCACAGATGGATAGCCCCCAGTCCACCCCAATGTCCACAAAGAACTGCCAATCTGGGAATATTCCCCCCTTCTGATGCATTCTATGTAGCCTGGCAGATTTTCAAGAGGACAGATAAATAGGAGTTACATCAAGTAAGAAGGGGTTCAGGGATTGGTTCTAAGCCACTTTGGTCATGACTTCATGCATCATGTTTAGGCAATCCTGGAAAAATATTGGTAGTTTGTTTAAGGTTTTAGTTGATTTCCTGTCTTGCCAGTACCAACAATAGGGTTCTTCCTCAGGGGCAGATGGAAGCTTAGCTTTAAGCTTTGCTGTATTTCAAGCTTCATAAAGGCAGGGGACAGTGTCCTAAATAGCCTTCAAACCCTCTCAGTATCAGCACAAGACCCTGCACATAGTCACAAAAACCAGGGGAAAGGTCTTGTCTCTGAGACCAGGCTCAGACAATTATCTGGACTTCCTGAAAGTATATACAGTTGGGGTGAGATGCGTATAGGTACATGGCTCCTTGCTGCCTCTGGCTGGTGTAACCTGGGAGCTATCCCAAGCCAGTGGAGATCTGCTTCCAGACTAGTGCTTCTGAGACTTCTCTAGGCATGGGGCAGAGCTTCCTCTTTTCTTTCTTTGACTATCCATGCTCCAATTTTTATCCCATTGTCCTAAGCTAGGATTTCATAAGGTCCCCAATACCTGTCCCTATGCCAATCAAGAGAAGTAACAAAGAACATGTCCTCCCTTTCACAATGGTGTCAGTGTAATCTCCAAGGCTCACAATGCTCTCTGAGCTCATCTCATTTCACCTGCTTTTAGTTTTAACACTTTAAAAAAAACCCTAGATGATTTATCCTGACAATGTGTTTCAGCTACTGACATTTTTGACACTTTCAAGAGAATACCCAGACATTATTTGTACTTAAATGTACTTTTCACTCCATCCTATTTGCCCATTAAGACTGAATAAAGCTTCTTCTAGTCTCCTTCAGAGCTTTACTTTTCTCGGTGGATCTCTCCTTTTTGTTTGAGTCTTTAATCAAAAGTCTCAACAAGGAGAATTTTCTTTGAAAAACAAGGTGTTGTGCTGGGAATCTCTGGATAGGAAAATGGACTGCTTTGAAATGGTAGGAGTTTTATCTCTACATGAATGGATAGCACATTTGTTCACGTGTGATTCCATCATATTAGAAATGCATCTTGAGAAACAGAATTATCTTGGGCTGCAGAGAATGAAAAGGAAATCTACCTTCTCTACCTATGATCGTAGAATATTGGGAAAAAATCAGTGGAAATGTATTTAGCATCTACTGTACACAGAGCCCTGACCTTAATAATGAGGGAGATACAGAGTTCAGGTGAGACTGAAATAATCTGTGACTATCACCATATCAGTGAACTTTGAGACATTGTGGGAACTGGAGACTGGAGGAGAACAGATGGCATTTTCAAACCCTACAGTGCCATTCAAATGCTGTTACTATCATTAATAGTATTATTATTATGCATAAAGAAGAAGATATGATGGCTCATTAGAGAAGGTGGCCAACGCCTTGGAGGAAGAGTACCTGACTTCAGTTTTTGGTTCTGATGTAAAGGAGGGTTTGGACTTCCTAGGATAGAAACAAGCATTTAATTATCTACTATGTGCCGCACACTGTGCTAAGTGCTGTACAAATATGATCTGAATTGATCCTCACAACAGCCCTTCAAGGTAGGTGTTACTATTTGTATCTGTTTTACACCTGTGGAAACTGAGATTTGGTGACTTGCTAGGGCTCCACAGCTAATAAGTATCTGAGGCTAGATTTGAACCCAAGTTTTCCTGATTCTGTCCACTGGACTACCTAGCTGCTACTGTCCCACCTAGCTTTTCTAGCCTCTAAAGCCTCATTCAGCTCCAAACTGATGATTATATGACCCTCTGACCTTGGATACTGGCCCAATATTGTATACAACATTTATTAAAAGAATTTTAGAGAACCGAGATTACAAAGAGCTATCATGTCTTCATTGGGAACAGTCATGACAGATTAATTATATCTGCTTGTTTGACAGGCTTATTAAATAGTTCAACCAGGGGAATGCCAATATCTGCCAAGACAGAATTTACCTTGATTTTAGCACAGCACTTGCTCAAGACTCATTTGCTATTCTTGTGGACAAGATGGAGAGATAAGGAGCAGACAACTGTACAGAAGGGTCACTTGGGAATTTCTGGAATGACTGGAATCCACAAGATTCAGTGATGGCTCAAGGTCAGCTTAGAGAGAGGTCTTTGGTTGAGTGCTCCAGGCTTCTGTGTGCAGACATATTCAGGATGACATTTTTATTGACAATAATCCCTTGGAGAAAGGGATAGACAGCAAGGCTGACCCAAATTATCATGAGATGCAGTGACCCTCAATATTCCATGGAGTCCCCTGCTTCTGGGTAGCAATGGCAGGATGGTGAGGAAGGGCTCACAGGTTGTTTAGTTTCACAGGTTTAGACCATCTACATACTTGGTATTCTCTGTCCAGCATCCAATAAGCCTACAGATTTCTGGATAACCACACCGATTAAGTGACTCTTGTTATGAACAACATCAGAAGAAATGATGTGATGGCAATTAAAGGGAACATACTTTTCCTGGCTCTAGGCCCAGCATTTTCTGCTCTCTGGTGCCAACTGGCTGCTCTTGGTCATGTGTGTTCATACATGTGCACCTCTTTACCACTGTAGTTGATGTTTGTGATCACTCTTTCTTCTCTGCTCTGGTCCTTTCTCTTAGTGTATTTTTGGGAGGGTATACCTCTCAATGGGGGAAGTTGCTTTATAACCATCTTCTTTTATGTGGCCCTTCAAATAAATGCCTTTGCTAAAGAATGGAGTGAACTGGGTGATTGTTAAGGGAAGTAGATCAGTTGGGGCTCAAGAACTAATGGTAGGAGGCTGGTCACTCATGAGGCTATCCTTAGGAGCATGTCTCTAGTAACAGCCACTCTTCCATAGACTCAGTCTGTATTTACTGGTGTGAGTTGTAAGCCCTAAGAGGTTACATCTATTCTTCTGTCACACACAAATATATACTTAGTACCTGTAGGTATATAGACTGCTACAGGTCAGCTTTATACTAACTAAATGATAAGAGAAATTATTTAGAAAAAATATTTCACTCACTCATTGGAATTAATTTTAAAATGATCTGGATAATTATCTCAATTTTCCACCTGGTCAAATGGAAAATAGTCTTAATCGAGTTCACATCCTATAATAAAAGCTCCCATTAAACATAGAGATGAGGATTCTCAAAGTGCTTTTCTCCTAGTAGTCCTATTAGTCTGGGAAGTAGTTCCTAGTAGTCTGGGAAGGTTACTCCTTGCTCTACTTCCGTGGGCCCTATTGTACCTACAAAAATGACAGCACATTACTTTCTAGGCATTGACCATCAAGAGGTCATGGATTAAAAAAGCAGTCTTCTCTTCTGATTAGGGCAGGACTCATTTATTTCAAAACCATTTTCCCTAAAGAGTCACATGGATTGGAATCAAGTTAACTTTGTGTTCATTAATAGAGTAGGACCCTCTTAACTGAAAACTGACTCTTTCTTTGTACAAAGGACACCATTTGCCTTGATCTTTGAGAATATTAGTGCTTAGAATATAGAGGGTAAGAAGAAGGGATTTGTTCTTGAGGGAGTGTATAGGGAACAACTTCTTCATATCTAGAAGCAACAAGAACATGACCTGGACATTCTTGTTTCACCGCTGATCTTATTGAAAATACATCTAGCTTATCCCCATTGCATATAATGCTTGCTGAAAGTTTTAGGTAGATAGTGCTTATTATTTTATGGAAAGTTTCATTTATTCCTATGCTCTCCAATGTTTTCAATAGGAATGGGTGTTGTATTTTGTCAAAAGCTTTTTCTGCATTTATTGAGATAATCATGTGGTTTCTATTAGTTTTGTTGTTGATATCATCAGGCTAATAGATTTCCTCATATTGAACCAACCCTGCATTCCTGGTATAAATCCTACCTGATCATAAGATATTATTCCTGTGATAAGTTGCTGTATCCTTTTTGCTAAAATCTTATTTAAAATTTTTGCATCTATATTCATTAGAAAAAGTGGTCTATAATTGTCTTTTTCCATTTTGGCTCTTCCTGGTTTAAGTATCAGAACCATATTTGTATCATAAAAAGAATTTGAGAGGACTCTTTCCCCAGTTTCCCCAAAATGGTCTATATAGAATTGGAGTTAACTGTTCTTCAAATATTTGATAGAATTCACCTGTAAATCCATCCGGACCTGGAGACACTGTCCTAGGGATTTCATTGATGGCTTGTTCATTTTTTTTTTTCTGAGATGGAAATATTTAAGTATTCAACTTCCTCTTCTGTTATTCTGAGCGATTTATAGTTTTTAAAATACTCATCCATCTCCTTTAGATTGTCAAGTTCATGGGCATACAGCTGAGCAGAGTAACTTCCAATTACTGTTGTAATTTCATCCTCATGGGAGGAGAGTTCACCCTTTTCATTTTTGATATTCGTAATTTCGTTTGCTTCTTTTTTCTAATCAAATTGACCAAAGTTTTATCAATTTTGGTTTTTTTTTTCACAAAACCAACTCTTAGTTTTATTTATTAGCTCAATAGTTTTCTTAATTTCAATTTTATTGATCTTTCCTTTGGTTTTCAGTATTTCTAATTTGGTATTAACTTGAGGATTTTCAATTTGTTGTTTTTCTAACTTTTTCAGCTGCATGCCCGATTCATTGATCTCCTCTTTCTCTATTTTATTAATGTAGGCATTCAAAGATATAAAGCTTCCCCTAAGAACTGCTTTTGCAGTATCCCATAAGATTTGGTAGGTTGTCTCATTATTGCCAGTCTCTTCAATAAAAGTTTTGATTGTTTCTATGATTTGTTGTTTACCACACTCATTCTTTAGGTTTAGTTTTTTAGTTTCCAATTAATTTTTGGTCGCTTTCCATGACCTTTTATTACATATAATTTTTATTGCATTATGATCTGAGAAGGATGCATTCACTATCTCTGCCTCTCTGCACTGGATTGTGAGGTTTTTATGCCCTAGTACATGGTCATTTTTTTGTATATGTGCCATATACCTCTGAGAGATAGATATATTCCTTTCTATCCCCATTCAATTTTCACCAGAGATCTATCATATCCACCTTATCTAAAGTTTTATTCACCTCCTTAACTTCTTTCTTGTTTATTTTGAGGTTAACTTTATCAAGTTCAGAGAAGGGGAGGTTGAGGTCCCCCACTAATATAGTTTTTCTGTCTATTTCTTCCTGTAACTCCTTTAACTTCTCCTGTAAGAATTTGATGTTATACCACTTGGAGCATATATGTTTATTAATGATATTGCTTCATTGTCTATAGAACCTTTTAAGCAGAATATAGTTTCCTTCCTTATCTCTTTTGATTAGCTCTATTTCTGCTTTTGCTTTGCCTGAGATTAGGATTGCTACCCCTGCTTCTTTTTTTTTTTACATCATATGAGGTACAATATATTCTGCTCCAACCTTTTACCTTTATCCCGTGTGTATCCCCCTGTTTCAAATGTGTTTCTTGTAAACAACATATGGTTGGATTATGGTTTTTAATCCATTCTGCTATCCATCTCCATTTTATGGGAGAGTTCATCCTGAGGAATATCAGGTCACTGGATTCAGATGGCTCTGGAGAAGAAGTGAGGCTGTGACCTTCACAGCCCTCCTTCTCTCAAAACAAAAAGTGCAAGTCATGTCATCATTTCCCTGACAGCATAGTCTTCTTTGGTAGCGAAGGACGAACACACTCCTGTGAGTAGATACAGCTGGTTGAATGCTAGCTGGGTACTTCACCTCCTCCTCTCCTGTCTGCTTTTCCCTCCTCTTCCTTCTCCTCTCCAAAGGAAGGTAAATTTGGATGGCCAAAAGTTGTCCAGTTTCCCTGGGTTTTACTGCCTCCTTTCTCCTCTTCCCTTTCCTACTGTTCCCTTGCCTTTCCTTTCCCTTATTCTGTTCCCTGTCCCCCTGTTCTGTCCCCCATCTTTTCCCAAAACCTTAAATCTACTGCACTCTGAAACTTGGACTCCAAGGGGCCCCTGCCAAGTGCTTCTGGACCCCCCTAGCTTTATGGTCATTATCAATAGTAACTGTTGCTGTTTCCCACCCAGCCTAGTGTCTTTCTTTTTCTTGACCTCACCAAAAGGGCCATGCCCTGGCTACTTCTTAAACAGGTCTATTCAATGAATGGGTGTTGAGTCACCCTAAGTGAGTACCTGCAAATACCTTGGCCTAAAGGATCCAAGGTCTCCCAATTCATCCTGGGCCATCTCTAGTCATCCTGAGGAATATCAGGTCACTGGATTCAGATGTCTCTGGAGGAGAAGTGAGGCTGGTGACCTGCATAGCCTTCCACTCAAAACAAAGTCAAGTGCAAGTCATGTCATCATTTCCCTGATGGCATGGTCTTCTTTGGCAATGATAACACAATGAAGAACGAATCATCCCATTCACATTCACAGTTATGATTACTATCTGTGTCTTTCCCTCCATCCTCTTTCCCCCAGTTTGTGCTTTCAGTTTTCCCTTTTCCATTCCCCTCCACAACAGTGTTTTAATTTTTGACCACCTCCCTCAGTCTTCCCTTCCTTCTTTCAGCCCCACTACCTTTTTACTTTCTTTTACCCTTACTACTTCTTCCCTCCCTTTAGGCTTCCCCTTTCTTTTCTTTCCCCCTTCCACTCCTGCTGCCTATAGATCCAGTTAGATTTCTATACTTAACTGAGTTTATTTTTCTCTCCTTGAACCAAATCAGGTAAGAGTAAATATCAAACAATGAATCTCCCTCCCCTCTTTCCCTCTACTGTAATATAATTTTGTGCTTCTTCCTGTGATGTAATTTACCATTTTCTGCCTCCTCCTTTTCACATCTCCTGTTACAATCCCTTCACATCCTTAAATCACATTTTTATCATCACATCACTTTTTACCCACTCCCTCTATCTATGTATAGCCCTTTTATATATCATGATAAATATACAATTCTCAAGATTAACAGTATCATCTTCCCTTATAGGAATATAAACAGTATGCCCATATTGAATAACAAGTTGTTGGGGTTTTTTTTCCCTCTTTTTATGCCCTTATTGAGGCTTGTGTTTGAAGATTGAATTTTCTATTGAGCTCTGGCCTTTTCATCAGGATGATCTGGAAATCCATTATTTCATTGAATGTCCTTCTCCTTGCCTGCAATATTATGCTCGTCTTTACCAGGTAATTGATCCTTGGTTGTAGTCCCAGCTCATTTGCCTTACAGAATATCATATTCCAATTCCTTTGATCTTTTAATATAGAAGCTGCAACGTCCTGTGTGATCCTGACTGTAGCTCCTCATTATTTGAACAGTTTCTTTCTGATTTTCTGTCGAATTTTCTCCTTCACTTCATAGTTCTAGAATCTGTCAGTGATGTTCCTTTGTGCTTTTTCTTTGGGATCCCTTTTGGCAAATCAATGGTGGATTCTTTCCCTGACTATTATGCCCTATGAATCTAGAATTTCTGGGCAATTTCACTTGATGATTTCTTGGAAGATATTGCCCAGGCTCTTCTTTTTCATCATAGCTTTCTGATAAACCAATAATCTTTGGATTTTCTCTCCTGTATCTATTTTCCAGGTCAGTTGTTTCTCAATGAGATATTTTACATTTTCTTCTATCTTTTCATTCTTTAGATTCTGCTTGACTGATTCTTGATGTCTTATAGAGTCATTATTGCCCAAGTCTAATTTTCATCAAATTGTTTTCTTCAGTTAACATTTGCATCTCCTTTTCCATCTGTCCAATTGTTCCTTTTAGGAAATCTTTCTCCAGTTTTTTTTTTGTATTTCCTTTTACATTTGTCCAATTTTCCCAGTTAGGTTTTGTGCTTCCTCTTACATTTGTCCAAGTTTCCTTTCAAATTCTTCTCTGATTTCTTTTTTCATATTTTTAAAACCATTGGCCACTTTTCTTCTATTTCTCTAATTCAGCTTTTAAAATCCTTCTTCAGCTCTTTCAAGGGTGCCATTTGTGCTTGCAAGAAGTTCAGATGGGAGTACAATCTCAATGCTGACCTCTTTGGTATTAGTGTTTTGGTCCTTGTCCCCATAGAAAGATTCTATGGTCTATTCTTTTCTGCTTTGCTTCTTACTCATGATGATGATTATCATCCTTTTCCTGGCTTTTAAAATAGATCTCTGCTTCTAGGGCACAAGTGGCTCTATCTCACAGTTCTTGTACCTTGAACTTAAGACTTTGTGTGTTGAGGCCTCTGGTTCTTTCAGCTAGAAGCTAAAATGTTGCAGCTTACCTAGTGCTGAGCTGGCTGGTGTGAGAAAGCAGAGGCTAGGTGAAGTCTTTCTGTGTTTCTTCAGAGTTACCTTGAAGCTAGCTACATTAAGTGTGGGAGAGGGATGGTCTGGCTACAGCAGGTCTCCTCTGCTGAGCTAGAGTATAGGCAAGCTCAACAGTTGGTGATCTCATCTGTGCAAGTATCTTCCCAATTCCCCTACGGTGCTGAGGCATGCCTGGAGTCCTAGTGTTGGTGGGCTTCAAGACCCCTGGGGCTCTGGATCTCCTCCCGGTTTGCTGAGGTGTAGCTGTCTGGGACAGCTCTGGTCCTGCACCAGTCCCCTTTAACCACAGGAACAGGGACCCTCTTCAGTGATTTTCTTTGCCTCACAGGCTAAGAGACTGTTTGTCCCTTTGGCTGATCCCACTGTTCCAGGGTTTTTCTGGGGAAATATTTTATGGTTCTTTCAAGGTCAACAAGGGGAGGAGTAGAGCATTTACTGATCACTCTGCCATCTTGACTCCCAGATGTTCAAGTAGGTGACTTACAGACATTTAATCTGCAGGTTGATAGTCTCAGGAGCTGCTGCTGCAGATACCTAGGGCTCTGCAGCTTTCACTCATTCTATTCCTCTGGACTCTTGTCCTGGGCTGATGTGCCTGAGATTCCACAGTATGGCCACTGCCTCAGACTGCCTGGGGCTGCCTGCTCAGCCCTGCCAAGGTGGGGATGGTGCTAGTACAGTCTGTGCACCATGCACTGTGTGCTCCTCAAGCCTCATGCAGTAGATCCTTCCCATACAGAAAATTCATAATTTCTAAGAGGAAAAATAGACTATATCTTGTTCATGCCTTTTGACTTGGACTAAGTAGTTGGAGAGTAATAAGAAATATCTCAAGGACAGACAATGGAGGATAGTAAAAGCATGGAGCACCGAGGTTCAAATCCCACATGCTACTTTGTACTTGGGTGACCTTGAGGAAGTCATGCAACTTCCCTGGCCTTCAATGTCTTCATGTGTAAAATGTATGTGTTGGTCAAAGTTGGGGCAATAACTCACTATTTGAGAAAACTGTTGGGAAAGTTAGAAAGTATAAACTAGGCAAAGACCAATATCTCACAGCATATACCAAGATAAGGTAAAAATGGACTATATAACTTAGACATAAAGAATGATACCATAAATAAATGATAGGAACAATGAAGAAATTATCTCTCATATCTATGGATAGTGAAAGAATTCTTGAGCAAACAAGAGAGAAGGTAAAAATGAACATTTTTGAATACATAAAATTTAAAAGATTTTCCCCAAAAAACAAACAAAAAAAAGTAGAGTTAAAACTGAAAGCAGACAAATAGGGGAAAATCTTAGCAACAAATTTCTCTGATAAAGATCTCATTTCCAACATATATGGGGAATGTCTTCAAATTTGTAAGAAAAAAAGACAATTCCCCAATTGATAAATGGTCAAAGGAAATGAGCAGGCAATTTTCAAAGGAAGGAATCCAAGAAATATGGAAAAAAAATATTCAAACAACTATTAATTAGGAAAATAGAAATTAAAATAATCATAAAGTTTCAACTCATACCCCTCAGATTGGCAAAGGTGACAAAAAAGAAAAAAATGACTAACGGTGAAGGGACTAACAGGCACACTAATAATCTGTTGGTGGAGCTGTGAACCATTCCAACTATTATGGAAAATGATTTGGAACTATGCTCCCCAAACTATTAACTTGTGCTTACTCTTTCACCCAGTGATACTACTACCAAGTCTACACTCCACAAAGAGATCAAAGAAAGGGGAAAATGACCCATCTGTACAAAAAAAAAAACCTATAATAACTGCAGTAGCAAAGATAGAAAGTGAAGGGAGTATTAATTGTGGGATAGTAAATGTTTAGTAACCATCTCTTGTTGGGGGGAAGGTATATGAATGGTCTTACTTTTAATCTGTATTACTAACATTTTCTCCATTACCTTCTGCAGTCTAGAAATAAACAAAATAATTGAGTCTTTAGTTTTGGCATTTACCTATTCAGAGTATAACTGCTTGCATCGAATATTCAATCTTTTCTCTTGAGAGCCCCCTCAGTGTTCCCTGTCGATTGGAGAATGTTCAAACAAGTTGTGGCATGTTGATGTGATGAAATACTGTTGTTCTGGAGGAAGTGATGAAGGGGATGATTTCAAAGAAGCTTCTCTTAACTGATTAAAGGATAGGTGAGCAGAACCAGGTGAAGAACTTATACAATAACAATAATACTGTTTAAAAAAATCAGTTTGGAAAGTGCTTGTAACTGATCAGTACAATGACCAGTCATGATTCCAGGGGACCCAGGATGAAAATCTTCCCCCGCAAAGGGCAACTGAGGTTTTGTTGTTGTGGTCTTTTCAGACATCGCCAACACAGGATTTTGTTTTCTGTGACTATATATGTTTCGGGGGAAGAGGGTTTTGTTTTTCTCATTTGGGGAGTGGGTGGGAGAGAAAGAGGATCTTGTTTAAAAACTAGGATTCAATTTATAAAACTAAATGGGGAGTTGGGCTTCCTGGTCTTTCTGGCCCTTTAATGTTCTAAGCCTATCATCCTGCAACATATGGTTATACTCATCTCCTGGTCTTTATTATTTCTAGAGTGTCTGTTCATGGCAGAGTTCCTTTTAGGACAAATGTCTTGTAACCACACTACCTCTAGAAAGTGAGGTGCTGCTTTTTTTCCCCAGTGAGTCTGACTTTTTCTTTAAAAAGTAAAATTTACTATCAAGTTCTCTAGCACAGAGCAAGATCCCAGGAGCCCAGATATAAACTGAAATGCAGGGAACATTGGTGAGGCTGGAATGTTCCTTCTCTAACCATCCTGTGCTCTCGTAAAAGAGAAATGGAAACCTTGCCTTTGGATTCTCAGCACCCGGCAAGTGGGCAGCAAGCACCCACCTCATTACAGAGTTGAGCCCATCAGTTAGAGTGGGGGAAAGGGTCAAGATAGCACCCAGGAGATGGGCCCATTTTCCTCATTAAGTCCTAACGAGGTAGTTCAAATTCTTTCTAAAGTCATTATGCTACCAAAGTTTTGTCCCTGGACATTAACTATCCCTAAGGCCCCTGTGAACATTAGCCAACCTACGCAATTCACTTTCTCTGTTCTTTCTGAATACATCCATCCCACTGATAGGGAGGGCTTTTCTTCCTTTAGAAAAACTGGCAGTGCAAAGTTATCCCTGCTTCTTAATGAAAAGCTGCTTGAACACTAGAAAAGTCCAGGCTCAGATCTGTAGTCAGAGTCTTTGTGAGTATCAGATGGACTCTATGTGACTGGCAGAATGCCGAGGGTCCCTGAGGACAGGGCGACCACCCGGAAGATGACAGGCTCCATTACCAATTACTTCTGCAGCTAGCTAACTACTTCTCTTCCTCCCTCCTGGCCTGTCAAGCTGAATTCCACAGCTGAAGGGATAGGTAATTGCCTGTGATCACACAAAGGGAGAATGGTGTACACGGGCAGCTCTAATTAAGACTGAGACTGCAGTGTGTTATTTCTTTGTAAGGTCTTGCCACAAGGATAACAATGTCCCAGGTACTCAAAGGATGGAGTGAGGGCCCTTACATACTGAAGTCAGTCATGCAAGCAAATTAAATGGGACCTGGAATTCAGGATGCTTCTGGTCCTAAGGATTACCGTTGAAATAAAGTTTGCACCTGAATAACTTTTAATGAAGATACCTTGCTTATCTTTGAGTACCTAGGTATTCAGAGGTCAAGAGAACTCCCAAATCTGGGTTCTCCTTTGGCCTTTGTTTTTACTTGAAGCCCCAGTGGCCTCTTTAGTCTCCAGACTCAAATACAGACTCCTATTTGTCATGTAAAGTCCTTTCTAATTAGAATCCAGAGACCTAATCAGACTTACTGCACACTTTTCTCCTTCATTCAGTACTCTGTAGCCTCATTAAGCTGGCCTAATTGCTCTCCCTTTTATAAGGTTTCTGTGGAGAAGGAGCCAGTCTGTGCCCCATCTCCCCACAATTTCCAAACTCCCGGTGGGGCAGACAAGCCTGTCAAGCTGAGGCAGCTGGACACTTGGTAGCATGTGCTAGACAGTTCATCCTCATCCCTACCACCTTGAGCACCCTCTCCCCTCAGACCCTGATGGTGAAATCCCAGGACCAGGAACCAGTGAGACTTGGGAATAGCCAGGCTTGTAGCCTGGCATCTCAACCATCATCTTGTGCAGCCACCTCTGGGGAAATGCAGCCTGGTCATGCCCTAAAGAGGCACACAGTGACTGGAGACCAAGCAAGGAATGATCTAAGCACTAAAGTTCTTGGTCATGGTAAGTGGTGTGATTTTATAATGGAAAATTTTAAAGAAGTGGCATTGCAATCTGTTTTGCCCCTGCACCCTAAGGATCAGAGGACCTACCTATCTGACTTGCAGCTCAAACCTTCCTTGGTATTGTCTCTTCCATTAGAATGGGAGCTTTTGCTCTCTCTTGCTTCAGCCTCTTCCAGTTGGTGGAGCGCCTGGTAGTGCAGACTGCAGTGTAAAGATGGCCAAGGCTAAGAACCATACCACCCAGAACCAATCACAGAAATGGCATCAAGAAGCCTAGGTCACAGAGATACTAGTCTCTGAAAGGAGTTGACCCCAACTTTCTGAGAAACATGCATTTTGCCAAGAAACACAACAAGAAGGGGCTGAAGAAGATGCAGGCCAACAATGCCAAAGCCATCAAGGCTCCAGCAGAGGCCATCAAGTCCCTGAGCACCAAGGCCTCCAAGGCCAAACTCCTCAAGCCCAAGATCCCCAATGGCAGTGCCTGGCATGCAGGCGGCAAGATGGCCACAAAGCGTCCAGGCTCTAGAGTCGGCATCAAACATCCAGGCCCCAGGATCACAAAGCCTGACTCTAAGGTTGCCAGAACCACTGATCCCAGGGCCGCCAAGTCCATTGACCCAAAGGCTGCCAAGCCCACTGACCCCAAGGTTACCAAGTCTGCCACAAAGGTCGGTAAATCTGAGCCCAAGGTTACCAAATCTGGCCCCAAGCCTGCCAAGTCTGATTCCAAGGCTGCCAAGTCCAATCCCAAGGCAGCCAAGGCCACAAAGCCCAGTGACTCTAAGGCTGCTAAGCCTACTGACCCCAAGCCTGCTGAGTCCAAACCCAAAGATGCTGGCGCTAAAGCTTCTAGTCCCAAACCTTCAAAACTTCAGGACAGGACTTGTTTAAACGCTAAATCACTAGTTTTTCCCAACTGGGGTATGATTATTCACTATTTTGTACAAATAAAGGAAATGGCAAGTCAAAAAATAAAAGAATGGGAACTCTTGGAGAGCAAAGTCTTGTTTTGCTTACAGTGCTTAGTATGATAGTTTGCACATGCTAGTTGCTTAATAAATGCTTCATCTACTCATAACATGCAGTATTCCATCTCTAATCTCCGTGCTGTTGTGTCATGTGTTACTCATGCCTGGAATTCACATCCTCCTTCATTCTACTTCATAGAATTCCTAGAGTCCTTCAGGGGGCAAATTCTCCCTCCTAGATGAGGTCCAAGCTTATCTTACCAGTGCCCTCATTTCTTCAATTGAAATGACTATATATATATATATATATATATCTCACCTGGTTCTAGGGCTACAATTTCAAACCCCCATTGCAATGGTAAGTTTGATTCTCAGACATCTGCTGCTATATTTCACCTCCAGTTTCAAGGGATAACTCCAAAGAGTCTTTGGAGGTGGGGGGTCAATTTCTCAAATGCTATAGCTCATGATTGCCGAATCATGTGTTTTATCCATTGATTAGTCGTTCATTTCAAATCACCCGGCATACTCAATGAATTGTACCAGGGGTGGCTAACTGGTCATTTTAAATTAAAATAGATATTTTACTATGCTGGAAAATTTAGATTAGTCAGTTCTAAACATCCCACTAGAAGTCTGTACCCCATTCTCCCACTACTACATACTGAGTCCAGGGGAAAGTGGAATCAAGTTTGGAGCATATGTGGCAAAGAGAGCAACTGGGCTCCTGGTAATCCTCTTTCTGGACTTGTCAAGATGTTCCCCTTAGTCGCAGCACAGCTTCTGATGGGTCCTGAGGCAGCCAGTGCTCAGTGTGTCTTATTTGTAGTGTGTAAAAGAGTTTACATTAGTTTAATGTCTTTGATTGGTTCAATAGCGATGTTTACATTTCAAGAGTTATATGTTTTCCAGATGGTATGGGTTTTTGACCCTGATGCCTCCCTGGCAAGTTTCTGTGTGTAGTCACTTTACCCCAGTTGCTGAGTACATTTGGAGTAGAGTGTGGTCCAGATTTATGTGTCAACAGATCTTCATTTAGTGTTCATGTTTTTGTTACTCAAACCTTTATGAGTATCTGTGATATTTTTGTTTTATTATGAAATAAATGATTACACTTGAAATTTTTTAAAAGTGTCATCTTGTGAGTGGCTGGTTTGTATAAATGGAAACATATTGGTAGGGACTAGAGTGGTGAGTAGACAGAGTGCATCCTCTCACAACGTGGTTACCCCTAGGACCTTGAGAATGTTTAAGTATATCTTTATGGTGGCAAACCTTCTCTGGGACTCTAGACCAGCCGGTACGAGAGCAGGTTGGAGCACATACCCTTTATGAATGATGTGATGAATTAGTGTGTGTGGTCACTGCACAGACTTATCATATCTTCACCAATCTAAATGAGCTCACTTCTTTCAGCTGATTGGATTACATTAATATGCCCCCCACTTTTTCTTGCAGTTCTTTCCCCAAAGTCCCATATACCCTCTCTTCATTTTCTTATCATTTGCGTCATATGCCCTGTTTAACTACTTTATTTTCTTGGATACTTGTGTGTCTATCCTTTTTGTGGAATACATACACACACGCTAATATATACATATATATATATAAAATCATATACTTATGTATGAATAGATAATAAATATGTGTCTGTATGCATAAGCCACTGACTTACCTCATTAAAATGTAACCTCCACACTAACAGGAATTGTCTCATTCTTACTTCTGTGTTCTCATTTTTATTCTTCATCCTTCCCTCAGTTCCTACTGTAGATGCTTTAAATAGGAACAGTGTTGGGCATAGTCAAGATATAAGTTTAAACCCTGCCATACTTTCAGACCCCTCTTCGTGGTTCTGATGGTGGAACTGAGAAGTCATCTGTATGGGGCACATAATTAGCATCCGAAGCCAGAATGACAAATGCCCAGCCTACAGATGATGCTCATTAGAAAGAAACTAGGGATCGCCCCTCTGCAAAACCACTACACTTCGTCTTAATAGAATTGGATTCAAATGGAGGTTGGTAAATTGCTTTCTGCTCTGCTTTTCTGCATTTGTGGTGCAGAATGATGGGATAATCAAGTTACCTTGGGATTGAAGAAAGGCAAACTTTATTCAGCAGTTTTTACTTAGGGGATATTTCTGCATGGAATGAATCTCCCTTCCTTTCAGCATTTCATCCTGTCCATTCTTGAAATGAATTCTCCCCCAAAGAATTCAAAGGTAAAGCCACCTTGCTGACCTTGATCCAGTGCCTTCTCCTCTCTGTGCTTCCTTAGGCCTCCCCTATACAAGGAGGGCCTTCAGAATCTCTTAGGTCTTCTCTAGCTCCCATGGACTACTGTGTCCATGACATTCATTCCCACCTGGAAGAGCAGCAGGGTTACAGTAAAACCCATCACCCCAGAAATGCACCATTGAATTAGCAGTCTAAACCAAGTGAAGATGCTTCAGTGTTTTGCTGAATCATTTTCTCCACAATCCCCAAATTATGAGACAATTGTAAAAGATAGTAAGCGACTTTTGCTCTGTATTCAGGGAATGGCCCTTTTTCTTGGAGCTTCTGGCTGAGTACTTTCCTTAATCATGTTCCTTCTTTAGTGCTACCTGGGCTGAGTCCTTTCAGCTTCTTGGTCTTGTTTCCTCATCTGGAAGTCAAGGGAGTTGGACTAGGTGGTCTTTGAGGTTCTGCTCCACTGCAGATCTTGTGGTCCTAGGACTTGAAGGTGACCATTATATGGCACTTAAGTCACTTCATGTGAGTCAAAAAGAGGTGAACAAGCTTGGCCTGAGATGCCATTCAGTGTTTTGAGAGATGAGAAGCTCCCTCATGAGATAATTTATACCTCATAAAGGCAAAGGGTTCTATTCTCCAGAGTGGCAGGGATCTGAAGTTCTAGATCTCCCTGTCTAGAGGTTCTTTAGTTCTGGCTCTGTCCTTCTGTTCCCTCAGAGTTGTTTTATTTTGCATTTCTCTAATCAATAGTGATGTAAAACATTTTTTTTCATATGACTATAGATAGCTTTGATTTCTTCATCTGAAAATCACCTGTTCATATCCTTTGACCATTTCTCAATTAGGGAATTTTGATCAGTCATTTTCAGTCATGTCTGAATTTTTGTGACCCCATTTGGAGTTTCTTGGAAGAAATACTAGAGTGGTTTGCCATTTCCTTCTCCAGCTCATTTTACAGATGAGGAAACTGAGGCAAAGAGAGTTAAGTCACACAGCTAGGAAGCGTCTGAGGACAGATTTGAATTCAGGAAGGTGAGTCTTCCTGGCCCAAGTCTAGTCTGTGCACTACAGCGCCACCTAGCCATCATCCTTATCATACTTGAACACTCATTTACACCTGTTCTTTCCACTTTCTCCTTACCTGCTTATTCCATAACTCCATGCAATCTGATTTCTAATCTTTCCCTTCAGTTGAAATGGCTGTCTCCACTGTGACCAAGCATTTCAGAAACGTTTAGTCCAATGGCCTTTTCTCAGCCTTCATCCTTCATGACTTTTCAGCAACTTTCACCTAATCTCCAAATCTGGGAGCTGAAAGGGACTCCAGGGACCGTTTGATTCTCCAAGATTCCCACCAAGTGTGGAGGCGTACCCAGGCTGATGGTGCGCTGAAAAATTGGTACCGAGTTTTTCTTCAAATTCTAGGTTTGATTCAGGGTATACAATGTTGTTTACTGATAGAAAAGTTTCAAAGATTAGAGAAGTTTCTAAATTTCTATGACAGATTCCCAAGATTTATGAGATGGAAAACCCACAAATGAAGCAAAGATTTTTCTGATTCCATCAGGTTTCCTCTCATTTAAATAGCTTTAATTTCTACTCAGATTTAATCTGCAAATACCTACTGGATTTTTTCCTCTTTTTTCAATCTCCTTAAACTGTCAACATTACCCAAGCCTACCCATAGTCAGAGCCAAGTTGAAGAAAGGAGATGACTGGGAACAGTGATCAAGCTTCTGCAGAAAAGCTAAGAAAACCGCAGTCCCTTTTACCTGTTCTTGACTAACCCAAGGATGATTGAAAGCCACTGACATTGTTTCATAGTCACACAGAATGCTGGGATTGAGGAGTTGTGCTCATTACTTTCCCCAAAGAAGTTCATTAAAGATTACTACAATCAGGACTGGTTCATGTCAAAGTCGAAGGACTCTTCACATGTATCATGTACTGAGAGGACAAGGAAGAGCTCAGAAGGGGTGATCAGGGACAAAGCTCTGGCTGATAACCCAGCCCTTTGGGATGCTGTGTCTAAACTCTTTCATAGCACAGTCCAAGAAAAACGCCCCCTTCCCCCTCCTTGGGCCCAAGGTACACACTTTCACTCTGGTTTAGTTCTTTTAATTACAGTCTCGATGCTGATGATTGTCAAATCAACTTACACTTCCCCAGCCCCTCCATTGACCTCCAGTCTCACATCTCCTACTGCCTTTCAGATATGTTGAACTCTATGTCCAATAAATATCTTAAGTTCAACATGTCCAAAGCCAAACTTGTTATCTTTCCCTCTAAATAACACCACACCCACCCCTGCCCCGCCCCACGCACACACACGTGCACACACGCACACACATAGATGCCTTTCCTATTACTATAGAGGGGCGCAACATCCTTCCGGTCTCCACACTCATGACCTAGGAGTAATTCCTGACTCCTCACTTTCTCTCACCCCCTTCCCATATTCAATCCATTGCCAAGACATGTTGATTTTGTCTTTATGCCATCTCTCAAATATATCCCCTTTCATTCCCTTATCCTCCTACTGCTCTAGTGCAGACCCTTATCACCTCATGCCAGGACAATTGCAATAGCCTGCTGTGGGAGAGGGCTGCCTGCCTCAGGTCTCTCCCCGTTCCAGTCCCCCAGTGTGATCTCCCTTAATCACAGGTCTGTGTCACCCCTACTCAATAAATCCCAGTGTCTCTCCATCAACCCCAGGATCAAACACAAAATGCTTTGGTCTTTGGAGCCCTCCATAGAAGACGTTCCATCCCTCAGCTCTTCTCTGACTGACCCCTGTGCCCAGAAGGCTCTCCCTTATCACCTCTGCCTCCTGGTTTCCTTTAAGTCCCAACTAACTCCACCCCCGCTTCTCTAGGAAGTCTTTCTAAACCCTCCTTTTTCTTAATGCCTTCCCTCTCTTCATTTCCTTCTAATACTGCATAATTTGTATATATAGTCCGCACGTCATCTCCTCATTAGACTGGGAGCGCCTTGAGGTCAGGGACTGACTGTCTTCTGCCTCTTTCTTAGCCCAGGGACTGGCACATAGCAGGGACTTACTAAATGTTTACTGAAGTTGCTTGGATGCAATCTTCCACCTCCCCGCTCCATCTCGTTGTCCAGGCTGTCCCTGGAATGCTCTCTCTTCTTTCTTCTTCTCCTCAGTGTCCCTACTTCCAAACTGCAACTCACTGTTTTCTTACTGTCTCCCACACCCCATTTTTCATGCCTTCTCCCCATCCCAAAGACTTTTGTAATATTTACAGTCTAGGTTTTGCATTTCCTTACCCTTACACTTGGTGTTTCTTCCTACCTGGATGTGTGCTGCTAAAGAGCAGAGGCTGTTAGCTTTAGGGCTATATTTCCTGACTCCACACTGAACTCAAAATGGCCTGTCTTTACAGCCATATTTCCACCTGTTGTGCATCTCAGAAACAGCTGGAATAACTACCAATAACTGTTATCTCTACTATCAGGTTTTGCTTTCTATTCGCATCAGTAGAATTCTCTAAAGGTAGGGCCCTGGACCATGGAGGGCAGGTGTAGGGTAAAGCAACACCGTGGCCCAGGTGGGTAAAAATGATGTGGAGAAAATGGGGTGTCCTCAAGGCTTGCTTGGTTTACTTCAAAATTCACTGATAAACTGACTCAAATAAAATTGTAAGCATGACTTTCTAATGTTCCTTCTGAATTTCCCAGTATCACTCCATACCTCAGAAGGCCTGAGCCTTCCCCCCTAATTTTGTAAGTATCTTATGTATACCTCCATGTGTTTGTTGTCAGCACAATAAGAATGTAAGCAATTTGAGGGCAAGAATGACATTTTACCTCTCTTTGTATTCCCTAGGAGCTAGCATAGAGCCATAATGGGTGCTTTTCACATATTTTTTTTATTGATGGAATGAATGATTTTGATTGATAGTTGTACTTAGATCAAATAATGAAGGGTGCCCAGTGACTCTCAAAAGGAACCCTGTTGTCCAACTCTTCTTCAGTCTTTGGTCCTGGGTGCCAATTCCCTCACCCACATCAGGACGGATGTTCCCTGTGGATCCCTTTGAACAAGTTCTGGTTGCCTGACTCTAGCGATCTCCCCAGCATGACCCTGCCAGGAGTAAACACCAACACCAACATCCCTCCCCCCGACCCAGCCTTTTCCAGGTAGGGATTGTGCCCCTAGCCTCCTCACTAGATCCTGGCAATGTTTACAGAAAATCCAACATTAGATGTAGGTGGGCAAGACAGGATCTTAACAGTCCACCTTCCCCCAAAGCTCTTCTATGATATCCCCATTTCATTATTATAGTCACCAAGGCACTGAGTGCATCCTCAAGACTTGGAGGTCCTGGTGTTCATCTTTATCTTTGTCTGCCCAAGGCTTCCTTCAGTGCCTAACACAAAGGAAGCACTCCCTGCTTGTTTAGATAGATTCCTCCAAACACCAATAAAATACTTCCTGGAGATGCTCCCCCTGGGTCTTTGAGGAGATCCAGCCTAGAATCCAAATGGGATGAAAGTCCCTATGTATGATGAGGTCCTTCATAAGCTTTGTGGAGAGCATTTTCCTGATGGCTTTAAGATCAAGGCCAAGAAGAGACTTCCTCAATGAGAGAAATTAATTGGACCCTGTCAACCTCTGCAGAGTTTGTTCTAAGAAAGACAAAATTAGGTTGTGTTTACATTTTAATTTCTCTCAAACTGGTGACATACATGCATTGCATGGGAATTACAGTCAGGAACTGGCTCCATTTGAGGATTTGGGTACCCAGTTTATATACCTTTTCAAAAGGGTCTCATATCACCCCACCTCCCAACAGAGGAAATACCTCTTCAATCAGATCACTCCCCAACCATACCAGACCACTCCCAGACTTGGGCTACCTAGGTCCAAGAATCTGTCTCCACCTAAGCCTGAGCAGAACACATGGGAGCTTCCATTCGTTTAAAGAAACCAATTCAGGTTTGGGTTGGGGCTTGATCAGAACAAGGAGACTCAAATGAGTTCTCATTATCAGTAATGTCCTTCTGAAGAAGAAACTGAACTTTGGAAGAAGGGAGGAGGGCTCCAAGATAATGCTTACTAAGAAAAATCATTTTTCACAGTTCCCATGCCACCCCCCCCCCAGGCTTGCTTTGTACACAAAAAACTCCACCTTTCTAATACTAATATTCTTATACTACCATAACTATGATTGGTACTTTGGGAATACTTTCCTAACCCCCATTGACCTGGTAGGTTGGGTTCCCAGAGCACAGACAATACCTCTTCCCCTCACAGCCCTAGGGATGACCCTAAGGGATTAAGGGTATATTTCTAATTCTTTAACTTATGAACCATTTCATTCAAATGAAACAGCTCTCTCCCATTACCAATGATCTCTTAATTGTCAAGTTCAAAAGCCTTTGCTCAAGCCTCATCTTTCCTGACTGCTCTGAAGGCTCTGCCCCTGTCAGTCAGCCTCTCCTCCTGGAGACTCTTTTCTCTCCTTGTTCTCTTCTTACCTGCCCCTGTGACCTAAGGCCCTCCAGCCACGCTGATCACTTGGGTTCTTCTCACTCTCGTCTGTTTCATCTCCCCACTGTCCACCCACTACTTTCCAGCTCCTCTTTATGGTCTGTCTCACCCTCTTAGAGTAGAAGCTTCTGGAGAGGAGAGGCTCGCTTGTTTTCTTGATTTATTTTCCTCTTGGTGCATACCATAGTGGCCAACTCATAGTAAATACTCAATATATCCTCCTATCTGCCCCCAAGCTGTTATCTGTATATCTGTGTATCTAGCTAACAGGTATGTGCAAATATATGTATTTATGTACATATGTGCATAAGTATATATATATATATATGTATATATGTATATGTGGATGTATACATCCATCCATCCATCCATCCATCCATCCATCCATCCATCCAATTTTCCTGCTCCTTTGCTGGCCCTTAGCCAGGCAATGGTCACTTATCATGGGCATTCTCTGAAGCTACATTATGGACTCTCTTTGTGTAGTGATCTTATCAGTACCTATCAGTTCAATGATCATCTCCCTCTAGATCTGCATATAGGCACAATTTGTTTTAAGGCACTTTGCTTTACTGCATTTTGCAGATACTGTACTTTTGATTTTAACAAATTGAAGGTTTGGGGCAATCCTGTGCTCAGCCAGTCTGTCTGAGCCATTTTTCCAACAGCATGTGCTCACATTGTATTTCTCGCATTTTGGTAACTGGAAATGTTTCAAACTTTTTCATTGTTGTTATATCTGTTATGGTGATCTGTGACCAGTGATCTTTGGTGCTGCTATTGTAATTATCTGGGGGCATGTGAATTGTGCCCATATAAGATGGTGAACTTAATTGATAAATGTGTGTTCTGACCAGCTGTTTGTCTCTCTCTCTCTCTCTCTCTCTCTCTCTCTCTCTCTCTCTCTCTCTCTCTCTCTCTCTCTCTCTCTCTCTCTCTCTCTCTCTCCAAGGGCCTCTCTGTTCCCCAAGAGACACAACAATATTGAAATTAGGCCAATTAATAGGCCCACAATCGCTTTTAAGTGTTCACATGAAAGGAAGAGTTCATGTATGTGGCAAACTTCATTGTAGCATTATTTTAAGAAATTAGCATAGTTACCGGGACTTTAAGCAATCACCGCCCTGATGAGTCAGCAGCCACTGACTTTGAAGCCAGACCCTCCACCAGCAAATGACTGTGATTCACTGAAGGCTCAGATAGGGGTTAGCCTTTTTTTAGCCATAAAGTATTTTTTAATTAAGGTATGTGCATTTTTCAGATATAATGCTGCTACACACTTAATAGACTACAATATAGTATAAACAACTTTTATTGGGAAACTAAAAACTTTGTGTGACTCACTTAATTACAATATTTGCTTTATCGCAGTGCTCTGGAACTGAATCTGCAAAATCTTCAAGGTTTGCCTATACCTCATCTGAGTCACAACATGAATCATCAGCTGCCTCCTGGATGTCTTGAATGGGTATTCTGTGGGTCACAAAATAAGGTCCAAAGTAGAGCTCTTATCATTCCCCCACAACTTCCATTCTTCTGAAGAGGCTCCTGCCATCCTCCCACATCCCCAGGCTCACAACTTCAGTGTGTCATCCATGACTCCATTAAGGAATTCACTCCCTGTATCCAATCTGTTGTCATGCTTTACCATTCCCAGTTTCTCAAAACTTCTCAGGGATCTCCCTTTCTTTTCAGTCATATAGTCACCCCTTCTTACCTGAGCTATCAGAGCAGCATTTGAGTATGCCCCATTGGGGAAAATCTCTTCCTATGACAACCAAGTCTTCACTCAGCTACTAAAGGGTGGGTCTAACCATGGCACCCACCTAGTTGGTAAACTCTAGTGGCTCCTTGCTACCTCACAGTTCAAAAAACAAATCTGCTGTTTGGCATTTCAAGTTCCTCACAACATGACCCCCTCCTGCCATGCCTACATCTTCCCAGATTCTTCACACAGGACAATCCATCTCCCTCTTTTAGGAATTTTTGTTGGTTATCTCTTATGCTTAGAATGCACTCTCTCTCCCTCCCTTTCTCTCTCTCTCTCTCTCTCTCTCTCTCTCTCTCTCTCTCTCTCTCTCTCTCTCTCTCTCTCTCTCTTTCTCTCTCTCTCTTCCTTTCTCTCTCTCCCCTCCACTGCTATATCCAGGATCACCATTATTACATCTTAAAACCCCCTTTTAATATATATTACAAACATTATATCAAATGGGATAATGTCTGTCAAGTGCTTAGTACAATGTCTGGCCCAGAGCAGGTGTTTAATCAATACACATTCTCTTGTCCCCTTTCACCTTTTCCATGTAGAAGGCCATTATAAACAGTGCCCATCCCAAGTTCATTTTCCCTGGCTCCAGAGCCATCCTTGTAAAAGGGAACTTCACCAATTAGCATGGTGGGACCTGGCACACAGAACTAGTGCATAATAAATGCAGCTCATCTGAATTCAAATTCTCTCCAGGTAGGAGTGAGTGAGTCCACAGGCATCACAAAACTCAGCATTATGGCTCTGAGAGTTCCATGCTCACAATATTAATGTTTGTGTTAATGTTCTGCAGGCATGGTAGATAGTCTGTAGAAAGGCAAGGTAGTGGAAGCCAGAATGTCATGGGAGAGAAAGAGAAAGTCAGCCTTTGGTTGATGTGTCAATCATGTGAAGGGGAATTATAACGTCCAGTCCTCTGGGAAAGGTCATTAGGAGCCTGCTGGTGAATGACTTTCAGTGTTCAACAGAGGAGTCTGTATTTTATCCTGGCAACAATAGGGAGACATGGAGCTTCTTCGCAGAGTGGGGCTTATTTCATTGTCATGCATGGGACTAGTAATGTATTTGGTATTGCTCCTGGAAGCCACATCACCACAGGCAGTATGCTTCCATTTAGATATATCCAGTATATGTTTCCAGTGCTTTTGGCATGATCTGAAACTGATTCTTTAAAGAGCCCAGGAAGCTATGATTTTTAGTAATAGAGAATGTTCTGGGCTATATGTGCTTGGAGTGTTCAGAGGACAATTTGGAGTAACTAAAATCCCTCTTTGGATTCCCAAATGCAATCCTTCCCAATTGTCCTCACCTGGTCAGTTCTGGGTCTGTCCTTTCCCATCTTCAGTGTCTGCCTCAGCCTTCCTGTGCAATGGGATGCAGATGAGGATCTGAGCTGGGTTTGTTCTCCAGTGACCTTGCTCTTCCTGGGTCTTGTGAAGGCCTCTGTTTTCTTACAATGCTGTTCCTGGATTCTGTCTTCATCATGTTACTTGCCTTCTTCCCCAACCCCTTCCCCACCCCTTAGCTTACATGACTTGTTTTATGGGCCATTAAAGCAGAGAAATTTTGCCTTAAGATACTAGTCAATCATAATTATGAATGCTCCAATGATTTGGTAAAATACCGTTCAGCTTTAGTAAAATAATTGAAATTCTAGGCAGGCAGCTTTAGTGACTAAAACATTAGACTTGAAATCAGGAAGACCTGAGTTCAAATCTTCCCTCAGACACTTACTAGCTGTGCAACTCTGGGCAATGTCATTGCTCTCTGCTATTTCTCTTCCTTCCTCCTTCCTTCTGCTGCCTCCATCTCCTCTGTTCCTTCTCTATTCACGTAACAACCCTTCAAGGTTCTGTCCCGAGCCTCTTTTCTTCTGCTTCCATACGATCTCTCTTGGTGATCTCATTATCTCCTATGGATTCAATCATCATCTCCATGTAGATGTTGTCTGTATCTAGCCTCAAGCTCTCTCCTGTGCTATAGTTACTCATTATCTTTTGGACACCTTAAATTGCCTCTTCTCTCAGTATTTCAAATTCAAAATCTCCAAAACAAAACTTATTACTTTCACTCAAACCCTGAAATCTTCCCAACTTTCTTCTTACTGTTGAGAGTAGCACCCAGGCTCTGAATCTTGCAGTCATACTAAACTCTTCTTTTGCACTCACCTCCCACATCCAAATTGTTGTCCAACCTTGTTATTTCTGCCTTCACAATGTCACTCATATTTGTCCCCTTCTCTCTCCTCAAAGCCATTAACTCTCACCTGGACCATTAGAATGCTCTTCTAATCGGACTTCCTGCCTCTTCTCTCTCCTTCCTAACCTGTTCTCCTCTCAGTTGCCAGAGTGATTTTCCAAAAGCTGAGCTATTCATATCACTCTCTTACTCAGTGAAGTGAAATGGTTCCCTATTACATCTGGGATCAAACAGACAGTCTTCTGTTTGACATTTAGATTTCTTCACACCATGGCCCCTTCTTCCTTTTCTAATCTTCCCTTATTCCCTTTACCATCCCCTTTTTATGGAGCCATGTTGGTTTACTTATATTTCTTACATGTTACACTCAATCTCCTATCTCCCTGACTTTGAAATGGCTGCACTTGCCCCCTGAATTCCTCTTCCCTCCCCCCACTGACAGGCCTGAAATTTTCTGACTCCTTATTCCTACCTCTTATTTTCCCTGAATTCCTTCAATATTCAGATGAAATCTCACATTCTGCCAACTCCACCAACAGTGCATTCATGTCTCAATTTTTCCTCACCTTTGCCAACATTTGTTCTTTTCCTTTTCTGTCAAATTAGCCAATCTGATAGGTATAAGTTGTTTTGATTTGCATTTCTCCAATCAGTAGTGACTTGGAACATTTTTTCATTTGACCATAAATAGCTTTTATTTCTTCATCTGAAAACTGCTTGTTAATATCCTTTGACCATTTATCAATTAAGGAAAGACTTGCATTCCTATAAATTTGACTCAGTTCTTTATATGTTTGAGAAATGAAGCTTTTATCAAAGAGAATCACTGCAAGACTTTTTTCTCCAGTTTTCTGCTTTCCTTCTAATATTGGCTGCATTGATTTTGTTTGTGTAAAACCTTTTTAATTTGATGTAATCAAAGCTATTTATTTTATGTCCCATAGTGCTGTCTCTTGTTTGATCATAATGTCTTCCCTTATTCATAGATCTGACAGGGAAGCCATTCCTCTCTCCCCTAATTTGCTCATCACTGTTTATGTTTAAATCGCATATTCATCATGACCCAATCTTAGTATACAGTGTGAGGAGTTGGCCTAATCCTAGTTTCTGACAAACTGCTTTCCAGTTTTCCCAGTAGCTTGTAGTAGGCACTTTTTTGAAAGTACTCATTGACAAGCTAATGACTATTGTCCTTTCCTCAATTTTATGTTGAAGTGTTATGCCGATTATTTGGTTTAATTTGGTCTCTTGCCAAGCTTTCTTAAAACTCATTTTCCCCTTCATTGCTTCTTGTTTCCTGAGGCAATGTGACTTATGAGCTTCCTCCATTCTTCTCAGTAATGTTTTACAAATGAATTTATGTTCCAAACTTACATTGTCCTTGGCTGCTCTGCTTTATTAGACTTTAGAGATATAAATTAAAGTCCGAATTGACTGTAGAGGCCATAGAATGTGGGCCCTTCATTTTACAGGTAAGACAATGGAAGCCGAGAGAGGGTAAGTAATTTCTTCATTGTCACACACATGCTAAGTTGAAGAGTCAAGATTTGAACCCAGGTATTCCTGAATCCAAGGCTAGTCCTCTATCCACTTTGCAATGTTGTCCCTGATAATATGAGTGTAATGGGATATTATTGAACCAGGAAAAATGATGAAGATAAAGAATTTAAAGGGACATAGGAACATTTGTATGAAGTGGCCCAGAGTAGAGAGGAGAATCAAAAGAACCATGTACACAGACCTAAAAATATTCAAGTGGATCTGTGATCTTTCTGGTTTGGGTGTTCTTTCCAACAATCCCAAAGCATGCTGCTCATCCAAAGACTTGTCTATGTCCTTTCATAAACACACCCATCTTATTGGAAGCTTTCCTTGTTTTCTCCTGACATTTTGAGGCTCCCAGAAGAGCTGTTATCACTGTTGATGCCACATACCCAGTCCATCTTCTTTTGCAAGGACACATTTCCCAGATGACATTCTTTACTTTTGGTTTTCTTGAGAGTTCCTCATTTATAACAGCTCTTACCTACTCTTGTTTCTCCATTGTATTACATATGAGTCTCATTTTTAGTCATTCACTGATTTGAGTCCCTTTTCTCATGGCCATATAATGACAATATTGATATTAAAAAGATGGGTAATTGTTTTGGGAAGAAAAGTGGGATCAAGATGGTATTTATGAAATACTGAGGAGTTTCTATAGAACAACTGCCAACATTTCTATGTTTGCAGAACACCTTATGTAGATGAGTACATCTGCACCTCACAACATCCCCATTAGGCATGTCGCAAAGATATTTTCTTCTCATTTTACAGATAAGACTCCTGAAGCCCCGAATGGTTCAGTACTGAAAGTGTGAATTTCATGCTCCATTTCTGCCTCCCCATGGAGTTTACCAGCCCTCTCATGCCTTAATCTATATTCTCCAGTGTATTTTAGCCATCCTTCCCTAAGCCCATCTTGAGTCTGTTTTCATGCTAACTTTTAGGTAACTTTTTCCTCCACACCAGGACTGCTTATAGTCAGTAAATATGCAAAAGAGTAGGTTGATTTAATTTGGAGAGCCTTATCAAGGATATTGTGGAATTTCCCAGCCTGTAGTACAGATGTTGGCCCATAAATGGCAATTATCTTGAATTGTTGATTTCAGCAATATTTATCACACTTTTTACTTGGAGTAACAGCAACAAACAAGGCTTAATTCTTGCTTTCTTCCTATTTATCATCTGCTTTTCCCCCATGTTCTATGGTGCCCACAAGGGATGGTTGTCTTCTTGTTCTGTTTTATTTTATCCTCAGCTGGAGGCACAGCAAAGTGAGAAGAACAAATCTCCCAGGCAGTTTTCTTGCTTCCTGTAATCTTCGAGCTCACAATGAAGCAAAATCTACCATCTCTTTGGATCATCTGTCCAAGAAGATGCCAAAGACAGACGGTATGTCTGTGACCAGCCTTGTGCTTGTGGGCAGAGAGCTTCCCATCTGGCCCATTTCCAAATTCATCTCCTTGGGGGGGGAGCTTTCCAGGGTCTTTGAGAATACAGAGTCACTTCTCCACTCTGGGAAAAATTTGGAGGAATTTTAAAAAGCCATTATTAAGGACCTACTATGTGCTAAGTGATCAGGATACAAATACAAAAATAAAGATGGGGGTCTGCCTTGAGGGGTAAAAGGACTCATAGGGTAGTGGTGGCTGGGGAGGGGCATAATGAGGGCAGCTCTAGCAGTGTAAGTTGGCATACCCTTTCTAGGCTCACTGGCAGGAGGGATTTGATTCCCATCCCAGAATTGAAAAGTGGAATCAAAAGGAAGCAGATGTGTGCTGTGGCAGGAAGGGTGTGGAGAAGATGGCAGTGGGGTAAAACATGTCTAGAATAGTCAGGCTGAAATCCCATGGGCCATGTGTGAAATATTCATTACCCAAGGCCTCTGGGGCCTTAGGTAGGAGATGAACAGACTAATTTCTTCAGCACATGGTCTTGGTTCATGTGTCAAGGTCACTGCCATGAAGATGGTGGGGGAATAAAATGAAGATTTCACTTTCTCCAAATTCTATAGATTGTTTAAAAATGACCTGTTAAACATTCCTATGTGATTTTAATATCCCAGGCTAACACAAACACTTGTACTTAAATTGCAGAGGGTATCATTTATCACTGAATACACAAAAAACTGGATTTTTTCCCAAAGATAAATCCGAGCAAGACTGACTTTAAAAATAATTTGTCATAATTTTTATCTAGGTAGCTACAAGGTGAGACAAATTAAAATCTTTTGCTCTTTTTGTTTTACTAAAAGTGCTGCTGAATAATGTGATTAAGGAGAATCTTTCCCATCCATTGTCCAGCCTAGGAAAATTTGTGGAAAGGTCTACATCTTTTTGTTAATGAGGCACTAGTTCTCAAAGGATGTGATGCCCTCTGGCTCTGAAAAGTGTACAGACTCTGAGGTGAGGTTTTACTTTGAAACTTACTGACTGGAAGTGTTTGTTTGGCAGACGAGGACTCTGGGAAGCAGCTAAAGAGTTCCCAGGCTTTGAAAACTCAGATGTTAATGTTTCCCTCTCTGGTCACTATGGTCAGACAGTTGGACCTTTCTGTTTAACTGTGATGTATGTATTGATTATAGTCAGGCAGAGGAAGCCATGTCTGTTGATCTTTGATTTCTCTGTATTTCCTTTGAACTTCAGAATGCTGACTCCTCTGAATTAGGTGGATGATATATGTACTTGGTTAAAGGAATGATATATAAAGTGATTGTTAACCCCTCAAAAGTTGCCTGTCATTTTAGAGAAGTAGATAAAAGAAACTGATAGCAAGCCCCCTGTGTAGGTCAAGGTGCTTACTGTTATAACGGCAAACTCTTGATTGTATTTAAAATGTGATATAATTGACAAAAATTCATTTTCTCACCATCTGCTTTATAGAGTGACCACATTTAGCAGCCACAAGGGGTTAATCCAGAGTTCAGGTTCTGTTCAGTGTGGAAGTGAGCGTTCCCAAGACTGGCTATCCTGAGGAGATTATAGATCTCAATCATTTATCCCCACCCACCTCCACCTCCCCCACCCCTGGGGAAGGAGGGACAGTGAAAGTTACAGATGCAGGTATCATGTCAGAGGCATTTACCATGACTAACAGCTCCAAACAAGACTTCATTCTAGCTTTGCTCTATTTTGTCATCTGCTTCTCTGGCCCTTCTATGTTTTCTTCTAAGTCTGAGATCCAGGCATTAGAAGCCTGGATTAGAGGTAGTTCAGTGCCATGGATACTCAAGCTTCCAAGCTTTCCAAGAGACAGCTCAAGCTGGGTGAGTGTGGCCAATGCTGCCAAGCTAATTCAGGCTGTGTCTGGCCTCTCACTAATAGACTTTCTGCCCAAAGTGGTGGAGAGGGGAGGGCTGCTTCTTTTCTGGAGAGAAGGTCACCTCTCACAAATTGCGGTGCTGTGAACTGTCATTAGCTTGGAGAAAAAGTAACAACAGAAATGCTCATCATCTGAACTCACATAAAATGCACATGCTCCAGAATGCTGATGGAATAACCCACAATAAAAATGCCTCTTTCCCCTAGGGGAGCCTTCAAAAGCATATGGAACTAGAATGAGAGAAATGTCCCTGTGTACAGATGAAGCTGAGAAGCTAGTGAGCTTCTCCTGAGACTCTCTTCCATCCAGGGACTAAGATCCACTACCCTCTTTCTCTCCAGGTTCCCACCCTCCTTTCTCTTCACTGGTCCCAGATACTCTCCTCCCTCCCCTCTCTCTCTCTCTCGCTTTGGTGAATTCTATCCACATTTCTCTAGGAATTCTCTAGGAGTTTTAGTTAGAGACTTAATTTCATCACAGGAACCATTCTTACTTAACACCTGAGGATTCTGATCAGGAGTTAGAGAGAATACCTAGCTCCATGCTGGACTCTAATTTTGATGAAGCAATCAATAAATATTCCTTGAATATTAACGATTAGATGATCAAAGATTGCTGGACACCAAAGTTCTGGGGATGAGCGAGAAAGAGGTGAGCTAAAACTCTGGGAAGGGCACTGGCCCTTTTCCCACATTGGGGTCTGGGAAGCTCATCACTGCAGGAGTTCTGGAACCTGGCTGTCACTGGTTCAGGAGCTAGTAATCTGGAGGGGGTGGGGGATGGGGAATGCAGAGGCAAGTAGGCCTTTTTGTGAGTTGGGGGTGGGGGTGGGGGTGGAAGAGGTAAATAAGACCTTGTCACAGGGAGTGGAAGAGTAGTAGGGAGGGTTCATGGCCTTTTTCACCTGGGATTAGTGGGTGTGTTCCTGTGTGCTATGAATGTACCCCTTATGTGTCTTGTGTTCCCGACTCTGCTGAAAAACTGTTTGAAGTCTCAAAGAAGAACACCAGAGGGACAGGGCAGTAACGAACCTAGCTCCTGGCCCCTGACAGCTAAGTTGGAAGCTTTTCCTCTTCCTTGGGCTTTGTTTTTGTCAGGGCCAGAGGCTGGGGAACCTTGATAGTCAAAAACCAGGGAATCATAGCTCCTTTAAGTCCTCTGGTCAATAGATCTTAAGACTGGATAAAATCATCAGGAAGAGAATAGGCAGCCAGTGAATTCAGAAACCACGCCCCACCCACACCCCCGTTATTGAAGGCTGTGTCAGTAAAACTCCATTCCATTTAGCCTGCTACATGAAAAATGGCCAGGTGTTGTGATTTCAAAATTCATCTCTGCCTTCTATTGAGCCATGTGGAAGGAGCGCACAGTGCACACCCAGATAGATATGTACTATAGGAGCAAGAAAGCTCTAACACCTTCATCTCCAGCTGAGGAGGGAGTGCATCAGGAGCACGGGATCAGCCTGGCAAAGTCATGGAAATTTGGGGAGCAGGGGGCAGGGCAGCCTGGCTGAAGTATAACATATGGGAAGGGAACTACAGGAGCCACATGGGCAAAGGGAGATCATAGCCAGTTTCAGCCAGTCAATCAGTATTTATTCAGTCACTCAGTAGGGACTATGAGACCCTTTAAGAGAGTGTCATTGGCTCAGAGCTTTGCCCCAGTCTCTTTTATTATGAGTTGGACAATTTTAATTCCTACAACACTCTACCAAAAGGTCAGGTGTAGAAGCACACATATATGTATACACATCATACCACATGTACATATATGTATGTATATACACATATATATGTGCAAAACAATTGGAAAATTTCTCTCATTTGATCCTCACAATAATCTTGGGACACAGGGGCTACTATTGCCTCCATTTTACAGATGAGCAAACTGAGATAGACATGCCCAGGGTCACACAGCTACCAAGTATCTGAAGCAAGATTTAGACTCAATTCTCCATGACTCCAGGTCCCACTATGTATCTACCATACCACCTAGAGATTTCTAAGTAGTGAGGATTGCATAAAAGCCTACATATTAGCAATTAAGCAATCATTGATGACCTTGGAGAAAGCAGCTTTAACAGAGAGATGGAACCAAAAACCAGATTACCAGGGAATGAGAAGTGAGTAAGAGGTTAGGAAGTGGAGTCCACCAGCATAGACAGCCTTTTCTAGGAATTTGGCTGGAAAAAGAAGATGAGCTATTATAGTATAATCTCTTAAAGAGCTATCAAGGTCAAGTGAAGGTTTTTTTCAAGAATGTAGAGAGGTGGGCATGTTTACAGGCAACCCATAAGGAGAGAAAGCATTTACTGAGTGCCCACAGCATACCAGGCACTGATAACACACTGTGACTACAAGTATAAGTAAGCAAGGCAGTCTGCCCCCAAGGGGTTTCCATTGTAATGAGGTAAAGAGAGAGATCACCATGGCCAATGTTCCTCATGAGGCAGAATGATGTGGAGATGCCTGGGAAGCCAAGGGAAGCCTACTTGTGCCAAGAGGAATTGAGAGCTCCTCCTTCAGAGTTTGGGGTGTCTTAGGGGCAGAGTCCAAGATTTTGATGGAAGGGAGGAGGGGATGGTGGATAGAGTGCTGACAACACAGCGGAGAGAAAGGAAGTGATGAAAGAAAGAGGGATCACAAAGGGATAAGATCCTGGAGGACATAAGGAGAGGAATTAGATTCAAGTCCAAAGCTCCATTCAGATTTTTAAAAGTGTGCCACAATTCACACGCTGGGTTCTCTTTATTGCTGCTTTCTGTTTCCTAGGAAATCATTCCTGCTCCCAGGTGAGCATGTCCACCCTGAACGAGAATGGAGTCATATGAATGGAGCTGCCAATCGCTGCTTCACTTGACGCTTTCTGGGGACACCCACCCCTGTGCAGACCAGTTTCTGTCACCATGAAAAGACCAGCACATAATATGTTCTGCAGTTTGCCCGTTTATCAGAATGGGCTTGTCACATCGAACGTGATAGTTAAATGTAGTCCTGGGAAAGTGTTAAGGTTTTCTCATCTCCTTCCATGTGAATTACTGAATTTAGAAAACTTCAATCCCATCATCCTTCTAATCTCAACAGTGATTCCATTTTGTTATGAAAAAATTAGGTATATTTCTCTTATGATATGCTATGTATGTGTAAGACTCATTGGCTTTTGTATATGAACAATTTGTTGGCCAGAAAAATAACATTTGCTTATGGAAAACTGATAAGTAATATCATTATTATAACTTCCTTATGTGAAGAAACATGATCTCTCAGATAAAATACTAAGAGAGACCCAGATTGTTCTGAGGACCAGATGCAGAATTGTTTCCCACCCCTTCTCCATTTCCTGGAATGTACCTAGAGGATCTATTTGAGGGCAGAGAAAAGATTGAGGTAAGGATGCCTGCAGGACATTTTGCTGCATCATCTCATTTGGATAGGTAATTGTGCTTAGAATTTTGAAGTTTATAGCTGTAAGTCAATTGCTTAGGGACTGTGGGAAGGTTATTTCAGAACTGTTGAGTTCGTATATTACAGAAAGATGGTTTATTTGAATTTGGAATCACAAGGTAAAGATGAGTGATTTGAGTCATTGAGTAGGGTTAAGAAATCAGCAGGAAAAAGACTAAGAAGCAGCTACAGCGATAGCTATGGTGAAGCATGCCTCTGCCACTGGTGGGGGGTGCGATTGAGGCTGGTGGATACTTGAGTTTGGGGTGGACTGGTGGGGGGTGGGACTGAGGCTGGTGGATACTTGAGTTTGGGGTGGACTGCAGTAGCCTAAATGCATTGGGTGTCTGCCTCAAGTCTAGCATTCACATGAGGATTTCCTCAGAGCAGAGGGCCACCAAGCTGCCTGATGAGGGCCAAAATGCCCAGGTAAGGAAAATGAAGCAGGTTAATGTTTTCATGTCAATTGTACCTCGAGTATCTCCTGAACTTCCACCTTGGGTAAGATAGGAACCACTCCCCCCCCACTCAAACAAACAATAAAGAAGCAGGTTTAAAAAGATAGAGACACAGGAGGGTGAATACAGGGGGAGTCACAAAAAGCCAAGGACAAAAGATATAGAAGGTTTCTCTTCAGCTGCTGTGCTGGAAACCCACTAATTGGAAAAGAGATTTTGATGTGTCAATGGTCTGGAAAAAGACTCCCTGGGAGTGAGCTTAATCCTGACCAGTGGGGTGAGCTATGGGTGTTACTGCTCTCTATAGTGCCACCAAAAGTTGAGATAAGGGAAAGCAGGGTTGTCTGCATTGCCTTCTACTGCTCTCTCTCTATTTTGAGAAGAAGAAATAGAAAGGGGAAAATAAACTTTTCATATATTTCTTGTGAAATATGAGAAGAGGCTTGGAGTAAAAGGACAAAACAGAATCCCATGGTATTTTTGGACCTCAGGAACTTAGCACTTCTCCAACTTAAGGGAACTTCTTGCTATTGAAAGAACGTTATACTTTACACTTTTTCTCAGTGCCTTATCAAGAGCGTCTGTGAGTGAAGAAAAATTGTCACTACTTTATCAACTCAAGAGTAGAAAGGTAGGGTGGTGAAGGCCAAAAGGACTAGGTAAAAAGTGGATTTTTATCATGCAGATTATTCCAAAGGGACCAAGAACGTCAAGGTTTAGAGTTCATAGTTGTGAGTTGCCTCAGGCACACAGATTGTCCCACTCCTGTTTGTCACAGGTAAGTTTTTAAAAGTGTGTATTCATTTTCCACTATGGACATTGTGTGTGATAATAGGGAAGAATGAACCAGGTTAGGGGGTAGCATGTGATGTTTTGATTCTTCCTAATTTTGTTTTCTCCTAAGTAACTATGATTTAAAACTTTTTCACAAATGTTATGCCTACTTCTAATGAACAAGTGCTATAATATTTTTTAAAATGTGTCTTATTAAGTAAATATGTGTTTAAGAGTTAATAGTGTCATGTTGATTGATTTTTTTTTTTTGTAAATGGGGAGCCCACCAGTTGGATTTCAGTAGGAATGTATTACACCCCTCCTCCAACTCATACCAGGGTTAGTCTCTGAATCTTTAGAGTAGTGAGTTATAACAGCATAATGTGACCTTCTTTGGGAACCCCAGGCTTTCTAACATAAGTTTCAGTGAACCAAACCAGAGAAGAGAATAGGGATTCGTACATTATATAACATTATATGATAAAGGTACTTGAGGACAAACAAAATTGATGAATGAGAGCTTTGAGGGACTGGGGTTGAAGGAGAGGGGTGGCAGCTGAATTAGATTTGAAAAGTTGGGTAAGAGTTTGAAGAAGCAGTTAGGTGGCACTGCAATGGATAGAGCCTGGTCTTGAATTTAGGAAAACTCATCTTCATGAGTTCAAATCCAGTCTCAGACATGTACTGGTTGGGTGACTCTGGCAAGTCAATGGCCCTGTTTGCCTCAGTTCCTTATCTGTCAAATGAGTTGGAGAAGGAAATGGCAGACAGCTACATCTATGTTGTTCTTCCTTCATGGCCGACCCTCCATGACCCTTTTCTTTGCCAAGAAAATCCCAAATGGGGTCACAAAGAGTCAGAAGTCATGGAACAATTGCAACAGAGTTCAGCAGTTGAAAAAGGGGAGGGTGGACTTGAGTTCCATGATATTTATTTGGTAAGAAAATCTAGAAAAATTCCACAGGTCAGAGGGAAAACGTTCGGCATTTTCTGTTAGGGCAATTAAAATCTTTGCATGGGAAAATGTGGCCTTGTTTTTTTAGATTCTTGAAATGATTTTGCTTCCCATTTTTTAAGTGCTTGACTGTTCCAGGCTTTGTCTGCTCATTTCTTTCCCTGGCAGTTATCTCCCTGAATACTCATTTGCCTAAATAAAAATGATTTGTTTGCACAACGGGCTTTATTTCCTTTGGAGATTTCATGCTGCAGGAAAATAGATGGAGAACATGCAAATACAAGTAGACCTAAAGACCATTATGTCACCGTGTCTCCAGCATGGTGATTATGATAATTCAACACATTTGAAAGTTGAATTTATGCCCCAAATTGGCTCTGGCATTTATTAGCTGGGTAACTGCAATGATGGTTTAGAACTGGATGTTATCCCGGTCGCTGTCCAGCCCAATCAGCTCATTTTACATGTGGGGAGGCTGATGTCCACCACAATTTCTGTGCTACATTGTTTCCATTTCTAAAATTGAAATAATAATCCTTGTCCTGATGATTTCACAACTCCCTGTGAAGGTGAAAGTAGTATAGAAACATGACACATCATCATGAAAGACTTTATTCTCAAGAATTGGAACTTTCATTTATTTGGCATTTTGGGATTTACAAAGTGTTGACTTGCTCATGTAGTCCTCACAAAAGCCCTTTGAGGCAAGGGGTACAGGCAATGTTTGAATCAAAATCTCTTCTGATTTCAAATATGATACTTTTTCATCATGACAGGCTGCTCTTGCAACGTAAGAGAAAACTTCAATGTTGATGTCTAGGAAGTCATTCAAGGTTACACATGGAAGAGGCTTTAGGGAATTAGCCCATCCCATCCATTTTACAAATGGGGGAAACTGAGACCTTGCTTATGTTCAAATACCTAGATACTAACACAGCTAGAACTAAAACCTTATCTCCCCAAATTCCTAGCCTTGTTGATTTTTTACCAACCTTTCTGATCCTACAGATACTCCTCCTCCTCCTTCTCCTTTTCTTCCTCTTCGTCTTTCTCCATCACATCATCATTGTGATCATGAAATAATTACACTACTTCTACATATTTTTTCAAGGCTTTGATCAATGTTTCCCTTTTAAAAGAATTCTAGGCCAAACAACAATGACAAAAAACAAACATGTCACTAAGGGGACAAGCATCTTGGCACTCCAGCATGATACCTGGGTGATGGATTAACTTTGGGATAAGATTTCTACTCAGTCAATCAACCAATCAAGGAGCATTAAGTATCAAGCTTTGTGCTGAGCACTGGGTACATAGAGTCAAAATGAAACCATCCCTGCCCTCAAGGATCTTCTACTCTATTGAAGGAAGCAACATGTACTCTTGGAAGTGTAAGATAATATATGGCTGCTGATTTAAAGATGGAAGAAAGGAAACCTTGATTAAGGGCCTGAGTGTCAATTATGAGTCAGGCACTGTGCTAAACACTTTGCAAATATTATCTCATTTAATCCACACAACAACCCTGTTATTATGCATATTTTGCATTTGAGGAAACTGAGGCAGACAGAAGTTAAGTGACTTTCCCAGAGTCACTAATAAGCTAATAGGTATCTGAACCAGATTTGAATTCAGTTCTTCCTGACTCCAGGCCTAGAATTTTCTCCATTGTGTCACCTAGCTGTCCTTCTGAAATGGCTTGGCTAACATATGGCAGAAATTGATCTGTTCTAGAATCCATCCCATCCATTGCCAAGAGAGAGGAAGAAGCCATTATCCGACTCTTTGTGACCCCATTTGGGATTCTTTTGACAAAGATACTTGAGTGGTTTGCCATTTCCTTCTCCAGCTCATTTTTCAGATACAGAAACTGAGGCAAACTGGTCAGGTGACATGATCAACATCACATAACTATGAGTGCCTGAGCTCTGAACTCAGAAAAATGAGTCTTCCTGCCTCAAGACCTGGTGCTCTATGCACCCTGAAAGGGGCTCAGCAAGTCCTTATGCCAGATGTGTTAGCATAGGGTCTGATGTATAGTAGGTATTTAATAATTGCTTATTGAATGCAATCCAAGCCAGTCCTTCCCAAAACGAAATCCATTACAAGGCAATTATGCTGAATACTGCTTATATAAAGATAAACAGAAAAGTTCCCTGCCCTTAAGAATCTTATATTTCACTTGGAGGACATAATATTGAACAGCTACGTATGTACACATGGCAATTGGCAGAAAGACATTTTAACAACCAAGGGGATTGGAAAATGACCATTGTAGGATGTGGCACATAGACTAAGTCTTGATGGAAACTAAGGATTCTAATAGGGAAAAATTAGGAGAGCCTGCATCCAAGGTGGGAAGCAGCCTAGGCCAGGACTTAGAGGCTGGAGTTCGAGAACTGAGACCTGGGAGGAGCAAGTAGGTCAATTTGACTGGAAATGTAAGTGTGGGAAAGATACTAAGATACATTAAGGCTGAAACCGACAAATAAGAATGATCTTTTACCATGAAAATGAGGAATTTGTGTTTTGTCTGAGAAGAAAGGATTTGGGATATAGAGGAGAAGCCGGATACAGAAGCAGATGCCCACACCTACTGGAGTTCCTCTGACCCTAAAGAGCCCCCAGTTATTCCTTAACTTGTTCTAAGGTTAACCTCACCTTCAAGAGGCGTAGACACCAACAGGGGCAGCTTTGTTTTCTGGATCTGACTCTCACATTATGAAACTGGTCTCTGGGGTGGAAATGAGGAGAAACTTAGGGAAAAATAACTTTTCTCTTCTTGACAAAGGAGAAGGGGAAAGCAGGGTTTGGTGTGGTATACACCCTTGGTTTGGGGAGAGCAGGCTTTAGAAGGCTCAAAAGAAGATTACATAGGATCCCAATGTCTAACATTCCATGGGAGAAGTTGCATCAGGAAGGATGGGAAACTGAGGAAAGAAATTATGAAGATAAAAAGGAAATGATTGTGACTAGGAGAAAAACTGGAGTTCTCTGAAGTGTGGAAGAATCACTGAGGATGCAGAGGCAGCTCACCAACTGAATGATTTTAAAAGAAAAAGTTCCATTCAGAAGATGGAAGGAAGGGTAGGTGACAGAGAAGGAGTATACACTTGTAGCAAAGTGATGTGACAAGTTTTAAGGGGGTGAAAGTTCAGAATGAGTCATGTAATGGAAACTGAGGATGAGAAAAAGACATCTCCTCGTCCTCTCAGCTACAGCAGAGAAAAAAAAAAGAAAAACAGTCCTACAGCTCAGAGCTGATGGGATGATAGTAATTGATAATAGAGAAAATGTGTGGCTTCTATTATTTTCTTCTATTTTTCTGTCTTTGAGTAGATTGTGTCAGATATTCTGCTTTGCTTTATAACCTCTCTGAAAGAGAATAGTTGAGTAATGGGTGTAAAGAGAGCGACAATAAAGCCAATGTAGCCCCATAGGAAGAGAAATGTAGGTTAACAGGTTTTCCCAGCTCCCCACAAGGGTTGGAAGGAGCATCAGAATAAATTGTTAGGCAGGTGTCTGGGAAAACAGTGGGGACCCCGAGGAATCTGCCAGGGCTTAATTGGCAATCAAAGAGTTCTGCCCAATGGCTTCCACTCTGCTGCCTTGGACAGCTCTGTTCGCCAAAGGCAGGAGAAGGTAAAAAAAAAAAAAACAACCAAAAAAACATTTGGGCCACCAACACAATGCAGTTCAACCCTCAAACCAAAGGAAGCTGCTACTTGCAAATGTGACGTTTGCTCCTTAAAAACAAACTCACAAAAAGGAACCAGAATCTTCCCAAGATGATTGAGGTTGGCTTAAAATGTTCTTGATGATTAGCTTGCTGTATTATGCCTGTCCACCTTTATCAGAACTGAGTCATCACAGGATGTGTTAAAGCAAAAGCAACTAGCATACTTGAAGGTTGAGCCCCGGCAATCTAGCTACTGGACACACCGTCTGTGGGGGAGCGACTCAGACCTCAACAGCTGGGTCATTTTAAAGTAGTGAGGATTTGGGGAGTTTTAAAAGCTCAGTGGGCTTTTCTTTCCCTCAGATGTAATGAAGCCTTTTTCTACCTTACCTGAACCTACCAGAGGAATCCTTGCCTTCTCTTCGCTATAGACATTTGGTGAAGTAATTCGAAAAATTTGAATAACCCCTCCCAGCTGCTGGCAGGACATCCCAGTGAGTGGAGAGAAAATGAAGTTGAAATTGGGAGCTTCCTTGAGCGTGGAGATGTGCAGTGGAGAGAAGGTACAGGAGGTAGCACAGTGCTGGGGAAGGAGACTCCTTTGTCAGAGACAAGGGAACCTGCTGCTTCTAGGTCTATGGGATACCTGATATGTCAACTCAGGGAGAGCAGGGACCACAATGCAAGAGTTCTTTGGAAAAATCAGAGATACGTCTTAAGCTGTAATTAGACAGCAAGAAATCTTGGGGAAGGAGACCTGGTACCTTGGGCAGGTGGCTGAGAAGAGAAGAATTTCTAGCCCAGCCCCACGAGTCATCATCTAGTGAATGAGTTCTTAAGGAAATGCATCTTGGTCATTGCCTCTACAGGTGCTGACATCCTTTTCTCTTCAGCAGTCACAGCTCCTGAAGCCCCAGAAAAGACAGTTCTAGCCACCATATTCTTTAGCCTCCGTCACATGGTGCAATATCAGATATTGACCTGGTTTTATCAGTGGAGATGGTGCTACAGAAGATGCCTCACCCTCTGCTTTGCTCCTGTATTCTGAGGAACTCAGGACTTTTCCATCTGAGTTGGAGCTGAAACCTTCCCCAAGGTGGGGTCTCTCTCATTAGAATGTGAGTTTTTGTCTTTTTTTTTTTTTTTAGCGCACACATGGATGATCTTTTCTATTTATATCCCTAGTGCACAGTGCCAAATGCTTTAGATGTGTTCATACAAGGACCTAATTTACTGCTTCACATCTGTGCTGCGGTTAACTTTAGCAAGTCCAGGTAAACCTCTCATAGATCCCAATGCCAGCTTTGATGACTTGGCGTTAGTCTTGTATCAGAAGAATAGTGGCCATCATAAACATATCCCCAGTTAGAAACTAACTCATAGTAGGACTTACTAATTTACCTAAAAGTTAAAGTAACTTCCTGAGTTTGTATTTTTTCTTAGAAGAGGGAGTCACTCAAGAGGGAGTTATAAAAAAAAAAAATTATAATTCACTTTGCACTCAGTATTCAGTTTTCTCTCTCTCTTTCTCTGGAGGTGAATGACATCTTTCATTCTGAGTCCTTCTGAATTGTCTTGAATCGTTGCATTACTCGGAGCAGCTAAGTTTTCCAGAGTATAATCATTATAATGTTGCTCTTACCCTGTTCAGTGATCTGCTGGTTCTGCTCGCTTCATTCTGCATCAGTTCACAACGGTTTTTCCGAAACTATGTTCCTCATCATTTCTCATTGTGCAAGAGTATTCCATCCCAATCATACACCACAGCTTGTTCAGTCATTCCCCAATTGGTGGACACCTCCTCAATTTCCAATTCTATTCTATCTAATTGCTATAAATTTTTTGTATATTTATATCCTTTTTTCCTTTTCTTTGATCTCTTTGAAATGAAGACCTAGTAACAGTATTGCTGGATCAAAAGGTATGCAGAGTTTTATAGCCCTTTGGGCATAGTTCCATAACTCTAGAATGGTTGAATCTGTTCACAACTCTACCAACAGTTCCTTAATTTACTGAATTTTCTTTATCCTCTCTGCATTTTTCATTTCTGATTGGTGTGAGGTGGTACCTCTGAGTTTTCATTTCAATTTGTATTTTTCTGTTCAATAGTTATTCAGACTATTTTATATAACTATAGATAGCTTTGATTTCTTCTTCTGAGAACTGTTTATTTCCATTGATCATTTATAGCTCTTTTTAAAATAAATTTAATTTAGTTACCTACATATTTGAGAAATGGAGCCTTTATCAGAGAAGCTTGCTGTAGTTTTTCCCTTTTACATTACTCTATTGTCTGTACTATTTAGCAAAATGTGATTTCCCTTACTGTCTCTTTTAATTCAGTCTATTTTTGCTTTTGCTTTGTCTGCAATCATCTTTGCTACCCCTGATTTTTTTTACTTCAGCTGAAGCATAGTAGATTCTGCTTTAGCTCTTTTTTTAAACTTTGTATCTTTCTCTTATATGTGTCTCTTCTAAACATACTTTTGGATTCTGATTTATAATCCATTCTACTCTCTGCTTCCATTTTGTGGGTGAGTTTGTCCCACTCACATTCACAGTTATGATTACTGTGGATTTCCCTCCATCATATTTCCTTCTGTTTATACTTATCTCTTTTTTTAGTCTGTCCCTCTTCAAGTATATGCTTTGTTTCTAACCACCACCTCCCTTAATCACAGTCTCTTTTATTTTTACCCCTTTCTCTTGTCCATTTTCCCTCCTATTTTCCTATTTTTCCTATTTTCCTTGCTTCCTTCTTTGAACCAATTCTGATGAAAGTGAGGTTGAATATACCCCTCCTTTCCCCTCTCCTCCTCTTATTCCCCCCTCTCTCCTCCTGCTCTTCCCCTCACTACTCCCCTCTAGAATTCTCCTGGAGGCTCTCCATGACAGAATCAGCTCTAGAGCTGGAAGTGACTTGGAGGACATCCAATTTACCCCTACATTCTAAGATGAGGAAAATCAGGCAGACAGAAGTCAAGTGAGCTGCCCAAGGTCACATAACTAGTAAGTATCAAATGCAGGATTTTTATCTGGATCTCCTGACTCAAGTACAGTGCTGTATCCACTGCACCAGGCTGTCTTTTTTGTTCTCTGAAGGTAGGGGTCAGTGAGTGCTCTAGGACTTTTGCTGCATGAGAAGCTCACCTCTTTTTCCAATCCTACACATCTTTAACAATGTCCACTCTCTGTGTGTTGGTCGGTGTGCTACCAGCACTTCTCTCTCTCAGCATCTCTACTATTCTTGAAGTCTTCCTCAGAAGCTGTGGAGTACTCCTCACTGTGGAGTACTCCTCACTAGCTAAACAATAGATGAAGTCCTTGATGCTGCACGTTTGACCCAAAGATGAGGAGATCCTATCACATTCATTGTCTGTTGGTCATAAATGAGCAGCATTTGGCTCATTTATGGGAAGTGCAGCCTTTTGGGCACATCTCCAAGAAGGTATCTCTTTCACACATGTTAAGGTTATAGAGGATTCCTTGAGAGATGTGGCTGCCTTTGTGTTCAAAGACAGCATTCATTGGTAAGTCATCTGCCTACCAAAGAGGGTTTCTATAGTACTGAAGGAGGGGCAGCATAAGGACCACATGGAGAGGGATAGATTCAGCATGGATGGTGAGTTCTTCACTCAAATACTGCTGTTTGTGGATGACACAATCGGTACCTCTATCAATGAGGCTTGTGATTATTCTATAGATAATGACCTACCAGTTCCTGCAAGAAATAAAAAGCCAGAGAGATGGAAATTGTCTAATGTCCAGGCTATGACCTGAAACTGGTGGAACAGTTGCTACTGGTGACAGAAATGGAGTAGGTTTATCAGTACATGGCTCTGGGACAGGCACTGGAGATGGGAAATGAATGAGACCAAAAAGAAGCTAGAGGAAATAAGGTCACTGGGTTGTTTTTGGCAAATGGGTCAGTGCTCCAAATGATCCCAAGGTACTCTTTGGCACACAAAGTCGTCTATTCAAACCACACATTCTCCCATGCTGTCTGGTTGTGGTTGTGAATCTTGGAACACCATTTCCAAAGCAAGGAAATATGGATCCATAATATAACTATATAGGCCTCTTGATAGCATAGCAGAGATAAAACTGATCTCTAGGTCAGGAAGACCTGGGTTCAAATCCTGCCTCAATAATTTACTAGTCATGTGACTTAGGGCAAATCCGGTAACCTGTCTCAGCCTCAGTTTCCTTATCAGTTAAAAAAGATCACACTAATAGTACTTACTACACAAGGTTGCTGTGGAGTTCAAATGAGATCATATATGTGAAGCACTTTGGCAACCTAGAATATTTCTATCAATGCTAGCCATTATCGCTCTGATTTTATGTGCCCAGTCATCTAGAATTGCAAACCCAGTCAGCATATGTCTTACTTGTGTAGTGACTAAATCTGAAAACAAAAGTCAGCCTGTTTGAACTTTTTGTAAAAAAAAACAGACAAAAAAAGAACCTTCCCAAATGCAAAGAAACTTGGGTTTCTAAAGTAATTGAGTTGATAAGAAAAATTAATTTCCTGAATTTAAAAGCTGTTAGTTCAATAATAGTTTCTATAAACTAGTCCAATTCTTTTGGAAGCATTTAATTTCTATTAATTTCATTTATTAAATGAAACCTTATTAAATGATAAATTCAATAATTTTTAATTTATTAAAAATTCATTAAATGTGGTCTTCTCAGACAGGAATATGACTCATGGAGGTTAATGACAAAGGAAAAGATAGAAAAATAAAGCATCTGCTAAGTGCTTACTATGTGTCAGGTGCTGTGCCAAGTATTGGGGATCTAAACATAAGCCAAAAAGGGCAGTTCCTGATTTCAAGGAGATTACATTTTGGTGGAGAAGGCAACTAAGAAAGGGAGGTTGGCCAGGGGCAGCCTGGTTTGGGGCTAGCAGTCAGTAAGGGAGGTGGAGGTCTGCTTCCAGGCTAGGTAAAAAAAGTCACCTCTCAGAGGCCATGGTACCAGATGTGAGGTCTTGGGTTAGTATGAGAGTCAGGGTCTGGTCTGAAAGAACAGGACCCAGAGTTTACTGTGAAGTAAACCAAATATAATTTGCTCTGGCCCTTCCTCCAAATCCAGGCTGCCACATCTGCCCCTTGAGCTTCTGGGGTGCTGTGGGTTTTTGGGGGGATTGATTTTTTTCTCTGCTGTATAAGCCCCTGTGCTTATATCAGTCTCTATTTTTAAAAATCAGTAACTATATTCTCCATTTCCCTACAGTATCTTAATAGAGAAGGGAATGAGCATCTCACTAGTACCTACCATGTGTCAGGCACTCTGCTAAGCACTTTTTATAAAAATTGCCTCATTTGATTCTCACAGTACCCTTGAGACAAGAACTATTATTATTCCCCATGTTACAGTTGAGGAAACTGAGCCAAAGATTAAGTGTATTGCCTGTGATCAAAGAGCTAGTAAGTTACTTAGGCTGGGCTAGAACTTGGGTCTTTCTGACTTTCCAGGTCCAGCATTCTATCCACTATGCCGCCAGGTATCTCAGTCAATTAGTTTTCACTAACGAACATGGATTAACACTGATTGGCTTTAAGGATGAGATATTTAGCTCAAAGATATAGCAAGGAAAAACACACAGAGATCCCTAGTGCCACAGGGATGTCCTATATCACACATATCCTCCCTCTTATATCTCTGGAGGGAGTGGGCTCAACTTAGTTCATCTTCCTGGACCCATTGAGTTCAGAATCACATTCAGCTTGACTGAAGATGAGTTTTTATCTATAGCCATGACCACTTTGACTGAAGTCTAGTTCCTCAGAGCACCAATGCTGCAATGGCTCCACAATGCTGAGATGTCAAGGAGGCCTATGAATCTTTAGAACTCACTGGGCTGGAAATTGGACTTTGTTAACCTAGAAGGGGAGGAAAGAGTAAACAAAGCCAAGGCCAAGACCTAAGGCCCAAGGCCCATTTCTTGGAGCCACATGGCATGAAAGGGATGAAATCTTTATAACCCTCACAGATGCTGCTGTGGGTGAAGGAGTCCCACCTCAAGGTCAGACCAACCTAAAGAAATGAGGCAAAGAAACATGGTAGAACCAAAGCAAACTTTTTTTCCCAGTGTTTCCACAGTCAAGCCACCATTCATGACGTGATTAGTGGACTGGAACTAGTTACAGAATATTTACAAACATATGGGCCTCAGTTTCCCCAGGCTATCTCTATTAAACACAATCACAACTCTCCTGTAAGCACATGCTTCAGCACCTTTGGAGAAGGCATTATGTATGTGCATCAGGCTGCCATTACATAGGCAGTGACAGATATGGTCCAATATAGACTGGAAAGCAACATGGCAGAAGGTATGAGAGAGAGCTGGTCAATAGCCATTTATTAAGAGATTATTATGTGCTAGGCACAGTGCTAAGCAAGTGGGTTACATATAGAAGCAGAAAGTAAAATAGGTCCTCCCTTCAAGGAGCTTACATTAGAATGGGGGACGGCAACATATGAAAAGGAAGGGTGTGGGTGCATGTGTGTGCGTGTGTCTCGGTCCCTGGCATGATGGAGAAGGTCAGAGGAACTGGGAATTCTGCAGAGGATGGAAGACATGGATGGCCTGGGTCTCCTCCTTATAATGGATATTTAAGAGGAAACAAGCCATCAGAGGGAGAAGGCCTGGGTAGAGCCAATGGATTCATAAGGATCAGGATTGAACCTGCAATTTCACTGGTACAGGGAATGAATGTCCAGGTGAGGAAATATCCTCTATTACATTAGGTCAGCACTTCCTTTGTTGGGTAGTTAGGTAGAACAGTGCACAAAGCACTGGTTCTGAAGTCAGGAAGACCTGAGTTCAAACCTGCCCTCAGATACTTACTAGCTAGGTGACCCTGGCTAAGTCACCATGCCTCTCTTTATCTCAGTTTCCCCAATTATAAAGTGAGGATAATAAATCATCTCCCTCTCAGGGTTGTTGTGATAATCAGTGCCAGGCACACAGTAGGCACTATACAAAAGTTCACTATTGTTCTATGTGAACAGTCTCAGAGTTGCCTCACTAGGTAGTGGTGAGAAGTTAGATGCTTTGCCCCACATTGCTCAGCTAAGTCAGAGGACCATGCTTAAGCTGAGGTCTTCCTGACTTCTTTATCCTCTTTCATCATCATTGTTGGAGTCAAGAAATGAAAAAGAAATCATCTGCCCAGCCAACGGGGTGTTGCTAAACAGATTGTGTGTGAATATAAAGGAATATTGTTACGGAGCGAGTGCCTGTGAATGGGAGGATGAAGGAAAGCATGGCGAGATTCAGCAAAGTCACAGGGGGCGAATGAATGGAGTCACCTTGGACAGGGCCGTCCACAGTCTAAAGGAAGAAAGCAATGGAACGTGAAAACTTTGACATTATGGTGACCATACTGGGCCCCAAGCATCCAGTTGAGCAGGTCCCTCCCCCAGCTTCATCGTCCAGCTGGGGATGAGTACTGGGGACCACTGCAGAGAATCAATTCTTTCCATATGTTGGTTATTTTTGCTGAAAGTTTTTTAAACTATTAAAAAATTCTTTGTTCTGGAAGAATTTATTTCTGGAGGGGGGGGCACAGAGAAGGGACACATGAGGAAATACAAGTGATATAAAAACAAAAAAATTAATAAAATGTATTTTTAGAAGTAAAAACAAGTGCCCTTAAAGAAGTCATTCTTGCTAGGTGAAGTGTTTTCTGTACCTGCATGCACTCCAGGGGTTGGTTTTTACATGGGCTGGCTTGGGAATCAGTCAAGAGAGAGGCAGGGGCTCTCCGCCCGTCTCTTCAGACCCATACAAAATGTGGATCAAGCCAGTTCTTTCAGTAATGAGAGTAATATGTTAATTCCCTCCATGGAAAGAGAGAACAAAGAGAGAAAAAAAACACCCTTTTCTTTTCTTTGAATCCCAGATGGAAAGTGGCTGAAGCTCAGATTAAACACATCAGCCAGCAGCTGGCCCAGCAGGTGAGGCAAGTTCTAAGTCAAAAGCATGAAAGAATTGGCGTACAGAAAATAGAAATCAGAGAGCCAACAGAAATCAATCATGGGTAATGGCAGGCTTTCTGAGAAGCACCGGAAACTGCTTTGGAGGGGCCTGTTGGAGAGCTTCACCTCCAGACAATGTAAGCTGACTGACTCCTTGGGGACCAGATGACTTGGGCACAGATGCTGGGTTGGCTCTACTGAATCTTCAGCTGGGACGATGGGATCTTGAGCTGCCTCAGATGGAGAGGCTTGATTTGGGGGACCAGTCCCTATCCTCCTGACCCCTTCAAAGTAACCTGAGATGAACCAAGTGCAAGGTGTCATTGGTCATGCTTGGTGCCAACCAGTTCATCCCTCCGGGGACACTTGGTATTTGGGGATCTCATCTGTCACAATAGCAAATACTGAGCAAGTGTTTGCTGTGCACAGACATGTTGGAAACCATACAAATAATACAAGTAATGAATTCATTATCCTTTCCCATACTGAACTTACAATGAGAGAGAGAGAGAGAGAGAGAGAGAGAGAGAGAGAGAGAGAATGCAATAATTCACAACTGTACATGATTAATGCATTGGAAATATGTAAAGAAGAGTGTCAGGGGAGGTCATTAGTTACCAAAGAATTAGGGAAGGCTTCCCTGCAAGTGGTACTTGAGGTAATAATAATTAGAGTAGAAGCGATTATAACAATGGGGCAGCTAGACGGCACAGTGGATAGAGTGCTGGGTCTAGAGTCAGGAAGACTCATCTTTCTGAGTTTAAATCGGACCTCAGATACCTACTAGCTATGTGACCTTAGGCAAGTCACATAACCCTATTTTTCTCAATTTTGTCATCTGTAAAAGGAAATGACAAACCACTTCACTGTCTCTGCCAAGAAAAACCCAAATGAGGTCATAGAGTCAGATGAAACTGAAACAAATGAACAACAATAGTTAGCAATTATATGATGCTTTAAAGTTTATAAAGTGATTTATAAATATCTCATTTGATCCATAGACTTGAGGAGTAGGTGCTATTATTATCCCCATTTTTTACAAATGAGGACACTGAGGCAGAAACAGATGAAGTGATTTACCCAAGCTCACATGGTTAGTTGATATCTGGCCCTGGATTTGAACTCAAGTCTTCCTGACTTCAAAATACATTGTGCCACCTAACTACCTCTAAGGAGTATTTTTAATATGGGAGGAAGCACTAGTCAATTATGAATTCAACATATATTACTAGCCAGAGAACTCTAACATGGGTGTAGATGCCCATTCTAGAAGATCATGTGGCACAAAAACTGTGTTGATATTAGAAGGTGTAAAAACTGTAACGCCTAAAAAGGTGGAACATAAAATGGCAACTCATCTGAGAATTTGGGATTCCCACAAGACAACTTGTCAATTGCATATGTAAATCCCACTTTTTACCTCAAATTGTCTGAGGATGATCAATGGAGAGAGCGGATAGCAGACAAAGGACTCTGTGAAATCATACAAACCAATAAGCAAGGGATAATGACAAAGGCTTCAAACACTTATCTTTTGAAGGAACTTTACTATCAAGGTATTGGCAGAAGTTGTAACCACAAAGTAGAGTATTATTCTAGATTATCATGGATCTCACGAACACTACCAGGAAAGCCCTACCTAGGGTGCAACATCTTTGACTATGTAAGCTCTACATGATGACTTTAAATGGTCAATAAAAGACCCCAGAGCTAGCAAGAAAGAGATTTTACTGGCTAAAATGACTGCATACAGCAATAACAAGTGTAAGATTGTGTGCAAAGAAAAGGACTGATAACTGGTACTGTATATTTGGAACATGGAAGTACCACTGAACCTTTGGATCTTGTCTGCATTGACTCTTAATTTGGAGAAGGAGAATTCAAGAATGTAAGTCAAAAAATGGTGGTCACTGACTATTTCATGAGGGATATCCAGGTCTATCCAAGCAAGGAACAGAAAGCTTCCATGGATAGTCATTGAAATATGGCAGGAGAATATCATTCCTTGTTATATGTGCATTGTTCTCTCTTTTAATTGATGCAAATTCAATATTGTCCTGCTTTATTATCTTTTCGTCTTGTATGTTTTTTTCTTTTGCCTTGTATTAGTAGTGTGTATACATTTCATAGTTTGTCTATTTAATTTTTTGTTAGTGACATGCCCATAATGTGGCTATTTTGTATAACCAACCCATGTTATCATCACTTTGATTTTGTTTGCTATAAGGCATATTTGTGTTATATAGAGTTGCAGGTATGTCTGACCATGTACCTGTGATACAACCTGTTTGACATGGTAGACCTGGAATTCTCTTCTTTGTTAAAACTTCTTAAGGGCAGGGATCTTTTCATTATTTTTCACTGTATGTCCAGTGCTTACCAACGTATTGGTTCTAATATACTTGCTGAATTGAAGCAAATTGAATTGAACTGGATTTTGAATTGATTGCTTCTGGAAGGAAGCAACAAAAATGGAGATATGAATTTCAGTACCAAGAACAGATCCATGGCTTGGACCAGCAAACTCAATTATGCAGAAACTGATTCTCTCATTTGTGGAAGGACACCTCACTGTGTCTTCTCCCTTTTGCTTCCTTCTTCATGGCCACTTTCATGAAATATTGGAAGTACCATAAATGAGGAGTTGGGAAAATACCAGTAGGTGAATGTCACATGAATTAAAATCTGCAGTTCTTGTAAGAATGTGAGAGGAAGGTAGTTGAAACTTTTGATTTAGATAAGATAAGCCTCTTACATATATGAAAGATATAACAGAGAATCTCAAAAAGGGTATCAACATGGATGAGAATTTCTCATATTCATATAGGTAAAAATATTACTACCAGGAGAAATCTTTAAAAATTGACAAAAATTAAAAATACTGACCAAAAATGCCTGAGAACAATGGGAACACAAGTGTTTCCTCTCCCCCTCTCCCTCTTTCTCTGTCATCCACTGAAAACAAAAGATGTAGAAGAGAAAAACTGATCTGGAGAGTAAACAGCTGGCTGAAGGTGGCATCTGAGATGGCATTTGGATTTCTGGACCAAGCCTTAAAAAAAGAGGTAGCAGGAGAAACAAGAATAAGTGTCAGGAAAACCCATAAAGGACAGAGTATCTAAAAGAAGAGGGTGGTTAACAAAGTCAGATGCAAAAGAGAGGTCCAAATGTGGTGACAGGTTTTGTGACCCAAGATCAGTGAGTGGCAACTCTAGATCATCTTTATGAATTATATTCATGTACTTGTTAGAGTCTAAACTTACCTCTATCTTGAGAATGTATTTTGCTTTGCTCTCTCACTCTGCACTCAAGCATTCATAGCTTGAGCTATAAATTCAGAGAGCTTTTGTCTTTTGTACTGAATAGTAGAGTGGATAAGTGTCAAATGCGTATAGTACAGCCACAGCACTACCATATCCTCTCACCATCAGGTTTTCTAGCAATGCTTTCCTGTGCTTCCTACTTTGCAGCCTCTAGGGCCATTCAGAAGTCTAAAAACTGTTCTTTTAAGGCTTTCCATCATGAGATTGTAGACCTGAATGAATGAAACTTTCCATTCTTCTCTTTTCAGTAATACTATTTTTATATTTAGCATATTTATTCATTTAGGACATAGTATATGAGATTGCATGCCATAAAAATAAGATAATATTTGCAAAGCACTTAGGCAGTGCTTGACACATAGTAGGTACTATTTTCCTAGAAATTTTTGGTGTGTAAAGAATTTAATATTATTCCAAGATTTTTCCTGAATGTATACCTATGAGTTTTAGTGCTTCCAATGTGGTGTTATCCTGTAAGAGGATGGCCCTTGCTCTCCTGGTCTGCACTATGATCTTTACCCCAGAGTTCTTCGTATCTCTAGAACTATGCCTTGGTCTCCTGTTCTCCTGCAACAACAAGTATAAGCACTTCTCTCTGCCTTGGAACTGTTACCAGGGCCCCTGCTCCCTGTGACTGACCACAGGTGCTCCTCTCTGCCCTGAAATTGTGACCCAAAACTGAGTATGGGCAACAGAGCTGCCAAAGAGTATTAGCTGCATTCAATGCTAGCAAAGGGGTCCCTATAATCTCTTTCCGAACAGTTATCCAAATCCCTTAACCATCTCTGGGCTGAAAATTCCTGAAGCTTCTGATGCCACTCTCTTGGCACAGTCACTGCTGGTGCTGCTTCCATTACATGTGTTCTGGGCTAGTTCCCCACCCTGATGTCATAGAACACTCTTCTGATCTCCAAAGTTGCATTAGACTAGAAAAATATTACTGACTCTGCTCCTCCAAAATTTGATTGGAGACTTTATTTTGAAGTTTGGAAGAGAATATTGGGAGAGTTTACCTGGGCTGCTGCCTCTAATTTGCCATTTTAGCTGAAATATTCCTTTTTATTGGCAATTTAGCCCATTAGCATTCAAGCTAATGAAGTAGTGAAGACTGTGGAAAGAGATCTAACCTTGAAGTTGTAATGGATAAAGCCCCACTTCTGACACATACTGTCTATAATAGGATTCAGTACAAGTCCTTTCAGTTCTCAATTCCATAGAGAACTTTTTAAGGCTATTAGTTTCAGGACAGTTGCTGATTTGCCTTGGTGGAGGGTGTTTCTTTAAGTTTGTTTTTTTTTTCCTTTCCATCTTATCCTAAATATGAATGTGATCATCCTGTCTTCAAAAAAATACTATTGTGGTTTTCTTCTTACTACTTTCCTTCAGTCAAGATAATTTGCATGTCTATTTTTTCTTTCCAATTAACAACCTTTAAAAAATTATCCATATGCTAGCCAAGATTTAAAAGTTACAAGAGACTTACCATTTCCTTCTAGCTTGTTAACATTGAAAAAGCCGTTATTCCTCACTTGCATTCAGTTCAGGATCATCATGTTCATGATTCCTCTACTCAGTTGGTACATTCAAGGTCCTCATTTTCACATAAAGGATCTCTTGAGCTTTGTTGCTCAATTTTTGAAAGCTTATTGGCAAATGACCTTTTCTTATGGTGGTCTAGTCTCAATTTGACAAGTAATCTGAAGGTGGAGGCTGATTTCTCTTACTTTTTACTATATTCTATACTAGTTTCTTTTTAAAATTTATAATAACAATCGAATAGATTTGCAAAATTTAAATAAGTATTTTAGAGTATGTAAATTTTTCTCTTCTTGACTACGGGGCATATCAAATTGGCATTTCAATTCTGAGTGACTTACATGCATGGTTCCTCCCTCTTGGCATCCAGTGAATTATTATTATTTTGTACTCTGTTCTCTATTTCCAAAACCTCCAGGCAAACTGCCGTCTTATATACTGAACTACATTATTAAAACTATTTTTCTGAATATTATTTTTTCCCCTGGGGGAATATTTTTTTTTCAATTTTTGTCTTTGAATTCCATGGCTTTGTTATTTGATACATGGAAATTTGAGTTATTTCAGTTTTGTAAAAATAAGATAATATTTTGCTCTATTTGTTTGTTCTGTATCTATTTTTCCCCATTCTGCCCAAGGTCTTTTGCTCCTCAGAGAAAAGAGCAGCTTCGTTTAAATATTCTTGTGTCTTTCTTGTGTTGTCATTTCTTATGTTCATGTTTTTGCATTCCTACTTTAGCAACCTTATTTCCCAGGTTGCACAAGTCAGAGTTCCTTATTATGTCTCACTGCCACTGTAAGCTCTTTATTTTCAAGAATATACAATTTCAGTATATACAGTCTCTCTTAGAGGCATTCATCTTATTGCTCTTTCATCATTTTCTCCTGGATATAACTTCTCCTTTGCCATACTTCTTCATTCTCTTGAAGATTATTTTATTTGACCTCTCTTTTAGTTTTCTTGAAAGTTACTTCATTTTCCATTTTAAAAAAAGTGTTTTCCTTTCTTTTTTTTGAAAGCAATCAGAGGTGAGTTGCCCAAGGTCAAACAGCTAGTAAGTGGCTGAGGTTAGATTTGATTTCAGATTCTCTTGACTCAAGGGCCAGGGCTCTACTAATAAGGGTTTTTTCCATTTTCCTCATTTCTTTTTGTTGTTCTTTCATTTTCTCATTTATTTTTTATAAAGAATATTTATAAAGAATTTATTTAGGGGGTGGAGCCAAGATGGTAGATTAGAAGGGTGGACCTGTAGAAACTCTTCCCCCACAGCCCATAAAATACCTGTAAAAAAACGGATTCTGAACAAATTTTAGAGAGGCAGAAGCCACAAAACGACAGAGTAAAAAAGATTTCCAGCCCAAGACAGCCTGGAAGGCTGACAGGAAAGGTCTATCCCACCAGACTTGGGGCACAGCACAACCCATGTGGTGCAGCTCAAATAGAAATGCAGCAGGCTTCAGGGCACTGAATTCCAGGTACCAGCTGCAGTTCCCAGATTACTCAACCCACAAATGCCAAAGACAGCTTCAAAGGTCAGTGAGAAAGCTCTTTCACTTGTGTGACAGGAGAGCAGTGCCCTGCCCTAGCCCCAGCCCCAGGCAGCAGCAGCAGCAGCATACAATATTTTGAGCCCTCAGTCTAAAGACCTGGGGGAATGGAGCTGCTGATCTGGATATCAGACCTGAGTGGTGATCCTGGGATGAGAAGGAGCACTGGATAGTGGAGCTGGTAGAGGCTCTGGAGAGGAAACCCTACTTGCAGGTCCTGGGCAGAAAAGCTTATGGTTGCTCCAAGACCAGAGCACAGACCAGGAGAGGAGTAAACTTCTCTCCCTCAATTGTGCCACCTTGGAGGAACTGAGAACTTATAGGCCCCTAGAGTATACCCTCCTCTTGACAAAGGACTAAAAAGTCAAGTAACTGGCTGGGAAAATTCCCCAAAAAAGGGGAAAAAGTAAGACTATAGAAGGTTACTTTCTTGGTGACAAGTATTTTCTCCCATCCTTTCACACAAGGAGGAACCAAGAACACCATCAGAGGAAGATAGAAAAGTCAAGGTTTCTGCATCCAAAACCTCCAAAATAAATATACAAGGCTCTCAGGCCATGGAAGAGCTCAAAAAGGATTTTGGAATTCAAGTAAGGGAGATAGAGGAAAAATTGGGAAGAGAAATGAGAGCAATGCATGAAAATCATGAAAAGCACTGAGTCAACAGCTTGCTGAAGCAGACCCAAAAATACTGAAGAAAATAACACCTTTAAAAATAAACTAATGCAAATGGCAAAAGAGGTCCAAAAGGACAATGAGGAGAAGAATATTTTAAAAAGCAGAATTAGCCAAATGGAAAAGAGGGTTCAAAAGCTCACTGAAGAAAATAGTTCTTTAAAAATTAGAATGGAGGAGATGGAAGCTAATGACTTTATGAAAAATCAAGAAATTACAAAACAAAACCAAAAGAATGAAAAAATAGAAGACAATGTGAAATATGTCATTGGAAAACAGCTGACCTGGAAAATAGATCCAGGACACACAATTTAAAAATCATGGGACTGCCTGAAAGCCATGATCAAAAAAGAGCCTAGAAATCATCTTTCATGAAATTATCAAGGAAAACTACCCTGATTTTCTAGAACCAGAGGGTAAAATAAATATTGAAAAAATCTACTGATCACCTCCTGAAAGAGACCCAAAAAGAAAACCTCCTAGAAATATTGTAGCCAAATCCCAGAATTCCCAGATCAAGGAGAAAATATTACAAGCAGCCAGAAAGAAACAATTTGAGTATTATGGAAATACAATCAGTCTAACCCAAGATCTAGCAACTTCTACATTAAGGGATCCAAGGGCTTGGAATATGATATTCCAGAAGTCAAAGGAACTAGGATTAAAACCAAGAATCACCTACCCAGTAAAACTGAGTATGTTACTTCAGGGGAAAATGGTCATTCAATGAAATAGAGAACTTCAAAGCATTCCTGATGAAAAGACCAGAGTTGAATAGAAAATTTGACTTTCAAACATAAGAACCAAGAAAAGCATGAAAAGATAAACAGGAAAGAGAAAGTGTAAGGGACTTATTAAAGTTGAACTGTTTACATTCCTACATGGAAAGATAATATTTGTAACTCTTGAAGCTTTTCTCAGTATTTGGGTAGTTGGAGGGATTATACACACATATATAGACAGAGGGCACAGGGTGAGTTGAATAGGAAGGGATGATTTCTAAAAAAATAAAATTAAGGGGTGAGAGAGGAATATTTTGGAAGGAGAAAAGGAGAACTGGAATGGGGCAAATTGCCTCTCATAGAACAGACAAGAAAATGCTTTTTCAATGAAGGGAAAAGGGGGGGAGGTGAGAGGGAAAAAGTGGAGCTTATTTATCACATTTGGCTTAAGGAGGTAACAACATGCACACTCAATTTGGTATGAAAATCTATCTTACACTACAGGAAAGTAGGGGAGAAGGGGAGAAGTGGGATGGGGGAAGATAGAAGGGAGAGCAAATGGGAGGAGGAAGTAATTAGAAGTAGACACTTTAGGGGAGGGACAAGGTCAAAAGAGAGAATAGAATAAATGGGGGGCAGGATAGGATGGAGGGAAATATAGTTAGTCTTTCACAACATGACTTTTATGGAAGTCTTTTGCATATACACATGTATAACCTATATTGAATTGCTTGTCTTCTCAGTGGGGATGTGTAGGGAGGGAGGAAGGAAGAGAAGTTGGAACTCAAAGTTTTAGGAACAAATGTAGAGAATTGCTTTTAGATGCAACTGGGAAATAAGAAATACAGGTGATGAGGTATAGAAATCTACCTTGCCCTCCAAGAAGATAGAGAAGTTGAGGATAAGGGAAAGGAGGGATGTGATAGAAGGGAGGGCAGATTGGGGGAAGGATTACTCAGAGTGCAAAGTGTTTGGAGTGGGGGAAGGGGCAATATAGGGAGAAATTTGGAACTCAAAATCTTGTGGAAATGAATGTTGAAAACTAGACATAATTAATTTTTTTTAAAAAAATTTGAAAATGCCATTGAATTCCTAGTTAAAAAAAGATTTATTCTTTCATTTCATTCTTTCATTTTGTGAAGGGACCCCTACTGCCCTCTAGTCCAAAGGCTAGATTTTAGAAGTTAGGTAACTGAGGCCTAGAGTATTCAATTGAATTCCCCAGGGTCATATAGGTGGCAGGGCTGGGGTTTGAACTTAGCTCCCTTGAATTCTAAAGTCACCTGCTTAAGTATAATTATTCTCTCTGCAATCTTCCCAGGAGACTGACATGCCTCACAGAGTGGTCTTTTACTCCGCTTGTCAGTTTAAAATTATTCATAGGACAATGATACACACTTTTGCCCTGCTCTACCTAGTGACGGTAAGAAGGTAGGAGGGCCAGCCTTTTTAAGGAATTCTGTGGAAACTAAAGATGAAGCTGTGGGCACCTGCCACCTACATCCTTCTAATGCTGGATCACCCCTGCAATGGTTGGTGTCTGTAGGTGTCTAGCCATGAGTGCTTAGATGAGTGTTTAGATCAGGGCCAATGCAAATCTGTGAGGTCTTTCTAGGTGGTGGTCTGTGCTAAATTCCCCTTTGGTATTTGGGTTTATCTATAATAGCTACTAGTGCACGGATGTTAAGGTCAGTCTGTGAGCTGTACCCTCCTGAGGGACTTAGTGACATGAATCCTAACACACTTCCCTACCTCCTACTCCTTTATTGTGGAATGAATACAGGAAGGAGCCCCCCTTCCCTCCCCCAAGGAGGAGGAATGAATCTTCCACCTTTCCAGAGGTCATTTCCAGCATTTGTCAATAAGCCTTTAATTAAATAGAGGAGCAGCATCCATTTTTCTCCTCTCTGCTGAGACTGAGGAAATTCGGTTTACTTCCAGCCCTTAAAAAGTTACTGAATGTGCCAGACCCTCATTTTCCTCTTAGTTACAGGGCATAATTGGGTGGCTGAGCTACTCTTCTCCTCATCTACCTCCCACTTAGCAGGAAAATTGCTTTACATCAGATTTCATTAGCCCAAGCACCATGTGAGGAATTCAACCATGTTCCAAGAGTCATGCTCACCTGTCCTCATGCCAGGCATCAGGAGAGGTTCTGATGACCACCACAAAGCAAATGCTTTAAAATGCTTTTTTTTATGAAACATAGAATTTTGAAAGGAAGCGATTTCAAAACACCACAGTAGTAAAGAAAGCTGATAGCTAGCTTGGGTGAACAAGGCCCTATAATGCAAGGGAAGGAGGGAGGGGATAAGCATTTATGTACCATTGCCAACTTTGTGCCTGGCACTATGCCACGTTTCTTTAAGGAATGAATGATCTTCTCTCAGCTGATCACCCCCCAAGATCCCATCTCTTCACAATGTCATGACCCCTGAATCCCATTCAAAGACCCTTTGCTCCCAACCCAGGATTTCAGAATAATCATATCTGTGAGTGAAATTTGCAAGGGTGTGATAGTAAATGTTTAACAACTGGATCTCTTTAATAGACCCAGGTAACCTGCTTAAATCACATGGAAGCCTAATTCACATGTGGTGGAAGGAGCTTGCTGAAAGGGTGCAACAGGAAGAGGCAGACCTAGAGCAGAGCTGAAAGGAAGTTGGTCAGACTAGTTAGATCTAGGAGACGGAAAGCAGACAGCTGACTTGGCATTTTGCTTGAGGGTGTTTGTTTGTGGGAAGGTCTGATAATGTGTTTTTGGTTACTATAATGGATGAATTTGGCTTTCTGGTGTTGGTATTTGGCTTTCTAGTGTCTGAATAAATGTTTTGGGTCCGTAAAAACAACTGGCTCTCTTAAAAAACATACAGATGACATACTTTTAGTTTAATCTGCCTTATTAAGATGTTTTTATTACTTTCTAACATCTAGATAATCAACAAAACTAACCAACCTAGCCCTAATTTGTAGTGTGTGATTTTTGAGGTGTAAATGCTCACACTGAATTGACTCCTGTAGGTTGGTTCAAGCTGGCTCCAGCATATCCCTTCCTGAAGGACTTTGAAGAGATCCATTGAGACAGATTGCAAAATTTCAGTTCCAATCAATTTTACTCAATAACAACCTACAGTGTACTGGCACTGTGCTAGGCACTGGGGATACAAAAACAAATGTTGAAAGGTTCCTTCCTGCCCTCGAGGGTTTTACATCTTTGGGGGAGATAGATAAATAGAAAAGAAATATAAAGTAATTTGGGGAGAAGTAGTCATCTGGAAAGGCCTCAGGAGGGATAGTATTTGAAATAAGATATGAAGGAAATAAGGAGTTCTAAGGTGCAGAGGTGAGGGGGAGGAGGATTCCAAGGTGGGAGGGGTAGAGAGCCTATGGGAAGACAATGACAAGGAGACCCATTTGTAGAAAAAGAAAGTAACTAACAGAGGTATGGAGGTATGGAGAATATTGCAGCGGAGTAGAGTGGAGCCAGAGTACTAAGGTATCTAAGTCCCAAATCCAGGAGCCTGCATTTAATCCTGGTGGGAATAGAGAGATCCTGAGTTTTCTGAGCCAAGAAGAGCCATGGAATGTCTCTGGATCACAGCCATTTGAAAGGCTGCTACCATGGTTCAAGTAGAACTCAAGAGCCATGAGGACATACAGGTCCCAGAGGAAAGTGGGCTTATGCTTGGAAAGAATCTGGGGCAAAGGGTAATTCAAATCCTTGTAGGACAGAAATAACCAAGGGATGGCCTTTTATGGTGTCCTCATGAACTTCCAATTTCTGCTGGACTCCTTGTCGATTCTTATAGATGCCTTTCCTCAATATGTCTAGTTTGTCTTCAGTTCCTGATGCATAAATTGTCATCAATTATTCTAGAAACATCTCCAAGATGCTTATGGGAAGTCCAAACTCTTTGGACCTTTCAAAGCGATAATGTCATTCAGTGTATAAACGTGGAGGTGGAGGAAGGTTTCTTTTTCCCCCAAACTGGCTTATCTGCTCTCTCCTCTCTGGCCAACCCCTTGGAAGCATGAATTCTGACGTCTCTCCTAGGAGTCTGACTCAGAAACAAGGAGTCTCTTCAACCAATCCCAAACAGTTTCCCTAGAGCATCACTTCATATCTTTCTTTCTCAATTGATTTAGGTCTTTTTGTACATAATGTGATGGATTTGATTCATTCATTCATTCATTCATTCATTCATTCAATTGATGTTCTCACCTGATCAAGGTGTTGAGGAATAAGATCTTGCTTAGTTTCTTTATGGTGAGGGGTGTGTGTGTGTGTGTGTGTGTGTGTGTGTGTGTGTGTGTGTGTGTTGGGGTTGATGGATGAATTCAATTGATCCTGACCCTTGCACTGTTCTTGTTCCATTGTATTTAATGTTCAGTGGACTATTTTCCAGGAGGAAAAATGACTGAAGAAAATGAAGGAAGGTAGGGGTTGCCAGAGTGGATAGAATGCTGGCCTGGAGTCAGAAAGAACAGAGTTCAAATCTATCCTCAGACGCTTGTGTGGGTAAGTCACTCAGCCTCTGTCTGCCTCAGTCTCCTCATCTGTAGAGTTAAGATAATAGCACCCATTTCCCAGGGTTGTTGTAAAGTGCTCACATGATGTCTGGCACATGGTAAGCACTATCATGGCAGCTATTACCATAACCATTTTATTTTTCCTCTTTGCAATTGAATAAAGGCATTTAGATACAAGGTCATCTTACTCAGACTCAATGACAGCATCTAAGGGATAATTGAGGGACAGATGCCATTCCTGTTGTGACAGTTTTAATTTTTCGCACTAGATCTCTGTATTCATAACATTCCATGTATTTGTGGTGTTCAAAGTATTTGTCATTGCAAGATCTATTCAAAATGTTTTTCCTACATTCTAATCAGTCATTATTAAATGCAGGGAAGAGTGAGGTATAGTTTTTTTCTGGGCCAGATTACTTGTTGAATTCTTCAGGATATCGTGGGTTTTGTATTTGCAATGTGAGCACATACCATCTATCTGCTTATGAAGGCTATTGAGCTTCGAGTGTATTGTCCTGCCTCCCAGTTCACATCTTTCTCATACTTGGTAAGTGCTAATTTTTGCTGAATATTTCTAAGGAAATATTGCAGTTTCTAGAATTTCCCTGCACAAATCAGTAAACCAGGTTACTTAAGCATGACTTTTGCATGGCTTCTTGTGGCAATGACCTGGTTCTCTCTCACAGTCATGAAATATTTCACATCCATAAACAAAGGCTTGAACACAATGCCTGTTGCATAATACTTATTCAATGAAGATTGGGAAATAACAGACAAAGGCATTAATAACTTCAGTAAGGATTTTGTCAGGCATGATCTAGCAGTGGCCAATTTGGGGTCAATCAAACCAAATATCTTTCTGAGGCAGAATGAGAGTGTAATAAAGAGGAAAAACAGAAAGGAGCAGAGACCCAGACAGAAAGCCAGAGGCATGAAAGCTGAGAGGACAATTGGAGCCTGAGGCAATATTGCTCCATTTTCAGAATGTTTCATTCCATCCCATCCCATAACACATCATCCCATCCTTCCCCACCTCATCCACCCCAATCCTGTTTCAGAAACCTTTAAAGATGTGTCTTCTATAGACAAAACTGCTCGGTGCTAAGGGAGATATAAATTTAGGTAAGACAAAAGCCTCCCTCTCATAAAGTCTTGTAGATGACATGACACATACACAAAAGATCATAATACAAAATCAAATATCAGAAATGAATGAGAGGTGTGAGAAAAATGGTTCAGCTGAAGTCAAGCATGTGAAGTGCATTTTGCTGTTGTAGTTAATAGATTAAGGACAAAGAATATGCTCTTAGTAGGATTGATTTATTAATTAACATGTCTTATTAATGTCAATTGTCTTTGCCTCAGTTATCTCCTGGTGGTAGGAGATGAAAGACCCTTACTCTCCCTTCCCAAATGAATCCTCCATGATAACCAAGTGACTGTATCTTCTGCCCAGGAGTTGCCATCATCTCTCCAGTGAGGAAGAAACTCGGGATATTTCATTACATTTTCTTTGATTTACTCAAAATCCGACTTTTCTTCAGTAATCTTTCTCTTTCATTGCTGCAGCAAGTGCACCTTTTTCTTTTGGGTAATAATGATAATGATAATAACTAACATTTCTATAGTACCTACTATGCGCCAGGCACTGTGTTAATTACTTTACAAATATTCTATCATTTCATATCACAACCTTCCACAACCTGGGAGAATAAGTGCTATTATCCCTACTTTATAATTGAGGAAATTGAGGCAAGTACAGATGAATTGATTAATCCAGGGTCACACAGATAGTGAGATTTTGGTCTTCCATCTACCTAGTGTGGTGCTGCCTAGCCTCCCCCAGCCATTGGATAGCACTTCAAGGTTTGTGTTAAGGTCTTTGATCCTCACAACCGGGGCTGCCTATTTTACTCTGCATCAAGTCAGGCCACTGTAGAATCCCTCAGCCTCCTCTCTGATACCGATGATTTAACTCTCCCTCCCCGTACTATTGCTACGGTATTTCTGTAACTATGTTCAAATAATGGTGACCACGGACAGGATATTTGCTTTTCCCCTATTCTTGTTGGAAAATATTTGAATATTTCTTTATTAAGAGCCATGCCAGTTGGCTCCTTGCTGACTGCCTACAAACACATGTATGTCTCCATCATCTTTAAAAACAAAAATGCCTCATTTGATCTGACCATGGCTTCTCAAAATTGTCCTCACTCCCAAGGCTGAATGCCATGGGACCCTGCGCCCCCTCCTCCTTTGCCTCCTCTACTTCTCTCATTCTCTTCCAAGCACTCTGCTGTCTGAGTCATTCAACTCAGTCTGTTCTCTCCAAGGTCACCAATCGCCTTACTTTTTGTCAGTACTAATCCTTTGTGACCTCTGAGTAGTCTTGGACATTGTTTACCACCCTCTTCTCCTGGATACTCTTTCCTCTTTAGGAAGAAAGGGTTGTGTGTTTTCCACTCTTTTCCTGATGACACTGCTTTCTCCTGGTTGTCCTCCTACTTCTCCAGCTGGCTCCTTCTCTGGCTCCTTTGCTGCATGCCCATTAATGGTGGTTATCTCCCTGGCCTTCATCTCCACTATCTTGTTTGGTGATCTCAGCAGCTTTGATCCAGTGACACTGGGTTCTTTGCTGTTCCTCAAGTCAAATGCTCCATGTCTCAGTTCTGGACATTTCCTGTGGCTGGTCCCCTGCCTGGAATGCGTTCCCCATTTAGATTTCCTTGACTCCCTTCAAGTCCCAGCCCAAGTCCCACTTGCAACACTGGTCTCCTTTAATCTCAGTGCCTTGTCTCTGAGATTTTCTCCAATTTACCCTGCTGTAGCTTGTTTGCCCCAGCTGTGGGCATGTAGTCTCTCTCATTGAAGAATGATGTTCCCCACTCAGGGGAGGGGGGAGGGGGACAGGGATTGTTTAGGACACATGTCAAGCACTCAATGAATGCACAGTGGCTGCCTAGCACATCATCTTCACTTTTTAACCAATTAAGGAGAAAAAAATTTCTATGCTTGTAGTTGTGTGTGCATGATCTAAATATTTGGGGAAACTTATTAATGAAGACGTCTAAGCCTCTCTGGATGTTGTCATGTGCTTTATCTGGTTTAGATGGTCTGTTCTGCTATGAGTTTCCTAAGGTCAGGTATGCTTGCACTTCAGTTACAGATCCAAGTTGGCAAAAAATTTATGTTTTTTTATTAAATATTCTATTGGCCAGTATCTTAGTGAATATTCAATATTAACTCTAGCCTAAAATAATCTTTCACTGGTGCTCTTTCTTCTCCTGCAGTGATAAAGACAGAGAGGATTTGTCCCATAGATAGACAATCTGATCGTCTTCTCAATTTCTGAAAATAATTCTTATAGTAGAAAACAAGTAGTTTTCTTTAGTTATTTGATAAAATTCACTTGTATACCTAGTTGACCAAAATGATTTGTTTCCTTGATGGATTATTTATGAAGAACTCAATTTCTCTTTCTGAAATTAATCTGAGTCATTCAATTTGTGATAATCTATTTCCTGTCTGGAGTGTTTTGTATTTTTGTAGGTATTCATCTTATTTCATTTAGATTTTCATTTTTTCTGGACTATAGCTCTGTGCAATAATAGTTCTTAATCATTTTCTTTTTCTTCTTAAGTCACTATGATTTTCCCTTATCCCATTTAAAAGATGATTTATTATAAAGTCAATATTAAACATTAATTCAGCATAACCATTAAATATTTATTAACTAGCAATTTGATATTAATATTAATAGTGATATTTTAATATTAAACACTTAATTTTAAACATTAATATAACCAATTAAATTGCTTCTCATCTACTTATAGTTAAACTATGAATTTTGATTCAATAAAACCCATTAGTTACCTCCCTCCCCCCAAGTCTTTACTAGGATTCTTTATGTGCCTGTTCATTCCCAATTATTTTTTTTGGCATGGAATAATAGCCTACATTTTAAATAGCACTTTAAGGTTTACAAGATTATATGTGTGTGTGTATGTGTAATATATGTGTATATGTCTGTGTGTGTGTATATATACATATGTATATGTATATGTGTGTGTATGTATGTGTGTCTTAATTAGATCCTCCCACCTCTGGGAGGTACACACTGTTATTATCTCTGTTTTGCAGATGAAGAAAGAGAGGCAGACAAAGATACAATAGCAGCCCAAGTCATGGACCTTGTAAAAATTCTGGGGCAGAATTGGAATTCCTCTTTCTTCCCTAAGACAAGCATTTCCCCCTACTTTGCCACCTGGTTTCCTAGAGGGAATGATGATCATTTGTGAGTATTTTATCTTTCTGTCTCTACGTTTGATGTCTGATTATTTCATAAAGATTCTATCATTTTTCCTTTTATTCATTTTGCCAGTCTAAATTGCACTGCAGGATTTCATTAAATAAATGAACCACAATTTATTTAACTATTCCTTTATTGTTGCACATTTCAGGGGATGACAGATTTTTCATAATTACAAATACTGCTAGGGAAATCTCATTTTTTATTTTGTTAGTTTGGATTTCTCATCTCCAATTTCAATTATCCAGTGGTTCATCAACTTCATTGCCCTTTCCTTTGTTTATTGAAATGTTGCAATTTGACACAAGAGATCCCTTCCAACAAACATGCAAAAGAATGTTCCCCTAAATATATCCTCTGAAAAGAATGAAACCATACCCCTATTCCGTGATAATGGTAGTTGGTTATTCCTCATACCAAGAAAGGATGGGGGCATCACTGGGATTCTTGAGTTTGAGCATCATTCCAGCTTCTATCAGACCTAGTGCTGGTCTAGTCTCACACTGACTTTATTAACTTGACTGGAGTCCATTTATGTCTTGTCCTATTAACTCCACTTTCTTCACTCAGTATCACTTCATATATCTCTTGTGTCTCTGAATTCCTCGTGGTCCGACAACATTCCATTATGTTTGTACATTACGATTTGTTTATCCATTCCTCAGTCATAAGGTATGCATTTGGTTTCCAGTTTTCTGTTATTGACATATTCTGTTATTATGAAATTACAAATACTAATAACGTATTTTTTCCATATGCTTCTTTTTTTTCCGCTGCAAATAACCTAATCTATTAGTGGGTCAAAGGGCACGAACAATTCAGTATTCTTTCCTCTGTAATTATAAATCATTTATACTTTAGGCCAATTTATAACTACATGAAATAAATTAGCATGTCTGACTTCCCACAGCCTTACAGACATTTCGTTTCTCCATATTGTACAAACAGTTCCAATCAGATTGATATCAGGCTACTTCACATCCCTCTGGTTATTAGTGAACCATTTCCACATGGTTATTGGATTTGCATCATGCCTTTTATTCATGTTCTTGAACTATTATTTGGAAATGACATTTAATCTTCTGGATTTTTGCTTTTTCCTTATACTTTTATGATCTCAAACTTTTACAAGCAAAGTTTAAGGCAAATTTTTTCCTCAATTCATTTCCCTTATTCTAATTTCTAGATGTATTGATTTTATTTCTGTAAAAAAAATTCTACATAATTGAAATGGCTTCATTATCATTTGTAACGTCTTCAGTTCCATGACTGGCTAGAAATTCTTCCTATAAGTAAGTCTGGTTAGAAAGAAATGGTCTTCCATTCTTTTTCTGGTTTTTAATAATCACTTTTATACTTAGATTATTTATGCATTATTTTATTGGAATTTATTGTAGTTTATGACACGATACATGTCTGAGCATATTTTTTATTCCAGATTTTCCAGCATTTCTTTTTGGTTAATATTTTTTAAAAATTTCCTTTTCATTTTATTCAGAATTATTTCCACATTCCCTTTCATTACTCATTCTAATTCTTACCTCTAGCTAGATTCAGTGTGAGTTTGTCCAGAGGACTTCTATAATAGAAAGACCAGACTCAGGTTTGTCCCCTGTTAGTTTTAGGCTTCAGTGCCCACTGGTCATTCAGCAGGTACCACAATCAGATTTACTTAGCCATAGTATAGAAGAATGAGTCAGTTTTCTGAATCAATCAAGTTTCATTGACAACTTTATTGTCTTGAAACAAAACAACAACGAGCCTAACCTACAGGGCATAGGGAAAGGAAACCCTGGTGCCCTGGAAGATAATGGTGCTAATCTTTGTGACTAGGAGACCTCACATTAATAACAGGCAATTTATCAGGCAAAATTCATTGTCATAGTGTATTATCAAACAATTTAGTCACTTAAAATAATAATGATAATAATAATAGGACTTATGTACCACTTTAATATTTGCAAATCACTCGTGTGTGTGTGTGTGTGTGTGTGTGTGTGTGTGTGTGTACAAGCATGTTCTTAATCTCTGGTCCACAGGCCCCAAAGTCTTTTAGTTACATTTCAGAGGATCCATGTTTATAAACTTTGATGGAAATATTTTCCCCAGCACAAAGGTTCTAGCCCCATAATTACACCAAGAATCCAAGTAAAGAGAAGAGTGGGCAAGAAGTTAGAGCACCATGGTCATGAGGCACAGAGGCAGGGAAGGAATACATGTGCAAGGTTGCTGAGTCTTTTCTCTCTCTAAGCATCCTTTTCTTCTCTTCGTAGGATCTTCATGGAGTTCCTTTTCTGCTTCTTATTGTAGTCAGATGAGGTAATCACTCCATTCTTTAGGGAGTTTTTTCTTTGTCTTCCATGATAGCCTTGACTTTTTTATTCCTCCATGTGAGTTTTAAAAAAATTTGTTCAATTATTAAAAAAAATATTTACTTTGTAATTTAGTTATCATAATTTTGTTTTACACTGTTGGCACAACCCAGCCATGAACACTGACTACCACTCCAATTTTTAAGTCTTCCTTTACTTCCATAAAATAACTTTTGATGTATTTATATGATTTATATATAGTTCAAATATCTGATAGTTGATACATTTTTCTATTATATCAAATCAAAACTTTATTTTTATCTCTTTTTCTGAAGGGCATGCACTGAGAAAATCAGATAGCTAGGACCTGAACTCAGGTCATCTGACTCCAAATCTGCTACTTTGATTTTGGGGGAATTTTTTTCCAAAATGCTGATTATTTTGTAGGCTTATTTTGCATCCTGTTACTTTGCTAAATTATTGATTATCTTTATTATTATTTTATTGATTATATAGAATTCGTGAAATCATTCAATCATCTTCAAATGCAGGTAATTTCATCTTCTCTTTGCTTGTGCTTTTTCCCCTAAGTTACTTTTCCTGCCTTTTTACTGTACTTGGTCTTTAGAGTGTTAAATAAAATAACAGTAGAGACAGTGATTGTGACTTTATTACCCTTGATTTTACTGGGAAGTCTTCTAATGTTTCTCCATTGCAGATAATCCTAACTTGAGCTTTTAAAGAACCCTTTGGTTATATCCATTAGACTGCCATGGAACATACATAGCAGAGCAATCCCTTCTTTTACTCCTCCATTTCAACAGGAAAAATGGTGGAAGAGGAGGTGTCCCAGACCAAGTTATTGGGATGCTTTGGGTGGGAGGAAGGAATCATTCCTTTGATTGCTGCTTCTTCCCTGTCCATTTCTCTTCAGGCCAGAGGTGGAAGTCTCCTACTCTCTGACTATCCACACACAACGAACTAAAATGATGAGATTGTTTCTACATCAGGGGCAAGATAGATCTTGTTTAACATGGATCACTTTCTCTGCTATTGTAGAGACAAAAAAAATATTAATAAAATAATAGCACTTGAGAGTCTCCAGCTAGGAAATGTTCCTAATGATTGGTCAGAGATTTAGATATGCTCTATTTAAATTCTGTTCATTTTCCAGTCAGCCATTCTCTTCCTCCATTTCGGTTTTGCAGAGGACAGACTCATTATATGGATATGCAATGTACATCATTCATAATAGATTATGGATCTGTAATGGGAAAGTTCTTTTAAATATACAAACTCAATCAAAAGCCGTAAAAGACTTAAAGCAAAAGTAAACTTAGCAGAAAAATTCCTACCACTTGCATGTGGAGATAAAATATAGGGGAAAGGGTAATTTTAAGTGTATTGCCAGTTCCAATAACTTCCTCTATAGGATTCCTTTAAAAGGCAGAATGGCAAGCAAGGGAAATTCCAGCCACATCAACATCCATTATCCATTCAAATGCAAAGGCTTTAAAGTGCTGCTTTCTTGATAGACTCACTCTTGTGAGTCTCTTGCAAGTACTTCAGTCTCCTCTGACTCCTCACTCAGCTCCAGATAGGTTCCCACCCCTTCCCCTCAATGCAGAGTGATGCAAAAAGCTCCCATCTCCTTGGGAATATCCTTTCTCCTTCTGCACCATCACTTGCCTCAATTGTCATAGCCTCAGGCTGCCCTAAGGCTGTGAAGATCATATTGTGTCATCATTTATCTTGATGATTCAATCCCTAAAACCCATGAAGGTGATCCAAGTCTACTGCTACATGATCATATTAAAGAATTTTTTTCTTCATTACTAAGGAGGTTTTTTTAAGTATTTTTAATATAAAAACCCCTGATATTTGGTTGGGAGCTCTCCTTCTTAATCTAGAAGACAAGTGACTTTTATTGAGTTTTTGGTTATTTATCTAAGTTATATTAAATTCTTCCTAATGTTGATAAGATGTTGTAGACAGATGGCAGAAGACTCCATACAAATTACTTTTCTTTTTATTTTTAAACAATAAATTTACTTTTTGTTTTTAACATTCTTTTAAATTTGTGTTCCAAATTCTCTCCCTCCACTCCCATTCCTCTCTTCCCACTGAGAAGGAAAGTAAAAGGGTTTTATATACATGTTAAATCATATAGAAAATATTTCCATGTTAGCCATATCACAAAAAAGCAATGAAGAAATACAGTAAAAAATTTATACTTAAATTTACAATTAAATTTCATCAGCTTTCTCTCTGGAGATGGATAGTATTTTTCATCATGAGTCCTTTGGAATTGTCTTGGATCATTGTGTGGATCAGCGTAATCTTCACAGTTGATTGTTATTGCATCATTATTACAACAACAACATTATTATAATATTACAACACAGTTGATCATCATTACAACATTGCTACCAGTACACAGTGATGTGCTGATCCTTCTCACTTTACTTTGAATCAGTTCATGTAAGTCTTCCCATGTTTTTCTAAAATTACTTCACTCATCATTTCTTATGACACAATAGTACTCCATCATAATCTTATGCCATAACTTGTTCAGTTATTTCCCAATTGATAAGTATCTCCTCAATTTCCAATTCTTTATCAATAAGGGAATGGCTCTTATTTTTTATAAAATTAACTCAGCTCCCTCTATATTTGAAAAACGAGGTCTTTATAAGAGCAACTTATTAAAAATTGTGATATTACCTTTTAGCAAAATGTAGTTTCCTTGATTATCTCTTTCAGTTAGGTCAGTTTGAGCTTTTGCTTTTGCTTTCTATGAGATCATGATTAATACTCCTGCCTTTTTTTCACTTCAACTAGCATATGATGGATTCTGCTCCAGTCTTTTAATTCCATGTGTCTTTCTGTTTGAAGTATGTCTCTTGTAAGCAGCATATTATTGGATTTGGATTTCTAGTATATTCCACCATTTTATAGTGGAAATATAAAAAACCAGTGGCGAGGGGGTGGGGGGAGCAGCTCCTTCCATTTTACAGGTGAGTTTATCCCATTCACATTCACAGTTAAGATTCTGTGTATTTCTCTCCATTGTGTTCTCTTCTGTTTATCTTCTCTTTATTCTGTCCCTCTTCAAAAGTTTGCTTTGCCTTTGACCACTGCCTCTTTTGATCTGCCCTCTCCTTTATTATCCCTTTCATATTTCTTAACCCTTTCCCCTCCTATTTCCCTATCAAATCAGATTTCTATATCCAACTGAGTGTGTGTGTATGTGTGTGTGTATGTATTTTTCTCTCTTAGAACCAATTCCAGGTTCAAATATTGTCAGCCCCCCATTTCCCCCTCCATTACAAAATCATTTCCTTGCATGCCTTTTTTACATAAGAAAAATTTCCCCTTCTACTTCTCCATTCCCCCTTCTCCCAGAGTACACCTCTTTGTCACCCCTTATTTTATTTTGAGAACATTACAATATAATTGACTCACACACTAAGATATTGGGGGCAGTTTTCCGTGATAATTTCTTGATCATGGCTTTCACATAAACAAAATTCTTAGATTATCTCTCATCAATCTATTTTCTAGAAAAGCTTTTTTAATGATGAAATATTTCATGTTTTCTTCTATTTTTCATTTTTATTTCATTTTTCTTTATCATCTCTTAATGTTTCATGGAATCATTAGATTTCACTTTCCCCATTCTAATTTTTGAGGAATTATTTTTTCAGTGAGCTTTTGTACCTTTTTGTACCATTTAACTTATTCTGCTTTTTAAGGAGTTCTTTTCTTCAGTGAATTTTTGTGCCTTTCTTACCATTAGGTAGATTTTTAAAGTGTCATTTCCTTCTTTTTTGTGCCTTTTTTTTTAACCAGGTCATAAATTCTCTTTTCATCATTTTTGTGAATCATTCTCATTTCTTTCCCCATTTTCCCCACATCATCTTTGTAATGTTAATGAGAGTTGCTTGAATAGGGAAGGTTTGCTTTGTAGGAAAGCAAAGATCTTCCCTGCCTATTAATAGGCCTCAGGTGAAGTCCATTAAGGGAAACTTGTTTAGGGGAGGTTTGCTATCTTGAAGGCTCCCACATCTTTTGTTAATTAGGCACTGAAGCACAAGAGCTGTGATGTTTTCTGGCTCTGAAAAGTGTATATGTACTCTGAAGTGAGTTTTTGCTTTGGTAGTCTACTCTTTGGAAGAAATGTTGTGTGCCAGATGAGACTCTGGGTAGCTGTTAAGGAGCCGCTCCACTCCCCACCCCACATCCCTACCCCCTCGCCACTGGTTTTGAAAACTCAGATGTTAGTACTTCGCTCTCTGGTAACTACATACGTATATATGTAATGGTCAGATAGTTGGATCTGTCTGTTGATCTGTGATGTATGTAATGCTTATGGTCAGATAGAAGCCCTGTTGGTCTTTATTTCTCTGCTTGTATTTTCTCTGTTGGTATATATGATTAAAGAAAATTTTTGACCCCTCAAAAGTTGTTTTCCTTTTAGAAAAGCAGATTTAGGACCCTGTGCCAGCAGGTCAGCCTGGATGTGTGTCAGGGTGCTTGCTGATACAACTTTTATCTCTTTAATTTCTCCAAGGATTCTTGTTAGACTTGGATCCAATTGGCATTTTTCTTTGAAGTTTTGGTTGTACTTGTTTTCAGTTTGTTGTCATCTTCTGAGTTTGTGTTTTGGTCTTCCTTGCCACCATAGGTAGTTTTTTTATGGTCAAGTTATTTTTTCCTCATTTGTTCATTTTCCCAACCTGTGTCTTGACTTTGAAGTATATGGTGAAGTTGGGCTCTACTCTCCTGGGGATAAAAGGCTATGTGCCAAGTTTTACACTTTATGCTGCTATTTTCAGAGATACTTCTAGGGATCTGCAAGTTTTTGGTGCTTCCAAGGTGCTGTGATGTGGGGAGAGGTATGGTCACCATTATCCTGGTCTATACTTTATCCAATAAGGGTCCCTGGTCTCCTGCAACTACAAGCACTAATGTTCCTTTGGGTCTTGAACTGTGACTAGGTTCCCTGCTCTCCTGCAGCTGCAGGTACTAGTGTTTCTCTGTGTTTGATTTTAGGAGTTATTCTAAAGTTGTTTGGAGGAGAATGTTGGGAGAATTCATCTGGATTACTGCTTGTATTCCACTATCTTGGCTTTGCCCCTTTTCTTTTTAGGATGAATGACTAGGAAGATTTAGAGGAATGGGCATGACCAAAGCTCATCCCAATCTCTTTACCATTCAGGGCAGCAAAATTGGGATAGTTGGTCTGAAGAAAGGCCATTAGGGTATGATGCAGCAAAAAGAGACTTAAGTTTGTAATCCAAGATCTTGGATGCCAGTCCTGAATCTGACACTTAGTTGGTGTTTTCATGGATGACTCATGGATTATTCTCCTTGTGCTTCATTTTCCTAATGCATAAAGTGGAGACAACAATTCTCACAAAACCTTTTGGGAACAAAGGTCTTTAACAATGCTCCAAAGTACTTGAGAAAGGATAAGGGCTCTTTATAAACTAGATTCTGGTAATAATGTCCATCAGCTGGACTAATGAGTCAGTTAGTCACCTAACACTTTTTAAGTGCCTACTGTGTGCCAAGCATTATGCTAATTGCTGAGGATACAAAGAAAGGCAAAAAGTAATCCTTCCCTTAAGGGGTTCATATTTGACTTAAATATTTACTGAATGCCTGGATCTTCAGGCTCCTATCTTTGGTACTAAGGATTGAAAGGTAAAATCAAATCAGACGCTGCCTATAAGGAACTATTCAACCAGAAGAGTCAAATTTACATGCCCTTCAAAATACAGGTGATTCCCTTTAAATTATAGGGTCATAGAGCAGTGCCAGGATGTTAAAAGGAACCAGTGGCAAATGATAAAACCATCTAACAGGACTCTCCAGGGAAAACTGTTGATCTCTTGTACCTCTACGCAATGTGACATTGGTGAGAGGGTTTCATATCCAATTGGAAAACAGGAGTGCCTTTGAAGGAGGTTCTTGTGCTTACTTTAGGAAGAAGAGGATCACGTCACACCTTGCAGGTGACTCCAGCATCCTCACTGTGATTGCAGTTGTTCACACCCCAACCTTTGAACAAGCACTGCTCTAGAGACAGTTCTTTTCCAAAGCAGAGAACTTCATTCATCCATATAATACCAGTACCTGAGAGGGTAAAAAAAAACTGAATCAGAAAAAAAGGAAGTCAGCAGGTCATCCTTGAAAGAAGCAAAAGTAGCCAAGTGTATTTATGCCGAGTGCCACTAACTCAGCCGTGTGTGTGCATGCGTGTGTGACACATAGACACACAGAGAAGCAGAGGGAGTGATAGAGACAGAGACAGAAATAGAAACTGAGAGATGAAGAAATCCTATGGCCCTCCATCTCCACTTTATTCTCTTCACAAAGACAATTATTTGAGAAATATTTACTTGAACTCAGGAGGAGAGACCTAGGAATTACAACTCAGTGGGGTTCCAGGGACAGAGGGATAGTCTAGGTTGAGGAGGTGATGGGCTATTTCTGGGTGGGGAGGCCTCAGGTGCTGAGGTATTAGAACTACAGTGATGCCTTCACATCTCGAATTTCCCATCACAGTATCGATATATTGCAGGTTGGCATAAGAAATTAAATGGGAATTTTGGGAGGACTTTTGTAGAAGCTGCAGATGATAGAAAAAGGCCAGCAGATAACAGAAAAAAGTTGAGAAATGCATAACATGTAGGTATGATATTGTATAATATCAACATATTTTATCTTTTAACATCATAATAATTCAGGTTTCTTCTCTGGTATGAAGGAAGGGCCAAAATTTTTTCCGAATCATGGAGAAGCTGGCCCCAAACCTTCATGATGTGAAAGTATAGCTATACATTTATTTCACAAAACAAATTTGGTAGAATTTTTTTTCTAATTTTGAGTGCAATTTGTGTAGTATAACCACTATTTTCTAAAAGTTTGATATAATTAACTTGTAAACCTTTGTGGAACAAGGTGTTTCTGCTCATCATTATAATTCCTTTACAATTAATAGGGTTTCTTTTCACAAAATTTGACTTCTAAAATTTCATGTGTCATATTCTGCTTACCTTGAGCATTTTGTATTTTTTATATATTCCTCTATTTCTTTTAAAACATTTTTTTCGTGAATATGAGATTCTGATAATTTTTTTATTACATATCTGTTGTGATTCTTTGTCTATTAATTTTTTTGGTGATTTGATTTTTCCCTTTTAATTAGATTATCTAATGGTTTATCTTTTTTTTTTTTTACCATTTTCAAAGAATATGTTTTTAATTCTTATTGGTTCTATAGTTGTTTTGTTTTCAATTTATTCTCTAGTTTTCAACATATCTTTTTCTGTGATTATTTTAAGCTGATTCATTTATCAATTTCAGGATTATAAAACTGCAATATAGTGTTTAATCCTATTTTTCTTTTCAGGTTTTATTTACTTTATTTTGAACTTGAGATAAAAAAATTGAGTAGAATAGAAAAAATGGATGATTGTACATGAAACTGCAAAATCTATTATGTACAACTTACAATTCCTTTTAAATATGTAATAAAGTTTATCATGTAAATTTCTTTTTTCACTTTTGTGTTTCCTCTCCCACTCCACCCTAGAAATGGCCACTATTAGATACAAATAGGTTTGTATAGATAGATAGATATAGATATAGACATGTAAAATTATTCTATACATACTTCTATTTATCAGTTCTTTCTCTGGATGTAGATAGCATTTTTCTTCACATGTACTTTATAGTTAATTTGGGTATTTATAGTTGTCAAAGTTTTTCCTTTTTGTTTTTGCAGGGATGGTGAAGCAGTGGGGCTTAAGAGACTCGTCCAAGGTCACACAGCTAGTAAGTATCACCTTTCTGAGGCTGGATTTGACCTCAGGTCCTTCTGACTTCAGGGTGGGCGCCCCCTAGCTGCCCCGTCCAAGTTCTTAAAACACTATTGTTGCTACTGTGTTCAGCCTTCTCTTGGTCCTGCTCATTTCGCTCTTCATCAGTTCATGGAGGTCTCTGCACGCTTTTCTAGGATCATCGGGCTCATCGTCTGTTGCAGCATGGGAGCAACCATCACAATGACATGCCCCAACTTAGCCAGCCTTTCTACAACTGCACCAGCACCTAGCGCAATGCCTGGCACAGAATAAGTACTTGTTGACTGACTGACATTTTAGTCCAAAGTTTAAGATTTCCCAGGAAAATATCTGCCCCAAGTGAAATGTTATTCTTCCACCTTGAACACCATCCACTCTAACCCAAGGAGCCATGAGCAGCAGGACCCAAGGCTGTCGATAGTATCTAAACTAGTGAAACAGGCCTTGCAAATCCCCAAGTTGGCAGTCGGGTTTATTGATTCAACTCGGCTTTCACTGCCTCTTTCAGTCTATTTGTTATTCTTGAGTCTTTGCCCTTGAGCTTGCTTAATTATGCACCACAAGCCATTGAAAGCAGCCCTAAGCTTAGAACACTATTTCTGATTTGCATATTTCCAATGATCTTTGTTTTCTCCCCAGGGGCTGTCTCTCCTCATCTATGTCAACAATTTCATGACTAAAGTGGCCAGAGCCTTCTTCACCCACAGGTAGCTAGCCAGGTGGTGGTAAGTGTCTTTTTCCAAAGTTGGGCAGATCTCAAACTATAGGCACCCTGTCTGTATTTGGACCAATGATTGAATCTTTTCCCACTGGACAGGACCTGCTAGAAATTTTCCTCTCTAAACCTAGCCCTTGAGAGCTCAGGGTCACCACTCAGGCCAAATGGGGCTCAAGTATGCAAATTTCATTGATTAAGTGTGTACCACCAATGTGATTCCCACAGCAGCGTTATGGATATGTATGCGTATTTCCAGGGTAAATTCACAAAATATAAACTCTCTTTCTCAAAAATGAAACCAAGAAGTTTGTTCAGATACCAGAAAGTTAAGTCCATCGTAGTAACAAGGAAGTTTGTACGCATTAACAATAAAGAGAGCATAGCCATCCCCAAGCCTTCCCTCTGTCAGGAATTCTCACAAACTCCCTCAGACAAAACCACTCCCTCTCTCACTCTCCTAGCTGCTCTGCTCTGCCTCACTCTCTCTAGCTTTGCCCCTTCCTGCTCTACCCATTCAGCAAGCTCCTCCCACTATGGACCCCATGTGACTCAAGCTGTGGGCTGGGCCAAAGCTCAAGGCAAGTCATGGGCCTATTAACGGGGAGGGAAGATCTTTAAATTCCTTTAAACTTCCTTATCGTTACAAAGTGTTTCTTCAAATGATGTAGACAGGCACTACAGAAAAGTTGCCCAACATACTGAGGTCTTCCTTGATTTCTCTTGACATGAGGGGAGAGGGGGGTGTCCAGTGGTGTTATCCATTGGTTACCCCAGCTATGACTATGTGATCTAGTCCTCTTCAATTTCACTCATACATTTCTTTGCTGACATCCTTTATACAACGTTTTCAAAGGTTCTTGTTTGAAATGTGTTTTACACTCTTCATGTCCACCATGAACCACTCCATTACCCTTAGGGTGAAAATCAGTTTTAATTCTTTGGAGTTTGTGGTGTTCTCTGACTCAAAGCTATATATTAACACTGGAAGGATCTTTATGGTAAGAAAAAAAGATGTTTCAAGAAGTTTGGGGTCATAATAGCAATCAAGATAATGCAAATTGCTACCATTTGTGTAAAGGGCGGCTGGATGGCATACTGTGTAGAGCACTGGCCCTGGAGTCAGGAAGACTCATCTGCTTGAGTTCAAATGTGGCCTCAGACACTTCCTAGCTGTGTGACCCTGGGCAAGTGAGTCATTTAATTGTGCCTCAATTTCCTCATCTGTAAAATGAGCTAGAAAAGGAAATGGCAAACCACTCCAGTATCTTTGCCAAATGGGGTCATGAAGAGTTGGATACAACTGATGTGACTGAGTAACAACATGTATATGGCGCTTTAATACACTATCTTATTTGGTCTTCTCAACAACTCCTGAAACAGGTGTTGCACTTTTCCCATTTTACAGGTGAGGAAACAGAGAAGAATAATGCTTAAATGACTATTTCATGAATTTTTCACCCTCAGATCTCTTCAAGATGACTTTGCTTGGCTGAGTCTCTTTCCAAAGAGTGCACAAACAAGTGTGTATATCAAGGCAAGGGAATCCCTTGGCTGCTACAACCCTGTATTAGGGTCCTGCTTTAGCAAACAGTACAGGGTTTACCTGGCCTGCATCATTCTAATACATCCAAGTCCCTTCTCTGGTCACCCAGAGTTTCTTAGGGCTTACCTTGCCCAGCTCCTCAATCTGTCTCATGCCTCCCTCTCCCCTAACTCCCGTATTGAATCAATTGTCAAGTCATGTTACATTTCCCTCCACCATGTTTTCTCACATATACTCTCTTCTCTCCTCTGGTGCTCCCATCCTGGTGTGGGCTCTGATCAGTCACCTCCTACCTGGCCTATTACAATAGCTGTTGGTGGGCTGCCTGCCTCGAGTCTTTCTGCACTCCATCTCAACCTCCACTCAGCTGTCAGTGGCCTTCCTAAAGCATAATTGTAACCATTTCACGCACCGCACCCTCATTCAACAACTCCAGTGACTATCACTCCCAGGATCAAATAGCATAAATTCCTCTGTTTCTCTTTTAAGACTCTTTCCCAGTCATCTGACACCTTGCTCCCTCGGTGTACTCTTTGGTCCAGTAAGATCGGCCTTTTGTTGTTCCCAGAACAGGCCATTCTATCACCCAGTTCTCCTTTTAAGGGGCCATCTCCTATGCCTGGAATATTCTCTTTCCTCTTTTCCATTCTCTGGCTTTCTCCAAAGTCCCTGTCACAGTCCTACCTGCTGCAACAAACTTTTCCTGCCCTCTTTCATCTCACTCCTTTATTTTTCCTGAGACAATCCTCAGTTTATCCTGTGCATATATTGTTTGTATATAACTGTTTACATGTTGTCTTGCCATTAGACTGTGAGGTCCCTGAAGGTAACCACCGTCTTTTGCCTTTTCTTTTGCATAGTTGTCAGCCAATAGTAAGCCCTCAATAAATGCTGTTTGACTGACTGACTCATTGAGGAGGCTCTGTATGTTTCAAGATTCAATGCTATCATTATAATGCCATTCACAAATAGGAGCAAGTAAAGGAACTCACCCTCTGTAGATAATCCCTCCTTTACTTGTATTGCCTTAGGTTTCCTCCTAAACTGTGGCAAACGTTGGCAAACATTATTCCCCCAGTTTTATGCCTTGTCTTATGTCAAACATTGGGTGGGGTGGGAGGGAAAGCATCAAACAATATTATTTCCTTTATTTCATGTTTTGAAGAACTTTGTTGGATGTTCTATCTGGATGGGAAATGCCTTGTTGGGCAAAATCTTTACACCAATGGTTTTCTCTGCTGAATAATTTTTTATACTCAAAAGCCCAATACAATCTTGCATTTTCTCCATCTTTCAGCTATTTCTGTGACAGCAAAGATGTAGCTTTCTGTGGAATATGACTTTGGAACGCCAGCTACTTCCTTTTGAAGACTCTAAATTAAGTCAGTATTTAATCTGATACTCAGTAACTTCAACTCTAAAGGAGAAGGCAAGGATTGTGAACAAAATATGTTGGAAAATAGTGAATCAGGAAGTAGGGAAAGAGAGGCTAGAACATACAGACCACAAAGAAGAATCGAGCGCATTTAGGGTTAGGGTTAGGGTTAGGGTTAGGGAAAGAGAGTCTAGAACATACAGACCACAAAGAAGAATCCTGCCTAAACATGGTGCATACTTTCCTCAAGAATGTACATAGAAGATGCAGGACACCTCAAGCACCAAATATTTGTTATATACCCACAAACATGCACACCCTGACACAGAAATGAATTATACTTTAACCCTCAAGAAATGATTCTTTACTGAAATGGCAATCATTCCTGAATCAGCCTTCAGTCCCTGGCAATCGGCAGTCAGGTCCCTTACTTGTTAGAGAACAGACTGAAAAAAATTATTACAAAGCTAAAAGAAGAAAAAATGAGAAAGAGAAAAAGATGGAGCTAGAGTGACTCCAGGCAGTGCAGATGTCTTTGAATCCAGGGAGGCAGTGGGAGCAGATGGCAATGGAAGTGACCATAGAAAAAAAGATGGGGGCCACATCATTCCCTCTTCTGACCCTGTGGTGAATGTCAGAACTCAGTGTTTCTGAACGCTGTTTGTGTTTGTCGGGAGGAGAGCTCACGTTGATGGAAAATCTTACATCACATAGAAGTAAATGGACTCACTGCTCAGACATCCAACAGCTGTTTCTCAGGGGATTAAGCAGGAGAAGGAGATACCTGCATCTCCCCTCTCTGGCTTCTGTCAGTCATCAAGAACTATTGTCCTTTAAGATGGAGCTGATTGGAATCAGGGGTGTGCTGAAGCCAGAGAGTAGCTGGTTCAGTTTTCATTGTGAGCACTTACACCTCCAAAATGTGTGTTGGTCCTTCGTTGCCGAAGAAGACTATGCCATCAGAGAAATGATGACATGACTTGCACTTGACTTTGTTTTGAGTGAGGGAGGGCTGTGCAGGGCACCAGCCTCACTTCTCCTCCGGAGTCATCTGAATCCAGTGACCAGATATTCATCAGGATGACTGTAGATGACCCAGGATAAGGCAATTGGGGTTAAGAGACTTGCCCAAGGTCACACAGCTAGTGAATGTCAAGTGTCTGAGGTAAGATTTGAACTCAGGTCCTCCTGACTTCTGCACTGGTGCTCTAGTCACCGCACCCCCTACTGCCCAACCTCCAAAATAGCCAATGCCACAAGGTAGGACTTGTTTTATTGTTTGGTTAATTGTCTAGACTTAAGAAAATGGTGAGAAAAAGAATAACTGAGGTTCAACTGAAAAGTGTGACCTGCTTACTTTTTTCCCCTTGGAGAATCAGTTGTTACCTTCACTCATTTATATCTGTGTACCCGTTGTCTATCATACATCTATCAGTCTGTCTCTTTTAGTTAATTTCTTCCTCTCTGTCTCTCTCTGCCTCTGTCTCTGTCTTTGTCTCTGTTCCTCTGTCTCTCTCTGTCTCTGTCTGTCTGTTTCTGTGTGTGTGTGTGTGTATATGTGTGTGTGTGTGTCTCCAATCTCCCTATCTAATCTGCTAATTGTAACATCTCCTGTAAATGGCTTACCTCTTCCAAAGAAGGCATCCTTATGCACCTTTTCAACCCCAGGGTAGCCCAAACTCTTACAGACAACCAGCCCATTTCGCAACTCCCAGCGGTCATCACAGACAGTGCCCCAGTGGCCATCATGAAAAATCTCTACTCGGCCCTCATTGGGCTGGCTGCCACCCACAAGTCGGACAGTTTTGATTGGAGCTGTAGCTACGAGAAAGAAAATCCCAATTAGACATCTTCAGTTTACTTGGTACAAGAGCAAATATTTTAACCAAATTCATTGGTTTCTTATCTGGATGTGGACATTAAATTTGCAAATGTCCTCATTTTGGTCAAATTTTGAACTGTAAACTGTGATTGATTAGAGACTGTTCAATTGCACAATTAATTTCCTTTCCTTTAACAGTTTAAAGACTCATAAACAAAATAATTTCCAGCAGAGGATAAAAATGAAATTAAAAACAAAAACAAAAACTTGAGGACTCTCCATAAAGAAGCAGAGTGATTGAGTTAAGTTTCAAAGGAGATGCTCTTTCTTTCTGTGTGTATGTCTGTCTCTGTCTCCTCCCTGCCCCCCCCATTAAAACTATGTCAGATGAAAAATGAAACGACTGAGGAAACAAAGGTTTGAACCTCTAAACTTATCAATTCCTTACATAATGAATACTAATTGTATAACAAACAGAGACCAGATCTCCTCAACTTGGGCACTGGGCCCCAAATACAAGGGGAAACCTATCTTTATGTATTAAAAATAATCAATGAGACCACCTAATTAAAAGAAAACAATGAACCTGGATAACCAGGGCTAGGCTTTAACAACACAATACAGTTTTCTCCCAATTCCCACAGGTGGATACAGTTCTCTCACAGCACAGAAATGGGACTGGACCCATCATTGAATAGAAACCAAGCTAACTCCAGACTGAGTCACAAGATGGAGTGAGTGAGGTTCACTGAATTCTCACTGCTGCTTTCTGTTTTAGTCCCCTCAAAGTCTTCCTGTTCCCCATGTGCATTGTTGACTAAGTAGACCCCATAGTTCCATCCCTCACCCTTTGTGATGAATTGTTTCCCTATCACATCACTGAATGAATGTTGTCCCAAGACATTCTCTGATTAGTGTTCTCCCGTGCTCAAAATTTTTCATTTCTATGGTGGTGGTATTTAGCCGTGTAGTCATGTTCAGCTGTTGGAACCCTATTGGATCATACAGGGTCTCCTTGGCATGGACACTGGAGTCATTTGCCATTTCCTTCTCTAGTGGATTAAGACAAACAGATGTTAACTGACTTACCTACGGTTACCCAGCTAGGGAGTGCCTGAGGTTGAATGTGAACTCAAGTCTTCCTGAGCTCTAGCCACTGAGCTACCTCATTATAGCTTTATATAAACTCTTAATCCTTTCATTCATTCAACAAACATTTATTAAGCATCTACTCTATACCAGGGCTGTGCTAAGTGCTAGGGATGCAAAAAGAGGGAGAAAAGAGCCCCTGCCTTTGAGAAGAGCATGACATTCAAGGTCCTCCCTCCACAGCAGGACTCCTCCATGCTTTTTATGTGGATGTCTAGGGGCAACTCAGTGGCACAATGGATACCATGCTGGACTTGGAGTTAGGGAAACTCAAGTTCAAATCCAGTCTCAGATATGAACTAACTATGTGGCCCTAAGTCAATCACAACCTCTATTTGCCTCAGTTTCCTCATCGATAAAGTGGAGATAAGAAGGAACCTATTGCCTGAGGCTGTAGTGAGAATAAAATGAGATGATGCCTATAAAGAACTTTGCAAACCTTTAAGCCCTCTCTAAATGCTAGGTATTGTGATTATGAATGGGAGGCAAAGTAATATATCTAGATCTGCCCTAGACCCAAGGTTGCTCTACATACTGAAAACCAGGGTCCCAGCAGAGAGCTTGAGTGCCCAGCCAGAGGTAGAGGCTAGTATGTTGGAGTGGGGAAACTTGAGGATGGGTCAAGGCTTCTTGAATAATTGAATTGACTCACTCCAGAGTAGCAGAAGGCTTCCCTGGGTACACCACCACAATGACTTTCTCCCAAGTGTCTTGCTTGAAAGGGATCCATTTCCCATGAGCAATACAAGATTCTTTGAATACTTTAAGAAAGCACTTCACACAAGGGGCTATAATTATCAATCCAATTGTCTACCATCCAGAAGTCTTTTGGGGGAAGGATTACAGATTTTTACATAAGATTGTATAAAAGTGTTCCAGCCTTTGGAAATAGGGATTCCATGAATAGCAACAATTCCTGTTCTTCAAGAAGTTGCGGTCTTCTCAAGGTGGGCATTGTCTCCACTGACTTGGATGGTGGTCTCTGTGCCCCTCTTTATTAGAGTGCCCCCTTCTTTGGCCTCTGGCTGGCAGCCCTTTTGGCATTCTCAGGGCAGGCCCACTCTCATCTGAACCAAACATGAGCTGGAGAATATGAGAACATGTATTTTACAAAAAAGGTTAAACCCAAAGCATGAGAGTCATCTGCTGACTTCATGGTTGTCTGACTTAGGAGTGACTAATTATCATCCAAGAGACTGTTAGGCACAGAAACCCTGCTTCCACACCCACTGAAGGCTGATGACAAAGGGAATCAAAGGGAGAACCACAGATCTAGGACTGGAAGACTCCTCGAGGTACCTGAGTGCACCGTGTATTTGACAGATGAGAAAACTGAGGTTCAGAGAAGTTAAGTGATTTTTCCAAGTTCATACGGTTAATGTCTGGGATGGGATTTGAATGCATCTTCCTGGCTCCCAAACCTGCCCTTTAATTGACCACAACAAAGCTGAAGGGGTCCTGAGACATCCGCTGGGCCAATCCCATTCCATTGGTAGAGGAGGAAAGAGAAGCTTAGATCAGGGCCTGTCTTCACCAAGGTCACTTGGCTGGAAATGGACGAGAACTTGAATCCCAGTCAAAATGGAGATCAGACATGTCTGGAGTTACCTTGTCAGTCAGTGGGGAAAGCATCCCAGGGCTCAGCCACGGTCTTGTACAAAGGGAGGTCTGTCTGTTGTAAAAAATCATGCTTTCTGCTAGGCAGGGTAAAGATCAGCAGTAGAATTCTCAGAGTGGATTGTCAAAGCCAAATTAATGGGGAGTCTTGAAAATTAAAGCTATCCTTTCTACCTGAGCTGGGATAGCTTTGGACACAGACTCAGAGGGCATTCGACATTAGAGGTCCTGCACACCTGGGAAGCAGGAAGACCCCTCTGCAGACTAAGGCCCAGTTTGGGGTGGGGGCAACCCAGCTCCTTCAGAAGGGGCTTCCAATAGCCTGGCTTTGGGATCTGGCTACTGATACCTGCCAGTACTAGGAACCAAGGCCTTGTCAGATGATGCTGGGCTGGGCTGGAGAGCTGGGACAGAAGGAAGTGCTCCTCTCACCTCCACATTCACCAAGGGGGAAATCTGCTGGGAGAGCCAGGGAGTCCAGCTCAGAGTCAGAAAATGGGGAGAGGGTGGAAAGAGAGCAGCCACAGTTGACTGCTCCCTCCAGCAGGGGAAGGTGTGGAGGGTGGGGGCCTTCTCTCTTTCCCCAGACTGGCCTCTCCTATAGATGGAGCTGCCGAGTGGGTATGTACTGATGGAACCTGGGGAGTTCCCTGGCCCCAGATAACTTCTCTAGAAGGCCTGAAATGAAACCAGCGGTGGTTAATTTGGTTTAACAAGAGCCTCTCACAGTTCCTTCTACCCACACTCTTTCCCAGGCTGATTGCATGAGAACCTTTGTCCTGCATGACCTTATTGACAGAGCTTAGAAATACTCCCCAGCCCCATGGCAGAATGCTCTCCTTCCAGTTCAGTGCTGCTGAAGGCCTTTCCTGCTTCCCTCAGGTGCTGGCCCCTTCCCCCAATATTGTATGTATATTATATGCATTGTCTGATGACGTGTTGAATTCTCCCAGTAAGATCCTGGAGTGGGGAGGCCTTTGTTTATGTCCTCAGCACCAAGCACAATCAATGTCTGGCACACAGGAGGCAGGTGCTAAATACTGATTGAATGGTTATAAACCTATGACCCAAAAGACTGGGATATTAAGCATTCACACCATAGTCTGAATTAGTTCAATCTCTAACCTTTCCTGATGGTTATAGTCAGCTGCTCAGAGGGAATACATTTTTTTTTTCAATTTTGTTATTTGGAGAGAAAGAAGACCAGTAGAGTCTGGGAGCCTAGAGCACTGGAGGCAAGGGTACAGGGCCAAGTTTGAGATCTCAGAGGGCTGGGAGAGGCTGGGATGGAGGAAGGGAGAGAGAGAGAAATTACCTGGGAGAAGAAGGGAGATTCGAGGGTACTGGGAGCCGTCTTCCCCCTCCAAACCCCCCAAGACACTAAAATGCCATTTCACCCTGATCAGGTTGCCCACCCCTTTTATCTTCCCCACCCCATCATCCTTCCTCTTCTCCCTAGAGATATAAGCACCAGGGGAAAAGGCACCACGGAAGAGGGGGAAACTGGCACAGAGCCAGAGGACCAAGGCTCAAATCAATTTTCTCTGACCGTGTGACCAATGTGACCTTGAACGAGTCCCTGGACCTCATTTTTCACCAAGGTATAATGAGGGGGTTGGACTGTGAGCTCCAAAATCCAGGCCAGTACCAGACACAAGATGAAGAAATGCTCCAGAGCCTGAGAACAGGATTAGTGAGCTCCTAACAGAGAAGTGAGAGGCTCTCCTGGAGCCTTCCTTAAAAGGGGGTGAACATGTACCCACAAACCATGGCATTGCCTCACTCAGCCACTCTCTACGACTGCAGAGCAAGGACTGGGAGGGTGAGAGCATTTCCTCTTTGGGAATTTTTTCTAAGAATATTTCCTTTAAGGAGTTCATTTATAAACACACACATATATATACATAGGTACACATGTGGGTTTATTTAAGAAATCCCTCAGCACAAGATTTCGGGCTCCCAAAGACTTTCTCAGTTTCATCTAAGAATGTCACACGCTGGGGGCGGAGCCAAGATGGCGGAGTAGAAGGACGCACGTTTACGAGCTCCGAAACCAAAGCCCATAGAATTAATGTAAAAAGCGACCCCCATAACTTCTGGGTCAATACAAGGTGTGCAGAAATGGAGTGGAAGAGATTTCCGTGCCAGAGAGCCCTGAAGAGCCGTCCCCGGGGTCCGTCGTGCCCCGAAAAGTGGACCCCACCCCAGCGTGGCCTTGGCCGGGGCCACAGAGAAGCTGATCCGAGCAGGCTTCAGACACGGAAGCTCCGGCAGCCGGGAAAGTCCCTCCACCCACAGAAGCTACAGGTCAGTGAGAAAGAAGGCTGAGCTAGAGGAGGGGAGCGGAGCGTCTCCGTGACTCGGGCCCCCTTGGGAGGAAGCGGCGGCAGCAGAGACGGGGGCAGGAAGCGGCGGAGGCAGAGGGGTGGGCGGCGGCTGAGGCGGCAGCGGCCCAGGACTCAGGAATCCCCCAGCAGCAGGCAGGATCTTCATTACGGAAGGTCTCTGCATGAATGGCCTGAGGGGGCTGAGCCTGGGAGACGGCCCTGCCCCCACCCCGCTCTATTGCTGAAGGCCTCTGCATAAAACCCCTGAGGGAACTGAGCCTGGGAGGCGGGCCCCCCCACCCCACCGCCACCCGCTCCATTCCTGAAAGTCTCTGCATAAAGCCCCTGAGGGAACTGAGCCTGGGAGGCGGCCCTGCCTCCACCCCAGCGCCAGAACTAAAGCTTGCCGCGGAAAGCCCATTTGAATCTCAGAGGCCAAGCACTAGCTGGGCGGATCCAGGCGGGGGTGGAAAGGAATCTCAGAAGTCAAGTAACTGGCTGGGAAAATGCCTAGAAAAGGGAAGAAAAATAATATAGAGAGTTTTTTCCAACAAATGCAAATGATCCCGACCTTCGGATCTGATGACGAGGACGTATTCTTGCCATCAGGGAAAGACGTGGAGGGCGGGGCCTCAGTACCCCAGACACCCCAGGGGGGTGGTGGGTGGGCTCAGGCCTTGGAAGAGCTCAAAAAGGATTTTGAAAGGTAAATTAGACAGGTGGAGGAAAAACTGGGAAGAGAAATGACAGAGATGCAAGAAAAGTATGAAAAACGGGTCAATACCTTGGTAAAGGAGACCCAAAAAAATGCTGAGGAAATTAATACCTTGAAAAATAGGCTCACTCAATTGGCAAAGGAGGTTCAAAAAGCCAATGAGGAGAAGAATGCTTTCAAAAGCAGAATGAGCCAAATGGAAAAAGAGGCTCAAAAGCTCACTGAATTTAATAGTTCTCTCAAAATTAGAATGGAACAGATGGAGTCTAATGACTTTACGAGAAACCAAGAAATCACTAAACAAAACCAAAAGAACGAAAAAATGGAAGAGAATGTGAAAAGAATGTCACACGCCATGTTGGGCAAAGGACAGAGGGGATTGGAGGTGGGATACCTCTCTTCAAATCCCACATTTTTAACCTCATCCAAGCACCTTCCCCTGTCTTAGCCTCACTTTCTTCATCCGTAACAATGGGGTTGTTGGAAAGGATGACCTCTGCAGTGCCGGCCATCTCTAATCCCTATGAAACCTTGTGGCTTTCCTCTCTTGCTGACTCAGGGTCAATACATCTGTGACATCCTGAAATGAAGAGCTGAGGGAACTCAGAGACAGGGTTATTTGTTTTCACTTCCCCTATCCCTAAAAAAAGTGCTTATGTCTGATAGCCTAGGGTTTTAATTTTCCAAGGTAAAGGATTTGCCTCCAACTTTTCCCCATTCACCCTTTAAATGCACATATTTCAATATGTTTTATTTAATAAACATTCATTAAATGCATAGGATGGGCCTGCTGAGATCCCTATTTCTTTGCTAAGAAGCTGCTTCTTCACTCCCTGTACCCCACGTTCCTTCCTTCTCCTGGCACTCATAGAGGACTGTTTCCTTGCCCCCCCCAGAAGATCCCACCTCTTCACCTGCTCTTCCTTGTTTAGTGTCAGAAGCACCTCTTCTCCCTGCCCCTGAGCCCCTGAGCACCTGAGCCCCTGGGCCTGGAGGTCAACCAGGTGGATGTTGAAGCTTTCTGTGATGCCTCCCATGCCCTTTCTGCAAAAGTCTCCTCCTTTGAGACTCATTCCCACTACCTGTCCCTCCCTCCAGACACTGAGGATAGCAGTCATTCCTCCTCTTTTCTCAAGGCATTCTGTGCCTGGCTCACAGGCTTCCTCTCATTTCTCAACACCTTTCCTCATTCTGTCAGGCTTCAATGTCCATATTGATGTCTCCCAGTTCCTTATCCCCACCAACTCTTAAGATATAACCATTAGCCACACCAGCCCTAATCACTCACAAATGTCCACCTTGAGAATTCTGAAATTTCTCTATCATTTTGTATTTCCTTTGATCTAACCTATTCTCATTTCTCCCTTTATCTCAATTCTTTAGCCTCACCTTTACCTCCAAGTCTTCAATCCATCAGTAATCTCCTGTCACAACCAATGTGCTAAGTGCATAGAGTTCCAGGCCTGGAGTCAGGACGAGCTAAGCTGAATTCAAATCTTGCCTCAGACATTTGCTAGCTGTGTGACCCTGGGCAAGTCACTGAATCCTCTTTGCCTCAGTTTCCTCATCTGAAAATGAGCTGGATAAGGAAATTGCAAACTACTTCAGTATCTTTGCCAAGAAAACCCCAAAAGGCATCATAGAGAGTCAGACGTGACTGAATTGACTGAACAACAAACCCCAAACTTGAAGCTCTACTTACCCAGTTCAAATTATACTGCCTTTGAGCCTCAAATCTGTAACCCCCTTGCCATTTGGTCATGCAGAAATTGCCAAACATCATCCCTGGATCATTCCTCCCATTGGCTTTCTCTGCTACTAGGCACATACTATTCCACAGTGGAGATCACACAGTGGAACTGAATGGGGCCATGACAAAGTGCTACAATCTCATCTGGGCCTCCCCGCCATAAATAATTATTTTCATCTTTCTTAATGGACTCTCCATTTCACAGTGGTCATAGCGACCTTTTCTTGTTTCCTCAGTGTCCTCACACTATCCCTCCTTCTACCATCTCACCAAAGGACTTTGTCTCCTATTCATGGAAAGCTCTGTCTTCTCCCAGCTCTTCCCTCTCGTTCTCTTCTCTCTCACTCTAGTATCTGACACTTGATAGACGTTTATTGATTGATTGACTGACACAGAGGTTATCCTGTATCCAGTCTCCCCCACTTCTGGCTCCTCCTCAATCTCCTTTTCTGGATCACAGTCCATTTTTCCTCTCTCTCTAAATAATTTCAATCAGAGTCTCTTGGAACTCACTGACTCACCTTTCACTTTAAAGCTAACAGCTCATCTTATTCCCCATATAAAATTAATAGTCCTTATTTAAATATCCTTTTTGTCTCCAAAGAGTTATATGATTTTCCCCCCACTTTGTAAGTTTTACTATCATGTCTTGTTACTTGCAAATGAGCCAAGGGACCATTCTGCCCTGTAGCTCTATGTTCTCAATATGGCCCATAATTTCATTCTAGTCCTTTGAAACACCTTCTCTTGCTCACATTTTTTCCAGTTTTTAATAACAGTTCATTCTGTGCCTCTTTAAACCATAAAATCTTCACATACATACGAGTGATCACCCTACATCTTGCATAAGGTGATTTATGTCTTTACATTTATGCTACAGTTTATTTTCTGTCTCAAACGGCTTATATCCCATCTGACAACTATGTTTCTTCATACAAACATTGTAGCATTTTTTATTAAACCAAATGTATTTTCCTACTCCTTTCAGAAGCAAAATGATCGACTATGACAAAAGCAATATCGTATTTTCTTTACCAGTCTACCTAGCTCTTTTCTTTACACAAAATCACTTTTAATGTTTTAATGTTCAGAATGTGAAAAGGATGTGATATATACTTGGACAATGACTAAAAAGTAATGTTATGGGTAGAGAACGTTTACAACTAGAGAGATCAAGAAGTGCCACTTGTAACAGCCAGAGAACTCTACAAGACAGAAATGAACACGCAAATCAGTATAGGTCCTGGAGATAACCAAGGCAAGGGCACATAGGTGGGATATTGAATATCACCTATGGGAACAGGAAATAGATTAGGTCAGTTGGAAATGGAGGAAAAGAAGAAGAGAAATATGGTTGCATTTGAGAAGGGTTAGATTTGTAATGTTGAGCAGATGGCATTTTATCTGAAAAGAAACGGAATGATAGACGATTCTTGAATAAGAGAGTGTCTTGGTTAGACCTGTGCTTCAGTTACTGTCTGCAGTTATGTAGAGGGTGGCTTGGAGAAGGAGGCTGAAGGAAGGGAGACCAGTAGGAGGCTTTTTGCAATATGCCAGGGTATTGGCATTTGAAATGGTGAGGAGACAGATCAAAGAGGTTATGGCGAGGCAGCTGATGAGAGGTAGGAAATGAGGGATGGAGAAGGGTAGAGTAGGGTTGTTGTTCATGACAATTATCCATGTTGATGTTTCCTCTCTACAGCTGGTGGAGAACAGGAACATGACAGACTGTTCCCCATGCCTGAAATCCTCTCCCTCTTTTCATTTTCCTTTCAGGGCTCAGTTTGAAATACACCTCTTATGCAAGGCCATTCCCCATTTTCCCTCTTATTGGTTATCTTTCATTGGAATTACTCATTTGCCATGCCTGTATTTCATAAAGCCTTATCTGGCTAATACTGTTGTCCATTAGGAGAATTGAAGTTCTTCAAGGGGAGGGGCCATTTACTGCTTTTTATCTTTGTACTTCCAGCACCTAGGATGGTGCTGGCCCATAATGGGAGACTCATAAATGTCTGGTGAATTTACTGAAGCATTACAAGGAAATCAGATATTCTTGTGTAGTTTTAATGGGAGGACTGAGGAAGTAAGTATCTTGGGTTGGTATAAGTCTTGCCACCGATGTCTCTCCTCATTCACAAGGAGTTTTAATAGCACCACCTTGGAGACTCAGCCACAATAACAAACACTAGGTCAGCAAGAAATAGTTCTCAGGACATATTTTTGGAAGGATATTGACTGCCTGAACCAGGTCCAGAAGAAGACAAGTGAGAGATGAAAACAATCCCACATGAGGATCAGAACTGAGACTGTTCAACCTCAAGAAGAGAAGATATGGGGTCAGTCATGTGCTTGGGGACAACTGTCTTTATGTATGTGAAGGTTGTGTGGAATTTATTCAGTTTAGGAAATCCTTATTTAGCTTTTCCTATATGGAAAGCACATCAAACTTGGAATCCAAAGACACAAGAGAATTATCTAGATGGACATTGCTGCAGAAGTCTTTCATTATGAGAACTTATGAAATATGACACTACTAATTGTACAGGTTGGCCCTCTAATAAGAGGGATGAGGCATGGGTAGGGGTTAAGGCACATACTCAGACCAAGGACAAGGTAAATGGCATCTTAATTTCTGCTTTATTCTTGTTGTTAATTACTTTTTTCCTTCAATTCTTGGGCTGTCTTGCATAGGTTTCCAAGTCCTAAACTTGTCTGCAAGGCCATCCATGAATTCTCCGCCATCCAGTTCCCTCCAGACTTTTCCTTATTTTCTTTGTTATCTTATCATTTAGAATGCCCAAAGATCCCAAAGCTTCTGTTTTAGAATGGAGACAACAGAAAATCCTTAGTCTCCCCAACAATTCAATGGTAGGAAATGGTCAATCTGGAAAGTTGCTGCCAAAGCCCCAAGTCTGACATCCTACTTGTAAAGACCCAGAAGACTTGTCTTTTCATGTGTTTACCATCCTGTACATGGATTCACTACAGACTTGGGAGGAACATTGAAGGCAGGCACCTTGCAAGACTCTGTCTCATTATCACTAACAAGTAGTTACTATAAGTCAACAAACCTCTTAAACATTTAAGTCCTGAGTATTGTGTTGACCTTCCACACCCTGGGAAGGATGTGGGCTACAGATCAACTCTGATTTACAAAGCATTTACTATTAAGATAATGGGGGATAGTGCAGGAGACAATTATCAACTAAGTCTCTAGCCTCTCTCATTTATCCCTTTGAACCCACCCAGGTCAGGCAGGAACTCACAGTCGTTCTTGCCCATTAGAATTTTTTGCTGTTATTTTTTCTTTATAGATCAGTGTCTTATCTTGCACTAGACTGGAGCTTTGTGAGGATAGTTTGTGCACCCTCTAAAGTTTCTGTCCTTCCCACTCCTCATTCCACCTTGAGTCTCTCAAATTTGTTTATTCCACTTCCTGTCTGGCCCAAACACCTCATTATCTCTGGGTGGGTGGACTTGGCCAACAGGCACAGCATTCTCTGTCAGAGGCCATAGCTTTTACATGAATAAATTTAGAAAAACCATCAGCTATGCCAACGGCCAAATTAGGATATAGACAGAGTCATGTTGCCTACTTTTGAAAGGTATTCATGAACGTCTCTTGAATAACCAGAGATATAGGTTCATTTAAATATGAAATTTTATGTAGCGAGTTGCTGAGGGAAGCCCTGAGGCACCTCCCATGAAGCAGGAAATAAGTGCCCTGAGTCTAAGTGGTGACAACTATGGCCACTTGTAGTTTCCACAGAGCTCCGGCATGGGGAAGATGAGACAGAAAGATCAAAGAAAGCTAGACTCCATTTGGTGCGGGGCTCCTTGAGGACTAAAGACAATGGGTGTGAGTCCAGAACAGGAAGCCCTTTGTGGGAAGACTGGGGGTCAACATTTAGAAACTCATTCATACATTAATTTCCAGGTATTTCTAGATGAAGCAGGAAGCGAAAAGAGCCCCAAATCTGAATGTCTAGGACCCTAGTTCAAATCCTGGCTCTGCTTCTTTCTACCTATGTGCCCTTGGCCAAGTCCCTTACCTTTATTAGTTTTGATTTCCTCATCTGTAAAAAAAGGGGTTGCATAAAATCATAGGTAAAGGGAGAGGACCTTGAAGACCACCCAGTCTAACTCCATCATTTTACAGATGAGGAAACTCTGAAACATTCAATGGCTTGCCCATGGTCACATAACTAGAGACATAATTTGAACCCAGGTCTTGACTTTTCTTCCAGCTACCTTATGGTGCTTCCTCTCTGACCCAAGACCTTTGTTCTGGAGTATGGCTGTCTTACTTACCTAAATTCACCAGAATTAAAGAAATATACTATATTTGCAATATATACTATATAGTATATATTGTAGGAAAGGACCCAGCAATTGCAGTGAGAGAATCTGTATAGAAGAGCATCTCTGGCAAACAGTACCTGTGGGATACTGGACAAAGGTCCACTCCTTTTGAGGTAAACAAGGTGTCTTGGCTAGAATATAGACTGAAAGCCACATCAGGCTCCAGTCTGGCTTTGGTAGATCAAATAGTCAATCAGTCATCATTTACTAAGCACTCATTAGGTGCCAGATCCTTGCTGTGCTGGGCACTGCAAGTTCATCAATGAAAATGCAACAGTCCATGCCTGTCCTCAAGGAATCTTTATTCTATGGGGGAAGGGGGAGCCTACACCCTCACATGGCAATAACCACAAGATATGTGCAGGGTAAATTCAAAGCAAGTGGAGAAAAATCACTAAGAGTTGGGGGATCAAGAAGGATCATTTCAGTTGGGAGCTTAGGTGGGACTAGGGATTCCAAAGAGCAAAGATGGAGCAGGTGTGAGTTCCAGGCAATGAAGATGGGGCAGCCTGTACAAAGGAAGGGGTGTGGGAGGAGGGTCATGTATAATGATCCTGGAAAGGTGGATGAGCCAGGCTTTGGAAGGTTTTAAATGACCAACAGAGGAATCTGTGATTTAATCCTAGAGTGAATATAGAATTGTTGTTTATTGAGAAAGGATTTGGCATCTTCAAGCCTGTGCCTTAGGAAAATTGCTGACAATGGAGGATGACTTGGAGTGGGGAGAGACTTGGGGCAGGGATATTAGGCTGTGGCAGCAGTGCAGGCATAGAGTGATGAGGACCTGCACCCAGGGGTGCCTATGAGACTGGGGAGAAGGGGTCATATAGGGAGAGGTTGGCCATGGATTAGACATGGAGGAGGGGTGGTGGTGAATGAGTAAGAGAAGTGAAAGATGACTGTGAGATTGTAAACATGGGTGACCAGAAGGATGGTCATATTCTTTATAGTGATAGGGATGTTAGGAGGATGACAGGGCTTGGAGTAAAAGATAAATTCTGTTTTGGAGATATTGAGTTTGAGATACCCAAAGCACCAAAAGCTCAGGGATAAAAGAGTATCCAGGAAGAGGGTCACCAGCACTGACATATGCTACAGAGGTCTAGAAGGACAGGGTCATCTGCGTGACCCTGAGCAAATCCCTTCCCCCAACTTTGGCCTTAGTTTCCCCTTCTGTAAACAGAGGAGCTTGGATTAAGTGATCTGTGAGGTGCTTTTGTGCCCTAGACCCCATAAGCTTATGCCATGATATGTTAACTAGTTAAGAGAAAGGAAGAGACAGAAAAACAATGATACTGGAGAAGATCTTGTAGATTATAAAATCACATGCAAAGCACAGCCCTAGAAAGTACTTCCCATTCTCCTCATTTTGTTTTAGAAGATTTGCAAACACAGAAGTATTTCTCTTAGGCCATCATGGAATCTTCCAGAATGAATAACTTTCTGTGAAATATACTTGAAAAGCCTGCAAGTAAATAAGAATTCATATGGAAAGTGATGCAATACACCTTGTTGGAATATGTTCCAAGTGAGGGTATCCTTTCAGGGGTGTCTCATAATTGGACCTGGAATGATCAGGGCACTGGGCTTGGAGTCAAGAAGACATGGTTTCAAATTCAGCTTCAGACATTTGCTAGCTATAATTCTCTGTGCCTCAGTTGTGGTTTTGATGACCTCCAAGGCCCTTTCCAACTTTAAATCTTTGGGACTCTGAGTTACAAATTTCACAATTTGTGCATAGCCACAATAGACTGCAGCAATAGCTGGTTTGTAATGGAGAGCATCTCCCGGGAAAGTTGGTCCAGCAAGTACAGAATGGAGGCTAGCAAAAACCAAACAGAAGTTATGGAGTTCAAAAGTTAGCCTCATAGTAATACGTGTCAGGAACCCAATATGGTGCCCATTGGAGACCCATGGCTCCAGCATGCTCTCCCGTGCTCATCCCTCCTGGGTAAGAGCTCACTGCAGCAGAGTGCACCCCATTGCTGAGGGTCTTCTGAGACAGAGCAGTTCACACCAGACCAATGTTGTGGATGGAATTGCTTGTCTTGGATAAAACACAGATGCCTCCAAGAATGCAACAGGCCAATAGCATTGCCAGTCTTCCTTTTTGGAAAGAAGGGTTGCTGTGTGTTGACCTATACTAGTACTCAGAGCAAATACTCAACTTCTGCTTGTGGAATGGAATAATGATACTTGGTATGTTTTAACTCACTCCATTACAATGTAAATTCCTTGAAGTCATGTATGATTTTTTTTCTTGTCTTTTTATCTCTACTGCCTAGGAGATGTCCTGTCACAAAGGAGATAATCAGACTTGCTTACTGAATGCTAGCAGTGGCCTTATTCTGTGAGTTTGACTAGAAGAGGTTCCATGAAGACTTAACTCTTTCCTGCCTGTTTTACCAAGAGGAGGTTACTTCCCTTCTACTGACTTCCATCTCCCTAGAAAATGAGGGGTTGGATACTTCAACAATTCAGGTCCTCTCTAAGTCATCCTCTAAATTTCCTTCCCTTCTTGTCTTCAGTTTCCCTATCTACACAATGTTATTTCCAACACACACAGAGTTCAAATTTTTGAAAGCCACTCTGAATCAAAGACATTTGAAGAATTTCAATTGCCAGAGTGTCTAAGACTGGACCTAGTCCAGTCCAGGTTTGGTTGCTGGTGATGGTTGATATATATCCAATATGCTGGGCCAAGACCAACCAAAGGACCTTGGATATTTCATATTCTACTTAGAGGTATGGACTCTCCTCTGAGGTGTAGGGGGTATTCAGAAGGACCAGCATCTTGGGTGTGAGGGTTGCTCCTCCATCTTTGGTGTCCACCTGATTCATTCAATTCTCACCTGTGGCTCTAAGAAGCTGTAGTATGTACAGCAGCCCACACCAATAAAACTATCTTGGCAGACAGGTTAAGTCAGGTTGAGGGTAATCAATGGACCTCAAACCCATTGATCAGTTAGGGGGATGTCTACTCCAAGCATGTGGAGACTTCCCCCAGCAGAAGGGGTGGATGAAAACAATTTGTTCCAATGGTCACAAAGGTGGTTGAAGGAAGCAGGCTTAGAGCTTGGTCAGATATTGAAGATGCCAAGGCCTGTATCCCAGGCCATTGCCAGTATCCTGTCTTTTGTCTTGCAAAGGTACTTCAATGACTCTGGAAGAAAGTATGAAGCTGAAGATTTTGCACAACTCGGCTTCACTTAAATCCAATTCACATGCAGTCAAGACATCACCCGTGGTGCCATAGATCCTCTTCAGAAATGAAGGACAAGCAACAACCAAGATTCTGTGGAGTCCTTTCATGCATCCACATGCTGAAGCCTCTCTGGACAGTTGTTTGCTTCCTCTCTTTTCCTCCAAATGTTAATGAATATGATGATGATAGCGATGATGATAACAATCCCAACTCATCTTCCTAAAGAACTTTAACCTGTGTAAAAATTTCCTTTGCAATTAACTGATAGGGAAAGGAGTTCAAGTTTTATCATCATTTGCAGATGAGGAAACTGAGGTTTATGTAGGTTCAGAGTAACCTGATTACTAGATGGCCAAGCTTAAATGAAATCTCAGGTCTTTTGACTCCTGTTCAGGGTGATTTTGGCACCATCCTTGCCAGCCAGATGACCTAACGTTTCCTTCAACTTTCTCCTCAGTAACTTCTTGGGCATGTGTTTTTGTCCTTCAGCTCCCACAATGCATGTTTTATGAGTCTGACATTTTGTCCTGACCTCTGTTGATGGCTTCTGCCCTCTGAGGTGCACCTTGTTTAGTTCTCTCTCTTGATTTATGACTATACTCAACAGTTGCACTCAAACTAGCTCTGTGATTTGTGATCTGGTCATATTTGCATGGCCTTATCTACTGTAAAATCTTGGCTTATGCGCTTGAATCTCTCTTTTCTTCATCAATGCTTTTTTTTTTGTTTCCACTAGAGTAATTTATTTCTCTTTCATTTTCAGTCTGATTTAATAATTAAAATAATGACATAATTTAATACCAAAATATTCTAATGATGAAATGGGGGCCTGAGTTCAAATAGATTAAAAAACTTCTCATTGAAGCTTCCCTCTAAAGCCCAAAAGAAGGACTTGGGGGCTTTGTTGATGAGGGTATCGGAAATGCAAAAGTCTAACAATAATTCAGTAAGTCCAGTCAATTTGGATGCCTAGTCAGGATAATATTAGTCCCATAGCCTATGCTTATAAAAAGCAAAAACCAAGCATTCCTTATCTTTCTTACGTTTGTACAACTTAGAGCATCCTCTTTTTCACTTCCCTCATCCCTTAAAAATTACCCAAGGCTCAAGATACTGTGTAGATTTGCATCCACTCAAAACCATAAGTGATGAGCCCCTACCAATGTGTTCATTTTTGTTAGTCAGACAAAGGATGCAGTCAATTCAAACTAAAGGCATTTAATGAAATAACATGGTAATAAATGTCAGAATATTCTAACCATAAGTGTGGCATACACTCGCCTACAAATATGTACGCCACTAGTAGAAAGAGTAGAAATGAATAGGGATTTAGGGTAGAGGAAAGCTATGTGGTCAACATATGCACATAGAAGGACAAAAATGTGGATTGCCTGTGGTTAGCAGATGTGCTTGCATACATACACACAAGTAGAGAAGGATATCTGTCACCTCTGACATTGCTGGACTGTCTCCTAGTTGTCATAACGTGGTGTCAGATGTCATCACATCTTTGTTACAATGTAGAATGACACCTCACTGCTCCCTGATGAGTATGGCGCTGTGTTTCAGCTGTTCCATGTTGCTCCTCCTTTTCTCCTGGATTCTTTTTGATGCAGCTTGTAGTATTCAGCTAAAGTTTTCCCATAAAAGAAGGAATTGTCTCTGTGCCAAGCACCGAAACTAAGGATCAGCTCTTATTGGGAAAAGAAAGGCCCTTATGCAGCCATCCACTAGACTATAAAAAGAGACTTGATGTAAGAGAAAAGTCTGTCCATTCTCAGAGTCTTAATGCCAGCCCTAATCTCTCGCTGAACACAAACCAACTGACCAACTTAGGTCCCTCAAAACTTTTAGGCATTCTCCTTTTCTAGCAAGATCAACACCCTCAATTGAAAACTCTATTCGATTTGGAGTTAGAAACTTCCTTTTAACGCTCATCCATTTTGGACTGTTAATCTGAATCTCTTCTCAAATGGTTAGGCATAGACACAGAACTGCATTCTGGAACCTGAGAATCAGCATTGTGGTTCTTAAGCATCCCATCTTCTCTCAATACCCTACCCCTCAATTCTCTGATTCCATCAAGGTAAAAGAAGAACCAAATAGCTAGGGGGTGCCACTATAAGGCTATCCTTTTTTTCTCTAAAGGTCTGCTTTTAACTTGAAAATGAGTCTGATAACAAATCTCCCAAGCTTTTTAGCCATTTTTCAGTTCCTGCTTCTTCCTCTCCTCTTTTCTTTTCCTTTCCTTTTTCCTTCCCCTTTCCCTTCCCTTTTCCCTCTCTCCCTTCTCCCCTTCCTCCCTCCTTCCTTCCTCCCTTCTTCCTTTCCTTTCTTTTCCTTCCTTCCTTCCTTTCTTCTTCCTTCCTTCCTTCCTTCCTCCCTTCTTCCTTTCCTTTCTTTTCCTGCCTTCCTTCCTTCCCTCCTTCCTTCCTTCCCTCCTTCCTTCCTTTTCCTTCCCTCCTTCCTTTCTTCCTTCCCTCCTTCCTTCCTTCCCTCCTTCCTTCCCTCCTTCCTTCCTTCCTTCCTTCCTTCCTTCCTTCCTTCCTTCCTTCCTTCCTTCCTTCCCTCCTTCCTTCCCTCCTTCCTTCCTTCCCTCCCTCCTTCCTTCCTTCCTTCCTTCTTTCCTTTTCTTCATTTCTCTCTTTGACTCTTTGATTATGTTTCGCTGATTCTTTCTTCTTCCCTCTCTCTTATTCTACGTATATACTCAACATCTGTTATTGGAATTTTTTCTCAACTAGCTCTGATCTTGGCAAAACAAATCACAAAGGGGAATACTCATCATATTTTTGGTCACTATGTACATTTACCTGGAGTATTTGGACACTCTAAGAATACATTGTTGTTCTTTTGAAATGATCTGGTTAATTGTCTTAACATATTGCCTTTGCTGGTACAGAACTTGCCCCTGTAGCCAGTAACACCAACACTGAAGAAAACACCAGTTAAGGTTACCAGTTTCTTGCTCAAGACATTGTTAAATTCCAAAAAGAGCCTGCAGTTGTCTCTGGTCATGTTGCTTGTGAATCATCAGGTTTGTATTTACTGTTTGCCCTCTATTGGGAGGGTCTATACTATGTCATAGACACATGTAGTGGAAAGACAGGAAACCCCTCCCTCTGCTGCTGTTATCAAGCCAACCAAAAGGACCTCAATGCTTTTCTGCAGGGATTCATTCTCCGTCCCTCTGATACACACAAATGCTCTTGTCTCTTTTTTCCCAGAAGATAAATGGGTAATTATGTAACAAAACTAACCAAAGTGGAAAGCATTTCTAATAAAGGAAATTTCAGAATCTCTTGTGTTATGCCTGGACATTTAACATATGCCAGTGCCAGCCTTTAAAATCATATATGAACATGTTAACATCCATTCACAGCTTTGAAACAGAACCCAGAGTCTGGGATCAAATATCCCTCTTCTTTCCAGGAAAATAATTTTCAAGCTCTTACTTTTTGTACCATTAAAAAACGATTAAATTAAGATAATCTTAGAGTATGATACTCTTTTAGTGACATGGGATTTTTATTGTTTCCAAAGTGGGTTGATACAATAGTGGGTATACTGTCTCATGTCAGGGTAAGAGGATGGCAGCAGTTACCAGCAGAGAAAACCAGCTCAGGGTGGGACTAGAGAATTGGTGGGTTCCCCAGGAGCATATGTAAAGTTGAATCAGAAGGCCAATGGTTAGAGCTGGCAAGGCAGAGGCAAGAGAGAGGAAACCCTGGATCAGGCATTAGCAAGGCCAAGGCCAGACCTTGTAAAGAGAAAGGGGTTACAGGAGCTGGAGGGTGAGAGGAAGAGGCAGGGCCCAGTGCCAAGCATCATGTAAGTTAGAGCTGAGCTCTCCGGAAGTCACGAGTGCACAGACCAGAGTTGGACCCTGGTCTGGCCCATTGACTGATGGGCTCAGCATGGGAGCCAGAAGAGGCAACTTGGACTCAGAGCCACAGGTATCAGGCATGTCTCTGGATGAAAGACGTGGCTGCTGGTTGTCAAGACCCAGTCTCCTGATATTGGGAAAAAATATACCTTGTAGAATGTGTCATGTACCCTCAGGCTCCAAAGTAAAGTAGAAAACTTCATACTGTGGCAGTACATGATCAACACAATCCCTTCTTCTCCTGTGCATTCTATTTAGGGCATCCAGCAAGCTTTATGTGTAGGTACACAGGAGAAGGATGGAGCTTGGAATTTCAGCCCTTGGCTTGGTTCCCATGGCCTCTAGCTGGGCCTCCCTCTCCTCCTTAGAGGTCTGAACTAGATGCTCATTCATGAGGTGGGGGTGGCCCCTTCCACCTCTAAAATATGACCCTAGGGCCACCATTTTCCCATTCTGCAGGGGGCTAGGGAGCACAGTGGAGAGAATGCTGGACCTGGAGTCAGGATGATCTGAGTTCAAATGTGGCCTCAGAACTTCTTAGCTATGGGACCCTGGGCAAGTCATTTTACCTCTCTCTTCCTCATTTTTCTCACCTGTAAAATAGGTATAATAATAGGCCCTACCTCCCAGGGTGGTTGTAATATGCGCTGAGCAGTTAGCACAGTGCCAGGCCCATAATGGACGCTATACAAATGTTAGCTTTGTTATTATCACTGTGGTGATGATGATGGCTGAAGGCCAGTCACTGTCTCCTTTTTTCCTACCCTCTCCTCCTGTTCACAAGAAATCCTAAGGAAGAAGGCCCAGTCAGTCCGTCAACTAGCTTTTAACGAGCACCTACTGTGTGCAAGGCACTATGACACAGTCCACCAGGAGGAATTCCAAAGGCCACACTTGGAAAGTGTCTTCTGGGCCTGACTGACCCTAACCCTCCTGTGCACCAGGACTCCTGACCTGGGAGAGGGAAGGGCACCTTCTCTGTCTCCTTTTGGTCCAAGGAAGTCTTAATTTCTTGGTGAGCATTCACCTAGAAGCTTACAGCTGAAGGTTGGGAGGGCTGAGGATGCAGAAGCCATGGGGAGCTCTCACCCTCCTCAATGACCAGCAAAGAACCTATCATGTTTCCCCATTCTTCTCTAAGAAGTGTCAAGGGAACATCTCTAGGAATTGAATTTTAAAATATAGTGCAAATGGAAAATCTCCATTCAAGCTGGGGCAAGTTTCCTCATGCCTTGGATTTCTTCTAGTCCCCCCCATTCTCATTTAGAGAACACTGACTTACATGGTGGACTTGGAGGGAACCACCCTGAGGTTCAATGACCAAGGTCAGGGAGAATTTGCCTAGCATCATCATAATGGCTCAGTCAATGCCAGAGGCAAATGCAGTGAAGAAACCCAAGCCAGAGGTTCACTCTGGCAGATACTTACAGTAGTGTCTCCAATCCCCCTTTGCGCCTTTTTGCCCTTTTGGGCCAGGAAAACCTTTAAAAGAAATTCATACTTGTTTTAAAGGAATGGGGGCGGTAAACGGGGGAGATGAGGAGGGATGGCTTACAAGTGGGAAGGTGCTTACATACCACCAGAAGGACCCTGATCAAGGGCAGACCCTCAGAGCCCTCCAGGGCATGGGGGACAACTGAGGATCCAGACCCCACAGGACCATCCTTCCCTCCTAAATGCAGATGGGACCTAGGGCCCAAGCCAGCCCCTGCCTTCTGTTACTCAAATGCTCTACCCCAGACATGGTTAATATTAGGGAGGCACCATGGCATTGGATTGAGATCTGAACTTGGAGGCAGCTGTGTGACTTAACCAAGGCAAGTTGCTTAACCCCTTGGGCCTCAGGTTCTCTGTCTATAAAATGAGTCTCATGGCTGTGATACCAATGTCACAAGGCTGTCATGATCATACTCATAAAAGATGACACAAACCTTAAAGGTTCGACATGAATATCCACTATTATTTTATGGGTTAGGCTGTCAGACAAAGCATTGAGTAAAATGCTGGGCCTGGAGTAAGAGGCCTAAGTTCAAATCCAACCTCAGACATGAACTGTGAGAACCTGACAAGTTCCTTTACCTCTATCTGCCTCAGTTTCCTCACCAGTAAAATGTGGATAATAAGAAGAACACTACCTCCCTGTGGTGTCATGAGGATTAAAGCAGATAAAAATGTGAAGAGCTGTAATGTTAAAGCATTGTGTACATGCTTTGAATTCCGATTCCATGGCCCTATCCTCCTGGGCCCAGAAGGTGACATCAGACTCAGTGGGGGACCTGCCCCTTTGCTGAGGCTGTTTCCTCGAGGAGACTTTCTGTACTGGGCAGAGCAAGGAAATGAGGAGGCAAGGATACACAAGGTTGAGGTTGCCTAATTTTAGCTTTCTTCAGTTGGCCAGAGGCCAGAGGGTCTGGACAGAGTGCTGGTGGAAGCATGGATTTTGGAGCCAGAGGACATGGGTTCAAATTATGGGATCACAGCTTTAGAGCTGAAAATGGTCTTAGAAGTCATTAGACTCATTTTACAGATAAGAAAACTGAGACTGAGAAGGTCAATGAATGATTGCCCTGCATCACACGACTGTCAAACTTGCTGATTCTCATGGCACTGAACTACCTAGATGCCTCCAATGAATTCTGGTTTGACTGCCCATTTACTGTGTGACCTTGCGGAAGCCTTTGGCTTTAGAGGAGATGGCACTCTAAAATCCCCTTTGGCTCAAAGTCTGATGATCTGATGTAAAAAGTGCTTGGGCAAACAGGGTCTACTGTTGAGAGAGCTGGGCTCATCCAAGGGTGGATTTTCATAAAAACTCATCTTTTCCTTTCTACAATATCTCTTGGATACAAGAAGGGAATGTGGCCAGAAGAGATCATTGGAATGATCTGGCACAGCCCTAATGCCAAATACCAAGTAATGCCAGCATGACCACAGTTCTTTTGGGTGTTGTCTTTGGCCCTGCTTCTTTGAGCATTCACATCAATAACTTGGACAAAGGCCTAGATAGCTTAGCTGATTTTCTAGATGACTGGGCCATTGGGTGGTGGAGTGGACAGCGTGAGGAAGGTCTTAGTTCAAACCCTGACTCAGACACTTCCTTGTTATGTGATCCTGGGCAAGTCTCTTAAACCCTGTGAGATTCAGTTTTCTCCACTTGAGATGGGGAGGATAATCATGATATCTGCCTTTCAAAGATGCTGTGGGGAATCAAAGGAGATAATTCATGGAAAGTATGTTGTAGAGCTTTAAGCATTGTGTTCATATTAAATCCGATTACTATGGACTCAAGACTGGGAGAGAGAACTAAGTGATTTTCAAAAAGTATTTCACAGAGAAAAAGATGGAAGTTGATAGAGACAAAGCAAAAGACCCTTGGTTACTGTGACGATTGCTGTTTTTAAGATCAGGTTCATAAATACAAGATGTGGAGAACAGGACTAGAGTCAGTCATCTAGGAGTTCAGTGAGCTGCAGGCTCCACATATTTCAAGAGGAGTGAGACTGACCCCCCAAGTGATCTTGTTACTAAGGCATGTGACTCCACAGACCATCCTATTTATGTGGTTTTCTCGGCTAAAATACTAGAGTGGTTTGCTATTTCCTTCTCCAATAGATTGACAAAAAGAGGTTAAGTGACTTGTCCAAGGTCAGTGTCTGAAGTAACATTTGAGTTCAAGCCTTCCTGACTCCAGGCCCATTGCTCCATCTACTGAGCTACCTAGTGCCTCCTTAGGTGAGCTTAGGTTTCATTAGCATAGGTTCTGTGACCTCAGTTGAGTCATTTTGTCATTTGCAGCCTCAGTATCTTCAACTAGCAAATAGGGATACCAATCATCACCGCTTCCACCACCCCCCAAAACCCCTCAGAGGAATATGGCAAGGAAAGCCCTTAGAAGCTTGTAAGTGCTCTAGGACATAGCTATCACCAAGATTACTGACCACTACCCTACCCTGATTTGTGCCCAAAACAAGACTCCAGTTGTTTTCTCTCTCCTTCCTTCTTCTCCCCTCATTCTTTATGCTGACTCCCACATTAGGTTTCATGTGTTTCTATATGGTAGCTGCAGGATCACGGTACCTTGTCTTCCAATGATCCCTGGGGGTCCAGGATTCCCTTTATTCCCTTGGGGACCTGTCAATCCCCTGTCACCTTTTAGACCAGGAAGACCTGAGGAACCCAAGGAAGAAAAAGAAAGTGACCCCAAGTCAGTAATTTGTCTTACAGGGGTTAAAGCACACCATGGCAGCTCTGGGGAACTGAAGTGGGAAGGGAGTATATTTCTAAAGGCTAAAATATCATGCAGATGCAAGATGTGACTGGACCATGATAACTATGAAGGCAAGTGTAAAGAAATCAAGTGTATAACCCCTGGCTCCAACTGCCTTTCCAGACTCCTTGGTCATTAGCTTTGGGTGCACAGTGTTTGACTGAGTAAAATGAGCTTTGTTCTGCTCGGACTCAGGTGTTTCAGAAAGGCAGATGTCAACCCAAGATAGGGGAAAACTTCCTAACCATTAAGAGATGTCCAGAAATGGAAGGGGCTGCCTTGGGGATCTGTGGAATGCAGAGGTAACAGCAAGACTTTTCTGGATGACATTTTTCAGTTGGCAATCTAGCTAAGACCTCCCACCAGTTGCATGGTCAGATTTCTAGACATTGGAACTTCATTTATTGACTTTTAAGCTGAGTGCTAGGAAGGTCAGACATGTGCCAAACTCATGTTTTTCTCTTTAAAAAAAGTGTTTGTTTTTTTCTGATGAAACCTGGACTGGTCAAGGCATTAATTAAAAGGGTAGGGAGGGAAGCCTTAAAAAAAGCAGAGTGGGGGGGGTAGAGTCAAGATGGCGGAGTAGAAAGACTCACGTATGCTAGCTCCAAACCCATAGCCCATATATTTCCTGCAAGAAGAACTCCCCACAAATTCTGGATCACTGCAAGGCACGCAGAAACACAGTGGAAAAGATTTCTGTTCCAGAGAGCCCTGGAGAGCCGTCCCCAGGGGTCCGTTGCACTCCGGACAGCAGAGCCCTCCCCTGTGCTGCCCTGGCAGTGCAGCCCCAGAGGAGCAGATCCAAGCACTCTTCAGGGACAGAATCTCCGGCGACCACAAAGGTCCCTCCACCCACAGACACTACAGGTCAGTGAGAGAGACATCTGGGCTGGCCGAGAGGGGAGCGGGGTGTCTCTGTGACTCGGGCACCCTCAGGAGGAAGCGGCAGAGGCAGGGGCAGGAAGCGGCAGAGGCAGAGGCAGCAGCAGTGGCTCGGGACTCCCCAAGCAGCAGGCAGAAGCTCAGGTCTCTGCATAAACCCCCTGAGGGAGCTGAGCCTGGGAGGTGGCCCTGCCCCCACCCGCTCCATTACTGAAGGCCTCTTCATAAAGCCCCTGAGGGAACTAAGCCTGGAAGGCAGCCCCACCCCCACTCCAGCACCAGAACTTAAGCTCACATTGAATAGCAGCCCCGCCTGCTGCAGAAAGCCCATTTGAATCTCAGACTCCAAGCACTAGCTGGGCGGATCTAGGCAGGGGTGGACAGGAATCTCAGAAGTCAAGTAACTGTCTGGGAAAATGCCCAGAAAAGGGAAGAAAAATAAGACTATAGAGAGCTTCTTTGAGCGGGTGCAAATGTTCCCACCTTTCAATTCTGATGACGGCGAAATATTCTTACCATCAGGGAAAGACGTGGGGGTCGGGGCATCTGTATCCCAGACATCCCAGGGGGATGTCCGGTGGGCTCAGACCATGAAAGAGCTCAAAAAGGATTTTGAAAATCAAGTTAGACAGGTGGAGGAAAAACTGGGAAGAGAAATGAGAGAGATGCAAGAAAAGCATGAAAAAACGGGTCAATACCTTGCTAAAGGAGACCCAAAAAAATGCTGAAGAAAATAATACCTTGAAAAATAGGCTAACTCAATTGGCAAAAGAGGTTCAAAAAGCCAATGAGGAGAAGAATGCTTTCAAAAGCAGAATTAGCCAAATGGGAAAAAAGGTTCAAAAGCTCACTGAAGATAATAGTTGTCTCAAAATTAGAATGGAACAGATAGAGTCTGTTGGAGAAAACAAGAAATCACAAAACAAAACCAAAAGAATGAAAAAATGGAAGAGAATGTGAAATATCTCATGGGAAAAACAACTGACCTGGAAAATAGATACAGGAGAGATAATTTAAAAATTATGGGACTACCTGAAAGTCATGATCAAAAAAAGGAGCCTAGACATCATCTCCCATGAAATTATCGAGGAAAACTGCCCTGATATTCTACAACCAAAGGGCAAAATAAGTATTGAAAGAATCCATCGATCACCACCTCAAAGAGATCCAAAAAGAGAAACTCCTAGGAACATTGTGGCCAAATTCCAGAACTCCCAGGTCAAGGAGAAAATCTTGCAAGCAGCTAGAAAGAAACAATTCCAGTACTGTGGAAATAAAATCAGGATAACTCAAGATCTAGCAGCTTCTACATTAAGGGATCGAAGGGCGTGGAATAGGATATTCCAGAAGTCAAAGGAACTAGGACTCAAACCAAGAATCACCTACCCAGCAAAACTGACTATAATCCTTCAGGGGAAAATATGGTCTTTCAATGAAACAGAGGACTTTCAAGCATTCTTGATGAAAAGACCAGAGCTGAAAAGAAAATTTGACTTTCAAACACAAGAATGAGAAGAAGCATGAAAAAGTAAACAGCAAAGAGAAGTCATAAAGGACTTACCAAAAGTGAATTGTTTACATTCCTACATGGAAAGACAATATTTGTAACTATTAAAACTTTGCAGTATCTGGGTAGTTGGTAGGACCACACACACACATACGCACACACATGTACACATGTGCATGCACACACACATACACACATGCACGCACATACAGAGACAGAGAGCACAGAGTGAATTGAATAGGATGGGACCATATCTTAAAAGAAATTAAGGTAAATGGTGAGAGAGAAATGTAGTGGGAGGAAAGAGGGTGAAATGGAATGGGGTAAATTATATTCATTCAAGAGGCAAGCAGGAGATTTTTTAGTGGAGGGAAAAAGAGGAGAACTGAGAAAACAAAAAAGAAGTTTACCCTCATCACATTCGACTAAAGGAAGGAATAAAATGCACACTCATTTTGGTATGAAAACCTATCTTACAATAGAGGAAAGTGGGGGAGAAGAGATAAGCAAGGGGGGGATGATGGAAGGGAGGGCAATGGGAGGAGGGAGCAATTTGAATTCAACACTCGGGGAGGGACAGGATCAAAAGACAGAATAGAAACAATGGGGGGCAGGATAGGATGGAGGGTAATTCAGTTAGTCTTACACAACACGACTATTATCGAAGTCATTTGCAAAACTACACAGATATGGACTATATTGAATTGCCTGCCTTCCCAAAGGGAATGTGTGGGGAGGGAGGGATGGGGAGAATTTGGAACTCAAAGTTTGAGGAACAACTGTTTAGTATTGTTGTTGCTACTAGGAAAGAAGACATACAGTTAATGAGGAATAGAAAGTCATCTGGCCCTGCAGGACAAAAGAGAAGATGGGGAGAAGAAAAGGGAGGGATGATAGAAGAGTGGGCAGATTGGTGATAGGGAAAATTAGAATGCTTGGTGTATTGGGGTGGGGGGAGGGGAGAAAAGGGGAGAAAATTTGGAACCCAAAATTTTGTGAAAATGAATGTAAAAAGTTAAATAAATAAATTTTTATAAACAACAACAACAAAAAAAGGAGAGTAAATAAAGGGTAGAATCCCAGGAGACTAAGCAGACCAATTTGGTTGCATAATGTTGAAAAATTTTGCACAAACAAAATCAATGCACTTAAAGTTAGAAGGGAAAGTTAACTGGAGGAAAAATATTTTTCAGCACTTATTTTTTATAAGGGCCTAATATCGAAGATATATAAGGAATTAGTATAAATATGTAAGAACCATCCTCAACAGAAAAAAAAAAGCAATCACAGGATATGAATAGACAACTCTCAAAATCAGAAAGTCAAGCTCTCAACCACAATATTAAGTAATTTTTCAAGTCATTAATTATTAGAGAAATTAAAATGAAAACACTTCTGTGGTTCCAACTCCTAGCCCTTTCCCACCCAGATGTATTCACTGGCCTTCATCATGCCCTGAACCACATCTTCCACCCCTTCCACCCACCCACTTTTGCAGCTTCCTTTTATACAATGTCTTCTCCCATTAGTTTGTCAGTTCTTCTAGGGCAAGGATTGTTTTTGGACCTTCTTTCTTTCTATTCCTAGTATCTGACAGAGTAGGTGATTAGTAAGTGTTAGCTATTAATAATAATATTATTAATTATTAATAATAATCAAATATTTGTTAATCAAAAGATTGACAAAGATAACAAAAAATCCAGTTGTTGGAGGGGATGTGGGAAAACAGGTATACTAATGTAGTACATTGCTGGTGGAGCTAAGAAGTGATCCAATCATTTCTGGGGAGTAGTTCTTGCTAACAGTACCCCCCTTTGACCCATCATTCCCACTATTAGAGTGATACTCCAAAGAAATCAAGGATAGAAGGAAAAGATGTATATATCAAAAATACATCAAGCCATTTTGTTATAGAAAAGAACTGGAAACTACAGGGTGTGACCCTAATTGAGGCAGAGCTCAATAAATAATGTGAAATGATTATAATGGGATTTTCTTGCACTATAAGAAATGGCAAAAGAGGTGCATTCAGAAGGACCTTGGAGGACTCATGTGAACAGAGTGAAATGAGCAGATAATAGGAGAATTTGCACAATGACTAAGAACCTGACCTTGAACTCTTTGGGAAAGGAAGAAAATGTGCTGAGGGTCAGTAGATAACCCATCAACACCTGGATTGGGTGGGAGTATGAGAGGTTGTGTAGTGAAAGTGGCAGATGGAGAATTTGGAAGTAGTGTAGAGGGCAAGGTGGCATTCTGACTACTCCACAGTGAATATGAGTCAGGAATTACAAGAGAAGATACATCCAGTAATGGAAAGGGTGGCAAGAGATGCCATGTCATCAGGAGGGAACCATGTCTTAGTGAGGGTGAGAAGATGAAAAAAGTCTGAAAGAAAGAGTTTTAAGATGAAAGAAATTTTATTCTTTATCTAGTAGGCATTCCAAAGAGCTCGATGCAAAGGAAGACCTCCGTGAACATTGACAAAGATTGAGGGTGGGTTGAGATGACTAGGAGTAAGTGAGTGGGCAGCTGGGTATGGAAAATAGAGTTTGTACCTTCATAGCTGAGCCTTTAGAATCACTGGGATGAGGTGAATATAGAGGGATTGGAGCATGCTAAGTACTGAGGAATGAGTCCTGGCAGAGTATGTGTGAGATGGAGTGATCCAGTGAGGGAGGGATGTGATTGCACTTCCCTCCCTTGATGAGGTGGTGATTTTTGTGGCCTGGGAGACCTGAGAAGGTCCATTGCACAGGAAGCAGGAGCAGGTACAGCTCTGCACAAAGGCCTGGTTAGGAGGTGAGGGTACCTTGTCTGCCCTGAAGAAGGCCCCAGAAATAAGACTCTTGCCTCCCTTTAGTGCAGCCTGGTGCTAGAGATATCCCTGGAGCAGGGCTTCATAGAAACCAGCATGTATCTAAAGAAGCCAGTTTGGCTGGAACATGGAGTGCTTAAAGGAGAATCATTTGTGATTAGCCTGGGAAGACATGGAGCCAGATTTTGATGGGATTTAAATGCTAGACACAGACAAGTTTGCTTTATTGTAAAAGCAGTAGGGAGCCACTGGAGTAGAAGATTGATGTAACCACACCTCTGCTTTAGGAATTTTTAATTTGCCAGGGATTTGAAAGGTGCAACTAAGGAGAGAGATATTAGAGTCAGGGGAAGCAGGAGACTATTGCCACAGCCCAGGTGAAGGGAGATTGGTGACCTGACCCAGGTGGAGCCTCTGTCAGTGGAGAAAGGAAGAAGGATACAAGAGGTGTGGAGGAGGCAGTGGTAACTAACTGGACGTGGAAGATGAAAGCAAAAAAATGAGAATGACTGCAAAGGCAGTCAAAGAACTCAGGAAACTAGGAAAATGACGAGCCCCTTAACAGAAATTAGAAAAGGAGGAGCAAGGTTGATTTTAGGGGGAAATAGTAAATTATGGGTGAGTGCTAATCCCTAAAACACATTCAGGAGGAGCCGTCCAGCAGTCAGGTCATCCAGGGGGAGCTGTGCAGCAGTCAGTCCAACCAGGGGAAGCTGTCCAGCAGTCAGTCAGCAATGTGAGACTGGAGCTATTATAAGTCAGAGAAGCTTCAGTAAGTCTTCCATACTCTCCCTACACCAGATGAGATTAGTGATGAAGCAGACCTGACACAGTGGGAATTAACTTTTCCCCCAGGGGGGACTGATCTGAGACCCAGCTCTGGACCCTTTGGGAAAAAAGCTCATAGAATCAGCTCTAAAACTTTGGTGGAGAGCTTTGCAGACCCCAGAGAACTTCTGTGCCCATTACTTTAACGACCCCATTTGAACATAATCTCCTTGAGGGAGGGATCTGTGTTAGTTATCTTTCTATCTTCCAGTAGTATCTCCAACCCTAAATACCTTCCTTGAATTCAACAGGCTCTGGAACCAAATTGAATCCTGAGTTACTGGAATGGGTGCTGACATGAGCTCCTTGGTACTCATTCAGAATGGTTTGAATTCTCCCAAAGCATATCTCCTCTCTATATATACACAAGTATAAATATATATATGCACATGTATACATATGCTCACAAGCTTTACCAACTTTCCTCCAAACCACACCAGCTTAGGGTTATTGAAATAACAATAACTCTGAAGTTAAGACTTGTATTTGAATCTCAATTCTGCTCTGTGTGACCTTAGAAAATCATTTCAGCTCTCAGGGCCTCAGTTTCTCCACTGGTAAAATTCAAATGCTTGATTTGATAGTACCTAAGACTCCTTTCAGCTCGAGGTCCTGTCACCCTAAGACCTCAGGGTGATGCTGGGCTTACCCATAAGCCACCCCTCCCCTGGCCCTGTCTTCCAGTGGCTGTCCAACCAAACTGGATACCAAGGTAGAGGGTGTTGAGAAGAAGCATGGAGTCATTGCCCAGTGTTTCTCCCAGGTATTAGACACGTACTTTCAGCATGAAGCAGACCCACACATCTCCACTGCTTTCCAGGGTCCTGAGGGTCTTACCATCTGAGATACAGAGGCTGACACACAGCAGGTGCTTAATAAATGTTTATTTACTCTCCTTCCCCTGCCATAACCCAAGTGTCAGTCACTTCTCCAACCAAACCCTCCTTCGTGTGCTGCCTCCCTCGGATGAGAGGATGAACTCCCTAAAAGCAGGAGCTGTCTCCTTTTCCTATTTAAATCCCCAGGGCAGAAATCCCTTCACCCCAGCTTGCTCTCAAACACCTTCATCCTTCCTGGAGGATGCAGGATGCAGGACCTTCTCAGAAAGGTCCCCCATTCTCTGCTTCACTGAGTGGAGCATCCAGACCATGTTCAGTTACTCTTAGTTTCTATTCACATACCTCTTGGGCCGGTGATGCCAGGAGCCCCTACTTCTCCCCTGGGGCCTCTGTCCCCTTGTTCACCTTTTGGTCCAGGAGGGCCTGGAAAGAAAGAGGTGACAGTTGCCGGTCACAAGTAGTGATCAGACACCCACTCAGTCCTAGTGCCATGGGGAAAGCATAGCCCTCCACCCAGTAGAGGGTAATCTCTCCCTCTTGAAATATATTTGAACCTTTGCAGGTCCCATTTTGCCTTCACTTCAGTCACTGAATGAAAGACTGAGGCAATGAGGTGGCATCGTGGCTAGAAGGCTAGTCAGGGTCAGGGAGACATGAGCTGGAATCCAGCCTCAGCAGCTTTCCAAAGCTACTTCGCTGCTTCCTACCTAAGTGTTCTTATGTAAAAAGGGGGTGCTAGTAGCTCCTCTCTGCCATGATTGTTTGGAGGATCAGATGAGAAAACATATATAAAGTGTTTTGTAATCCTAAAGCCCTGTGTGATGTTTGCTATTATTAGTGTTGTAATTAACTCATTGGAGCACTTGAGGCCTTCCACTAACTAATCCACTTTTATTTCCTACCACTACAAATCCCATCATCCCCATTCATGTATTCTGTCTTCCAGACAACATAGATTGCTCCCATCAGGAAAACCTGAGTTCTAAGTTCCTGTTAATTTTTTGGCCCTCTGGGAGTATCATTGATCTGGCATATCATTAATCCTCTCTCCCAACTCCCAACCAGAATTCTTTTCAAGGAGCTGTTATCTACCTACAACATCCTGGTAACTTGATTGTGAAGTTGACTTTTTGAACCCATGTCAGTTATTCCATTTATCACCATTAAATTCCATTGTCTAAGATTGCATCCTTTCTTTTAGCCTGCTGAGATCTGTTGACTCTCTCTTTGTTATCTAACATGACAGCTGAGATTGTTTGTTTTTGGATTATGTCAGATTTCTGCCCAACTTTGATTTCAACTTTGGTAAGTACTGACCAGACCCACTCAAAGATCTAGTTCCCCTTTGGTGGATTGCTTCTTATATCAGGACACCCCGGACTTTGATGGCTCCATTCCAATCCATTAGTCAAGGGTCCCTTTTGAACCAGGCAATCCTTTGTTGGGATATAGGTGATTGCAAACTCAGCATGTCTAGAGACTTCCAAGTTGGTGTCTACTGGGGAGGTGAAATAACTTGATATTACCTTGAATTAATGTCATGTTTCTCAGTGTCATTGAATGCTCCCAGTCCTTTAGTCTAAGGTCATTTGTGATGTTAGCCAAAAGTTTCATTTCTCCTTTGATTTCCTGATTCAGATGGACCTGCTGCTTTTTCAAGGTCACAATTTCTGCTGACACGTTGTACACATGCTCCTCCAACCTCTCAGTCTCCTGGAAATTACGACAGAGGCTCAGCAGAATGATTTCATCAGATGAAGACAGGAACAAGTTGTTTATTGGGGATTTTTTCTTTAAATACTATACTATATAAATATCTTTATATAGCTTATACTTTCTCTGATCATTCTATATTCTGCCAGTCACTTAGTCACTAAGCATTTGTTAAGCATCTACTAAGTACTGGTTAAAGCACTTTCTTTACACATGAAAGAAAGGCTTAAAATATTACTTTTTTAGATAGAAATGACACTAGAGAAGATTAAAAGCAGATGTTTTGTGTCCTAGAGACTGCTGGGCCTTTTCTAGTTCATCTCCAGCAACATTTATACATGCTACTGTATGCAAAGTGCTTTTCGCATGTTACCTCGTTTGAGCCTCACAATATCTCTAGAAGATAGGTGCTATTATTATCATCCCCATGTTGTACATGAGGAAACTGAGGCTGAAGACATAGAGCAATCATCCAGCCAGTAAGTGTTTGAGGTTGCATTTGAAAGCAGGGCTTCCTGATAGGGCCATCACTCTATTTCCTCCTCTTCCCCTTTCCTCCATATTGGTCTTGCCTTGCGATAGAAACTTCTTATTTTTGTCATTTCCCCCTATTATAATGTCAGCTCCCTGAAACCCATCTTACTTCCTTATTTGTCTCCATAAAATTTGGCCCTAGTATGTAGTTGATGCCTAATAATTTTTCTTCATTAATTCATTCATTTCCTACTGAGGAAAGGAAATGACAAGGAAGATGATGAAAAATGATGGAAAATGGCCCAAGATCATGTTCCTTTGCAAAAGGAGATTCAAAATATGTTGAATCTTCCTCTTGTCCTATGCCTTTTCTAGAGGCTCTTTTAATAGATGGAGTGAATGTTGACCATATCAACCCAGGCACTCCCTCTGTTGATGGAGAATTATAGACCTTGAGAAACTTATGTAGGACAGGATTTGGGGAGGCCCCTAGTTGAAGCACTACTAGTATGGGATTTCTTCTACAACCCATTTTAGGGGTGGTTAGAGATTATACTTTGAGACATCCAGTGAAGGGAAGTTTATCACCTCTTGGATAAGCCCATTCCTTAATGAGACTATGGCCAAAAAAGAGGACTTCCATAGCTAGAGTGGGGCAGAAAAGGGGATATGACAAGGGCTAGGACTTCTGCTTGGCATGGATGGGCCAATGACAGCTGACACCAGTCTATTTTTTTTTAATTTTTCATTAACAAAGATGATAATCCTTACATGGAAAACGTCCAAACAAAAGTAGCTAACAAGTGGTCCATACTCAGTTCTTAGCTTCCCTTCAAGAAGTTAACTGCCTTTGAACTACATCCTCAGATCCTAAAAGAAGGATAGCCATGACTGCTTAGCAACTGCTAGTGAATGCAAAAGATGGTGGAAACTGAGAAGGGAGTAACAAAATGTCCCGCCAATTTAAAAAAAAAAAAAGAAGAGTGGCCAAAAGCCTTAGATCAGTGAGTTTGATTTCATTCTTTGGACAATTCTCAAATAGATCATTAAAGAGACGGTTCATGAATATCTAGAAAGAGAAGAGGTTATTACAAAAAGCCAGCATGTTTTATTCACAAGAACAGGTAATTCCAGATTTACCTCCCCCCCCATCTTTTGTGGACAGTTTAACAACATGAACAATGGGATGCTGTAGGTTTGGTTTTGATTTTACCAAAGCTTTTGATAAAAAATGTCTCAGAGTCATTAGATTATGAAATCCTTAAGGGAAAGGACTCAATGTTTTCTCTTTTTTGTAACCCCAGCACTTAGAAAAGTGCCTGGCACATAGTGGGCACTTAATAAATGCTTATTGATGGACTGACTTAGGAAGCAAGAGCAATGGATAAAATTGTAAAGAAGTCAATTCAGGCTTGAAGTCAGAAAAAATTTCATAACAAGTAGACTTACCCCAATATGCCATGAACTGCTTCAAGAAGTGGTAGAATCCAGGCACAGGCTTAATGACCACTTGCCTGCTATTTTATAGTACTAGCTTTAAATTAGAGTAGAGCCCTAGTCCTTGTGGCTGCAGGAAAGAGCTGAGTGCAGGCTAGGACATCAATGACCCCATTTCCTTCTGAATCATCCTACCTCGGAAGCACCAAAAACTTATATGCCCCTAGAACTAGCTCTGAAAATAGTAGTGAAAAAAAGCCTGAAGCTTGGAACAGTGCCCCACCACCTTCCAATAAGCAGAGTTCAACTTTGACATAAAGTTCAAAATTAAGATGAAAAATCTGGGGGTGGGGGGTGGGCTGATGAGTCAACAATAAAACAGAGCCTGAAGATAAAAATCTATATGGTAAGAGTAAAGAGCAAGACACAAACTAAGAAGACAGCAATGTAGAAACAGGTACAAGCAAGCTTTAAAAATGCAAATTGGACACAGGCCCAACAAGAATTCCTGGAAGAGTCAAAGAAAGCATAAGAATGATAGAGAAAAGATTGGAAAAAAGAAGTGAGAGTGATGTAAGAAAATTATGAAAAGAGAATTAATAGCTTGGTAAAAAAAAAGAGGCACAAAAATGTTACTGAAGAAAATAACACATCAGAAAACAAAAATTGTCAGATAGTGAAAGAGATACGAATATTCACTGAAAAAAACAACTCCTTAAAAAGTAGAACTAGCCAATTGGAAAAAGAGATACAAAAGCTCCCTAAATAATTCTTTAAAAGTTAGAATGGCAGGTGAAAGCTAATGACTCCATGAGATATCAAGAAACAATATAATAAAATCAAAACAATGAAAAAATAGAAAATGCGAAATATCTCATTGTAGAAACAACTGACATAGAAAATAGATCAAGAGATAAGTTAAGAATTGTTGGACTACCTTAATTTAATGATTAAAAAAAGAACTTAGACATATTTTAAGAATTTTAAAGTAAAATTTCACTGATATCTCAGAACCAGAGGATAAAACAGAAATTGAAAGAATCTAGTGATCATCTCCCAAAGAGATACCAAAAATAGAACTCCCAAGAATATTATAAATGAATTCCAGAGTCTCCCAAGTCAAAGAAAAACATATCACAAGAAACTAGAAAGAAGAAATTCAGTTATCATGAAGCCATAGTCAGTATGACACCAGATCTAGTAACTTCTGCTTTAAAGCAGCAGGGGGCTTGGAACATGATATTCCAGAAGGAAAGTATTGTAGGGTTACAACCAAGAGCAACCTACCAAAGATCCTTCAGGGGGAAAAGTGGACATTTAATAAAATAGCAGACTTTCAAGCATTACTGATGAAAAGACTAGAACTGAACAGAAAACTTTACTTTCAAGACTCAAGGAAAGCACAAAAAGGTAAACAAGAGGGAGAAATCATAAAGGATTCAATAAATTTAAACTGTTTACACTCCTATGTGAGAAGATGATACTTATAAGTTCCTAAGAACTTTATTATTACGAGGGCAGGTAGAAGCAGTGTATAGAGACAGAGGGCACAACCGTGAGTTGATTATATTGGGATGATCCCCCAAAATAAAAGGATGAGAAAGAGGAATGTATTGGGAGAAGGAGGGAAAGAGAGGAAGAAAAAGGGAAATTATCTCACATAAAAGAGGGGACAAAGAAGATCTTTTACAGTAGATAGGAAATGGGAGTTTGGGCAATGCTTGAACCTCACTTATAGAAATTGGTTCAAAGAGGAAAAAGTATATACATACACACATACATGCACACACACTCAGTTGAGTATAGAAATCTCTGTTACCCTACCCCTACCAGGAGAAGGGGATAAAAGATGATCAAGGGGAGGGCAGCTTAATGAAATAAGTGGTCAGAAGCAAGACAGACTTTAGAGGAGGGAGAGGGCAAAGAAAAAGAATGAAGGATAAATAGAAGAAAATAGGATGGAGGGAAACACATAGTAATCAAAACTTTAAATGTGAATCAAATGAACTCATACATGAAACAGAAATGGATAGCAGAATGAATTAAAAACCAGAATCCCAAAATATGTTGTTTACAAGAGACACATTTGAAACAGAAAGACAAATATACAGAGAGTTATATCAAGGAGATGTAACAGAATATATTACGCTTCAACTGAAGTAAACAAGGCAGAGCTAGCAATCACAATCTCAGACAAAGCAAAAGCAAAAATACACCTAATTAAAAGAAATAATCAGGGCAACTACATTTTTCTGAAAGGTATAATATTCAGTGAAATTATATCAATCCTAAATATGTTTGTACCAACTGTCAGAGTATCCAGATTCTTAAAGTGAAAGCCAAATGAGCTACTTGAGTAAGTAGGAAAACTATACCAGTTGAGGAACTCAGTTTCTCCCCTCTCAGAACTAGATACATATAAGCATAAATAAGAAAGAAGTTAAGATTAATAGAATTTTAGAAAAGTTAAGTATTGTAGACTTCTGAAGAAATTTGAATGGGAAGAGAAAAGAAAAATTCTCAAACATTGACTATGTATTATGGCATCAAAACCTCACAAATAAATGCAGAAAAGCAGAAATATTAAATGCATCTTTTTTAGACCATAATACAATAAAAATTACTTTAAATAAGGAATAGTGGATGCATAGATTAAAAATTAACTGGAAGTTAATCCTAAAGAATGAGTGAGTCAAAGAATAAATCATAGAAACAATAATTTCATTAAAGATAATGACAATAGTGTCATCATACCAAAATTTGTAGGATGCAGCCAAAGCAGTAGTTAAAGAAAAATCTATACCTCTAAAAGCTTACATCAATAAAAAGGAGAAAGAGCAGATCAATTAATTGGGCATACACTTTTTAAAAATTAGAAGAACAAATCTAATAAAACCAATTAAACACCAAAATAGAAATCCTGAAAATCAAAGGAGAGATCAATAAAATAAAGAAAATCTTAAATATTGAACTAATAATTAAAACTAGGAATTGGATTGATGAAAAAATAAAGTAGATAAACCATTGGTTAATTTGATTTTACAAAAGAAAAAGGAAAAGCAAATTGCTCGTATCAAAAATTGTAAGTATGAATGTGCCACCAAGGATAATGTTAATTTAAATATTAATTTAAAAAATTAAAACAATTTTTAGTTATTTTGCCTAATTATATGGCAATAAAAACTATGATCTAAGTGAAATGGATGGATATTTACAAACTATAGATTACTTAGATTAACAGAAGAGGAAATGGAATACTTGAGTACCCCTAATTGCTTAAGTAACAACTGAAATGACTGAAAACCCACAAAACACAGTCATATAACATTTGTTGTTTAGTCATTTTCCAGTCAAGTCTGACTCTTCATTACCCCATTGGGTTCTCAACAGAGATATTGGAGAGGTTGGCCATTTCCTTTTCCAGCTCATTTTACAGATGGGGAAATTGAGGCAAAGAGGCTAAGTGACTTTCCCTGGGTCACAGAATTAGGAAGTATCTGAGGTCATATTTGAACCCAGGAAGATGAATCTCCCTGACTCTGAGCATAGTACTCAATCCATTGCAGTGCCACTTAACTGCCCTTAGTATAGCAATATACTTCTGACACAACACATCTATTCGAAAAAGTATTATCCATATGTGTATTTTTCTGTCCTTTAACAACATGTGATTTCTCACTATTGGACACTCCCACTGCTGAATCAGACCATAACTCCTCTAGTTCAGCTGATGGTTGTAGAGCATAATGAAAACTGAAACCATCCATTCCTCCTCCTGTGACTGAGCTGCGGATGAAGTTCCTTCCCCTGAACTCCCTGAGCCAGATATATCTGATCCGTTACCAGGCATGTACCCAAACCCTTTCCAGCTTGGCAGGATATCACAGAACTTCCACACTGTCAGCACATTATTGAAGAACAAAGGGTCACTTCTAAGTCATGATAAGACATTATTTATCGGACTCCAATGAAGGAATCATTTGCAATATTAATCCTTAAAGATGCAGAAAGAGACTGACCTAGATAATGAGAGCCTAGTCAATTTTGGGGGGTTCATATGACTGTCTTCCCCACAGCCCCCCCCCACCCCCGGATCTTACTTGGGCAGGGTGAGCAAGCCCTTGGAGCATCAAAGTAGAGGGCTGAGGGAGGAGACCTGAGATGGAGGAAGATGGCTTTTGAGTCATTGATTTGTAGGGCTTTTTGTAGCTAGCCTGGCCTGGCTCTGGAGTCCCAGTCCCCTTCTACAAGTAGACTGTCCTTTTTCAAAGTGACCTTTCTTGCACAACACTTACCTCCTGCTGTTTTTGGATGCTCCCTTGGTAGGTGCCTTTCCAGCTCTCTATATCAAGCTGAATTTCAAGTAATGTGGTGTTCAGGTTTGATAAAGAATTGGTGACAGCCTCTATCACTCCTCTTTGAGTGTGGACAGCAGACATGATGGAGTTGATCTGGAGGAGGAGGTCCTCGAATTTCTGCTCAGTCTTCATGCTGAGATTCTGGAAAAAGTAGGCACGCAGATTTCCTTCGAAATCAGAAATCTGTTGAATCTCTTTTTCCATAGTGTCATGGTGGTCAGGCACCATTTTCCTCAGTCTCACCTCATCTTCCTGGTCCTTTCCTTTCAACAGCAATTCTGGCCCAGAATTTAGATTCTGCACTCCGTATCTCAGGACCTGAGCTGTGAAATCCAGGAAAATGACAATGAGCACTGCTCATACTTTTAGTTACATAGGGAGAAGTCAATTACAATCACTGAATTGTAGATGTTTGGAATCAATCAATCAACATCTCTTTTAGTACTCACTATGTGCCAGGATTTAGGACCCATGTTTGAGACGCGAATACAAAAACTCCATACTTCCATACTTATCTATTAACATGCATGGAACCTGAAGGGGACAAAGATACCCACCCAATGGATGAACAGTACCCAGACTTCCCATGCCTGGCTCCCTCCTCAACTTCTGTTTGTGCAAGCAGGCAGGAGGAAGAAACCATTTTATGCCAGAAAAATGAATTTACAGCCAGCTCAGATTCTTACACACACATACCTCTTTCCGTCTCTGTCTGTCTCTGACTCTGTCTCTCCCTCTCTGTCTCTTCCTCTGCCCACACCTCTCTGTTTCAGTTTCTCTTTTCCCCTTTGTTTCTTTCTTCTCTGTCTGTCTCTCCATTCCTCCCTCTCACCTACTCTGTCTCTCTTTGTCTCTGTCCTTCTCTGTGTCTCTCTCCTCTGTCTCACATTGTTTCTGTCTCTACCTCCCTCTCTTTGCATCTTTACTCTATGTCTCTCTCCATCTCCTCCTTCTTGACTGTATTTGTCTTTCTCTTAGTCTCTGTCTGCCTCTCTCTCTTCCTCCTTCTCTCCATGTCTTTGTGTAACCCTCCTTCTCTGTTGTTCATTTTCCCTCCTCTCTCTCTTATCTGTCTCTCTCCTCTTGTCTTCCACTTCTCTCTCTCTCCCCCATCCTCTTCTTCCCTCAGTGTCTCTCCATTTCTTTGCACGATATGTGTGTGTGTGCGTGTCTTTCCCTCTATTTTTATCTGTTTCTTCTTTCTTCTTCGCTTCTCTGTCTCTTTGTCCCTGTGTATCTCTTTCCATCTCTTCCTGTCTCCCTTTCTGTCTCTCCACCCCTTTTCTATATCTCTCTGTGTCTCTGTCTTTCTCTCCCTATGTCTCTGCCTCTGCCATGCCCCCATGTCTCTGTGCCTTCTCTCACTCCTCTTTATTTTTGTCTCTTCCCTCCCTCATTCCTTGTGTGCATGTGTGTGATTGTCTCTCTTTATTATTGTCTGCCACCTTTTTCTCTTTCCCCTTCTCCTCCCTCCCCTTAATGTCTTCCCTCCTCCCTCTCCCTCCCTTCTTTCTTCTCTGTACCTCTTTCTTTTTCCTTCCTCCCATCTCTCCTTCCCTCCTCCTCTATGGAAGGAATTGAATGTCTCCATTTCTTCCACACTTTAGACTCACCATATCCCCTGGCTCAGGTGGTGTGAGCCTTTGTTCTAAATGTAGATTTTTTTGTTTTGAAGATTTTAACAAATGACCCAAATGTTGGCCAGCATAAACTCAATCTGTTTGTCATATTTGATGCATGGTTTATGAAAGGAAGAAAAAGCATTCTCTGTTTGTAAAGTGAAATATTTGGTTCAGATGAAAAGGCCTGCACCTAAGATCTGGAGCCATTGGGGAAATGTAGGGACACTGATATTGGACTTTTGCAAATTGAATAAAATGATCAAAGTCCTATAATAAAAATAGTCCAAACCAAAATGACATCAGCAGTAAAAGTACAAGTCTAATAAAAGGTGCAAGGACGCTGACAGGCAGTTGTGGGGAAGGGGGTGCAGATAGAGTTTGGAAAGGAAACCACACATCTGGGAAGGGAAAGAGATTGAGTTACCAGTTATGCTTCACCCACATAAAACCTGGATCATGGTAAGCACTTGTAAGGTGTTTTTGGATGGATATATGGGGGTGGGTGAGTGGATGGATGGATGGATGGATGGATGGATGGATGGATGGATGGATGGATGATGGAAGATTCAGTTCTGTGGGCACATTCAGACAAGTCCTTTGACAGGGAGGATTGATCACTCATCTTTTCTATCTTACTATCATCATGGGGTAATTTTAAGTATATATATATATAGTATGTTTACAAAATAAATGCCCCAATCATTTTCAGGCAAATTCCTATCTCATTAGGTCTCCTCCCTACTGGATTTTGAAAAATGATAAAAAAAATCAAAGAAACAAACTTTAAAATTGAGTATTTACATTCATTATGACTAAATTTCATCTTACTTAATCTCATCTCAGGTTCTAGGATATGGGACCCATGGTTTTCAGCTATTCAGGTTTGTCACCTTAGGGTAATTCTGGACTCATCACTGCTTCTCATCCCTCTCATCCAAAACCTTGACAGATCTTGCTGATTTGACCTCCACCAAATCTCTTCACTGTTTCCTCTTCTCTTCACTCCACTGGCCCCCAACCTGGTCCCTGTCCTCATCAGCTCTCACCAAGACTCTCCTTACAATAACTGTTTAAAATGTTTTCACAGCTGCCACGCTTCTCTCCTTACCAATATAAGGCCCAACAACAAGCCCAGATAAGTGAATTGGAGTTAGAGTTGGAAGAGTTGAAACACCAAAGATAGGAGCTTTGATTTGACCATCAGTGATCCAGTGGAGTCTGTTTGGGTTTTTTCCCACCAATGAGGTAGAAGTCATGTTAGGATAAGGGGCTGCTATCTATACTCCTTTTCCTTCCTGTGATCTTCCTATTTGTACTTCTGGGAGGGGAATAGGAGCACACAATCAGGCACTGAAGACACCATGCCTAGATGTGGCCAGAAACAACTGGAGTGGTATGGCTACCATGACTCCCATGGATTGAGGGCTTCACATAAACACACAGACATGCATAAAATATTTTCACACACATTCACATGAATAAGTACAGAGAGACAGTGGCAGGAAAACTGAAGAAACCGATGTGGTTTTGTTTCCTGGAGTACTTCGCTAAATCATTGTTCTCGTGAATACTTTACCTGTAACAAATCCAGTGACTGGAATCAGAACCCCAAACACAAGGAGATAAAGCCCAACCAGTGCGATTCTGTGTGACTTCAGCTTTTCTTGTAAACCAAAGACAATGGGAAGATCTATTAAAGAAGATGCACAAAACAGAAAGTTGTTTATGTGGCCCAGAAAGATCACACTTAACTCTTTCTGAACATTAAATATTTAAAACAATTTCATGTTATCATTTTCTCCAAATATATTCCTTAACTAAAAGGCAACTCTAGAATCACAGAAAGTCAGCAGATGAAAGTGAGCTCAGCCATCACTGACACAGGGCCAAAACCTTGAACCATTTGAGCCATGTTGGTCTCTTAGAGGTGAGCTTGGGGGAGGGAGAGGGATGATGAGGATGAGACTCAGACCATGGAAATCCCAGATGCCGGACATTCTCAAGACCTCCATTTTGTTCAACATGACTCACTTTCTGGGAGCTTTGCCGTCACAGTCTCAGCATCAAATCGCACTGAATCAGAGCAATTATTCAAACGATGGTTCTCTTCCTGCCCACTGGAAAGTCTAGTCCACTTTTCCATGACTGCCAAAAAAAAGGTGAAAAATGTATTTCCATATGTAACATGAGCAAAATATTTACAGAGGAAGCCACCTCGGAGGTATTTTGGTATAAAATGCTAAATTATGATTTATAATTATGATTCAGTTTTAATGAGTTGTAAAATCTAAGAATTAATGTGCTAGAAATAAGCATATTCATTCTCCTAGCCAACTGTTTTATTTATGGTAAAAGGCAGCTTTATTTTTTACATTAAAGAAAATATAATAAAAGTCTGTCCTTATGGGTTTATAGTCCCCTCACTAGGGGAGGTGAGGGGAAGCATAATTGTCTCACATTTGTAAGAAGACAGAATTTTTGCCTGTTTCTTGGGGGATGGGCAGAAAGGCACCCCTAGGTCTTCAGACATGCTTGGTATCTTCATTTGTTGCTTGCTTGTATCTATTTCCTACAATGAAGGGATTTTTGATGATGATCAACATTAATATCAAAAATAATATAATGAGACAGAGCATTTAAACCTGAAGTGTCAAATATGTATGTCTAACAACATTGCCCAGTATGACCTGAACCAGATGAAAATATAATTGGGAAATACTTAACAAAAAAAATTAAAATAAAATATAGATAATGTTAATTTATGACTTCCTAAGTCAATCTGTGGCTTCCTAACCTATGGCTTAGTGGCCCCCATTTCTGTTTGAGTTTTAAAACATTGATTTAAACTGACAATGGAATGGAAAATAACCCTTTGCATTAAGAATGAAATGCACTCATCCATCCATCCTTCCATTCATCCATCTATTCATTCATTCATTCATTGAACAAGCATTGATTAAGTGCCTGATGTATCGGAAGTCTTAGGCTGGGTTTCAAGGAGGGAAGGAAGAACAATGATGCTCTTGTGACATTGGCAGTTGGTTGCCAGGGAATAAGAAGGGCAAAAATTACTGATAGATGCCAGTCTGTACTAAAGACAAAGCAGTCGAAAGAAAATGCTACCTGATATTTGAAATAGAGAGCACCTTCTCATGTGGGATCCAGTGGGTGGGTGGGTGAATGGTCACTCTTTTGAGTAAGGGGAACAATGTACTCAAAGGTACAGTGAAGGCAGAGGGAGGGACAAAAATGGGAAATCACAGAATCTGAGAGGTGAAAGTGAAATCAGTGGCCATTGAGTCACGCACATATAATATAATGTTCCCTACAAGGACTCATTCAGTTTCTACTTGGAGATAGTCAATGATGGGGAACCTGTCTCCTTCCATGGTTCTGATTTGGTTGCTTTTTGTTTTTCCTGACTTCAAGACACCACCAACCTCTTTGCACATTCAGACCCTTGATCCTGGTTTTGCCCTCTTGGATCTAACAGAACAAGTCAAATCCCTCCTCCACCTGACACCCTTTAAGACATTGTTTGAAGACAGTTGCCACTCCCCATCTCATACCTCCCACTTTTTTCTTCTCCAGGTGAAATACGCCCAGCACTTTCAATTCATCCTCCCATGGCAGGGACTTAAAGACTTAGTTGCTCTCTTCTCCCATTTCTTAGACTGTGGAATCCTGCTCTGAACATAGTGCTTCAGAGGCACATTAAGAGTGAAATACACAGACACTCTCACCAACCCTGCAATCTCTAGAAGTTATGCCCTTCTTAATGTAACCCAAGATTGACTTTGCTTGATGGCTGTAATATCCTGGACTGATAAATCACCAGATCTTTTCCAGATGAACTGCTATCTGATCAGGATTCCCCCATCTTGTATGGAGAGACATCTCTTGGGCTTGGAATGTGAATAACTCAGTGTGGAATTTTATGTTATAAAACTACACAAGTAGGTTGGTGCCAGATGTCAGAGAGCCTTGAATGTCAACATCAGGTATATAGAGTCTTTGGGCTAGGTAGAGGGAAGGTTTCACAGCCAAGGTTTCACAAAGAAGAATGTCTACGTCCTCTTTCCTCATGCAGAACAGGCTGATAATAATTAATATTATAATTATCTTCATAAATAATTCATATTAACAATAAACTAGAATCTCTGTGTCTTTCCATGCTATTTGTCTTTACTAATACAGCCTTCTAGAAATTGTTCTCCTGGTTCTGTTCACTTTACTCTGCCACCACTCCCAGGTTTCTCCATAACTGCCCCCCTTATGATCCTTCTTCCTATTCGATTACATCCAGATACCATCATTTATTCAGTTGTTCCCTGTGTTACAGCTCCCTCTTAGTCTCTAGCCCCTTGCCACTACAAACAACAACAAACCCAAACAAAAACCTGGTATGAACACTGCACGCATGTGGGCTCTTCTTGTCCTTCCTTGAATTTTCTGGACACCTGAGTGTGGCAGTGTCATTACTGATAAAAAGTAAGACCACTTTAACGACATTTGGACCCAGCCCAGTCCCACCAACAGGGAGCTCACCAAAGGCTCTGTTTCCCCACCAGTTCTCCAGCATTGGGCATTTGTCATCTTTGCCAACCCAAATTGTAAAACTTTGTCATTTTTACACATGACAAATGTGAGTGGAACTTTGGAGTTATGTGGATATGAATTTCTCTCGTTGGCAGTGATTTGAAGCGTTGTCTTTACGTCTATCGGTAGTTTACATGTCTGTCTCTGAAAACCACCTCTAAAGATTCTTTGACCCACTTATCCATTGGGTAATGGCTCTCTTAGTTTAATCTATTTGAATCAGTTCCTTACATGTCTTAGAAATGAAGCGTTTATCAAAACAACTTAATATGGAAAGGGTTCATTTTTCCCCCCAGTGAAATGTTTCCCTCATAATTGAGCTTCGCAGATGTTGTCCACACCTTCTAGCAGCTGGCAGATTCCAGGGCAGCACTAGGGTTTCTATTTCTCCATCCCCACTCCACTCACCCACCTCCTCCTCCAGCTATCCCTGCCCTGGTGCTGTTCTTCTTGCCCCTGTCCTTGTGCACAGTTTGTCCTAACTTCTTCTTTAACATAGCATACATTGCTCCACTGACCTTGAGGTAATCAAATATTTTTTTTTTAATTCCAAATTCTCAAAAATTGGGACTGGGCAGAAATCTTGGAGATCATTGTGTCTGGATTTCTATGTTTTACAAATGACAAAACTAGGCCCTTAGAGGTTCGTTTCATTCCATATGTTCTGACTCCAAGCCAAGTGAGCCTTCCACTGGACCATGCCAATTTGCATGGAAAATGTTTAAAACCTTACAAAAGCTAAATTTAAAGTAACCCTGGGATCTTCTGACCATTTCTCATGTCCTGTCACTGAAATAAGGAAATGAGGACTTTTGTAAGATTTGACAGTGTTGATACTCAGCTCTGGGAACTGAAATCTACCACTAAGTCCCAAGTCAAAATGTCAGTCTTTCATCCTCCATACTCCAGCCCCTTCAACTTTGATTTAGTTGAAAGATATCAGCTTGACTTTGCCAATTTCCTGTCATTCCTAATTTTCATAAGTGGCTGTGAAGTTCCCAGTTGTTCAATTTTTGTGAATTACTTTCACTTCCTATAATCATTTGTTGATGAGTTCAAATGAAGTCTTGTTATTTCTCATAGAAATGTTGCTTTCAGATCCCTTTTCTGGTATAGAGAAACAAGAAGTTCATCAGATCTCTGGTGAGATTGAGGGGCAGAAATAGCCAATATGAATCTTCTGGCCAGGTCTCTTTACTTCCCAGACCACCCCTCATTCACCAGTTTTTAAACCTAGAAAATTCCATCTGAGAGGGAGACAACGACTGTTTTCAGAGATGGCAGGTCTGAGATCATAGGACTGAGACCCTAATAAGATAACTCCAACATTTCTATTTCTAAGACATAGAAAACAAGGCCCAGCCTGAGGGAGAGCCTCATAGAAGGCCATGTAAGTCGTCAGTGCCAGAGCAGGGATCTAAAGCTTCAAATCCACAGGTCTCTCCTTGCCCCAGCTGCTGGCTCCGGCAAAACCATAATCATACTTGTTATGGGATTCTCTCCTTTCCTCCTTCATGAGCAAACATCAAGGCACCCTATAAGCAGTGTGCTGACATCCAAGCTCAAGCAGTGTGACTGACACATTTCTTTACCTCCCTGCTTCCTGTCAAGTCTTTACTGATCTGTAAACAAAATTGGATGTGTCTGAGGAGATAGAAATTTATTCAAGGCCAGTTCTGACTCAGGCCAATCTGGTGATTGAAGTTTAGGATTGAAATGAAATGAGATACTCATAGACCAGTCAGCAAAAGATACTTTACTTTAACGTGGAAAGGATACTCAGCAAGGACGTAGCATTTGTTCACAGTTTCTTTGTCAGGGCAGCATACTGATCAGAAGCATGTGTCAAGCCTAAGGATCTAATGGCTTTTCATGTACTGGCTTTTGTACTTAGGGGAACAGGTAACCTTTAATAATGTTCCCAGACTTGGTCTGCTGGACCACCTAATGATGGATAAAGGTGTTTCAGTATCATTTAAGAAAAAAAAAAAGTAGCTTCTTCTTTGTGGAGTAGATATTGTCCCTTTACCAATATGGAGATTGAAATGGGGAGTTAGATTCTAAAGAGGGTAACCTTTTGCCATGCAATTAACCCCACTACACTTGCCCTTAGTTAATGTGGCTTAATGTTAAAATATTAGATATTTCTAAAGCAAGGCTAAAGCTGATGGGAGAAGGATCCAAAGAAAGTTTATATCTCCAAAAAGGCTTATGTATGGCTCATTGTTTCCATTCTAACTCATCCTTTTCCATCACTCCTGAGGACTTCACTATCAATTTTGCTGACTGATCTACATCAGAAGCATACATTTCCTAAATATCAATAATCTCACTATTTTTACCACTTACACCACATACGCATATGTTTTCCTAAGCTTTTCCATTGGTCTCATCCCTAACAACCTGAACTTCATCATTCATAAACTCATAGACTTGAAGTTCAGTGTTTTCATTTCATGGAACAGGACAGAAAGGTGGAGTCCCACAACTAGTAAGGACCTGAGATAGCCTTCAAAGTGAGTTCTTCCTGACTCTTAGTTCTGCATTACCCACTTATACCACACTGTCTCTCTTAATTCTTTTCTCTAAACCACAGTCTTCTGTCCTTCCATTTCTTTCTGTCCTACTCCTACTACACTTAACCTCAGACTTCCCCAAGCTATCAAAGTTTAAAACTGCTCTAAGACTTTGGAAACACCATGTGTGGATGTTTATGTTGACCACTGACATATTAAACAAGACATATTTTTGCAGTCCATCATTCCAACTTTGATGTCCTGTGCTTCCAAACATACCCATGATCTAACTTTTTAGGATTTCATTTTTCACCTTTCTACAATCCTCAATCCCTCATAGCAGTAAGTCAATAAGCATTTATTATGTATTTACTATGTGCCAATTAAGGTGCTAAGTACTGAGAATACAAAGAAACATAAAAACCATCCCCATCCTAAAAGAGTTCTCAATGGGATCTTCCACCATTTTTGATTAGTCAATCCCAACCTCTTGACAGGAGAAATGATGCAAAGAATGCCATCAGAGAAATGTATAATGAGAGAAAAAGATGGCCCAATCACATGTGAATGAATAAGTGAAAAATCATTTATTATTACACCCTCACTATGTGCTAGGCACTGTAATACATGCTGTTGCATACATAAATGTTTGATAAGTACTTGCTGACTATTGGACTAACTAGCCCTTGAGATCCCTTCAAGGCCTGAGTCTATGATCCTATGAGTTGGGCTGATTGTCCTCTTCCATGTTAGGTCTGGCTAATTTCCTTCACCTCTGACACCTGCCCTCCCCTCTAAACTCATCACTCAAGGTCAAGGAAGCTCCTTAAGTGTTACAAATACAAGTATTTCTAGATGGTTGGGAAGTCTCTGGGGAACGGGCTGGTCATAGTAACTGATAAAGGCAAGCAAAGCAGTCCTTGACTTTAAAGAGCTTATATTCTAATGAAGGACATTTTCTAAAGAGCAAGTGACAACCAACCCTGCAATCCTACCAGAGACACTGTCTGGGTGAGGGAAGATGTAAATAACATGGGAGAGAGGGATGATGACAAGGGCCACAGGCAAGAGGAAAAAGAATGTCTGTGATGGATGGAAAGTGGACTGGAAATTCAGTTGGGGCCAGCTTTCTTCCCCAGGGTTTTCTCTGAATGGAAACACAGTGCCAGACAGATCATACATCCTTCCATGGAAGAAGCTGAGGAGAACAGCCCAAACCCAAATGTATATACTGCAACAGAAGTAAGATATGTGTGCTTTAATCCTCAAACATTTGTGGATCAAAGAACAAATCATTGAAGCTACAGATAATTCATCCAAAAAAATAACAAAAATAAGGCAGCATAACAAATCTTTTGGGGAACAGCAAAGGGAGTTCATTCTTTAGGGAAAAGTTATATATCTAAACACTTGTTAATCAACAAAAGAAAAATCAATGAATTGGGTGTGCAACTAAAAGCATAGGAGCTCAATAAACATAAATAACCCAATGAAACACAAAATTAGAAATTCAGTGTATCAGAGAAGATATCAACAAAATGGAAACTCACACACACAACATAAAATTTTGAGTTAAAAAATAAAACGAGGAACTGGATTTTTGGAAAGAAAAGTAGACACATCATTAGTTTATCTTATAAAAGAAAAAGAGAGAAAAACCAGATTCTCACTATAAAAAATGAAAAAAAAGGAGGGTTCACAATAAATTAGGAAGAAATTGTTTTGCCAAATTATATGCCAATAAAATTGATAAACATAAATGAAATGAGTGAATATTTATAGAAATATAAAATGCTCAGATAAACAGAACAGGGAAAAGGTCCCCTAAATAATTTAAAGAAAAATGAATTGAACAAACCATAAAAGAACTCCAAAATAGGAGAGTCTAATTATAGAAAGAATGATCAATGAATTCTTTCAAACATTCAACCATATTAATACCAGTATCGCAAAAATCATTTGCTTTCCCTATACAAGGGGAAGAAAGGAATTCTCCCAGATTCATTCATTGAGAAAACTATGATCCTGATATCTAAACCCTGGAGATATTAAATCAAAGAAGAAAAACTATAGATCAAGATTTGCAGTTTATGCAAAAATGTTGAATTAAATGCAGAAATTCAGAGTGGCTCAATATTAGGAAAACTGTAAATGTTATAAGATGTATTTATAACAAAATTACAAAAATCACTATCATGCCAACAGATGCAGAAGAAAAAAAAAACTTTTGTCAAAACCCTGTACCTGTTTCTTCTTTGTTTTCTTTTGTTTTTGTTTTTTTGTTGAAAACCATAGAAGAATAAATGGACCACTCTTTAATATCTCACTTTTTCTGTGATGGTGAAAAGCTACAAGCTTTTCCAATAACCCTTTTGAGGATAAGGCAAAAGTGCTATTATCACCACCATTCTCTGATATCGTTCTGGACATGTTTGAGGTCAGCACAATGGCTCTGTAGAACTTCAGTTTGGTAGTCAGTCTAATATCTTTTCTCTCCTATACTTTACTTCAGATCCTCCCAAACACTGAGCTAGCTCTGGCAATGTGTGCATCAGCCTCATTATCAATGTGTACATCCCTGGAAAGTACACTACCAAAGTAAGTGAACTTATTCACAGCACTGAAAACTTCTGCATTGGCCATAGCCATTGGTTCCACATATGGATGGTATGGTGGGGGCTGATGGAGCACCTAAGTTTTCTTGGTGTTAATTATTAGGCCAAAATTAGCACAAGCAACATCTGCCTTCACAGCCATTGCAACAAATTTTTCTCATCTGCCTATTCCACCAGGGCAAGTCTTCACATGCTTGGGGTAGACACCCCCCTAAATCACCAACATGTTGGATACCCCTTGGTTACCCTCAATCTGGTTCGGCCCATCTGCCAAAATGGTTTACTGGAGTATGGCTGCTGTGCATGCTGCAGCTTCCTGGAGTCACAGGTGAGAGTTGAGTAGAACAGGTAGACACCAAAGGTGGAAAGAGCCCCCAAAAGGGCTCATTAGCCACCACCCCAAAGATACTGATCCTCCATGAACATACCCCACGCCCTACCATGCGGCATAAAAGTGTCAAAGACATAGGTGGGTTGCTGGGTGCAACACCCTAATGCAGGGCTGCACTGGAGCCAGTTATAATTGATTCTTGAGAACTAATTGTTAAATGTTCAATGTGACCCAGGAAATGAACAAACTCTACAAATCAAGGCTTAATTGATTGTTTTGATGGAGGAAATATTAAATATTAATCAAATTAATTTATTTAATTACTTTAAACTATTATATTAATTAATAATTGAATAATTGTTTAAGTTAAATAAATTTAAATACTTTAAATAACTAAATTGATTAAATATTAACAATTCATATTCAACTTCAAAGTGTGATTTGGATACTTTTGCGGGGGCAGCTAGTTGTTAAACAGCACACTGATGTCCTAATGTCCCATACACACATACATTTATCACACCACACAAAAAATAGTGTATGTTGCATTTTTGCTTGAATTTTAAAAGTAAAATTTAGCCATTAATTTAAAAATAAGTTTAGCTCCATTTTGATTTTCTTTAGTTCAATGAAGAAAGTAAAGTTCTTTTTGACTGAATTTTCAATAAGTGTCTTTGAAAATAGTTTTAAAACCAGAATGTCCTGAGTGCACATTCTAAAGATGTGGGTTGTGTGTAAGCAGAATTAACTGTAAGTGAAGGATTTTGAGACAAAAGGGAAACAGTTCTTTCTCTCCAGGAACTGGCATTCTACTAGGGGAAAGAATATGAATAGAAAAATAATTGCAATTATAGTCATTACTGTTTAAATTACAAATGATCAATAACTAGCATCCAATATAATATTATTGTTATCAACTAACTTTTATGGTGTCCAAAGTCCTTTACAGAGACTATCTCATTCAATCCTCATAAAAGCCCTGGGAAATAGGTGCTGTTGTTATCCCCATTTTACAGATGAGGAAACTGAGACAGAGAGGTAAAGTGATTTGCCTAGCACCAGTCAGCTAAGAATCAGGATTTGATTCAGGTCTTCTTGACTCCTTGACTGGCGTTCTGCTCACTGCATCACCCGAATACCCCATTGTGTGCAAATATGTTGTCACATTTAAAATAGATAAAAATGAATACAAGAATACAGAGAAGCATGGAAAGATCTTTATGAACTGATGTGGAATCAAGAAAACAATACACGCAATTCTGACAATAATAGAAATGAAAAGAACAACCACACGCCCAAAAATCAAAAGGAAGTATAGCAAAATTATAAAGATCCTTGTTGTTTAGTCATGTCTGCTTCTTTATTATTTCATTTAGGGTTTTCTTGGCAGAGATACTGGAGTGGTTTGTTGTTTCTCCAACTCTTTTTACAGAGGAGGAAACTGAGGCAAACAGGGTTAAGTGACTTGCTCAGGGTCATCCAGCTAGTAAGTGTCTAAGACCAGATTTGAACTTAAGTCCTACTGACTCCAGGCCTGGCACTCACACTCCATCCCCTGCAAAACCTAACTGCCATAATCAAGATCTAGCAGGGTTCAAATGAAGAGATGTCCGAAGACACCCTCAATCCACCCCTCTGTGAATGTGGGAGGTCCACAGGGGTTACACACTGCATAGGGTTTTTTTCAATGTATAGATTAATTATATTGAGCTATTTTCCTCATTAGCAGTACTACTTGTTAAATGATATGGCTCTTTTTATTTTAAAATTCATTGTATTTTTAATTTATGAGACAAAACAAGCATTTCTATAACACAGCATAATAAAAAGCTGGTTTCACACGAAACTGAAAGTCTATTACTTGTTATTCCTTTGGGATAATTTTGATGATGTAAGAAATAGAAAATATCAATAAAAACTTATTGAAAATGAATATACAGAATGTTTGACCTTGAGTAAATTATTTTAGCTCATTGTGTCTTCCTCTGTCAATGAAGATGTTGGACTAAATGACCTTGAATATTTCTTCTAATTCTACGTTTAGGACTCTCTGACCTTAAGAGAAAGAAATTTCAAAAAGGTCTAGACACTAATAATATGGGAGGTTGGGTGAGGCCCAGGGCAGGAGGCTCCTCCAGAGCTGGGCTTGAAGACCAGGGATTCTGGGAGATACGTAGTTAGTCTAGATTTGGTTGTACCCATTTTACAAATGTGGTGACAGAGGCTCAGGGAGGGTGGGATTCCAGACTAGGAAGAGAGCCTCTCTCACATCTCTGAGTTCATTCCTCCATCCCCAAGCTCAGTCCTTCCCTTTCTCATTTCAGTACACCATTCTTCAAGGTCAGTCCCTCATACCCAAGCTCACTTCTTCATTTCTGAGTCCAATCTTCCTCTTTCCCTGTACTATGTTTTCCAGACTGCTTTCGATCATACTGCAAATTTCCCTACTACCATTTTATGTAGTTTACTCAAGTATATTGCTTAAAAATTTTCATTGTCCAAGATTTAATGAAAGTTTCAGAAAATAAGAACAATAAAGCCTGAACAAGGACACAGTCCTTCCTCATCCACAAAATATTATTTCCCTTTTTTAATGGTTTAACAACAGCAGAATAATATCAGTTTGAGGAAATAAGTAATAATCTGAGCAAAGAGTAACCCAGAATTTCTAGGAAAGCTCTATAAAGAAATGTGAATGTAATGATAAAGAGACTGACCAAGAAGAAAGAGAATTGGAGAAATCAGTTTGAATAGACAACATATAAGTCTGGGCCTCAGTTTCCTCATCTGTGAAATGAGATTTGAAGAGATCTTTCATCATGTAAAGCAGAAAATTCCAAATAAGCTAGAGTATCCCCCTTTCCCTTACCTCTCTCCCTAGCCCCAAAGTCACTCAACAAATTCAGATTGTGCCAATCCTGTTATCATTGAAGGAATAAAGATGTCTGAACTTGGAGAAGTACAAGATTCAGTTAGCAAGTGCCCATTGGTCGAGTGCCCACACACTGCCCAGAAGCAAGGAGAAACACTGAGAGGCATAGAAGATAATGTATGCATTTGGCTCATTGTCTCAAGGAGTCTATACCCAGTTAGAGAGACAGGAGAATGACTATGTCTGGAAGGTTTTCACCAAAGCCTTCCTTTATTGGAGGAAATGAGCATTTCATTGAGAGGAGTCAACCATGTGAAAAGGATGAGGAGGGAGAAACCAAAGCCAGTCTTTGGGCTGGGCAGGATTGCTGGCATCTTCAAGGGAATGGGTTCTGACTTTGTTTAATTTTGACATTGCCTGGTCTTATTGCCTTATTTAAGGAAGAATGTCCAGACTTATGAATGATGAATGACGGTAAAGCCTGCATTTGCATATTTAGCCATTTAAAACACCTCTCTTCCACAAAATGTGAAATATATCACTAATCTCTTAGCTTCTTAAAAAATAAAGGGAAACCGATGAGCTTTTTATAACACCTGCTATGTGCCTGAGGCTGTATTTGAACTCGTTTTCCTGAATCCAGGTCCAGTGTTAATCTTGTTTCCAGCTGCCTCTAAAGGAGTGAGAATAATGAAAAAGAAATGAGAATGAAAACTTACAGAATCTTGGAGTCAGAAGGGCCCTCCCTCAGAGGCCAACCCTCTCACTTTACTCATGAGGAAACTAAAGTCCGGAAAGGCTAAGGGTCATAGGAGCACAGATTTCAAGCTGGAAGGGAACTCAGAGGCCATGGAGTCCAACCCTGTCGTTTTATAAATGAGTAAACTAAGGCCCATGAAGACTGTCATTTGCCAAGGTCACACAGGTATCAGAGGAGGTACTTGAAATCCTCTCCTTTGACTCCAAGGTCACTGCTCACTCTGAATATCCAGCTAGCCTTGACTTGAAGGTCTGTCTCCCTTGAGAAACTATGGCCAAGGTGAAAGCAGAAGTTCTCAGGACTCTCCGAATCTCTCTCTCTCTCTTTGGTTCAGGACTTGTCTCATGGATGTCTATCTTTTCTTGTGACTGTTCTTATCCACCCTCCCTTCAGTAACCACAGAGTGGACCCTTTTGGTACAATGAACATTAAGGTGGACCTGCAGCCTCACCTGGGCAGAAAAAATGCATCCAGGCCAGAAAAGGGACCTGGGGAGAATGTTCATAAGAACTGCAGGTGGAGCCCCTCCCCGCCAATCCCCTTGCTGGCCTGCTGCAGGTGGCTGAGGCCCTGCTCACAAGACGGCACATGAATTTGGAGGAAGGCAACTCCTGTTATTATAATTGTTATTATTCATAAGGTTAATTTTTAGTGTTTGACTTCATTACATTGTTAAGTGTGTTGCCTGCTGCCTTGTAATTATATCAGTGGTGCTATTGGGAGAGAGATGCATTTGAAGGAACTTAAAAGAAAACTGCTGAATTAGGACCAGAATGAAAATGAACCACCCATAGTCCCCAAGTGACGGAGACAGAAATTCAGAGCTCAAAGTGATATCTGGAGACCATCTAATCTAATCCCCATGGCCCAAGGATCCTGACAAGCTGTCATTTGCAGATCTCCCATGATGGGAAATTCACTACCTTCTAAGGCATTTACATCTTTTTTAAAATATTGAAAACAAGGAAAAGGTTACACTATCCACTCTCTCTGTTGAGGAATTTGTTGTACTTTGCAATTGTTAAAACTTCACTGAGAAACAAAAGCTACACCTAATATAGACTGAGTCAATGGGAAAGTCACTAGTCTTCATTCCCAATGTAACTAATGGGTCTATCTTGAACAAATATGATAATGCTGGGGCATCAGCCTTTAGAAAACAGTTACAAGGGAAGTAAACAAATCATTGACAACTACCTTTTGGCTACACAGCTAGAAGCAGATGTGTGGTGGCAAATATTTAACAATAGACTCTCTGGAAAAAATGACCATATGACATACTTTTAAATTGATTTTACATCATTAGCACTTTTCTGTCATTTTCCTAAGTCTAGACAATCAACAGAACAATAAATCAATCCCCAATTTGTAATATTTGCTAATTTCCAAGGTATAAATTCTCACAAAAATTTAACAATCTGCTCTGGAGCTGATAAAGAGCCAGCTCCAGCATGCTTCTACCCTGAGAGGAACCTATCAATGCCAATATAGACAGGTGCCCAAGTTCAGGAAGAACCTCCACATTTGCTGAATTGAATTCAACACATTCCCCATTGGCACACTTTCTGTCTCGCAGTGGTTTCTTGTGTCTTTCTTGATAGAAACAAAAGAAGCATCATGATATAATGAATAGGACTCTGGACTTTGAGGTATGAAGACCTGAGTTCAAATCCAGCCTCAGACTCTGACTAGCTTTGTCACCTTGAGCCAATCATGAACACTGTGCCTTAGTTTCTTCATCATAAAAAGGATTGGATTTAACACCCCTCATTTTTCCTTCAGCTGCAAATCTTTGATCCTAGAAGCCCAAAACACAAAGTCCCCAATATGGAGTAAGTAGCGACTTAATACATGCAATTCAACACTTATTGAGCTCCTATTATTTGTCAGATATTGGGCAATGTGCTGAGGACACCAACAAAAATATCCCTCCATTCTGTTGAACCCACTATGTGTGACCAATCTGTGCACCCACCAACCCTGTCTAAATGTGTAGAGAAAGTTAAGGAAGCTTTACCTGTTTGGAAGCCTGTCCCAAAGGTCCCTCCTAAGATGTTCCTCTCTTTTCTCTTCAGTAATGAAACTCAGCATCTCAGCTTCATACATTTCAGCTGGAGACGCGTGAGGAACGGAAGCACCAAGTACAGCCTGATTAGTAGAGGTCTGCTGACACTCAGGGAAACTGTCAGAACAAGATTTCTCAATCATGCACATACCCAAGGGACAAAGGAGAAAATCAAAGCTGAAGGAATCTGACTCCTACCTCATTCTGTCCTGGGAACGGGCTGGTTCATTGTGGTGGGAGGTGGCTTCTGAAGCTCGAATCTCTCCTTGAATTTGTCAGACTGATGGACACCCATCTTACTCTACTGATTGCTTCCAAGGCAGACAAAGGCTACAAAGAGAAGAGGATAGGTTTTATCTGATCACTTAAGATCATTCAATTGTACCTATACTTATCCATACCACCCATAGCCATTGATCTATCCACTGACCTATCCAACCATGCATCTACCCACCCACCAATTTATCCCTCCATCCATCCACCTATTTGCTAACCCACCCACCCTTCTATCCATTCAACTATCTACCCATCCATCCACCCATCCACTCACCTATCCATCCATCCAATAAACATTTTTAAACTATGCTTTTTAAGCTAACTACTGTGTTTGGAGTGGGAAAAGATTTGGCATTTAAAGAAAATTGTCTTTCATGAAGCTTGAAGTCCCACAGAGCAAGGTTCTTAAAGGTTTTTGTGTCATGGATCCCTTTGGTAATTGAGTGGAGCCCTTGACTGAATGGGTCTCTTTTTAGCCTCATGTTTTTAAATGCATAAAATAAAATATGTAGGATCACAGGAAAAATTAATTACATTGAAATAGTTATCAAGATATATTTTTCAAATTCTCTGACAGTTAAAAAACTCTACCATAGAGGGCTTACATATACACATATATATGTGTAATTAATATGACTATAGCATGCCATTGGAAAGAGACAGAAGATGGACTCTGTGGAACCAGAGGTGACAGGTTGCTACCAGGAAGGCTTCCTGAAGAAGGCTGACTTCTGAATAATGGGGAGGACCAGCAGGAGGTGGAAAGGTAAATCCTATGTAGGAAACAGTGTGAGTCAATCCCCCATCAGCATGGCCATCACCTCTGCCAATGCCGGAACAATCAGCAGCAGCAACAACATTGCCATCATCGTCACTGTCATCAGCATTGCCATATGCCCTGAACATCCACCAGGGCTGACCTTATGCCAGGAGTGTAGGATTCCATCCATCCCTGGGCTGGAGCAGGAGCAGAAGCAGTAATCTCCTGGGTTGTCTCTCCACCACCAGAGCCAGGCAGGACCATGAGTGGGCTCTGGGTACATCTGTGCCACTTCCAAATCACCAAAGCTATGAAAAGACTGCTGACTCTGTGCAAGGGGCTGCCCTTGGGCACTGAGAGCCAACAATATGACTGCTGTCCTCAAGAAAGTGATATTCAAGAGGCCACACATTGATCTCAGAACCAGGAAACCCTCCACCTTCTGTGTATTATTAGTAGTAACTCACAGAACTGTAAGGTTTGCTAAGCTTTCTATGGATGTTCTCTCATTCGAGCCTCACAACTATCGTGGGAAGTAGCACTATCTCTATCCCCATTTTAAAGGTAAGGAAGTGGAGGCAGATAGAGGTAAGTGACTTGGGTCTGAGGATGAATGTGACTCCAGGCTCAGTGCTCTCCCTCTGCCCCACCAGACTTGCTCAAGATACTGATTGATGAGTTAGCTTGTAGGATGCTACGTCACTTCTTCAGGCATTAGCTTCGTCATCACAGGTTCATGGACAGACTGAAGGAATGAGCATGTATTGAGTGCTCTCATGTGCAAAGCCCTTTGCAAACACTAAAGGAACTGGAGACAGTCTGGGTTCTCCAGGAGGTGACATTCTAAGGGGTAAACAACACCTATGAAAGGTCCCCTGGTCTTTATGGGATGATAACAAGATAGATGGTGATGGCTCATGTTTCATGTCATTTCCACTGATAAAACTTTATCAGTTTCTTCATGCAAGAAATGGAAGGTTATTTTTAAAACTTGAGAATATCCTCTATATCGTTATGTTAAACCAAAAAATATCAGAGGATGAAATTAAGTAAGCTTATAAAATTAAATAAGCATATAAATACTTCTAAAGGAAGTACTGAAGGCTTTTTGTTCGCTCATTTGTTTTTTTAAGAACCTTTCATGTAGATGGATTTGCAGGTGAATTCTAGCAAACTTTTAAGCACCAATTAATACACATGCTACCCGAATTACTTTACAATTTGATAGATAAACATTCTACCAAACAGCTTATGAGATAAATGTATCCCCCATACCTAATCCAGAGAAAGATAAAGTAAAGAAACAAAAGCATTGGTCAATATCCTTAATACTGATGCATGTTTCTGGAAAAAAGTCTGACAAAATTATTATAACAATATGTCCAAAGAAACATTCATTATCACCAAATTGGATGTGGTGGATAGATGTGAGCAAATCATTCAGCATCAGAAAAGGAAACACCACAATTAATAACACCGAAAGTAGGTAGCACAGTGGATTGACTGTTGAGGTCTGGAGTCAGGAAGATTCATTTTCCTGAGTTCAAATCCAGCCTCAGATATTTACTAGCTTCATGACCCTAATAGGCAAGTCACTTAATCCCCTTTGCCTCAGTTTCCTCAACTGTAAAATGAGCTGGAGAAGGAAATGGCTACCACTCCAGTATCTTTGCCAAGAAAACCCCAAATGAGGTCAGGCAGATGTGGAAATACCTGAAAAATGACTGAATAACAGAAAAATTATTCAATAAAATATAATACTAATAGTAATATGCTATCTCGCCTGTCACATGGTCTTTATCAGAAAATGATAGAATTTATTTCACTTGTTTATTATTTAATTCTTGAGGCCTTCCCATCCCTCTAGGACTGAATTAGAGATGTCATTCAAAGCTAGGTCCTCTGCTTCTTAAGTCAACATTCTAAGTCAATGCCACATTGACTCTGATGATGCAGAGATGATGCTCCCCTGGGATCTGAAGGAAAATCCCCTCACTCTCTAAGGCAGGCCTGTGTCCACATTCCCTTCAGAGGACCTGGGTCTGGGACCTGGGAACTATGTGCTGGTCCCTCTTTTTCTGTCTCCAAGGCATTGAAGGTTAGGGTTTATAGCCCAGAGAGGTACCTCTGCTGTGGTTACAAAGAACAGAGTGATCATGTGATGTCAAAAGGACCCCGCTCCTCAAAGAACCTCCCCTAGTTCCCCAAAAAGGCCCCTGCACTGGCATTCTCAATGAGGGGGGAGGGGAACAAGGGAATTTGGAACTCAAAATTTTAGAAAATGAATGTTAAAAGTTTTACATATAATTAGGAAAAAATAAAATATTTTGATAAAAACAAACAAAAAGTTACTTGTTTTAAATGAAAAAAAGAAAGCTTTCAGACTTTCTCATAGGTCATCTACCTGCCCAAGGTCTTGAGAAGTTACATGTATGGCAATGCCATTCAGTGCCTTTGCTTCCAGTGGATGTATACCCTGCCCCAGGACATCCACTGGGTTCATCCCCTATTTTGTTGAGGCTTGCAGAATGGATTTTATCAAATTCAAACATGAGATGATAAAGATGATGAGTGTTCAAAAAAGGCTATAAACAACCATCCAGAGCCATGTTTCATGAGAGCAAAGCTAATTCACAATCCATTTCACTTTCTCTGCAGAATGCAGCAAGTGATATATCAGCCACCATATGGAAAATGCTGTTAGCTTCACATTCAGCTCAGCTCCCCAGTGCATCCTTCCAGACAGAAGAGTAGAAAAATCCTCCTTGCATACATGTAGCCCCTCCACAGAAATTCTCAAACCTTTGACCAGGTGTGTATGTGGCCAAAGAAAATGTCTGGGTTTCTCTTTTTCTTGACTTTTCTGACCAAGCGCTAGCAAAGGCTTATACAAGGTACTCTTTGATTTGCAAGGAACATCACTGAGCATTTAGTTTGACCTCCACCAAAATAAGAATCCTTCTATCAGTGTTCTCAATAAAAAGTCAACCAGCCTCTGGTGGAAGACCTCCCCATGGAGAAACCATTGCCTCACACAACAGATCAGAGTGGGGAGAGTCAGGCTAAAAATTTCTTAACATTTCTATCCTTTGTGAATCCAGGCATTCTTTCCATAGATGAAGATCATAATCTATCAGCACCTCAGTAGCAGTCCCAGGTGTTTCTGTGGTCAAGAGACTATCTCTAAGGGGGTGAGGCTTTTTTTATTTAGCTGGATTCAGCCTTGGGGCTCCAACACATAGTCAGTTCCCATGGTCCTACTCAAAGCCTTTCCAGCATGGGAAGGAGGCCCTGCCAGAGTACCTATAGTGTGATATAGCAATACAACTACCCCTCAGTAGAACATAAGTGTTATTCACAAGAAAAACCCCAAAGTCTGAAATAGCTTTAGGAAGAGATTTATTGGGTTATTTAGTACTCAGCGAGTCAGAAAAATGGGTGACTCCTGCTTCCCTTGGTTCTGAAAGGATTACATTATGCAGAATTTTGAGAAAGGTTTCTGCACACAAGTCACACACACGTCACATGAAGGAAACCCAAAACACAAATTTGAGTGGACCCAAAATAAGACCTGGGTTTAGAGACTATCAGACAAGAATGTTTCAGGTAGATAAAAGACCTGGGGAATCTCAAATTTCTGGTAGCTATTTCTAGATTTCACTGAGAATTACTGGGGTTAGAACATTCTTCTGGGTACAAATAGTCTCTATTCAATTTAAACAGTATTATAAGTCGTAAATTTTCCCAACAATATAATGAAACATTCTCTCCATAAAAACTTTTTGAAAACAAGAAATGTTGCATTGTAATGTCTGTCACCCTCCTGCCTGATGATTCCTGTCATATGTTAAGTATTTAAAGAATGCTTGGTGAAGAAATGGCTTCCAATGAAGAGGGTGATATTAAAGGTTGCAGAAAAGCCCAGGAACTCCCCACAAGTCACAGAAAATAACTGAAAAGGATTCTAGATTGGGCAATGATTTTAAAATAACAGAACTGAGCTCTTCTGTCCAATCCAGACCTGAACAAAAAGATGAGTATCCTGGAGAAGAGGAAGAATGGACAAGGAGGTAGGGGAAATTATCTCACATGAGGGTGCACAAGGAGATGAGCACAGACCAAGCTGCGTAGGGGAGGGGCTGACACTGGAGCCTCCCTCTCATGTGAACTGGTCAAAGAAAGGAAGAGTACACACATAGAGAGAGATGCAGAAAGACATTTCACCCAACAGAGAAATAGGAAGGAAAGAGAAGCGTAGGGGGATTTGATTAATGTAGGGTTTAGTCTTAAGGAAAATAAGGTCTAAGGATGTAAAAAAATGACAACTTTTTGAGAAGGCAAAGAATGCGATTTCGAGGAGGTGCTCATGAATTTGGGAATGACTGAACAAGTTATGGCATAGGAGTGTGAAGGAATCCCAATTACCTGAACTTTTATCAGTGTGATGGCCAACCAGAATCCCACAAGATGAATGAGGAGATGTGAACCCATATCAAGAGAGGGTAAGGGGAGTTGAAAGAGCGGTATACATTATAAGACTTGGCTTCTTTATTTGTTATTGCTTTTTTTTGTTTTTGATGTAGCCAATGTGGACATTTATCTTGGTTTAATGTGTGTGTGTGTGTATACTGGATTTCATTTTTCTCCTGATCTCAGTGGGGAAAGAGAGTCAATTTTCACTGATTAAAATAATTTTTTTTTCAAAATATAAAGAGAAAGAAGGTAGAATCAAGGAAGAAAGAAAAACAAAAATAGCCTCAGTTTCAGAGGAAAGATTTTTTGAAAAGCAGTGGTTAAAAAGTAAAGCTAGAGACTGGAATCTGACCGTAGGGAAGATAGTGGGGTTGTGGAGTAGGAATAGAAAATCGATTAGAAGTAACTTGTGTTGATCAGATGTCGTTTCTTTATCAGCCTCCTTTTTCTTTGTTAAAAGAAGTGATTGGAGAAGAGCCTATTCCAAGTTTAGCACTTTGCTAAGCACTAAGAATGCAAAGATAAGTTAAAAATAATGATAATTAAAAATAGCAACAGTTAATCTTTATATGGCCCCTACTATCTGCCTAGTACTGTGCTAAGTACTTTATAATATTATCTCATTTAATTCTCATAACAGCTTATTCTCAACAATTATGTTCATTTTGCAAATGAGGAAACTAAGGCAAACATAGGTTAAGTGACTTGCCCAGGGTCACACAGCTGGCATCTGAGGTTGAATTTGAACTCAGATCTTCCTGACACCAGGTCTGCACTCTATTCCCTGTACCACCTCACTGTAAAAAACAGTCCCTCTTCTCAAGGGCCTCACAGTCCTTGAAGAAATAATATGTACAACTATTTACAAAGAAGTTATATACAGGATAAATTCTGACTTGAATGAACGAATGAATCTCCATACTTTGCTTTAATGCTGAGTTTCGTGTAAGACATGCTGGAGAAAAACCAAAAATGGGGAAGATTTTTCCACTCTCTTTTTTGAATGCAATAGATTCAGCATGCAGGTTTCTCAGGACCTTCTGCAAGCTCCAGAGAGTTTCTTTCTCCCTGCTAGACTTTGGAGTGTGTAATTACTTAGATGTTGGTAGATGGAAGAGCTCTCCAAAGAGCCAATAGTATTACTTTGTATATGTCCTTGCTGACTTTCAGATGTGTTCCAATCTCCTACCCTGGTGGGACCCCAACACTGATAGTACTTGGAGCTGTAAGGATTGTTCTCCACGATTCCAGAGGCCCTAAGCTTCTCCTATAGGCTCACTTTTACACCTTAGGCCTTGTCAAGCAAGGCTAGGCTTCCATCATGGAACAAGGTTTACAGACTCTTATTTAGAATCATAATGTGGTTCAGAATTGTTTTCCAATTTTGCTTTGGACTTTCTCCAAATCTTGTTTTTATTTTTATTATCTAACTTCCTGCTTTTGCATTGATGACTTTCACATTTAAATTTTGACCAGTTGTGTTAGCACCGTTTAGCATCCCTGAAAACTGATTGACTTCCTCTTAGGCAAAGACCTCTGTCAGAATGTGGAAGCTTTATTGAACTTTGACTAGGCTGAAGGTAATAATTCTGGCTTCTTTGAGATGGTATAGTTCATGTTGGTGCACAGATTCTCTGAAGATCCTTGGGGGATTTGGCACTTTCCACATGGGATCTCTGGAAGGTTGGGAAGTGTGGATAGAAAGGGTCCTGGAGAGAGATGGAGACTGGCATGGACACCAGTGCCTAGAGGCCTGAGGCTGAGCACGCCTTTGCTTTCATTGAGTGAAATCAGTATTTGGAGCCAGAAGATGGGCAAGCCCTGGTCTCCATGATACTTTAATTGTTAATTAATGGGTTTTTTATTCACTCATTTTCTCATTTATATGTGATTGACACAACGTTGACTTTCCAGTATTCTGTGCTAGAAAAAAAGAGAACACAAGCGGTGGTGGAAGCAGTCTCAGAGGATGAATCAGAGGTTGCTGGGGCTCTGGGTGGGGAGCTGGGATAGGGAAGAGAGGAGGGCAGCTGCACTACTGGCTGATGTGAGCATGACATTTGTTGGTTTAAAAATAAATTAATGCATCTTCTCCTCTGAAGCTCAAACTACCCCGTATAGTCAGCAATGATCGTATTACCCCCATTTCCAATTCACAGGCAAGGGGACTTTGTCCTACTAAGAAGCCTGGCATATGGAGAGCTCCTCCAACTCCTCTTCTCTTCCCTCCCATCCCACTCTCTGGTCCACTTCACTTCCATCTCCACCCTGGCTTGCCTTGTCCTGTGGGGTCCACTCAACAATTGGGGAGTCCATGCCTTAAGCCATCACATCATGAGAAGTTCCAGCCACACTACTGCCTTCCCTAATGGCTCTGCTCTGCTCCATCCTCAATCTGTTATCTTGCCCCAAGGTTCTTCAGATGCCCTCCTCATCCCTTCCCCCATCAAAATATGATCCCATCCTCCTTTATATGTTCTCTTCCCCCATTGGAATGGAAACTCTTTGAGAATGGGAGGCACCTTGTTTTTTGGGTCATCTTTGCTTAGTACAGTGTCTGGCATACAGTAAGCACTTATTTCTGTCTTTGTGTCTCTTTCACTGTCTCTGTCTGTGTGTCTCTCTGTCTGTCTCTGTGTGTGTGTATGTGTGTGTGTGTGTCTCCCTTCCGTTACTCCACTTGCCCCCAACGCACTTGGTCCAGGGGACTAAGGTTCAGCTTGATTTTATTTCTCCATTGTCTAAAGACAAAAGCCAATCCAGAAGATGTCAGGGGTCTTCTCCTTCATACCTGACAGATGCACCAGGCTGCTGCAAAAGTGAACCCTACTCTTCACAATTAACAAACCAGGGTTAGGGTCACAGATGAGGAAATTTCAATTCTGAGATTTGGGATGAATGGTCTATAGTCGCTTGACTAAAGAGAGCCAGAATTAAGCACTTAATCTTTGAATCCAAGGACAAAGTTTTTTTTTTCCCTCCCCCATGTTGTTTCAATGAATAGTATCTTTCTTTAAAAAGAAGTAACTGGCTAGAGATTTTTAAATTAGGAAGGAGCTAAGCTGTCCTCCGAGTTTCTCTCTGTTACACGTCATTGCCCAGGATCCCTTCTTATGGTTAGCCTGTCTTTTTAAATCTAGTTTTCTTCCTATCTACTTGGATTATGAAAACTAATTTGCTAACTGAATTTCACATTGTATTTTATTGTTTTTTTAATGACAGATCCACTGACTGTATTTGATGCACCAGCATGAAAGCCCATTTAATGGAACCTTGCAGAATGTTTTGGTGAGGAAATGGCCAAGTTTTTTCTGAGCCTAGAGTAGAGACAGCTCCCTCTTGGCCTCTTCCTCCCTCACTCTGAGAGTACAGGAGAACTCAGGGACCCATCAGCCAGCCTGTCCTTAAACTGTTACGCTATGTTATGCTATGCTATAGTAGCATCCTCAACAATTTGTCACCCATCCAGTTTGGAGATGCCCCCTCAGTCTATTCTGCCTTTAGGCTCAGCTCCCCAGCCCCACCTCAATTCTCTTCCACATGCCAGCTCTTCTCATACTTGAAGACAGCTTGAGCACCTTCCCCCAGTCTCCCCTCTTCAGGCTAAATGTGCTCATTACTTTCATCCATCACACTCTTTGTCACTTTAGGTTTTTGCTCCATCCTCCTACAATTATTTCCCCCTTTACATTTGCTTGTGAATGTATTCTCTCTCCCTCTTTTTCTCCATCCCCTCCCCCCTCCCTCAGCTTTTCTTTCTCTCTATGTTCACTCTCCCCTCTCTCCTCCTCCTTCTACCCCCCCTCTCCATCTGTCTCTTTCCATCTGTCTCTGTCTCAGTCTCTCTGTGTCTCTGTCTCTCATCCTCCTCCTCCTTCCTCTCCCCACATCCCTCTCCCAGAAGCAGACCTGGAGTCAGGAAGATACTGCTTCAGACACTTACTACCTGTGTGACTCCAGCATCACACCTTTGTCTGTCTCAGTTTTCTTACCTATAAAAGGAGAATAATAGCATCACCTACCTCCCCGGGTTGTTGTGAGATGGTGTTTATAAAGCACCATGCAAACCTTCCAGAATTATATAAATGAGTGCTGTTATTATCCTAATGAATTCTAGTACTTAGGTCTATAATAGCTGTTTTCATAGTGCCATATTTAAAGCTATTTCGTTTAATCTCATATTGCAGAGGAGTAAACTGAGAACCAGAATGGATAAGTGACAGAATCCAGGTCACACTGTAGAAAAACCAGGACTCCCTGGCAGGTCTCTGGACTCCTTTTCTTTTCACCCTACCAGGACAGACAAAAACATGAGAGAAGTGAATGCCTACCCATGGCCCAAATAGTTAAAAAATAATTCGTCCCCTCTTTCTGCAAGTCTATTTCCATTTTGAACCTGGGGCTTGCCAACTTCAAGGTCAGTTACTTACTTCATCGTATTTTGTAGATGGAAATTGGGAGCCAAACTAGAGTGAGGCAAAGAAAATGTCAGCCCTGGGCACAACCTGCACTTTCGATCTGTCCCGATAACTTTGTTAGCTGATTTGTGATCTCCAGGATGCTGACACTACCTCAGCTGGGGCAGATTGTAGAGCATTCCAACCTCCTCTTTGGGGTGTGGAGTGAGTGCCTTCTCCAGTGACTTAGGTGGAGAGAGGGCTCCCTGGGGAGGTAGAGGCCTAGGAAGGGCCTCTGACGATGCCTGGGGTTTTGCCAGTAGATACTGCACTAAGTCCCTCTCGCTGGCTTTCCTCTCCTCTCTCTACCCCTGCAGCAGCCAAGCCCCCATGGCCTGCTGAAGACTCTCCCAGCCTGGATCACACTGTAGCTGGGTCCTGAGTCTCTGACTGAGACAATCACTTCCCAAGCCTCAGACACCTGGCACAGTTAGCTCCTAAAGAACAACGTGGTTAGCATGCTAAATCAATTGTGTATGTGCACAGAGAGAGCAACCCATAGCTCCTGAGAGAAAGAAACTCATTAGAACAGACAGCAAAAGCCCTTGGACCAGGAGCTTTCTGACTTCAGGAGGGAGCAAGCGTCCCTCCAGCCAGGGCTGACAATGGCCATTGTGTGGCCATGGGGAAAAGGAGGAGGGGGATGAAGGGTCTGGGAGGGGCTGTCAATTCCCAGGCCAAGACACCATGCCCACACCCCCAGCAGCATCTCCGAAGTCATTAGTTCTCACAAACCATCTAGAAGCAGGGGTTACCAACACAACCCCGTTCCCTTCTCAACATACACCTCTGCCTTCTCCTGCATAGCCTTTCTTCTCCCCCAAAATCTTTGTTCATTGATCACAGGCTGTTCACAAATACATAACCTCTGGAGTTTTCTCCAAAGCAACTGGTGTAGTGCATGCTGGGAATCTGAGCATTTCGAAGTAGGCTACAGGTGAAACAGTGAGAAGGGAGAGGAAGGTGCCCTTTCCATCCCGTGGTTGTGCAGAGTTAACACTTGCCTGCTCCTCTGTGGAGGTGATGAAAGGATGCATTTCAGGCTGGATGAATGCTGCAGCAGAGACCGTGAAGGATGTCCACAATCATAGCCTAAACCCCCAGTGTTATGAAGCTACTTTGGTTTGCTGTAGAGTGGGAGTGTGAGGAGAAGGGGGACTCAATAGGACAACTTGTAATTATGCCATTGTGTTTTTTTGTTTTTTTTTTTTTACTGTGCATAGTGTTTGTCTTTTCTGGAAGATTCAGCTTTACTTACTCTATATCTGGTACATTATTCATTTTTTTTTCCGAGTTTTGGGTAACCAAGTCTTGGAGAGAACAATTTCAACACTGCTTTGCCAGTCCTGTGATGTCTCACTGGGTAGCTGCCTCATTGGGTCTTGTTTAGGAGTTATGGGTAATGAGTTTTAGCCATCTCCCAGCATGCCACTGCTCTGGTGCCTAAGTCATCTCCATTAGAGTCAATGACAGCCAGCTACCATGAAAGTCCATGGTCTTCTGGGTGAGACATCTTGCGATGATCTCTTTGCATCTGATCCATGTTCTGAATGTCCTGGAGCAATTCCAACTAGGTGAACATTGTAGCCAAAGAATCTCCCTGTCTGTAGATGGCAGAAGGTGTTTCTAGCCAGGCTATCCAATTAAGCTGTCATGACTTTCTTAAAGGACAAAGATGAAGTTTTAGATTCAGCTAATTTAATTACAGACTTACTTTAAAAAAAATAACAGGGGGGCAGAGCCAAGATGGCTGAGTAGAAGGACAGACTACCTCTAGCTCTCCTCCCATAGCCCATAAAATACCTGTAAAAATGGCTCTAAATGAATTCTAGAGCAGCAGAAGGCAAAAAAAAAGACAGAGTGAAACAGATTTCCAGCCCAAGACAGACTGGAAGGCCTACAGGAAAGGTCTATTGCACCAGGCTCAGAATGGAGCACAGTGCAGCCTTGGCCCTAGGCACAGAGAGGACTGGAACAGGCTTTAAGGCATGGAATCACAGGTAGCAGCAAGTTCCCAGATTTCTAAAGCCCCAAATGCCAAAAGCCACAGCTTCAAAGGTCAGCAAGAAAACCCTTTTACCTAGGTGAGAGGGGAATGTGGTCCAGCCCCAGCCCCTACAGCCCTAGGGCAGTAATATCCATATCTCAGGCCAAAGACCCCAGGGGAAGTCGAGCTGCTGATCTGTATCTCAGCCATGGGTGGCAGTCCTGGGGTGAGAAGGAGCACTGGCAAGGTGGACCTGGTGGTAGCTGTGGAGAGGGAATTCTACACACAGTTCCAGGGCAGAAAAGAGTGTCTGTGGTTGCTCACAGACAGCTCAGACCCGGAGAGGAATAAACTCCTCACCCTTGATTTTGCCACCTTGGAGGAACTGAGAACTTAGAGGTCCCTAGAGTATACCCTCCACTTGATAAAGGACTCAAAAGTCAAGTAACTGGTGGGGAAATGCCCAAAAAAGGAGAAAAATAAGACTATAGAAGGTACTTTCTTGGTGAAAAGGTATTTTTCCCATCCTTTCAGAAGTCAAAGAACAAAGCATATAATCAGAGGAAAACATCAAAGTAAAGGGTTCTACATCACAAGCTTCCAAAAAATATATGCAATTGTCTCAGGACATGGAAGAGCTTAAAAAGGATTTTGAAAATCAAGTAGGAGAGATGGAGGAAAAATTGGGAAGAGAAATGAGAGTAATACAAGAAAATCATGAAAAGAACTGAGTCAACAGCTTGCTAAAGAAGATCCAAAAAATGCTGAAGAAAATAATAGCTTTAAAAATAGACTAATCCAATTGGCAAAAGATGTCCAAAAAGTCAATGAGGAGAAGAATGCTTTAAAAAAAAACAGTATTGGTCAAATGGAAGAGGAGGTTCATAAGCTCACTGAAGAAAATAGTTCTTTAAAAATTAGAATGGAGGAGATAGAAGTGAATTGCCTTGGTACGTGCCTCTCACAAACATATGCACATTTTCCCTTATTTTTTTTCTCCTCTGATGTGTTCATGGACAGCTGGGGACTTGGAATGTGACTTTTCTATTAGCTTTTACTCCTACATTTGGCTCTTTTAGGAGACCTAAACCTTCTTTCCTCCTGCCAACTGTCCTGTGAAATGTCCTCTCATCTCTCCCTGTCCCCTTTGACCTACTGTGAATCTGGGATGGCCCATTCCCCCAAAGGGGGTCCTTACAATATAATCTTAGAAAAGTAGTCTTTCTGATCAGTCAAGGTGATAAATAGGAGAAAATGGAATGAAAAACTTTTTAATGTCACCTTGATTTCCAGATGCATCTCTCCCTGCAAGAATGAGGAGTAAAACTTAATCATTATAATTGCACAGTGTTAGATTGATTCTTTCCATTTTCCTTGCCATAATGCAGATTGTACTCTTTGTTCTACTTACTTTACTCCCTATCAGTTCATATACCCACTCATGTTTCTCTATATCTTCAATGTTGACTTTTTATCACACAATAATATTCTATTAATCCATATGACACACATTTCGTTTCGCCTTTCTCCAACCAATGGTCATCTTTGTTTCTAGTTCTTTGATACTACAAGAAATGGTGTAACATTGTGGACAGTCACTGATATTGTAATGATGATCAACTCGGAAAGACTTGGTTACTCTAACCAATACAGTGATGCAAGACTATTCCCAAGGACTCTTGATGAAAAATTCTATCCACCTTCAGAGAGAAAACTGATGAAATCTCAGTCCAGATCGAAGCCTAACTTTTTCACTTTTTTGATTTTTCTTGCTTTTATGTGACATGTCTGATAAAGGGTGGGGCATCTCAGGGACACAGTGGACAGAGCTCTGGGTCAGGAGTCAAGTCAAGAAGACCTGAGTTTAAATCCAGCCTCAGACTCTCACCAGTATGACCCTGGGCAAGTCATTTAACCCCTATTTGCCTCAGTTCCTCATCTGTAAAATAAGAACACACTTAAAAAGGAAATGGCAAACCACTCCAGCATCTTTGCCAAGAATACCCCATAGAATTATGAAGAGTCAGACATGACTGAACATGGAAACATGTTTTTCATGTGTAATTGATATCATGTTGCTTGCCTTCTCGATGGATGGTGGAAGGGTGTGAAGGAGGGGGAAAATTCAAAGAAAAATTGAATGTTAAAAATAATTTTTTAAAAAGCAGTGGTGTCATGCATATGGATGGAGTTTCCCTTTCCATCTCCTTAGGAGACATGTTGGTCTCTTAGCATCATTGCAAATTGCTTTGCCGATCATTTGGACTAATCCCACAGTTACATCCCACACCGTGTTACTGTGCCTGATTGTCTTTTGCCCATCCAACATCGACAATACCGTTCTTTTGACATATCTGTGAGCCAAGACTGTTCTTGTTGTTGGTTTTGCCTTTCTTTGCACCCCAGCCCTCAGCTCAGTTCCTGACACATAGTAGGCCCTTAATAAATGCTTGCTGACTTACTGACTCAGCCAATTATCTGGATGGGAGGTGAAACATCAGAGTTGTTTTGGGTTGCATTTTTCTTGTTAATGATGATTTGGAGAAATCTTTCACAGGGTTAATAGTTGGGAGTTTTTCTCTTAAGAATTGTTTGTTCATATCTTTTGAACTCTAAGGCTTTGAGGAGGGACTCTCTGACATATATTTATTAATCACCTTTCTTGGGTCTTGAACTCTTCTCATTGATGATTAACACAATGATTTTTCCCAAGCAAAGTTTTCCTTTCTCTTACTTGTGTTACTTTTCATACAAAAGTTGTCTAATTTAATGTCATTGAAACTATCTAGATTATCTTTTGTGATCATCTCAGTCCCTTGTTTGGTGAAGAATTTTCCCCTTAGATAGATCTGTGGAAGGTACCTTATCACACAGACACCACTTAAAAAATCAATGGATACTGTTTCTTTTTCTGATATCTTTATCCAATTGCTCACCCCCCAATTCCTTTGCCCAGTGGGTTTGGCATCTGATTCAAACAAATAACCCTTCGCTCACACCATATGTTCATCAGGGCTTTACATCATTCTCACAAATATTTCTCCATCAGTGCAGGAGTTGTACTGGCTTCAAACAGCACCCCCTGATTTCCTTAGCAATTTTATTTGAACTACCTGTGACCCTTATTAATGCTGGATAATGATACAGGATCATACAGGATGAAATCTTGACACATTCAACCTGAGAGTACTCAAGTACAAAAGACCAAAGTCACCAAAAAAGGCTAAGATCTGAGGCCCTCTCTTGTTGTCCTGATCTACATCTTGCCACAAGGCCCAGATGGCTTGGGAGGAGAAAGTGAGGCTAGTAACTTGCACAACCCTCCTTCACTTAAATCCAATTTACTTGTATGTCACAGCATCACCACCTTGATGTCATGTTCATTCAAGAATGAAGGACAAACCACAACTCCAAGTAATTCATCTTCCCTCTTTCTACCAGCACTGACCATGTGGCAAACAGACAAATCTAAGAAGGCAGAAAGACACAACCCATTGGAAGAGGCATCCAACGAAAGCAAGACAGGTGACTCCCCAGACTCATGCTGCTCAGCCCCGTAGTGTCTCATGTGATTCTCTGAATCTCTCTTCAGACAAAGATGTAGCTCACTCCTTAACCATACCACAAGGTCCAGACTCTTTAACCAGAACTCTGGGCTATCCCTAATTCTACTAGCTGAAAGTTGCTTACTTCAGTAGGGTTGTTGGCAGCAGCTGTAACTTTTTGACCCCTTTGGATCATCTACACTTCCTGTCTGACTATGCTGGCAGAGAATGCAGGCCAGGAAAAAGGAAAAAAAAAGATTGTTTTCAATGTAGGAATCACCAGGGACTGGCGTGAATTAGCAGTTAGCTTCCATGTACATGAATTCATGTGGCTCTCAGGTGGCCACCCCTCTACAGGCTGACAACATCATTACCTACAGCTTCCTAGAATGGCATAAAGGAAATAGTTATTCCAACCTTTATCAGAACCATGCTAACCCAATACCCAAGGACAAGGGTGGGGCACCTGCAGACTGGAAGCCACATGTGACCTTCTAGGTCCTTGGGTGTGGCCTTTTGACTGAGTCCAAATTCTACAGAAAAAATTCTCTTATGAAGGGGATTATTCCATGAAGTCTGGATTCAGTCAAAAAGTCAAACTAGAGACCCTAGAGGGCCACATGTGGCCTTGAGACAGCAGGTTCCCAACCTCCACCCAAGGACAAAGAAGTAAAGATTCCAGAGTCATTGATCTCAGTCAACACCAGAAAGATGGGACTTACCATCTGTGGAAGGAAATAAGCCAATGTTGAGGTTCAAGGTAGCTTTCAAAGTCAAGGTCAGGGCTCCTGATGTTGAGGGCAGAATATTAATTTCATTGTGATGGTGGGTGGATCCATCCATGAGCAGGGGATGGCACTGGGTATTCTCCTGGACAGATGGATGTATGTGTATATATGATAAGCTTATTTTCATGGAAATATAAAATTGTATACTGACAAAAAATGGTTCTCTGTGAACTGACAAATAATATTCTCTCTCCTTCTAAGGGATCTTAAGTAAGCAGAAATGACAGAATTGCAAATGATGATAAGCAAGTAGAGGAGATGAAATTTGCTTCCATTTTCAAGGCTGGCAGGAAATCCAATCCAATACGATATCTGACAGATAGCTAATACCATCTGCTGGATCAAATCCCTGACAGCTGATACTGTTTGCCGGAGCAGAATGCCTGAATCAAGGGCACAAAGAAGCAGAACCACAAATATACCCCATGGTGGTGGTTTATTCTGGTACAAAAAAATGTTTTCAAAAAGAAAGAAAGTCAAGGATACAGCTTGAGTAATGGACATTGTCATCCCTCTCCTTTCCCTTGAATGGGAAGTGTCTTCATTTCAATGGAGGGACTTTGGCTCTTTCTCTTCAGGAATGCTGTTAACTCCTGATTAGCTGAAAAATGGGCAAGATGACAGTTTCACTGACATTCAGTTAGTCACTTTCTGGAGAACAGTTTTGTGAGCAAATTACTACCTCAAGTATTTGAAACAGGACCACGTGGAGTAGAGATGGTGTTCCCTGTGGCAGAAACTGCACCAGGCTACAGAAGTGGTAAGAGACAAAGGGGGCCTGAAACCAGGAAAAGAGACACAATTCTTTCTTATAACAAGAGCCCTTCCCCAAGAGCATGGCACCTCAACAGGAGATGGGTTCTGTCTGTCCCAGGAAAGGCCAAGGGACCAATCACTCATGGTGGAGAGGATGCCTGTAGAGACATCCAGTAGGTGTCTCTTCTCATTCCTGGAGCTTGTAATTCTTTGAAACAAAATATTGGTTGAAGATAATAATAGGAACTGTGAGAAGATGGAAAGTGTTAAAACCCAGAGTAGGGGGCCCAGAACCCTGCACTGTCCTCAGGAAACCTGGGCAGACAGTGCTCCTCTCTCGTCTCTGCAGGACTTTCTCTACTCTGCCACAGACACCTTTACACCCTGAAAGTTCACCCCACCTGACCCAGGACTTCTCACATTGAAGGTCCTCCCCATTCCTGGGGCCTTGTTCTCAGCTTGGCTGGTCCCTCCCCAACCTCCAGTTGAATGCCCTTTCTATGATGTCTTCATTCTTCTTGAGCCCACATTGTTGTCTCATCTGTACAGGACTTTCTTTACTAAACTGGGCTCCCACAACTCACCCCCTAGGCACCACACAATACTTTTCAACTCCCTTTTATTCTTCTCTCCCACAGTTAGAATGTGAGTCCCTCAAGAGCAGGAACTCTACCTTTCTGCTCAAATTGGCATTCTCAGCACTTGACCCAGGGGCTACCACACAGTAAGCATTTAATTAATTCATGTTGCCTCACTGATCAAACCTGGAAAAATGCGCCTAGCTGCCTTTTAAATGGAGCAGTTGGGAATGGTGACTTCTGAAGTCCCTCCTTGCTCTCAATCTTTGATCATCTAAGAGGATGAAACCAAAAGAACAATGCACAGAACCATTCCAACAAGGCATATGAAGACAACTTTACCTGGTATCGAAGTCCAAGGGAAAGACTCATTACTAGATTATTACACTGGGCTGGCAAACAGTCATCTAGTCAAGTCTACATCAAAGACTGTCTAAAGCCTTAACACTTACAACTTCTCTTCAGGAATTTGTTTTTAATTAACTTTACTTCTTATTGGGGAGGAGTTCCATAACTATGGTGATTGGGTCCATTGTGAAAAACCAGTAAGTTTGTTCATTTGTTTTTTAAGAAGGACATTCAGGTGGTACATGCTCACTCCAGTCCTGCATGCTCTCAAATTAAGGCATTTTTTTCTTTCTGCTTTATTTGGTTTTATTCTGTATATGCTGTCTTTGCATCTAATCTGTATAATTCAACAGAGGACTCTTTAAATCATATGGCATGCTTGATATGATGATTTCATCCCTTTTGAAGTCCTACATGACCTAGAATTGTTTTCACTAATGTTGAAACTGTCTTTACTATTGGTAACAATAAAAACTATGTGTTCTTCTTCTCCACCTCCACCTCCTGCAAACTGATTGTCGATATGTTTTTTCAGTGAAAGGAGGGCATTGGTAGTCTTTGATTTGTAGACTGATAGACTGTGTTACAGCAAGCAGTCAATTCTCCATTCCAAGGAAAGTGTTGACCATTTCTGTACATTTCCCATAAGTCTAAGGACATGGAAAAAAGATTCAAGCCAACCTATGAGAGGTCCTAATCAAGTTAGCATAAACAAGGTGCAGAATGAACTCAGAGAACACAGGTGAGATAGTCCTGAGATAACAATATGCTACATGGATATGAAATTTATTCCTATTTGGTTGTTGGATACTAAGAATTTTATGGCGGATATGAGAATCAGTTGCTTTTTCCCCTCCAAGTTCCTGGACTGACTCTAAAGACAGAACTGTCTATATAAAATGAGCCATGGTGGATAGAGTACTAGACTTGGATTCAGGAAGATGTAAGTTCAAATCCTCCCTTAAATCTTTACTGGCTGTGCAACTGTAGGCAAATCATTTCATCTCTTTGAGCTTCAGTTTCCTCATCTGTAAAATGAGATGGAAAAGAAAATGGCAAATCACACCAGAATCTTTGCCAACAAATCCCAACGTGGGTCATGAAGAGTTGGGCACAACTGAAAAATAGATAAATGACAAATGTGTATTTTGAGTTTAGGATTCTTCTGAGCATCCAGATGGAAACATGAAGCTAATGTTTGGTAGTAAGACACTGGAACTCAGGGGAGAGGTGAAGCTTCCCTATATATATATATATATATTGAGAAATCAACTGCACAGTAAGTAATAGATCCCTTGGAAGTTGATGAGGTCACCAAGAGAGTGTGGTGAACTCAAAGGAATATTCTGGGAGGTCTGCACTTAGGAGGCAACAAAGGAGTTGAGGAAGGAACAGCCAGACAGGTAAGAAGAAAATCGTGAGAAATCAGGCATAGATGGTCAATTGCATGGAAAGCTATAAGGAGATGAGTCAGAGTTAGGACTCAGAAAAGGCCATGGAAATGAACAGTGAAGCAATCCCTTCACTGTGGTGAAGGAATGAAGGTGACATGGACAGGGATAGCTTTAGTTGACCTTTGGGGAGGGGAATCAAATTCCAGAGTATGGAGAAGGGAATAAACAAACGAAAGGAGTATCAATGATTCTTCTCAAAAGTTCGGGTATGAAAGGGAGAAGAGCTACCAGATCACAGTCTGAAGAAACATCAGGGTAATGCAAGTTTTCTTAAGGATGAAGAAAATGTGGTCGTCTTTGTAGGTGACAGTAGATCACAATCCCTTCATGTCCATATGGATAATTTCCACTGGCCATATGAAAAATGAATTAGTGACAGCTTTTGAAATTTTTGAAATTTATTTTACATTATTTCTCAGAATTAACTACTTCCACTCTAGTCCACCAGCAGAACCTCCCCTTTGCATGCGATTGACTGTGTTAGGCAAACAAACCCCAATCCTAGAAGGACCTACCATATTAGAAAGAATAAGAGTACCAGCCTAAGGACTGAGAGATTTTGGGACATCATAAGACTAGCCCAGCTAAATACAGGGAATGATGGCCACTTCCGGACATGAAGGTCAGGATAAAGTGGAGCACAGTCATTCCCTTTGGCCACATCCACCCCAGTCCAAGGGGAGAATTTAGAAGCCTTGGGTGTGTGTCTGTGTGTATGTTGGGGAGGGAAGCAGGGCAGTGCTCTTCAATTCCTTTGCCCAGGAGGGTGTGGAGAGTGTCCCCATGGACATAGCAAAGGCAGCTGATAGTACCAGAGCCGATGGGGAAGCTAACTGCTTTCTCCATATGGTAGCTCATAGATCATTCTCTGCATTCTGCATATAAAGTAAGATGAATTGTGAATTAGCTTTGTTCTCATGAAACAGGGCTCTAGATGGTTGTTTATAAGGTTATGGTTTTGAACAGTCATTATTTTTATCTTCTTATGTTGAAATTTGAATGAATATCTTCTAACATCTTAGGAGAAATGTGAACTGAACCAAGTGGATGTGGGCACATATTCCTCTGGGAGCAGAGGGATCAGTCTGACAGCATGGTGATGTGTGCTGCTGCCCCCAGAGATAGACCTTGTAGAGACTGAGGAGACAAAAAGGTGTATCTCTAAGGAGTGATTCATTGAGGTTGTGAGACAATATGCCAGTCCATGATGACATTGTTCTCTATGACCCTGGTAGAGGTGCCTTTATTTTCCATAACCCTGGAGATAAAGTCTGGAATGAGGAATTCCCAGGGGGCAGACCTATGCCCTATGTAGGGGGCATGGACCTGGAGTTGCTTGCCGTAGGAAGGATATGATTTTCCTTCACATTCCAAGGGAGTTTTATTTGTGTATTATGGCAGTCAATGTGGTATTGTGGCAAGAGGGATGACTTTGAAGACAAAGGATCTGTTAAATCTGAGTTCTGTTATATTTATTACCTCTTCCCATGAACAACCTTTAGGCATATTTTTGTCATCATTCCCACCAATTTGGAATCTCCCCTCTATGAGTAAGAAGCTTAGATTTTACAGCTCTAAGGGGCCATACAGTTCATATCATTCAGTGTCATGATTTTATAAATAAGGAGCAATGCCCTAGAGAGAAAAGCAGATTGCCCAACATTAGATAGGTAGCTCATTGTCAAGACTTAATAAACCTTTTATTAAGTGCTTACTATATGCTAGGCATTGTGCTAAGCTCTGGAGATACAGATATAACCAAAAAACTTTTGAGAAGCTGGCTTTTTAATGGAGGAAGATGATAAACAGAACCTGCTTAAAAGAAGGGGAGAAGGAGGTTCGTCATGGGGGCAAAGGTCAGACAATCAAGCCTGGCCTGGGCTCTTCATCAACAAGGAGATTTTGGGAGGAAGTCATTGATGGAAGCACCAGCCCCAGCCCAAGTAGGGGGCAAAGTCTGACTTTCCTGCTTCTGATTTCCAGAATTTTTTCCTTGAAGATACCTCTTCAGTCATGGCCTTTGGAGTAATCTTTGAGATTACATTGTCTTTCAATATATTTTGGGTGTGTGTATGTAAGGAATGCAATAATACATTTAAGACCTTGGAATATTTTTGTCTGAATTTTCCCTTTGGTTTTGAACTGTCCAATTCTAATTGCTTTTCATAATGTAATTTCTTTTTTCTTTCTTGATGCTTGAAGAATTTTTTTTCACTTTCTCATTGTAATTCTGTAGTTTTCTAATTATATGCCTCATTACCTAACTATGTGAATTGTATTCAGAGTCTCTCAGTGATAATGTCCTGTGCATTCTCTATACTTGCATAATCTTTTCCTCTCTGTCTCCAAAACATGCTCTCCTTCAATTTGGTCCTCAGAAAAGCTACATGTACTTTGTCTCTTTTTGTTGTGAGAGCATTGGTAGCTTATTGTCCCTTGGCCTTAACAGGGAGGTAGGAAGTGGTGGGTGGACTGACACAAGGTGACTAAGGAATTAAGCACCTGGTTGCAACTGGGCAAGAGCAAGACAGATTCTGAGAGTTCAGCACAGCAGTACAGGTAACTCCAAGGTCTGTAGCTAAGGAAACTATATCTCCTCTCCTAAAGGTGATCTTAAAGTTTGTTGGTTTTTTCTTCCTTTTCTCTCTGTTTCTCCATCTCTCTATATTGCTCTCTGTCTCTGTCTTTGGGTGTGTCTTTCCGTCTCTGTCTGATTCTGTCTCTGTCCTTCATTTCTGTCTCTCTGTGGGGATCTCTCTGTCTCTGTCTTTGATAGAAGGAGTCAGTTGGCTGGATGGTATTTTTATTTCATAAATGATGAAGAAGTTTAAGAATTGCCTGCTAGGGCTAGGCAATATGCCAAGTCCTGGAGATTCAAAGGCAAAAACGAGATGATACCTGCCCTAAGGAACTTACATTACAAAGGAGGAGATAACGTATAAATATCAAATAAATGTAGCACCCTCTAAGGATCACCACCCCACTCTCAGTTTGGGTCACCAGGGAACAACTATCTGCAGCTCAACCTACCCTGTGGGTCCACACTCCTAAAATTATACACCAACTCCTAAAGTATATTTATCATCAATAGAGACTACATTTAACTCAAAGTAAAGACAAAAAAAATTTTGCCATTTTCAGAGACCCCTATAAACTCAGGGTAGGACACTTGGCTGATTACACACAGATCAGTAAGAAGAAAGGGCTCATACAGAGAATATATTGGTTAAAAAAGCATATACTCAGGGAACATGTGTGGCCCTGTAGACATTAATCACTGATATTACAGGACTAAATGTTCTTTCTCTCCTCATAGTGTCCTCTGGCTGCATCCTCTAGGTATCTATAAAACACATACAAAATAAGCACAAGGCTATTTGGGAAGGGATCCTTTAGCAACTGGGGCAAGGGGGTCAGGAAAGACTGTACATAGAATGTGGCAAGTAATCCAAATTTTGAAGGAAACAAGTGGTTCTAAGAGGTATAAAGGAGAAGAGAGAACATTCCAGGGATATGAAATTATAAAGGTATGGAGATGGGAGTTGGAAGGCTGTGGATGAGGAACAACAGGCATGCCATTATGACTGGACCATAGAATATGATGTGGATGGAAATAATATCTAAGATTAGAAAGAAAATAGTCAAATAATAAAGAATTGTAAAGGCTAGGTAGAGGCATTTATCTTTGATCCTAGAGGTCATAGTGAGGGACAAGTCTTGTAGGGTAGGTTATAGAGAGAGGTAGTCAGATCTGTACTGTAGGAAAATCAAATCAGTTCATCATCTATAGAGTGATGGATTGGAGTGAAGAGACTTGGAAAGAGGGAGATAAAGAGAAGGTAGTTGCAATAGTCAAAACCAGAAGTGATAAGAAATGCAACTATGGCTACACTATTTGAGTGCAGAGGAGGTGTGATGAGGTGTGGATGAGTGGGAGGGGTGTTTGGGAGATAGAAATGACAGACTGGACAGCTAACTATATACAGCAGGAAGAAGAGCGAGCAGTCAAGGATGGAATCTGGATTTTAAGCCTGGCTAATTGGAGGATGGTGGTCCTCTTAACAGTAATGGGAAAGTTAGGAAAAGGGAAGGTTTTACAGAGATATATTCTAAGTTCTGTTTCAGACATGTTGAATTTGAAATACTTATAGGAGGTTTCATTTGTCTAATAGGCTATTTGTAATGGGAGAAGGGAGTTCAAGAGAGACTATAAGTCTACACATAGATGGGAAGCCATCTGCATACTGATAATTGAATCATTAGAACTGGTGAAATCACCAAGAGAGAATGTAAAGGAAAAAGAGAAGAGGGTCCAGGCTGCTGCCTTGGGGGACACCCACAGGGAATGGGCATAATCTTCATGATGTGTGTTCATCCTTCATTGCCGAAGAAGACCATGCCATCAGAGAAATGATGACATGACTTACACTTGACTTTGTTTTGAGTGAGGGAGGGCTGTGCAGGTCACCAGTCTCACTTCTCCTCCAGAGCCATCTTAATCCAGTGACCAGATATTCATCAGGATGACTAGAGATGACCCAGGATGAGGCAATTGGGGTTAAGTGACTTGCCCAAGGTCATACAGCTAGTGAGCATGAAGTGTCTGAGGTGAGATTTGAACTCAGATCCTCCTAACTCCTGCACTGGTGCTCTATCCATTTCACCACCTAGCTTCCCCAATCTTCATGATAAACCAGCAAAGGAGAAAGAAGGGCATTTAGAGAGATAGGAGAACTAAGAATGTCATACAAATTCAAAGAAAAGAAAGTATTCACATTGAGAGAGTAGTCACAAATGTCAGCGTATGCAGAGTAGTTAAACAGGAGGAGGATGGAGAAGAAACCAGGCATTAGTTTAAGCAAGTGAGAAATGGGTGGTAACATTAGAGAGAAATGTTTCTGTTAGGGGAGATCCCAAAAGTCAGACTGTGGAGAGTTTAGAAGAGAGTGAGAGGAAAGGAAAGAGAAAGCATCGCCTTGGGAGGTGAGGAGTTCCCCAGACATGAAAACATTTCAAGTGGAAACTAAATCTCTACCCCCACCCTCAACCAATCTAGACCTCACACAGCATCACTTTAGTGCCTCCATCATGTAATATCATTAATCGTAGCTATCTGTGTTTATCTCTGATCCTTTTAAACTATGAGTTGGAGGAAGACAAGGAGTATTTCTTATTCAAACCATTTTCCCTTTCAAGGAAATTGCAAAGTAGCTGAGATTTATGGATTAAACACACACACACACGCACAAACGCACACTTTTCAATGAGTAAGGAAGAGACAAGAACTTTTTGATGCTTCTGAGAGAAGGAACACTAGCTTACCATCTGTCTAACTAGAAAAGACAACATGGAGACATTGGGTAATGACCTGTCCTGGTACATGGAAGGGATATAATTGGATAAATAGAGAGAGGGAGTTCAGTCACCTCAAGGAAGAGAAGAATAAGCAGCCAGGTCAAGAAGCGACAGACAGTGTGAAATGACTCATTGCCTCATCTCGAGGGGAAGTGAACCAGACAGCAGCCAAATATGAGGAAGAGAGGTACCTGATGAGGAGTTTGTCCCTGCAAGAAAAGAGTACAAATTATTACGAGACTCTAGGAAGTCAAATTACCTCATCAAGGTGGCATTGAGTGAGCAAAGGTTGTGATAGCAATATGGAAGACCGATGGAAAGGGAAATATTCAGAATTATAGAGGTTTTCAGCTGATTCTATTTTCCTAAGCAGTTTAATGGCTAGGTCCAAACCAATGCCCTCCTTATAACCACAAAAATAGCTGGGATCATTCAGTCAAAAAGCATGTATTAAAAGAGCTTACTATGTTCCAGAGAGACCAAAAAAGTGAAAAGCAATGTCCACAAGGAACTTGCATCCAATGGAGTCACTTATATGTTGTTCTTTCTCCTTCATTTTCAAAGAGGGCCAATGGCATCATGATATGATGGGTGCCATCTTTACTTGCATGAGAACTGGATTTCAGTGAGACAGAGTCACACAAAATCATCAGCATCACTCTCCTTTCCAGAGTCATCGAAGTCCAAGGGTAAGACAAAAATCAGAAAGAAGAGGGATGGTCTAGGATGCCATGGCATCTTCCTTGGCATCTTCCATGTCTGACCAAGCTCTAAGTGCTCCAATGACCTTCATGGCCATTGGAACAAGCCATATTCGTACACCCATTCTACTGAGTTTGGGAAGACTTCTCATGCTTGGAGTAGACCTTCTCTTATCTCACTGATGGATTTAAAGCCTATCTGTTGCCCTCAATCTTGTTTAGCCCATCTTCCTAGGTGGTTTTACTGGGTTGTGACCACTGAATATGCTATAGTTTCTTGGAGCCACAGGTGAGAGTTAGGGGATAGGTGGATACCAAAAGTAGATGAGCAGCCCTCCCACCAGAGGGAGCTAGATCTCCCTGAACACCCCATGTACCCCACTTCCATATTAATTCTGTGCAAAAGGACAAAAACTTAACTGTTCATTATTCTAAATGTCCTCCATCAGAATAGGTCAGATTTTCCTTGAGAATTTTCTTGTTTCTTGGATGTTTGGCCATGAAAAAAAAAAAAACAGTTTCCTTACAAATGTTCAATTAGTTCTGAGATGACAAAAGCAATCCTTCACTTGAAAGCATTCATTATCTCCCTTCTATGTCAGAATTCGTTTTCCAAGATACTGAGTTATCTGTTACCCAAACATTAAATCTATGGATAGGCGCGTTGTTTGGGAGCATGCCTTTAAGTTATTTTGAATGAGAAATGCTCGAAAAGGTCAAAAACACATTTTAAAAGGGACTCTGAGACAAGGTTATAAATGAGAACTTTTAATTTATTACACCTCAATAATATCTGACAACCGTTACTCTCCAGTGTTACAATTCTCTTCTAATAATTTAGTCTCAGTCTATTAAAAGACAATTACAAATAATGCATATGGGTATGTAGTGAAAGAAAACCAGAGCATTACTTGTAGAGAGGTTATCAAAACACAATTTTCACCCAAAAGGGAGTTTTGGCATTGATTTTTTAATCATTTCAAAAACAGACTCATACAGATTTTCTTAAAGATTGAACAGAACCTAAAGATGGAAATAGATTTCCCTTATGCTCCTTCATTTGTCATAATAATAGATTTTTTACAGCAATGTAAAAAAAGCATAAATAGCAATTCCATGCCTGATGTATTATCCTTGAAGTTTTAATGCATTATTGATCCACTTTAAGAGTTTTGAACCAATTATTATATTTTAAGACCCTTGATAAAATTTTGAGGAATTAGGGATATGACCAGAATGGCTTGTTTGTGAGGAGTGGCTTCAAAGTCATGGATAGCCAACTGAGAAAAGTGGTAAGTGGTAAGTCAGAACACTGGATGTGTGTCACCACTTACGATGTCATATCGTGCCCTTCTTCTCAGCTTTTCCATTGGCTTCAGATAGAAATGGTGCTAGGACTTGTAGCTTCCCTACTTTGATTCATTTTTAAATGTTCTGCAAACAATTTCACATATCTATAAAATAATTGACTTTGTAGCTGAATGAAAGGATTAAGACAAAAGCATCTTCCAGGCAAGTCCATGTGCAGACAGGATGATGAGGATGGCATGAGTCTCATACTGTTCCCGTATGATTTGGCCATCCTCTGCTATGTCTCTCTTTACTTTGAAAGGTTTTCATTCTGTGTATTTTGGAGATCAGGAGGATCTGAAATGGCAACAGCTATTCAAACTGCCATTCTTAAGGATTTACAAATCACTGCTGTTCCCCACTGGTTGTAAGATAATGGTCTGGTTTCTGTGTGGTATATTGGTTGAATTCCTCAGGATAGTCCAGGGTCTGTATTTATTCCATGAGGATTTGTTATGTGTTATTCCACATAGTGAGATCTGATGGGTGAGATACTGATAGGTAATTCTAGCCACAAGGTCATCTCTTGCCAGTTAAATGCTAAGTTTTTATAGCCTGTTATAATGTATTGCTTTGTTTCCACTATTTCTAACAATAATCTGCATTGATGACTCAATAGAGTTCTTTAAGGATGACCCTTCTGCCACTTTTGGTGGCCAAGACCTTGCCCTGAATCATTATCACTAATCTTTTCATTCCCACAAAAAAAATGGACATGACTTGATCATCTGCACAATTCTTAGTTGCTGCCATATTGTTGGCTGAGCTCATGGAGGTGTCTCTCATGAAGGATGTCCAGAATCTTAATAATTGCATTGGCTCTTTCTCTAGGTTAAGCTACTTCCATCTACATTCAACGTCTTCAAAGATGTGGATTTGATATCAGCTTTAATCATGGCTAGCAATGTGATATCTACTTGTTCAAAGCATATTTCTACAAGTTTTTGACATTCTAAAATATCTGCCAATCTTTTCCCTCTTTTTTGGTGTGGAAATTTTAACCCTCTCTAACTACTTTTGAGTGATGGATCCTAGTCTATTAATTATTTATACTTTATTTATACTTTATTTAGTTATTTATACTTTATTTAAAATACTTTCTTTATACTTTATTAAAATACTTTATTTATTTATACTTTATTAAAATACTTTCTTTATACTTTATTTAATTACTTATACTTTATTTAAAATACTTTCTCATCTGTTAAGGTTCATTTTACCAGGCCAAAAGTATATATTAAGATGGATGTTAATTGGTTTTAATGTGTTTATTCCATTCAGCTTTGTTTTAATAATGCCTCTAAGCTTCTAATGCCACTAAGTCTCCTAATATATTCATCCATAGACTTTGCATTTGGTATATTTATACACGTTGTGTCTGATGTACTGGAAACCAAAGTATTGGTAGGTATGGCCTTCATTCTTTGTTGCAATATGACCTCTGGATTCCAGTTTCTTGCTTTCATACATACACAATAAGAATTTTACACCTCTTGAGTCCAAATGACATTCTGATATCTTTGCAGAAAGATGCAATTAGATGATGGAGCTCTTTAATGTGTTGTTCAGTAGAGCCATAGTCATTGGCTGGTTCATAAGATATTTGGATTTTACTCTTTCTTTAATTTGAAAACTGTTCTTGGTTCTATCTAGAGGAGATGATAAATTATTTATGGCTAGTAAGGGCCACAATGGGCTTAAAATGTACTCTTTCCTATAAAAAAAGTCACATTTTGTATCAATTGTGCTTAACATTATTGTATTACAGATGTGTTCTTACTATATTGGGGTCTATTTCATAAATTTTACAGTACATGAATATACATTAGTAGGTGGATCAAAAGATTTCTCTTAATTCACAGGGGCAGCATAAATGTTGTGGTGTTTTAGAGCAGCTTGTCAATAATTTCAGAATTAACCATGTTATTTCTTATTTCCCCCCTTCCCTCTCTCCTCTCCAGGATTTAACCACCAAACCTCAGTGTTCTTCTCACCCTGGAACTTCCTCAGTACCGAGGACCGTCTTCTCTTGGAACATCCCTCTGCCTCCTCCACCCCATTCCCTCATTGGGGAATTCCTCCCAGGGTCACCCATGGGTTCAGGATGATCAGCCTTGCTTCATCCCTTCCCTCCTTGGCTGTTGACTCTCAGGACTTCGGCACCATGACACCACACCCCAAAGTAGCCTTTCCCTCCCACTTTTAGTCCTCTTCTGTGCTTTGTCTCACCCCATCAACATGTAAGCTTTTTGAGGATATGGACTGACTTTTTGGTTATATTGTATTTGCTTGTATTATCCAACTAGCGACCAGGCACCAAGGACAGGTTTTATATATGGTAAGCACTTAATCAATTTTTGTCGTTATTCTCACCTGGGATTTTTGACATTTTCTTTTCCTGAACTAACATATTCCTTGCCTGTAAGTGTTTACAGATTATTTATGGGAGATAGAAGCTCTGAATACTCTGTGTAAAGTACATAAACATAAAACTGGCCTGTAGTTAAAGGATTCTCTGATGTTCTGATCCTTCGGAGGTATGTGTGCATATGTATGGCTGTTGTTCTTCGTCTTCGAAGAGGACCAAAATGACATCACCATGACAACGTGAAATTTCAGTGTGTCCAACTGTGACTGATCAGACCAATATGAGCTCGGAATGCTCTACCACAGATTGGGCACAGATAGTCCATGTGAATATTTGGGGTGGATATCCCTAATTGGCACATCCTGCGTTTCCTTTGTGCTTTTTCAATTCTGTTTTACTCAAAGGGTGCAGCACCCTTTCTGATGTGAGCACTCCATGCTGAGTGGTCCTGTGCCAGTGTCTCCCATGTTGTACAGTCAAATTCAAAGTTCTTGAGAGAGACCTTGAGAGTGTCCTTGTATTGCTTCTTTTGGTCACCATGTGATTAACTATCCCATGCGAGTTCTCCATAAAATAGTCTTTTTGGCAAGTGTACATTTTGCATTGAACAATGTAGTCAGCCCATCAGAGTTGCACTCTCTGAAGCATAGTTTGAATATCTGGCAGTTCAGCTCAAGCAAGGACTTCAGTGTCTGGTACCTTATCCTGCTAGCGGATCCTTAGAATTTCCTAAGACAGTTCAAATGGAAGGGATTCAGTTTCCTGGCATGGAGCTGGTAGGCTGTTCATGTTTCACAAGCATATAATAAAGAAGCCAGTACAACAGCTCTGTAGACCTTCAGTTTGGTAGTCAGTTTAATACCACTTCTCTCTCAAACTTTGCTTGGGAGCCTCCCAAACACTGAGCCAGCTCTGCGTCAACCTCTCTGTCAATGTGTATATCACTGGAAAGTACACTCCCAAGGTAAGTGAACTTATCCACAGCACTCAAAACTTCTCCATTTGTTTTAACTGATGGTTCCATGTATGGATGGTGTGGTGGTGGCTGATGGAGCACCTGTGTTTTCTTGGTGTTAACTATTAGGCCAAAATTAGCACAGGCAGCAGAGAATTGATCCACACTTTGTTGCATCTCAGCTTCAGAGGATGCAATGAGTGCACAATCATTTGCAAACAGAAAACCATGCACCAGCACTCCCTCCACTTTGGTCTTGGCTTGGAGCCTTTTCAAATTGAAGAACTTGCCATTAGTATGGAAATTGACCTTGATGCCGTGTTCATCCTCATTGAAAGCATTTGTCAGTGTGACTGAAAACAGCCTGCTCAAAGCATGGGAGTAAGCACACAGCCCTGTTTCACTCCATATACACGTACAAACATATACACATATAAACATATACTCATATATTGTGTACACATATGTGTGTGTTTATATGGAATACCTTCTGTTAAGGGGGAAAAGGGGAGACTAGGTCATCATCTGAGCTGGTAAATAGCCTGTCCAGTAATTGATGCATCTAGGTAAAATATCTGGGCCAATAATTGTGGACCTTCCCAGGCTCTGATGCTTTTCAGTTCACAAAGAAGGCAGCGTCTTAGTTACTCACTTTCTACATTGTTTCTTATACTGATGGTACTCAGGCGTTCTACTTCTCACTAAATCCAATGTATGTTTTCATCATGTTAGACATCCCTGACCACAGCGATGACCAGGAATTTTCTGTCTCATTCTTCTTGAAGGAGAGATTCTGTCTCACCCAATTTCTTCACTTCTCAAGCCTCTGTAATAAGACCTTTGATTTGTGCACAATATTTGTCCTGCTCTGACTCTCTTTAGCATCTCAACCTTTTGACTTTTGCTTTCAAGTCACTGATTCAAGGCATCCAGAAGTTTTCGTAGAATTTTTACTTTTGTTTTTCCAGAGTCTTTTCAACAGGTTTCTTTTTGGTTGCTTCTAACTGGGCAAGACAGTTTTCAAATTTTCTATTAGATATTCCAGCTAGAGATAGATGCAACCTTCTTTCTTTTTTTAAATTTTATTCTGATTTTCACTTCCAAATTCTCTCTTTCCTTCCAGTCCCTCCCTCACCCACTGATAAGCAAAGAAATAAAATATCTATTGCATATACAAAGTCATGCAAAATATATATTTCCAATATCCATGCCCCCGCCCCCACTCACCCAAAGCAAGAAAATAAAAGAAAAAATATGATTCAATCTGTCCTTTGAGTCCATTAGCTCTCTGTCTGGAAGTGAATAACATTTTACATCATTATTCCTTTGGAATTATGGTGGATCATTGTGTTGATCAGTGTTTCTAAGTATTTGACAGCTAACTAATATTTCTATATCTTGTATAAATATTAATAAAAATTACTTGTATAAATTATTCTCCTGGTTCTGCTCACTTCACTTTGCACCAGTTCATGTAAACCTTCTTGGGTTCCTCTGAAAACATCACATTCAGCATTTCTTATAGAAAAATAGTATTTCATCACATTCATACAGCATAACTTACTCAGCCAATCCCTAACTGATAGGCAGCCCGTTGGTTTCAAATTCTTTGCAACCATAAAAAGAGCTAATATAATTATTTGTGTACATATTGGTCCTGTTCCTTTTTTATGGTTTTCTTGGTGTATAGATCTAGTAGTATTGCTGAGTCAAATAGTATGTGCAGGTTTATTGTTATTCTGCATAATGTTTGGACTAATTTACAATTCCACAAATTGTTCATTAGTGTACCTATTTTCTGACATCTCCTCCAGCATTTGTCATTTTCTCTTTTTGTTATCTTAGCCAATCTGATAGGTGTAAGGTTAGTACCACAGAGGTGTTTTAATTCACATTTCTCTAATAATTAGTGATTTAGAACATTTTAATTGACTATTGAGAGCTTTAATTTCTTTCTATGAAAACTGCCTCTTAATATCCTTCGATGATTTATGAATCAGTTCTTCATTTATTTGAAAAATTAAACCTTTGTGAAAAGAACTTGCAAAATATTCTACCCCATTCCCTGCTTTTCTTCTAATTTTGACTGCATTATTTTTATTTAGCAAAAGCTCTTTTTAAATTATGTAATCAAAATTATCCATTTTATCTCCTGTGAATCTATCTCTTGTTTGATCATGAACTCTACCCTATCTATAGATATGACACGTAATTTTTTCCATGATCCCTTAATTTGACTATTGTATCACCTTTGCTGTCAAAATCATGTACCTATTCTGAGCTTCTCTTAATATATTGTGTGAGATGTTGCTCTGTACCTGCATTCTATCAGAATATTTTCCAATTTTCCTAGCAGTTTTTGACAAATAATAAATTATTGCCACAAAAGCTAATGTCTTGGGGTTTGACAAGCATGAGAAAACTGTGCTCATTTGCTTCTTTATATCATGTACATAATCTATTTCTTGATCAACCACTCTATTTTTTATTCTAGTACAAAATTGTTTTGTTGATTACTGGGTTATAATCCCTTCTACTATCCTCTTTCGTTTTGTTAGTGAATTCATCCAATTCACATTTACAGTTATGATTACTAATTGGGTTTTTCCTTTCTTCCCATTGTCTTCTATTTATCCGTCTCTTTGTTTTTGTTTTTTATTTTATTTTGTCCCATCATTAAAAGTCTTATCTGCAAGATATTCAAATGCTCAGATTTTCAACTATCCTTTTGTTTTTATACAGATATTTGCAATATTTGACCAAGTCTCTCCAACCAAATCCCTATGGACTTCCTGTGGCACAAAGTTGAAATTGCTTTGATTGACTGATTCAGTAGAACTCTGTCGCAGCATTAATAAATCAGTTCATACCTCTGATTTATTTATTCGACCAAGAACCCAGAATGCTCCGTAATTATTGAGGCGGAGTGGGGAATATTTCTTTTGTATTATGATTGTCCTGCATTTGCTGGCAACATATTGTTGTGTGAGGTAGAGCTGAAGGTCCAGTCAGCAAAAAACAGCATACAATGTTTATCTATAACCAGTAAGATCTGTTTTCAAAATTTATTGACATAATATTGACACATAACTAAAGCATTCATGTTATTGATCCACTCAAACAGACTTAGGATTTGTCCTCTCTAGTTGTCAGTGCCATCTTCACTGCAACACTTCTCTAAAGTGGGGTATTTCCATTTATGATTTGGTTGCCTGCTTGTGATTTTGGAACACAAAGGAGCACCATTTCCTTCTTCATCCTCTCTGTCAATTTGATTCTCATGACTAGGTCAGGTAAGATTAACCTACAGACTTTTGCTGTCCCATCTACTTCTTAGTAGATAAAAGCAGGTTCATCACAGTGCCTAGAGTGTGTGTTCATCCTTCGTTGCAAAGACCATGCCATCCGAGAAATAATGACATGACTTGTACTTGACTTTGTTTTGAGTGAGGGAGGGCTGTGCAGGTCACCAGCCTCACTTCTCCTCCAGAGCCATCTGAATCCAGTGACCAGATATTCATTATGATGACTGGAGTTGACCCAGGATGAGGCAATTGGGGTTAAATGACTTGTCCAAGGTCACACAGCTAGTGAGTGTCAAGTGTCTGAGGTGAGAATTGAACTAAGATCCTCCTGACTCTGGCACTGGTGCTCGATCCACTGCACCACCTAGCTGCCCCAGTGCCTAGAGTACTAAACCAGTCAGTGATATTCCCATAACCCCTTTAGTCAGCATTCCTGCCAGGTCTTCACAGCTAGCATATTCAACTCATGTCACACAAGGTCCTTGTGCTACATCATACTGTCTAGTATTCTCTTACTCTGCCATTCTAAGAATCTCCTTCCCCTGTACATAAAGAACAGGTTTAGCTTGAGGAAAGGATGATGACCATGATGGTGATGATCATGACAGTGATGATGACTACTGCCCCTTAATAGGTCATTATGCAGATTTGACAAAGCTATAGACAGACAGACAAATAGATAGATAGATGATAGATAGACAGATAGATGATAGACAGATAGATAGATAGATCTATATTTATATATATTACATACCCACTACATGATTGGTATGGTATAAGACACTGAGTGATATAAAAATTATTTTTTAAAAACAGTACCAGCCCTCATGGACTTTAAATCCATTTGAAAAACCAAAGTGAACAGAAAATAGAATAACTAAGACCTAAACTGTGTGGATCAGGGAAGATCATGATAGTGAGAAATTTGTCTCAGCTACACACTTCTCAGAAGAGCTGGATTTGAATGAAACCTTACAGAGAGAAGAATGGCATGCAAAAACCGAGGCAGAAAGGATCGTGGGAGGTGGGAGAAGGATGGAGGGCTTGAAGGAAGATTGATGACTAGACTAAATGGAGCAGAGCGCATGTACTGGGAAGAAATCATAGCAGACGGAGATAGATGCATCTTCGTTAATTGTGAATTGCTGTTATTGATGCTAATTATTCAAACTAATTGTTTCATTGAAATTAATTATCATTTAAAGCAAATTTGTAAAACTTTTCAACAATTCAAAAGTTGAATGGACTTTGAGAGAAGTTTTTAAGCAAAGGCTACAAAACCACTTGTTTGGAAGTGCTGCGTGTAGTTCTCTGTGGGAAACAGACAGATGGCCGTGCTATGGGACTAGTAGCCATAAAATATTCAAAGAACCAGAGAAAGGTTACCAGCATAGTGGGTGGGAGTCTGGAGAAGATTTATTGAAATACAAGGATGAGAATTACAAGGATCAGGAATGCCTGGAACAGGTGGAGTCTGCATGACCTGAGGAAGTGCCTGCATTGAATCCCTCCCTGCCTTAAAGAGAGGGAATCACTTCATTCATTTGTTCAATTCAATAAATAGAATTCAACATACCTTCAATAATGTCAGGCACTGGGCTTGATGGGGAAGACATAAGGACAGAACAAAAGCATCGTGTCCCCAGATGAATGTAATATTGGGTGACAAGACAAAGAGAGAGGAAGGAGTTGGAAGGATATTGGAGGAGGGAGAGGAAGTAGTTGGGAAGCGGGGGTGGGGGATCAAGTCAACAAGCACTTCTTAGCACTTGCTACAGGCCAGGAACTGCACTGAGCAGTGGGGATAAAAAGAAAGGGAAAAGACCATCTCTGCCCTCTGGTAGCTCCGAGCCGTATCAGGAAAACAACATGCAAATCTCCTCAAAGGGATTGGGAAAGGCTTCTTGCAAAAGGCAGGATTTTAGCTGAGTCTTAGTAATAAAAGCATCCCAGGCATGGGATAGCAACACGTTTTTTAACAGGAGAAAGTTATCTGCACAAAAATATTTCTAGCAGCTTTTATTTGGGACTGTAGCAAAGAACTAGGAACAGCCACCCATCAATCAGAGAATGACTGAGCGAGCAATGGCTGCTCAAAATAACAAAATAGTATTGTGCCTTATGAAATGGCTCATTGGAGAGTCTTATTCTGAGGAAGGACTTGGATGAACCTACACAGAAGGAAATGGTGAGAACCAGGAGGTCCTCTTTTAGAGAAGGGGCAGTAATGGGAAAGAAAATAGCTTGGAATGACCTGAGAGCTGTGCTCTGTGCAGGGAGCAGTCGGCTCTACAGGACTGAGGATGACTTGGGTCCAGGGACCAAAGGGCAGAGTGACTAAGGTTTCTGAACACAGCAAAGGTGGGAATTTGATTTACTCAACTGTATTTATTTGTTAAAAATGTAGTGTGTGTGTGTGTACATGCATGTGTGTGTAGGGGGGGACTTGGGTGGGAAGGAGGAGTTAGTATTGCCAGGAAAACATAACAAAAGAAATAAAAGGTCAGTGAAGCATTTTTAAAGATGGATCGAGAACAGAAGGAACTTCAGAAAGAAATGCAGACAAGCAGAGCATAGAAAGCAAGATTTTAAATTTATCATGTACTTTGTTATGGACAGATTGCTGGAGCTTCTCCACAACCATGTAAGCATATATACATACACACATATGTACACAGTCTTATATTTGCATGTGTTATGTTGTGTGTATATGTGTATCTATAAACACATACTACATACATAAATAAGTACATACACACAAATGATACTGTCTCTATACATACAGTTGCATGTATGGATACATATACACATACATACATACACATACACATATGCATGTAGATACCACAGATATAGAAAAAAGATGTATATGTGGTGGGCAGTACAAATGTCCAAATTAGATATATAATAAAATAATGGAAGAGAACACGGAAGACAAAACTGCCGTTAGGAAATTGCCAATCTCCTTAAAAGATCTCAAATATCTCCCAGAAACAAAGGAGCATTTTTCCCTGCCAATATTCCACTGTTGTTGTTGTTATATGAAGTAAGACAAAGAACATTCGAGTCTTTGAAAAATGAGAGATGAATATCACAGAGAGAGAGCAACAGAGAGGTGCATTGTGGGTGTGAGCAAGCTGCTACATGTTACAGAAGAGGAATTTCAAAGAACAGGAGTAAAGGATGTCCTCAGGAAAACACGATAGAAAAAACAAAAAGATAGGCTTCTCCTGCAGTGAGAAATAAGGGTTTGAAGTGGACAGTTACAATGATATCCTTGACATATCAAGAGAAAATGAGCCAGGCCTTCAAGTCTCTGGTAGACCCATTATGATGTACAAATGAGGAACACACGCTTGCTACTATACAACCTGGGAAAGTCACTGAGCTTCTGACTGCCTTAATTTCCTCATATGTAAAATGAGGATGATAATAATGCCACTTAGCTCATAAGGTCATTGAAAGGATAAAATGAGATATTTATAAAGCACTTTGTTTTATAAATCATTGTAAATGATAATAGCAATTATTAGTAATAAGTAATACTACTAATAATTAGTAGTAATTAACAAGAGTAACTATAGTAATACTATTAATTATTATAATTAAGAATAGAATCTCCCAGGAAGGCAAAGCCAGAATGGTCCCTTATCTGTTTTGTTGCAGAGAGCATCTGAAGAGAAAAGGTAACAGATCATAAGTGTATTAGAACATATGGCAGAAGCTGTAGATCTAATCCACTTTTGAACAAATTGGAACCTAGTTATCCCAAGTGCATTTGTTAAATGGTAAATTCTTTCCTTGATTTTTTTATTAAAAATTTCAGTTCTTAGCTCAATAGTTTTGGTTTTGGTTTTGATTTTTACTTTCAGTCTTAGTAATCTCACCTTTGATTTTCAGGATTTCCAATTTGGAGCTTCTTCATTGGTGGTGATTTCACTATTTTCCTTTTTGATACTGGATATTTGGTTTTCTGCTTTCTTTTTTTTTAAAATTAAATTAACTAATGGCTTATCTATCTTATTTTTTTCTAAAAGTATCTCCTAAATGTATTTATTAGCTCAATAGTTCTGTTTTGTTTTGTTTTTAAGTCTGAATCTTATTAATATCACCTTTGATTTTCAGGATCAAAATTTCAATTCTTTAAAAAAAATTATTGAGAAATTTCTTCATAGTAGTTTCAGGGCTGCTCATCTACTTTGGGTGTCCATCTGCCACACATCTCTCTCCTGTGACTCCAAAAGACTCTAGCATGCTGGACTTCCAGGAGCCAAGATGGCAGAGTGATCAGAAATTGCTATCTCCCTCGCCTTCTTAACTTCAAAGAGCTCAGAGAATATCTCCCCAGGAAAAATCCTGGAACAGTGGGATCAGCCAAAAGGGAAAACAGTCTCTTAGCATGTGAGGCTAGGAAAATCACTAAGGAGGGTCCCTCTTGCTGTGGCTGAAGGGAACCAGTGCAGGATCAGAACCGTCCCAGACAGCCCCACCTCAGCAAACCAGGAGAAGATCCTGAGCCCGAGAGGGGTGAAATCCACAACTGCCAACAACAGGACCCCAGGGGAAGTCGGAAGACATTTCTACAGGTGGGATCACCAACCACTGCATTCCCACCTGAAGCTTCAGAAGGGAATATTAACTGGTCTGAAGCACAAAGAGCACTCTTGAAAGAGCTCAGGAAGGATTTTTAAAACTAAGTTAGAAAATAGAAGAAAAACTAACCAATGATTTTAAAAATACGAGAAAAAGAAATCAGAATAATTTAAAAGGAAAATTGGACAAATGAAAAAGGAAGTACAGAAAATAAGTGAAGAAAATCACTCTCTAAAGGAAAAATTGGACATATGGTAAAGGAGATGCAAAAGTTAATTGAAGAAAACAATTGGGTAAAAACTAGAATCAGGCAAGTAGAAACTACTAACTCTATAAGACATCAAGAATCTGTCAGACAGAATCTAAAGACTGAAAAGATAGAAGAAAATGTAAAATATCTAATTGGAAAAATACATCCAGGAGAGAAAAAAATCTAAGGATTATTGGTCTATCAGAAAGCCATGATGAAAAAAAGAGTCTATGATATCTTCCAATATATCATCAAGGAAAACTGCCCAGAAGTCCTAGATCCAGAGGGCAAAATAGTCATCAAAAGAATGCACCATTCACCTCCTGAAAGGGACCCCAAACTAAAAGCACCAAGGAATATTGTTGCCTAATTCCAGAACTATCAAGTGAAGAAGAAAATACTGCAAGCAGCCAGAAACAATGCAAATATCAAGGAGCTACAGTTAGGATGACACAGGAACTTGCAGCTTCTACATTAAAAGATCGAAGGGATTAGAATATGATATTTTGTAAGCAAAGAAGCTGGGATTACAACGAAGGATCAATTTCCCTGTGAAGTTGAATATAATATTTCAGACAAGGAGATGGACAGTCAGTGAAACAAGGGATTTCCAGACCTTCCTGATAAAAAGGCCAGAGCTCAATAGAAAATTCAATTTTCAAACACAGGACTCAAGAGAAGCATAAAAAGATAAACAGGGGGGAAAATCTTGTTATTAAATATGGCCAAACTGTTTACATCCCTAGAAGGGAAGATGATACTTGTTGATCTTGAGAATTGTACATTTATTATGATATGTAAAAGGGATATACATAGATAGAGGGAGTGGTATAAAGTAAATGATGCCATGATAAAAATATGATTTAAGAGTGTGAAGGGATTATAATGGAAGATGTGAAAAGGAGTGAGAAAAAATTAAATTGCATCTCAGAAAGATGCACAAAAATATATTACAGTAGAGGGAAAGAGGGGATGGAGGTGAGCATTGAGAATTACTTTCATTTGATTGGGTTCAAGAACAGAATAAAAGACTCCGTTAAGTACAGAAATACAACTAACTCCATAGGCAAGTGGTAAGGGAAGGGGAAAAGAAAAGGGAGGGGAGGCTAAGTGGGAGAGAAGAAGTAGGAAGGGGAAAGTGGATTAAAAGGGAGGGGGGCTGAAAGGAGGGAGAGGAGACTGAGGCATGCAATGGTAAAAATTAAAACTATTGTGGAGGGGAAAGGGAGAAGGGAGAACTAAAAGCATAAATGGAGTCAGCGGATGGAGGGAAAGACACTGATAGTAATCAAAACTGGGAATGTTAATGGGATGAAATCTCCCATAAAACAAAGACAGATAGCAGAATGGATTAAAAACCATAATCCAACAATATGCTGTGCACAAGAAACACACTTGAAATGGGAGCATACACACATGATAAAGGTTGGAGCAGAATATAATGTGCTTCTTGAGATGTGAAAAAAGCGGAGGAAGCAATCCTAAGCTCAGAGAAAACAAAAGCAGAAATAGATCTAATGAAAAGAGATAAGGAAGGAAACTATATCCTGGTGAAAGGCACCATAGACAATGAAGCAGTATCATTACTAAAAATATATGCTCCAAGTGGGATAGCATCCAGATACTTAGAGGAGAAGTTAAGGGAGTTACAGCAAGAAATAGCAAAACTATACTAGTGGGGAACCTCATCCTCCCCCTCTCTGAATTGGATGAATTTAACCTCAAAATAAACAAGAAGTTAAGGAGGTGAATAAAACTCTGGATAAGGTACATATGATAGATCTCTGGAGAAAATTGAGTGGGGATAGAAAGGAATATATCTTTTTCTCAGGTGTACAAGGCACATATGCAAAAATTAAGCATATAACTAGGCCACAAAGATCTGACAATCCCATGTAGAAAGGCAGAGATAGTCAACGCATCCTTCTCAGAATATAATACAATAAAAGTTCTATGTAATCAAAGGCCATATAAACCAAAAATTAAATGCAAAATAAATAATCTAATCCTAAAGAATGAGTGGGTTAAGCAACAGACTATAGAAACAATCAACCACTTCATTCAAGGGAATGACAATAATGAGACAACCTACCAAATCTTATGGCACACTGAAAAAACAGTTCTTAGGGGAAGTTTTAAATCTTTGAATGCCTACATGAATAAAATAGAGAAAGAGGAAATCAATGAATTGGGCATGCAGCTGAAAAAGCTAGAAAAAGAACAAATTAAAAATCCCCAAGTAAAAACCAAATTAGAAATACTGAAAACCAAAGGAGAGATCAACAAAATTGAAATTAAGAAAACTGTTGAACTAATAAATAAAACTAAGAATTGGTTTTATGAAAAAACCAAAAAATTGATAAACTTTTCTTCAATTTGATTTAAAAAAAGAAAGAAGAAAACCAAATTACCAAAACCAACAATGAAAAGGGTTAACTCACCTCCAATGAGGAGGAAATTAAAACAACAATTAGAAATTACTTTACCCAACTTTATGCCCATAAATTTGACAATCTAAATGAGATGGATGATTATTTTAAAAAATATAAACTACCCAGATTAACAGAAGAGAAAGTTGAATACTTAAACAAACCCCGTCTCAGAAAAAGAAATTGAACAAGCCAGCAATGAACTCCCTGGGAAAAAATCTCCATGTCTCTATGGATTTGCAAGTGAATTCTATCAAATATTTAAAGAAAAGTTAATTCCAGTACCACATAGACTATTTGGGAAAATTGGGGGAAAAGGAGTCCTCCCAAATTCTTTTACAATACAAACTTGGTTTTGATACCTAAACCAGGAAGAGCCAAAACAGAGAAAAAAAATTATAGATCAATTTATCTAATGCATATAGATGCAAAAATTTTAAGTAAGATTTTAGCAAAAAGAATACAGCAACTTATCACAAGAATAATACATTATGACCATGTAGGCTTTATACCAGGAATATAGAGCTGGTTAAATATTAGAAAAACTATTAGCATCATTGATTCTATCAACAGCAAACCTAACAGAAACTACATGATTATCTTAAAAGATGTAGAAAAAGCTCTTGACAAAGTAAAACACCTATTCCTCTTGAAAACAATGGAGAGCACAGGAATAAATGGAACTTTCCATAAAATAGTAAGCATCATCTACCTAAAACCGTCAGCAAGCGTTATATGCAATGGACATAAGATAGAGGCATTTCTAATAACATCAGGGATAAAACAAGGATGTCCATTATTACCACTGTTATTCAATGGTATTAGAAATGCTAGCTGTAGCAATAAGAAAAGAAAAAAGAAATTGAAGGAATTAGAATAAAGAAGAAATTAAGTTATCTCTCTTTGCAGATGATATGATGATATACTTAGAGAATCCCACAGATTCAAGTAAAAAACTACTTGAAATAACAAACAACTTTGACAAAGTTTCAGGTTACAAAATAAACCCACACAAATCTTCTGCATTTCTATATATTAGCAACAAAGCCCAATAGCATGAAATAGAAAGAGAAATCCCATTTAAAGCTATGGTAGACACTATAAACTATATGGCAGTCTGCCTGCCAAAACAAACCCAGAGACTATATGATCACAATTACAAAACACTTTTCATACAAAGGAAGTCAGATCTAATTAAGTGGAAAAACATAAGTTGTTCATGGGTAGGCCAAGTTAACATAATAAAAATAACAATTCTACCTAAATTAATTTACTTATTCAGTGCCATACCAATCCAAGTACCAGATGATTATTTTCTAGAGCTAGAAAAGACAATATCAGAATTTATCTGGAAGAACAAAGGGTGCAGAATATCAAGAGAACTAATGAAAAGAAATGTTAGGGAAGGTGGCCTAGCCCTACAAGATCTCAAATTGTGTTGTAAAGCAGCAATCATCAAAAACACTTGGTACTGGCTAAGAAACAGAGGGATAGACCAGTGGAATATGTTAGGTACTCAAGACACAACAGTCAATGAATATAGCAATCTACTGTTTGATAAACCCAAGGATCCCAGCTTCTGGGATGAAATCACTGTTTGACAAAAATTTCTGGAAAAACTGGATAAAAGTGTGATGGAAACTGGGCATAGACCAATGTCTGACACACTACACAAAAATAAAATCCAAATGGATACATGATCTAGGTATAAAAATTGATACTATAAACAAATTAGGGGAACAAGGAATAGTGTATTTGTCAGATTTAAGGAGAATTGAGAAATTTATGACCCAACAAGAGATAGAGAACATTATAAAGTACAAAATGGATAATTTTGATTACATTAAATTGAAAAGTTTTTGCACAAACAAATCCAATGCAACCAAGGTTAGGAGGGATGCAGAAAACTGGGAAAGAATTTTTGCAACTAGTGTCTGTGATAAAGGCCTCATCTCTAAAATATATAGAGAACTGAGTCAAATGTACAAGAATACAAGTCATTCTCCAATTGATAAATGATCAAAGGATATAAACAGGCAGTTTTCAGAGGAAGAAATTAAAGCTATCTATAAGTATATGAAAAAATGCTCTAAATTATTATTGATAAGAGGGATGCAAATCAAAACAACCCTGAGGTACCACATCACACCTATCAGACTGGCTAACATGACAAAACAGGAAGATGATACATGTTGGAAAAGGTGTGGAAGAGTTGGAGCACTAATTCATTGTTGGTAGAGCTGTGAGCTCATCCAACCATTCTGGAGAGCAGTTTGGAACTATGCCCAAAGGGCTACAAAAATGTATATATCCTTTGACCCAGCAATATTGCTTCTGGGACTCTATCCCTAAGAGATAGAAATGGGAAAGGATCCCACATGTACAAAAATATTTATAGTAGCTCACTTTTGGTGGCCTAAAACTGGAAATAAAGGGGATGCCCACCAATTGGGGAATGGCTGAACAAGTTGTGGTATATGAACATAATGGCATACTATTGTGCCATAAGAAATGATGAACAGGAAGACTTCAGAGAGGCCTGAAAAGACTTATATGAACTGATGCTGAGTGAAAGGAGCAGAACCAGAAGAACTTTGTACACAGCAACAACTACAGTGTGCAAGGAATTTTTCTGGTAGACTTAGTACTCCATTGCAATGCATGGACTTAAAAAGTTTCCAACGAACTCTTGAGGAAAAACACCTTCCATATCCAGAGAAAGAACTATAGAAATGGATTGCAGATCATTTTCTTTTGTATTTTATTTTGTTTTGTTTTATGGTTTCTCCGATTGATTTTAATTCTTCTATTTAGCTTGCATTTAATAGAAATATACATGTAGAACCTATATAAGACTGTCCACCATCTCAGAGAGGAAGGGGGAGGGAGGGGGAAATGAGGGAGAGGGAGGCCAAAAAAATCTGACATATGGAAGCTATTGTCGAACACTGAAAACAAATAAAATAATTTAATTTAAAAAATTATTGAAAATTCATCTAATGCTCTTCTTTTGCATACTTTCAGCTGGTATCTCTGGTGCAAGTAGTTTATTCCATTGGTAGGTCTGTGTTGTTTGTTGTTGCTGTTGTTGTTGTGTGCCCAGTAGGTCTGACCATAACCACTTTGTCATCTACTTTAAAGTCTGAGTCTATCAGACCCTTCTGTTTTAGATTGTTTCTCGACATCATCTTTGTCATCTAGTTTTTCAGGTAAATGTCAAAATTTTATCCAACTTGATGAACAATTTCCTGGTAAATTTTGCATCTCAACAGTGCCCACCTAAACTTTTCCCAAAGGGATAACCAAAGGCATTCATTTGCTCAGCCAAGGAGATATGAAGTGATGGTATTTCATGGGGGAATATAGCAAAATAGGAGCCAAGTCAAGTCATCAGGGCAAAAGTCAAAGGTGGAATTTTGCAGCATTTGTAGAACTGGTTCTTACCTAGATGTTCAATCCAATTTATGGACTTTCTTTTACAAGACTTATAGCTGTAGGGTGTTATTTGACAAAAAAGAAATCATGAGTCCAGTCAGTGTGGTGGCCCCAAGCTCCTCCAGGTGCTCCTAGGACTCAAGCACATTGTACAAAAGAGTGCACAAAGCCATTGCCCTGGACCACACCAACAGCTGGTCAATAAATGAATAATAAACCACACCTCTGTAACTCACAGAAAAAGAGATGCCCTTACCCTGGAATTACCACATACCAACGTAGTGTTCAGCTTCCTTTGTCTAGAAAAATTAACAATGAATAAAATTCACCAGATTATTAATGCAAATCAAATTCAACCTTAACTTCATTTCTCTTTTCTGATGTAAATATTTCAGTTCTAAATCATGTTTAAAAGAAAATTAATGTATTGAAGAAATTCTAGAATGGAATGATTTGTTCTTTCCAGACTATTTTTATTGCCATGAGACGTCTGATTATTTTGCTAAATGTAATGCATAGAACAACCATTTCTCTTTGAGATACTCTAGAAAAAAATCAAAAATCAATTCATAACTTATTTTAATGTCTCAAGGCTTGACAATTCCATTCATGGCTGTAGGTATTCCCTGCACCCCTCCATAATTTAATAGTCTTTGAGAGCAACTGGATGAAACATGAATCCCCATGAGACCAGCATGAAGTAGAGTCTCTACACATCTAGAAAGATGGGAACTTAGAGGACAGAGTAATCATCCTCACCAGCCCTGTCCTGGATGGTGTTCCAACTTGGTAAGAATGCCTAGACCTTGAGCCCTACTGCCCAGCCTTTCAGAACCCAAGGTTACTCACTGATTCCAGAGAGACTCAAGAGGAACCCTTTAATTCATAACTGTTATAAAAAAGTGCCAATCTACTGAGCCAGATTGTGACAGAATCTTGACCTGCAATTGCTTTTTTGTAGAGAATTCCATTATAAGGAAATTCTCTGCACCAAAACAGGTTGGCACCCAGGCTGAGAGACCCCACACTCACAGCTACTATGTGTCAATGAGGACTTAGACTCAGCTCTTCTGACTCCGAAGCTTTCTTATCAATCTTATCAAGCCACCTTTACTTCTAAGAAACTGACTTTGAGTTCATTCACAGCTCCTGCCTCTCCTTTTCTCTTAGGCTCTTTCCTAAAGTACAGATCTTATGGTGGCAGCAGTTCCCCCGTTCCCTCCTCTCAACCAAAAATCCTCACTGGCTCTAGGGGAATAGGTGAGCTCCCCTCCTGATCCTTCACATCTTATGCTAGGGTACTCCTCTTTCTGAGGCACGTCCGGCACATGTGCTATCGTGCCATTCCAATGCCATCCTGATAACTTTGAGTGAATGGTCTCCACTCACTTCCCTTGTCCTCCAAGTAAACTAACTGTGCTTGCTTCAAAACTGGGCTTAGGTGCCATTTGCATGCTGAAAGTCTTATGTTCAAATCTGATAGTTATGTGATTTTAGGCAAGTCATGTAACCTCTGTTGCCTCTGTTTTTTCAACTGCAAAATGGGGATAATAGTACTTACCTCACAGGGTTATTTTAAGGATAAATGAGAAAATATTTTATAGCACTTAGCACAGTACCTGGTACATTGTAGGACCTTAACAATTTTTTTTTCTTTTTCTCCCTCGCTTTTTTCTTTCTTTACTCCCTCTCTCCTTCCCTCCCTCCCTCCTTTCCTTCTTTCCTTCTTTCCAGTTCTTACACAAAGTCTTTCCTCTTCTGATCTTTTCCACCTCCCTGTTATTAACACTCTCACCCTCCAAAACTTACTTCATATATAAATTTTTTTACTTATCTTTATACACATTGTGTTCAGTGTGTCCAGAAGAATTTCTTAGGGTGGAGGAGGCTGTGCCCCAATTAATGTAAAATACAGAAGACTCAGACTTTTTCACTGCATCATACTATGTATCAAAGGTTTACACCTCACTGGGAAGGACTTTGGTCACTTAATGAAGGTAAGAGATATCTCGCAGGAAGTGCCTTGTGATTGGCTGAAAACAACAGACACACCTCTGGGTCTATTTTTGACACAACCTGGTAGCACAGCATCTCAAAATCCAGGAGCACTGAGATCAACAATGGTCCAAAGAATTGCCTTGGTGGATGAGGAGAGATGGAATAATTTCCTCCCCAACCCACTGACCAAGTGATGACTTGGCAAACTGGGAAATGTTGGAAGATCTGGGGTTTCCATCACACTGTTCACAGAAGTTACCCCCAGCGGCATCTACAAAAGAGACACAAGCAGAAGATCCAGCTTCACTCCTCTACAACGACGCTGACTTTCCCTTCAAAGCCCAGCAGAGAGCTACATCTAGGGAGACTTGACAAAGGCTCCACCAAGGAAAAATGGACTTCTAATCCTCATGAGCTTTGAGTTTGCCTTTTAGTCATATACAATATCTAAGTTTGAGTCCGTTCTTCTAAGGGACTTTGGCTGTCCAAGGGGATAGTGTGCCCTCTGATTTGAGGAGATGTTTCTATAACTGTCTTTGCCTTATTTTGATTAATAAATATCCTTTCTAAGACCTGATTACCTCTGACTAATAATTGTTGTGTTTGTCCTTTGTTGCTGAAAAAGACCATGCCATCAGAGAAACAATGACATGACTTGCACTTGACTTTGTTCTGAGTGAGGGAGGGCTGTGCAAAGTCACTAACCTCACTTTCTCCTCCAGAACCATCTGGATCCAGTGACCAGATATTCATCAGGATGACTGGAGATCACCCAGGATACAATGAGAGATCTTGGTCCTTTAGGGCAAGGTCAATTCAGATACTCACTTAAGGTAAGGTAATGCCCTTTCAGTGAATAGACCTGTTGAATAAATTGTCAGAAGATGCTTCCCTTAAATGAGCCAAAAAAAAATAACTAAATCAAGCTTGGAGGGAAAGAGCAACAGTTACTATTGATAATCACTGTTAAGCCAAGAAGGTCCAGAAAACAGCTCATAAATGGAGTTTGGGCAGGGGCCTAGTGTTGTACAATCTATGGGCTTCAGAGTGCATTAGGTTTGATGTTTTGGGAAGGAAAGGAAGAGAAAGGAAAGGAAAGGAAAGGAAAAGGAAAGGAAGAAAGGAAAGGAAAGGAAAAGGAAAGGAAAGGAAAGGAAAAGGAAAGGAAAGGAAAGGAAAGGAAAGGAAAGGAAAGGAAGGAAAGGAAAGGAAAGGAAAGGAAGGGAAGGGAAGGGAAGGGAAGGGAAGGGAAGGGAAGGGAAGGGAAGGGAAGGGAAGGGAAGGGAAGGGAAGGGAAGGGAAGGGAAGGGAAGGGAAGGGAAAGGAAGAGAAGGGAAGGGAAGGGAAGAGAAGGGAAGACAAGGGGAGGGAAGGGAAGGCAAGGGAAGGGAATGGAAGGGAATGGAAGGGAAAGGGAAGGGAAGGCAAGAGAAAGCAAGGGAAGGGAAGGGAAGGGAAGGGAAGGGAAGGGAAGGGAAAGCAAGGGAAGGGAAGGGAAGGGAAGGAAGAAATCTAGGCAGTAAAGTCCAAGTTAACTGGATATTCTCTGGCTATCCAAATTTACCTTCCTTTGAATAGGAGAAGGAATAGGAGGGGAAGAGAGACAGAGAACACTGAATGGGGGCAATACTACCAGGACATGTTATACCATTGTATCCCCCATTCAATAACTGGTTGCTCCCTATCACTTTTAGGATGAAATTAAAATTCTCCTATTTGGCATTAAAAGCCCTACATATCCTGTCCTGGCCCCAATTTGAAGTCTTCTTACATCTTACACTACCACCCCACCACCCCAAAAAAAGGCAATCCAGTGACAAGGATCTCCCTGCTGTTCCTTGAACAAGAACTTCCATCTCTTGGCTCCTGGTATTCTCCCTGGGTAACCCTCAGGCCTGGATCTAACTCCTTCTCACCTCCTCTCTAACTCCTCACTGTAGAACCAATAAGATATTCACTGCATCTATCATGGACATGAATCCCTCTGGCATAGTTCTGAATCATAAAACATATCAGACTCTCCACATGGGACATAGAACCAAAACATTTATTCTAACACCATAAAGGCAAATCCATCATAACAACAAAGAAATCCATCATGGTAACCAAAAAGTCTATATGCACTATCAGGTCTTCCCACAAACAAACACTCACCTCCAGCTTCCTCCTTCCTCTGTCCTTCCCAGCTCTGACTAGTCTGAGCAATTTCCTCTCAACCTTGCTCCAGCTCTCCCTACTCTTCCTCCACCCATTCAGCAAGCTCCTCCCACCACAGGCTTCTTGTGACTCAAACTCATGTGACTTAGGCTTCCATGTGACTCAAGCAGGTCACATAGGCCCATTAATGGATGGGATCTTCCCATTCCATTAAAAATACATTAACAATGCACTAACCCCCTTGGCTTCCTTTAAGTTAGTAACCCTATCTCCTACAGGAAACCTTTCCCAGCCCCCTTAATTCTAGCGCTTTCTTTCTATTGATTATTTCCTGTACGTAGCTTATATATGCATAATTCTTTCTATATTGTCTCTCTCACTTGATTGTGAGTTCCTCAAGGGCACTGTCTTTTGCCTTTCTTTGTAACTCCACTGATTAGCACAATGTCTTGCATATAGTAGTTGTTTAATAAATGCTTATTGATTGACTCCAACTTCTCTGGGTCACCACTACAATCCCGAGGATAATCATCAGTTTGAGCACCAATTCCACCAGTGACAGTAGACTTGGGAGTTGTGTGTGTTGGGGAGGAGTCATAAGCTGCTTCAGGGAAGGGACTCTTTCTTCTTCCTTTCTTTCTTCTTTCTTTCCTTCCTTCATATACATACATACATAATGCACAAGCATACACAATACATATATGCACATAATACACATAGATGCATGCAACCCACACATGCCTAAATGCATATATGTACATGCCCATGCATACCTATATACATATACACATAAACACACCTGCATACACATGCATATTTGCACATACATGCATGTGTGTGTATGTACATAAAAAGAAAATATCATGATGAAACAAATGGCCCTATGCCAGAGCAAGGAATGTATCCAGTGCAAACCTGGCCACATTGCTCCTGTCCATAATGCAATGCCTTTCTGTTGCCTCCAGGATCAAATATAAAAGCTTTGGAAACATGGCTCCCACCAGTCTTTCCAGTTGTGTGTTACACAGCCCTCTTCCCTCCCCTCCTCACTATGATTCAACCAAACTGGCCTTTTTGCTGCTTCTCCCACCAATGGCTCCATTTTCTTCTTCCCTATCTTTGTACTGGCCGTTCTTCATGCCCAGAATGCACTCCTACCCTACCTCCTGCTCTTAGACTGCTTATCGCCCTCAAAGCACTTCTCAAGGACCATCTTCTACACAAAAATTTTCAGATCCAATATCTAGTCCAGATCCTGGCACATAGTGGGCAGTTAATGAATGCTGGTTAACTGAAATAATGACCAATCTGTTTCCTCCTTGAGGAAACAGTACCTTGTGTTTATTTGGAATATTTTGAATATAGTTATATCTGTATATTTTATATCCTCTGAGAGAATATAAGGTACATGATGTCAAAGACTGTTGTCTTTGTGTGAACAGAACCCATCCCAGGGTCTGGCACATTTTTTTTTATTAATCACTCGATTGATAGAGATGTTTCGGTCAAATTGCTGTAATGATGAATCTGTGAGACAACCTGATGTTTGGAGCACACAGATGCAGCTGTCTGCCTCCTTTATCCAAAGAAAGTCACCTTTCTGGGGACTAATTTAGCACAAACTCAGCTCAGCTTTAAAAAACAACAACTTTTCTGACAATAGCAATTCGAGATTCTTCAGTGACACCTAATAAAATACTGAGGAAGATTTAATAGGGAAATAACATTCTCTTTAGAAAAGCCAAAAATGAAATCAGAATGACTACATAAGCAACAGCAAAAGATCACCTCATGATGGATAAAGATGACATTTCCAAGGTCTGCTACTGCCCAGAAGGGCAGTTTGCAGGAAATTAATCGAATATTGGAGAAGTAGCATTTTTCACAGTTACAGAATCATAATTCAGCTGTCTTCACTTGACAAGGTCAATACTTGCCACAGCATACATACACTCAAAGACTGTAGCTGAGACAGACCCATCACACTGAATTCAGTTTCTGCATCATTTGTGATGATAGGGATGAAGGAAGGAAGGAAGGAAGGAAGGAAGGAAGGAAGGAAGGAAGGAAGGAAGGAAGGAAGGAAGGAAGGAAGGAAGGAAGGAAGGAAGGGACAGGAGAGGGAGGGAGGGAAAAGATGGGAATGAAAGAAAAAAGGAGGGAGGGAGGGAGGAAGGAGAGAAGAAGGGTGGGAGAAGTGAAACAAGAGAGGGAGAGAGGAAGGAAGCAAGCAAGCAGGCAAACTTCCAGCTTTGCCATAAAGACAAAAGAAAAATGGAGGACACGAAGTTTGCTTTATAATTCATGTAAGTTCTAATTAGGCTGGTTTTCATCCACTTTCCCAGGCTGAAAACATGGCAGGCAAAGGCAATGGTTTGCTTCAACAGACACCCTCCTCCCCCACCCTATGGCAGGAGCCATCATGAATCAGGATCATGCGATGATATGAGCCCTTCCATCATATTACACCCACTCTTACAGAGTGCAACATCTGCTGTTCATTAAAAAACCAAACATACCTAGATCTTGAACCTTAGCACTTGCCATTGTCCCCAGACATGTCTTTTCCCCAGTCACTAATGTAATGCAGCAAGAATGAGACAAAAAATTGAGTGGGTTATCTCTGGATATGTCCATTTAAAGGAATTTGAAGGAAATTGAACACTGAAGAACATGAGCAGTCATGAAATTTGAGCAAGAGAAAATAATCCCAATCATAATGAGAAAGTAACATGAGGCTTGAGATTACTCATTTCCCATAATACTCTGCTTTGTACCACCTCCATAACTTTGGAAAGGTTACTTCAAATATGCACCTTGAACTCTTATGTGCAGAATTTATGGTTTAACTCGTGGGGTTCTATAATGGCTTTCATTGCTAGATCTTGTTCAGTTACCACAGGTCTCTCTCTAAGGGTTGTTTCCCATACTGTCATGAATAAATTCCAAAACTCTTCTCTACCCACTGCAATTCACTTGAGATGCACTAAACATGTTCTCTAATATTCTTGGGTTCTGCTGTGCCTTCTGAAATCAATCAATCCACCAATTAACAAACATTGTTTAGAACCTCGGCATCATGGGTATGAAGACAAAAAAAGAGAAACATTCCTTTTTCTTAAAGAGCATACTACAAAGAGCTCTAGTAAGAGAAACAACATATACCCATAGAACCAGCTACAACAATTACACAGGTTAAGATCCTAATTGATCCTGGGCCAGTCCTGGTCTGTCTTCCAGGTGTGTCCAGGTGAATATGCAGAGAGGAACTAGCTCAGTCAGCTGCCCATAAAATTCCACACAAAACCTGAGAAACAGGAATTTTTTTGTCGGCTTACTCTTTTTATGTGGGTTGCCAAGACATTTTTCGGACTGACCATCCTTGATACTTGCTATTAGATCAAAAAAGTCATCAAGGTGAACCTATAACATTTCAGGGGACATTTTAATGGACACAATGTTATTTACAAATGGAACATATGGAGTACTACACCATCAATGGAGAATTTCTCCTCAATTTGGACTTTTGAAGGACAGTTTCCATGACAGTGGTTCACTCCTAAGGTAAGCATATGCTTCCTGATTAGCTGCCTCACTTAATGTCAATACTCAATAGAGAAGGGGGCAAAGTTCTCCACATGATTCCATCTGTCATGGAATCCTCTTTGATCTCAGCATATGGATAGAAGACACTTCATTGGAAAGGAACAATTTTAAAAATGCTTTGGAGGTCATCTGGGTTTAGAGGAGAAAACTATGTTGAACATTGAAAATCCATTTAAGTTTTACAGGCATGGAAAAATCCTTGTATTTTCTTTTTCTTCCACTTCCATATATTATTCACTTCCTAGGGTACATATGACCAAGGGCTTTTGTAGTATCTCTCAGAAAATCAAAAGAAAACCAGAGAAACTTTATTATTGTATTCCAAGGTATTGTAACTCTTCTTACTGCACTTGAGGAAATGAAGGTTGTTCTCCTAGTAGAAAGGATCTCATTTAAAAGCAATAGGGAGATCATAAATTTTGACAATGAACTAAGGGCACTCAATGAAGATAAGTCCAGGTGCAACTGATGGGCTTTGCAATAGGGAGTTGTCAGTACAACAACTGCTACATGTGTGCTTTCTGATATTAAAAAAGAGAAAGGAGAGGGAGCCAATAACGTGGGGTCACTGCCTCCTACTCACAGGCTGTCTTTCTAAATTGTCTAGTCTAAGGGAAGAAGAATAAGTCTGGCCTTCCTTTAAAACCTGGGTTTAATCAAGAAACTCAGAGATTCCCATGAAAGAATCAGAAAGTATTAATGTTGCCCTGAGAGGGCAGAGAGCCATTCAACCATTACCCTCTTCCAAGAGTGTCCTGATAAATTTTTAACAACTGACTTTCAAAATAAATACATAAACTAATCAACAAATGACGGAGTGAATGAGAAAATACATGAAAAAACAAGCATGTAACAAATTAAATTACATTGAATTTAATGTAAATTTACTTTAATTTCTACCATGAATATTTGTTCCATCTTTCTCAAGTCTAACATTCAAGAAAACAATAAATCAAAACCTGATTTGTAAAATTTGCTGATTTCTGAAGCATAAATGCTCACAGTGAAATTTTTTAATGTATTTATTTTTTATTTTTTTAATAAAAATTTATTTATTTAACGTTTTACAGTCATTTTCACAAAATTTTAGGTTCCAAATTTTCTCCCCCTTTACCCCCTCCCCCACCCCAATACACCGAGCATTCTAATTTTCCCTGTCACCAATCTGCCCTGTCTTCTATCATCCCTCCCTTACCTTGTCCCCATCTTCTCTTTTGTCCTGTAGGGCCAGAAGACTTTCTATTCCCCATTAACTGTATTTCTTATTTCCTAGTAGCAACAACAATACTAAACAGTTGTTCCAAAAACTTTGAGTTCCAAATTCTCCCCATCCCTCCCTCCCCACCCATTCCCTTTGGGAAGGCGGGCAATTCAATATAGGCCCTATCTGTGTAGTTTTGAAAATGACTTCGATAATAGTCGTGTTGTGTAAGACTAACTGTATTTCCCTCCATCCTATCCTGCCCCCCATTGTTTCTATTCTCTCTTTTGATCTTGTCCCTCCCCGAGTGTTGACTTCAAATTGCTCCCTCCTCCCATTACCCACCCTACCATCACCCCCCGCCTTGCTTATCTCCTTCCCCACTTTCTTGTATTGTAAGATAGGTTTTCATACCAAAATGAGTGTGCATTTTATTCCTTCCTTTAGTTGAATGTGATGAGGGTAAACTTCTTGTTTTTTTCTCAGCTCTCCTCTTTTTCCCTCCACTAACAAGTCTCCTGCTTGCCTCTTGAATGAGATATAATTTACCCCATTTCATTTCACCCTCTTTCCTCCCACTACTTTTCTCTCTCACCATTTACCTTAATTTCTTTTAAGATATGGTCACATCCTATTCAATTCACTCTGTGCTCTCTGTCTCTGTATGTGCGTGCATGTGTGTATGTGTGTGTGCATGCACACGTGTACATGTGTGTATGTGTGTGTGGTCCCACCAACTACCCAGATACTGAAAAGTTTTAAGAGTTACAAATATTGTCTTTCCATGTAGGAATGTAAACAGTTCACTTTTGGTAAGTCCCTTATGACTTCTCTGTGCTGTTTACTTTTTCATGCTTCTTCTCATTCTTGTGTTTGAAAGTCAAATTTTCTTTTCAGCTCTGGTCTTTTCATCAAGAATGCTTGAAACTCCTCTGCTTCATTGAAAGAACATATTTTCCCCTGAAGGATTATACTCAGTTTTGCTGGGTAGGTGATTCTTGGTTTGAGTCCTAGTTCCTTTGACTTCTGGGATATCCTATTCCATGCCCTTCGATCCCTTAATGTAGAAGCTGCTAGATCTTGAGTTATCCTGATTTTATTTCCACAATACTGGAATTGTTTCTTTCTAGCTGCTTGCAATATTTTCTCCTTGACCTGGGAATTCTGGAATTTGGCCACAATGTTCCTAAGAGTTTCTCTTTTTGGATCTCTTTCAGGTGGTGATCGATGGATTCTTTCAATACTTATTTTGCCCTCTGGTTGTAGGATGAGGGCAGTTTTCCTCAATAATTTCATGGAAGATGATGTCTAGGCTCTTTTTTTGATCTTGGCTTTCAGGTAGTCCCATAATTTTTAAATTGTCTCTCCTGGATCTATTTTCCAGGTCAGTTGTTTTTCCAAGGAGATATTTCACATTCTCTTCCATTTTTTCATTCTTTTGGTTTTGTTTTGTGATTTCTTGATTTCTCAGAAAGTCATTAGCCTCCATCTGTTCCATTCTAATTTTGAGAGAACTATTATCTTCAGTGAGCTTTTGAACTTCTTTTTCCATTTGGCTAATTCTGCTTTTGAAAGCATTCTTCTCCTCATTGGCTTTTGGAACCTCTTTTGCCAACTGAGTGAGCCTATTTTTCAAGGTGTTATTTTCTTCAGTATTTTTTGGGGTCTCCTTTACCAAGGTATTGACCCATTTTTCATGCTTTTCTTGCATCTCTCTCATTTCTCTTCCCACTTTTTCCTCCACCTGTCTAACTTGATTTTCAAAATCCTTTTTGAGCTCTTCCATGGCCTGAGCCCACCGGACATCCACCTGAGATGTCTGGGATACAGAGGCCCCGACCTCCACGTCTTTCCCTGATGGTAAGAATATTTCCTCATCAACAGAATTGAAAGGTGGGAACATCTGTACCCCTTCAAAGTAGCTCTCTATAGTCTTATTTTTCTTCCCTTTTCTGGGCATTTTCCCAGCCAGTTACTTGAGTTCTGAGATTCCAGTCCACCCCTGCCTAGATCCGCCCAGCTAGTGCTTGGGGTCTGAGATTCAAATGGGCTTTCTGTGGCAGGCGTGGCTGCTATTCAATGTGAGCTTAAGTTCTGGTGCTCGGGTGGGGGCAGGGCCGCCTCCCAGGCTCAGTTCCCTCAGGGAGTTTATGCAGAGACTTTCGGTAATGGTCTTGAACTTCTGCCTGCCTTCTCGGGGAGTCCCGGGCACCACTGCTGCCTCTGCCGCTGCCTCTGCTGCTGCTTCCCAAGGGGGCCCGAGTCACAGAGACACCCATCTCCCCTCTTGGCCAGCCCAGACGTCTCTCTCACTGACCTGTAGCGTCTGTGGGTGGAGGGACCTTCCCGGCAGCCGGAGGTTCCGTCCCTGAAGCATGCTCGGATCTGCTCTTCTGGAGCCACCCGGCCAGGGCAGGTCAGGGGTGGGCTCCGCTTTCCGAGGCACGACGGACCCTGAGGACGGCTCTCCAGGGCTCTCTGGAACGGAAATCTTTTCCACTGTGTTTCTGTGCGCCTTGCAGTGATCCAGAATTTGTGGGGAGTTCTTCTTACAGGAAATGTATGGGCTGTGGGTTTGGAGCTAGCATACATGAGTTTTTCTACTCTGCCATCTTGACTCCACCCCTCTTTTTAAATGCATTTATTTTAAGTTTTCAACATTCATTCCCACAAAGTTTTGAGTTTCAAATTTTCTTCCCATCTTTTCCCTCCCACCACCCCAAAGTACCAAGCATTCTAATTAATCCTACCATCAATCTGTCCTCCCTTCCAACATCCCTCCCTTCCCTTATCCCCATCTTCTCTGTTGTCCTATAGGGCAAGATAAATTTCTGTACCCCATTACCTGTATTTCTTGTGTTCCACTTGTATACAAGAACAATACTCAATAGTTGTTCCTAAAACTTTAAGTTCCAACTTCTCCTCCTTCCTCCCTCCCTACCCATCCCTAGTGGGAAGGCAAGAACTTCAACATAGGCTATATATGTGTAGTTTTGCAAATGACTTCCATAATAGCCATGTTGTGCAAGACTAACTATATTTCCCTCCATCCTATGTTTCCCCCCATTTCTTCTATTCTTTCCTTTGACTTTGTCCCTCCCTAGGAGTGTTGACTTCTAATTGCTCCCTCCTCCCATTGCCCTCCCTTCCAACATCTCCCCCACCCTGCTTGTCCCCTTCTCCCCCACTTTCCTGTATTGTAAGATAAGTTTTCATACTAAAATGACTGTACATTTTATTCCTTCCTTGAGTCAAATGTGATAAGAGTAAGCTTCACCCTCTCCCTTTTTCCCTCTCACCCTCTCTTTTTGCCTCCATTGAAAAGTTTTTTTCTTGCCTCTTCTATGAGAGATAATTTTCCCCATTCCATTTCTCCCTTTCTCCTCCCAATATATTCCTTCTCTCCTCTTAATTTCATTTTTAAGATATGACCACTTCCTGAGCTCACCCTGTGCTCTCTGTCTCTCTCTCAATATGTGTGTGTGTGTGTGTATGTGTGTGTGGGTGTGTGTGGGAGGGTGTGTATGTAATCCCACCAACTACCCAGATAATGAAAAAATTTTCAAGAGTTACAAATATTGTCTTTCTATGTTGGAATGTAAACAGTTCAACTTTAGTAAGTCCCATATGATTTGTCTTTCCTGTTTACCTTTTCATGCTTCTCTTGATTTTTGTGTTTGAAAGTCAAATTTTCTTTTCAACTCTGGTCTTTTCATCAAGAATGCTTGAAAGTCATCTGTTTCATTGAAAGACCCTTTTCCCCCTGAAGTATTATACTCAGTTTTGCTGGGTAGGCGATTCTTGGTTTTAGTCCTTGTTTCTTTGACTTCTGGAATATCCTATTCCACACCCTTCCATCTCTTAATGTAGAAGCTGCTAGATCTTGTGTTATTCTCATTGTATTTTCACAACACTCAGGTTGTTTCTTTCTAGCTGCTTGCAATATTTTCTCCTTTACCTGGTAACTGGAATTTGGCTACAATATTCCTAGGAGTTTCTCTTTTTGGATCTCTTTCAGGAGGTTATCAGTGGATTCTTTCAATATTTATTTTGCCCTCTGATTCTAGAATATCAGAGTAGTTTTCCTTGAAAATTTCATAAAAGATGATGTCTAGGCTTTTATTTTGGTCATGACTTCCAGTTAGTCTCATAATTTTTAAATTGTCTCTCCTGGGTCCATTTTCCAGGTCAGTTGTTTTTTCAATTTCACATTATCTTCCATTTTTTCATTCTTTTGGTTTTGTTTTGTGATTTCTTGGTTTCTCATAAAGTCAGCCTCCATCAGTTCCATTCTAATTTTTAAAGAATTATTTTCTTCAGTGAGCTTTTGGACCTCCTTTTCCATTTGGCTAATTCTACTCTTTAAAGCATTCTTCTCCTCATTGGCTTTTTGAACTTCTTTTGTCAATTGAGTTAGCCTATTTTTAAAGGTATTATTTTCTTCAACATTTTTTGGGTCTCCTTTAGCAAGTTGGCTCACTTTTCATGATTTTCTTGCATCTCTCTCATTTCTCTTCCCAATTCCCCCCCCACCTCTCTTACTTGATTTTCAAAATCCTTTTTGAACTCTTCCATTGCCTGAGCCCATTGAATATTTATTTTGGATGTTTAGGATGCAGAAGCCTTGACTTTTATGTCTTTCCCTCATGGTAAGCATTGTTCTTCCTCATCTGAAAGGATTGGAGAAGATATATGTTCACCAAGAAAGTAACCTTCTATTGTCTTATTTTTTTCCCTTTTTTCGATCATTTTCCCAACCAGTTACTTGACTTTCTGGTCCTTTATCAAGAGTAGGGTATACTCTGTAAGATCTCAGTTCCCTCAAGGTGGCACAATCAGGCATGTACACTGGTCTTGGAGCAACCAGAAATTTTTCTGCCCAGGATCTATGAGCAATAGAGTTTCCTCTCTACAACCACCTGGCCTCCAGTTCCACCAAGCCAGCACTGGGGGCTGAGATTCAGATAAGCTGCTCAATTCCCCCAGGGACTTTCAGTGGGGGCAGGGCTGTCATTCATTGTGTGATAAAGATCAGCTGCTCAATTCCTCCAGGAGCATTAGGTAGGGGCTGGACCACCTCATAGGGCTGAGGTAAGGATCAGCTGCTCAGTTCCACCAGGGATTTTAGGATCCAACAATGAATGTGGGCTACTGTGGGAGCTGCTGTAGCCCTATGCGGCCTCTGCCACCACTACCTGAGGCCAGAGCTATGAGAAGACCCTGCTCCTTTCTCAGCCAGCTGAAAAAACCCTCTGATGTTTGGTACCTATGGGTTGAGGGATCCTCAAACCACCACTACTGCTGCTAGGGATTCCACCCCAACCCCTGCTTGGGTCCTCCTCCAGGCACCATATTGTGCTGGGCTCTGCTATGTGTTTGGTGTGACAGACTTTTCCCATTGGCCTTTCAGGTCACCCTGGGCTTGAAATCTCCTGCACTCCACTGTTCTGTGGTTTCTACTGCTCTAGAATTTGTTAAGTCTTTCTTTACAGGTATTTTATAGGCTATGGGGGAAGAGCTAGTGCATATGCATTTTTCTACTCCTCCATCTTGGCTCTGCCTCTCCACAGTGAAAATTTAACAAGCATCTTTTCCCCTTATTTCCTGAATCTAGCACATCCCTACTTCTTCCTAACTTTCAATCTCACAGACGCCAGCATACACACTGAATCCTTACAACTTCCTGAGAAAAGTTCTTTCTTATTCTTATTTGTTCTCCAAATAAACAAAATCCCCTTTTTAAATTCAACTGAAAAGCACATCATTTTCTCCAAGCCTATTTCAAAACTCAAAATGAACTAGAAGGAAACTTAGAAGCCATCTAGTCAAATGTACCCATATAGGAAACCTCGGGCCAATAAAGTTGAGTGACTTGCCTAAGGTCATACAAGTAGCCAGCATGCATTTGAAGCCAGATCTTCTGACCCTAGAGCCAAAGCCTTTTCCCACATTCTTTGTCAATCTAGTAGGTAGCCTTGTAGAGTAAATTGAAGGGTTAGCTGTATCCCTGTCCTGAAACCACATTGGGATGGAGATCAGCACTATATCATAACACATTAGGAAATATCCTATTATAGGCAACTCTTTCCTGCTGCCTTGTGTCAATAGTATATTCAGCAGCAGGTCACATAAGAATGCATTGTTGGTTAGTAGAGGAAGGACCTTTCTAAGGAATCCATATTAGATAAAATAAAGTAGTCACTAAGATCTGAAGAGGCAAAAGTTCAAGTCCCTGATATCACTAAAAAATCATCACTTAATGCATACTCCAGAAATTCTATGACATAAATAAGTAGGTGACACAGAAGCACTGATATTCTCATTGATTTTTAGAAGGTAATGGGTTTCCCCAGTCTTCAATTTTGAAAGGACCTTTCTGAGTTTGACAGGATGAATCTTACAGAAACAAAAGCAGAGTAATCTCTGGCAGTGTAATCTCTGGCAGAGTAAAGCTAGCATTGTCTGTAACCAACAGGAATGAACTCATCTTCTCACAGTGTTTAACAGAAGGCTTACAAACGTTGCAAGACCTATACTCAACAATGTAAACTATGATCATTTATAACCTAAGACCCAGAAAAGGAAAAAAAAAGTTTTCTAGAAACCTTCTTAAGGTTAGGCTTCCAATGCTATCATCACAAAGCCAACATGAGCAAGTTATTGAAGACTGGTGAGAAGGCATTGGGACATAACATGAACATCTAGTTGATACATGTGGTAGAAAATTTGTATTGCCCTATTAAAGGCAACAGAATTGAGCATACAACATGGAATCCAGAAAACCAGAAATACACAAAGTTTCCTTTAATCAGCAATTGAAAGCAAATGGCAAAAAATCAAGAAGATTCAATGGTTCAAGGAAGTGATTTAACATCAATTGAAAAATGAAGGACAAACACAGACAGAAAAGCTTGACTACTGAAGCTTTGGAATTGTTAGAAACACACGTGAAACTAATAAAATGTCAAGGAAAATTTATTACAGCAGAGTTCAGAGGAATTGAACACTTTGGCCAAAGCAGATTCCCATCATCTTTCAGGAAGAGGGAGTACTGAATACAGAAAAGAGATGAGCTATGTACTATTAATTCAAGACAGATTCTCCCACCAGGAGATGGATTGATCCATTCTCCATTAGGTCACCATCTTCTCTACATGCCTATTACATAAGTCCCATTCATGTGACTCTCCCTCCCAAACATGCTTTAATATAGGACCCACGATCAGAAAATGGAGGGATAATTTTTTGTGGGATGTGTCTACCTCTATGTATGAAGCTAATTAAACAAGTCCAGTGAAGAAAAGTCTTCTCCAGGTAACTAGTTCCAGCTAGCTGTAGATTTGGTTCCTTCATTAAAACTTTGTAAGTTTCTGAAGGCCACTATCTGTCTTTTGATTGGTTGAATCCACCTGCAGTCTACTGGCCTTATTATCTAACTTATTCTCAACGACTTCATCAGTTAACAATAACTTGCTGTAGAAACTTAACTTTTGCTGTCTCTCGCAGAATTAAAGAAGTCAAACATGAAAGCAAAACCCCCTCTGAAAAAAAGAAAGACAATAAGGAAACTTTCAGGTCATCCATATGGTCTAAAGAAGTTCCACCAAATGACAATGCACATAAGACTGTGGAATCAAAGATGACAAATCTCCATACTGAAAATATAGACCCCAATAGTAGCCTGTAGAAGTCAAATAATGACCTATACTGTAACCAGATCATATTCTGTTTCCCAAACTCACCCGTACCTAACATTTATCTGTATAAAAACCTAAGGAAATGTTTGAATCTCTATAAAATATTCCATTTCTAAGGAATACTGAATGAAAAGATTTTTCATCTACATATCATGTAGGAACAGATTGGGGGTACCTATCTTCCCTGTTGTCCCATCTGCTGCTGCCATTCTACTGAGGATGCATTCAGTGAACATACAGAGGATGAGCTTCCCCCATAACACATATATTCAACTATCAAAAAGTTATTTTGCCTCTAACTGTATAATAGTTAACAGAACACGAAAAAATAAAAGAATTGTAAGAAAACAGTATTTGTTCCCAGGACCATCATTGTCTGGGCCATATTGAAAAAGATGAGAAGATGATAGCTCTCATTTTTCTGGTGATTTCAGGTTTCCAGCCTGCTTTCTCCCCAACTTCTCTTTGAGAATTTATGACCCTGTTGCTCTTCACCCTTCAATTTCAAAGAGAACCGATGGCCTTAAGTTTACAGATAAGGAAACCAAAATCCAGAAATGCTTGTTATGTTTCTTAAGTTCAGAATGAAATCAATTTTTAAAAGTTTAAATTACTTGCTTACTATACCTAGTCAATGGCAAAGAAAGATTCAAATTTAAATCTTCTGACTTCAAGTCCTATTCTTAAGGCATGAGGCCTCACGTCCCCCAGGTTCCTGAAAATTCACTAGCTGACGATTCCTTACACAGAACCTCTACTTAGAAGCTGGAGGGCACTCAGAGTTCATTGGGTCGAGACAAAGTCATTCTAGCAGAAGGTGGTATATTCAAATGGGAGAGTACCTGAGTTATGTTGCAGACACAGTAGCCAGATTTCTCATCTCACAGGAGTGGTATTTTTATTTTTGAACATCTCAAGAATCAGGAAGCTGCTGTGCCAAGATGGTTATAGAAGAAAAATGTTGCAGTCTGGCATGTCAGAGGAATTCACCATCCCTCAAATATCACCAAGAATTCTAACCTCAGTGCCCAGGGATAAATGGCATGTGCTCATTTCTATAAAACATCAAATTAAGATCAAGCAAAGGCTCATTGCAATTATATTTTCAATTTCAATGCAAGAGTGGAAACTGATTGAGCAGATTAATTCCCTAATCTTTAATCTCAATAGATATTGAGACAAATGGTATAATGTGTCCCAATTCTCATTGTTCTCTTCTCTCATTTACAGCCCAAGTTCCAAAGGGAGAGCTGACATTTAGCACATCCAATTACCATATAAAACACGATTACGGCAAACATGAGACACTTCAGCTTAGATCCTTCCATCATAAAGTTGACTTGTTTAGTCCAATAAAATGAAAATGTGCCCTGGCAAAGCAACTCCTTCCAAAGGACTTCAAAGCAGCATCACTATTTAATTGATAATTTGATAAGTTAGTTTCTTCTTCTGTGATCCCAGACAGGCCCAGAAGAGACCCTGACCCAAAGTGTCCTGAGCATTTCCAGCTACCACCAAGGTCTGCCCTGCACACCCTGTCAATCTGTGTGTGCACCTGCATGGAGAATCTTTCTGGATGCTGGTGCCTCTAAGCCAAGAAAAGAAAGTCCCCCACACCCCCATTCCAGGGAAGATGGAATTTGGAAAGATGACTACATATCAACAGGAAACCAAATAAATCATGCATGTTTTTTTCAGTCATGTCCAACTCTCTATGACCCTATTTGGCAAATACTAAGAAAGATTTGCTATTTCCTTCTCCAGTTCATTTTATGGATGAGGAAAATGAGGCAAACAGGGCTAAGTGAATTGCCCAAGATCACATTACCAGTAATCATCTGAAGCTGGATTTGAACTCATGAAGATGAGTCTACCTGATTCTAATCCCAGTGCGCTATCCACTGTACCACCTAAATACTAAAGATATGCATAACTTAATTACAAATAGGGCTCATACTCTCAAAGGGATGGAGCACTGAAATCTGTTCCCTGAATCTCATTTGAAGTGACTTAGAGACTTTTACATATCTGAGAAATGATTCAGAATTAACCATCCGGGCCAATTTCTAATTTGAAAACTAACTTCAGTTTTTTATTTTTCATCTAAACTGAACTTTGGCTTAATAAATGAATGTGATTCCCCCCTTAAAAACCTCAGTTGAATCATAAGGTAAATGGAAAGATGTACACTGCATAGTTTACTGTCTTCCTCTGAGGAATTTCATGGAGGGAGGAGACAGACCCTGGAGCTCAGTCTGCAGCTGTTTCTTCTCATCTGATCAAGTGATATACTTGTATATTTATCACTGAGGTGTGTGTGTGTGTATAAACCTGTGTAGATGCATGTATTGTTTAAGGAAACATGGATACATGTGTAGTGGGCATGCCCAGGCACTATACTGACAGTGATGTCTCTTCTGACCAAGGTCAAAGTCTTCCACCAATGAGGGATATTTCTGGCTCTGACAAGATCTCTTTGATGAAGGTGTGAATTCTTTGTCCTGGCCTCTGTTACCCCATTGAAAACAGGCTGAGGTTAATTTGTGGCCAGTTCCTACCTCTGGTTTCATACTCTTGGGTTTACCACTAAAAAAATAAAATAAAATAAAGTTGAATCACAAGACCTCTGACAGGGCAAAGGTGGAGCTGGAGGGTCAGATGGACAGAAAAAGTCAAGTGGGGTGCACAAGGACCCTTAGCTCCTATGTGGTGGGACAGCCTCTCCCAGTACAAATACTCTGGGAAATCCTGTGCCCCAGGACCTGGTGACTCTCCCTACGGAACAGAAGCAAAAGCTGTAAGTGGAAGCAGCAGTGAGTGACTGATAGCATGTACCCTGGACCAACAGAGGAGCCCAAGACTACAGAAGGAGTTAGCCAAAGTTGTTCTGGGTCAAACAGAACATTCTCTGAAATCCTGCCTCTGGTATTTACTATCTGTGTGACCCTGAGAAAGTCACTTAATGCAATTTGCCTCAGTTTCCTTTTCTATAAAATGAGAATAATGAAGGCATCTCCCTCTCAAGACTGTTATGAGAATCAAATGATATAAAGTACTTTACAAACCTTCCAATTGTTGCTGTCATCATTATTTCAGAAGTCAGTATCATCACCATATTGTGATGAGGGAGCAGAGAAATAAATCATAAAGAAATAAGATAAAAATGATTCACTTTTTTCGGAATAATTCTTTGAAATTGTGCGGAGAGTATTATCTCCATTATATAGATGGGGAAACTGAGACTCAGAGAACCAGTGACTTGTCCAGTGTGTGTGACACAAGAATAAGGAGATCTCAGAGCATCCAACATGGCTTGAGGTTTATTGAGTTGCCCAAGGGAGCCCCACCCACATGGCAGAGACTCCCCTAAGGAAGGAAAGGACTAAACTTGTATCTGCTTAAACACAAAGGACTGGGAATGTTTTAGGCAAAAGGACATTGAGAGGGGATATGGCAAAAGGTGGCTGATTGGATAAGACCCTCATCCCAACAGATCAAGCTGATTCCTGAAATCAGGGATCCTTTCACGTCTCCCTGAAAAGATGTCTTGTGGAGGGCTCATGAGGTGAGGAGCATGGCAAAGAGGTCCTATAACTGGTGAGCTGATGTTCACCTGGGTCAGCTAGGTGGCATAGTGCATGGAGCACTGGCCTTTGAATCAGGAGTACCTGAGTTCAAATCAGGCTTCAGACATTTATTAGCTGTGTGACTTTGGACAAGTCACTTCACCCTGTTTGCCTCAGTTTCTTCATCTGTAAAATGATCTGGAGAAAGAAATGTCAAATAGTATCTTTGACAAGAAAACTAAAAATGAGAACACCAAGAGCTGACCACAACTAAATGACTATGGCAACAACCAAAAATACTTAACACAAGATGGAGGGAGTTGTGCTCAATTTGTGATCCATATCAGTAACACAGCTAGGGAATGGTGGCCAGAACACAGCATGAAAATGACTGCAGGTCATCATGGGGGTAAAGGTCTTCTGAGCCCAAAGGACATCCTTAGTGCTCTTTTCAGAGGGCTTGGACACCTCCAGATTAGGCCAACGGACCACCAAATCACAAAAGTTGTGTTCAAGGAGAGATGGGGGGAGCCCACCCAGGAAGGGAGCCCCCTTTTTATTCTATCCCTGTCTCCATCACTGACCTGTCATGAGACACTGAGCATAGAATCATGTCTTCCATCCCACATTAGCCTAAAAAACCAGTGGATAAGGTTTTCGTAACAGCATTGCTTTGGGAACAAAGAAGAGGCTTGCAATGGTGCTGAGAGCCTTCTAGGAGACCTACCACTCCAGGCCATCATTGTACATACACACACACACACACACACAAATAAAATGCTGCCAAGAATTTTCCAAGAGTCCAAGTGAGGCTTTTGTAATGACAAGAGTAGACAATATCTCTTGTAGATTGTCACTGACTAAAGGGGAAACGGAGGTCTTCATTCAGCACTACCACTGCCCCTACCCAAGTCCCTGCTATGGGGCAAGGGAAGATGGAACCACAAACTGAGCTCCCCAGGAGTCATCTGCTCCAGTGACTGCTGAGACACTCAGCTTGGCTACTCTCTCCCTTGCCATACAGCTGCCGTTCTGGGTGCGTGAGAGTCACTAAAAGGCAAACATCTGTCCTTCGAAGGAATCTATTTTGAGTAAGTGTTCTCCAGCAGAAGATAACTGCCCCTCAGGGAAAAGGAAGAACACCTTGCTTTGCCTGCAGGATTAATGCAGATGAGGTCCAGATCTCTGGCTTGTCATTGGAAGGATAAGTATAAAGAAGAGCCTTGGGCTCAATTTCATCTACCAGGTTTGTTGTGCAGTGCACTTACATCTCTAGTGCTCCAGGTGACTATATAAAAAAACAGGAAAAAGCAAAGAGCATGTTCTCAGATGATTAGGCAGCATTTACCAAACACACTGTGCTCCTGCGCCACTCTGGCCTGTGTCCTATTTCTCACTGCCCTCCACTTACCGTTTGCATGCCTTAATTCTTGGCCATCCCTCCTGCCTGGAAGACCTTCTCTCTTCTCCCATCCACTTCTCAGAGGAATCCCTGGCTTCCTGTGTAATCTCTTTTAGCATAAGGTTTTCCCAGGCTCCCCATCTGGTAAGGCTTCCTCTCTAAGATGGCCTTACCTTCTGGCTACGTTATCAAGGCCTTCCTGTTATTGAGATGTTTTCTTCCCCATTCGAGCATAAGTATCTTGAAGGCAGGTAATTGTCTTTTTTTATTTGTCTCCCCCTTACTTATAATAGTCTCTGGCACATAGTAAGCACTTTGTAAATGCTTGATTGATTGTTGGTAAAATAGGGGAACATTCAGTGTTGGAGAGGCTGGGGGAAAATGGGCACATTACTACACTCAGTGGAATTGTGAATTGGCCCAACCATTAAGAAAGGCCATTTGAAATCTGGTGTGCAAAAGTAACTAAATACTCTTGGGCCCTGAGAGCTTACTGCTAGGCACATACACTAAGGGAGTCAATCATAGAAAGAAATGTGTTTTTATGAAAATATTCACAGCATTGCTTTCAGATTAGCAAAGAACTGGAACAAAGTAGAAGTCTGTCATTTGGGAAATGGCTAACCATGGAATGTCAATCAACATACATTTTAAAGCACCTACTATAGGCTAAGAGCTGAAGACACAAATGCAGAAATGAAACAGGCCTTGCCCTTAGCAGCTCAATTTCATCAGGGGAGATAACACGTAGACATTTAAGTCAGTGGGGAAAGGGGGAGGATGGACAGCAGTCTCTGAAGGAGACAGAGGCCCCACACAGAAAGTGACCCATGCCCTGAATTTTAAAGGAAAAATTAGATTCTGAAACAAAGAAAAGAAATATATAAGAAATTATAGCCACATCTTCTTTGCAGAGTTGCGGGCTATGGATGTGAAATGCTACATACACAGTCAGATTTGGTTTATGCATTCATTGATTTTGTTAAATTGCTTTTATCTTTTTCCTTTCAAACATTTGTTACTCTGATATTTAGTGAGAGGAGAGGAGAGGGATAGATTCAGAAATAAAGGTCATGCAAAAACCTAAAAAAAAAAAAGGAAGTCTTTGGAAGCTGCAAAATGAGGAAAGTAGGTTACGTATAAGGATACCTTGGCATTGAGTCCTTAAGCCCAGAGAGAAGGTTTGCTCCCTTTGCACAGAAATCTTTAAGAGCAGGGTAGTTTATAACTGTTTGGCCAGGGTGGGAGTGGCCTTGCCCAGAGCTCAAAGTCAATTAGACCACTCCTGGGCCATGAAAGGATTTTGCTGCTTTGCCTATTATGCTAATTTTTTTCTTGAAATATTTTCTATCCTGTAGCATTCATCTTTAGGAGTCAAATAAAATGTGCTCATCTAAAAGCCAGAAAGGCTGAAAGAACCCCTGGGTGTTTAAAATTAAAATTAAATCAAATCAGCTACAAAGTAGAAAACTTTATAGGTACAGCAGGAAAATCATTCTTTTTTTCCACATTCAGGAGTGTTTATAGCTGGAAAAGGCCCCAGAGACCATTAGGGGAAAACCAAACAAAACCAGACTCCTCCTTTTCAATATGAAGGTCAGAGAGTGAAAGTGACTGGCCTGAGTTCTGGAAGCAGGCAAGGCTGAATGGAGCTTGTACCTGGGGTCTTGGGGACCACTGACCACATCACCACACTGGAAATCCAGAGTCCAGATCACTGCCATTTCTATCACATTCCAGTGCCTCTCCTAACACCCACTTCCTTGGATGCTTATGAGCTGAGTCTGCTCCAGTCCCTTAGGGGCTAATAATTATTTCATAGGGTTGAAAGGATCAAATGAGAAAATGCCTGTAAATGGTTTCAGATCGCACAAGACCATATAATATGGATTATTATTGGTATTATTCATAAAGTTCACCTATGGAGCCAATGGTTCTTACAACAACAAAATAATAAATCCTCCATGGATGTTCCCTTTTCTGTTATCTTCCACCCATGCTTTCCCTCTCCCCCGGCTAGGTGGCACAGCAGAGAGAGCACTGGGTAGTGGTGGTAGTGGCACTTGTCCTTCCTCCTCAAAGAGGACCAAATTGACCTCACTGTGTCGAGGTCAAGGTACAGTGTATCCAGATGTGGCTCATTGGACCTGTGTGAGTTCAGAAGGCTCTACCATAGGTCGGCAAAAATAATGGGTCCAGGAGTCAGGAAGACCCTCTGCAGCATTTCCAATCCCACCTCAGATACTTACTAGCTGTGTGGCCCCAGGAAAATCACTTAACCTTGCTTGTCTCAGTTTCTTATCTGTAAAATGAACTGGAGAAGGAAATGGCAAGCCACTCTGGTATCTTTGCAAGAAAACTTCAAATGGGGTCACTAAGAGTTGGACAAGACTGAACTGATTGCACAACTGTACACCACTCCCCTCCCCTTCCCTGCCCCACCCCACTGGAATGAAAGCTTGATAAGAGAAGGAACTCTTTTTTTCATGTATCTGCCTTCCCAGTACCGGCACATAGTAGGCCTTTAATAAAAGGTCTGGTTTCTTTCTTTTCCCCATTGTCCAATTCCAGATGTTTAAAAAAGGCTTCTGGGAATTTGGGAGAATTTTTTTTTAGTATTCTTTAAATGTTTACTTTTATGCCCAAGATTTAATATGTGATAAAATCCCTTTTGCCCAACAAAAATTCAGTTAATTCCCAGTAGACTTGGGCATACAGGGCCCCAAGCTCAGAGGTAACTAAGAGTTTCATCTTCCTCCCTTCTTGGCACCTTCCTGTGATTGGCCTCCAATGTCTTTTTGTAGTAGAAAGGTGACCCTTGGTCCTTGATGGCTAAACCTGAGAACCACAAATTCTGGTGAAAAAAGGGCTTTCAGGATGGAACTGGTAATGGATGGAGAACTGCAACCTATTCATTGAAAAAGAAAAAAAACTGCATCTAGAAAATATGGATTCCTTTGCAATGCATTGTCAATGAACTTTGAAAGCGCCTGTAAAACAGGATGGGGGTGGGGGGGTTGTCATTTTCTAACTTTCAGCAAAAGATAAAGATAGACAGAGACAGAAATACAGAGACAGAGAGACAGGTAGAGATAGTGACACACACAGAGAGAAAAGGTAATATATTCTTCAAATTAGAGAATGGTAAACTTTAATTTCTGGCAAAAATTCTAAAATGCTTTTAAAATGGACACACTTTGCAAACATTTAGAAAGGGAAAATGTATTTGGTTTCATCAGATAAGCCACAGCAACTAACCTTATTTTTTAATAGGTTATATATTTTTAAATAACTGACATAGTTTACATAAATTATGTTTTCCTCTGTGATCTAAAAAAACCAGGAAAGCAAAATCCATGTTTAAAGTACATTCGTAAAACATATTAAATTCCCACATAAGCATTTATTAAGCACTTATTACATGCAGGCCTCGTGCTAAGTGCTGGGGCTACAAGATGAAATCAACTCAGACAGCCACTCCCCTTAAGGAGCATATGAAGAGGTATACACAGACTAGCAGGAAGGGGGAGCCTCCAGGGGCTAGAAGGACCACACAAGGTCGTTTGGAGAAGAGAGAGCTTGACTTGAGTCTGGAGAAAAGCAAGGGATGAGGAGAAAGAAAGGATATAGCAGGCCTGGGAAAGAGTCAGTGCTAAGGCACAGAGATGGGACAAGGAGGGTTGTTTGGGAGGAGCCCCAGGTCCATTGTTTTCCTGGATTAAAGAATGCATGGAGAGGACTGAAGTATGACAAAATAGAAATGCAAAAAAATGGACAAGATGAAAGAACTTTAAATGAGTATTTGATTTTATTTGTATAAAAAATGCTTGTTTTATTCCATAAATTAAAAATAAATAACACTATCTGATGTTGAAATTATCCAAAGCCAAATGAGTTTCTTGAGCAAAGGAATGACATGGTTGATCTGTCCGTCAGGAAAATTACTTTGGCAGCTGAGTGGAGGACAATGGGAGAGAGTTGTATTGGGGACACCAATTAACAAACTATGGCATTGGCTGAGGCAAGAAATGGTGAAACCTAAGCTGTAGTTGGGTTGTGTGTGTAAGAGGAGATATACATTAGAGCCCTCGTACAAATGATAAGACTTAGTGATGGACAGAGGAGATAAATGGGGTGAGCAAGAGTGAGGAGTGGAGGAGTACGAGACAGTAAACCTTGGACACCAAGAGGACAGTTGCATCTTCAAGAGTAATAGAGAAACTGAGAAAAGGAGATAGTTTGAACAGGGGAGAAGAAGGAATATAAGGAGATCAATGACAATTCAGCAGAAGAAACTGAGGCATGGTCAGAGACATAGCAGGAGAATCAGAGGAGAACAATGTCATGAACACCCAAGAGAAAGTGATGCTGTTAAGAAGTCGCAAAGGTTGGAGATTGAGAAATGCCTTCGATCCAACAATTAAGAGAGCGTCAATAACTTCAGTTTCAGTTGAACAGTGAGGATGGATGCCAGTTTTCAGAGAGAAGAAAGAGGAGGCACAAAATATGGGTGACTTTTTCAAGGAGTTTAGCAGAGAAGGGAAGGAAAGCTACAGGATGAAAGCTAGCAGATCTGAAAAATATATAAGTAGACCGCAGACAGAGCGACAATAAGAGAGAAACTGAATAGGGACAATGACGAAGGCAAGCTGTAGGAGAGACTGAGAAGGGAGAGCATCACAGATGAACAGAGGCAGGTTGGCCTTGGGAAAAACCTTTTACCATTTCTTGAGAAGATGGAACGGAAAGATCACATTTTTGCGTGTGAAAGATGAAATGAGGTCCTCAGCTCAGGAGAAGGGTGTACCAAAGGAGCTTTGAGAGAAGGAAAAGGTTGAAAGAGGAGCCATTATGAGTGAGGTAGAAAATCAAAGAAAGAAAATGCCAAATAACAGAAATGGGGGAGGGGGAGGTATCCTTTAATTTAGAAGTATGGTTCTAATATTGAACCACTGTATTTTACTAGAAGCAATATTGTCATGAAAATATACTATAGACCACCAGAAAAGAAGAAAAGAGATTAAGTGTGGAGGAAACATATCATAAACCTGTCACCAAAGCAAACTCCAATAATATTGAGGACATCAGTTACCTAACCATTGACTGGCACCAAAAATTGAGTTAATCATTTCTGAATCAGTTTTAATAATTTGATCCTTCAAAGGCAGAGGAACCAAAATGGGAAATTCTGTTCTGCATCTATTTCATACAAAAATGGAGGGACTGGTTGATGGAGTAAACCTGATGTGGACCTTGATGGGAAGTGATGCTTTCCTCTTCCTAATTTTCTTTAACATTCTCTTTGAATTATTTGGGAGTCAATATTACTCTTCCTTTTTCATTCAACAAGGACACAATATTAATTGTCCCCGGAATATTGTACTCTGCCTATCACCGAGGTGCGTAAGTTCAAGGAATTCAAGGTTGGTGTCAGAGCAAGGAGATGCAGGTTAATTCAGAAATGGACACTGGAAATAATTCAAATTAAGGAAGTAAATACTTGCACCATCACAAAGGAAAACCCTCTCATACTCCCCACAGCTCAGCCTTTGTCTGAGAACAAACCAATTGCATCAGAAGACCCTGTAAAAACATAAGAGTCACTCCCAGGGACTTATTCATACCTGCCCAGAACAAGCTGGGAAACAGCCATGCTTGGTGCCAGCTGAATGATGGCATGCATCCAGATAGACTGAAGGAGAATGAAATGGAAAAGCATTGCTCAGGGCAAAAGGAGAGAGAGAAGATGTACAAAGAATACCTAATAATTGGGTTTTTTGGCAGAACTAGACTTTATTGCCTTCCGTTGTCCTAGTCAAGGGATCAAAATGAGAGTAATTTTTGCCTGCTCCACAGTTCTCAAATGGGCTGCCTCTCTGGCCGGTGGGCATTGTGTGAATAACTCAGTAGGTTTTCTGAGTTACAGTTCAGATAGCTAATCTCTCTTTGGCTCGAAAAATTATCTTGGTAAACCTTTCTTTTTTAATAGTATTTTTCCCCAATAACATGTCAAGACAATTTTCAGCATTCATTTTTACAATATTTTGAGTTCCAAATTTTTCTCTCTCCCTCCCCCTCCTCCTCACCCTAAAATAATAGACAACTTGTTATAGGTTATATGTGTGCAATCATGGAAAACATATTTCCATATTAGTCACAGTTGTGAAAGAAGAAACAGATCAAAAGGAAAAAAATAACATGAGAAAGAATAAAGCAAGTGAAAAAAAATATGCCTTGTTCTACATTCAGAGTCCATCAGTCCTGTATCTTGATGTGGATAACATTTTCCTTTGTGAGTTCTTTGTACTTGTCTTGGATCACAGTGTTTCTGAAAAGAGCTGAATCATTCATAGTTGATCATCACACGCTGTTGCTGATACCATGTATAATACCCTTCTGGTTCTGTGCATGTCACTTTGCATCCATTTGCACAAGTCTTTCCAGGTTTTCTGAAATCTATCTGTTCATCATTTCATGCACGATAGTATTTCATTGCATTCATATACCACAGCTTGTTCAGTCAATACCCAGTTGATAGGCATTCCCTCAATTCTCAATATTTTGCCACCCTGAAAATGGCTTCCATAAATATTTTTGCACTTGTAGGTCCTTTTCCTTTTCTTATTATCTCTTTGGGATACAGACATAGTAGTGGTATTACTGGATCAAAGGGTTTGGTTGCCTTCTGGGCACAGGTCCAAATTGCTCTCCAGAATGGTTGGATCAGTTCACAATTCTACAAATAGTACACCAGTGTTCCATTTTTTCCCACATCCACTCCAAAATTTATCATTTTCTTTTTTTTGTCATATTAGCCAATCTGATAGGTGTGAGGTTGTACTTCAAAATTCTTTTAATTTTCTTTTCTCTAATCAAAAGTGATTTAGAGAACTTCTTGATAATGGCTAGAGATAGCTATGATTTCTTCTCCTGAAAACTGCCTGTTCATATTCTTTGACCATTTATCAGTTGGGGAATGGCTGGTATTCTTATAAATTTGACTCTATATGAAATGAAGCTTTTATCAGACACTTGCTCTAAGTATTGTTTCCCAGCTTTCTACTTTCCTTCTAATCTTGGTTGCATTGGTTTTGTTTGTGCAAAAGTTTTTTAATTTAATATAAACAAAATTGTCTATTTCACATTTTGTAATGCTCTCTATCTGTTATTTGGTCATGAATTCTTTCCTTTTCCATAAATCTGACAGGTAGACTGTTTCTTGTTCTTCTAATTTGCTTATGACATCACCTTTTTTGTCTAAATCACATACTCATTTTGACTTTATCATGGTATATAGTGTGCACCTAGTTTCAACCTTATTGTTTTCCAGTTTTCCCAGTAGTTTTTTGTCATATAATGAGTTCTTATCCCAAAGGCTGGGATTTTCGGGTTTATCAAATATTAGATTATTATCTTGGTCAATGACCTGCATCATACTTGCTAGTAGATGAAAGCTCATATTGACTAGCTTTGTGACCCTGAGAAAATCACTTCATCTCTGCCTGCTTCAACTTCCTCATATGTGGAGGTGGGGGAGGAGCCAAGATGGCAGAGTAGAAAGACTCACGTATGCTACTTCCGAACCCACAGCCCATATATTTCCTGCAAAAAGAACTCCCCACAAATTCTGGAGCACTGCAAGGCGCACAGAAACACAGTGAAAAAGATTTCCATTCCAGAGAGCCCTGGAGAGCTGTCGCCAGGGGTCCGTCGCGCTCTGGACAGTGGAGTCCACCCCTGTGCTGCCCTGGCCATGCGGCCCCAGAGGAGCAGATGCGAGCAGGCTTCAGGGACAGACTCTCCGGCGGCCAGGAAGGTCCCTCTGCCCACAGACGCTACAGGTCAGTGAGAGAGACGTCTGGGCTGGCCAAGAGGGGAGCAGGGTGTCTCCATGACTCAGGCCCCCTCGGGAGGCAGCAGCAGAGGCAGTGGCAGAGGCCAGAACTCCCGGAGCAGCAGGCAGAAGTTCAAGGACATTACCGAAAGTCTCAGCATAAAGCCCCTGAGGGAACTGAGCCTGGGAGGCGGCCCTGCCCCCACCCGAGCACCAGAACTTAAGCTCTCATTGAATAACAGCCACGCCTGCCACAGAAAGCCCATTTGAATCTCAGACCCCAAGCACTAGCTGGGTGAATCTAGGCAGAGGTGGACAGGAATCTCAGAACTCAAGTAACTGGCTGGGAAAATGCCCAGAAAGGGGAAGAAAAATAAGACTATAGAAAGCTACTTTGATGGGGTACAGATGTTCCCACCTTTCAATTCTGATGATGAGGAAATATTCTTACCAACAGGGAAAGACGTGGAGGTCAGGGCCTCTGTATCCCAGACATCCCAGGTGGATGTCCGGTGGGCTTAGGCCATGGAAGAGCTCAAAAAGGATTTTGAAAATCAAGTTAGACAGGTGGAGGAAAAAGTAGGAAGAGAAATGAGAGAGATGCAGGAAAAGCATGAAAAACGGATCAATACCTTGCTAAAGGAAACCCAAAAAAATGCTGAAGAAAATAACACCTTAAAAAATAGGCTCACTCAGTTGGCAAAAGAGGTTCCAAAAGCCAATGAGGAGAAGAATGCTTTCAAAAGCAGAATTAGTCAAATGGAAAAAGAGGTTCAAAAGCTCACTGAAGATAACAGTTCTCTCAAAATTAGAATGGAACAGATGGAGTCTAATGACTTTCTGAAAAACCAAGAAATCACAAAACAAAACCAAAAGAATGAAAAAATGGAAGAGAATGTGAAATATCTCATTGGAAAAACAACTGACCTGGAAAATAGATCCAGGAGAGACAATTTAAAATTTGTGGGACTACATGAAAGTCATCATCAGAAAAAGAGCCTAGACATCATCTTCCATGAAATTATCGAGGAAAAACTGCCCTGAGATTCTACAACCAGAGGGCAAAATAAGTATTGAAAGAATCCATTGATCACCACCTGAAAGAGATCCAAAAAGAGAAACTCCTAGGAACATTGTGGCCAAATTCCAGAATTCCCAGGTCAAGGAGAAAATATTGCAAGCAGCTAGAAAGAAACAATTCCAGTATTGTGGAAATACAATCAGGATAACACAAGATCTAGCAGCTTCTACCTTAAGGGATCAAAGAGCATGGAATAGGATATTCCAGAAGTCAAAGGAACTAGGACTCAAACCAAGAATCACCTGCCCAGCAAAACTGAGTATAATACTTCAGGGGAAAATATGGTCTTTCAATGAAACAGAGGACTTTCAAGCATTCTTGATGAAAAGACCAGAGCTGAAAAGAAAATTTGACTTTCAAACACAAGCATGAGAAGAAGCATGAAACAGTAAACAGCAAAGAGAAGTCATAGGGGACTTACCAAAACTGAACTGTTTACATTCCTACATGGAAAGACAATATTTATAACTCTTAAAACTTTTCAGTATCTGGGTAGTTGGTGGGACCACACACACACATACACACACATACACACATACACACACATACACACATGCACACACATACAGAGACAGAGAGCACAGAGTGAATTGAATAGGATGGGACCATATCTTAAAAGAAATTAAGGTAAATGGTGAGAGAGAAAAGTAGTGGGAGGAAAGAGGGTGAAATGAAATGGGGTAAATTATATCTCATTCAAGAGGCAAGCAGGAGACTTGTTAGTGGAGGGCAAAAGAGGAGAGAAAAACAAGAAGTTTACCCTCATCACATTCGACTAAAGGAAGGAATAAAATGCACACTCATTTTCGTATGAAAACCTATCTTACAATACAGGAAAGTGGGGGGAAGGAGATAAGCAAGGTGGGGGGGATGATGGAAGGGAGGGCAATGGGAGGAGGGAGCAATTTGAAGTCAACACTCAGGGAGGGAAAGGATCAAAAGACAGAATAGAAACAATGGTGGGCAGGATAGGATGGAGGGAAATACAGTTAGTCTTACACAACATGACTATTATCAAAGTCATTTGCAAAACTACACAGATATGGCCTATATTGAATTGCCTGCCTTCCCAAAGGGAATGGGTGGGGAGGGAGGGATGGGGAGAATTTGGAACTCAAAGTTTTAGGAACAACTGTTTAGTATTGTTGTTGCTACTAGGAAATAAGAAATACAGTTAATGGGGAATAGAAAGTCATCTGGCCCTGCAGGACAAAAGAGAAGATGGGGACAAGAGAAGGGCGGGATGATAGAAGAGTGGGCAGATTGGTGATAGGGAAAATTAGAATGCTTGGTGTATTGGGGTGGGAGGAGGAGATAAAAGGGGAGAAAATTTGGAACCCAAAATTTTGTGAAAATGAATGTAAAAAGTTAAATAAATAAATTTATATTAAAAAATAAAAATAAAAAAAATAAAGGAAACTAAAAAAAAAAAAAAAAAAACTTCCTCATATGTAAAATGGGGGCTGGAGTTAGAAATAGCATTTACCTCCCAAGATCATTGTGAGGATCAAATGAGAAAATGGTCTATTTGTGCCTGACCTGTGATACAGGCTTCTGGGCTTGTATTGGTTTAATCATTCCAGTCATACACAACCCACCTTGCCCCAATATAGTGATGTCATTTTGGTCCTCTTCAAGAACAAAGGATAATAAGCAAATTCATAAAGTACATTTTAAACCATCAGGCACATATGAGTGAGTTCTTCTTATAATTATCATTATCATTGGATCAATTTTTAGTAAATTAGATAAATGAATCATGGAATTTGACAATTGGGATGAGTGTCAGAGCTCATCTAGTCTAAATTACATCTGAAGAGTGATTCCTTTCACAACAATCCCTTTGATTAAAGGTGCCTCTCCAAACCTTCATTTAAGGAGGGTGGCCACGCCACCCATCTCTTTACTTCTTACCAGCAGTATGCTTCATTATGACCTCTGACAGAGTAGTTCCTCCCCTGCAACGCTCAGTTTCCTTCTGTGTGTTGTCTACTCCATTAGAAAGGGAGATTGTGACCTGGAGGTCAAAGGTTATGGAGAATGGTATCTGAGCAAGGAGGTACTCCTGTCTGGATTATATTTCCCAGAAAAAACTGAAACAAAGAGCCCATGTGCCCAGAGAATTATTTCCCAGAGGGTATGAACAATGTTTAAGTAAGTAACTCTACATTGAAAGTTTAGAAGGATAGAGACAGAGGAACAGAGACACAAAGATCACTCCTGGAGTGGTGGTGGTGGTGTAGGGAGCTACTCACTCCAACAAACTGAGGAGGGGACTGAACCCCATGGAAGTAACCCAAAGAGATAGCAGCTGGGATCTAAGAGAATATAGCCTTGCCCAAAGTAGGGGAAGAGGAGAGCCTTTAGGCTGTTGGGAATTGCTATTGACTCTGCACACAATGTGCATGCAAAATACAGGATTTTATTAAATAAATTAATTCCCTGGTTCTCTTCCCCTGTTACAACTGAAAATGGATCCCAACTTAAGGAGGTGTTCTGCTTGGGAGCTGTTGCTGCTAAGCACAATTAACAGGTACCCCTCCATTAAGAACAGAGATATTACAGTGCTTGGCAGAGTATTGAGTGGCTGACAATCCTTTTTTGGTAGTTAGAGGAAGGTATAAAAGTATAAAATGATACAATAAAGAGACCTGTTACATGTTCGTTGCCATCAAGAAAACATAGAACCATTCCATTTTAATAGTCGCAAGAGTTTCTAGAGCTAGAGGAATGTAACATTTGTCCTCAGATATCTTTTCCTGGAGACACATCCATTAGTAATATGTTAACTAATAAAAACTACTTTGTCTTTTCTACAGAAATTACAAGTAAGAGTTAAAATTGAATAAGATAATTCACAGAGATTTCTGTAATAAATAAGACAAAAAAATTTCATGGATTTGTATGTCATTTTTTTAAGAAGATGAAACTATACTTTCATATAAAATGTTTTATAATTAGAAGAACTAAAGATTAGGTGTTATTGATTAAAGATGACTCACCTTTGCACTTTGTATGGGTCAAATAAAAACTCCAGTTAATGTAATGGGTTCAACAAATAACACAAAAGAAATATGAGATGTGCAAATGTAGAAACATCTCCAATCCAAATGTTCATATTGACAATTTGTGCCTGACTTGTGGTTGTTGTCTTTGTCCTTCACTTTCAAAGAGGACCTGACATCAGAGAAATGATGACATGACTTGCACTTGATTTTGTTTTGAGTGAAGGAAGGCTGTGTAAGGTCACCAGCCTCACTTTCTCTTCTTGAACCATCTGAATCCAGTGACCAGATATTCATCAGAATGACTGGAGAAGCCAAGGATGCAATGGGAGACCTTGGCTTTTTGGGCTAAGGCCTTTTCAGGTATTCACTTAAAATGAGGTAATGTCCATTCAGTAAATAGGCCTCTTTAAGAAGGAGTTAGGGGATGGCCCCTTTCTATAGAAAAGAAAAAAAATCAATCAATCAATCAAGCTGGGAGGGGATTCAGCTAGCTGGGTAACCCAGCTCATCCTCTCTCTCAACCTCTCCCTCTCCCCTTCCTTCTCTCCAAAAGAAAGTTTGATGGTCAGAAGTTGTTCAGTTAACTTGGGGCTTACTGGCTAGATTTCTTTCTTGTCTTCTTTCTTTCTTCCTTTCTTTCTTTCTTTCTTCCTTCCTTCCTTTCTTTCTTTCTTTTTTCTCCCTTCTCTTCTTTCCTTCCTTCCTTCTTTTCTTTCTTTTTTCTTTCTTCCTTCTTTCTTTCTTTCTTTCTTTCTTTCTTTTTTCTTTCTTCCTTCCTTCTTTCTTTCTTCCTTCCTTCCTTCCTTCCTTCCTTCCTTCCTTCCTTCCTTCCTTCCTTCCTTCCTTCCTTTCTTTCTTTCTTTCTTTCTTTCTTTCTTTCTTTCTTTCTTTCTTTCTTTCTTTCTTTCTTCCTTCCTTCCTTCCTTCCTTCCTTCCTTCTTTCTTTCTTTCTTTCTTTCTTTCTTTCTTCCTTCCTTCCTTTCTTTCTTTCCTAAAACCTTATACCAGTGCACTCTGAAGCCCACAGATTGATAAACAATTGGTCCCTGCCCAAGCTCCACTCAATAGCCATTTTTTGAAACCTCCTGTCTTAGAGTGAATGTTAATAGTAATTGTGTCTCTTTGAAACAACAATCCTGAGGCCCCTCTCAGCTTATTTATTTATCTTTTTCTTTTCTATTTAAAGGGGCCTATTCACTGGTTTGTGATAGAGCCTTCTGAGTTCCTATTGGTCTGATCAGCCATAGTTGGACACATTGTACCTTTGCGACATAGTGATGCCATTTTGGTCCCCTTTGATCAAGAGTACCAACTAACCAACCAATCAATCTTATCTGAGTCCTCAGAGCTGCCTCCAGAATAGTGTTGAGAAGGAATTTTGAATATTTAAAGGCACTTCTAGTTGCCTTCAAAGAGATCACTTTCATTTGAAAAAAAAAATTTCCCATACATCAAAGAGATTTTGGCCACACCAAGCCTGTACTTCAAAGTGAAGCTATTGGTCCCCTGTTGCATTTCAAACAGCATTTATTTGTTTCTACAATTATGAGGGTAATCAGAGTCAAAGAGAATTTTCAAAGTTTCTCAAGTAAACTTCTTTGTAATTCACTTTAATTTTTAACTTCAAAATGCGACACTCTGTGAGTATCACAAATGATACCCTGACAAGTGTTTGTGAATCATAACAAGATGATGATTCCCAGAATATTTACCATTGAGTGATGTAGTGGATAGAGTCTGGAAGACCTGAGTTCAAATTTGACCTCAGACATTTACTACCTGGGTGATTTGGCAGGTCACTTAACCTCTATTTGCCTTAGTTTCCTCAATGGCAAAAATGGAGAAAATAATGGCACCTATCTAACAGGGGTATTGTGAAGACAGAATGAGGTAATAGAGGCAGCTTTATTAACTTTACTTCCTCATTTCAAGGGAGGTTTGTTTTCTTTTTTAAATGCATTAGAACATTGGAGAAGGACAAAACCTCCTGAGTCAGCACAATTGTGTTCCAGAAAATCCTACTTAATTAGAAGTATTTTGCTGCAAGTGTCCTTTTCGGTGCTGCCAATGCAGCAGAATAGTGTTAATTCTTTTCCACAATCAGGAAATAAATCTGATTACTTGGCAAGAAAATAAGATTTTCTCCCAATCTGGTTAGCTCTTAAAATCTCTCTGGATTGTTGGTATGGCATACCTCTCTAGCCCAGGGCCTGTGTGGCCTTTCAGCAAAGGATGGTAAAGAGTACAAGGGGAAATACATCTGGCTGCTTTCTCCCTTCCTTCTTCACTGCTCCATCCTCCACATAAATGACTATAGAGATCCGGAACCACAGTCAATCTATTGCTCCCTTGCTGTCTCTCACCCACCATAGCACTCACCAGATCTGATTAAGAGGTTGTGTGGATCAGAGAAAATGGATAATCCTCCCTCTTGTTGCTCATGTTAATAAATGCACTTCTTATCCATAATCTTCTTGTAGGGAGAAAAGTATCTATGACGTGGAGGAACATAAGATCCTACAATCATAGTTTTAAAGGGGAGGTGATGGGGATGAAATTCATGCTGGACCCCTAAAATGAAAAGAACATGTCTTCTGGATCTGGCCCCCACAGGCCCTGAATCAAGTCTCTGGCATTTTCCTGAGCCATCACCAATCCAAGGCAATAACTCTTTCAATAGTCCTTTCATTGTGGCCATCATCTGTACCTGGCTCCATCCAATGCTATTTGCCACTTCCTAATCTCATCCAAATCTTCCCATAGTCTTTTGGTATAAAATGTCCATCTTGTCCCTCTTAAATTTGTTAGATTCTTAAAATGTAGCCTGTTTGTATTGGCATCACAAGTAGCAGACTCACTAGGAATATTGCCAACCCCAACGAGTGTTTTAATAAACCTTGTCTTGGACTGAAAGAAGGCTTGAGTGGTCAAATTCTTTTGAAGCAGACCTATGCCTTTTTCCTTGCATTTTGGGGTTCCTGGAACCCCTAGTCTCCAATATAGGGAATACCAGAGGCCAAATAGTACAAAAATCTTATTTTACAGAAGAGAAAATTGAAACCAGAATAGTTAGGTAACTTGACCAAGGTCACACAAGTAGAGAGCATCAGGGACAGAATTTGAATTCAGATCATGACTATAGAGCCAACATAATTTCCATGTTATCACATGGTCAATGAAACCATTGCTATCCATTCATTCCAACAGAATCTGGACCAAAGCCTTCCTCCAGTACCTCATGATTAGAAGGGACCTGGGGCTCTTGAAGGACATGCAAAAATAGCAAAGCCTACAACTAGGGAGTCTCTGAGTATGAGCCTGGCAAAGAACTCTATACTGACTGCTACAGGTTCATCTGGGCCCTGATTTCAGACGAGACTAACATGAGGACTAGAGACCAGCTGATGGGTTTTGTTGTGAAGGTGTTTTTGCGGGGGAGGGAATTCTGACAAGACAACTCATGAAACTGTTTCCTAAGACCTGGATTGGTTCATTATGTACATCATGGATGGAGTGCCTTCACCAAAGAAATCCTGATCCTTGGCATGGATTCAAGGTTTGATCAAGCTCTGCTTCTCACCTAATAGATAGGAAAAAGATGGAAACATTCAGCTACACCAACCAACTGGGCACTGTGTTAGAAGGGGTGCCCCTTTTAAAAAACTTTTACTTTAAATTTATGGAATAAAACAAGCATTTCCATAGCACAATACAATAAAAAGATGATTTCACATGAAACTACAAATCTACTTTGCACAAATTGCTATTCCTTTCAAATACACAACAAAATGATTGTGTAAATATCTTTTTTTCCTTCTCTTTACCCGATCTCTAGAGATGGCTCCCATTACACACAAACCGGCTTGAGTGCACACACATATGTATGTATGCATATAAAATTATACATATTTGTAGCAGTCAAAATAACTTATTTGCTCACAGTCATTCTTAAAACAATATTGCTGTATTATATACAATGTTCTCTTGCTTCTGCTCATTTCACTCTTTACGATTTTATGCAAGTTTCCATATTCTTCTTTCTAAAATCATTGAGATCATCATTCCTTATAGCACAATGGTATTCCATCACAATCATACACCACAACTTTTTCAGACAAAAAAAACCCCACACATCTTAGAATATTTGACATCCAAGGGATCCCATGGATCATTTAGCCTTCTCCCCCCACCCTCACCCCCATTTAGCAGGTGAGGAAACAGACTCAGAGGGGTAAAGTGAGGTGTCCAAAGTTCCCTAAATTTTAAGTCTGACTGAAATTGACTTTTGTTGATAAGACTTGATTTTAGGTAAAAGAAATAAATGATTTTTATTAGCAATGACAGAATAGTTACGCAGCTCAAAAAAGTTTGGTAATCATTCTTAAGAGGCACACCAAATTCATCATGAAATACAGAGTAAATTAACCCAGACTCCAAACTAGGATTACATTGTCGAGTCTATGAGCATTCTACAGTAACTCCTCCCCAATCCAGTTACTGAGGAAAAGGAGAAGTAATCAAAGCAGCACCAAGGAACAGGACCACAGACACTTCTCTCCCTGCAAAGAGATTAATGTATATAGAAAGTACATTGATCAAGGTGAGCAACAAGATGGTAGACTAGATATGTTCGATGTTCCCCGTAGCCTCTAAAACAGAAACTATGCAGAAAAAATAAAGCAACTGCAGCTGTCTTCATGATCTATGATACCTAGAATCCAAAAGAAAGCTTTAAAAAAAAGCTAGGAAATGACACTCACTGACCCTGAGCTCACTCAGCACCCCTGCCCTACTTCTTATGCTACTGATATCAAGACTACACTAGGAACCTTGGAACCAAAGACCCAACATATGAGTCAGGGCTTGCAAAAAAACCCAACCCCACATCCCATTTCCTCCTCTGTCTTGGTAATGCCACAAAAGTCTGGATCAAGGCTACATAAGTTTGCGTGGGTAGTAACAGCTAACTAGTATGGCAGGCAGCAGCCCTTCAGGAGCAACTTCCTGCTGGGTGACACAACCTGACAACATCAGTGCCCCAAAGTTCTGAAATGTCCAGAGGGAATAGGATAGGACACAAACACAGGGCATCATGCATGTGTTTGGTGGAGCTTTGTGGTATTCCACAAAGTCCAAAGGAAAGACCATAACATCCAACTGGAGTCAGTTCTGACCAAGTAAAGGTCATTCATGGCAGGAACTGAGGCTAGTGAACCCTAAATTGCCCAACATGAGAGGGTGAGATCTAGCTCTTGAGATCCAGCCACCAAGGAAATTTCCATAAGAAGGAATAAAATCAGAAAATCAATACAGGAAAATGAGGGTGGAGAGTGGGGAGACAAATTACCAAATTGCCTTTGGGAAGAAAAAACTCACAGAGTTTGAACATAAGCCAATAAATCAACATGAAATTCATTAACAAAAAAGGAAATACAGCCTCCAGATTTAGTAAAGAAGTTTGAACATCTAAAAAATAATTACTGCAAAAAAAAGGAAAACAATCCAACACTTGATGAAACAGAGGACCCTGTGGAATGTGAGGAGAATGTGGAACCATGACATGCTATTTCCAAGGGATTTAAAAGAGACATGAAGATCATGACAGCAGAATTTATGTCCTGCCTCACAAAAACAACAACAAACAAAAAAGAGAGGACATAGATTGAGAATGCAAACACAAAGAAGTGAAGGGCAATCTAGAAGAGCAGCAAAAAAAAAAAAAAAAAACCCAATAACATAAAAAATAGGCTCACTATGCAAGGAAAATATACCGATCTTTAATACAGGATGCATAGAGACAACCTAAAGATCATAGATGTCCCAGAAGAACATAATAGACAAAAATTTTAACACTATAATGCCAAGAAATAATAGAAGAGAACTGCCCACAACTTCTGAACATGGAAAATGAAATAGTAATTGAAAGAATTCACTGATCTCTGTCCGTAAGAGAAAAAATCAAGTCTTTAAACTCCAAGACACATAGTGGTTAAATTGAATAATTCAATTCAGAAACAAAAAAATTGAATAAGCTGTTAAAAGACAGATTTTTAAATATAGAGGAAATTCAATTAACGCAAGATGATTTTGTGCCCACCACAAAATGAAGGAGGAAATGGGACAATATGTTCCAAAGAGGAATGGAGCTCAGGATACAGACTGGCATGTCTAAGATTAACCATAAATGAAAAAAGATAAGAGTTCAATAATAAAGAGATGTTTGAAATGTGTTTAGAAAGAAAACCAGAAGAGATTTTATTTGCTTGTAAAACGTCCCAAATAATAGAAATGCAGGAAAAGTGAATAATGCAGGCAAGGACAGCAACAACAATAGTGACAAGAGAGAGTCCAGTAAGAAAATCCTTTCTAAATGTACCCAAGGAGACAAGAATGAAGGTGGAGATCTGAGAGAGGCATCAGTGAGGAGACAGAGAGGTGGCGTTAGGGACAAAAACTGGCCACACCCTGGACGGCAGGGAAACGTGTGGGAAACTGACACAATTGGATGCTGTGAATAAAGATACGATCCCAAACACAATCACTGCTGTTGCTCAGTCAGGTCCAGTCTTTGTGACCCAGTTTGGGGTTTTCTTGGCAAAGACACTAGAGTGGTTTGATATTTCTTTCTCTGGCTCATTTTATAGATGAGAAACTGAGGTAATCAGGGTTAAATGACTTATTAAGGGTCATAGAGACAGTAACCATCTGAGAATAGATTTGAACTCACAAGAATGAGTTTTCCTAATGTCAGGATCCGAACTCTATCCACTCTGCTACTTAGCAGCACAACATAATTGTACTATTCATTATTTTCCCTATGCTTCTTAAATAGCTTCAAGATTCCTCTATGTCTCTATATTTCTGTGTGACTCTCTGTGCCTTTTTTTCTCTGTCTTCTTTTGTCCTTCTAACTCTGTTTCTCTCTTGTCTGTCTTTCATTGTCTCTCTCTCTCTCCTTGTCTTCATTTCTGTCTCTCTATATGTTTATCTCTGTATCTTGGTCTCTCTTTGTCTCTGTCTGTCTCTGTCTATCCCTCTCCTGTTCTCCCTCACTTACTCCCTCCTCTCTCTGTTTCTACGCCTGTCTGTCTTTTTCTCCCTCTGACTTGCCTCTCTCTCTTTTTCCCTCCTTCCCTCCTCTTATTTTTAAAGGAAGAAAATATTTTATTTTTGGCAGGATTATAAGACAAAAAGCCCCTACCTTTGCCTTGGCTATCCAACCTTGCTAACTGAAGCTCCTCAGGTGACAATTTGTATGGATCACAGTTGGTATCATGAGATTGAAAGTCTACAAAATAGAGAAAAGAGCAGTTTTAAATAAAATAATATTTGAAACAATCCCATCAAGTGTCTAGAATTTGCGGCTGGACTCTTCATTTTATGTTCAACAAAACTGAGGCCCAAGGAGTTTGAAGGCACTCACCCCAAAATCATCAAGACTGATTTTGCCTAAACTAGACCTCCTGTTATCATACTTCCCTGAGCAGCAAAACAAACTATCAGTAACAACACAAAGATTTAAGGTTTTATGTGTGAGAACCTTCACCAAAGCCCTTCTCTGCTGCCTCTGGCACACAGGACATGCCAGGTTCTCCATGCCATTTAAAGGGACCATAAATTCTCAACATTTCTACAGAGGTAAAAGGGTTTTGTATACAAGCTTAGAGAGCGACTGTGCATCTTTCATTCAGGGTCCAGTAAGGCCAAGGGAAAAGAGGTCCACCGTCACTAGATAGCTGGGTGCTGTTGTTCAATAGCTGCCGTTGTGTTTGTTTCATCATGACCCCACTTGGAGTTCTCTTGGCAAAGCTACTGGAGTAGTTTGTCATTTCCTTCTCCACCTCATTTTACAGATGAAAAAACTGAGGCAGAGTTAAATCACTTTCCCAGGGTGACACAGCTAGTAAGTTTCTGAGGCCAGATTTTAATTCAAGACTTCCTGGTTATGACTGAGAGGGTGACAGCAACAGTGGCCCAGAGAACAGTCTAACAACTGGTAGTATTATGTTGGAAAAGGGGTGGCCCATTCCCATAGGAGTTGGAAGATAATATGCACTAATGGAGAAGGGTAGTATGGCATTTGGACCCTGATAGGATGGGGAAGATTATGGGTTGTTGTCCACACATGACATCCTAGACTGACTGAAGACAAGTGAACAAGAATCAGAGATGGCAGTCATTTAGAGGAGGAAGTGTGCTGTTCCCCACTCAGAAGCCAGTCCCCTGGGTAAATGCCTTCTCTGTGCCAGTTACAGGTCTGGGCTCTGCTGGGACCAGGGTAGGGGAAGAGGCACCTCCACTGAAATAGTCATCGATCCTTGAAAGTCTCAAGTCAGGAAGCAACAGAGAGAACATTGAAATGGAATAATGTGAAAGGAAACATTGGCCTCTGGTCTCTATTCTTGGCTGAGTGAGCATGCCTGAGCTGCTTCATGATGCTATTTCCTAGAGTCCTTTTTGAGACAGGGTTAGCTTTGATGTCAAACTCCAGATCTCCAAGCTTTTAATTGAGTTGAAAAGAAGCCAGTCACATGCCCAACCTCATTACCTTCCCTCCAGCTCATAAAAGTCATTTATTGGTCACAGGTTGGGAGGGAATTTAGGTAGCTTTTTTTTTTAAAAAACATAAAATAATATTCAAAGGGGATGTTTCAAAAAGTGTCTATTGGGAATCTTCTTTCATCTACTCTTGAAAGGATTATACTAAATCTCCAAGACATTTATTTTTCTTTTTCCATGCCTCTTAATTTTAAAAAATTATTCTAACCCTGACAAAAATAAACAGACACATTGCCATACAAAAAGAGCAGAAAAAGAGCTCAGTGTGAACTTATGAATCTATATTATGCACTACTATTATGCTCTATTATTGTGAATATTCTCAAAACATATAAATGTATATTATTTATATAATTTTATATATAATAAATATTCTAAGTAATAATAAATATAATAAATAAATAATGATTTATATTTACATATTATTATTTTATATATAATAAATATTCTCAAAAATATATAAATGCAACATGAGTTTCAATGCTGGCCTATTTCTATCAATCTTCTCCAGAATGTCATTAGTCTCTCTTATTCGCATTTTTAAATCTTTCATTGAAGTTCTTTTTCCTCTGCATTTGACATTACTAGACTCTTCTCCTGTTACTTTTCTACCCTCACCCACACCCCAAAAACCCCTTGCTTTATGGTAACAAATACTTGTGATCAAGCTAAACAAGACTGTCTAATCTGGTGAAAGATGCTAGGGCCAAGGCTCCATTGGCACAACCTCCTCCAATTAGGATCACCAGCAAACCATTAAAAGGCACAGAGGAGACTGTTCAGGGGGAGTTTGAGTTCTGTGGTAGTGCAGTAGTAACAGAGTAGTACTAGTGGTAATGGTATTAGTAGCAGCAGCAGCAACAGTAGTGATTGTAATTAATAGTAATAAATATAACTAGAATATCAGCATTTACATAATACTTCAAAGCTTGTGAATATCCTCAAATCAACTCTGGGATGTTGGGCCATTAAGTGAGATAAATGTTTGCTCTTTCCACCAAATTTGTTATGGTGTCTTAAAAGCATATGTGGTAACATGGTGATGGCGTCTCCAGTCTCTTAATTTGGAAGGGATAGAAAGTTGTGCATAGAAGATTTTCAATTTCATGTGCAGTCATCTTTTTTATTGTACTACTTTATGAAAATCCTTGTTTTATTCCACGAATTAAAATTACTTCTCACCCCAGTAGTGATTGGAGACAAGCAGACATAAGTCCATACTCTCACTCATATCACCCCCTTCCAAAATGACTCAGATGCCATCTTTATCTTTGTGAGGTAAATTCACCATATTTTCTGGAAGAGTCCCACCAACTCATTCTAAATAGTTTGGCCATTGTCTCATATATCTGGCAATATTAAATCATCACTTTATACTGTTTCAAAACTTTATTGATAAACTGACAAATGGTAAAAAGATAAGACTAAGTAGCTTTTAGATAAAGAAATCAAAACAATTTATAGTCATATGGAAAAATGCTCTAAACATTATTGATTAGCAAAATGCCAATTAAAACAACCTTGAAATAGAATTTTGTACCTGACAGATAATCTAAAATGAAAGAAGGGGATAGTGACAAATGATGGAGAGGATGTGAAAATATTGGGACACTAATTCATTGTTGGTGGAATTCTGAACTGATCCAACCATTTTGGAAAGCAATCTGGAATTATTCTCAAAATGTGATTAAACTACCTATCGCCTTTGACCTAGCAATGCTACTACTATCCTATTTTCAAAAATAATTAGAGACAACGGAAAAGTACCTATATGGTCTAAAATGTTTGTGGAAGTTCTTTTCTAGTGGCAAAGAACTGGAAATTGCAGGAATGCCTCTTAATTGGGAAATGGCTGAACAAGTTGTGGTATATGATTGTGGTGGGATACTATAGTGCTATCAAAAATAATGAACTCAATGATTTTAGAAAAACATGGAAACACTTATATGAAATAATGAAGAATGAAATGAGGAGAGCCAAGAGAACATTGTATACAATACCAACAATATTGCTTTAAGAAAAATTTTAACAAATAAGTTATTTTGATTATTATAGATACCCAAATTAACTATAAAAGACATATGAAAACACCATTTGTATCCAGAGATGCAACTAATAAATAGAAGTAAATGTAGAATATTTTTCCCCATACATACCTATTTGTGTCTAATGGCAGCCTTCTCTATGGTGGAAGGGGAAAGAAGAAAAAATAAATTTACATGATCATTTTGTTGTATATTTGGAAGGGATAGAAAGTTGTGCATAGAAGATTTTCAATTTCATGTGCAGTCATCTTTTTTATTGTACTACTTTATGAAAATCCTTGTTTTATTCCACGAATTAAAAATAATATTTAAAGAAAAAATTATGAAATGCTACAAAGGAAAGCATGTTCTTGTCAGTTCCCAAGATAATCATGTTGGTCTTTCCCTAAGGTTTAAGACTTCCTTCCTGCTTGGTGGTTTAGTTAAATGTTTCTCCTGGTTTTTTTCCTTTTCAATTTAAATATTCCCACTGGTGATGCCCAGTGGCTTCAGATACTTAATCAATATCATCTCCAAATAATCACACTGAAAACTGCCTCAAAGAGAAATGAGAAGACACAATGGCTGGAAAGAATATAAATGGGCAACAGAATACCACTGGTGACTCATCCATACATTGTGCCTTGAAGGCCTTGTCTAAGACAAGAAGGGACATCAGGGAGATGCACAGGCCCTACAGAATTGGTTTAGAAAAACAACTAGTCTGCCAGACTGTGCCCTCTACTGTCCAGGTCTGAATGAAGTTACTAAACAGTGAATAGATTCTAACCAAGTGCTCAGCAAAGTTTGTTACTCTGCTCTTGTGCTGATGCTAGTTAGGTGGATTTGAATTTGGTTGAACAGTAGAATCTGAAGAGTGATTATTTGGTGTTTCCTGGACAGGAGATCTCTCATGTCTGTCATGATTTGTTAAGACCTGGGCTATTTGTCATTTTTATCCATGACCTGGATAAAAGTAGAGATGGCGTGGTACCCGATGTGTATATTGCACAAATTTGCAAGAAATGATTAACAAATTGGGTAATAGGATTGGGATCCAAAACTACTTAGAGATAAATTAAATGTCTTCCCAATGGGATCAAGGGTTAAGAAAGTATGTCCATTATCAAAACTGCTGTCCAGCATAGTAGTAGAAATGCTAGCTCTAGCAATAAGGCAAGAAAAAGAAACTGAAGGAAGAAAAATAGGCAAAACTGTCACTCTTTGCAGATGACATAATAGTATATACTCAGAGAACTTTAGTGAATCAATGTAAAAAATATTTGAAACAATTAACTTTAATGAAGTTGTAGTATATAAAATAAGCCCACACAAATCATCAACATGTCCATTTATTACCAACAAAATCTGACAGAAAGAGAGAGAAGGAAAAATTTCATTTAAAATAACTACAGACAATAAAAAAATATTTGGGAGTCTACCTTCCAAGACAAACCGAGGAACTATATGACTGCAGTTACAAAACACTTTTCCCACAAATAAAGACAGATATAAATAACTGGAGAAATATTAATTGCTAATGGGTAGTAGGATGAGACAACTTATTAAAAATGACAATTCCACTTAAATTAATGTATGTATTCAATGCTGTACCAATCAAACTGCTGAAGAATTATTTTATAGAGCTAGAAAAAATAATAATAAAATTCATCTTGAAAAACAAAAGTTCAAGAATTTCAAGGGAATCAATGAAAAATGTGAAAGATAGGGGCCAAGCATTATCATATTTTAAAAAGAATTACAAAATGGTAATCATCAAAGCAATCTGATATTGGCTTAGAAATAGAGTGATGCATCAATGCAATAGATTAAGTATAGAGTACACAGTAGTAAATGATTACAGTAATCTAGTGTTTGATAAAACCAAAGATTCAACCATTTGGGACAAAAACACACTGGAATTGCTGGAAAAATTATTGGAAAAACTGGAAAGCAATTTGGAAGAAACTAGACATAGACAAACATATCACAACATATACCAAAATAAGGTCAAAATGTGTAGATGGTTTGGACATAAAAAGTGATACCATAAATAAATTAGGGGAGTATGGAAAAGTCTGCATCAGCTTTGTAGAGAAGGAAAGAATTTGTGACCATCCAAAATACAGAGAAGATCATGGGAAGAAAGATAATTTTGATTACATGAAATTAAAAGATTTTGAGCAAACAAAACCAATGTGGCCAAAAATAAAAAGAAAGTGAGCAACTGGGAGGAAAATTTTACAGCCAATTTCTCTGACAAAGGTCTCATTTCTCAAATACATAGAGAACTGAGTTCTTTTGTTGGAACAAGCTCATGTTCACTGAGAAGAACATTTGAACCACCCAGGATTTAGAACAATGACCTGAAAGGCCTCCAAGTATTCTTGGTGATATATTGGTGGAGCCCACCATGCTACCAGGAATCAAGGTCCTGAGTAGTGCTGGTAAGTATGGGCTCTGAGTCCTCTTGTTACCTCTCCATGGTACTCAGGGAGATACTGACAATGACACTGAATCAATGTTGATGACTGTTGCCTGGCACCTATTCCTAAGAAAACCTGCAACCATCCCTGGCTCGCTCCTTAATCATAAGTTTCTCTCATTTTTTGTGCCGAGAACGGGATCACTGATGAGCCTGACCATCAGAATCACATAATTTATTTATTTCTGTTCTAGCATTTCCCTTACAGGAAGTAGCTCATCACAAGCATTCATTGACTGGTATCTACTACATATCAGGGACTGTGCTGAGTACTGAATATAAAAGACAAAAACGAAACAATCCCTGCTCTGAAAACGCTTGCATTCAAATACTGGAGGCAGCATCACATGTATAAAGTTAAAAATTAATGCAAGGCAGTCTGGGGAAGGAAGACATTAGAAGCCTGGATAATCATGGAAGGCTTCATGTAAAGGACAGCACTTGAGATTAGACTTGAGGGAACTCAGGAATTCTAAGGGTCAGAAGTGGGGAGATGGCTTCTAGGCATGGGAGAGGGCTAATACAAAGGTATGAATATGGGAGATGAATTGTCTTATGTGAGAAACAGCAAGAAAGCCAATATATCTGGACCAGAGTCTATGGAAACAAGAAATATGCATGAAGACTGAAAAAGTAGGAAGGAGGTACTGTAATAATAGCTGCTGTAAAACATCCCCTACCAAAGGTGTGTGACTCCATCAAATACATACAGAGTGCTTGGGAAAGTAGGCTTGAGATTAAAGAATGCATCTGCACAAGGGGAAACACAAGCCCTGGCTGCAGGGTGTGTTCCTCTCCTGGTTGGTCAGTTCTCAAAGAGTTCCCATTGGGCATGATTTTTCTCTTTCCTGAGCTCAGTTATTAATTCAGTATGCCCTTGGTTCTCAATATTGCAGACAAGCCATAAGCTAATCTAGAAATAACATTTAGAATATTAATGAAAAGGTGGAAAACCCAATATATCTTGGACCCTTTGAAACTGGTAGGTCTTCTTTCAGTCAAAAGCAAGGGGAAGGAGACCTGGCAAAAGCTAAAACCTTACACACACACACACACACACACACACACACACACACACACACACACACACCACTCCCAGGCAATTCTTCCTCAGTGGTATACTGGAAAACTGAAGGCTTCATTTTCTGGGAAAGCTTCTCATTCTCAACAATTCAATGCTTGCATGCATATAGTACTCAGAGAGTAAAGTGAAATCCCATAGACAATCAGAACACTTCATCTGGCACCATCACATGCTCTTCCAAGCCTCCTTTGCACTTTGTCTAAGACCTTTCAACTGATCTCTTGCCTATTTGTTTGTTTGGTTGGTAGGTACATATTCTTACCTTTTTAAGGAATCAGGGTGAAATGCAGCAGGACAGTTTCAACCTCACCCTTTCACATGAACGTTCAGTGCTCTGGTTTACTGATTTTGTACTGGATTCTATTTAAATGCTGTTCTCCGTAGCTCTCTCAAGAATCTGGTTTACAAGTGTATTTTTCTTCTTATTTTTCCTAGGTAATGATCACCTAGAAATGTCTAGCAGGGATGTCTCGTAGGGTGGATGTGGTGGCTGCTTCCATGAGTCATCAGAGTCATCTGCTTCCCCTGCACTTTGAAGCAGCCACCAAGCAGGGAGGTGGTCACTCCAACAGTATGACAGGATGGAAAGAAAGGCGTCTTGCTTGGGGCTTGCCTTCTTCTACATCAATCCTGGGAGGCACAGAGTGGCCCTCTGGCCCACTGCCACCCTGACATTTGGGAGCCATTCCAGGCCTATAAGAGCATGCCCTCTCTCCAGTCAATATTGCTTACGGTGAGGGTGCCAGGTGAGATTTATAAGGGTCAACTCTGGCACCAACAGAAACTATTCTAATTGTAGATGTCAAAGAGAAAATGAAGTATCTTCAAAAAGGAGAACAAATCTTCACTGACTGGGGAGGGTGATTGAGGGCGTCTATCAAGATGTTTTATTACTGTTGGATTCAAGGACACAGATTGCTTTACTTCCTACAAATGAGGGCTCTAGAAAATCTAGGTAAAGGGCAGAAACCAAGAACTGAAAGCTGGAAAATAGCACCTTCATTTGCTAAAAACCAAACTTAAGCCAAGCCATATTAATTTTAGTGAACCAAAACTTGAAAAACACACACCTAATAAATCAACTGTGATGAGAAGGAAAACTTTATTCATTGATTCTTTTCTGAAGTAATTCTTATCTTCATTCTTCCTCTTAAAACCAACATGAACAAAACTAAACAACATTTTCCCCCCATCTCTGCTGCAAATTTTTCCCTCTTCCTAACTGGGGAAGGGTACCACCCTCTTCTCAGTCATCTAGGCTTGCAGCCTACATCTCCTTACTAGCTAGTGCCCCTCTCTGCCCTGAAATTATAATCAGGGCTCTTATTTCCTTATGACCAACCACAAGCATTCCTCTCCATCCTGGAATGTGACCCAGAACTGTGTATGAGCAAGGGGATTGCCAAACCACACCAGGTCTTGTGGACAGTGCCAACCCAGGGCTCCCTGTAATCTCTTTCTGACCAGTTCCCTGACCCCATTACTGTCTCCGAGCCATGAACGCTGGAAGCTGATGTCACTGGTGCAGCCTCCAAGGTCCACTGCTGGTGTGGTCTCCAAGAGAACCTGTGCTCTGGGCTGGTCCCCAATCCAGTGTCACAGACCATTCCTGCATACCTCCTAAGATGTCTTGAACTAGAAAAATGCCTCACTTTGCTGCCGCCGCAGAATTCTATTTGTCTTGTTATTTTAAAGTTGTTTGGAGGGAAATGTTGGGAAATTTGGTTGGGTTGTTGCTGCTACTCTTGTCGTCTTAGATCCACCACATATACTCATTGCCCAGTACCTCATTCTTAAGTGTATCTAGGAATGCATTGTTTATTCATATTTCTTTTATTGATTAAAATTTTCATGGCGATATCATCTGTAAAGAATGCATCTATTTCTGCCTTTCAGCATTTGTTGTTAATGCAGCCTTTAATTCTCAGAATACTGATAAATTTTATAAACATTCTGCATGATGTTTAATCAATTAATCAATAGAATTCATCAAGTGACTGCTATGTGCCAAGAAGCCTATCAGGTGCTGTGGATTTGTTCTTCAGTTGTTTTCACTCATGTCTGACACTTCATGATTTTGGGGGCTGTCTTCTTGGCCAAGATACTGGAGTGGTTTGCCATTTCCTTCTCCAGATCATTCTTCAGATGGGGAAAGGGAGGCAGACAGGGTTAAGTGATTTGCCCAGGGTCACAAAGCTATCAAGTGTCGGAGGTCATCCTGACTCTAGGCCTGGCTGTATCCAATGTGCCCCTAGCTGCCCAGATACTGTGAATACAAAGACAAAGTAAAACAAAACATTCCTGACCTCAAGCACTTTTCTGTGTGTGTGTGTGTGTCTGTGTCTGTGTCTGTGTGTCCGTGTATATATATGTGTGTGTGTGTCATATTTCATTATGTATGGTGCCTTTAATAACAGTAAAACTTCCTTTTTTCTTGACAACATCTATTTTACTATTACTTCATTTAAAATCACTGTCCTACTACCATGGATTTACATACACTTGAAAGGAAACTTTGAGGTGATCTTCTTTACCCTCCTTTTTATAGCTGAATTAACTTAAGCCCAGAGAGGTTCAATGGTTTGCCTATGGAAACATAAACAGAAAATGGTAAAACTGGGATTTGGATCTAGAATCTGTGATTATAAATCCAAGTTCTTTCTACATATTAACAACTTTCATGATGCCTACTTTTTGGATTCAACTGAAACATAGTACATTTTATTTCATTTATTTAACTCTTTCTGTGTTTTTAGAGGGAGAATATTTTTTTATATGCAGAAGTTGCTGAATTCTGTTTTCTCACCCATTTACTAACTTAGCACAGTGTCTGGCACATACATGCTTAATCAGTGTTTATTGATTGACAGATTAACTCTTCTGTTTATAGGCTAATTAAAGCCATTACTATTCAAGATGATCATTGTCAAGTTTGGTTTTCTCTCAGTCAAATCTTGTTAAATTATCATTTCAAATTACTTAAATCAACACTAGACACCTGTAGATTGTTTCATTTAAAACCCTCCAATCCCAATCTCTACCATCACAAACAGATCACCCTGACCCCCTTTCTTATCTCCTGTAAACCTCCTTACAGCCCACACTCTTATCACCACCACCTGTAGACATTCCTTCCACCTTTCCATTCTGCCAGATTCCAAGCCTAAATCCCATAAAAAGTAACTTACACCAAACCTGAGGCCACTTCCTTATGCTCAAAAATTCCCACCCTCATCCCATGGAATTGCAATGACTTCTCCATTCTCATGGTGGGAAATGGGTATGAGGCAAAGTAACAGTAAGCACCCCAGCATACACAGAAGGGCCTGTTATCACAGGTTTTTTGATCTGCTTTTCTAAAAGGAAACCAACTTGAGGGGCTAAAAATCACTTTAATCAAGCACATGTATCATTCACTTAGTTAAGGGGGAAAAGTCAGCCCCCTGAACTTCAGAGAAAATGCAAACAGCGAAATAAAGATCAACAGACATGCTTCCAACCGTCTGACCATAAGCAATACATACCTCACAGATCAACAGACGGATCCAACTTGTCTGACCATTACATACATACATAGTTACCAGAGAGAGAAGCACCAGTATCTGAGTTTTCAAAGCTGGGGTGGGGGGCCTCCTTAGCAGCTGCCCAGAGCCTCCTCTGTCCAAACACTTCCACTGAGTAAGCCCCAAAGTAAAACCTCACCTCAGAGCCAGAGGACATTACAACCCTTGAGAACCAACACCTCATTAGAAAATTAACAAAAGGTGTGGACCTTCCTACAAACCTTCCCAGGCCCATTAATGTTTGGGGAAGATCTTCTTTAATCACCTTATTCAATCAGGGGCACTTGATTATAGTAAAACAAAAAATGCATTATCAATACTGGCAGCTCTGACTGTATATGGTATATATACTATATACTCTTTTTATCTTCTCAGCCCTTCAGTCTTTCTGGCTTCTGGCAGTGTTCCTACTTCACCTAAGTCACACAATGATTTTTCCTCCATATGAAGAATACTTTCCCAGCAGTAAATATCATTTCATCTTTATGGGTATGCCAGCTACATGTGAGCCACTCATCACCAGCACTCTGGCCAGTGGATAGTGGATTCTTTGGTCTTTGACACCCATAGAAAAATACAAACTAAAGTCACCGATACCTCTGCCATCCATGACAGTGCTATTGAAATAGGACCCAAATTCCCATGAAGCTCAGAAACCTCAACCCAAATTTCTTTTTGTTTCAACACCAACCAGAGGAAGTTATATTTGATTATGAATATAATAAGGAGTTACTGGAGTCTGTTGGTGAGAGGGCTGATGTGGTCAGACTTTCCTTAGTAAAATTACTGTGTAGGGTTCATGAAGGCTGGATTGAATTATGGGGAAATTTGAGGCAGGGAAACTAGGAGAGAGATGATGAAGGCCTAAATGAGGGTAATGGTTCTAGGAGTAGAAAGAAGTGAATGCAGGTTGGGTGAAGGAGAGTAAGAATGCAAGGATGGCAGACGTATCTCAGGTAAACCTGGATGACTGGAAGGATGATGGTGAATTTGACAGAAATGCGGGAGGAAGAGGGACAGATTTGGGAGGAAAGATAACGCCTTCTGTTTGGTTTTATTTGGTTAGAGATGGCTCAGGGCGCCTTCAGATCATTCTCCTTCAGTCCCCTATATGAAGGTCAGGTTGGATGCTTGGCTCGATAATTTGGCTCTGAGACAGATCTTTTGTACTGATTAAACTATGGCATTTTATGGCCCATTTCCTGAATAATTTATTTGTACTGATTTTATGAGTACCTGCTCTGAGTTTGCTGACCCTATAAAAATGGAAAGCTGACAATGTTGTTGTCTCAAATTTGGGGAATGGCACGTTTCCCTAACAGGATTCATTGATTCTGTGCTAAGGAAGATGAACCTCCTGTTTCAGCCACTTATCTTGGCTGCTGAAATTGCTGTGCTTGGGAATCCAGGGGCAGCATTTTTACGACAGTCTCCAGAAGTGCCTCCCAGAATATTTAGCTACCAAAATGTTACCTTGATAGACATACAGTCTGAAAGGAAAGGGCATGACCACCTATGAACTTTTCTTCAACCACAGGCTCAAAATACCAAAAAAAAAGAAAAAAAAACAAACCTGATCCCTCATGCCATGAAGCAATTGTACCAGCTCTCACTTTTCATTCACTTTCCCAAAGTAGTTAAAATGCAACAGCTGGGCTTTTGAATAATATATGTTCTGACCCAGGAAGGAGGAAATCACCCTTCCCTGTCAAAGTCTAGAGCAAATGTATCTGGCATCTGACAGCAGGCCCCGCTTCTGCAAGAACTCTTTCCCTAGCCTCCTCAAAGTTAGTGCATTTCCTATGAAATCGTCTCCCACTTGCATTGTAGATTTTTTCTTTACCTCTGGTTGACTGCATGTTGTCTCCTACATTAGATCAGGAGTTACTGGAGGGCAGAGATGAAGTTTTTGCCTTTCTTTGTATTCTGAATGCATAGCACACAGTGCCTAGAACATTATAGATTCCAAAGAGAGATCCAGTTAAGGAAAAAGAGAGTATTTTACTTTTATTTTTCTAATAATATTTCAAAATATACCCACTAGATTTCCACTGAACATAAGTAGATAGATAGATGGATGGATAGATAGATAGAGACAGAGAGAGAGAGAGAGAGAGAGAGAGAGAGGGAGAGAGAAAGAGAGAGAGAGAGAGAGAGAGAGAGAGAGAGATAGGTGGATATATAGCTATAGATAAATATAAACATATAATTTATATATATATACATACATATATAATGACTCTAACAATGAATTGAAAGATTCAACAGAGCCAATGTTTCCATTATGCAAAGCCACAGGAACATGCTGAAACAGCACAATTTGACTTCAAAAGGAATTTTGGCAGACTGGAATGATAAAAACTGAACCCATAAAATGAATATGATAGAGGCAAATATATTGTTCTGTGCTTGGTTTCAACAGGTCAACTAATAGACAGGCACCAAGAATGGATCAAACACTGACTACTTGCCAGGCACTGTGCTAGACACAAGGGGTACAGATAAAAGCAAGAAGAAAGATAATCCTTGTCCTCAAGGATCTTACATTCTCATGAGGGAAAACAACACAAAAAAATTAGCTGAAAAATGGAATGGGGAGATGGATAGGGGGAGATGCCTGCAAGGTAGGGGGGGGGGACATGGTGCTAAAGTCCAGAAAGCAAGAAGCTGAGCCATGAGGACAGTGACTAGGATGGAGAAGGTGTGGCCAAACAACTTGTGTATAGAAGAGCTGGGGGTTTTAGTGGACTGCAAGCTCAACATTAGTCAATAATATCAGTCCATAAATCAGATGTGATCTTAATAATGATAGTAATAATTGTCCAGTCGTTTCAGTCATGTCCAACTCTTTATGATCCCATTTGAGGTTTCCTTGGCAAAGATGTTGGAGTGGCTAGATGTTTTCTTCTCTAATTCATTTTACAGAGCAGGAAACTGAGGCAAACCAGGATTAGTGACTTGCCCAAGGTCATATAGCAAGGAAGTGACTGAGGAACTAAGGTCTTCCTGACTCAGGATGGGCATGCCATCCACTATGTCACCTAGCTGCCCATAATGTTAATGAACATACTTCCAAGCCCACCAAGAACATTATAAATGCTATCTCATTTGTGAGGCAGATACTATTATTCTGACCTTACACAAGGAGAAATTGGACCACCAGGAGAGTAACTTGCACAGGGTCACAATGCTAGAAGTGTCTGGAGGCCAGTTTGGACTCTTCCTGGCTCCAGGTCCATCCCTGTAGTGACACTATATGACAGCTTCTCAGGCATTAGGCTTCCTGCCAGAGGAAATGTGTGCTCAGAGTTAGGTGAGCTGGGAAGGCTACATCTGGACTACTGAATTCAGTGCTAGTGAAAGGCAAGTGTGGCGTGAGCCTGTCAGGGGAGTGCCATTCATCTCCAGTGCTCTGAGCAGCACCTTTGCCATGGTGGAGAAAGTGGCAGGGAGGAGTGCAGTGGACACAGAACTCATCAGTACCAGAGGAGAGGACAGATTCTGAAGGCTAAAGAAGCTTATGCCAGAAAAATTGAGGGTCTGGTGAAAACACTTCCTTGCAGGTAGGCTGAAACTTAAGGTAAAGTTACTAGCACACATCAAGAATTCAGAACTCATGAGGTCAAACCAGAAAACACATTTCAAGGGGTGAAGCCATGATGGAGGAATAGCAGCATGGACTTTCTAGAGCGCTTCTGCCAAGCCCAGCAAAATACCTGTAAAAAATGTCTTTAAACAAATTCTGGAACTGCAGAACCCACAGAATGATGGAATGAAGCAAATCTCCAGCCCAAGACAGCCTGGAAGATTGACTGAAAGTGTCTATCCCATGCCACACTGGGAGCAGAGTGCAGTCCAATGTGGGCCACATCAGCATTGAGCAGGCCTTGGGGAGACTGAACCTCTCACACCTGTTGTGGTTTCCAAACTTCATGGCCCCAAGATGCTGAGGATAAATTTGAAGGTCAGTGAGAAAAGCCTTTGGGATAAGTGCAGGACAGAAGAGTGATCTGGCCCCAGCCCCAGGGCAGAAGAGGGGCAAGGGGGCAGAGGAATCCACTGCAGCCACAGCAGCAGGAGGGGCAGCTGCAGTCACTATTTCTGGAGCTCTAGACCCACAGATTGAGGGGGGGATCGAGAGACTGACAGTACACCCCCACTCCCACTGGAAGCAGAGAACTACCTTGACAAAGAGCTCAAAAATCAAGTAAATGGCTGGGGAAATGAGCAAAAACAAGAAAAAGAATCAGACTATAGAATCTTACTTTGGTGAGGAGGTAGACCAAAACATGCAAACAGAAGACAACAAAGTCAAAACTCCTCCGTCCAAAGCTTCCAAGAAAAATATGAATTGATGTCAGGCCATGGAAGAGCTCAAAAAGGATTTTGGAAGTCAATTAAGAGAAGTAGAGCAAAAATTGGGAAGAGAAATGAGGGCAATGCAAGAAAATAATAAAAAAACAAGTCAACTGCTTGCTAAAGGAGACCCAAAAAAATGCGGAAGGAAGTAACACTTTAGAAAAATAGACTAACACAAATGGCAAAGGAGATCCAAAAAGTCAATGAGAAGAAGAATGCCCTAAAAAGCAGAATTGACCAGATGGAAGAGGAGATCCAAAAGCTCAGTGAAGAAAATAATTCCTTTAAGATTGAAATGGAGCAGATGGAAGCTAAAGACTTTATGAAAAATCAAGAAATTATAAAACAAAACCAAAGGAATGAAAAAAATAGCAGACAATGTGAACCATCTCATTAGAAAAACAACTGAACTAGAAAGAAGATCCAAAAGAGACAATTTTAAAATTGTGAGACTACCTGAAAGCCATGATCAAAAAAGAGCCTAAGCAACATCTTTCAAGAAATTATCAAAGAAAGCTGCCCTGATATTCTAGAAACACGGGGCAAAATAAATATTGAAAAAATCCACTGATCACCTCCTGAAAGAGATCCAGAAATAAAAACTCCTAGGAATATTGTAGCCAAATTAGAGAGTTCTCAGGTCAAGGAGAAAATATTACAAGAAGCCAGAAAGAAACAATTCAAGTACTGTGGAAATACAATCAGAATAACACAAGATCTTGCAGCTTCTACATTAAGAGATCAAAGGGTTTGGAATATGATATTCCAGAAATCAAAGGAACTAGGATTAAAACCAAGAATCACCTACATAGCAAAATTGAGTATAATACTTCAGGGAAAAAAATGGTCATTCAATGAAATAGAGTACTTTCAAGCATTCTTGACAAAAAGATCAGAGCTGAATAGAAAACTTGATTTCAAATGCAAGAATCAAGAGAAACATGAAAAGGTAAATAGGAAAGAGAAATCATAAGGGACTTACTAAAGTTGAACTATTTACATTCCTACATGGAAAGATAATATTTGTAACTCTTGAAACCTTTCTCAATATTTGGGTAGTTGGAGGAATTATACATATATATCCAGACAGAGAGCACAGGGCAAGTTGAATAGGAAGGGATGATGTCTTAAAAAGTATAATTAAGGGGTGAGAGAGGAATATATTGGGAGGAGAAAAGGAGAAATGGAATGGGGCACGTTATCTCTCATAAAAGATGCAAGAAAAAGCTTTTTCAATAGAGGGGAAAAGGAAGGAGATAAGAGGGAAAAAGTGAAGCTCACTCTCATCACATTTGGCTTAAGGAGGGAATAACATGCATGCTCAATTTGGTATGAAAATCCATCTTACACTACAAGAAAGCAGGGGAGAAGGGGATAAGTGGGGTGTGGGGGGATGATACAAGTGAGGGAAAATGGGAGGAGGGAGTAATTAGAAGGAAACACTTTTGGGGAGGGACAAGGTCAAAAGAGAGAACAGAACAAATGGGGGGGTAGGATAGGATGGAGGGAAATATAGTTAGTCTCACACAACACAACTGTTATGGAAGTCATTTGCAAAACTACACATGTATAGCCTGTGTTGCATTGCTTGCTTTCTCAGTGCAGATGGGTGGGGAGGTAGGAAGGGAGAGAAGTTAGGACTCAAAGTTTTAAAAATGAATGTCAAAAGCTGTCAAATGTCAAAAATGTACAACTGGGAAATAAGAAATACAGGTAATGGGGTATAGAAATCTATCTTGCCCTACAAGAAAAGAGAGATGATGGGAATAAGGGAAGGGAGGAGTGTGATAGAAGGGAGGTCAGATTGGGGCAAAGGGTAAAGAAAGTGCATGGTGTCTTGGGGTAGGGGTAAGGGAGAGATGAAGAGAAACTTTGGAATTCAAAATCTTGTAGAAATTAATGTTGAAAACTAAAAATAAATAATTTTTAAAAACCCACATTTGGAGAAACCAGGATGGACTGTCAAAATCATGTCCTTGGGCATCTATGCCCTGCAACTCCACAAAAGATATACTCCATACTCTCTGCCTGTTGAGGGGGGCCTGCACCCTGAGGGATGGAAGGTCCTGGGAAGGGCACATAAGACTATCCTATACATAGATACCCAAAGCCACCATGTCAGCTCTCAGACACTGAACTCTATCCTACTTGTGGAAGCCATATCTTATTTAAGGTAGTAGTAGGTAACCTAGAAGCTGATGTGAGAATGTAAGGACTGTAGAGATCTGTTCCTTTTCAACTAATCCATAAACATTTATTAAGTGACTACTACAGGACAAGCACTGTGCTAAGTGGTAAGGATACAAGAAGAGGCAAAAGATATTCTGTCCTCAAGCAGCTTATAATCTTATGTAATTTTCAGGCAAAACTCACTGGATCTTCCATTGAAATGAAGCCCAATTTCTGAAGTCCCACGTGGAGCTGCTTATAAGAACCTAGTCCAGGCTCCAGTTTTTCCTTCACTCAGGGAATGAAAATCAGACTTTAAGCTCTTTGTTTTCTCCTTATGAAAGGTAGTTTTGTGGATGACCTAACTTCCACCAAGAAACATAACAAGAAATATTTGCCTCCGCTGCTAGATTTGGGTCTTTTGCATTTGAGGAAGAACATGAAGACATTAACCACTGAGTCAAAGCTTTTTGATTTGGACAAATAAATCACAAGTCAAGGCTTTGGGCACAGTTATGAGAGATAATTTACAAAAGCAAGAAATAAAATAAAAGTGAAGATGAACTATTGACTGACAGCAAGAAGGGCAATCTTTAACTTAATTAAAAATTGCCTTTCATCATACAGCTCATAAAATGCAAGGACTAGTGAGATACCATACATTTGGAAATATCATTTCATCAATGGGAGGCCCAAAAACAATAGAATAAACTCCAAGAAGGAGGCACAGAAAGGAGGGGAGGAGAGAGTATAAACCAACCATCCATTCCATGAGTCCCTCATCCACCCTCACTGCAGGCTGTGAAGAGCCTGGAAGGCCATTCTCAGGAAGGTCATCTGATCCATGTGCAGGGTGGCATAGGCAGCTTCACAGATCCTTTCTGACTCTTAGAATCTAGGACTCTTCCTCCCCTCCCTGAAGAATCATGGAGTGCTAGAATATAGGATATTAGAAAGGAGTTAGGAATATTTGGGTCTAATTTAGCCTCTGACACTTACTAGCTGTGTAACCCAGGCTAAGTCACCTAACCTCTCTGGGCATTAGCTTCTCATCTATGAAATGATGGGGTGGGACCCAATTGCCTCTAAGGTCACTTCTGACTCTAGATCCAGGATTCTAGGATCCTAAACTTTCTTTAAATTCTGGCTGTGTGCAGCCCCCTGGGCGAGGCAATGGAAAAGCTACAGTGTGTAGATGAGTCATGATATCAGCCACAATGCACAGTTCCAGAGCTTCACTATCATATACCCCCTTCTCTTGTCAGTACCCCTCCCTCCCCAGCTTCCCTGTCTCTTTCCTTCACAAAGGAATTATAAAACTCAAAAGATTCTCAGTTCCCCAGGATCCATTGGAAACTCCCTAACCACAGTCTAACTACTTTTGCTCGGGGCAGTGATACCATTAAATGTTCAAGAAGGCTCTAAAATCTGCATTTTACTAAATGCTGGGGGGGGGGAGGTCGAGAAGGGGCCAAACTTTCAAATATGGGAGGAGCTAGTTAACTCATCCTTTCAACCCTACACCTTGGCCCCAACTGTTCCCATTCAGGGGACCAATCCACTCCCTTCATTTAAATTGTAGCTCCTTGACCAGACCAGCTTCACCAGAAAGCCCTCCCTGCTTAGCCATTCTCCCCTCCTCCCATTCAATCACTGATTTGCCTAGCATCTTGGAACCCTTTCATGAGTTTTGGAGAGTTATGATCACAGATATATTTCCCCAGTGCCATTCTCCCCTCCTCCCATTCAATCACTGATTTGCCTAGCATCTTGGAACCCTTTCATGAGTTTTGGAGAGTTATGATCACAGATATATTTCCCCAGTCCACACTATAAAACTTAGCTCCCCTCTTTGACTCCTACCCCCGAGTAAGTGAAAAATATTGACTTCTTCATCCACGTCCACATTTAGAGTACATTGATTGCATGGCACCCTGATGAGACTCATTCGAAAAGTGCCAGAGGGCTGATAATTGAGCTCAGCTCTCTCCTGACAGAGTCCAGGCTGTCTGCCTGACTCTGACCTTCTCCATGGTGATAACCCAGACAGTCTTCAATGAGAGCTTTCCAAATGACTTCAGTTCTTGCCTAGGTCCAAAGGTTTTTTTTACAAAGTAAGCTCACTCTGCTTCCAAAGACAGCAGCTAACATGTATAACAAAAGAAAGTCTTTCTGATTTTGATGACAAAACCAAAACAAGACAAAGCAAAACTCATGTCCTAGGGTCCTCCTGTGTGGTTGTGAGCTTCTACTTTGTAACCAGGACATTTTTCTTTTATCTATGGCTTTGTTTGTGGTTTTTATGGAGTGATTCTCTTCTTCCAATATTACCTCTTGAGCATCTTCTACCCCATAATACTTACTCACTGGGTTTGTGTTTTCTTTTGTTTGTTGCTATGTCCAACTTTAGTTCCTGACTTGGGACTTTGTGCCAGTGCCAATCTCTATTCCCTCCTGTACTTCTGAATGATATGGACAGGTTTTATTGGTTCCTGCTCTTGATTTCTTGAACTCCCGACACTGGGTTCCACCTCTCTGGGCACATTTATGTGTGTGTCAAAACTGTATCTTTTTCTGAACACCGGATCACCACTACCCCTTTCTAGTCAGTATAGTAAGTTTATAAGTAGACAGTATCAAGGGGCATAAGCAAGAAATGAGATTGTAAAGGGGAATCTGGAAGTCATGTACAAACTGTTCCAAGAATCAAAGGAGCAAGCCTCACATAGCAATTAAAATCTGTATCCTGGAAATAAGTGCTGCATCAGCAGAAGCTATCCTGGTGCCACTGTCAGGGTTCTTGATCCTCTGATTTGAAAATCTCAGACAAATTCCCAAAATCTACAGTTCCAGGTTAACAAACATAAAAAAGTTCTGATAACTTTGAGAGAACATGAACTTTGAAAGCTTCACCAATAACTAACCCCAAGGTAGTCCAGATCAGTTAGTCTGTTTTCCTCAAAGCCCTGTAAAAATGAGAACTCAAACTCCTCCGTCCTGAGCACCCTTCCATCTTCATCAGGTCCATGTGACTGAGTGCACCCAACAGTAACCCATGCTTACATGGGTGATGATCTGGCCTTTCCACTTCCTCATTATCTTCCCCATACTCCCTGCCTGCCTTCACCATTGCATCTCCTGTTCTCATATCATCTGCCCCATACCTCTTTCACAGGTACCTCTGTGCCTAATTAAATTGTGATTGCTGCCCTGTTTCCCACAGGCAATTGGGGGTACACAAAGAATAGCGACTTTTCGTATAAATAGCTTTGATGCCTTCTTCTGAAAACTGCCTGTTCTTAGCCTTTAATCATTTATCAATTAGGGAATGGTTCTTATTTTGGTAAATTTGACTCAGTTTCCTATTTACTTGAAAAATGAGACCTTTATCAGAAAAACTTGCTGTAATTTTTTTCTATCAACCTATTGTCTATGGCATCTTTTAGTAAAATGTAGTTTCCCTGATTACCTATTTTAATTAGGTCCATATTTGCTTTTCCTTGGTCTAAGATCTGAATTGCCACTTTTACCTTTTTTACTTCAGTTGAAGTATAATAGGTTCTCCTTCAGACCTTTATCTTAACTCTGTGTGTGTTTCTATTTCAGTTGTTTCCGTTCCCATATTCTGGGATTCTGGTTTCTAATCCATTCTTCTATCTGCTTCTGTTTTATGGGTGAACTCTTCTCATTTACACTCACAATTATGATTACTAACTGTGTAGTTCACTCTATTCTACCTCTCTCTCTCTCTCTTTCTCTCTCTCTCTCCCTCTCTCTCTCTCTCTCTCTCTCTCTCTCTCTCTCTCTCTCTCTCTCTCTCTCTCTGTCTCTCTCTCTCCACCCATTCTGCCTCTCCCTTTCTCTTTCCCCTAGTATATCCCTCTTTCTCACATCTTAATATTTTTTTGGAGTTCATCCCAGTTGACTTGCACTCATTCCTTCTGTGTATACTTCTAACTGACTAAATAATGATGAACTTTGTGCAAGTTACATGTATCATCTTCCCCATATGAATATAAAGAGTTTATTTAATCTTTTATGATGGCTCTTTGATGTTTACTTTTGAACTTCTCTTTAGTTGTGTTTGAGTGTGACTTTTTCTACTCAAGTTTTGTCTTTTCATCAGGAATGCCTGAAATTTCTCTGTTTCCTTAAATATACATTGTTTTTCCTAAAGGATTATAGACAGTTTTGCTGGGTAGATTATTCTTGGTGGTAATGCTAGGTCCTTTGCCTTCTGGAATATCATCTTCCAAGCCTTTAATATGGAAGCTGCTCAATCTTGTGTGATCCTATCTGTGCTTCTACAATATTTCAAGTTTTTTTCTTTCTGTATGCTTACAATATTTCTACTAGACTTAGGGACTATGGAATTTTCCTCTAATATTCCTGCAAGTTTCCACTTTGAGATCTCTTTCAGGAGACAATTGGTGGATGCTTTCAGTTTATTCTTTACTTTTTGGATATAAGATATTTGAGCATTTTCCTTGTATAATTCTTTGATGTATCATGTCAAGACTCTTCTTTGTTTGTGGCTTTCAGGTAGTCCTTTAATTGTTAATTGGTCTCTTCTGCCTATTTGTGGTGTCAAAAAACCAGAAATTGCAGGGATGCCCATTCATTGGGAAATGGCTGAACAAGTTGTTGTATATGATGGCGGTGGAATACTGCTGTGCTCTAAGGAATGATGAGCTCGATGATCTTAAGGAAACAAATATGAAAAAATTTGCCAAAAAATATAATGAGGAGTGAAATGAGCAGAACAAAGACAATGTTGTATACAATAATAACAATATTGTTTTAAGAAGAACTTCGAGTGAATCAGTCATTTGGCTTAATTAACTCCAAGGGACATATGAAGCAACATGCTATCTGCATTCAAAGAAGGAACTGATAAATAGAAGTACATATAGAAGGGTTTACGTGTGTGTGTATGTGTGTGTGTTTGTGTGTGTGTGTTTGTGTGTGTGTGTGTGTGATGTGTGTGATCGTAACCCTTGTTAGGGTAGGGGAGAGGAGGAAAAAGGAAAAAAGAAATTTAGATAAGTTTTTTCTACATCTTAAAGGAATAGCAAGTTGGACATAATAAATTTGCAGTTTCATGGGCAATCTTTTTTTTTTTTTGTATTATTATACTGTTAGGAAAAGCTTGCTTTATTCCATAAATTAAAAATAAATTTTTTAAATAAGGAAAACAGTTGTTTCTTCTCAATCTATTTTCCAGGTCAATTACTTTTCTGCTGTAATGTTTCACATTGTCTTCTATCTTTTTCATTGTTTTGGCTGTGTTTTATTGTCTCTCCTGCCTCTCAGAAGGAAAGGCATTATAGATTTTGAGCAGATATTCCTTTTGTAATGATGAAAACTTAGCCTCTTCCATATCCCTCCACATACCTCACATCTCTCACACCTAGGGAGGGATTGGGGAATGAGAACCCAGTAGAAACTACCCCAGTGCCAAAGAGGCTTAGAATTCCAGGTGTTAGCCCACATTGTCTACCTCTCTCCTCTGTCATTCTGGTAATAAGAATAATGTATTTCAATAAATTGTTAAGGTTTCCAAGCACCATCTTGGAAGATGGGCAGCATAGATGTTATCTGACCTCTTTTCCAAGGGAGGGATCAGCAGCAGGCAGCTCAAAGAGAGCCTCTGCCTTCTACAAATATGCACGTGGTTTAAGTGTTAGAGCCAGAGGGTGAATTCCATCCCTTCTGGCTCCAAGATAAGAGAATATTAACTGGAAGAAAATAGGATTTTCTGGCTGCCCTTTCTCAGCCAAATATCACAGTACCCTAAAGTGTATTATCATTTTAATGGATCAGTAGCAGGAAGTCATTTTAATTAGCTGAAGATATTGAAAGCCAGAATAAACAGACATCATTTTTGAAGTACTTGGGGGTGGCTGGTGGAGTCTTCCCCATCCAGCACTTCCAAAGCCTTCCTTCAAAGAGCTGATTCCAGCTTCTCCTACATTGGGGCAATGGAGGTGGCCCAATGGGCCTAACTAGCTGAGAGTACTCATCCTGCAATAACTGCCTGATAAATTTGAACAGTCTTTGTCTCTGACACACATTTCAAAATTAATAAGAGCCCTTAGAGGGACCAGACTTACTACTCATCATGAAATATGACCAACCTTGCTCTTCCTTAAAAGTGTTATCTTTGGTTTTTGCTGTAAATTAAGTTGAAAGAGTAGTTTATGGGAATTCTCCTCTAAATCAGTCCCAGACATATCCTGAGACCTGCTGGATGTGAAGCCAGTTCTGCTGCATGATCTTGGCTGTTGGAAATGGGGTATTGACCAAAGTTCTGATGAACAGAGTATGCAATGGAAGCTTCTACAGTAAAATAATATTTCTGAATTAAAATGACAAAGGACCCCAAGGCATAGAATTCTGTTTAATTCATAAGCTTCAGGGGTTGGGGTGGAGTTGGGAAGGGAGAACATGGATCAGGGAAGGCCACATGGAAGAAATAGCATTTGATCTGGTATTTGAAAAAAATGAGGGATTCTTAGATGTAGAGGTGAAGAGGGAAGGCATTGAAAGCATAGGGAACAGCTTATGGAAAAATATGGAGATGGGAGATGAAGTGTTGTATGTGAGGAACAGAAGGAAGGGGAGTTTGATCACTAGAATGTGTGTAAAGTAGGGAAAGGGCTGGAAAGGAAGGCTAGAGTCAGAATGGGAGGGGTTTTAAGTCCCAAGCAGAGACTCCTTATGGTCCCTAGGAAGGGTGTGCTTGGTAAATGTTTAAACAGCCAGCTCTCTCAAAACAAAATGAACACCTGACACACTTTGAAGTTGAATCTGCAGTTTTAACATTTTCCTCATCACTTTCTTAACTCTAGACAATTAATAAAACAATTAATCCAGTTCTGATTTGTAGTGTTTGTCCATTTTTAAAGGATAAATGCTCACACAGACACTTGAAGGTCAACACCTTACCTTTAGGACTGAGGTCAGTACTCCCAGTGCTCAGAATCAAGTTGAATGTAAATGGCAAATATTTAACAAAACAAATAAAAATACAAAAAAACCCAGCTAGATAGCATTGTATTCTAAAACTAAATGCCTAGCATTTCTATTTGAACTTGACACCATGGCCAAAAGAGCATAGAAAAAGTTTCCTATCAGGCTCTCAAAGCCTCAAACAACTGTGGCCCCAACCTACTGTGATAGCAGAGAGGCTGGAACACTTTATTTTACTTAACATGAAAACCATCATTTTTGCATGAGCCTCCACTTCAATGTATTTTTTAGGTCTCCTCTATCCTGTTCCTTGAGTACCAACAACCAAAGGACAGATTCCTAACAGACCTGAAGGTCTCTGTCCCCTCCCTTGGAATATAGCCAACTACCCCCAAGGTCAAGGATGCTTTAGTCACAAACCCAGGGTCACTGTGTGTTATCTGTGAAACAGACCCATCTGCAGAAAATGGACCATGTTAAGAAGCCTGCTTATCCAAGGGAGACTAATTTCTTTAAAGCATAAAGCTTTTTACTAACTCATATTAGAAGATATAGCACAGCTAGGTGGCACAGTGGATAGAGCTCTGGGATTGGAGTCAGGAAGACTCATCTTCCTTAATTCAAATCTGAACTCAGATATCTACTCTCTGTATGACCTTGGGTAAGTCACTTCACCCTATTTGGTCAGTTTCCTCATCTGCCCAACTGGATAAAGAAATGGCAAACTACTCCAGTATTTTTGCCAAGAAAATCCCAAATAGGATCATGAAGTCTCAGATCCGGCTGGAATAAATGAACAACAGCTGGCCTAGAAAATGTAAATAGTGCTGTTGTTTTTTACTCTTTTTCCAGTCTCATTACCCATCAGTCCCCTTCCTGCCCTCTACTATCCAGTTATTTCCTTCAATGGTACAACTAAGCACTACCATCTCAAAGTCTTTCCAGATCCCCTCCACTTTTAGTGGCTGCCCTCCCAAGTCATCTTGACTTTAGCCACCCTGTATTTCTTCTGTATTTATGTAAGTAAATGCTATCTCTCCCAACAGACTTTAAGTTCCTTGAGGACAGGGGCCATTTCGCATCTACTCCAGTACCTAGCACACAATAGGCACCTAATAATAAATCCTTCTTTACTGACTGATTGGTGGAGCTCGGAGGGGGAAAGGAAGCAAAAGGAGTTTATTGAGCAAAGTAGGAAGATCATTTTGATAGCTCTGTGGAGGATGATGAAGAGGGGAGAGCCCTGAAGCAGTGAGGCCAATGAGGAAGCTACTCCACCACACTAAGTGAGAGGTCCTAGGGATCTAAGCTGTGTGTGGGGAGAGAAGGGGATGGCTGGGAAAATGGAGTTTCACCACCAAATCAGACCTTGGTCAGAGCTGTCTCTCCATTTTTCTGACTTAGCTTTCTTCCAGGATATATCTAAAGCCCAAAGAAAAATTTTCTCAGAAAAAAAAGATGTTAAATTGAATTTTCCTTTCTTCCCTAAGTCCTGTGAGAAGGTGTCATTTCTGCCTCTCACTCTGAATGGTGTCTACTTCTTTGTGCTCAATAAATGTTAAATTATGAATCATAATAAATGCCCATAAAGCCTTGAGAGAAAAATGTTGCTGAATGCACATGAATTTATTGATTCAATTTCCACAGTGCTTTCTCATTGAAGAGGACTTTATAAACCTGCCCTTATAAGATACAGGGAGGAGGAGCAAAATCTCAGGGAAAGTTAGAAAGGGAACCTTGGGAATTGGAGGATGGAGAGGAAAATACAAAACAAAACACAACGAAATCTACTTTTAAGAAAGAACTGTGAATATGCTGAAACTAGATCATTCAGTCAATAAACATTCATTAAGCTCCTACTATGTAGTAGGCATGTGGAATGAAAAGACAAAAGTGGCTTCAGGAAGCTGTCATTCAATTAGCAGGATATAATACAGTCTATGATGAAGAGACAGAGAATATATACAAAGTACACAGGCAGAGAGGGCCAGAGGGAGGGGTCCAAGCAATCAAGTGGGGGAATTAGAAAATGATTTGGCACTTAAGTTGAGCATCAAAGGGTGAGCACATTCAGGTCCCAAAAAGCCAAAGTAAAGAGGGGGGCATGGTATTCCATGTATAAGGGGAATTACTGGGAAGATGGAAGTCCAACCAGGAAGGAGCAGCAAGGAGACCATCTTGACTGGAATGAAGAGTTTGGAAAAATCTGGGAATGATGGGCCAGTGGTGGCTGCAGAGGCTTATGGTGCAGAAGCTAATGACTGGGGGAAAAAAGTTACCCCTGAAAGGTCTCTCTTATCCCTGTTAATGCCAGTATAAAGAAAACTTTGAGAATCTGAGACAGATTTGTTGTTTATTCGTATTTCAGTTCTGTCTGACTCCTTATGATACCTTTGTGGAGTTTTCTTTGCAAAGATGCTGGAGAAGTTTGCCATTTCCTTCTCCAGTTCAATTTACAGATAAGGAAACTGAAGCAAACAGGGTGATGTGACTTGCCCAGGGTGACACAGAGAGTAAATGTCTAAGGCCAGATTTGAAAACTCAGCAGATAAAAAAACTCAGACTTCCTGACTCCAGGCCCGTGGCTCTATCCACTGCAGCAAATAGCTATTCCTGCTAATGCCAGTAAAGAGACAACCAAGCAATTCTGAGGTAGAGGAGGCTCCCAAATAAATGAATGGAATTGAAATGGTTAATTTGAAAGTAGGCAGCCTGAAAGAGCGGCAAAGAGAGGAACCCAATAAGATAGCTGAGAAAGGGGCTGAGGGGTTCATTCAGGAATCTTTTGAAAGAGTCATGTTTAGCTTTTAGCTATGATTTCTGCAATCTTTTTCCTCATTTTATTTAGTTGTCTTCTAATTCTCAAGATTTCCTCTTTTGTGTCTTCCTTCTTATGGCCTTTATAGTAGCCCAGATATTTAGAATCCTCAAAATGCCTGGTTTTTCTTCAAACAACATTATTGTCACCATATGCAATGGTTCAGCTCATTCATTTTGCTTATTAATTTTATATATATATTTAAAAATTCACACTTTTTGCTTACGCTATTTTGTAATAAATGTTTTCAGAGATATAAGATATCCTCTGTGGATTGTTTTAATTACATTCCCCAAACATTCTCATTTTCCTTCACATAGGTCTTTTAATAATTTACCCATCAAGAACCTCATTCAGGATGTTGTTATTAAATCTGAATTAAGATTTGTACTTTCTTAACTATGATTTTATTACATTATCATCTGTAAAGGATGTGATTTTTATATTTCTGTATAATTTCCTGTGCCTTATCAGAAGATAGGAGAAGATATGACCTGAAATATATGACATCTTTTGGCCAGGGAATTTCTTCTAAAGACAAAGAAGAATCACAGAAGTTTGGTAGTTTTTGTTTTCTGAGTGACATAGAAAGACCAATTTCTCAGGAAGATTCTTTGTGATAGCTGGTATAGGGTAGATTGGAGAAGGAAGGGCCTCAAAGCCTGAGGTCGATGAGAAGATGTATAATAGACCTTTGACTTGGCTCATGGGCATTGAAGTGTAGAGTGAGAGGATGGATACATGAGATAATGTGTAAGTGACATCCATTAGACTTGCTCAGTTCAGCAAGAGATATCTGTATCCCCCGAACTCACAAAGGTGCCTGGCACATAGCAGCTACAGGAGCTAAAACTGAATGACTGAAAAGCCTCCTCTAAGTGGGCACCCCTTTCCTCTCCCACTTGATAGAAATTTCTCTATCCTCCAATGATCTTGTAGCCACTCATGTACCCAGGTTCCTAGACTCTGATGTGTATCTGTTATGGCCCCATAATAGAATTGATTATCCTTCAGATCAGAGACCCTGTCTTCTCTGCCTTTATATTTTCAGCTCCTATCACAGTCCTGGCACACAGGAGCTGCTTAATAAATGTGGTTTGACATGTATGAAGTTGAGATTAATGCTTCTAGTAGGCTTGGTAGAGCTTCCATGAAAAACCTATGAGCCAATATGGTTTTTCAAAATCATTTTTGAGCTCTTCCATGGCCTGAGACCACTGAATATTTATTTTGGATGTTTGGGATACAGAAGCCTTGACTTCTATGTCTTTTCCTGATGGTAAGCATTGTTCTTCCTCATCTGAAAGGATGGGAGGAGATATCTGTTCAACAAGAAAGTAACCTTCCATGGTCTTATTTTTTTTTTCCCTTTTCTGGGTATTTTCTTAGCTAATTACTTGATTTCTGAGTTTCCTCACCACACCCACCTCTCCTCCAGTTCCACCCAGCTAGTGCTTGGGGTCCGAGATTCAAATGCTGCTTCCCAGCCTCAGGGTTTTCAGCGGGGGTAGGGCTGCTATTCAGTGTGAGATTAAGTTCAGGTGCTCAGGTTGGGACAGGGCCGCTTAGATCCCTCAAGGGGTTTATGTGGAGATCTTCAACAATGGATCCAAGCTCCTGTCTGCTTTGGGAGCCTCTGTCCACTGCCACCACTGCTGCCTGCTGAGGGGGCCTGAGTTATGGAGACACCCCACTCCCCTCCCGGCAATCTGAAAGGCCCTCTCACTGACCTCCAGCACCTGTGGGTGGAGGGACCTGTGCTGCTGCTGGAGATTCTGTTCCTGAAGCCTGCTTGATCTGCTCCCCTCAGTGCCATGTGGCCAAGGCAGGGCTAGGCTCTGCTCCAGGCCCAGGGCATGACAGACCTTTGGTGTCAGTTTTTCAGGGCTCTCTGGAACAGAAATCTCCTCCACTCTGTTGTTGTGCAGCTTCCACTGCTCCAGAATTCTTTGGGAGCTCCTCTTTACAGGTATTTTATGGGCTGTGGGTTAGGAGCTAGCATATGTCTATCTTTCTACTCTGCCATCTTGTCTCCTCCCCTATGAGCCAATATAGACAGAAAGTGCACAGGATGGAAAGCCATGACTGGAGTTGCAATCTATTTCAGTGGAGGGGGTACCCACATTGATGAGATGATAAATATGTTGGATAGGACTATAAATGTTCAGTTAATCATGTAACTTTTAGTACTTTTGCCAATTACCCTAATAATTTTACAGAAAAGTGATGAAAATGAATATCTGAAATTAAGCTCCCCAGAAAGCAATGCAAGGTGACCCAATGACCAATTAAATAACTAGAGAAGATATTTCACTTAGGGTGGTTTCAGCCTGAATGTGAGCATGAGTATCCAATGAATTGAATTAGAAGAATTCACCAATGTCACTCATGAAAACACTGGATTTTTTGTAGTGTACTCACATCATTCCCATAGTGAAGGTATCCACGTTTCTTACAGCAATGGTCTTGCCAATTCTTCATGTCATAAAAATTTCATGTAGCCCTGTACTCACAATTTTTGTATGTGGACAGTTTGACAATAACAATCTATGCCTTTGCATCAGATTTCAGTTCACTGTAAAAGAAAATGGTTCTCTTCCCCTACAAGACATATTGGAGGTTAATCAAAAGAACCTGAGAGAAAACACATCATTTATCATCTATTTACTGTTGATGGTGTCAGTTTATAATAAAAAAGACTCATTTAAAAGTCTCCAGAAATTGCTTCTGCAATTTGGGGGAAAAAAAATAGAAGTGGGACATAATATTTAATGTTATTGGATGAATGGAGTTTTTTTCCCCACATTTGAAACAATGATTTAAAACAGCATCTTTAAAAAGTAATAGTCTCTTAATGACACTGTCTGTTGTCACCCCAATAAGAACAGGAGAGAAGGTGAGGATAATGAAGAAAGCTCATGGTCCATGTGAGCAGCACCTTCCCTGAGATGGTGGGAGTGTGTGGAGGGGGGGGTGTGGGTGAGGGTGTGAGTGTGTGTGGGGTGTAAGTGTGTGCGTCTGTGTGTGTGCAGGTGAGGGTGTGTGTGTGTGTGTGTGTGTGTAGGTCAGGGTGTGTGTGCGTGTGTCTGTGTGTGCAGGTGAGGGTGTGTGGGTGGGTGGGTGAGGGTGTGAGTGTCTGTATAGGTGAGAGTGTGTGTTCAGGTGAGGGTGTGTATGTATGTGTGTGTGTGTGTGTAGGTAAGGGTGTGTGTGCATGTGTGTTCAGGTGAGGGTATGTGTGTGTGTGTAGGAGAGGGTGTGAGTGTGTGTGTAGGTGAGAGTGTGTGTGCAGGTGAGGGTGTGTGTGTGGGGGGGGGGGGTCAGAGTGTGTAAGAAATTCCACAAAAAGCATATCCCCAAGATTATGTATAACTGAAAAATGAATGGGGCAGATACTGTTAACAGAGCAAAGGATGGGAGCTGGACAGGGCCAGTGCTGCCCAGTGTCTCTCACAGACTACAAGAAGTAAAGGAGAGCCCCTCATCTTTGGAAGATAAGATCCCCCAGATACGCCCAAATTCATAGCAGTTATGTTTTTGTGTCTGCAAAGGACTGGGAACAAAGCTCACCAAGTAGGGCATGGTTTTCTTCTTGATTATTGTCTTTTACGGATTAATGGTCTCATATTTTTCTCTTCTTGCCTCTAGATGTCACCTACCCCCTCCTCCACCATTAGGCATTATAGATTGGTTTGGGCAGTTTCTTCCCTGCTTCCTCTGTTTTCAGATTAGAGCCTTGTAGATCAGATTCACAAGGATCTGTACTTTCACTGGTCCTTGATAGGTAACTGTACTTTATCCCAGGCCAAGAGGCTGCTCTTTCTATATTGTAGGCTTACAAAAGTCCAAGTCCCATTCTCAGACAGGCTCTTTTTATCAAGTTCTTCACCTCCTAAATTGCCTTAGTCTCTCCTTTCTACCTCTACCATCCATTGACAGTAATAAATAAAACCCTACTTGGGAACTTAGCTAAGGGTCTCCAGTTTTAACCCATGACTTCATATCATTTGCAAAATAATTTCCTTCTGATGGATTAACTTTTCAAGACACGTGGATCATTGTCATCAGGTTTTACAAGTTTTGGAAGAATATCTGTCCTATCCTGGACACATATCCTGGGAAGCGAGCAGACCCTTTATTGTTTATGACATGTTGGCAATTAGCCACCTCCTTAAAGAGTCATCATTCATTATGATTTGCCTTTCCTCCTTCTGACCATGACCCCTCCTTCACAAACTGGTGTCTGTGCTTGACCCCATCATCCCTTGAAATACACAAAACCTGTTTCCTCCTGCGATGGTTCTGCTTTACCTCTGCAAGGTCTTCAATGTGTCACTCAGCTTCAAGTGTTCATTGGCCCTTCTTTCTTAGACCCACTGTTAACACTCCTCCACTCTTCAATCTGAAACAAGTTAGGATCCTATATTTGGATCAGGTTTAGAATGGACAGGTACATGACAAGCCATCTAATACATATATAGGATAAATAACTACCCCAGGGTCAAATCGTTCATTAAATATCAGAGGTGAGATTTGAATCTAGGTCTCCTGGGTTCCAAGGGCAGGTTTTCCTCTTCATAGTGTTCCTCTTCTCTACTTTCTCCTTGAATAGCTTCTTCCATTCCTTTAAGTATAACCTGGGTGTGGCATTGGTTCCATGCCTACTCTCTGGATTGTGGCTTTCATCCCAAACTTTTGTCCAACTGACTCTGGGGTTCCCAGAGAACAGCTGACATCCCATAACCACAGTGAAATAACTGAACCAAGATTCTAGGAGTAATTGGTGAGAGGGAGGTATCCTCTCTCACAATTCACCACTGCAGTTTCTGAATATCCCCTTAGGGTTTTTCCATTTCTACCCACCAGTCACCATGACACTTAACTCTTAAACACAAAGTATGTAATTAATGGTGAGGCAAAATAAAAAATAATCATAATACAGGTACTCAATATAAAGCAAATGTAGAAATAACCAAAATAGCAGAGTTCACTCATAAACATGGGTCATATCATCTCACTAATACATGTAATATTCATAGGAGAGAATGGGAGGGTGCAGTTATAGAAATCTAACAGTGAGGCACATGAGTAAGGATAGCCATGTACTCACAAGAGTGCACAGGTCAGAAGTGCAGGTCTTGCTGTCCTTTAACCTTTCTGGATAAAGGGGCAGCTAGACAAAGCTGTGGATAGAGGGTCAACCCTGATATCAGAAAGACCTGAGTTCAAATCCAGCCTCAGATACTTACAAATTGTGTGACCTTGAACAAGTCACTCAACTCTCTTTGATTCAGTTTCCCTATCTGTCAATATACGGAAGACGGAAATAGCAAACTGTTCCAGTATCTTTGTCAAGAAAACCCCAAATGGGGTCACAGACTTGACTGAAATGACTGAACAGCAAATCCCTTTAGAAACAATGTGGACCCTACAAAGTCACTTCTCTGCTACGTTTTTGGTGCATGGTGTTCTCCTATACGTCACACCTGCTCCTCTTCTGCATTTGAACTGATGAAATAGGAATTAGTTTTTAAACCCACAATTACCCTTAGGAGGAAGGAGAAAAGGAAAGAAGCATATATTACGTGCCTGATGGATGCCAAAACACTTTACAAATATTACCTAATTTGATCTTCTCTATCACCCTGTGAGGTAGGTACTATTATTTTTATCCCTATTTTACCACTGAGGAAACAGGGGCAGGCAGAGGTTCAGTAATTTACCCAAAGTCACATGGCAAGAAAATGTCTGAGGCTAGATTTGAACCTTCGTAGAGAAAGCATTGTGTTATTGTACTAGCAAACAATTCCCTTAAGTCAGAGCAAAGCAAAGTTCTTTGGGGTTACTCTCTGGACAAAGAAGACAAGCCCAGCCAGCTTTTCAGAATGCTGTTTTGTCCAATCACTCCTCACTTTCCTCTAGAAGCAAAGCAAATCTTGACAGAATTCTTCAGTTTTACTCTGGGAAATGCAGAGAAGCCTAACTGGCTCCTCTCTCAACAGTATTCTGCATTATTTAGTCAGATCAAAGTCGCTCCATTTCTCCCTCTTAAACCAGACTGAGGGAGAAAGTCCTAATGGTGTTTCTAAAGTGTTTTTCATCTCTAATACTACACATGACACAGGAAGAAGATTGCTAGCTCAAACTACAGTACAGTCCAATGAGGTTCCCAGAAATTGATCCAGAATTTTTTTTAACCAAGATACATGCCAATGTACCTTGTTCAATCAGCAGGTTTCTGCCACACCAGATGCAGTCTTCTTGTCAGCTGTCATCCCTGCTGGCTTTTTAATTACTTCTAATGTTCTGAATCCAAATTTCCTGGTTGTCAATGACTCCTCCTCTCCTTAGCAGGGAAAAGCCAAGAAATAGTCCTTTCTATAGTTATGAATTCCATAGCCTTTACTTATTCCTCATATAGTCTCTAAGCAGTTATTTCCTTTAGGATCTTTTCAGTTAATATCCTTAGAGTTCCCAAACCAGGCATATGCAAATGAGCTAGGGAGTGACAATGCCTCTCACCTATGCTTTTTTTCTGACCTCAAGTTGGTTCCTTAATACAACACTCAGAGAGCAGTTCTCTGCTTCTCATAACAGTCTACATCTCCACATTTTTACTGGTGAAACTGAGCATCTTTATACTTGGGTCTTGATCAGTCTTTTATTATAAAAGTTCTTTTTGAGGTGGAGCCAAGATGGTGGTATAGAAGCATGGACCTACTCGAGATCTCCCCCCACTCCAAAACCCTTAAAATATCTGTTAAAATGACTCTAGAGAGGTGGAGGGAAGATGACGGAGTAGAAAGATAGACCTGTAGAAGCTCCCCCACTCCATAGCCCATAAAATACCTGTACAAAATGACTCTAAACAAATTCTAGAGCAGCAGAAGCCACAAAATGACAGAGTGAAAGAGATTTCCAGCCCAAGACAGCCTGGAAGGCTGACAGGAGAGGTCTATTGAACCAGGATCAGAGTGGACCACAGCCCAGGGTGGGCTGCACAGCACAGCAGGGACAGGACCCAGAACAGGCTTCAGGGAGCCACCAGTAGCAACAGTTCCCAGATTGCTCAACCTACAAACTCCACAGACAGCTTCAAAGGCTAGTGAGAAAGCTTCTTCACCCAGGAAAAGGGAATGTGGTCTGGATTGCCAGCAAAAGCCACTGCAGAGGCAGGATCCATTTATGCATTTATGGAGCCCTCCACCTAAAGTCTATGGGGGGACTGAGCAGCTAATCCGAATCTCAACCCTGCACACAGCCTGGGAATAAGAAGGAGAAATGCTGTGGTGGTTGTGGAGAGGGAATTTTGCTCTGAGATTCTGGGCAGAAAAGTTTTTTGTTGCTCCCAGACCAGTACACAGGCCAGGAGAGGAGTAAACACTTCTCCCTTGATTGTGCCACTCTGGAGAAACTGAGAACTTACAAGTCCCCAGACTATACCCTCTCTTAACAAAGGACTCCAAAGTCAAGTAACTGGCTGGTAAAATGCCCAAAAAAAAGTGAAAAAAATAAGACTAGAGAAAGTTACTTTCTTGGTGAACAGGTATTTTCTTCCATCCTTTCAGATGAGGAGGAACAATGCATGCTGTCAGAGGAAATCAAGGCCTCTGCATCAAAACCTCCAAAATAAATATGCAATGGTCGCAGTCCATTGAAGACCTCAAAAAGATTTTGAAAATCAAGAAAAATAGGTGAAGGAAAACTTGGGAAGTGAAATGAGAGTGATGCAAGAAAATCATGAAAAGTGAGCCAACAACTTGCTAAAGGAGACCCAAAAAAAATGCTGAAGAAAATAACACCTTTAAAAATAGACTAACTCAATTGGCAAAAAAAGGTCCACAAAGCCAATGAGGAGAAGAATGTTTTAAAAAGCAGAATTAGGGGAGGAGCCAAGATGATGGAGTAGAAAGAAGCATATATACTTAGCTCTTACCCCATAGCCCATAAAATACCTCTAAAGAAGAACTCTCAACAAATTCTAGAGCAGCAGAAGCCACAAAATGACAGAGTGAAAGAGATTTCCAGCCCAAGACAGCCTGGAAGGCTGACAGGAGAGGTCTATTGAACCAGGATCAGAGTGGACCACAGCCCAGGGTGGGCTGCACAGCACAGCAGGGACAGGACCCAGAACAGGCTTCAGGGAGCCACCAGTAGCAACAGTTCCCAGATTGCTCAACCTACAAACTCCACAGACAGCTTCAAAGGCTAGTGAGAAAGCTTCTTCACCCAGGAAAAGGGAATGTGGTCTGGATTGCCAGCAAAAGCCACTGCAGAGGCAGGATCCATTTATGCATTTATGGAGCCCTCCACCTAAAGTCTATGGGGGGACTGAGCAGCTAATCCGAATCTCAACCCTGCACACAGCCTGGGAATAAGAAGGAGAAATGCTGTGGTGGTTGTGGAGAGGGAATTTTGCTCTGAGATTCTGGGCAGAAAAGTTTTTTGTTGCTCCCAGACCAGTACACAGGCCAGGAGAGGAGTAAACACTTCTCCCTTGATTGTGCCACTCTGGAGAAACTGAGAACTTACAAGTCCCCAGACTATACCCTCTCTTAACAAAGGACTCCAAAGTCAAGTAACTGGCTGGTAAAATGCCCAAAAAAAAGTGAAAAAAATAAGACTAGAGAAAGTTACTTTCTTGGTGAACAGGTATTTTCTTCCATCCTTTCAGATGAGGAGGAACAATGCATGCTGTCAGAGGAAATCAAGGCCTCTGCATCAAAACCTCCAAAATAAATATGCAATGGTCGCAGTCCATTGAAGACCTCAAAAAGATTTTGAAAATCAAGAAAAATAGGTGAAGGAAAACTTGGGAAGTGAAATGAGAGTGATGCAAGAAAATCATGAAAAGTGAGCCAACAACTTGCTAAAGGAGACCCAAAAAAAATGCTGAAGAAAATAACACCTTTAAAAATAGACTAACTCAATTGGCAAAAAAAGGTCCACAAAGCCAATGAGGAGAAGAATGTTTTAAAAAGCAGAATTAGGGGAGGAGCCAAGATGATGGAGTAGAAAGAAGCATATATACTTAGCTCTTACCCCATAGCCCATAAAATACCTCTAAAGAAGAACTCTCAACAAATTCTAGAGCAGCAGAAGCCACAGAACCACGGAGTGGGGGAAATTTTTGTCCCAGAGAGACCTGGAAGACTGACAGGAAAGGTCTGTTGCACACTGGATGTGGAGCAGAGCCCAGCCTTGCCTTGGCCTTATGGCACTGAAAGGAACAGATTCTAGCAGGCTTCAGGTACAGAATCTCCAGCAACAGCACATATCCTTCAACCCACAGGCACCAAAGGTCAGTGAGAGGGTCTTTTTAGCTGGCCAAGAGGGGAGCAGGGTGTCCACCTCCTCAGGTGGCAGCAGTAGAGGCAGTAGCAGACGGGGATCCCAAAGCACATCCATCGTTGAAGGTCTCATCAGAAAGCCCCTGAGGGAACTGAGCCCTATGTGGTTGTCCTGCTCCCACCTGAGCAGCTGAATTTAATCTCACACTGAATAACAGCCCCATCCTGCCGAAAACCCCTGAGGTTTGGGAGCAGCTCATTTGAAACTCAGCCCCCAAATGCTGGCTTGGTGGAACTGGAGGCCAGGTGGTTGTGGAGAGAAAACTCAGAAGTCAAATAACTGGCTGGGAAATTGCCCAAAAAAGGGAAAAAAATAAGACCATAGAAGGTTAGATTATTGGGGAAGAGGTGTCTCCCTCCATCCTTTTGGATGAGGAAGAATAAGGCATATTGTCAGAGGAAGTCAAGGCCCGTAGCTACAAAGGGAACTGAAACTGAGCTCAGGCAATAGAAGACCTTAAAAAACTAGTGAGTAGCTTACTAAAGGAGAACCAAAAAAATGCTGAGGAAAATAGCAGCTTTAAAAAGAGGCTAACTCAATTGGAAAAAGAGGTTCAAAAAGCCAACAAGGAGAAGGAGGTTTTAAAAAGTAGAATTAGCCAAATGGAGGAGAAGTTTCAAAAGCTCACTGAACAAAATAATTCATTGAAAGAGAGAATTGAGTTCAGGGAAACAAATGACTTTGAGTTAAACCAAGCAGTTAGTAAACAAAACCAAAAATTTGAAAAAATAGAAGATAATGTGAAACATCTCATTGGAAAAACAAGTGACCTGGAAAATAGATGCAGAAGAAATAATTTTAAAATTATAGGACTACCTGAAAGCCATGATAAAAAAAAGAACCTAGACATTATCATCCATGAAATTTTCAAGGAAAACTGCCCTGAGGTTCTAGAATCAGAGGGCAAAATAAATATTGAAAGAATTCTCCAGTCACCTCCTGAAAAAGACCTGAACAGAGAAACTCCTAGGAATACTGTGGCCAAATTGCAGAGTTCCCAGATCAAGGAGAAAATACTGCAAGGAGCTAGAAAGAAACAATTTGAGTACTGTGGAAATACAATCAGGATAACACAAGATCTGGCAGCTTCAACATTAAGGGATTGAAGGGCTTGGAATGAGATATTTCAGAAGTCAAAGGAACTGGGATTGAAACCAAGAATCACCTACCCAGCAAATCTGAGTATAATACTTCAAGGAAAACAATGGTCATTCAATGATATATATGACTTTCAATCATTCTTGTTGAAGAAAAGACCAGATCTGTATAGAAAAATTTGACTTCCCAAGACAAGAACCAAAAAATTATGTTACAGTAAACAGGAAAGAAAAATCATAAAAGACTCTTGAAAGCTGAACTGTTTACATTACTACATGGAAAGAAAATATTTTTAACTCTTGAATCTTTTCTCAGTATTTGGGTCGTTGGAGAAGTTGTGCATACACACACACACACTCACACACACATACACATAGATAGATAGAGAGTACAGGGTGTGTTATATCAGAAGAGATGATATCCACACACAAAAATAAAATAAAAAATTAAGAGGTGAAGGAGGAAAATTCCGGGAAGAGAAAGGGAGAAATGGAATGGAGCAGGATATAACTCATAAAAGAGATAAGAAAAATCTTATTCAATGGAGGAGATAAGGGAGAAGGGGGAGGGAATAAAGCTACTCTCTCCACATATGGCTGAAGGAGGGAATAACATGCTCACTAAATTTGATATCAAATTTGTATCACACAACAGGAAAGAAGGAAAAGAGATGACAAGTGGGTTGAGGGGATTGTTAGAAGGGAGGGCAAATGGGAGAAGGGAGTCACTAGAAATACACACTTTCGAGATGGGACAAGGCCAATTGGAGGGGGGAAAAATAAGGGGGAATAGAATAGGACAGAGGGAAATATAATTAGTACTATACTACATGATTATTATGGAAGCCTTCTGCAAAAAGAACACATATTTAGTATGTATTGAATTGTTTCCCTTTTCAGTGAGGCTGGAGAGGGAGGGAGAGAGGGAGAGAGGTTGGAATTCAAAGTATTAGAAACGAATGTTGAGAATTTTTATTGCATATAATCAGGAAATGAGAACTGCAGAGAATGGGATATAGAAATTTATCTTGCCATACAAGGAAAGAGAGAAGATGGGGATAAGGGAAGGGTGGGGTGTGATAAAAGGGAGGTAGAGTGGTGGAAGAAGTAATCAGAATGCAAGGTATTAGGAAGCAGGACGAGGGGAGTGATGGGGAGAAAAATTGGACATGTTACAAAGTGAGGTAAAAGCAATTAGTATCAAAACAATTGACTGAATTAATTACTGAGAATAAATCAACGACATCTCTAGTTTGGGTTAAAGAATTTCAGTCTAAACTTCCTAGAGGAAGGTAGCCTCGGATAAAATTTGGCCTTGATGGAAAAATTAAGGTTTTAATGGTAAATTTGATTTTATGATTGCTATTTAATCCGGAACTAGAACATGTATAGAAAGGCATGTAAGCCGCTTAAGATTTGCCTCAAAAGATGTTCCTTAGCCAAAGTGAAAATTATAATCATATTCAAAACCTGCTTATTGGAACTTGCCATTCTTTAGATGCTATGGGACTATTAAGTGACTATTCTTCTGAGTCTAACTCTGCATATGAGAAGCAAGAAAGGCAATCTGAGCCTCCATTACATGATGCCAGTAAGCTCATGAGATGCTGGTATGAAATGCATAGATGATCTCAAGGAAAGGGCAGCAGAGTGGCTGTTCAGCATGGGCTGATGTGGGATTCTCCTGACTCAATTTCCCCACTGACACCTGACAGACCTTAAGCCTGACTGAATGTAAGTGGATAATCTAATCCTGTCTGGAACTGACGTGAAGTTGGGGAGATATTGTATCCTTCAATGTCCCTACACTTGGTGGCAATTTCCTATAGTCAAAAGGTTTGTAAGCTTAATACCAGATCTATTCAAATATAGATTATGGGTAGGGGAATATCTGAGGTTGCCTAAAATTAAGCTATTAGGCATAGAACTTTAGACCAACCACGTTAAGTTAGAGTCCTTTAATTCTTACCAATACTGCAGAGACAATTAGGTCAAGAGCTTGTGAAGTTAGCAACATAAATATTATTTGTGTCTCGGTTGGTTAATGTTTAAAAAAAGATTCTTTTGTGATCTATATTGTAAATGCTTTAAAAAGAAGTATCACCTGACCAAAAGTTTGAATTCTTTTAACTGTTATAAACCGTGTTAAAAATGAAAAATGAAAAAATAAATAAATAAATGAAGCAGAATTAGACAAATGGAAAAAGGAGGTTCAAAAGCTCAGTGAAAAAAATAGTTCTTTAAAAATTAGAATGGAACAGGTGGAGGCTAATGACTTTATGAGAAACCAAGAAATCACAAAACAAAACCAAAAGAATGAAAAACTGAAACATAATGTAAAATATCTCATTGGAAAAACAATTGACCTGGAAAATAGATCCAGGAGAGATGATTTAAAAATTATGGGACTACCTGAAAGCCATGATCAAAAAAAGAGTCTAAACATCATCTTTCATGAAATTATCAAGGAAAATTGCCCTGATATTCTAGAACCAGAGGGCAAAATAAGTATTCAAGAAATCCACCAATAACCACCTGAAAGAGATCCAAAAAGAGAAACTCCTAGGAACATTGTGGCCAAATTCCAGAGTTCCCAGGTCAAGGAGAAAATATTGCAAGCAGCTAGAAAGAAACAATTCCAGTATTGTGGAAATGTAATCAGGATAACACAAGATCTAGTAGCTTCTACATTAAGGGATCAAAGGGCTTGGAGTATGATATTCTAGAAGTCAAAGGAACTATGATTAAAACCAAGAATCACCTACCCAGTAAAGCTGAGTATAACACTTCAGGGACAAAATGGTCATTCAATGAAACAGAGGACTTTCAAGTATTCTTGTTGAAAAGACGAGAGCTGAATAGAAAATTTGACTTTCAAATATAAAAATCGAAAGAAGCATGAAAAGGTGAGCAGGAAAAAAATACCATAAGGAACTTACTCAAGTTGAACTGTTTACATTCCTACATGTAAATATATGTGTAACTCATGAGACCCTCTTCAGAATTAGGGTAGTTAGAGGGAATATGTACATTTATGTATGTATATACATATACATGTGTGTATACATGTAAATATGTGTGTATGTGTGTGCATGTGTGCGTGCGAAGGGGTGTGTGTGTGTGTGTGTGTGTGTGTGTGTGTGTGTAGGTGTTAACTATTGAGTGTAACGTACTAGGAGGGAATAAGTGAGCCTTACTCTCATAGGATTTGGTTTAAGGAGGGAATAACACACACTCATTTGAGTATGGAAATCTATTTTACCCTGAAGGAAGGCAGGGGGGAAGGGAATAGGAGAGGGAAGATAATAGAGATGGCAAATTGGAGAAAGGGATAATCAGAAGCAAAAACTATTGTGGGGGTGCAGATCAAGAGAGAGAATGGAGTAAATGAAGGGCAGGACAGGACAGAGGATAATGTGATTAGTCTTTCGCAGCATAACTATTATAGGAATGTTTTGCATGGCTACATGTGTATGACCTGTATTGAATTGCTTACTTTCTCAATGAGGGTGAGTGGGGAGGGAGGAAGAGAGAAAACACGGAATTCATAGCTTTAAAAAATGAATGTTGGGGGGAGGAGACAAGATGGCAGAGTAGAAAGACTCACGTATGCTAGCTCTGAGCCCACAGCCCATCAATTTTCTGTAAAAAGAACTCCCCACAAATTCTGGAGCAGTGCAAGCCATGCAGAAACACAGTGGAAGAGATTTCCATTCCAGAGAGCCCTGGAAAGCCATCCCCAGGGGTCCATTGCACACCGGACAGTGGAGCCCATCCCTGTGCTGCCCTGGCTGCCCGGCCCCAGAGGAGCAGATCTGAGCAGGCTTCAGGAACAGAATCTCCGGTGGCTGCAAAGGTGCCTCCACCCACAGGCGCTACAGGTCAGTGAGAGAGACATCTAGGCTGGCCGAGAGGGGAGGGGGTGTCTCCGTGACTCGGGCCCCCTCAAGAGGCAGTGGCAGAGGGAGCGGCAGAGACAGCAGCAGAGGCAGTGGCAGCCAGGTGCTCCCAGGGCAGGAAGGAGCTCAGGGCCATTACTGAAGGTCTCTGCACAAACCCCTTGAGGGAACTGAGCCCGGGAGGTGGCCCTGCCCCCACCTGAGCACCACACCTTAAGCTTACATTGAATAGCAGCCACAACCACTGACCACTGCGGAAAGCCCTGAGGCTGGGGAGCAGCATTTGAATCTCAGACCCCAAGCACTAGCTGGGCAGATCTAGGTGGGGGTGGAGAGGAATCTCAGAAGTCAAGTAACTGGCTGGGAAAATGCCCAGAAAAGGGAAGAAAAATAAGACCATAGAAAGCTACTTTCTTGGGGAACAGATGATGTTTCCTCCCTTCATTTCCGATGGGGAGGAACAATGCTTGCCATCAGGGAAAGACGTGGAGGGCGGGGCCTCTGTATCCCAGACATCCAAGGTGGATGTCTGGTGGGCTCAGGCCATGGAAGAGCTCAGAAAGGATTTTGAAAATCAAGTTAGAGAGGTGGAGGAAAAACTGGGAAGAGAAATGAGAGAGATGCAAGAAAAGCATGAAAAATGGGTCAATATCTTGGTAAAGGAGACCCAAAAAAATGCTGAAGAAAATAACACCTTGAAAAATAGGCTAATTCAATTGGTAAAAGAGGTTCAAAAAGCCAATGAGGAGAAGAATGCTTTCAAAAGCAGAATTAGCCAAATGGAAAAAGGTTCAAAAGCTCACTGAAGAAAATAGTTCTCTCAAAATTAGAATGGAACAGATGGAGGATAATGACTTTATGAGAAACCAAGAAATCACCAAACAAAACCAAGAGAATGAAAAACTGAAAGATAATGTGAAATATCTCATTGGCAAAATAACTGACCTGGAAAATGGATACAGGAGAGACAATTTAAAAATTATGGGACTACCTGAAAGCCACGATCAAAAAAAGAGCCTAGACATCATCTTCCATGAAATTATCAAGGAAAACTGCCCTGACATTCTAGAACCAAAGGACAAAGTAAGTATTGAAGGAATCCATCGATCACCACCTGAAAGAGGTCCAAAAAGAGAAACTCGTAGGAACATTGTGGCCAAATTCCAGAGTTCCCAGGTCAAGGAGAAAATATTGCAAGCAGCTAGAAAGAAACAATTCCAGTATTGTGGAAATAAAATCAGGATAACACAAGATCTAGTAGCTTCTACATTAAGGGATCGAAGGGTGTGGAATAAGATATTCCAGAAGTCAAAGGAACTAGGACTCAAACCAAGAATCACCTACCCAGCAAAACTGAGTATAATCCTTCAGGGGAAAATATGTTCTTCCAATGAAACAGAGGAGTTTCAAGCATTCTTGATGAAAAGATCAGAGCTGAAAAGAAAATTTGACTTTCAAACACAAGAATGAGAAGAAGCATGAAAAAGTAAACAGCAAAGAGAAGTCATAAGGGACTTACCAAAAGTGAACTGTTTACATTCCTACATGGAAATACAATATTTGTAACTCTTAAAACTTTTCAGTAGCTGGGTAGTTGGTGGGACCACACACACACATACACATACATGCACACATGCACACACATGTACATGCATGCGCACACACACATACACACATACACGCACATACAGAGACAGAGAGCACAGAGTGAATTGAATAGGATGGGATCATATCTTAAAAGAAATTAAGGTAAACGGTGAGAGAGAAATATAGTGGGAGGAGAGAGGGTAAAATGGAATGGGGTAAATTATCTCTCATTCAAGAGGCAAGCAGGAGACTTGTTAGTGGAGGGAAAAAGAGGAGAGCTGAGAAAATAACATGAAGTTTACTCTCATCACATTCGACTAAAGGAAGGAATAAAATGCACACTCATTTTGGTATGAAAACCTATCTTACAATACAGGAATGTGGGGGAGAAGGAGATAAGCAGGGTGGGGGGATGATGGAAAGGAGGGCAATGGGAGGAGGGAGCAATTTCAAGTCAACACTTGGGGAGGGTCATGATCAAAAGAGAGAATAGAAACAATGGGGGGCAGGATAGGATGGAGGAAAATACAGTTAGTCTTATACAACACGACTATTATCGAAGTCATTTGCAAAACTACAGATATGGCCTATATTGAATTGCCTGCCTTCCCAAAGGGAATGGGTGGGAAGGGAGGGTTGGGGAGAATTTGGAACTCAAAGTTTTAGGAACAACTCTTTAGTATTGTTCTTGCTACTAGGAAATAAGAAGATGGGGACAAAAGAAGGGAGGGATGATAGAAGAGAGGGCAGATTGGTGATAGGGAAAATTAGATTGCTCGGTGTATTGGGGTGGGGGAGGGGATAAATGGGGAGAAAATTTGGAACCCAAAATTTTGTGAAAATTAATGTAAAAAGTTAAATAAATTTATATTTAAAAAAATGAATGTTAAAAATTGTTTTTGCATGCAACTGGGAAACAAAATACACAGTCAATGTGGTATATAAATTTTTTTTGCCCTTACAGGAAAGTAGAGGGAAGAGGGATGGAAGAAGTGGGGTGATATAAGGGAGGACAGACTAGAGTAAGTGGTGGATGGGGTTCATACTGTCATGGGCTAGGTGGTAGGGAGAGTTAGGGAGAAAATCTGGAATTCAAATTCTTGTGGAAGTGAATGTTGAAAACTGAAAAATAAAGAAATGAATTATATATATGTATACACATATGGGAAAATATATACATACACACATATGGAAGACACATACATACATACATACATGTATATACAAACATACATATGGAAGGTGCAGAAATATAAGTAACGTTCCATTCACCATAATAACCTATGGAGCAGAAAGGTGCACATCCAGTCTTTTCCTGCTTTTCTCTTGACTTGGAGACCAATTTGCAATTGGTTTATAGATAGAATTTACTGGACACGGGCAGAAATACAAGCAGAGTGTACTTTCTGACATTCTTTGCAACATTTTCCCTTCCCTCCACACTTACTGGGGTCCTCAGTTGTTTGTGTCTGACTCTTAGCTGACTTGTTATGTCTGTTTGCAGACTGGGGGTTCAGGTCAACCAAGGCTTACTTTATTTATGGAGAACTTCTAGTCCTTTCTCCCAGTGGAATGGCACTCTTTGCCCCATCAACTTTATAATATACTTATATTAGCACATATATATATAGGGTATTTACAATGGTACATTCCTCCTATGCCCTTGTACAAGCAGTAAACAACTCACCAGCAGGAATCCAGTAAACTAATTTAGCCTAGTTTATTCACCTCATTTCCCCTTTTTCCTGATATTTAGAATCCTTTCCTTCCACCTTTCCTTCTTTCTCCCCATCTTGTCCTTCATTCCTTCTTTCCTCCCTTCCCTCCTTTCTGTTTCCTTTCCTCTTTCCTTTTCTCTCTTTCCTTCCACTCTTTCTTCCTTTCCTCCATCCTACTTTTGTTTCTCCCCTCCTGCCTTTCTTCCTCCATACCTCTCCTCCTCCCTCTCTCCCTCCCTTCCCTCCTTTCTAACCTCCCTACATTAGGAAAGGGAATTTTTATAATTTGAGTTCTCCCACACTGACACAATGCCCAGTCCCTCACTGAGCACAGAGCTCTGCATACAGGAGCTGTTTCATACATGTTAGTTGAATGAGTGACTGAAGATTTAATAGAGAGGTTAAGGAAACGTCTTTCATCAGGCAGTGAAAATATAACCAACATAAAGAGAGATTGGGGTTCCCCACCCCCACCGCAAGTCCTTCCTCTGCTAAAAGTGAGGGAAGTGTTATATTTATGCAAACCACTGTCAATATGAATTATATGAAGTTTTTTAATGAACCAAATAATGGCTGCTCACGTCTCCTTGTGGAGACTGTCGTTGATAGATATGATCTAATGAGGCATTTTCGAAAGAGACTCAAGTGTTTTGATAACTACAAGACTTCCATGAACGGAGACAGTTACATATACACTGTAGGTGAAAGGGTGAAATTTTTACTATTGGTATTTCTTCTGGATCAATAATTACAGTACCCAAGGTCATAGGATGGAAGGCTAGAAGAAAATTTTGTTCAGTTGTTTATAGTCATGTCCAACTCTCCATGACCCCATTTGAGATTTTCTTGGCAAAGATACCAGAGTTGTTTGCCATTTCCTTCTTCAGTTCACTTTACAGAGGTGAAAACTGAGGCAAAGTTAAGTGACTTGTCCAGGGTCACATAAATAGTAAGTGTCTGAGACCAGATTTGCACTCAGGAAGATGAATCTTTTTGACTCCTTGCCCTTCCCTGTTCACCGCTAGAAGAGATTTTAGAGATCACCTAGTCCTTCACCTTTTCCTGTCTCCCAGAGGTAAAGTAACTTGTCCAGAAACATCTAGCTGGTGAATGTCAAAGTGAGGTTTCAAACCCAGGTCTACCTGACCCCAAGCCTGTCCCTTTCCCACTATGCCTCGCTACCTTTGAATGGGCTCATGGAAAAGAGGCAATTGAGTTCATAACTCCACATTATGAAAGATATAAACTTAAAAGTCAGAAAGTAAATTGGCCATGTTCTCAGAGTCTGCTGAGTTTTCTTTTATTAATAATAACTTTGAATTTATGGGAACTATCTCAGCTGAGTTTAAAACCAATTAAAGCCTTCACTTATTAATTCCTCATAGTGCCCTGACTTCATTTTAAATTTAATTCATTTTTCTATCACTTCTTCTTTCTTTCATCTTTGCACAATATATTAATTCTGTGTAATATCAATGAAGAACAGTAAGGAATGATTTGAATTCAGTTCGGTTTGAGAAGCATTGAGGAAGCACCTACATTGAAGGGAGCATCCAGGGAGGTCCTGGAGGAAATGCAAAATTTGTCCACATCAAGGAGGAAATGCATGACCCAAGATTTAAACAAATAAAAAGATGGGTCAATCACATGGTGAAAGTGACCACCCAGTGCTCCATTGGTATCCATAAAATGTCCAGACATCTCAATTAAGTTCTAGAAAGTCATGTGGGCTCAGCCCCTGTGGAGGACTTGTGGAAGGACATGGAGAAAAGTTGCATAGGAGAGGGGCAGGTAAGACTTGAAGGAAAAGATGAAAGAAATGAGAAATTCTAAAAGGAAGTCATGAAGAGAGAGATCATTCCAGGAATGGGGGTGGGAGCCAGCCTCTACACTGGCCCAGAGTTGGGAAATCAAGGGTAGGGAAGGAAAGATGAATGACAACACCACTCTGGCTAGACAAAAGAGTGCATAAGGGGAAGAAATGTGCAATTATCTTATAAGGCTAGAACATAGGTGGGAACCCTGTTATAAAGGATTTCAAATTAAGAAAGGAAAGATGTGGCCAGACTTCTGGTTTGGAAGTTGTATGGAGGATTGTTTGGAGAGAGGGAAAGACTTGGAGCAGGAAGACCAACAGGAAGCTATTGAAACCTTCCAGAGGAGGGATTCTGAGGACCTGAAGCACATTTTGCAATCATACAAAGAAGTCTAATTGGGGAAGGTTTTTTCAGTTTTAGGGAGAAGATTATTGCCATCTGCTAAGGAACTAAGTGATACTCTAGTTGAAAGCAGAGGCTAAGTCTGAAGCTGGCTGTGATATTCAGTGATTGTAAATATGCTGAGAGAGAGAGAGAGAGAGAGAGACAGAGAGAGAGAGAGAGAGCCAGAGAAGAGTTGGATGTTATTGTCATTCTCAGGCTACATATATGTGTATATGCAGAGAGATATCTCTATATAAGTAACATACAGATAAACATAGACTTAGTTGTATGATGAGGGGCAGTATGATACAGTGACTGCCTTAGAGCTAGGGATACCTGAGCTTAAGTCTTGCGGCTGATACATACTGACTGTGTGACCTTGGTGACTATATAAGGGTTGTTTAACAAGTGTTCTCAGTGCTCTGGGTATTGATGATGGTACTGATGACAGCACCAATTAGCATTCTATAGAGCCTACTATGTGCCAGGGACTGAGCTAAGCACTTACAATTATTATGTCATTTGTTCTTCACAACAATCCTGGGAAGTAGGTTCTAATATTCCCATTTTACGGATGAGAAAACTGAGGGAAAAATATGTTAAGCTACTTGCCCAGGATCACATAGTAAGTGTACAAAACTACATTTGGACTCAGGTCTTCCTGATTCCTAGCCCAAAGTGCTCTCCACTACACCTTTCTAAAACTGAGCAGTCAGGTGTGCAGTGGATAGAGTTCTGGGCCTAGAATCAGGAAGACTCATCTTCCTGAGTTCAAATCTAGTCTCAGACACTTACTAGCTGTGTGGCCCTATGCCACTCACTTAATCCTGTTTGCCTCAATTTCCTCATCTGTAAAATAACCTGGAGGGAAATGGCAAAGCACCCCACGTTTGGGGAGATGACAGCCTCATTAAATCTGCCCAACTTCTGGAAAAGACGAGCAGATTCAGCCCCTACTTTTGCAGCTCTGCCTGGATGTTTTCCTCCCTTAGTCTCGGGTCTCAAACCATTGAAGATGAAACTGGAACTTTAATAAATGGGGAAGCCTCCCTAGAGGCTAAACCTCTGCCTTGGTCTCCTTCTACACCTCCTCAAGGCCTTATCTAACCATCCTCTTCCTAAATGCCCTCAGGCTCCAACATAACCGAGAGCCCCAGGTTACATGAAGAGGCTTCATAAAGAAAGGAGTTTCTATGGCTGCAACACTGGCCATCTCTTCAGACCATGTGCCCAGCATCACCCACCCTCCTGGGGCCAAGTCATGGAACTTCTTCAGTCAATGGCTCTGCTGCCTAGCCTGCAACACTCACTCAAGTCTGTTTTACTATACTTCGCATGACTTGCTTTCTTTGTCTTCCAGCACTCAATGCAGGGTCCACCTCACTGTAAAAGAGCCTGAATGTTCTGGCCCATTTGTTTCAGATCTCCATGCACTTTCACTTTTCATTTGCAGTTTGAATTTAGAAAAAATCACCAGTGGATTGAAATAGATGTGACTATCTTGCTTCAGCCTCTAGTTGCCTCCAAAAAGAGAATTATCCACATAGCTATGAATTTTACTTGTCTCAAAAATCAACAAAAGCCAGTGCAGGATGGATTATTTGACATGGCCATATTGATGGCTCCATCAACATTCCTATATCTGAATAACACAAGTGCTCAGGCCTACCTCAGATGGAATTCCCTTGGATGCAGAAGAAGGTACCAGCTGTCACCTGACCAGAGAGATCTGTTTTCTATCCATCTGAAGAAGAGCTAACTCAGAATACTAAATCTTTCCATAAATGAAGAGATGAAGAGATTAGAGACCCCAAAACAAAGAGTCCCATAATGCCAGTTTCTCCCAACCTGAAGGAATATTCAACACTTTCTTTTTCCTGAGAATGAGAGTGAATTCCATCAACTTATGCTGGGTTTTAGCCAGCTAACTTGTGACAGTTGCATTGTAGCACCACGTAGATCCAGTCCTCAGTACTATAGGTAATGATCTCAGGCTTGTCGGGCATCACTATGGTTCTCCTTTCCTTACTATGGTGTAAACATGCAATCTGTGAGAAGCTAGACACCTCCATCTCAAGGCCTTCCAATGTGTCTGCCACATACAGCCCCTTGGCTATATAGCTTGACCATTGTAACCTGATAGCTCTATTTCATATGAAGACATGATAGAAACAAAATGTATCCATAATCAGCATGCTGCTTAAGGGAAATAGAAATCAAAAGCCTATAACTTTAGGACAATATTCATGCTGAGTCAAAGCATATCTTCAGGAAGGCTTCATATAGTAAATCTTTGGATAACTGATATCTAGTTCTGTGTGAAATATATTGGGTAGACAGCATGTTTTGATAAACATCATTGTAACAAGTACCTTTTGGACTGCTATTGAATTTTTTAATTACAAATTTAATGTGCATTTTGGAGTCCTTAAAATGCCCTGAGGAAGTGAATCTTTTGTTTAAATAAAAGCTGTATTGCCTCTGTTGAAGTAAAAGAAATTATTATAAATGTTAGTTGTGAGTGAAGATAAAAAACATTCAATAAAATAAATTGCCATATTCTCAATGAAAGAATAAATTATGTCAAAGAAGGAAAAAAATGAAGAAAGAGAAGAAGGAGGAAGAGGAAGAAAAAGAAGAAAGAGAAGAAGGTGGAAGAAGAATGACTGATGCAATTGAACAGCTATAACAACACTAAGACTTCAAGAGAAGGAGTCAGTGTGGATTGGTAGTAGCTTCCTCTTCCTGGATTTCTTTATACCAATACAATCATAGGCCCCAACCGTAACACTCTATAAATGAATAAATGAAAGAAAGTCACATGTGTGCTAATATTTTTGAGCTCCTTGGCAGAATGTATATAAAATGTCATATATATATATGTGTGTGTGTGTGTGTGTGTGTGTGTGTGTATACATATATATACACATGTTCATCATTATATATGTTCTATGTTTGTATGTATATGTTTCTCTTCCAAATTCTTCCTGTTGCATTTTAATCCTTTTCTCTTTATCTGCTTTCAACAGTGACAATACTTTGAATGCCCTTGATCCTAAGACCTTTATATACCTATCCTTAGCCAAGATAGAATTTGTCAGGTCATCATATGCTGTAAGAGAATATATATATTTCAACTATTTAAGTACTCCATTTTATCCAGAAAATCTGAAGCTAGAAAGACTTGAACAAACCCTTAAAAGTTTTGCAGATTCCACTTAAGTAATATGGAGGTTGAATGAAATATGTTCAGCAGGGATTTTTGCCATTCTCCTACCAACAGCCTGAGGGCAAGGGTGAGCCTTTCCATTTTTGCTTATAATTCTACCAAGATCCTAGATAGCTATGGTGTGTGGGGTGGGTTATTTTTACAAATGTTCAATGCTTTAGGGCACAGAGAAGGTACCTTCAGGACTCTACAAAGGCATTAACCCTTAGAGCCCTGCAAAGAGCTATACCTAATGACATTCTTGTGAAGACTCTGCACAGGGAGAAAAGGACTTCTATCCTTCCAGGGGCTGTAAGTTACTACTTGACCACCTATGTTCTCTAAGCTTGAGCCCATATTCCCCAGACTTTGTATGTGTGAAAGAATATCAATTAGAATTTGTTTTGGAGAAGAGAGGGAAAGGGAAATTTTTTAACCAACTTTTCTATGTTAGTAAATGCCTGTTTCTAAAAGCTAATTAACTGTACTTGGGTGGTGATCAATGGGGATCACATTGGATGGAGGTTCATGCTCAATTAAACTAGAAGCTTCTCAGCTTTGGAGGTTCTCTAGTCTGCTCTCTCATTAAACAGGTGAGGAAACCACCTATCACTTAAGCATGGGCACTTACAGAAATAAATTTGCTCAAAGGCTCATGTGTAGCTAGCATTGAAACTAAGATTAAAACTCATAGCTTCTGGCTCCAAATTCAATGCTCTTTCCCTCACATAATCTTCTTGGTTTCATGGACAATGACTTTGACTCAAATAGCTTTGGGTCTCCCTTCTTCATTGCCCTCCAACTTGCTTTGGTTAATTACTGAATACATAGAATAAAAAGCTATGGTTGTGTTTACTGATTCTCAAGGGCTCATTTCCCCTTTGCAGGCAGTCCAGATTTTATCTCCAACCATGTTGTTTTGGGGATGTTTCTAGACTTTGGAGACATTGGCTGCCTCTGATCGTGGTCCTGGAGCTCAACAAGTTTGGCAGATCCAGGAATGGCTTGGAATAAAAATGGGGGAACTCAAAACTGCAAGGTCACCCTTTTCCCCTCATAATGATTTTATTGCTTTCAATTATAACTGAGGCAAGACCTTGGAGTGACGGAACCTTTTAGGGCATCTTCCAAAGCATCCAAGTTTCTTGATTTATCAGCTCATGACTGATTCCGTTTCATATGATCTGACAAGGACATTTAGCAGTGCTTGAGTATTTATGAATTACTTTCTATCAGGAAACAAAATGTGCCATTCTTCACGAATAAATCAAATTATGTAGAAGTGCTTCTGGATGTGCATACCAGTTCTTTGGGGAATGATTTTTGATGTCAATGACAATTTGACATTACAAATTGGTTATCCAGCACCGACTGCAGCAAATGTGAGAGTTCAAGGTTCTGAGGAGTTTTGTTTTCACTAAAATTCTATCTATAACAAAAGAGGCAATGTGGTACAAAAGACCAGCCTCAGAGGAAGGAAGCTCCAGGTTCAAGATCCACCTTTGACACATACCATTTGTGACTGGAACTCTGGACATGTCACCTACCTTCTCAGAGCCCTGTGCAACATAACAAGATGAAAGTCACAAACCATCTGCTAAATTGCATTGATAAAAGGCATCATCACTTCACAAAGAACTCTATTACCCATAAAATCGCTGGCCCTTCAAATATTGTACCTGTGAATATTTTGAACTTTTTATTTTTAAACACCTCCAACTATCGGCTTTTTTAGCATCATAATTTTTTATAAAGATACTTGTTTTCAAACTCCAGGGTATACAAACCTGCATACTCTGTACAAACCTTCAAGTTCTAGGAATAGTTACAGCTGACACACATCAGTGGGAGATTGAATATGTTTGGATAGAACCATTAATGACCCCAAGAACTGGCCAACAATGCAAAGTCAGTGGAGAGTTTGGTCTCTTTCTCAATGTTGGTGGAGCTCCTGAAGTTTGTCAAGGTTGCGAAAAACCTCTGTACACCTGACGTGAACCTAGACAGTCCTTCTGTCAGCTTCCTAATGGCCTTAGGAGAGTGTGGTCTGTGTGGGCTTCTGCCTCTCAGGACTCAGGAGTGTGCCTTAATTAGGAGAAGAAGAAAGACAGTACAGGAAGCTGCCCTCTACAAATGTGTAATACCTTTTCTTAAAGCCCATAAGAGGCATTTTGGCTCCAGATCTTCACTGGTCAGATCACGCTCAGCTTCCCAATGTCAATTGCTACAGGCTGCCCTTAAAGGGGAATCAGAAACCAGCCAAGATAATTCAGGTCATGGGTTCTTTCCACTGAGGGACATTGACCCCTCAGAAGACTGAATTAAATAATAAATCAAGAATATTGGGCTAGATGACCCCTAAGGTCCCTTCCAAATTTAGTGCTCTGATACTGTACTTGGACATAATGCAAGTAACTGAGTCTACTCATCTGAACAGCACCTAAGAACTTCTCTGTGTGTTGTATCTGCCTAGGTCTGGGAGAAGTTGTAGGCAAATAGTCTATGACATAGTAGTATTAACCGTAGACTTTTGAGAACATGGACTGGATGTTCCAATATCCCCTAGAGCAGCATTCCTATTGACTCCATTCCTGAAAGGAAGGTGAAAGGCCAATGGGGTACTTTCCCAGGAGGAATGGGTGCATTTAGGGTTAGCACATTCTGTCTTCCCAACTATGTGGTAGAGAATGGAGGAGAATAAAGTGCAATGTGTATATGTGCATCTATTTTTTCCACAACCTGCTTCCTTAGATTTTTATGAACTTTTAAAGAGTCAAGATGACCAAGGCACCTTGAGGCCAAAGATTGTTTCAATTTTGTCTTTGTATATGCAGCACCCAGCATAGGTTCCTTTGCACACAGTGGGTATTTCACAAATGAATGGAATCTATTGGGAAAGCAAGCTATGCCAGCTGGCTGAAACAACAAATTTCTAAATTTCCTTTCAATAAGACCTCAGGAGAGGTTTGTGAATAACCTTATCTGCTCTGGACTCATGACAAAAAAGCAGAAAATGTTCAAAATTCAGCACAGACTTCTGCAAACCCTGTATAACATTGACTTGCCTTTATTTCAGACATTTTGTGGCTATTTTTCTATACCCACATGTCAAACTGAAAATGGTGCCAGAGATGGACTTGTCATGAATAAATCCCCAGATCTAAGTGGGTGCTCTCCCATACTCACTCTGCTCTCAGACTGGAAATCTTTCCAATAAACTGGACATTTGAGAATATTGGAGACATTAAAGCCAGGAAAGTCCAAACAGGACAATACCTTGATGTTCACTGTAAATCCATATTGGTTCTGTGGTGCTAGTGCTTTCCATAGTATGACTTATTCACACCAGGGAAATAGAACTGAGAGAACATTTATGATAATCATCCAAGAGCTAGTTCAGGTTAAAAACCTCAAACCAATTCTACAAAATTACCCTTTTGTGATTTTTTTTAAAAGAAAAACTGGTTAATCCCCACAGCAGTGATTTTCACCTTCTCTCAGCCCCTGATTTGGTGCTGTTCCTAGTCCTAGATTAGATACTGTACTTGCCAGGTAACAAATAGTACTAACTCATTCCTTCCAATGGTTTGTTTTTACAAGTCCTACTGTTTCTTTTCTCAAGTTGGCTTGTAGAGAGAATAGAATGAAAGACTGGCTGTCCTTTTAGCAAGATGTGATCCTGAAGCTGGTAGAAATCAGAGATCCTGGGAAATCCTAAGAGATCCATGCCACCAAAGTGTTTCCTTGATAACCTGGCCCCCTCCTACCACCCCAGTCTTCTTACACGCTTCTCCCAATGTCCTCTTTGAAACAGTGCCACTGGCCATGGGGCTGTTCCTTGCAGAAGATGCTTATTAATTATCTGACTGAGCCACATAACACAGTGATGGAAAAGCAAAGTTTGGGAGATTCCACCCCTATGCTCTGATGTGGCAATGTTATTTTGCCTTGAGGATGATTTTCTAAGGAAATAGTCTTATTCCAATAACTTATTCCACAATTCTCATAGCACAGTGTGTTCCTCCAATAATTAAATCAATGAAAAAGTATTTTTAAGCACTTACTATGTGCCAAATTTAATTAAACCTAGAGATATAAATGCAAGCAAGTCAAACAATACCTAACCTCAAAGACCTTATATTTTAATGAGAAAAAGACAATCCATAAAGAAGAGTTTAGAGGGGGAGAAGGTGGTGATGTGCCAGAAAGTATGCTTTAGAAATGACTGGGTGATGAAGTTGAAGGCCAGGTTCTTGGCAAGGGAAGGCAAAATTCCCTCTTCTGAGCTCAAGGTGTTTGCAAAAGATCAAGCTACAGGCTGGGGAGGAATCAAAGCCATGAGGCTAGTGCCTGGAAGGCAGCACAGTTTGGAAATTAACTGAGAGAAAATAAACCATTTTTCATGAGTTGGTTGTCATTTATAGTTGCATCTTTTCATTGAAATTCTTTGTCATAGCCTCCACTGACTTTCTACCCCAATACTTCCTCTTTGATATAGAAGAGACCTTGAGTTCTCTAAAGCTGTTCTTGGAGTGTGAGCTCTGATAAATTCTACCCAATGAGATGGTATTCAGTATAGGCCTACCAGTGGCTGGTATTGGAGCTCTGAGCACCACCTGACTGCCTAAGTACCAAGGAACATCTACCGCGTGTTAAGCTATCCAGCTCCAGTCTCTGTCATGATGGTGAAATGACGGGTCTTTGTGAAAAATATAAATGGCTCACAAACTCCTCCATCCTTTCACTTTTCTTCCCCTTCCTCCCAATGGGGCTGCTTTTGACTTGTAAAGATATTTATGCCAAGAAGTCATTGATTGCATGGAGCATTCTTGATGGAACAAAAAGTCTCAGTGTCACCAGCTGTTGTGAATGCAGTAATGCCATTTAGATGGTGCCTGACATCGAGATTCAAAACCAAATGCCAATAGTGTTTAAAAGCTATACTGAAAGTTCTGGTTCAGAAAAAAATCATTAAGTATGGTACCTATCAGTTTTTCCTTGGTGCCTCTCATGTGATGATTTACAAAGACATTATTTGAAGAAGAAGGAGGACAGCAAACCCTCACTTTAACTCCTATTGGGTCACAGAAGACTTACATAAAGATGAAACATCATTACAGATGGTTGATTTCAAGTGGCAAAATAGGCACAGTGCATTCAATGAAGTCATTTATTCAAGGTGTACTGAGTACTAGCTATATGCAGTACACTGTGCTCAGTGCATTTAGAAGGATGTACAAAGATGAGACAAAGTCTTTGCCATACTGGACATTACAATCCAGTAAGAGATGCAAAGGGAGGAATCCCTTGGGTTGTGGGCAGGTGAGTGTCTGTATTGAGCCACCTAATGCCAAACAAAGGAAGACAGCAGCATTAGTGCCCTTTTCTTTTGGAGAAATTATAATAAGTAGCATGTTTGGGGGCAGAGCCAAGATGATGGAGTAACAACATGGACTTTCTAAAGCATCCCCCCAAACCCAGACAAATATTTATAAAAAATGACTTTAAACAAATTATGGAACTTCAGAACTCACAGAATGATGGAGTGAAGAAAATCTCAAGCCCAAGACAGCCTGAAAAGTTGACTGGAAGTGTTTATCACATGCCACACTGGGAGCAGAGTGCAGTCCAGCGCAGAGAGGGCTTGAGTAAGTGTTGGGGGAACTGAATTGTGGGCACCTGTGGCAGTTTCCAGACATCACGACCCCAAAACATCAAGGACAAATTGAAATATCAGTAACAAAAACCCGTGGGACCTGGGTGAGAGGGGACAGTGGTCAGACCCAAGACCCAGGGTAGCAGAATGGGTGGAGGAACCCACAGCAGCAGCAACAGCAGGGGCAGGGGCAGCAACTGTTTCTGGAGCTCTAGGCTCACAGATTGTGGGGGGATCGAGTGACTGACAATATGCCCCCACTGAAAACAGAGAACTACCTTGACAAAGAGCTCAAAAGTCAGGTAAATAGAAAATTTAGGGAAAATGAGTAATCACCGAAAAAAGAACCAGACTATAGAAACTTACTTTGGTAACAAGGAAGACCAAAGTATGCACAGAAGAAGACAACAAAGTCAAAGTCAAATGAGTAAATCAGGGAAAATGAGTAAACACCGAAAAAAGAACCAGACTATAGAAACTTACTTTGGTAACAAGGAAGACCAAAGTATGCACAGAAGAAGACAACAAAGTCAAAGCTCCTACATCCAAAGTCTCCAAGAAAAATATGAATTGGCCTTAGGTCATGGAAGAGCTCAAAAAGGATTTTGAAAGTCAAGTAAGAGGAGTAGAGCAGAACTTGAGAAGAGAAATGAGAGAGATGCAAGAAAATCATGAAAGCGAATCAACTGTTTGGTAAAGGAGATCCAAAAAATGCTGAAAAAAAAAATAACACTTTAAAAAAGAGAATAACCTAAATGACAAAAGAGATACAAAAAGCCAACAAGGAGAAAAATGTGCTAAAAAGCAGAATTGGCCAGATGAAAAAGGAGGTCCCAAAGCTCACTGAAGAAAACAATTCCTTAAAGACTAGAATGGAGCAGATGGAAGCTAATGACTTTATGGAAAATCAAGAAATTATTTTTAAAAAAGCCATAGGAATGAAAAAAATAGCAGACAATATGAAATATATCATTGGAAAAAAAACTGGAAAATAGATCCAGGAGAGATAATTTTAAAATTTTTGGACTACCTGAAATCCATGATCAAAAAAAGAGCCTAGATAACTTTTTCCATGAAATCATCAAGGAAAACTGCCCTGTTATTCTAGAACCAGAGGGTAAAATAGATATTGAAAGAATGTTCTGGTCACCTCCTGAAAGAGATCCCAAAAGTAAAACTCCTAGGAATATCACAGCCAAATTCCAGAGTTCCCAAGCCAAGGAGAAAATATTGCAAGCAGCCCGAAAGAAAAAATTCAAGTATCATGGAAATACAATTAGGATAATACAAGATCTAGCAGCTTCTACATTAAGGGATCACAGGACTTGAAATATGATATTCTATGCCAGAGGTTGAAGAATTTAGGATTTAAACCAAGAATCACCTACCCAGCAAAACTGAGTATAATAATTCATGGGAAAATGGTCATTCAATGAAACAGAGGACTTTCAAGCATTCTTGGTGAAAAGACCAGAGCTGAATAGAAAATTTGACTTCCAAACACAAGAATCAAGAGAAGCATAAAAAAGTAAACAGGAAATAGAAATCATAAGGGACTTACTAAAGTTGAACTATTTACATTTCTACATGGAAAGATAATATTTGTTACTCTTGAAACTTTTCTCAGTATTTGGGTAGTTGGAGGGATTACATGCACACACACACACATACACATGTGCACACACACAGATATATATATATATGTATATATATATATATATATATATACACATACATACATACATATGGACAAAGGGCATAGGGTGAGTTGAATAGGTAGCGATGATGTCTAAAAATAAAAAATTGAGGGATGAGCAAGGAATATATTGGAAGGAGAAAGGGAGAAAGAGAATGGGGCAACTATCTCTCACATAAAAGAGGCAAGAAAAAGCTTTTTCAGTGTAGGGAAGAGAGGGGAGGTGAGAGGGAAAGAATGAATCTTACTCTCATCACATTTGGGTTAAGGTGGGAATAGCATGCACACTCAACTTGATATGAAAACCTATCTTACACTACAGGAAAGTAGGGTGGAAGGGGATAAGAGGGAATTGGGGAATAATAGAAGGGAGGGCAAATGGGAGGAGGGGGTAATTAGAAGTAAGCACTTTTGAGGAGTGATAGGGTCAAAAGAGAGAATAGAATAAAGGGGGGGCAGGATAGAATGGAGGGAAATATAGTCTTTTACAATATGACTTACAGAAGTGTTTTGCATAACTACATGTGTTTAAGCTACATTGAATTGTTTGCCTTCTCGGGAGGATGGGTAGGGAGGGAGGAAGGGAGAGTAGTCGGAACTCAAAGTTTTAAAAACCAATGTTGAAAATTGTTTTTGCATGCAACTTGAAAGTAAGATGTACAGGCAATGGAGTATACAAATCTATACCCTACAATCTAGCATACCCAGGATGGCCTCCTAGCACAGGTTCTTTGATTTGTTTTATAACGGAAAGACAGCTTCAAATGGGTTAACAATTCGTCTTTAATTAAATATATATAAATCATTCAATAGTTCAGGGTAAATGTTAATACCCTGAATGTGGAAAAAATACAAAGAAATTAGCACAACGATCAACAGACAGAGTTCCTACTGTCAGAACAAAGTAATACAATCACCTACATTCAGGATTAAGGTTAGGGTTAGGGAGCTTTAGATGGGGGAGCACCAACAACATCTGAGTGGGGAACTATTAACTCAGAGTCCCATATAGGGAATCAAAAGGTCCTTTTCATAAGCAAAACCCCAAAACAAAATACCCACCTCCTAGTATATATAGCAAAGACTTGACCCCTGATTGCCTCAGAGACAATAGACATGAAACCTATATGACTCAGCACAGTGGTGAATTATCAGGGTTTGAAAGATTTCAATCTTTCAGATGCTTTCAGTGAACCTGGGAAACTTAACTCCAGAAAGAAAACGACAAAAAAATCCCACTTTGTTTAGACTTACAAGGCCCAACACTCGAAACACTGCCTCACTTTGTGCCATATAAATCACAACTCATCATTGTTTAAGATACATTTCTCAGACTTTGGGGGTGGGGGCATAAGGAGATGATGAGCACCTAATCTCTTCTCTTTGAAATCAGGCTCCCTACAACATCAGTGCCAAATTATTCCCATCAAATCCCATATATTCTGTTAAGAAATTGCAAATGAAAAAAATGGAAAGATGTGACACTGTTTTTCTTAATGCTTTCCAAGACTAGAGTTTGAAGGAGACTAGAGTGAAATAGCTAATGACTATATGGTTTATTCAAATCAATGTTCTCAGTAAGATTGAGGACTGGACCTGGGATTTCCTTGTTATAAGAATTTGCAAATGAGAAAAACCCATTTCTGAAAGTGCATGAGCATATTCTTTTTTGATTTAAAGTCTTTAAGAGTTGCCTTGTGCATGGGTCAGAGGTAGAACTTTGGCTGTAGTTCTAATGATTGTGTTTTCCTGACTCGAAGGCTCTAGAAACTGCAGCCACTACACAAGAGGAGTCCAACTCAATGAGAAATGGATCCCTCACCAAATATCAACTTCAGAATTCAAAAATTATCATTATCTCTCTCATAGCATATTTGTATTTATTTTATTACCTCCCAAATGTATTTTAATCTGGTTCAGGCCACTCTTGGAAATTTTGCAGGTTACATGTAGTTCAGGGTCACTGCTGAAAAAAAAATTGCAAAACAATTTTAAAAGACAAAAGGGAAATAAAACTACAATAAATCCAATAACAACCAAATTGGCTGAGTACGAAAATGAATGCAAAAGGTTTGAATGGAACACATATGTGAAATTATTATTTGTGTTTAAAATCTGCATATAGATAGACGTATGCTTATATAGAGATAAAGATGTAGACATTTTAGTAAATGGCAAATAGCTGGCTGTTTATGAATTTATACTTAATTTCTTTCTTTACTTTTTGTATTTGATTATTTTATTAGAAGTTATTAAATATATCCTGATTTTTTGTTCTATTAAATGACATCTTACTAAAATAAAAATAAACACTTTTATTTTTACCATCACATACAGAATGCAAAAGAAGATTTAGTAAAGAGGCCTTGAGCCATTCAAAGATTTCCAGGCACGCATGCAGGGATGATGGATATCAACTCAGGAAGGAATACAAAGAACAGTATCATTCTGACATTTCTGAGGTGAGGTGAAAAAGAGAAGGAATTCTTTTCATTCCTGAACATACTCAGAAGGATTTCTCAGTTATTAATGTGTTACCACAGGCAGGCCATTTCTTCATGCACTGCCAGAAATTTCAACCATGGAACATCCGACTTGGAAAAGGTCTCAGAGGCTTTCCAATCCATCACTGAGCTGAAAAGTTTCCACACTGCAACATGACCCACAGTGATCATCAAACCTTAACTTCCATGAGGTTCCCAAGGCAGCACATTAGGAAGCCTGCCCTTAGTGGAACCTTGCATTTGCTTTTCTGTAACTTGTGCCCATTTTTCTTACTTCTCCTCTCTGGAGCTGTAAACAAGTCTCATCCCCTTTACAGGTAGCATCACTTCAAAGAGTGGAAGACAGCTATCATGCTCTGTAACTTAAAATTTCTCCTCTGCAGATTACTATCCTTCAACCAAATCTCCTAACACAGCTCCAAATCTTTCAGCATCCTGTTTTCTCTCTTCCAAAAGTTCTTGAGTTGATATATGACCTTCCAAAGAAATGGTACCAAGAACTGTCCACCTGGCACTCAACTTTCATCTGTGGCCCCAAGAAGGTATAGCATGCACAACAGCCACTCCTGGCAAAGCATGTTGGCAAGCAGGCTAAACCAGGTTGAGGGTAACTGATAGGCCTCAAACTGACTTAGGGTGACATCTACCCCAAGCATGTGAAAATTCCCCCCCCCACAATAGAATGGGCACATGAGAGCCATTTGTTCCAGTGCGCATGAAGGTGGCTGAAGCAGGAGCTGTGGAGAGCTCAGAGTTTGGTCAGACATCAAAGACACCAAGGTCATCCACTGCATCCCAGGCCATCATCAGTCATCCTGACTTTTTTTTGTCACTAAACTTGGAATGACTCTGGAAGAGAGAGGGAGGTTGACAACTTTGTGCGACTCTGCCTCTCTTGAATTCCATTCATGCAAGAATCAAGACATCACCTCATGAGGCCAGTGGTCCTCTTCCAAAATAAAGGGCAGACAACCACCACAACTGCCAAGAATTAAGTATGATGAACAAGATTTTATCTGGAAAGAAGAGTTGAACTGGAAAACTACCTTTCTAATTCTCGACTCTCCGTCTCTCAGGGCAGTTTAAAATTACATTAATACTATGATGATGATGATGATGATGATGATGATGATGATGATGATGATGATGATGATGATGATGGTGGTGGTGGTGGTGGTGGTGGTGGTTCGTAACTGCTGCATCATAATGCTGGTACCTATTAAGCTGGAAATCCACTGAAATGTACATGCATTTTTGAATCAACATTAATGTGCAGCCATGCATCCATAATTTTTAATTTGGGAAGTTAATTTTTTTTTAAACTGAGTGCAACACTTTAGGTGTATATCTTTAAATTTCATCCTATTAGTCAAAAATATCAGTGAGAGAATTGAGGAGAGCCAGGTTTTTCATACGCCTCACTAAAAATAACAAACAGAAACATCAAAGGGAAAGGCTAAAAAATGAAGAAAATTGAAACCAACAAAGATTGGCAAAGCAGAGAGCCAAATTGTAAATAGCGTAGAACAACTGAAATAAAGTATCAAAGGAAATAAAAATAATGAAGAAAGGGGAACATGCAAAGTGCCCCTGGTGACATCTTCAGTTTAAAAAAATGGCACATTCAAAGATATCAAGAAAGGATAGGCAATGCTAAGATAATCACAAGCATAAGCAAAAAAAGAGCTTGAAGAAAGTTGAAAATCAGATAAAGAAGTTAAATATTGAGATATAGACAAAAGAAAAAGAGGAATTAGTGGGCAGGAATTACCAGTACAGAGAGCAAAAGTGTAAACCTTAAAAAAAAAAGAAAAACTATAGAACTAACATGCAGTAGAATTCGGTAGAAAGGGAGAAAGAAAATCTAGACCAGATGGAAAAATAAACTTAGAAATCAAAATGACTCAGAAACTCACAGTCAAGTTGCCTACTTAGAGGATAGATCATTAAAAAGCAAATTCAGGATTACTGATGCTCCAATCAACTTAGAAAAGTGAAAGAACATGGATACTATATTTTAAGAAATTGCCAAACATAATGTTCCAGAATTGGCTAAAACATCCAGTGAAATGATAATATAAGTACCATATCCTTGCTGTTGATGAGGAAGAACTCCTCATTTATCCTAACTAGACTACACCCCAAAGATATGTAAGAAATTCTGTAAGCAATGACATACAAGTTAACTGGTCTGATATATAAGAAATGGGCTGACATACAAGAAATCTTTCAACTTGTCACATCTTATTTTTAGTCTTTTTAATATGCAGTGTCTTTTACCTAGAATTACTTGTAATATATGAATTTAATTGAGTTCACAAGATTTTGACACATATTCTTTCATTCTTCATTGGAAAACCTAACCTTTTCTGCATTGAATATTAATCAGGTTTTTGATGAAGTCAGGGTTTTTCCAAGTCTATGTTTGTATGGAATTTGAATCAGGTGACTTCTCAGAAACTGGTAGGCATATTTATTTCTTGTGTAAATACCTTAACCTACCATGGTGTGTGGCATGTCAGCTATAAGGACATTTTACAATGCCACTTCCCTGACAGAATTTCTGTAATTCCAGAGCAATCCTACTTTTCAGCATCAGAATTTGTCATTCCCTCAGTTGAAACAAAGCTTCCAGCCCAAGCAGAATTTTTTTCAAATCTCCAAAACATTTTTAGGAGGATTTTAATGATCTAAATAATGTACCCAGATCTTATAGATTCAACTCAATTTCAGTTGACAGTAGTTTTAGTATAACCTTGAATGAAAAAGTTAAGTTTCATAATCAAAAATGTCGTCCACGTTTGGTAAAATCTTCTAGGTTTTCACATTGTCTTAAGCATGGCAAGGGTTTTTTTTTTTTTAGCTCCATGTCAATGGTTAGCAGCTTTAAAAAAAAAAACTTGCTAATCTCATTCACCCTCTCTCAGACACTCCCTTCTATGCCCACAGTCCCATATCTATGCCATCTCCCTACACTAAAATGGAGGATAGGAACTGCCTCACATCACATGCGACACAAAACTGGACTCCCCAAAATGTTTGTGGATATCTAACACATTGGGTGACACATTGGAATAAGGATCTAGAAATGTTGGTACAGATCAAAACATTAGCTCAAACACCTCATAAGAAGATAACGAATAAAGATAAATATAAAGTCTTATAAATTGGTAGATGGGGAAGAGAGACATGATTAGATGACCATTTGTTTAAAAAAGATCCTGGAGGCTTAGGGGACTATGAGTTTGAATATGTCTCAAAAGCATGATAGTCTGTTACTTTATAGTTAATGTGACTTCGGGTTGCATCAAGAGACACCGAGCTTACCTGAATTAAGAAGTGATAGACCCACTGTAATCAGATCTGGTCAGATTAAATTGGGAGTATTGTGTTCACTTCCAAATGTGTTTTAGGAAGGACACTGATTAATTGCAACATCCAGAGGAGATTAACCAGGAGAGGGAAGACTGCAAAAAGTGTTCCATATTATAAGGATTGTTTGAAGAAATAAGGGATGTTGGACCAGAAAAGACTTGCTAGGGAGTGGGAGGAGATATCTGAGTTATGTTTTCATGGGTCTGGGACTGTCTCCCAATCCTGGAAATTTGTCCTTTCTTATTTCCCTTCCTTGTCTTCTCTGGCTTCCTTTAAGCCTCAGTCAGTTAATAGTCATTCTATTAACATCTATAACCATAGCACTTAACATATGCCAGGTATTGTGCTAAGAGCTAGGGATACAAAAAGAGGGGAAATACAGTCATTTCCCTCAAGGAACTCACATGTCAGTGAAGGAATACAACACAGTAAAAAAAACTGAAGGTGAGGAGGAGGAGGGGAGAGAAAAGAGGGGACCCAGTGTATGGGTCATGATGAAGCCCAAGAAGACAAGCCAAGAATGGTGAATGATGAGGTGGCTGCTCCAGGAGCAGCTCTGCACTGCCTACCCTCCACCTAATCTGAGCAAACGGAGGGAGGCACGCCAGAAGCAGGAGGAGCTGTCTCACTTAATTTCCACCTTCTGCAAGAGCACTTTCCCAGACTCCCTCATTCTAGTTCCTTCCCTCTGAGGTAGTCTCTAATTTATTCTGTATATCACGAGTTTGTGCAGAGTTGTTTCATATTGTCTCCTTCATCAGGTTTTGAGGTGCTGGAGAGCAAAGACTCACTTTGGCCCTTCTTTGTGTCCCCAGGACTTAACATAGTGCCTGTCATCAAGGAAGGACTTTGTAAATGCCCATTGACTAACAAGCTAACATTTGAAAATGAAATGAATGTTGTTCTATTTGACCCCAGAAGGAAGAACTACAGACACCGAGTGGAATTTGAAGATAAAAAAGTGACCCAGGGAGGGGGGAGTTTCTTTAAGTTTGAGAAAAGAAAAACATCCTAACAACTGGAAGTATCTCAAACTAGAATGAGCTGTAATGACAGGTAGTGTGGGTCCTGATCGTTGGAGGTCTTTAGTTCAGATGCCTAATGAAGGTGGACCTTTGGTCAAGCCTGTTATGAAAGGGTCTTTTTCTAATAATACTTTTAATATTTTATTAAATATTATTAAATAATATTTTCTGCTGAAGTTCCTTTAAAGTTTGAGATTCTGTGATTCTTTTCTATCCATCCATATCTCTCATATGCTTAACTACCTTTTAGTTATTTAGAATGTTTTATTCGTATACATACATATATACGTACTTATCTGCAGCTCAAATGGGTATGCTACAGAAGCCTTCTGAAACACAGATTTCCCTTGCCTATCCATGCCTTTTCTGTAATTTCTTTAGTGGCTACTTCATCAATTTTTTGCAGGTCTGGGTCATCTGTATTCATAACTTCTTTGGGAATCAGGTCAGTGTACTTGCTATAAATGACCTTGTCTTTTGATTGTCCCTAATCAACAATTTTATTAAGTTCAATTTTTCCTTCCACAACAACCTGAAAGTCCAGTGCATTGGACATTTTCTTCTTTTTCCCATATTCAATGGACATTGGAAGATATTATTTTCCCAAAATCCAAAGTATTTCTGGAAATACATATACACATATACATGAATCTATGATATGTATGTGTATGTGTGTGAATTTATGATATATGTGTGTGAATATGAATCTATATATGTATATGTGTATATATGTGCTGTATATATATGCATATATATATATATATGATTCATAATTATCAGAGCTGGAAGAAGTCCTACAACTTATCAGACCCAACTCTTACATTTTACATAAGAAAATTAGATACAAGAACACATGTAATTGCTAAATGGTATTTCTTTAATCACAATCATATCATTCACCAAAATAGGTTGGAATGGGAACTTTTAGAATGTTTAGGAAGACTGAGCTGTGAGGGAGGCAGGCAGTCATTAATACCAATAGATCCTTTAATGGTATTGATCTGCCCTCTATTCGTAAGACTACTTCCAAAGATTAGAAGGCATTTCATTCAGCCTCTCTGGTCAGCTCTCCAACATTTAGCAGCAAATGCTCTCTAAACCTAATGTGTAACTCACATATAATTCAGTGAAATGTATTGAAGGACACCTTATAGCTTGCTGGATATCAAATGGCTAGCAAATTTGGGCACTTGGAGTGCCCAAATTCCTTGAGCTCCTGGTCACATCTAACAGGTGCTTCCAAGTGAAGATATGGATTCTGGACTTGGAGAGCTCTTCATCTTCTCTCAGCTTTCAACATAGCAATATAAGCACCAGCACCCATGAGAAAGTTCTAGAACAAGTCTTTGGCAGCAATACAATCTGTGACTGGACATAAGTTCTTGCTTATAGAGACAAAAAGTTCTGATTCTGATGCCACTTGTCAGCATCCACCTGCTTTTACATTTTTCCGTGAAGCTGTAAATTGGCAAGGCTGTGCATGGCTGATCTTGTGGACAGTCTTTTATGAACTTATAATTGGTTTTGTGGGCAACTTAGCCTAGTGTGACCGTCAGCAGGCCCAGGTGTAGGTACTTATTATGTGATGGGAAACCGATGATGGTCAATCTTACAATTAGCCTAAGAAAGCCGTACAGTCGGTGATCTGAGGAGGTGCCAATTATCCTAGAGTGGGCAGTCTTCCCAGGTCAAGTACTAATAATCATTCTGAGAATGACTTTGGAAGAGGCTACTGTTATCTTAGAGTGTGGGTGGTGGTGCTAGTGCTGGTGGCAGAAGAGGCAGGAGGCTTTTGCAAAAAATGTAAAGAAATTTTAAAGAACTTAATGATTTTTAAACAAGTAAAGTGAACTATGGAGTTACATGTATCTATGCCTCAAAGAAAACCATTAACTCAACATGTAAACAAAAACATAGTTACAATAAAGGAAATTTATACTAATGTTTCTTCTGTTTAGGAAAAAAGCCTCCCCAAATGTGTACTGTTCTTGCAGTTCAGTATACAATAATTAATTCTAATTTCATCTTGATGTGTCCCATAACCTCGCTCTGACAGATAAAATTGCAAAAATCAGTAGCAAGTCTTACTCTAAGCTGAGTAACAGCAGTCAGAAAGGCCCGGGGGGAAAAGGGCATTCAGAAGAACTTTCTTCAATAAAAGTATTTAGGGGTTAGTACAAGGAGTCTGGTGACCCCAGGTGACTCCCACTGAATCACATTCATGAATCCTTACAGAACTTCATTTTTCTGAGCCTTCTCCTATTCTGACTATGTCAGTGCTAGTGGTTATGGAACCCTGTTAGGTCCAAGAAGAGTTAAGTATATGTAGAAAACAGTAAATTTATACTGCATTCTAGAGGGAGTAGTGAGCTGATGGATTTGATTGACCAGGGACAAACCTGTATTTTAGTCAAGTGAAGACAGGCTGGAGTGAAGAGAGACTTGAGTCAGGGAAATAACGAAAAGCTTGCTGCAATAGTTCAGGTATAAGGTGATGAGGCTCACGCCAGAGTGGGAACAATGTGAGACAAGAGAAGCAGCTCATGTGAGGAAACCCCTGAAGGTGAAAATGCCAAGACTTGACAACTGGCTGGATATTGGGGAGTGAGAGAGAAGAGGGCTGCGAGCTTGGGTGACTGGAGAGATAGAAATGCCCTCCCTCAACCGGAATAGGGAAATTAGGAAGAGAGGATGGCTTAGGGACGCTAAGGACGTCTGTTTGGTACATGTTGAGTTGACGATGTCAAAGAACTATACCATTTGAGAATTTTAGTAGGCAACTGGAGAGATGAGACAAGAGGTCAGAAGAAAGGTAAGGGCTGGACAAAGAGATTTTGGAGCCATCTGCATAGAGAGGAGAATGGAATCCATGAAAGCAAATAAGATGACCAAGTGAAATAATATAAAGGAAGAAGAGAATAGGATCCACGACCAATCCTGAAATTATACTCATGAATATTGAGTGTGACCTGGCTAAGGATCCAGAAGGGAGACTGAGAAGGAGCAGTCAGATAGGCAGAAAGAGCCACAAGAGCCTAGAGAAAAAGGTACATAAAAAAGAAGGGGATGATTGACATTGTTGAAGGACAAAGTCTGAGAAAAGACATTTAAACCTGAAAGCTAAGAGATCTTTTAGTAACCTTGGAGGGAGCAGATCTGAGTTGAATAATAAGGCTGAAAACCAGAATATAGAAAGTAAAGAAGAAAGTGAAAGGAGAGGAACATGGAGTCAGGAATTTCTGCGTATGATAATACCTACCTACCAGGATTTTCTGAGGATCGAATCCACTAATATTTGTAAAGTTTTCAGCACAATACCAGGCACATAATAATGTTTAGTAAATGCTTTTCCTTTCTCCCTCTCTCCCTCCCTTTCTCCTCTCCCCTTTTCTCTGTTTTCCTCCCACCCTTTCAAAGAAGCTAGGTTGATCATCATTACAATATTGCTGTTCTCCTGGTTCTGCTCACTTCACTTTGCATCAATTCATATAAGCCATCCTAGCCTTTTCTGAAACCATCTTCTTCATTGCTTATTTATTACACCACAATAGAATTCCATCACAATCAATGTGTTCAGCCATTCCCCATCTGACGAGAATCCCCTCAATTTCCAATATTTTGACACCACAAAAAGAGCTACTATAAGTATTTTTGTACCTATAGGTCCTTTTCCTCTTCAAAAGATCTCTTTGGGATACAGACTAGTAGTGATACCGCTGAGACAAAAAATATGCACAGATTGATAACCCTTCTACAGAATGGTTGATTCCATTGGTAACTCTACCAACAGTGACTAGTGTCTTAATTTTCCCTTATCTTTTCCACATTTGGCATTTTTCCTGTCTGTCATATTAACTAATCTGATAGGTGTGAGTTGTACCTCAGAGTTGTTTTAATTTGTATTTCTCTAATCAATAGTGAGGTAGAGCATTTTTGCATATGATTAGAGGTAGCGTTGATTTCTTCATCTGAAAACTCCCTGTTCATATCTTCTGATCTTTGGGGAATGACTTGTATTATTATAAATTTTATCCACTTCTCTATATTTGAAAAATGAGACCTTTATCAGAGGAACATAATATAAATTATATTCCCACAATTATATGTATTTCCCTCCATTCTGTTTTTTTTTTCCCATTTATCCTTCTCTCTTCTTTCACTGTGCCCCTCCTCAGAAGTGTTTTGCTTCTGACCATGGCTTCCTCTAATTGACCTTCCCTTCTATTCACTCCACACACACACACACTTTCTCTTATTTTCTTGCCCTCCTACTTCCTTGTAAGGTAAGATAGATTTCTATTCCCAGCCGTATATGTTTTTCCCATTTTGAGTCAATTCTAATAAGAATAAGGTTCAAGTGTTATCTGCCACCACCACCACCACCATCTTTCCCTCCAATATAAAAGATCTTTTGCATCTCTTTGATATGAAAGAATTTCCCCCATTCGACTTCTTTTTCACCCCTTAATTTTACTTTGTTAGATATCATCCCACCATAATCAGCTCACTTTCTAGCTATATATACTCTTTCTAATTGCCCTAATTAAAAGAAAGTTCTTAGGAGTTACAAGTATCACCTTCTCAGGGAGACATGTGAATAGTTTAACTTTGGTGAATCTTTTATCATTTCTCCTTTCTGTTATGCTTCTCTTGAATCTTATATTTGAAAGTCAGATTTTCTGTTCATTTCTAGTCTTTTTATCAGGAATGCTTGAAAGTCCTCTATTTCATTAAATATCAATTTTTCCTCTGAAAAAATGTGCTTAGTTTTTCTGGATGGGTAATTTTCTAACCCTAGCTCCTTTGCCTTCCACAACATCATATTCCAAGCCCTCCAGGCCTTTAAATGTAGAAACTGCTAAATCTTGTGTTATCCTGATTGTGGCTCCATGATACTTGAACTGTTTCTCTCTAGCACCTGCAATATTTCCTCTTTGCTCTGGGAGATCTGAAATTTGCCTATAAGATTTCCTGAGAGTTTTCATTGGGGCTATTTTTCAGATGGTGATAGGTAATTTTTTTAAATTTATATTTTACTTCCTGGCGCCAAGATACCAAGGCAATTTTTTTTGTTGATTTCTTTAACTGTAATGTATAGGCTTTTTTTTTTCTTTTTTTATCATGGCTTTGAGATAGTCCAAAAATTCTTAAGTTATCTCTTCTTAATCTATTTTCCAGGCCAGTTGTTTTTCCAATGAGATATTTAATATTTCTTCTCTTTTGTCATTCTTTTTTATTTTGTTTTTTTTCTTCCACTTGCCCAGTTCTAATTTTTAAGGAATTGTTTTGTTTTCTTTTTAGTGAGCTTTTGTACCTCCTTTTTCATTTGGCCAATTCTACTTTATAAGGAGTACTTTTCTTCAGTGAATTTTTGTTCATTTTTCCTCCTGTGGTCAATTCTGCTTTTTAAAGATAAAGATAGTTTCAGAAAAGTTTTGGGAAACTTACCTGAAATGATGCAGAGTGAAGTGAACAAAGTCAGGAGAACAATTTATACAAATGTAACAATACTGTAAAGACAAAACTGAGAGACTTAACAATTCCAGTCAATACAATTGTTGTTTATGTTCAGTCGTTTCTAACTTTTGACTCCATACATACACATATGTACACACACATATATACATATTTATGCAAATACACATACGTGTGAATGTGGGCAATGTAAAAATTTATTTTGCATAATTATCCATGTTTGTATCAGGGATTTTCTTTTTCTTGCTTTCTCAATAAGAAGAGAAGGGACGGTGAGATATACATTTTTGGATGTGGCCGATGTGAGAGTTTGTTTTATTTGAAGATGAATATATGTCACAAGGGTTTTTCTGAGTTTATTTTTTTACTTTTGTTCCCTATACTAAGAGGTAAGGGGGAGAGAGAAATTGTCTTTTGTTAGCTGAAAATAATTTAATTTTAAAAATGAAATCATTATTCTGAGAAGGGATCCATCATATATGCAAAAAAAATTTTTAAGACACCCTATTCTACTGAGAAACTATAACACATGAATAGAGGAATATTTTAAATTAAATTTTACTTTATCTTCAAATGAAGACCCACTTTCTCTCCCTCCGCTGCCCCTTCCATTCCCACTGAGAAAAACCAGAAAAATAAAATCCCTGTTACAAACATGTAGAATTAAGCAAAATAAAATGTTGGTCCCATCCAAATATATGTATATCTGTAACTATGTATGTATGTATATGTGTGTATATACACACACATGTACTCACATGTAGGGTGCGCCACTGTGCCCTGGGAGAACCTCTCTTTTCTATCGGAAGGTAGGCAACTTCTTTCATGAGGAGTCCTCTGAAATGATAGTTGGCCATTGAGTTGATCAGTTACCAAGTATTTCAAAGGTGTTTGTATTTTCCTTATTGTTGTCACTTGGATAAATTGTTCTCCTGGTTCTCCTGACCTCATAGTTCAGCATCTAGGGGATTCAGGGAAAGTTTCCTCTACGAGACGGCACAGCTGCTAAGCCTGGAAAGAAGCTAGGTATACTCTCTCCTAAGCCTGAGCTATTTACTGAGATAATGAAGCCTCCTGGTGATTAGTTACCTCAATCACTGCCCCTTCTCAAAGGCTGACAGTGGGAATGCAGTGGGAAGAAAGTGTAGTATCCTTTGTTAATGAGTTTTCTGTGAAAAAAATCAATTTATCTTGGCACTACATCATTAGCATTTGTGAGCAATTTAAAACAGCAGAAATAATTTTCACTCATCTTTTATTCACTAGAAAAGGGGTGGGGGGGCAGGTATCCACAAACTTCTAGGTAGAACACTGTCATAGTGATGAGTTTTGGGTGATAGATTACAGCACTAAGTCATCAGAGGGACTGACAGACTTCTGATTATGAAGTGCATTAAATAGCAGTATCCAAAGCCCTGCCTTGCTGATGACAGCGTAGAACACCAACAAGCAAAAACTCAAGTTCTTTGTGTAAACTTTAGGAATGGATAACTTTATTAAGGAAAGACAACTGGGAAAATTACAACCCAAGTATTAAACTTTTGTCCAATATGTTAAAGGAGCCGTGACTGATCTGATGGATGCCCTCCTCTGACACAGATCTCTGCTCCTCCATGACTTAGCAGTCAGTTTAGGGTTGTTGTTTTCTGTCATGTCCAAGTCTTTGTGACCCTATTTGAGGTTTTCTTGGCAGATACTGGACTAGTTTGCCATCTCCTTCTCCAGCTTATTTTACAGATGAGGAAATTGAAGGAAACAGCATTAAGTGACTTGCCCAGGATAACACAACTAGAAAATTCTGAGGCCAGGTTTGAACTCAGGAAGATGAGTCTTACTGACTTCAGGCCAGGCACTCTACCCACTGTACCACCTAGCTGCCTATGAGTTATTGTACTTGGCAAAATTTAGTCCTTAGAAGATCAATCTATGGTGATAAGCTTTTCTGAACTTAGCTGGCTAGTCCAGACACAGATTATCATATGCAAGACCTTTCCTATTGGTGAGACCCCAAGGTGAGCCAAAGCCAGCTCACACCACCTCTCTCAGGAACCAATTGTTCAGTCTTCAGAAATCAGTAAGTACCACGAACCAAGTCTTGATTTATTGCTCTGTTACTTGTCTAGACTTTTAGAAGTGATGGAGAGAATTCCATAATGCAGATTAAACTTTAACATTTGTCTGTCCTATATATATTTTTTCCAGAGAGGGGGTTGTTCAAAATACACCAGCACATCCATAGCATTTTGCTGGAGAAGCCCTAGGCCACATTGATCTTGCAGAGTTAAATATGAGGGCTAAAGTCCAAACTGGGAATAGGGGTTGAAGGGAGTAGAAAAAGGGTCTCAAGTTTCAGGAGTTCTTTGAGGGGAAAAAGAAAATTCTTCTGCATCACTCATTCCATGAGAGTAGTTCTGACAGGCTCCTCTGAGGCCTCTTCTCCTCTACACATGACTCCAGAAAGACTTGATGCTATACTTCACTTCACTTTCCCGTATCTCTTGAGATCTTTAATAAGTGGTTGAAAGGATGTAGAATTAGGCTGAACCCTCTTGGTGGATACAGTTCTGCTTGGGTAGGTCAGCACCAGGCACTTAATGGGGATTGGCCAACTCATGGCTTCTCAAGAACATAATTCTGAGCATGTATCTTTAGCCTAAGTGGCTTTTCTAGATTGAGAATAGATTCTTTACATTACTAAAGAGAGAACACAACAACATTCCTTCAAGAAAGATGGAATTAATTACCAAGAGAGTGCATTGGGTACCAAATTTAACATCAGGAAGACTTGGGCTCAAATCCTGCCTCATATACTAACTAATGTGTGACCCTGGGCAAGTCCCTTTCCTCTCTGTGCTCAATTTCTGCTCTATAAAATGAGGAGTTAAACTCAATATCCTCTCAGGTTCCCTACAGGATTATTGCTAGGTGGAGGGAGAGGAAAAGAAGGGAAAAAGAGAACATATTTGTCTACATATATGTCCACCATAGAAGAGAGAGAAGAATCAATCAGGATGTGAAGCATCCTCACAGCATCTTTCTTAGACATCATGCCCACTATTTCTGACAGAATCAGGACACATAAAATTACCATCGTTTTGAGGCATGTTAGTAGGCTGGCATTTAATTTCTAGAATATATCTAATGGTCCTCAAGGTGGTCATATATCTTATACATATACATACATACATACATATACATAATACATATATATATATATATATTCTCGTGATCGGGGAAAGGTTTGTTTGAGTAATGAAGGTCTTCATAATAGACCTACCTTTACACCTTCCTAGCCTTCTCTGCCAAACATCTGGGCATCCTTCTCCGAAGGAGCTAAGAACTGTGCTATCCTGATAAGATTGATGCAATCTCACTGAATTATGAAAATGTTTGGAGAAAAAGGACCAGATAAAAGCTTCAAAGATCTCCTATCATGAGTGACTTCTATATCCAGACATGCAACTAAAGGAGGAGAAAAGGAAAGTGTTCTATCCCATCCTTTAGTTACTGTTTCATGATCCCTGGAAGGGTCAGTGGGGCTGGACTGGACATGCAGCACCCAGGAGTCCTCCACTCATGACATGACCCCTGAATGTTGATCAAAGCACACCACATCCAATGATTAGCCATAACGCATTCAAGCTGCTTTTGGATGTGCAGTGAAAAGTCCTAACTGCCAAAATGTACAGCAGGATTAGCAGCATGTATAAGCACCCCCACAAGTAAATACCTTCTTTGGATGCACTACAATAGATTGAATCTCAGCTAAATATCCATCCAATGCTGCAGAAGAATCATTGCTAGCTGCAAGTATATTCATCCCAGAAAGGGCAACATACCAGGCTCACCATGAATGCTAGTAGGCAGAAGTTTCCCAGCCTAATGATGTCTATGCATCTCCTGGATGGATCAACAGCCTGACAAGCCATGACAGGGTTTGCATCTCCATTATCTATCAAAATGTGTGTTTCCTGTCATCTCCAGAACCATGGAGAGCTCGTAAAGGGCAATGATCCAGGTGACTGATATTTTTGATGGATACTCTGCTGTCTCATCAATGTAGGGACTCCATGAGTCAGTGTGGTTCATAACCCATCCATGATTTCCCATCATGGGCAACTCTAAGCCAAGTACTTCAAGATATCTTCAGCAGAGGACCCAGCTATTCTGCAGCACATCTTTATTCTTCCCTTTCCTTATATAGATAGTACAGCCCAACACTTAACTCTGCCTGTCCACCAGGAATCTCTCACTCATCACATGGACACATCTCTTCTTTCCAATGCCACTTCACTGGTACAAGTCATTGCAAGTAAGCTACTGCAGTCAATTTATATATACTATTAATCATTCATTAAAGTCTTCCTAAGTGCCTAGAACTGTGATATGTATCAGGGATACAAAGACAAATTGAAAGAATCCCTGCCCTCAAAGAGACTATCATTCAGCAGGGAAAACTGGATATGTGCTTATACATAAGTACACATAATATATATACATGTATATATATATTATATGTATATATATATATGTGTGTGTATACATACACACATACATATATGAATGTAGCACATGACTCAAAGCCCATTTACATAAACATTAGTGGAAACTAATTACTTAATTCTCTGTGATACCTAGGCATTCTGGCATCAATTTTCCAGAGACAAAACACAGAGTTCCAACAAATGAAAAGAATCTGGCATGCAGATACACAATACACAAAAGAATATTATGATGCAAGCTCCTTATGAGAGGCTCTGTATCTGTATCCCCAGCATGTACAATAATCCATTCACATAGTAAGTATTTCACAAATATCTGTTGGTTTGTCTTCCATCTTTCCATTGTCTTTTGGGTTGCCTTGGTAATGCTCCAAGAGTCACAGCTAAACAGAACAAATATTATCAGTATGGGGAGTGATAGGGGAATGATGGTAAAAGGGCAGGTTTGTGTAGCAGGATCCGTTTAGGTCTCTGAGCACCACTCAAAGTAACAGCATGATCAAAATGGTAAAGTCGGGCTTCTGGGAATCCAGTGACTCCCTTTCCAACGAGTGATTCAAATACCATCCTAACCACAGGCTTGTATTCCATATTCCAGATTTTACTTGTATCTGTTTGTGTGATTATTTGAAGAAAGAGCAAAGAACAGTAGAGATAAGAAATAGATAAGAGGCTTCCCCATGACAGGAATTAGATAAGGAGATTAGAAAGCAGACTACAAACCTGGTGCAGAGGCATGATGTTATAGCTAAGGGACTTCATCTCTCCAGGCACCCGCTCTCTTCCCTTCTCGTTCCCTCTCCCTCGCCTTCTCCCTCCTCTCTAGTTTACCTCTGTCTGTCTGTCTCTGTCCATCTCTCTCTCTGTCTCTCTGTCTGTCTTTCTGTCTCTATCTCTCTATCTCTCTCTCTATCTCTGTCTGTCTGTCTCCCTCTTGTGTGCATCTCCCAAAAGAAATATGTACTTTTTAAATACTATGGCATCCTTCAAAATTTAGATGAAGTGATAAGAACTGTTATGACCTTAACTTTAAACAGCAATGATTAACTTATTTCTGAAGTAGAACTAATGACAAACTTGGCAGTAAGTGATGGATCCACAAAGAAAAAGAAATTCAGTTCTAGTTGGACACTTGCTCCACATTAGGGAAAAGCTTCAGAGCTGAGAGTTCCTCCCAGAAACTCCATTTAAAGAGGGCACCCCACTTCTTCATTTCCAGGCAGCTGCACTCTTTTGGACCTTTGCATCAGGCATCCTCAAGGGTACTTTCCCTTCCACCCTCATTTCGTCCTCCCTTATTACCTTGTAAGGTCATTGAGAACAGAAACTGTCCTTCAGTTCTGTAGTTGTATCCCCAGAGTTTTCTACAATGTCTCGAATGTAGTAAACACTTAATAAGTAATTGGTGGCCTATGGACTCAAAGAATTCCAAGGAAGGATCGATAAAATTTTAAAATCTAAAACTGTACAAATCAAGTCAGCCAAAAAGACATGGGAAGCTTGAAATTATAGAACTACAAGTAGAAATGATGCTAGTGAAGAGAAGAAGGGAGAAGCTGCCTAAAATAGTCTGATACCTACAGAGAACTCAAAGGATCCTAATCAATCAATATGCATTTATGAAACATCTGCTATGCATCAGCACAGTGCTAGGTGCTGAGGAGAGAAAGACAAAGAATGAGCCCATCCCTGACCTGAAGGAGCTTACATTCTAAGAGCATGTGGATATCCAGAACAGAATCAAAATGAATGCAAGGTAATTGGGGAAAGGGGAAGACCAGGAAAGACTCCATGCAGACATTGATGTTTCAGCTGAGCCTTAAAAGATTTGGGACTCTATGTAGCAGAATCCTTGCCCATCCTTCATTCCCAAAGAGGACCCATGACATCAGGAGGGTGATGTCTTGATATGCAAGGGAACTGGATTTAAGTGAGGCTGGACTGTGCAACATCACCAGCCTCACTCTCTCCTCTGGAGTCATCTGAGTCCAGCTGTAAGACACAGGTGAGAATGGCTGAAGATGCTGCTGCCACGATGTCAGTAGGAACATTGGTGCCCCAGCAAAAGCCCAGATGTGTCCTTGGACCCTCCTCCAGAGTTGGCCTTTACTTCACATGCCAACTTTTATTTTTACAATCATTCTCCATTAGAGACTTGGGCTTCATCTCCGTTTCAGTTAAAGTATCATCTTCATGAAAAGAGGCCTCAGCATGCTCTTCTCCCCATTTACCATGTCTGTGGACTCCTCTATTCCATCCCCTGAGCTGGCTATCTCCTCTTCTTTCACTTTCTTTTGTGTGTTATCTTTCTCCATTGGATCATAAGCTCCTTGAGGACAGTGACTGTTTTCACCTTTGTTTCTGTCTGTATCCCCAGCATTTAGCACACACTAGGTGCTTCATAAATGTTTATTGACTGTTATGGACTATGTGTAGTGGCCTTTTCCAGGCTGCCTAACAGGCTGGTTATGCCTGGCTCAGGCTAGAATACTCAAAATTCTTTTTCTTCCTTCAAGCCTTTGTTTAATTTCTAATAATGAATCTCACAGGAAATTCATAGAGGTAATTTTGTTTAAATCAAGTTTGAAAAAAGCCAGTGCCACTGGCCTGAGGCTGCTATTGGCTAAATCATCAGGGTGAATAAGGAGCTCAGGCTAGAGATGCTGGAACAGGGCTTTCCACTCTCTGCTCCTCAACCTCTCTTGTTTGCCTCCCAGTCAAGGGGACTTCCACCCTCTCTTACTACAGAGGGAGTTTAGGGCTCACATAAGTCCTGAAGGTTAGAGAAGGAGAAAAAGAAAAGACTCCTAAAGGTTAAATCCCTAAAGAGCATGGCATTAATGTAGGACCTTCCTGCCCACAGTTTTACTCTCCTTCAAAACAAGGTAATAATGATGATAATGGTGTTTATATAGCATTTTAAGGTTTTCAAATTTTTTTTGCAAATATTATCTCATTTTATCCTCACAACAACACCCCCGTTATACATATGAAGCAACTGAGGCAAACAGAAATTAAGTGACTCACACAGGGTCACACACCGAGTAAGTACTCAAGACCAGATTAGAACCTGGATCTTTCTGACTCCAGGCCCAACTCTCTGTCCCTTGCATCTAAATAGGAATTAGAATTCAGAAGAAATATCCAATTAAAATCCCTGATTTTACAGAAAAGGAGACTGAAGTTCCAGGAGGTGATTGAAGTATGTCTTGCAACAGCCCTGACTCCTTTCTTATCACAGAAGTGGAGGAGGAAGTGCCAGCCACCAAGTTCGGTGGGCAGAGTCCCATTTCAAGAGGGTGAGATACAACCTGCTCAGGTGGAAGGAGAGAGGAGAAAGCTGGAGGCCATTAACAGAAAGTGACAATGGAGCTGAGGGGAGGGCACATAAGAGGGGAGTGAGGGCAGTGAGCAAGGAGATGTGATCTTGCACAATGGGCGAGTGCTGAGACAGGGAGAGAGGACCCAGGGCAGGTCCCTGAAGCAGAACTGAGAGGAAGGGCGCCTTCTGGCCCCAAGGGCCTGCCTTCCCACCTCCAGTCTAACCTCAGCTTTGACTCCTGGGAGGCCACAGGCAGTGGCACTTGGGGACTGTCTACCTGATCCCTGAAGGCACAATGGAGCTGAGTCTCCTGTAAGCCTCCTAGGTCCAGAGCAACATGTATCCATTGGCATAAGTCTGGGTCTGGGAGGTAGTGAGCGCATGGCCATGCCGTGGATATTTTACTCTACTCTGTATATCCCCTATGTTGTTCAGTCGTCTGAGTTGTGTCTGATTCTTTGTGACTTCATTTGGAGTTTTCTTGGCAAAGATACAAAAGTGGTTTGCCATTTCCTTCTCTAGCTCACTTTACAGTTAAGGAAAGTGAAACAAACAGGGTTGTTGTTTTTGTGGTGATGGTGGTAGTGGTGATGATGGTACTTGTTTGGGCGGCTAGGTGGTTCAGTGGTTACAGAACTAGGCTTAGACTCCAGATCTGATCTCAGACACTTACCAGCTGGGTGGCTGCAGGCAAGTCACTTAACCCTGCTGTTTTAGTTTCAGATGGAGACACTGGATTTAGAGAGAGAAAGGGAGCTGCCAAGGCTAGTGGGCTCATGAGTGGCTGAGCTGGCAGCTCCTGGCCCTTTATCACCCCGGCTGTCCCACTCTGAATGCTCTCCAGCTGATCTCTGTCCTCCCTGTGGCACTTGGAGCTGAGTGCTCCAGTCTGACTTGAACACAGTAGTCCAGACACACTGTCTGACCCCAGCCCAGAGGGAATGTGAGCCCTCCCAGCTACACTGAGTCAAAACTTTCTTTTTATGTGGTTAACTTCTCCTTCCACTATGTGCCCTCCCCCCATTCCCAAAGCCTGAACACACACACATGAGTGCACACACACACAGACATGCATACATGCACACACGCACACACACATGCACACACAGAGACTCATGCATGCATGTACATACACTCACACACAGGCACGCACACGGGCACACACATGGGCATGCACATACACACACACACACACACATCCTTCACCGACAAGGGCCAAGTACAGGCCAGTGGAGAAAGCCCTCGGTGTGGAGCCAGGAGTGGGCTCCCAGCTCAGTTCCACGGTGGTTGCAGAAGCTAATGAACTGGCCTGAACCTTAGTGATGTCCTTAGGGTCTCTTCATAGGTTCTGGAAGTGCTTGTCACAACTCCCACGGACACTAATGAGCCAGATCCACGTTCCTCCCTGGGGGTCCAAGGGGCTCCCTGAGGGACTAAAGGGTTCTGCACTAATGCCTGTGCCTTAAGCCTCCATTCTGGCACAGCCTCAGAGCTTGTTGCAACTCCGAAGCTGAGACAAAAGAGGGATTATTGCAATGAAAGGCTCTGGGGTGATTTCTCTGCAGTGCTGAGGGTTAGGACGACAAGAAGAGATTTCTCCCCTGTGTTTCATTAAGTTCAGGCATAATCTAACCCTCCATCTGCCACCTTTAGGTGAGCCTGAGGAGAAGGAAGTGAAGGAGAGAAGTTATTAGACATAATGGTGGTCACAAAAGGAGCAGTCCAGGGAAGGACTGATGTGATGTGATGGCACAGGGGGATTAGGAGACACACAAGGAGGTGTCCTGAGTGTTGGGGCTGTGCCCTGGTTTCTTGAAACCTGTAGGAGGCCTATAAGGCATATGTGTGTGTGCGTATTTATTTATTTATACACACACATATATGTGTGTGTGTATAAATGCACGTGTATACATATTTACACATGCACACACATACACACATACGTATAACTGCAATATTAAAACTGCAGAAATGTTATTGGGTGTTTTCTGTGGAGGGGAGCTTTGTTCACAGAATCAAATTATTCTAATTTTCCTAGATTGATAATTATGACACTAGAAAATTCTGCCCCAAAACAACCAAAATTCCAAGGGGAAATAACATATCTAGGTGGAAGGGACCTTGAAGACCATCTAGTCCAAAGGCTCCATTTTATAGGTGAGGAAACAACCCCAAGGACATTAAATGACTTCCCAAAGTCACCCAAGTAGTGAGTGTCAAAGGCAGGGTGTGAGCTCAGCCCTCCCCTCCCCACATATTGCTTTATCCATGGTACCTCAGTCTCCCAATGACCTCGTCGTTTTTCTCCCTATGCTGGGTAGAGCACAGGACTAGAAAGGAGAGACAATAGAGGTGTATTTTTGCTGCGTGCCATTTCAATTCTTTCAGACATTAGAGATGAAGCAGGGATGAAATTTTGCTTGAATATCCCATTGGCTACTGTTCGAATGATCGATCATTGCCTAGGAGAAGAATGGCGTTCCCTGTGACCCCCAAGATGACATGCGTACTGCTGCAGGAGCCTCTTCCCCTGCCTCCACTCAATGAAGACAAACCAGTCCTATCTGGGCAACCTGTCATGCTCTGAGGTTGTGATTTCCAAAGCTTGTTTGTACCTAACAATTTCAATATTGAGGTAAGATTTTAAAAATGCATTTCTGTGTGAATCTCCAAGATTGAGGAAAGGAGAGAAAGTGATAACAGTTGCTTAAAACATAGTTCATCACACATATAACTCCAACCCCCACCCACCCCCCTACACACACACACACACTTCTCTCTCACCTACAATTTAAACAGCCTGGAGAAGACCACTTCAGAGAAGTAAGGACATGCCCAGATGTGGTCAAAGCTCCATCTTGAGTTCACCTGTGATCATCCTTGAGTATGTGCAGATGCCCATAGGAGATGACCCCCCCTGCATCATGGCATCAGCGACGCATGCAATGTTTCACCCACCACAAGAGCAGGAGGGGCTGTGGATGCCTGCAAGATGGAAAAGCAAGTAAAGCAGCCCTGGAATTGGTCCCTCCAGCCCAAAGAGAGACCCAGAATCCCAGGAATGGAAGCAACCTCTGAGGCCAAGGAAACAGTAACCCCCTCACCAGTGGCGCAATGGGAGCTGCTTGAGGGCAGAAGCTGGGTTTTTGCTTTGGTTTGTACCCTCAGTACTCAGCATTTGCCCTGAGCAGAGCTGATGCTTGATTGGCTGGTTGCAGCAGGTTCAGGGCATGGGCACTGGACTTTGGAAACAGTGAGGCTCTCTGCTCTGCCACTTTGTGAGCTCCTTGAGCTTAGCTAAGTCCTTTCCTTTCTCGGAGCCTCACTTTCTCTATCAAGGGAGAGAGAAGCTCATTAAGGCTACTGTATTCTTGTTCTAAAATGACTACAAAAATTGTTAGGGTGTGTGTGGAGGCCTGTGTGTGCTAAAGAAATCCTGGATGACCATTTGCTAGGTGTGTTGGGGCCAAAAGTCTAAGTGGGAGGCAGAGCACGCAGGAATGGATCTAAAATATTGATTAAACACTATGTTTCAAGCACTACTACGTAGGAGATGAAAGTACAAAGGTAAAATATTGCCTGCCTTCAAGGCACTTTTTCTTCAATGTGGAAGACAACATATCCAGGGAAGTGGTGACCAGAGGAAGGAGTGATAGCCTGGTAAGTCACCAAGATGACAAGTGCCCCAAAAGGGCCATCAATTAACCCTCTCCTTCCAGATTCTGTGAAATCTATTCAGAATATTGTTCTATAAGCAGTAAGTGGCAGGTGGGGTTAGGGTCCACTCAGTGCCACTGGGGGAAAATATGAGTTTGCAATGCCCAGAGAGGGCAGTATCCAGTGACTTACTTCATCCCCGGTCTGATCTCTGGTGGTCTGGCTTATAGCAGACAATGACTGTATGCAACCTGAGAGAAATCAGAGGCTAAAGGAACCTAAAGAACAAAATCTGAACCAAAACATACAGGGACTGGCCCCAGGTCACACAGACACACAGCAAGCAGTCTGCATTCCCCAAGCTTCCAGGTGGGGCAGAGGACAGAGCGCCAGGCTTTGAATCACAAAGACCTGCATTCAAATTCTACTGTAGACACTAAGAAACTGTGGAACCCTGGTAAGGCACTCAGCCTCATTTCTTCAACTGTAAAATGGGTATTATAATGCACTTACTTTCCAGGATTGTCATGAGAATCAAATGGGATCATATTTGCAAAGCACTGGGTCAGCATAATGCTGGTGTATACCAAGGGTGTGTGTGGGGGGGGGGGGGGGTCGGTGTTCTTCCTTTCCTTCAACATCCCTTTGTCTTTACTCAATAAGCATAAATGGATTGACTTATAGGGACTTTTCCAGGTAGCACAAGCCTGGAGTCCCTGGAAACTTTCAGGGTGACTCATTCCTAGGGTCATTAGAAATGATGAAGTTCTTGGACTTTTCCATCATGTAGTGGCCTAGTGCTAAAGGAAGGGAGGGAAAAAGGGAGGAAAGAAGGAAGGAAGGAAGGAAGGAAGGAAGGAAGGAAGGAAGGAAGGAAGGAAGGAAGGAAGGAAGGAAGGAAGGGAGGGAGAGAGAGAAGAAGGGAGGAAAGGAGGGAGGGAAGGAGGGAGGGAGGGAGGGAGGGAGGGAGGACCTGATACTCTGGTTTGAATTATTAAAAACAAAAACAAAACCCTGAGTAACCCCTCGACCATCCCTCTGCCCTGTGACAATGTCAGGAGGACAGGGTCTTGAGCCAGTTAATAGAGAATTTCTAGATGTTCTTGGTCCTGACTTCCCTGATTGGCAATAGGTTCTGTCTCTACTAGGCTCCTTCCCATGAAGGACATCATTTAGGAAAGTTGTCCCTGGACCCCAGCTGCCATTTTCATGTTGGTTTTCCTTTCCTTATCAGACAGCCACACATAGTAGGGATGTCCAGGTTGAAAGTGACCTTGGGAATTCCAAAGGTTTTCCTTTCCTCCAGTGAGGGGAGTGGTCAGTTGGTTCAGACATAGGAGACTGTACAAGTTGACTGTGCAAGAGATAGAACACAGAGGTCACAGACAGTAAGGATTCAGAGTGGAGGACAATTCATGAGTGAGCTGAAATGACAAGAATGAAGTCTAACCCTTGCCTTCGAGAAGCTCACCCCAGACTGAATCTGGTCAACCTACCTGGGTGACCTTAGTGAAGAAGGAAGTGGAACAGTCTGCCCAGCCCTTTGTTCCAACAACGAATACAAGACTAGATGTACGTTCTATGTATACTTCTGTGTGTACATGTTCTCTCTGAATAGAATGTAAGTCCCTTGTGGAAAGGGAATGTTTCATTTTTCTCTTTGAATCCCCAGTGCCCATCACAGTGCTCATGATATAACAGGTGCTTAATGAAAGGTGTCATTGATGGAATCCTAATGAAGTTGCCCCAGCCCCAATATTCTAACTTTCTCATAGGCCTCAATGAACAGCAGGCCCAAGGCCCCTACCCAGCCTCTCACCCCATGCCCCACTCAGTATCCTAGCTTCTTCTGACTCACTGTTCACTAGAACAACATGTGTGTCCATGAACTCATTTTCTCACAAAACAGCAGGCATGTCCATGTAATGGAATCCCAGCCACTACCTCTAGCTAATCACTGTCCCCAGACCCATTCCTCATATTTCCCACAGAAACAGCAGGTGTGTCCATGAACTCAACCACAACCACATCCATCTAGTCTCAGACAGGACCACAATCCTCACTCAGTCAGAAGACAGCACCAGGATGCCCAAGCAGGATGTGGACCCCAAAACAATAGAAGGGAATTTCCCTAAGTAGGAACTTGTGCAGTAATAGCAAAAGCTTCCTTTAGATGATCTTGTGATGCAAGATCATACATCCATACTCCTCCAAATGAGTTTTTCTGTTTGCATTGTGGGTCATCACATGCACAGTGTCTCTGTAACTGGTACCCCTCCCCTATTACCTAATCCCTTAACATACCCCTCCTGCATTTTTGATATTCATAATTTCTCTCATGTAATTATATCTTTACCCTATAAAAATCTATCTTGATTTCTCTGAAGTTGTAGGTTCCTCTTGGAACTTGGGCACTTCATGACAGGCATCAATCTTGATAACTGCCTATACTTGGATTACAGGTGGTCTGACTGAATTCTTTGAGATGGTTCCAACACAACACATCATGGATCTGCAACATAATGATTGATCATGAATGCTAATGGGGTGCACAGTCTGTTCACTGGTTATCTCTTACCCTCACCTCATGACCAGACCAGCTGTTTTTACTCATCTATTTCTTTTATGAAACCCTTTCTAGTGCTTCTTTGTACTTCCTGGTGTTAACATGCTCACTCTTACCATGAACCTCTCCATTCCCCTTTGAGTCATCTCCAACTTCAGTCCTTTGGAGAGTGTGGTGTTTATGGCTTGTAGCCATGACTTAAAGGAAAACTCTAAGCGTTTTAACTCTAAAAACGCAGAGCACTTTTATATCACCAAAATCATCTCTTTCATCACTTATTAACTTCTTCTCTATCACTGCTGGTTAAAGCGTTTTCCACTTCGTTAGTTGTAACAGATTTAACCCTTCATTCTCCTCTGTTTTATGATGTCATGTTTAACATGAGATTATTTATCTATCCATTGGGATTAGGGTTAGGGTTAGGGTTAGATCCTGGTCTTAAGTTATTTTCCACAAAATTCTTCTCCAGTTTTCTCTCTAATTTCTGTTGCATCTTGCTCCTTTCCCTAATAAGCCTATGTTGTGGCATTTATCCAACCCTAGGTTACTGTTTTGCTCACCTCATCTATTATCCTACCTTATTTTTCTATTAATTTTCCAGCACCGGAGGTTTGGGTAATTACTAATCTGTAATAAAATTTATCATCTGATAATGACATTCTATTTTGTTTCCTTTCTTTCCTTCCCTCCCCAGTATTTCCCTTTATATTCTTAATCATCTGTTCATCCGGATGAATTTTATTATTATCTTGTCTAATTCATTAAAGGATTTCAATGGTATTTTGGTTTGAAACCTAAGTTCATAGATGTTGTGATGGAAGGAGATTTGAGGTCATTTAACTCAGCTCTCTCATTTGGCACATGAGGAAATTGAAGCCTAGAGAGATTATGCAACTGAGCCGAGGTCATTCAAGTAGGATGTTCTGGTAGAGAGTACACTCAAAGCTAGACTTTTGGATGGCGACACTCTAAGCACAGCACTGTACTCTCCAGTGCTGTGGCAAAACCCAGAATTAATTTGCATAAGATGGTTATATTCATTATATCGAGGCAGCCAAGTGATAAATATTGACTGTCTCACTGTTTGTTTAGATCTATTTCTTTAAAGATTGTTCTGTAGCTATATTTATGTAATGCCTCTGAGTGTCTTGGTTGACTAACTCCTTGATAGTTAATAAACACGGTTATTTTTAATGAAATTTCTCTATTTCTTCCTCTGGATTTTGCTTGTAATAGATAGATTTTTGCAGGTTCATTTCTTTTATACTACTACTTTGCTGGAACCATTTACTGTTTCAATTATTTTTGTGGACTTGTTTGAGTTCCAAAGTAAATCACCATAATATCCACAGAACAGAAATACATTTGTCTCTTCTGTCAGAAGTCACAAATAACTTGGACTTCAGGGGATGGCTTAGTGCTGGGCATTCTTTGAGGGCCTCAGACAGAATTTGGAAAGGACTGGGGCCTTGACCATCAGTGTCGATGTGTGTGAATGGTCTGTGTGTGGGATCCTTTCTAGGAAGATCTTGTCATACATCACTTCAGCAGTTGATGGCAGAACTTTCTCCTGGGAATTCAGTTTGATGCTTAGGAATCAAACCTCTAGATTCTGAACTCCCACCCACCATAACCCTGGTTTCCGTTATGTTCAGAGAAGAAATATCACACCAATACTGTATTCACTCATAATGGGACCCAGGATGGTAATGGTGCCAAAGAACTGTTATCTGGGATTAATAAATCCTTTCTTCTCCCCTAATCCCAGTGATACAGGGTCAATATCTCACATCAAGAAATCCTCCTTTCCTTAATATGTCTCTTTAAATTTTATCCCCATCCAGTTCAGTCTGTCCAGTCCCAAGTCCTCTTCTGTCCTTCATCCATTGTTATTGAGGGAAAATAATTTATAATAGAACTCCCAACAGATGACTTTCAGTTAGTATAGTAACATAAATGTTCCTCAATGAGTCCTCTTGATAAATAGCCTGGCAGTTACTTCAAATGGTACCACATATAACAATGATTGATCAATACTATACTAAGTTCCTCCATCTAGTCCTTGATTGGACAAAAAGACTGCCAGAAGCCTGCATATGCTTTGAGAAAGGATGGAGCGGTAGAGGCCATCTGGATCTCTGACAAAAAAGGTCTAAAGCCAAGGGTAGCTCAGCCCTGGTCTTTTGGAGATACAGCAAAGGCCAGAGCTGACTTTTTAAGGTCACTGCACAGAGTGGTGGGCCTGCCAGGCATGTACAGGTTGTCAGGCCTCACAAAAGTCTTAAAGTCAGAGCTATATCAGGAAACAGGGTCATCTCCCAATGAAATGCTCTAGGAGGGAAAAGGTTTAATACCAGGTCACCCCATGCCAATGGTCCACCGAGGAAGCCTGTGGCATATCCAAAATCCAGTTGGATACCAAGGCATTCCAACAGGATATCAAGTCAACTCTCCTAACATAAGTAGACAAGGCTGAGACAAGCCCTTAAGTTGGGCTACAAGGAATCTAAGGTTAAAAACAATTCCAGTCACTCTCAACCAGAAGGAGGATAAATGGGAAAGTGGAAAAGTTCAGGCTAAGAGACCAAAGAGAAGACTATTGTCATAGTCTAGCTGAGAAGTGTTGAAGTCATATGAGAGAAGTGGGTATATATGACACATGTTGTAAAGGTGAAAACTACAAGGTTTGGCAACAGATTGGCTATATGGGATAAATGAGAATGAGGAGTGAGTGCCTGGTAAGATGGGGATCTTTTCAACATCAATAAGGCAGTTCAAAATAGAAAAGGGTTTAGGGGAAAAGATAAGTTCAATTTTAGACAGGTTGAATTTGAAATGGCCACAAGACATGCAATCAAGAAGTGCAAAAGGCAAAGGATGATGCCAGAATTAACCTCATGGGAAAGAACAGAAGAGGATAAATAGAGATGAGAATCACGTGCATAGAGCTGCTAACTGATCCCCTGAGAGCTCGTGAGAACACCAAGTAGGACAGTAGAGAGGGGAGAGAGAAGGAGCCCAGCACCGAACCTTGAGGGACTCCCATGGGTAGTGGGCATGAAATGAATGAAGACCAAGCATATCCACCAGTAGTAACAGCTTCAACTATATAACATGGGCCAGGAATCCAGCATCAATTCAATATTAGGGGAACTATCAATTAATTAATCAACAATATTTATTAAATACCTACTAAGTACCAGGCACTGTGCTAAATGCTAAAAATTATTAATATACTAGAACTTATTGATAGCAGTAAAAATAACAGGTGTGTTAATGGATGCAGAAAAAGCTTTTGGGAAAAAAAATGTCCCACTTACATGTGTTTTAAAAAAAGAAAAATCTTCTAAAAGTCATCAGAATAAATATACAATATATATCTTTCCTTGATATGGTGAATCATATTTATCTAAGGAATCAGCTAGATGATGCTGCGATCAGAGCACTAGACCTAGAGTCAACAAGACCTGAATTCCATTCTGGCCTCAGACACTTACTAGCTGTGTGACCCTAAGCAACTCATTTAATCTCTGCCTCAATTTCCTCAACTGTAAAATTAGGGTGATAACAGTATCTCTTCCACAGGACTTTTGTGAAAATCAAATGTATTCTTGAAGCAATTAGAATCATGTCTGGCATATAGTAGGCACTTAACAAATGCTTATTTCATCTTTCTTTCCACAAAAGGACTATGAAGAAACACTAGAGTCTTCTTCAGTAAGATCAGAGGTAAAGCAAGGATGCCTACTATGATTGCAATTAGTTGTCTTTAAATGCCATCAGTTCCAATATCATTTTGAAGGAATAAGAACAAGCAAACAGAAACAGAAATATTGCTGTTTGAAGGTTGTATCATGGTCTATGAGACTAAATTAAAATTTAATTGAATGATCTAATAACTTCAGCAAAGTAGAAGGACGTAAAATAAACTCATAAAACTTACCAGCCCTTCTGTGTTTTACCAACAAACTCCAGCAAGAGATAGAAAAAGAAATTCCATTTAAAACAACTACATACTAGAGAAATATCTGGGAGTCCATCTATCAATACACCCAAAGGAGTGATATGAACACAATTACAGAGTATGATAGAAATAAAAGGAGACAAATCATTGGCAAGAGGTTAACTTTGCTGACCTTCAACAGCAGGTGCTGACGGTCAAGGTACCTGATTAGGCAATTTTCAGCAGACTTCTCCTTAATCTCTGTTTGGTTTCCTAGACTTGAAGTGCCAATTTTAAGCTTTGAGAATGAACATCTTTAACATTTAAAAGGAATCAGTATTTTATAGTAACTGAAAAACCACTGAAGAAGGTTGAAGGATCCTAAGAGCATGTTTATTAGCTAATAATTTGTGTTGTAGGCTGAGGTGAATAATCTTTTATAAGGCAAAACATCTGATAATTACTGTATTATCCAATGATTCAAAATAACCAGTAATCCCAATAATGAATGTTTTTGTAATAATCTAAAAACTTTAAATGCAAATTCAATATTTTTTAATGATCAGGCTTCCTCCTCCCCAGTTTAAAAATTATGAAAAGTTGCCCCATGTCCCTTAATGGAACTATTTCCAACCATTTCTTCAGGCACAATCAGTTTCTGATAAGCATGCTCAAAGGTTTTTTTTTTTCTTTTTAACTACTTCCTAAATTAACTCTTAGAATATCATTATACAATTTAAATATTTTTGAGCTACGTATTTTTAAATCATATTCAAGATTTTGTCCAATCATTCAGTTCCATTCTTCCAAGTATAGCTTTAAAACAGAAGTATGGATTTTTCAAACATAAAATATACCAAGATCTTATCTGGGGGAGATCATCTCAAGGATAAACATGCAAGTCATTCTTCAGTAACAAGAGAACTGGTTCTGCTGGACAACAGAAAAGAGGATATAGTGAGCTTCCAGGAAATCACTTGATGACAGTCAAATAATCAAAAGAAAAAGAAGGAGAAAGAGAGAGAGAGAGAGAGAGAGAGAGAGAGAGAGAGAGAGACAGAGACAGAGACAGAGACAGAGACAGAGACAGAGAGAGAGACAGAGAGAGAGAGAGAGAGAGAGAAGGAGAGAATAATGAGAGACAGGTTGACAGAGAAAGAAAAAGGAGAGAGATAGAACCATAGAGACAGAGATAGAGAACAATTAAAAATGCTCTCATTTCTAAAGAAGAGAGAGTTGGAAAGCTTTCCCCAATACAATTAATCTTAGAGAATGGGGAGCATTCTTTATTCATACATAATGGGGGAACTGACCAATAAAAGCCTGGTTCCTATGACATGTGCACCATGTTCTTCCTGATAGCAGCCCATGGGGAGTATTTGGGGCATTTGCTTCTGAGAATGTGTCTTGGAGGGGCACTTTCCCCAATTTAGAGCATGAGTAGGTGTTTTCTGCTTCTTGTCATCTTTTTGTGGGACAACAAAAAGCCTTTTAATGACTGATGAACCAGAACTGAGTGGGCTTGCAAAAGAATCCACTGAATGGGAAAGCTCCTTGAAAGTAAATGATTCAAGAACTACTGTTAGCTTTTGTGGAGGTGGGGATAGGGGGTGGGAATGTGTGTGAGAAGAGAGACGGCCATCTTCTAGCTTATAAAAGATTCCCCATCACCCTGCTTAGATCACCAAATGACAGTGAATCTCTTGTGTTTTTCTTTCTGTTTTCATTTTCTTTCCTTTTTTCTCCTAATCTTTGGTGAGCATCAGAGAAGGATGGACCAGGATATGAGCTTGTGAGTTTTGAAAGGTCAAAAGAGACACCAGAGATCCAACAAAGCAAATCCATCCCAGGGTCTGCCAAAAACTTCAATAGCCTAGCCCAGCAAGCAGCCTCACTTGAGGAATAACCTACTTGGCGCAATCCAACAAACAGTGGATCAACCCAGCCACTAAGAAGTGAACTTGGGGGGAGAAGAGAGGGGAGAGTCACTGCTTGAAGTTCCAACTCTCACCAAAGGCTGGGTTGGTAGAAGAGAATGGGCTCCCAGTTTAGATTGTTGAACTTCCCTGCTTACTATAGCTTCAGAGTAAATATCCCTTTGTAAAAGCTAAAAGATGACAATTGGCTAATTGATATTGGGAAGAGATCAACTCTTCTTAATCATATGGGAGTAGTCTTCACTGGCAATGATATTTGGGAGAACACGTCACATGGGGTCTTATGAGTGATAGTACAAGAAAAAGACACCCCATAATTCCTCAGAGTCACCCCTATAATTCTGAAGGGAGCAATAGTCTGGCTCTGGAAATCCAGATTACTAGTCAAGTGTGTCTGATGGGAAAGTGAGCCCAGAGCCTTCAGGTGTTCCACATAATTGTGCTAGGTTCCTCTCTTTACTCCAAACAGTTGGTTTAGAACAAAGAGAGTTTACTAAATTGCAGCCAATTTTGAAAGTTTAAAAACTCTTACTGCAAAATCCACATTCATTTTCTTGTCTCCCAGTCAAAGTACTATGATAAGGAAAACAGAAATAATCTCTTTTCCCATAGCTGATCAGAGCTAGAAGAAAAGAAATTCTACTCAGATACAACCAGCACAGAACAAAAACAATTATTTTGTTCACTTTAACACTCTTGACAAGCAACGTAAGGACTAAATAAAAATCTAGGGGTATCTTTTCTTTCTTTAGAAGCCTTTATATTCCACTCAGAGAAACCTCTCTCTCAATGCTCAGGGAGTTAGATATGTGCAGATAGACCTGGATGGATAAAAATCAGATCTTATCTGCTCTTGTCTGTGGCAAGGCTATATACAGCACCTTTTGGATTCCAAAGGTAAGGATGCCTACAGTATTGTTTCTTTCCAAATCTCAGGTCACTTCCAATGCAGGCAGTCTTTTTTCCACCTTGTATGGGCTTAGACTTGATCTCCACTGGGTAGCCCTGTCATTTAGAGTAACAAAATGGGCTGAGTGCAACCTATTTTTAAGACCTATCAGCCTTTAACTAAGTAAGCAGTGGCCAAAGTTTAGGGCTGTTTAATACATCAAAGTTGTACTTCGTGGCAACTGCCCAAGGGTTTAGTTAAAAAAAAAAAGAAACTCACAATAAGATAGATCTTTGTCATCCTGACCATAATAAAGAATCATTTTGTCAAGGTAACCACACATGCTTACCAAAAACATCTGCTTAACAGATCTATACAATCAAGCTGTTTACATGCTCATATGTATGGATGGTGCATGGCATTATAAACTCAAGATGGAGTCACTCATGTCAAGAGTGACCCTGTGACAATAACTAAGAATGCTGTACTTTAACTTACAGCTCTGGATTGGATTTAAAGACAATGGAAATTACTCTGAAGAAAGCAAAGATGAACCACTCAGCAGGAGAAGATCAAATGGACACAGAGAAAGTCTATGCCAGAGCTGACATAAGTTTGAGGGTATTGAGGGAGATAGGGGAAAACTGGAAAGGTCTGAAAACATCTTACGCTATTATCACCAGAAAAGGTGGCCATGGAAAAATCAGTAGCTACTTGTTTACATGGTCACTTTCTCTTCTGTAGAGAATTTTAAAGGAAATAACCTATGCATACATCACATGTATCCTTAAGAAGGGTATTAGAAAGGAACATCAGAACATCACTTAGAGAAGCAGTGGGGAGACAAAGACAAAAATGTAACAATCCCTACCCTCACTGAGTTTGTAGACTAATGGAAGAAAATGTATCTGTATACATATATACAAAGATATGAATACATACTCACACATATACATATGCACCGGTGTGTGTTATATGCACATTTATAAATATGTATATGTATTTACACAGAATAAACACAAATTAATTATAGGGTAGTTTGAGGAAGGGAGGAATTAGCAGCTGCTAGGAGAGAGGGAATTGAGGAAGGCTTCATGTGGGAGGTGGCCCTTGGACTAAGTTTTGAAGGAAGCCAAGGCTTCTGAGAGGTGGAGTTGAGGAGGGAGAGCATCCTAGGCACAGGAGAGAGTCACTGCAAAAGCACAGAATAGAAAAGGAAAGTCAATTTATGGGATTGTAGAGTGCTTAGAGAAGAGCCATTGTTCTTCTTCATTTTCAAAGAACAATGGTACCATAGGGGATTTCTTGACTCAAATGTGAGTTGAATTTAAGTGAGGCAGAGATGCACAAAATCTTGACCCTTGTTCTCTCCTCCAGTCATAAAAGTCCAGTGACTGGACAAAAGTCATGATGATGGCCCAGGATGCAGCAGATGACCTTAGTGCCTTTGATTCTAATCAAGCTCTAAGACATCCATAGAACCTTCTTCAATTGCTAGTCTGGCCATTGGAACAAATTGTTCTCACCTGCCCATTCCACTGGGGAGAGTATTCATATGGTTGGGGTGGACTCCCCTCAACTCACAAATAGGTTTGAGGCCTGTTGGTTGTCCTCAACTTGGTTTAGCCCTTTTGCCAAGATGGTTTTCTTGGGTGTGGCCACAGCTCACACTACAGTTTCTTAGAGCCACAGGTGAAAGTTGGGGGCCAGGTGAACACTAAAGGTGGATGAGCAACTCTGAAAAGGGCTCAAGAAACCCTCATAGCAGAGTTGCTAGGACATCTTGAACACCCCAGACACCCCTGGAGAAGAGAGATGTGTAAAAAGACTGGAAACATTGGAAAATGCCAGGGTATGTAGCATTTTAAATATCAAAGGAGTCTATCCCAGATCCTGGAGATGTCTTTACCATGATTCGCTTGACTTGATACTATGTTGAATAACATAGAGGAGAGGAGCTCCCATTGTTTATTGACTATTTTTAAGCGCATTTTATTCAATAGAGCAAAACACTTATCTTAAAGACTCTCCTCCAACAAATTGTCTCCCATGAGTCTATCAAATTCCACAAGATTTCCTCAACAGATAAAAGAACAGAAACGTGCTTGTTCAATTATCTTTTGGTTATCAATACCAGGCAAAATAGAAAGTGGCAATTCATGATCTCCAAGGAGTTCTTCACTTTCTTGTTGGCTACCCAGCATAGAACAAGTTGGGGAAGGTTATTTTCTAGAAATGGTGAGGTCCTCCAAATGTTCCAAATGGGGATAACAATGTGCTTGTTTCGGCAAGTTCCAAACTATTGCAAAGGTACCAAGAGAAATATTTTCCCACAAGAGTTTGGCTTAACTACACACAGAAAAAACCTAAGGGAATGAAGAATGACCATTACTCAGACTGAAGCACAGAACTGGAGAGGTGGAAACACCTTGGTGGCCATTGGATCCAACCCATACATGACAGGAATCTCTACTTCCAACTGCACCCCAGAACATGCCAGTTGAGTTATTCCTTAGTTTCTGCTTGAAGACTTCCAAGGAAGAGAACATAAATGTTAGATAACATTGTACAGGAGACAGCTCATTCCCAGCATGAACTTCCTGCCCTCCTCCTGCCCCCACAGTTCACTGTCCTTTCTTTATTCTCCTCTTCTCCCTCTAGGATAGAAAAGACAATGTGAAAGACATCAGTCCTCCTCCGTGAGACCAATCATGGCACAAGTAGAGATCTGCCAGGCTTGAATAACTTATAGAAGGAGAGTATGGACAGCTCCCTCCAGAAGTCCAAGACAGTGGAAGCACAATAAAATCATGCCCTGGAACCAGTACAAGGTTTTATTAAATGGGAGAAAATAGAATTAGAGAAAGACCAATAACTAGACATAAATCACACCCCTAGATATAGTAGAGATACACCATTGAGGCAAAAACAAGCCAAGTCTGGGAAAGGGGGAATCAGTCCTGGCCATGGGAGACCCCAAATACTGCTACAGGATGCTGCTGTTACTCTAGTACAATCTTCATCACCCCATGCCTCGACTATTGCAACATCCTGCTACTAGATCTGCAGGCCTCCAGGATCTCCCCATTCCAGTCTGCATTCAATCAATTCACCAAAATGATTTTCCTAGGGCCATTCCTACTCAGTTAACTCCAATAGCTTCCTATTGCCTCCAGGATCAAATGCGAAATTCTCTGTTTGGTATTTAAAACCCTTTATGGCATGAGCTCACGCACACACACACACACACACACACACACACACACACACACACGCCCCTTTCCAGTCTTTTTACATATCACTCCTCACTGTGTACTCTTCAATCCAGTGATGCTGGCTTCCTCACTCTTGCATGAACAAGGCCCTCCACCATCTCACAGGGACATATTCTCTGACTGTCCGCCATGCCTGTCATTTTCTCCCTGCCCACCTGTGCCCATGGAATTGCCCAACTTTCTGTAAGCCCCAACTTTAAACCTGCCCTTTCTTGGGGCTCAGGCCTGCCCTCTGCAGCGAGCTTTCTGTTCTTCATACGGTTCATTTGCACCAGTTTGTTTACATGTCATGTCCTCTTTTAGACAGTAATTTGGGATGCCCCTTCTCCCCCTGCCCCAGGCAGGGACTGTCATTGGCTTAGCCAATGACATGGTAGGCACATAACACATGTTAATTGACTGACTACTACATATTCCCTCTGTATTTGTTATTGATGGGACACATCTTCAAGGGAAATCATCCTCCAAATGGTACAGTGTGATCCCTATACATAGGAGCTACTCCTTCTCCATATGGGACATGATGGGTTCCCATTCATACATTATAAAGAATAACAATGGACCTTTAAGTTCTATGGAGCATTTTCCTGGCGCTGTCTTGCCAGGCTCCTGTGCCTGACCTGGTCTGAGCATGATTAATGGATGGGCCATTTATTTATGGGAATTTATTTTTGAGGATTGTCCTCTCATGAGGCACAAAGAAGATGAAGAGCTCATAGCACTGTGTCTGGCACACAGTAGGCACCAAACAAATACTTATTCTCTTCCCCTTCAAGGACAGAGAAAATGGCTTCAATGTCATCCACCACCCGAGCAGAGGCTGCCTTGATTATCTAGGCTTTATTCGGAGGTTCTGTTTTTAATGCCATAGCCTAAAACTTAGCCATTTCTTTCCTGTTTACTGCTATAAACAGTAAAATTTATTTCAGATCTGGAAGAACCTGAAAGGATTGATTTTTCATCCAATACCAATTTGCTGGGAAGTCACAGAAGTGTCCATTTTTCATATATTAGAGGATTTGGTTCATTTTTTTCCTTTTAAATGGCTTGCTTTTATTCCAGGTTATTTGCTAGTGCCTCATCATGGAGACATTCTGGATTCTCAAAGGCCGTGCCCACAGAGAATGAGCTCCAACAGGCCAGTCTAACAATCTGAGCAGGCCAAGAGCACAGTGGCAGAGGGACCCATCCCCACAGTGTTAGATTTGGTAGGGAAGGGTGCACACACAACAACTGAACCATCTGCTAACACCCTCCTTAGTGCAGTGTGGGACCTTAGACTAAATGTATCTTGGATTGAAAGTGAAAGAAGAAAACTCCAGGATGTAACGTCTTCATCTTAATGACCACTTCACTGCCTCTGTGACCCTACCGATATGGATACTCCCTGAAGCCATGGGCTGCCGCAGCATATCTGGCCCACTCTGGGGCACATCACTATTGGCTCACTTTTCCCTCCCTTCCCCTTCAAGGGAAGTAAATGGCATTGCACTGCCTTACTGCATCCATGAGGTGGGCAGTATGATCTCCTAAATACTCGGCATCAGCATGGATTGTAGGCCTTCAATAACATCTTGTCCTGGTTAAGTCTTACCATCTCCTCCCATGAACCCTCCATAGGAGGTCTACCAACATATCCATTATATTCATGGGTACCTGTGTAACACTTGACAGCCCCCTTGTTATCTACCACCTTCTCTCCACACACAATCAACCCCCTTCCTTTTGGATTCAGACATTTCTGTAATGCTACTTCTGGTCATTTTTGGAAACACTAAGTAGCATGCTTATACAAACAACCTTGAGATATCCTTCTACACCTATTGGATTTGCTTAAATGATAGTAAAGAAAAGCAGCAAATTCTGGGAGAAATGTGGAAAAATTGAGACACTAATTCACTGTTGGTGGAATTGTGAACTGATCCAACCATTTTGGAGAGCAATCTGGAATTATGCCCAAAGAGTTATTAAACTGCTTATACCTTTTGACCCAGAAATATCACTTCTAGAGCTACTTCTAAAGATAATTAGGAAAAAATGAAAAAATCCACATGTTCTAAAATATTTATAGCAGCTCTCTTTGTGGTGGCAAAGAACTAGAAATTGTGGGGATGCCCATCCATTGGGCATGGCTAAACAAGCTGTGGTATATGATCGTGATGGAATACTACTGTGCTATGAGAAACGATGAGCTCGGTGATCTTGGAAAAAACATGGAAGGACCTGCAGGAAATAATGAAGAGCAAAATGGACAGAAATATCACAATGTTATATACAGTAATAGCAATATAGACTTAAAAACAGCTTTGAGCAAAGGAATCGTTTCTCACTAGTATAAATTCTCAAATTAGTGACAAGGACCTTTGAACATGCTTTTTGCATCCAGATAAAGAACTGATAAATAGAAGTAGGTAAAGTTTGATTTTACATACATACGTATATATGTATATACATAATATATTCATATATACATATTTGTGTCTAATGGCAGCCATCTCTGGGTCAGAGGGAGAAAAAAAGAAAAGAAATTTACATGACAATTTTATTATATATCTAAAAAGAATAGCAAGTTGTCACAGTAAACTTACAGTTTCATGTACGATTAATTTTTTTATTATATGCTATGGAAATGCTTGTTTTATTTCATAAATTAAAAATAAAATAAAAATTTGAAGGAAAAAATCATAAATTAACATTATGTAGATTGTGTTTTATTTTGTCAAATATTTCCTAATTACATTTTAATTTATGTCTGGAAAGTTTTGCAAACCAGTTGTAGCCCATGGCCTGCATCTTTGGGGAATCCCTCCTCAACTTTGAACTTGTGTTGTATATCCCCTTGGACAATGACAGTAAATACCTTGAGCAACTATTCTTTCTTCTATGCCTGACTCCATGTGGATAATTGCTTGTTCTATAATCATTGTTAAAATTAGAGAAAGACATGTCTATACTTGCTGTCTTCTCTTACACATCACCCCTTTCTGATGCCTTTGACTTCCACCACTCTACTGACAGGGGCTCTCTTAAAACTCTTTAGTGATTGCAATCCAACAGTTATTTCCTAGTCCTGATCCTCCTTAATTTACCTGCAGGATACTGCTCCTCCTCCAGTTGATCCTTCTTCCATTGTCTTTTCTGGACCCAAAGGAAAGATGTCCTTCAAGGCCCTGTCCTTTGACCTTCTTTTCTAGAGTCTGTCCCTTGGTGTATGGCTTACTGGGAGATCTTGAGTCCAAAAGAAAGGTCTTGATTCAAATTCTACTTCTGACACTTACTAGCTCCGTTACCTCGTCTATAAAATGGGAATAATTATTATATGACTGACCTTACAGGACTGTTGTGAGGATCAGAGGAGGTCATGTTTGTAAAGCATTTTGCAAACCTTAAAGCATTATACAAATATTAGTCTTATGCATTGCTGATGAGCTCATTAGATTTCATCAGTATCAAAAGATCCAAGACAATGATGAAGGACCTATGACAAAATGTGCTATTCACTTCCAAAGAACTAACTTAGGGGATCTGAATACAGTTTGACGCACGCTGGGGTTTTGTTTTCTTCATTTTTCTTGGGAGTTTTTGGCTGTTTTCTTTCACAACATGACTAATTTGGAAATGTATTTTACATGACTGCACATGTATAAACTTTATCAAATTGGTTGCTTTCTCAAGGAAGGAAGAATGGGGGAGAATTTGGAACTCAAAATTGTTTTTAAAAGGTCTAAAATTATTTTACATGCAATTAAAAATATTAAAAGTCTAAAAAATATTTTATCAGTATAATGATCAATTAATTATTGTAGGAAGCAGCACAGTGAAATAGAGAGGTGGATTTGGGAGTTGAGACCCCAAATCCAAATCCTTATAAGTCTGAAGTTGAATAGACCATCTCACCTCTCTGGCTCTCAGATTCCTCCTCAGTAAAGCGAAGATGGGCTATATAGCTGCGGGGATCCTCACTGCTCATGTTACTCTTTTTGAGAAGGTACACCCTTCTTCCTAGTCACTAACATATTCTCTAAACTCATCCTTCTCCACAACTATTAACCTACAGATGATGCTTCTTCCTTCACTTGCCTCCTCAAAGAGTGGGAAGGTACACACGCATGCACACATATACACCACAAATAAGAGTGACTACACTAGAAATGAGGAAGAGAGAGGTGGTCTTAGCAGAAACAGCAGCAAGTGTTCTTGTAATTGTAGTTATCTTATTGAGTGGGTCACCATGTGGCCATGAATGCATGGTGCCTAACTTTCTTCTTTCCCTCTTGTTTCTTTTTCCTCATCTTAGTTAGATGAATATCAGAGATACAGTATGTACTAGATTGCAACTTCTTGAGCTTCAAAAGTACAGAGGAGCCAGGAGAGGTCCAGCACTAGCAGTCCATAGGAGAATGTGCTCATAGGTTCAACATTCCAGCCTAATGAGAAGCTGAATGATCTTTGACAGGTACAGTGATGACTAAAAAGAAATGTCTTGAAGAGACCCCAGATTCTAAGAAATAACTCATCTGGTGCTACCATGAGAGTGTTGTGTATCCTGTCCACTTCAAGTAATGAATATGAGCCCACTTGGGGCAGGGCAAGGGCCCTTCTGCCTATTATCTCTGACTTCATGCAGACTTCATGCAGAAATGGGCCCAATTTCCAACTCAAGGTAACAAAGAGGTTTGCAGGTACAGAATTATAGCTATCTTATGTCAGTCTTTGGCAGACACAAGAAGAGCCTGGTGAATTCTCCAGAATTTTCTTTCTTCTCACTCCTAATATTCATTCTGTTTCCCTGACCCCACTCATCTCCTGGACTGTTGCCTTTGCCATATATGAGCATCTTCATATTGCAGCATCTCATTTTCTGGTGCTCCTTTCTCTTCCTCTGGTCCCTTACTGAAGGTAGAGCCCTATACCAAGATTTCCTCTCATAATTCTTATCAGAAATACATTTCACAGAAATGTCATACAATAGATAACATCACACTACTGATTATTCTAATTATGTTTGTGAAAATGGCAAGAATTAAAAGTCAAAATGAACCTTCCCTAACTTGTGATTAAATGCATTCCCAAGTAAGTGCGGTGGCAAATGCTTTAGAAAGAAAGCTTAAAGAAATAAGGATAGTGTCTCCAGGAGAAAAATCTCAAATGCTCGTGAAATGAGAAGTTAATCGATTTTAAAAAGTCATGAGAACTTCAAGCTTAGACTATTAAGAAAAATGGCCCATTTATTTTTAACTGTGTCAGCAAAAACAAATTTTTCATAGTTAATGACTTTTATGGCATCCTAATTGGTTGGATGATTTAAAATTGTGGGAAATAAATAGTATTAATTAAGAAGTAATAATGGGTTTCCATGTTGCTGAGCACATTCTGTCTCAAGGTCCTAATTGTCCTTGAGCCTCCAATGCCCAAATCAGGGCTCACAGTTAAGGTGGCAGTTTGTGGGGGCCATGCCACTCTGGCCTGACTGGCTAGAGGAAAGGTGGTCTTGTATCAGGGCAGGGAAGAGTCATTCATCTCAATTAATTCCAGAAGTTGAGCCTTGACCTCAAGACTCTTCTGAGCGTAAGTGGTCCAGTAAGCACTCTGAGAGATACTTTGGATCTGAGATTTCATTGGTGTGAAAGTTTCATTCCATTTCCAAAGAAGATGAGCCTTTCTGTGCCTTAGTTGGCCGTCTTTATTACTTGCTTTGGTCAAAAACTGCTTCTGTTGGAGACTTGTGCTTCCAAACCTAGGGATCCTTGTCTTAGGTAAGCAGATCTGCGTGCTCCTTCACAAACCACTCACTTTAGCTTTCGGAAATTATCTTAGGAACTGCCAAAGTCACCTGCAGGACTCCAGGGAGGCCCCAGACAGAAGGTGTTGGCAGAGGAGGCACAGCCATGAAACACAGGAAATGCTGGTGTTCATGGAATACAACGAAGACTGGACTGCAGGCCCAGAGACATGAGTCTTAACACCACTTCTCTCTCTTGCTAGCTAGATAAGTAGACCTTTCCGGGACTCCGTTTCCATTGATGGAAAATAAAAGGGATACAACACTTTCTAAATCATGGCCCTCACCCCCAGTTCTAACATTCTTCCAAGAGAAGGGCCCTCAATCTTCAGCAAATATCCAACTCTGCCACATACTAGCTGTGTGACTTTGTCTGGACATTAAAATGAGGGCTTCGAACTAAATTTTTTTTCAACCTGATAAAGTCTGTGATCCTTTCAGCTTAAAATGGAGGAATGGAGGGCCAGAAGAAATTCTGTGGTGAGCAGAGGATTAAAAAGGCACGACATCGTAGAATTGCTGCATCACCAGAAAGGGGCACAAGCAGCCTAGACTTGGGCACATGGATTAAGCAGCAGGAACAATGGATGATATTAGTACCATAGAAACAATCACTACTAACATTAGGAACACGTTGGTCACCCATAGCATGGATGCAGTGATTTCAGGCCACATATCAGCCCTAGGACTAATGGGGAATGGATGCAGTCATCTAACACACTGGCTACTTCAACAATGTGCAGTGAAGCCCACCAGCAGGCACTTTGTCTGTCCCATGGAACCATCTGGATGCCAATGGCCCTGAGCACTTGTCCAAAAGGGACTGAACATTTCATCTGAGTTCAGCCAGAGTGATAATTTGTTTATGCTCAAGAGAGACCAGAAGACAAGCCAGACTTTTTCAGGTCATGGGGTCAGTAAAATTGTCCCTTGATAGCAACATGGCACAAATTCAGGGCATGGTAAAGTACATATTTATTTCAATACTCAGTCACATGGAAGTTGGTGTTTTGAGTGCAGAGGTTTCTATATTTATAAAATGAATATAAAAGGCTTGTTCCACAGGTGCACCTTCAAGAGTGTGAGCTTTCTGAAGAAGATTAATGCAGGCTTTTTATTTTGAAAGAGTAATGGACTATGTGGAAACACCCACCCCACACTTTTAGCCCATAAGTCAGTAGAACAGACTACCCAGAGCTGCTTGGTGCACAGCAAGCCAGCCTTCTCCATCTAAAGCAACATTTTCCTTGGATTCCCCAGCATGGGTTGTGGCCAAGTCACTCCTCCGGAATGCAATTCAGGTTGGCCAGGCTGGGTGCCTACCCCTCAGAAAGAAAAGGGAAGCTTAGCTTTTATTAAGCACTTACATCTAAGGGACAGAAAGTGACTAACAAATCCTCGGGTCCTGCTCCTGAGTCTGAAGGGGCTCCTTCAACACTATGTTTTCCTTCATCTGACCTTCCTATCTGGAGTCTGCTTGGCCAAGATGGGTGCAATGACTCAATCCACATGTGTTTCTTAATCACCTACCATGGGTAAGGTACTGAGCCAGACCTTAGGGATATGTGGACATATCCTAGTCTCAAAAAGCTGATATTGTAATGGCGGGAGGTGGAGGTGGAGACCACAAGGAAATATAAGGATGTGTGAAGCACAAATAGACACTGTTAAATACAGGTTGTTGTGTTTGTCCTTTGTTTCCAAAGAGGGCCATGACATCAGGGAGGTGATTACATGACTTGCAGTTGACTTTGATTTGAGTGAGTCAGATCTGCACAAGATCGCCAGCCTCACTTTGTCCTCCAGAGCCATCTGGGTACAGTGGCCAGATATTCCACGGGACGATGGGAGATGGCCCCGGATGTTAAATACAAGGTAGCTTGAGAAAGAGGGCAGTAGTCATTGGAAAGACCAGGAAAGGTTTCATGCAGAGGTGGTACCAGATTTGCATCTGAAAGGAAGAGAAGAATTCTGAGGTGGTGGTAAGTTTCCAGGAAAGCTAATGAAAAGGCACAGGAATAGGAAAGAGAGTACCCTGTGTGAGAAATAGAGAGAGGGCTGCTTTGGCTGGATTCCAGAGTAGGGGAAGGAGAGGCAGAATTTGTAAATGGGGGTCAAGTTCCTTTTGTCTACAAGCTGCTGTAACCTGGCAGGTTCCTTCCCCCAGACAGCTTTGGCCCTGGACAGACAGACCAGGACTCACTCTTAGGGGATCCTGAACCCAAAGAAGATTAGGGATCAAACCTCTATGTTTCATTGCACTTACTTCTGGGAAATTTCTAAGCTTAGGTATTGATCATGCCCAAACTTCCCCAAAATATGGATAGCAAAGGGTCTTTTAGGGCCACGACCAAGTATATTATTGATATCAGGAACAGGACAGCAATGCATTTCCCTCACTACAGAACCTGCTTTGGACACAATAGACTTCTGTGCATATTAACAAACTCTCCAATGCAAAATGTCTCCAATAGCAACGTATTCCTTATTCTCTCGTGAAAGGTAAAGATGTTTAGTGGGACTGCTGGACCCATACTACAGAGTCATGAGTGAAACCTACACTGACTCATGGATTTATCTAGTCTTGAATTCCAGATTTCCTGGCCAGCCAGGAAATGGATTGACTTTGATTCTACTGCTTCAGCTAGAGCATGCTCCTGGTGCTGGTCATCAGCTTCTCTGAAAACTGACTAGAACCTAAAAGGGTGCAACCAAGATGGCAGAGAGATAGAAAGCCATACCATGACCTCTCCTCCACAAAAAAAAAGAATGATCCAGACAGGTCTATAAAATGCATCAGACTGAATCCTGGCAGTGAAATACAGACAAAGTCATAGTGAGGCATTTGTCTAGCCCAGTGCAGGTAAGAGAGCAGGCAGGAAGGTCTGTAGGTCCTAGGGATTGGGTTGAGTCAAGAGCATGTGTTACACTGAGCACTTCAATTCCTAGAAGGAAGTTGTGCACCAGGGTATGAGGAGTTCTCAGACCCATACAGAGTATCACCAGACACATACTAAGGCACTAGGATGGGAGCTATGGAAGACAAAATTGGAAAAGAAATTAATAGCTGGTGCAAAAGATACAAAGCCTTTCCCAGGAAACAAACTATCTGAAAATTAGAATAAATCTAATTGCCAATGATTCCATGAGGCAACAAGAAATATTAAAACAAATTCACAAGACTGAAATAGAAAAGATCTGTGCTGCTATACTGTAGAAATTAGAAGTAGGTATTGGGCTAGCAGTTAATATATTCTGAACAGTCATTTTTTTCTGTAGCTATAAATGATTCTGAGGATAAAAATATTAAAATAAAATAGCCAACATCTCAATAACACTTTTAAGTATGCAAAGCGGTTTACAAATATTGTCTTGATTTACCCTCGCAACAACCCTGCAAAGTGCTATTACTATATAGGTGCTATTATTGTGGTTATTATACCCATTTTCATTCAGGAAACTGAGGCAAGCAGAGATTAAGTGATTTGCCCAGGATTCTTCCTAACTGCAGATCCATTGCTCTACCCAGTGCTTCACCTAGCTGACACAATGCTTTCAAAATAGTGCCCTTGCCAGGAACAGCAACTCCTTTGTATATTTTGGGTCTGGCCTAGTTGTTCTGTCCACCTCTTTTTAGATTAGCAGAATTCCTCCTTCTTCATGCATCATATCAGAGACTATAATGGGAGAAGTCAAACACAGCAATTCTGCTGGAGTTGATAGGGAACAAGTCTTAGATTAGAATCTACAGAGAGTTGTGTTGTCTCTGTTGTCGCAATTTCATGTTGAAATCATCTCAACAAGAGCAGGTGAGTTGTGTTTTTTCTCATACATGTGTTTCTACACTATGTCTCTATAATCCACAAGATATTGAAGAATTAGAGAAGCAAGACCTCAGATGCGTTGTGTGCCTCCTTTTGGTGGGATTCATCAGAAAATACATACAATATGCAGGCTCAATCTCATATTTTACAAAATACTTTGGCATGAGCACATCACTGTCTACAATACTTGAAGGATTCCCAGGGAGGGGTCAGGGGACACCAGACCGAATTGAAACAGATTTTTCAGTCAAATTTTGGTTAAAATGTTGCAACTGATGTCCTTGAATTGTTGCAGATTTGACCCCAGAGGACAGAACTAACAGGAGACCAAGCTGGAGAAGAGCTTAGAACCCATTTGGAGAAGGGACCAGGACATGACAAAGGGAATTTTTGTTCAGGAGTTGACCATGATGGCCCTGAGGACACTTCTGGTCTGAGGCATCATGGATTCTGTGATCAATGACCGCCATGTTACAAAGGATTGCATTGTTCCAGGCAGAACTCCCACAAAGTGGAAGTCTACTCGACCCAATGGCAAGAAGTAACAGTTGTTGAATCTCCTTCCCTTGGATCTATAGATCAAAAAATTAAAAGCTCTTTTGGCCAGCTCTGCCTCTGTACTGCTTCCTCTGACACATGGTGAATAATCACATCTACATGCCGTGCTCGCTGCTGAGCTGTAGAGTGTGAGGCTCTGGAAAGGGGTCTTCAGGAAGAGAAAGGGAGAACGGTGTTTCAATCATGTCACCCATGCTTTTGAGCATCTTCTTGCCATCCATCTCCCCCAAAAAAAATCTCCTTCTACAGGCTTCACATCCCTCTTCTTTGCTCCCTGACACATGTGAAGACATATTCTGGGTATCCAGGTGGATGAATGAATAAGTAAAAGGTGAATGAATAAATAAATCAAAATGAACAAATAAACGAAATCAACCTCACATAGGCTTGGCACATTTTAAAGTCTAATCTGCATTATTAACATTTTTCCATCACCTTACATCTAGACGACCAACAAAAAAATGAATCAAACCCTGACTTGTAGCGTTTGCTGATTTTCAAGATGTAGATATCCACACTGAAAATGTAACCATACAGTAAGTTAGTGAAAGCCATTCTCACTGGCTCCAATTCATTCTTTAAAGCTGTCCTATAACAGAATGGACCATCTTAGATAGTAGTGACCTCGTCATCACAGAAGGTCTTCAAGCAGAGGTCCACCTACCAACTTGTCAGGTATCCTGTAGAGGGCAATATTTTTCAGGATTGGCTTGGATTAAGTGTTTGACAAGGTTCTTCTCAACTCTGAAACTCTGTGATTCTGTGAAGTACAACTAACCAAGTCCCAAGGTACTGAAAGTAATTGGAAAGACTCTGCCCTCTTCATCAGTTCCTGAAAGATGGGAGACATAATGCGAGTCTGAACTGATATCCACATTTTCAAAACAAGTGAAGCAGGGCTTGGTGAGATTGGCTTCAATTCCTGGCAAAATGCCATATGTGCTTATTTCAGACATGACCTATGAACATTTAGAAAGGGACATGATCTCTCCAAACCAGAATGTGGTCACCAGAAAGATGAAAGCCCTCGAGTTTTCCTGCAAAAATGAGGCATGGTCAAGAACTGTATCAAGGGACAGAATTCCATCACTGAATATATCACTATTTTTTGCATAATTAAAGTAAAGTACACTTGCTGTCCTGGTGTTATGGCATGGTAGGGAGTCCTGGTCCACTATAGAACTTAAAGAATTGAAATGGAAAATAATGGAGAGTCCATCGTGAACATTGCAGCCTGCAATAAGCCAATGTTTATAAAGAAATGAAGGGCCAGTGTGAAACAGGATGTTATAGAGAAAGGTATACCAAGAGAACAAGATGAACCACAGCAAGGAAGCCAGTTAGGGGCCCATCTGTAGCCATTTTAGGGGAGGGCCTAGACCAGAGTTTTCCAGGATAGACAGACATGGATGGACTACAGTCTCCATACTGGATGGAAGATTCCTTGAAATATGAAAGCACTTTGTTTCATTTCTGGTCATCAACTTGGCTTATTCACTTTTATTCTGTATCTTGAGCAATTTGAAGAGACTTGTTAGCTCCTACTCATTGCCTTTTGGCTGTTTAGTCTGAGTACAGAAGGGTGATTGGGGGAGTAATTTACATATCTATCACATTCCCCCCTTTTAATCATATCCTTCACCCAAGACAGTGCTAACAAGACTATGACTTGAAACAGATTTTACAGTCAAATTTTGGTAAAGTGTTGCAATTAGTGTCCTCGAATCCATGCAGTTTCATTTGTGAAATAGGATTTTAAGTAACAGGCCATCTGTTCTTCCCTATTGTCGTCATGGTGGCTCAGATGATAACTCTGAATCAGTGAGTTGGCCTAACTTCAATCACCCTTTCTCAAAGGGACCTAAAGAGATTAGGGACCCTCTTCTTGTTTGCATCTTAAATTGTCTCAGTGATTGCAAAAGATTTCTTCAGAGTTATTGGCTGGGACTCAGGAACTGAATTATTTCCCTGTAAGATTCTCAGATAAAGTCTTTGGGAAAATGATTAATTTAACTTCTTTTTTAATTCATTTATTTATTTTTAGTTTTCATCATTCACTTTCACAAGATTTTGAGTCCCAAATTTTCTTCTCTTCCCCAACAGCGTGCAACCTAATATAGGCTCTACTAACACATTCATATTAAACATAGTTTCACATTAGTCATGATGTAAAGAAGAATTAAAACTAAGGGAAGGAATTATAAGAAAGAAGAAACAAAACAAAAAGAACAAATAGTCTGCTTCCACCTGCATTCAGACTCCCAAGTTCTTTCTCTGGATGTCGATAGCATTTTCCATCGTGAGCTTTTTGGATTGTCTTATATCCTTGCATTGCTGAGAAGAACTAAGTCTACCAAAGGTGGTCCTCGCACACTGTGGCTGTTAGTGTGTACAATGTTCTATGTCTGCTCACTTCACTTGTCATCAGTTCATATAAGTTTTCCCAGTCTTTTCCGAAGTCAGCCTGCTCATCATTTCTTATAACACAATAGTACTCCATTACATTAATATACCACAACTTGTTTAGCCATTCCCCAATAGATGGTCATCCCCTCAATTTCTCTTGGCCACCAAAAAATGAGCTGCTATAAATATTTTTGTACACATGGGTCCTTTTCCAGTTTTTATGATCTCTTTAGGATACAGTGCTAGAAACAATATTACTGGGTCAAAGAGTATATACAGAGTATATACAGTTGTATAACCCATTGGGCATAGTTCTAAATTGTTCTTCAGAATGGTTGGATCAGTTCACAGCTCCACCAATAATGCATTAGTGTTCCAATTTTCCCACATCTAATTTAACTTCTTGTGAGATATGGTAAAGGTGAGGGTAGCAACTAAAGAAAGGTACATATAAAGTGCTCAGAACTAAAAGCCCTCCCTGATAGAGTAGTCTGCTACACCTGACATAACCCTGACCTTCAGAACACATAGGCTATCTATCAGTTCGCACTCCCTCTTGCTGTGTGAGCACATCTTCCTCTTCCCTCGCCTTCTCCTCCTCCCCATGGTTTTTGTTTAGGTGTTTAAAGTCATGTCCAACTGTTCATGAGACTTTTAGAGTTGTCTTGGCAAAGATACTAAAATGTTCTGCCATTTCCTTCTCCAGTTCACTGATGAAAATAGGGTCAAGTGACTTGCCCAGGGTCACACAGTAAGTGTCTGAGGCAGGATTTGAACTTAAGTGTTCCTGACTCCAGATCCAGTGCTCTATCCCCTAAGGCACTTAGGTACCCCTAAAAAAGACTTTGCTATTTCCCAGATCTTCTGTCCTCCTATTCATTTCTGAGTCAAGTGTATTGTCTACATTCAGGGTCTTTCATATACAACATGTATGAGTGTATATGTAGATGTGAACACATTTATATATTCATATGTAAACCCATACATATGTATATACATGTGTGTGCCTGAGCACATATGTATGTTGTGTGTACATGGGAATGATTTGGAGAGCATCTCTTCTTGCCCCCTCCCCACACCAGGAGGTGAGCAGTGCAGTCTTTAAAAGGCTGCTCAGGTACATGGGGGGGTGTTGAATCTCACTGCTGCTTCAGTAGGGTGAGAAGATAACCCTTTGACCTGGCCAACCTATGTGCAAGGTTGGGGCTACAACTCCCAGTGTATCTGTACCTGCTGCTTCATCACCTGCCTGTTGCCACAGCACTTTGAGGTAAGTAAAAATGGTAAAATTATATGGATGTTGTCTTTTGACTCACAAGTAAATTGGCTTTAAGTGAGGCAGAGTTATGCAATCACCAGCCTCCCTTTTCCAGGGTCATCAGAGTCAGAGTGTCAAGACAAAAGTCAAAATGACTGGTGATGGCTTGGGATGCAGCGAATGACTAGCCAAGCTCTTAGTGCTCCACAGCACCTGTTTCAGCCGCCTTCATGGCCATTAGAAGAGATTGTTCTGATTCACCCATTATGCCTAGGGAAGTCTTCACATACTTGGGTAGACACAGCCCTCCCAACTCACTGATGGGCTTGAGGCTCTTCAGTTACACTCAGACTGGTTTGGTTTGACTGCCAAAAGCACTGACCAAGGTGTGGTCTCTGTGCATGCTCCAGCTTCTTGGACCCATAGGTGAGAGTTGGAGGCCAGGTGGACAGCAAAGGTGGATGAACAGCCTTCAGAAAGGCTTAACAGCCATTCCACCAGAGGTATTGGTCCTCCCTGAACACCTGCAGGCACACACCCCAAAAAGCAGAATAGGCCAAATGGAAAAAGAAGTACAAAAACTCACTGAAGAAAAAAAAAATCCTTAAAAATTAGAATTGGGCAAATGAAAGGTAATAACTCCAAGAGACATCAGGAAACAATAACAAAGTCAAAAGAATGGGGAAAATAGAAGAAAATGTCAAATATTCCATCATAAAACTCCTGCTCTGCTTTCTACAACACTTTATGAAGAAAACCTATATAGAGAGAGTATCCATTCCATCCATCCAACAAGCTATCTAGTAAGGGCCAACTCGGAAGCCCTTGTAGTAGGACTTGCTGATATCAAAATAAAATTAAACCCAACCTCTACCTTCAGAGCTTACATTTCACTCGACAAAATACACATGATAAATGTTTGCTGTATTGTCTCATTGATGAAAGAATCTGGTTGTAATATGAGCTGAAGATTATGAAAAGGTGAATTTTTGAGTGGTTTATTGAATCATTGTGCCTGAAAGTAAGCTTGGAATCTGAAAGACTGGGCCAGGGAAATTTAAGGCTGTTGATTGTGTTTCTTTTGTACAAAGTCAAGCCTCTTTAGGGAGAGCATCTAACACAAGAAAACCAGCTTCATCAAGCACAAGCAACTCATTTTACCAAAATGGAGGCTGAAATCAAGGGCATTGGTGCAATATGTGAAAGTGTAGACAATGAAATGCTAGGAAAGGCAGGATTTGAACCCAGGTCCCATGACTTCCCATGCAGTATTTCTTCCTTGCCTTTGTTCCTGTGACAGAACCTTGATATGATGAGCATCAGCTCAAGTGGAAGGCTGGACTCAAAACAGCTGGCCAGAGTTTTGTGTGATGAGCCTTTGTTTTCAAATTCCAGAAGTGTTTTATATTCAAAGGCAATTTCCAGTTATTTAAATTTAATCCAAGTTTGGACCCTGTTTACATCCAGAAGACAGGGCCGATCAAGCCTACACTAACAGCTATAATCCACAATTATGAGCCTGTCCATGGCCACAGCCATTTGAATATCCCACATGACTGAAGCCTGTAATGCACAGCCTGCCAGTTACAATATTGAATATTGCTGAAGAAAATGCCACATACTTGGGGAATAGTTGTATATGCAAGGAGTCTCTAAAATGTGTCACTAGTCTTGCTGAAGAATAATTTTATGCTTCTAAAGCTTTACAAAGAATCTAAATGCAGACTTTGTAACAAGCATTCTCAGCATTTCAACAGCCTTTTCCTTGTGGAGCTTGGACATTCTTCTAGCTTATAAAAACCAGAATATGTACAAAGACACAATGTCATGGCCACCTTTGGGCCATAGCCACTTTTGAGACTCACTTTCCTCATCTGTAAAATAGGAATAGTTGATAGCTTGCTAGGAGGAACATTGGCTTTGATTTCAGAGTCTGAGTGAGGTCCTAACTCTGATCTTTATTAGGTGTATGACCTTGAAAAATTCTCTTTGCCTCTCTATGCATCAGTTTCATTCCTTGGTTAAATGAGAGCTGGTCAAAATGGTCTCTAAAGTCTCTTCCAACTCTGGGACCTATAATGTTTTCATAATGCCAACACTATGGACTTCAACAGGGTTCAGTAAGAGGTATTCCTTTTAAGGTTTTGATCCTACAGGATACTTAGATAATAATGTTTTTGACCATTTGTTGATCAAAGAAAGGATACTGCCATGTATTGTTTTAAATTATTGCACACCCAAAATCTTACAGAAATATTATTTCTTGGAAGCCTTGGTCATCGCAAATTTCCATACTATTGAGAAGCATTTGCAAAAAGATCACCATGAAAATGGTTCCTCCAGTATGTCAACATCCTTTGTTGAAGACAAAATGGTAGAGAAATTTTATGAAGAAATTGATGATACTCCCCCAAACCAAATCAACACACAGTCATAATTAGTGATCTTAATGCTATTAAGAGGAGAGCTCATAATGAGAAAAATGTGTGGAAATAAACAGAAAAATTTAAATTTAATCATATACCTCATATGTGTAAAGATGTCAAAAATAGATTTTTTTAAATGGAAATTCAAATTCAATCCTCTTTTTATACGGAAAATGTTTGTGTTTATGGAGTCCATTTTTCATTTTTAAAAAGTTACCTACAGTATTTCCCTCAGTGTATTGGGTAGAACCCTGAAATAGAAGTGGAGGGAGGGATATGGGATTACATCAGCGGTCAATTCCATCTGCTTCTTGAAACCTGTATGGAATCACTTGTAAATATTGTGTCATAGCCTCTCCTGGCATGAAGAACCTAGGTACACTTAAGAAAGTTGCTATCACCACATCTTGGTCTGCAGTTTTCACCGCAGTAACTGGAGTACTTCAGGTAGGAAACCAGGATACTACAACGACCCTCTTTCCAAATGTTCAGGAAACAACATCACGGGAAAAAATTCCATTGAAAAAGGAAGAGAACAATATAGAGATTGTGAAATGAAGAATTCTTAGTTTGAAAGACATTAAACATGGACAGAGTTCTGGACCTGGAATTAGGAAGAACTGAGTTGAAATCCAAACTCATTTACTAGCTGTGTGACTGTGGGCTAGTCATTTAATAACTGTTTGCCTCAGTTTCCTCAACTGTAAAATGGGAATAATAACAGTACCTACTCCCAGGCCTCATTATTAAGCACTTAGCTTATACATAAGAACCATGTATATACATATAGATAAAGACTTACCTAGTAGATCCTATATAAATGTTAGCTTTTTTTGTAAGGGACAAACAGCTCTTCATGGAACTGTAAATGGATAGGGCAATCAGCACCTTCCCTCCAGCTGTGAAATGTAGAGGGTCCTTGGCACTGCTGAATGATTCAGCATCAGAAATGGAAGTGATTTTGTTAGTGGAAATGATGTTCAGGCAGAGACCTGACCCTCTGCTTCACCAGAGCATTCTAAGGACCTTGGGACCCTACCATCTGATGCGCAGTGGAAGCCTTCCAAATATGTTGTCTCTATTGCATTAGAAAGGGTGCTCCTTGAGAGCAGGGACTGGCCGACTTTTTTATTTGCATCCTAAGTGTTCAGTATGGGTCTATGTACATGTAGAAGGCACTTAATAAGTGGTAGGCATTCACTCTCCTGGGGCGAACTTCTCCTGCCCACACCTGCCCATTCAATTTTCCAGCAATGTCCACTGACCTGGATTTCATGATCTCCAGAAATTCATGGTTCTGTAAGATTAAATCAACTCTGAAACTCATACCCTTTCAACAGCCCCTGCCCTTTTAATCTGTCCCCCCCCCTCTGGTTGGAGAGGGTAGGGATAGATGAGGAAACCGAGTCAAACATAAGTGACCTGCCTAGGGCCACACAGTTAGTAAGCATTTGAGGCCAGGTTTGAACTCAGGTCTTTCTGACTCCCAGCCTGGCACTCTATCCTTTGTACCACTGGCTACCCGGAAGTAAAGGAGTTCTTAGCAAAGAAGAAAACCTGCAGGATTCTAGAACACACAGGATTTCATCTCTGATCATCTTTTGCTTTGGCCACAGAAATAAACAGGTCTGATAATCTTTGAGGCATCCTGTTCTCCAGGTTCTTAAATAATATTTTTACAAGCACCAATATTTTTGAGGAACAGTCCCTTTGTCTTTTCAATGTTAATACATAGATTATAATCTTTGAATTTATTAACAGAGTTTTCAAAGAGTGAGCCCAGGCAGGATTCTGGCCACCAAAGCACATTGGATCCTTGCATAGAGCTTAGGTTGGCTGTGAACCCAGCCCAAGAGAGTGCTTCTTCAAAGCTAAGCCAAGAAGAGACTTCAGGAAGCCAGGCTGAGTAGACCTAGCCCAACCAACATGGCAGGCATCTGCAGCCTCCCAAGGGCTTGTGGGAAGCCCCCCACTCCAAAAAACTGCAGACAGTTCACCAGTAACAAGGCAAAGGCAAGAGAAAGGGAGCTCAGGCCTCCTTTCCAGAAAATTCCCCTCAAATAGACACAACTGCCATTTTCATTGTAAACAAAGAGGTTTCAGAAAGTCTTCGTGTGTTTCATTGATTCCTAGAGTCAAGGAGAAATCACATTCCAACATGCAAGAGGACGTTCTAAGAACAGGAGATGGTCAAGGACTGATGGAAAGTGAATAGAAAAGAAGAGGAATGGACAGGCCTCCTGTTAGATCTATCTATTTTTTAATCCCCTAAGAATTCTGGCCAGGTTGTTTAGTATGTCAAAGTGGGATAAGCCTCCCAGGGAGAGGGTGGGTTCTTCTTCCTTGAAGGTCTCCAACACAGACTGGACAGTTCCTTGTCTGGTATAGTGAGCATGACTTTGGTACATGGGCTGAACTCGATGGTTTCTGAGGTTCTTCCTGCCATTCAGATTCTGTGTTGGGGGATCTCTCAAGACATTTCCCTTCTGCTTCCTGATGTACCTTCAGGGGAGAGATGAGTAGATCCAATTTAGGAGCACGCAGTTCTGGGTCTGGAATCTGAAGACCTAGATTTGAGGAGCCCAAGTGCAGTCACTGACAAGCTGAGCATCAGTGGGAAGTCACTGACAGAAGGAAAGGAAAAGAACAAAGCACCTACTGTGTGCCAGGCTCTGTGTTAAGTGTGTTTTACAAATATTATCTCATTTGATTCTCATAACAACCCTGTGAGATAGGTGCTATTATTATTAGCCACATTTGAGGAAATGGAGGCAAACAAAGGTGAAGCGATTTGCCCAGGATCTGGAAGGAAGCTTAAGGATATTTTAGTCCATATCATTCAGGGAAACTGAGGCCCTGAGAAGTTACATGACTTGACAGAATCCCTGTTCTGGGCTCAAATCTAGATCTCTTTCCTCTACTTTACACCAACCTGCTTCAGTTTACTCTTGTAAAGAACTGGAGGAGTTACTGTTATGAATGAAAAATTTCAACAGTTTCTGAATAAATAATAATCAATTTATTGCTGATTGATATGTTATAATTGATATAATATATCATAATATATCATATGCATATATAATATATATTATATATAATAATCAATAAATTAAGGGTCAGTAGCTTTTCTCAGTAACCAAAGACAAAAACATGGAAAGTCTGAAAGTTTTAAATGATTTTTGAAAGGGAATTCCTTTGACAAGTGAAAATCCCCCTGATTGGTGGATATTTAATGAGGATGTGGACTAGACATCTTCAGCTTCTTCTGATGAGAATGTGGCTTGGTCATGAGACTCAGCTGGCTCCAGCCAGTGATAGGGACCGCTACCTCCATCTGCGCTGCTTTGATTGGTTTTCTCCATGGGATTCATTTCTGAAAGCTCTATCATGGAGCCATGATTTTTATTCTGAGCATTCAAGACTCTTTTGTTTTGTTTGATTAACATATAGGTGGAATTTTCTTGACAAGCATCCTATCACCTATCAATGAATCATATTCGCCATCTTTCCTTACCTGGAAAATTTCCTGTCTGCATGAATACAGTCCTGGGGGCAGATGATGGGGCAATGCAAAAAGCATTGGGGCAGGATTCAGGAAGATCTAAGTTCAAGTCGAGCCTCAGATTCCTACAAGCTGTGTGACTCTTGGAAGGCATTTTAATCTCTCTTTCTCAGTTTCCCCAACTGTAAAACAAGGATAATAATAACACTTCCCTTTCAGGTTTGTTGTGAGAACCAAATGAAGCAGTATTTGTAGAACATGCAGCACAATGTCTGGCACACAGTAGGTGTTTAACGAATGCTTGCTCCTTTCCCCCTCCTTCTTACATACTGTGACCTGCTCATGTCATGTGCTCCTCAATCGGTCACTGTCATCTTTACTTCTAAGTCAGTCATTTTCTACATCTTGAAATCATACAACAAGACTTTTAGAACAACAAGACTTGGTTTTTTAAACTGGGTCTTTGTTTCTGGGAGAAGGTTGGAGTCCCTGAAGGAGCTTGGATATTTACTAGAGCCTACCCCTGTTTAATTCAGGACCCTCCTCCCTGCCTCTTCTTAAGGTCTGTCTTGGATGTAACTCTTTGCAAATAAGCTAAAGAGCAAGACTCTGGGGACTGTAGCCTCTCCAGGCTGGACTAGCAACTATCTCCACAGGAATTCCTCTACCATGTCTCACCCTAAACTTGCCCACCATTTTAGTTCCCTTTTATGTGTCATCTTTCTTCCCCCTCTCATCCCATTAGAGTGTAAGGTCCCTGAGGACAGGGACTGTCTTTTTTTTCATCTATTTGTATTACTTAGCATAGTGCCAGACACATAAATAAGTGCCAGTTTAAATGTTCTGACTCTGTGAAACAAATGGGCCACATCCATAGTTGACTGAAGTATGTGAGCAATGCCAGATTCCATTGTGTTCATTGCCTGTAGATTATAAAAAGAAAAAATGACTTAATAAAGCAGTATGCTGCCACCTAACAGTCTCTTTTCCTCTATCACCACATTAAAATAATTCAAGATTCTTTGACAAAGATAACAACATAAATAACCTTGTTAAATGACTTTTTAATCAGAAAGCAGAGAGGTTATTTGCCAAAGGTGTTCATCATGATAATGAAAAGAGATCCAGCATAAAGTTGAACAGGAAAAAGGATTCCCTATGGATTGTGAAACTATCCAGAAGTTTCTATTAGGGATTGACATTACTCTGAGTGCATTATGCTCTGCAATACGCCAAGCCTCTTGGAAGAGATCTACAAGCACTCAAAAGACTCTGGTCTCTCCACTCACCTTGGAAAAACCAAGTCGATGAAGAATGCACATGGTTTACATTAGAGCATTGGATATGGGATCAATTTTTCTACAATGAAGGAAGTAACATAATATAATAGAGAGAGAATACTACCACTATTAATTCTTCTTCTTTTTCTCCTTTTTCTACTGCTGCTACTACTACTACAAGGTCAAGAAGATGTGGGTTCATGACTCACACTTAACATATAGCGACTGTGTGACACTGAACAAGCTCGGTTCCCAAACAACTCTCTAAGACTGACAATAATAAGTGCCAAAAATTGCATCTGTAGAGCAAGTGTCCTTATCTGGGAGTTCCTGATCCCAATGAAATCCCAGGTACAGTTCCTGTCCCTATCCCTATAGTGTGCGAGGAATCAAGGCAAAGACTCCAAGAGACTTTGTGGTGATTTAACTGAAGGATGTGTCATTACTATTTTTCAGTTGTTTCAGTCATGCCTGGCTCTTTGTGCCCTTATTTGGAGTTTTCTTGGCAATTTCATTCTCCAGGTAATTTTACAGATGAGGAAACTGAGGCAAACGGGATTATGTGACCTGCCCAGTGTCACACAGCTAGTAAGTGTCTGAAGCCAGATTTGAACTCAGAAAGATGACTCTTCCTGACTCCAGGGCTGGCACTCTATCCACTGTGCCACCTAGCTGCTTAGGAGGGAAAAGAAAAAAGTGAATTTTATAGGGACCTGGAACATTGCCACCCAAACAGCTACAATCATTTTGTCAACAGATTGTGCAAGAGATAACGAAAGAAGTTCTTAATTAAAGTATTATTGATATATTGTTGTCTCAGAGATAATTAAATACATCAAGTTTTCAAGCATGCAAAAAAAAGCAAAAACATATTTGTCTTGCTAACAAAGTAACTGGGGGAAAAAGCCCAAGTCATCAAAAGATGCAGCAGAAACTTTTGTTGGGAATCATTCTGTCAGCCTCCCAAGCTTCCAGGACCTATGGCTGTACACACCATTGTAAGTAATTGCTTGTGTTTTTTTTTCTTATTTTAATTAATCAAGCAAAGAAACTCAATACAATAAAAGTAATGTGTTTCTTGTCAGATGGAATCCAAAAAAGAAGAGAAATCGAACAGAACTTGGAAGCAGGCAGATGGTTTCCATTTCATTAATGGGCATGCTTTATCAAGGCCAGTGTGACATGCCCTTCATCTCCATCACAGGGTATCTCTGTAGTGGGGGTATGAGATGTTCAGGGAGAACTAGAACCTGTGGGGTAAGGGCTATAAAACCCTTTCCAGGGCTGCTCATCCACCTTTAGTGTCCACCTGTCCCCCAACTTTCATCTGTAGCTCCAAGAAGCTGGAGCATGTATAATGGCAACACCCCAGTAAAAGTCTCAGCAGATGGCTAAACCCTATTGGGAGTAACTAGCAGGAATCAAACCTATCATTGAGTTGGTGGATGTCTGCACCAAGCATGTAAAAACTTCCCTTAGTGGTTTGGACAGATGAGAATGATGTGTGCTGCTGTAACAGACACTGTGGAGTGCTTAGATCTTGGTCAGATATCAAAGAAGCCAAGGTCTTCCACTGCATCCTGGACTTCCAAGACTCTGAAAGAGAGAGTGAGGTCAATGACTTTGTACAGCTCTGCGTCACTTAAATCCATTTCAACCACAAGTCTTCAACCCATGATGCATTGATCCTCTTCCAAGACAAAGAAAGAAAACCATACCCTCTGATGCACACTTTCCTGGCACTAACTGGTGTTATTTCCTCAGTAAAACTGCTCTACTTTCATCATCATCATCATCGAACATTGAAGATGTTGGTATTAAGACTAGAAACTGCATCTTACAAACCAGTCAACAGCATCCATCATGTGTCAGGCATATGCCAGGTTCTGGAGATACAAAGTTAAAAAGAAAAGAAATAGTCCTCATTCTCAAGAAGCCCATGGGGGAGGCGATATCCAGACACTTGTGTAGATAGAAGATGTACATAGCATAGACTGGGCTAAGTTCAGAGAGAAGGCACTAGCTCTGGAGGGGACTGGGGAAAACTTGCAGAAACTGAGACTTGAAAAATGTCAAAGAGGTCCGAAGGTAGAGGTGAAAAGAATTCATTGCAGATGTGCAGGGCAGTCAATGAAAAGCCACAAAGTTGAGGGAGAGAACGCTGTGTTTCAGGAACAGTAAGAAGGTGCCTGTCACTAGATTGTATGCAGAGGGCAGATGACTGCTTGGAGTGGAGTACTCCCAGGGAGCACATGGAAGTTCTGGTCCAGTGTATGAAGGGCTGCCTGTGGAAAAGGGTTAGTTAACCCTTGTTCTGCTTGGTCCCAGGCAATAGAACCAGGAGTAGCGACGAGGAGGTAGGAGAGGTAAAAGAAGGAGAGGAGAGGCACGCCTTGTATGGAGCAGAAAGAGTAAGTCCTGGCATAGACAGCTGGAATGGACTGGGGAAGGGGGATCAGATTCTGCCCAACTGAAAGTTATCAGGCAGCAGCTGTAGAGGTGATTTAGAGAGGACACTGCTATTTGGTTAGATGGATTGGTAGGTGCATTCCATCTCTGAGGATCTCATTCCAAGGAAATGATCCTAAGCCCTCAGCTCATTAGGGATCTTTCTGTTGCTGCTGAGGTCAGGATCATACCATTAGTAAGTATCTGAGGAAGGATTTGAACTTGTACTCCTAACTCCAAGTCCAGTGTTTTATCCATTGCACCACCATCCCAAAATTGTTGAAGTATCCCATTATTGTAATGATTTTGTACAAGGTGTAATTGGAAAGTTCTTTAACTGTAGTCCATGCTCTGCCATGCCCGTAATTTATCATCTCACATATGTGGGCACACATATACATACAGACACCTAGATGGAACCCTTGTGAGAGGCGCATCTCCAGTGGCTTATAGTTCATACTTTTCCTGAAGTTAGAGGAATTTTACTTTGGCAGAGGAGGTTACTCCCTTACTGCAGGGAACTACAGCAAAGAAAGGCACAGAGAGGATCGCTACTGCTGGCAATTAAATGACTCTACACACAACCCCCAGTTCATCTGCATCATCTGCATTGCAAATCAATTCCCTGAGTGAACTTCTTTGAAAATGTTGCCCAGGGTGGAGCCAAGATGGTGGAATAGAAAGACAAAAAAATGCAAGCTCTCCCCACACAGCCATAAAAAACCTGTAGAAAGGGACTCTCAAGAAATTTTCGAGCAGCAGAAGTGGAGAACAACAGAGTGGAGGAGATTTCCAGCCCAGGGTGACCTGAAAGGCCCATGGGAAAAGTCGGTTGCACCAGAGGTGGAGTTGAGCACGGAGCCTAGCCCAGCCTTGGCCACACAGCATATGGGGCTTGTGAACAGCCCTGGGGGGAGGAATCTCCAGTCTCGGAATCCCCAGTCTCAGCAGCAGTATCCCTCAACCCCCAGGTGCCAAAGGTCAGTGACAGGGGTTTTTTCAGCTGGCCAGGAAGGGAGAAAGGCTTTCCCATAGCTCCAGCCTCAGGCAGTGGCCTGCAGAGGCCACATCAGGCAGGCAGCAGGAGTTCTCATGGCAGCCCCCACAGCATCCCAAGACCATTGTTGGATCTTAAAAGCCCCTGGGGGCACTGAGGGAACTGGTGTTATCTTGCACTGAATGGTGGCCCTACCCCCACAGCTTGACTGAATCCTACCACCACCACCACCACCACCCCCAGTGCTAGATTGGCCGACCTGGAGGTCAGGTGCCTATGGAGAGGAAACTCTGCTAAGATTCTGGGCACAAAAGTCCTTGCCTGCACCCAGACCAGTACACACTTGATTGTGCCACCTTGGAGGAACTGCAATCTTACAGGTCCCCAGAGTATACCCTACTCTTCACTGAAGTGGACATTATTCCTCCCTGGGCCCCTAGGTTGAGAGATATCTGTTAGGTTACTGGGCAGGGTTGGACAACTTGCCTAGTAACAGTTTTTCTGTTGTTGGGCCCCTGTCAAAATGTTATTCCCCTTTGGTTTAATATCTGATGAATTGTTAACAGTCATTTCTTGTTTAGTCCATTTGCATGGTAACCACCTGTGCCCCCCTAATGTTAGACCCCCTTGCCAGGCAACTAGCCCCTCCCTTTCCTGACAACTACAGTATGTTGAATGACAACCAATCTTTCACTGGGTACCTCTCCTGGCACCTCTCCTCTGTTGGGGTCCTTTGCCTAGTAGCCCCCTGACAACCACCTTCTGTTTGGGGGTTCTTGCCCACCAGCAAGCCCCTGTCTTGCTCTGTCAGAACTCTATTTGTTGTGGAAACTGCAAGGCTGTACCAAGTAGCGCCAAAATGCTTAAAATGCACTCACCCACCTCAGTTTGGGGCTGTCTCCTCTGGGTCTCTACATGAGGCAGCTGCCAGCCTGGCTAATAAATGATGCTCTCGAAATTTTCAATTAATTTTGCCTGTAACTTATTAATTCAATCTATTTCATGACAAAGGACCCTAAGGTCAAGCAACTGGTTGGGAAAATGCCTAAAAAAAGGGAAAAAAAATAAGACCATAGAAGGTTACTTTCTTGGTGAACAGATATCTACTCCCATCCTTTCAGATGAGGAAGAACAATGCTTACCATCAGGGAAAGACATAAGAGTCAAGGCTTCCATATCCCAAACGTCCAAAATAAATATTCAGTGGTCTCAGGCCACGGAAGAGCTCAAAAAGGATTTTGAAAATCGAGTTAGAGAGGTGGAGGAAAAACTGGGAAGAGAAATGAGAGAGATGCAAGAAAAGCATGAAAAGCAGGTCAACACCTTGCTGGAGGAGACCCCCCAAAAAACAAAATGCTGAAGAAAATGTTGCCCACACTATTCATTCAGCCAATTCCCTGGTGCTGAAAGTACCATCCTGACCCACATCCCACATCCCCATTTCTTTTTCATCTCCTGTTGGCATTTCTGACATTTGAGTGCAGAATTTCTTTAAATCAGTATGGTTTTAAAAACCATGTCTGACTTAAAAGTAATTTAAGTGTGTGTGCAAGTTGCTTTATCCTGATCGCCTCACCCAAAACATAAAAAGTAATTGGAATGGGGGCATTTTCACTAGGGACATCAAGGAAGATGCATCATTGGACACACATCATTGAGGAGAGTTAAATGCAATTATAGGATTCTATTTTTTAAAAAAAGCATGAACCAGCATAGAAATGTTTATGAATCCTCCTCTCTCCATTGTCCCTAGTAGTAGAATGACTTGCTTTATGAATCTAAGGTTTCTACGTGGTAAGTGTTCTCAGTCTATATCAATATGGCTATAAAGTCAAGGATACTGAAAGATGAAAAAAATCAAAGTAATGATTCAATGGCAGAGGGGAGTATCCACACTCTGTTGGCACAGATAACACCATGGCACTGCATCCCATTACTCCCTGAGAGGCCAATGAGTCACAAGCTTCAGATGAGCATCTACCTTTCATTCTTCAGCACAATTAGCAAAATAAGAAGACTGTCCTACTTAATAGGAAGGCCACAAAGGATCTCTGTTCTTTCTCTGGCTCATCAGTCAGAAAGCAGCTTCCACCAAAACAGGCCAGATAGAATCTCACACTATTTGCATAGCTAGTTGTCATAAATTCTCAGCTAACAAGACTCCTCTTCAAAAAAGGTAGAATCTGGAGTGCCAAGTATTTTGAATGCACCCTGAAGTTTTACCGAGAAAGCTTACTGCCATCGGCTGTTATATCATGCAATGATGCTTAAGAAATATGAAGTCCATTTCCTTTATTTTAAAAGGATGCTGTCTTTAAGATCTGGTCGTTTCTCATGCTGTGCTCATTCCATAGTGCAGACACAGAACTAGACTACCATGACAAAACAAAATACATTAGCTATCAAGTCACCTGGACTAATTGAAAGAGCTGAGGCCAATGAAAGAAGGAACTTAGAAGATTTCTACAAAGTTTTCTATGCCCTGGTGGGCTTTCTTCACAGTCCTGGCACCCTAAAGAATAACTGATGCTCTTGTATAAAGAGAAAACCAGAGATACGTGTGAGAGAGATCTGTCAATTTTTTGTGAAGATTTCAAAGAATTTTCAGCTTTCTCTTAATTGTAAAAGTTCTTATTAAGTTTGCAGGATGAGTCTACTTAGTGGGTGAGTCAAAGCTGCCATCTTGTTGATACACTCTGCTTAGGATCATGAATCACTACTTTAGAAGTGATCGGAGAAGCCTAGCACTGTCACTTACTAGTTGTGGGACCTTATGTACATCATGTAACCATCTCTGAGCCTCAATTTCCTTATCTGTGAAATGAGATTGGAGGAGATGACTTGGAAGGTTCCCTCTAGCTCTAAGGCTTTAATGATCCTCTCACCAGATGATATCAAGGTCCCTCCAGCTTTATCGGCTAAGGTTCCATTATAAGAATAGTCTGAAAGAAACCCTGCTGACTCTCACGTCTGTCATTTAACTGCAAGGCAAAACAAGATTGGAAAATGGCAATTCTGAGAAGAGATGGAAAAGGAATCAGTGGATGATTTGAGCAAGCTATGCTCTAGTCACACTTAATTGTTACTGTACAGATCCAGGACAAACTGATGGTGTGGCTCAGAGAATGTGAGAAGAGATCAGCTGGTTTTCCAGTCTGGTGAAGAATCACTGAGCAGCGCTTGAACCCTGAGAGCTCAGCATTTCCAAGATCTTGGAGGTATCAATGGATACCCAGCAAGGCAATTAGGAAGAAGTCAGATTTCTGGATCACACATTAACATGTTCTTACACCTTACTCCATGACATGGACTCTATCTTTTGGCACTAGGTACTTTCTCTGTCTGTCCCCCATGCCTGTACCTGTCTTCCTCCTCTGCTCTGACCTTTCTGGCTTCCTTAAGTACCAATTAAAATCCCATCTTTTACTGAAGCCTTTCCCAACCCCTCTTAATTCTAGTGCCTTGTGTTAGTCATTATCTATTTATCCTGTTGCAGTTTGCTTTGTTTATATTTGTTTGCTTCTTATCTCTCCCATCAGATGTGAGACAGAGTTTGTCTTTGCCATTCCATTGTTTCTCAATGCTTACACAGGGTCTGACACATAGTAGGTACTTAATAAATATTTATTTACTGGCTGAAGAATTTTGAACCCAGTCAACCTTCTGCAGAGGGAGATGGACAGAGTAGAATTGGTGAGTGCCACCACTGATTAGAGACATTCCTAATGCTCTTTCATACAGACAGGGGACAGTAGAAACAGTTCTGCCCCCAGTGAGTTCTAGAGAAGCTATATGACAGGGTTAAGTGATGAATATATATTTCAGTATCTGCTTTTTTAAATTTTGTCCATCATCCTTGCTCTGACCTGTGATTCAGGCTCCCAAGAGGGCAGAGATAAGGGAGAGATGGTATGATCAGGCACGAAAGGGAAAGGCATAGACATGGTCTAGAGCTCACTAAGCCATGAATAGGGCTTCAACAACTGGAACAACGATGACTCTCCAGGGCAAGTTGCAAAGAGAAGAGATCCAGAATTTGTGAGGCTGCCAGTAATTGTAAATCCCACTTGGTCAGAAAGCTGCAGAAGGTGTTTCCCATTTTTCCCATGAATTTGAAGTAGGGAAGGAGAACATTTTACCATGTTCCCTAAATTCTCTTCTTAGGCCACAATCCTGAGAAGAAGAGCCATGGGTGTGTGGGATCGGGATTCTCTGTACTTACCTGATAATCTGGCAGTGGAATGGGAGGAGAACAAAGGGAAGGCTGGAGGGGAATGTCTCCAGGCAGTAATCTGCAGTCTTTTTATCCTAGTCATCATGTTAAATGGGTACCATACAACATTGCATGCTGTGTCTTTGAATCTTCATATAAAATATAGAGTTATCTGGTAGCTGGGGATGAAAGTGAAGCAAAAAGAGAAGAAGCATTCCCTCCCCATGGCTCCCACTTTTGGAATGTGAGTATTGCTGGCCAGCACCACCCACACACTTTCTCCTCCCTAACCACCCCACTAAACTCCACTCCTGCTGAGATTTTTCTCTACATAGGGATGGGGAAGGAGAACTGAGAAGTGAGTGTCACCAGAGAACCCAACAGCGCATCCTTGTCTTCTGTAGCAAAATGGTTTTCTGGATTATTTTAGCATGGGGGTAACAGAGAAACCTCAAGTCCAGTTTTCATTCTGCCTTTTGAGAAATTTATTCAAAATCATCTGATCCAAAGCCATACAACCCAGAGAGTAGAAAGTGGCACTTTAGAGAGGACATCTCAAATCTTGGTCCTTTCTATGCCATAGCCAGGATCCTTCCCCCTTGAGGTGCCTGTTCTACAATAAGGGCAAATATAGGAATCAAAACCATTGAAAATGGAGCCAAATGGTAGAGTAGAAATAGGCACATACACTAGTTTTTCCCCCACAGCCCATAAAATGCCTGTAAAGAAAGACTCTCAACAAATTCTAGAGCAGCAGAAGCCACAGAACAATGGAGTGGAGGAGATTTCTAGCCCAGGGTGACCTGAAAGACTGATGGGAAAGGTCTGTCTCACTGGACTTGGAGCGAAACCAAGCCCAGTATTGGCCATAAAGCACCAGGAGAAGCAGGACGGAGCAGGCTTCGGGACAGAATCCAAAGCAGCAGTGCAGAGATCTCTCAACCCGCAGGTATCAAAGGTCAGTGAGAGGGTTTTTTTTCAGCTGGCCAAGAAGGGAGCAGAGTGTCCCCATAGCTCCAACCTCAGGCAGTGGCAGCAGAAGCAGTAGCAGGCAGAGTTACTAAGGTAGGAAACAGCTCTCATCCATTGTTGAAAGTCTCCTTGTAAAACCCCTGGGGAATTGAGCAGCTGATCTGAAACTCAGCCCCCAGGGCTGGCTTGGTGGAACTGGAGGACAGGTGGCTGTGGAAAGGAAACTCTACTACTCGCGGATTCTGGGCACAAAAGTTTCTAGTTCCTCCCAGACCACTGTAATCGCTTGACTGTGCCACCTTGGAGGAAATGAGATCTTACAGATGCCCAGAGAATACTCTACTCTTGACAAAGGACCCAAAAGTCAAGTAACTGGTTGGGAAAATGCCCAAAAAAGGGGGAAAAAATAAAACTATAGAAGGTTACTTTCTTGGTGAACAGATATCTTCTCCCATCCTTTCAGATGAGGAAGAACAATGCTTACTATCAGGGAAAGATATAAAAGTCAAGGCTTCTGTATCCCAAACATCCAAAATATATTCAATGACCTCAGGCCATGGAAGAGCTCAAAAAGGATTTTGAAAATCAAGTAAGAGAAGTGGAGGAAAAAATTGGGAAGAGAAATGAGAGAGATACAAGAAAATCATGAAAAGCAAGTCAATAACTTGCTAAAGGAGACCCAAAAAATGATGAAGAAAATAACACCTTTTAAAATAGACTAACTCAATTGACAAAAGAGGTTCAAAAAGCCAATGAGGAGAAGAATGCTTTAAAAAGCAGAATTAGTCAAATGGAAAAAGAAGTTCAAAATCTCACTGAAGAAAATAGTTCTTTAAAAATTAGAATGGAATAGATGGAGGCTAGTGACTTTATGAGAAACCAAGAAATCACAAAACAAAACGAAAAGAATGAAAAAAATAGAAGATAATATGAAATATCTCATTGGAAAAACAACTAACCTGGAAGATAGATTCAAGAGAGACAAGTTAAAAATTATGGGACTACCTGAAAGCCATGATCATAAAAGAGCTTAGACATCAAATTTCATGAAATTATCAAGGAAAAGTGCCCTGTTTTTTCTAGAACCAGAGGGCAAAATAAATATTGAAAGAATCCACCAATAACCTCCCGAAAGATACCCAAAAAGAGAAACTGCTAGGAACACTGTAAACAAATTCCAGAGTTGACAGGTAAAGGAGAAAATATTGCAAGCAGCTAGAAAGAAACAATTCAAGTATTGTGGAAATACAATCAGGATAACACAAGATCCAGCAGCTTCTGCATTAAGGTATTGAAGGGTATGGAATATCATATTCTAGAAGTCAAAGGAACTAGGATTAAAACCAAGAATCACCCACCCAGAAAAACTGAATATAATACTTCAGGGGGAAAAAATGGTCTTTCAATGAAATAGAGGACTTTCAAGCATTCTTGATGAAAAGCCCAGAACTGAAAAGAAAATTTGACTTTCAAACACAAGAATCAAGAGAAGCATGAAAAGGTAAACAGGGAAGAGAAGTCATAAGGGATTTACTAAAGTTGAACTGTTTGCATTCCTACATGAAAAGATAACATTTGTAACTCTTGAAATTTTTTTCAGTATCTGGGTAGTTGGTGGGATTATACAGAGAGAGAGAGAGAGAGAGAGAGAGAGACAGAGAGACAGAGAGAGAGACAGAGACAGAGAGAGACAGAGACAGAGAGACAGACAGAAATACAGAGACACAGAGACAGAGAGAGACAGAGAGCACAGGGTGAGTTGAATAGGAAGGGATAATATCTAAAAAATAAAATTAAGAGGTGAGAGAGGAATATATTGGGAGGAGAAAGGGAGAAATGGAATGGGGCAAATTACCTCTCATAAAAGAGGTTAAAAAAAAACTTTTCAATGGAGGGAAAAAGCAGGGACGTGAAAGTGAAAACTTGAAGCTTGCTCTCATCACATTTGACTCAAGGAAAGAATAAAATGCACACTCATTTTAGTATGAAAACCCATCTGACAGTACAGGAAAGTGGGGGAGAAGAGGATAAGCAGGGTGGAAAGGATGATGGAAGGGAGGGCAATGGGAGGAGGGAGCAATTAGAAGTCAACACTCTTGGGCAGGGACAAGGTCAAAAGTGAGAATAGAAGAAATGGGGGGCAGGATAGGATAGAGGAAAATACAGTCAGTCTTACACAACATGACTATTGTGGAAGTCTTTTGCAAAACTACACATATATAGCCAATATTGAATTGTTTACCTTCTCAGTGGGAATGGGTGGGGAGGGAGGAAGGAAGAAAAGTTGGAACTCAAAGTTTTAGAAACAGCTGTTGAGTATTGTTCTTGCATACAACTGGTAAATAAGAAATAGAGGTAATAGGGTATAGAAATTTATCTTGCCCTACAGGAGAAAAGAGAAAATAGGGAAAAGGGGAGGGAAAGTTGTTAGAAGAGAGGACAGATTTGTGGTAGGGGTAATTAGAATGCTCAGAGTTTTGGGGTGGGGGAAGGGGAGAGATGGGGAGAAAATTTGGAACTCAAAATTTTGTGGAAATGAATGTTGAAAACTTAAAGTGAATAAATATTTTTTTAAAAAATAAAAGAATCATTGAAAATACTTCAGATTTTATCTATAAAGAGTCAGCTTCAAGGAGAGTTATTGGTTTTAACAACTTTAAACAACAGAAGGTTCTGAATCATGTATCCATCTGTTTGGAGAGGAAGAGGGGGGAAAGGGGATAAAGTGGTTCCCCTGGCTGCCAGGATACCAAGCTTTTGGAAAGGTAACTAGTGATCAGACCATGTTCTGGTAACAGACATCCTGTCAGCCCTCATGGAGGAAGCCACTAGCTACCCTGAGATTCCCCTCCCCGATGTCTCTCCTCGCCACATAGAATGGGCACCACCATGACATGGCTGCTGCTGCTGCCACCATAAGTACCCACACATCTGACCACCACGTCCTCTGCTGAAGTCACAGCTGCCTTTTTTTCCATATATACCTATCCTGCCTCCAAGCACATTGCATAGGTTCTGGCACATAATAGGCACTTAGTAAAGAAAAGAGAATCTTGTCTCTTCCAAGGCTTGGAGAAAGCAATTGAGTCTCCAAACTAGGAGTAAATACCAGCACACTCTGTCTCAAAATGATTAAAAACAGAAGAAATAACATCTTTGTAACAAATAAATATAGTCAATTAAAACAAATGTACCCAATGTCCACGTCTACAAAAGTCTTCTTCGACACCCTGAGCCCATCACTTCTGTCAGGACACGGAGAGCGAGTTTCATCATGGCTCTTCAGTGTGAATGGCCATCGCTTTCATCAGAGTTCTTAAGTCTTTCACAGTTGTTTTTCTTTACGATGCTGTTTTTGTTAAGTAAATGAAACTCCTGGTTCTGCTCCCTTGACTCAGCATCAGTTCTTACCTCCCAGGATTCTCTGAAATGCAGGCAGGCTTACCTCGGAGATATTGCGGGTTTGGTTCCAGAACACCGTGATAAAATCAATATCACAATAGGGTGAATCACAGGAAATTTTTGGTTTTCTCAGTGCACATAAAAGTTATGCTTACACCATTCTGTAGTCTAAGTGTGAAATAATACTGTGTCCTTTAAAAATTTACATTTTTAATGTAATTAAAATTACATTAATTTAAAAATTAATTTAAAAATGTATATTTTTAATTTAAAAATGTACATGCTTAATGAAAAATGTACATTTTTAATTTAAAAATGTACATGCTTAATGAAAAACACTCTATGGTTAAAAAAATTGTTAGTCATCATCTGAGCCTTCTGCAAGTCTTTTGATGACTGCTGACTGATTAGGGTGGTGGCTGCTGAAAGTTGGCATGGCTGGAGAAGTTTCTTAAAATAAGACAGTGATGTTCGCTGCACAGATTGATTCTTTTTCTCTCTTGAACATTTAAAGGCCATTTTAAGGTTATTAATTGGCGTAATTTCAATATTTTTGTGTCTCAGGGATTAGGGAGGCCAAAAGAGAGAAAGAAAAAGATAGGGGAAAGCCAGTAGGTAGAACAGTCAGAACACACACAACATTTATCAATTCAGTTCACCATCTATGTGGACTGTTTATGGGACAAAATTACAAAATTAAAAAAAAACCATCAAATTTGTCTATGTCTTTATGAGCCAGCTGAAAATAATCCCAAGCAAACAATGATCAGGATGAAACTTTTAATCAGAATGGAAATAAAGCAAGTGCCACCACACCCCCTCTTTTCCATCATTGTCCAGGGAGAAGTTTTTTTTTCCTTCCTAGGGCCCATCTCCAAAATGGGAAGACCAGAAGGAGATCCTTACAGCCTCAAGGGCCTTGGACATGGAGCCCTGGTTTCATGCCTCATGAGTCAGTATATCGTTTATCCTCTGCACGGTTCCTACCTGGTGTCAGCAGCTAATGGCACCTGGTCAGGGCTAGGTCATTATTGTCATTCTTGTCCCTTTCTTGTACCTGTCCATAAAGCCTGAGCATGGCAATGGTGAATCTTGGTCGTTTATTATTGGCTCCTATTCTCCATGTTGCTTGGTCTGTAGTTGAATTGTTGTGTCCCACTGGGGTTTCATTCCTGGTGGGAGTCATGATTCAGGATTTGGTGTTGGCCTTGTACACATGATCTGTCTCTTTCATTTCCTCCCTGCTTTCCTGACCATGACAAAAGTCTCTGCCCTGTAGACACATAACTCAGGAACTGAAGGCTTGACACTCATATTCAAGACTGTTTCTTGGAGTCTGAGTCCTCATGGGAAGTGTAGGTCATAATACCAATGCCTGCCATACAGAATACTGGGAAATGTAGACTTGATATTGTCCAGTACCTGCTATAACTTACCAAAATCAAGTGAAATAATATTTTCAAAATGTTTGGCATAATTATTGGCACCTAGTAAGTACTACATAAGTAGTAGCTATCATCATCATCATCACCATCACCATCATCTTTAGTACTATTATCCTAGTAACATTATTTGAAGATGTTATTCATTGGGTCAACTTTGGGGGGTATGCACCAGGTAATTATGGATACTGCCTATGTCTCACAACATACTGAGGATAGCATAAAAGTTAACATTAGAACTTATGGGTAGTTGGGTGGTACAGTGGACTGAGCTCTGGGCCTGGGGACTTAAAACCTCAGTTCAAATTGAGCCTCAGATACTTAATAGATATGTGACCCTGGGCAAATCATTTAACATCTATCTGCCTCAGTTTTGTCATATGTAAAATGGGGGTGATCATAGCACCTACATCTCAGGCTTGCTGTGAATATAAAGCAAGATGAAATCTGTGAAGCATTTTTCAAACCTTGAAACACCCTTTCTAGAAATGCCAGTCATGCTACTGCTGATGTCCTTGACAGTAGAAGGCATCATAAATCTCTCCTCCAGAGAGGTCACATTACAAACAGCTTTCAGATGATGCCAGCTGTTTGCCCATGTAGCCCTACTTACCAGTCAGCATGTCTTCAACAGTTCTAAAAGTGTAGAGTGAATGTCTGCTTACTAACTTCATTTTTTCAGAGAGATAACAGAAGCCAACATATTGGTTACTTGTCAAGGTGATTCTATCTAGAGCAGGTCCTTTAAAATAATCCACATGCCCTCAAGGCTACCTCTAGGAAAAATTGAAAACTATAGACATAACTGCCTATGTTTTGCCTGATCTCTAAAGAGAATGGGGGTGAAATTCAGCAAGTCTCCTCTTCCTTTTACTGGCACTAAAAATAGTAAAATTCTCCGATCTCATTTAGCAGGTCTAGGGCTTAGAGAAAGTTTCACAAGAGTCACAAGGAAGACAAGAAAGGGAATTAAATCACCGTTTTTCTGTCCCTCTTCTAAGCTACAGTGCAAGGTAGCTGGGTTCCCTCTCTTCCACACTTGAGGGAGTTTCAGATGGGGTGGGGGGGGCAGGGTTTTTACATAGGAGTTGTGCTAAGAGTAATGTCTGCCATGTAGGCTAGGCTAGTTTTTCCTTAAAATGTGTTCAAACCATGTTTAACTCCAAGGAGTTTAGGAGATTAAGACTTGGACTCTTGAGGTTGCCCAGACCTCAAATGCAGCATGCATTGCTTTCCTCTCAAGGGTTTCTGACCAGCAGACTAGTATGGCTGCCTCAGAAGCAGGGAGGCTGCTCCAGACTGACTCAGTGGCATCTCCTGGCTTAATAAGCCCTTCTTTGCTATTTGGTGCTTTCCAAGGATATCATTAAATCTGAGGCATCACATGGCCTGAGTCACACCTGACCTTCCACAACACTGCTTTAAGACACTCTTTTAAGAACTTTAGTATTCATTAGGAGATGTGAGAGACACTGGCATAGGACTGCCAGTATGATGTGCCCACATCAAGGACAGGAGAAGCTTGACCTATGAGATTCCATACATCCAATGAGGAAGGTTTCAGTAGACAGGCCTTTCTCTGGTTTCTAGTGTTTATAATAGGCCTTCACTACATACTATCCCATGGAGGGAGGGGAGAACTGAGTTTAATTCCTTAGGGCTCTGTGTGTCCTTCCTAGGGTCTTAAACAACTACAGCCACCTTCTCTCCTCATTCCAGCTCCTTCTTCCCAAGGTAGCAACCTCTATTCTCTGGCACTCACAGCTTCCTTGTCCTCAGGGTGAGGCAGGTTCTGAAAGAATTTCCACCCCTGCACCCTCCCCCCATCTGGGAGAGAAGGAAAGTGAGAGTGAGTGAAGTGATTGTCCAAGTAGCACTTGCAGATGTTCACTCATCAAGACAGAATCCCAAATAATGTGGGCTGGAGAAGGTGGGAGGGGGAGAGGAGGAAGAGGGGGAGCAGGAGGAGAGTGAGACTTAGTCTGCCACTTCCCTCTCCCTAATGGATTTTAAGCCCTCCCCTTTTCCATTTCCTTCCTCGTCAGCCTAGTCATAGAGAGCATAGATGATGTACATGGGTGGGACAGCCTCCCATGAAGCCCCATTTCTTTTGCATTGTTTTCACAGTGATGCTTCATGAGAGGTTCCCTCCTCTGCCCCGCACCGAGCACCCTCGGGGCGCACATCCCTGAACAGTTTGGCAAAGCTGCCTCATGGAGTGAGCAGGACGGAGGTGCATCCACTCTACATTTTTCTAGGTTATCACTGTTAGCTGAAGAGAAAGAAATGGCTTTCCCTTGAGATGGGACATGTCTGGCCTGAGCCGTGCCTGGAATTCCACCTCTCCAGGATGTCTCTGTGGGCATAGTGGTCATAATGGTGTTACCGTTCTTTGGGTTCTTCAACCCTTCTGCTTTGCTCTGGCTAGGTAGATTCACTTAAGGGGAGCAATCGAATCCTTGCTCTGAAGAAGGCCAGCACTTTGGGGCCCACAGGCATGCATGCAGCACTCAGAGCAATGTCCTCAGGGGTATCCCCAGTCCAGCCCCTTCTAATGCAAAAGATGGCACCCAGAGAGTCATCTGTGTGCATGACTCTCGTGCCCTCAGCCTTTCTCTCATAGTAAGGTTCTTAGAGAGAGAATAATGCAGCAGGAAAGAAATGTTTTATGCTTGTGACCAAAGAGGCTTCAGAGGAGGAAGTAACGTCCTCCTTGAAAAGGAGGGGGAAAACTCTTGGGATGGAGGAGCTTTCAACACTGAGGAGATTTGTGTCCATGTGCTAAGGTCCACAGCTTTTTTAACTTTTAGCTGAGGTGAGTAGTAAATCTAGGGTTCCATATTTGTGGAGGCAAGGTAACATAATGATGGATTTGGGGTCAGAGGACAAACCTTAGCCCTGCTACTTGCTGGTTGCATCACCTTGGGAAAGTTTGGAACTCAGTTTCCTCATCTGTAAAATGGAAGATGGTCAGACTAGAGGGCCTCTGATGCCCCTCCCCCATCAAGGTTAATGAGGTGAGTGTGGACAACAGAGTCTCATGGCATTTGCAGGCCTTGTTTCTTGTCTTCCCACATTTCTCAAAATCCTTTATATTCACATACTCACAGAACCTCAGAGTTGGAAGTGGATGTTACCTCCTCAAGCCTCCCAAGAATCTCCTCACCAACACTCCCAACAAGACATCAGCAGCCTGTTCTTGAGGATGTCCAAGGAGGGGGAACCCAACACCCTCTGTGACTGGCTTCTCCACTGCCAGGAAGCCCCCGTAACAAGTGCGGCCATACTTGAAGCCACAGTTGACCTCTTGGGAGCTCCAGGACTCAGCCACACAACATTGTGGGAAGAAGGGTTGTTTTAAAAAGATGAGCTTTGGCAACAGAGGGCAGCATTGACAAAGATGGCAGTTTCCTGAATGAGGTGCATCCAACTCCTGTTCAATTTGAACTTTTATGGATTTTTCACTCTGGTATGTATTAAAAGTTGGAATAGTTCTCCAGAGTGGCACACATGGCTGATGCTTTCTGTCCTAGAATACTAGTGCCAATCAGTGGATTTGCCAGCTCTGGAATAGTCATCTCCAGCATCACCATTCTGTCCCCAGGTGTCCATAAGTGCTCAGCATAGACTTCCTTTGCTAAGCTGAGCTGATCCATGGTGTGTTTAAATAAAATCTCTTTGGGCTTGATTCAGTCAGACGAGCCAATTTCTCTGATTCTCTGCTTCCAAGCTGTTCCTCTGCTCAGCTGGATTTACACTTTGACAGCAACTGTAGCATATATCACTTCTGACTTCAGGCTTAGTTGATGCCTTTAAGTTGAAATAATGTTATTCTCTGTTAGGAAAGGGCAATAATTTTTGTCCTAAAATTGACAAAGACAATTCTACTCCTTTGTAGTCTTCGTCTTATTTTCCACTTCTCAGCAATGAGAGGTGTAATGCAGGCAAGTTTCTCTTCCCCTCCTCTCCCCCTCCCCTTTTCAAGTCTCAATAGCAGATTGCAGGGTACAATGCCCCGGCCTCTCCTAGGACAGACAATTTATTCATCAAGTCAGAATTCAGGATTCCTGTTCTTCTTTGAAACATTCATGAAATTTGTTGCATGTCTCTCTCTTTCTCTGACCTTTCTTAATTAACTAGCTGGTTCTCTAAGAATGAGTCCATTCTAGGTTAAGGTTAGCTACTAGGTTCTTATCTTCTGTCTATAATCAAGTAAATTACATTGTCCCATAATCGCCAAATAGTTCTGATGACCATCCATTGTATCCAGCCCAATTTATAACTCCCAATTTCTTCAGTTCTCCACATACAATCCCCTGAAGCAGGTGGTTTTTTCCCTTTGCTCTAATGTTCTCCTTGTCATATCCTAATGAGCACCCTGTGAGTCAGAAGAGAGTTCTGCCTCAGTAGTTGCTTCTATTAGAGTCATGAAGCAGATCTGTGCTAGATAAAGTGCCTGCCAAAGTAGATCTGATTGAACAGGAAAAAGGAAAAATCAATGGCCACCCCTTTACATACAGAAAGCATGTGTCACAAAATAGTTGCATCAGATAAGGAAACTACAGGATTTTGTAATGCCTGAGGGTTATGTTAGGATGGTAAGGACAGATGGAAATTCAACAGATAAAGAGGGAGAGATGAGGATATTGCAGGCATGGAAACCACTTGAGCAAAGTCTTGGAGGATGGAGAATTAAGGGAATCTATTCATGGGGAAGACCACAAGAGTAGCCATGCCATAAATCACTATGGGCAGCCCTCTTTCTAGGTCTGTGCAATGATTCCCTGGAAGTTGCCAACAAGGGTAAGATTTCCAACTGGACCATGTCTGTTGGTAATACGGAGTTAGCCAACACACAGGCTTAAAATAAGCTCTTCTCTAATTGAATAGTTTCTAAAGGGATTGGCTAAGGCTTCATTTCTTTAAATTCTATTTTGTCAATTAGCAAGCATTATTTTTTTTTTCTCACTCCCACCTCTGCCCTTCCAATTAAAAAAGAGAAAGGGAAACAATATTCTTGTAACAAATATGCACACTTAAGTCAAACACATTGCTAGGTTGGTCATGTTCAAAAGAAGATGTGTCATTCTTTATCTTGAATCCATCTCCTCTCTCCCAGGAGGGGGTTATTGGTGAAGCATTTTGGAGATGAGCTAGGCTTGCTGAGGCCTTCAACAGCCTTCTGTGAGCTCATCCAGCAATCCCATTCCATTCCATTTCTCAAGAATTTGTTGAGGAAGAATCTATCATGTGCTAGACATCGCACTTGGTGTTAGAGAAACCAAATCAAACCAAAACAATTCCTGTCCTTAAGAAACTTGCATTCTATTTAAGGGAAACACCATGAATTATGCAAAGATTTAATAACAAAGTGCATGTGACATTGGCCCTCAAGAAGCATTTTTCTGGCTTTGTGGTTCTTGGCCTGCCTGCTTTAAGCCCACTGAGATCATCAGTCATTGTGTTACATATCCAGCAGTGGAATTTCATTCACCAAGAATGACATCTGAATTTCTCCTTGGGGAGCTCTCTCCCAGAACCACTTACCTAGGTCCTGAAACTTATTTTCCCTTGTTAGTGCCCAGCAATGGGAGTACAGCTGAACAAAATGTGCTCTCTGAATATAATAGAATGTAAAGGATCTAAAGGGTGATGAAAGTGCAGGCACATCTCCTTTCAGTGCACTTGTTTTATTGAACTTTGCAGATATTGTGTTTTTTACAAATGGAAGGTTTGTGGCAACCGTGTGTGAGCAAGTCTTTTGGCACCATTTCCCCAACAGAACATGTTCAAATTCTGTCTGTTGCATTCTGATAGTTCCCATAATATTTTAGACTTTTTCTTCATCATCATCATCATCATTATCATCATCATCATCATCATCATTATATCTGTTACAGTGATCTGCAATCCATGACATTAATATGTCCCACCTGCAAGGAAACTTCAAGATTTAGACAGGGCTTGAGCAAGGGAGACTCTTTCTGAGAAGGACCTCAGAAATGTATCTGCCTGAAACCTTACACTGGTTAGGATAGTTTTCAAGATGAGATAAATGTGATCCCTGGAAACCTTGGTGTTATCTTTTCAAGAAGTTACTTAGAAAAGATGAAACAAAGGAAAAATAAAGTTTCTTGGCTACAAATCACAACCCACAAATGAAGAAATTACGAGCGATGTCTGCTTTGCTAATTCCTACGTATTGACAGAAGGACAGATTTTGTCCAAATAACAAATATAAATCCATCAGCCTGCTAAAAGACCTGTCTTTTATTTAATTTTAATAACATTTAATTTTTTCCCAATTACATGTAAATCACCTGTCTTTAAAATAATAAGTAAATTACATAAAGAAATGGTGGAGGTTGAATTCCCTACAATCCTTTCTCCTCATATTCATCATCCTACCATTTTCCCCTATGAGCTTCCAAGTCACTATCTACAATTCTCCATAACAATCCTTCTATAGGAAATTCTCACTTTAAAAAAAAAAGAAGACTGATTCTCCCCATTTTTCCCAGACTGGAAATACAGGGACTCCTTAAGGGTGCAATGGAACTAATGATTGACCTGGGAACTTTAATATGTTCTGTTTCTTTTTTTTTTTTTTTTATCGGGAAAAAGTTTATTGTAGGTGCAGTGAGACAGCTGGACAGTTTTTAGATGATTCCAATTTTGTTGGCAACATCCAAAGCATCATAGTCTGGAGCAAGACGGACATAAGCTTTCTTCTCTCCATCGGGCCGGATCAGTGTGTTGACCTTGGCCACGTCGATGTCGTACAGCTTCTTTACTGTCTGCTTGCTCTGATGCTTGTTGGCCTTGACGTCCACGATGAAAACTAGGGTCTTGTTGTCCTCAATCTTCTTCATAGCGGACTCAGTGGTCAGGGGGAACTTAATGATGGCATAGTGATCAAGCTTGTTTCTCCGAGGGGCACTTTTCCGAGGGTATTTGGGCTGCCTTCTGAGTCTCAGTGTCTTGGGTCACCGGAAGGTAGGGGATGTTCGGATCTTCTTCTTTTTGTGGCTGTGGACACCCTTCAACACCGCCTTCTTGGCCTTCAAGGCCTTGGATTTGGCTTCTGTCTTGGGGGGGACAACAGCTTCCTTCTTCGCTTTCGATGCCATCTTGGGGGAAAGGCAATATGTTCTGTTTCCAAGCTGAACTTGTTCAACCCTCTGTAGGGAATTTGACTGCCCCCATTCTTGGGGCCTTGTCATATTAATCCTAAACTTAGTGCAGACATCCTGTAGGCATCTCCCTCTGCAATTCAGGGTCCCACCAACCTCTGACTCCCCACTACCTAAGATTATTTTTAATTAAATTATTTTATTTGTTTTCAGTGTTCTACAATCACTTCCATATATCTTAGATGTTTTTCCCTCTCTTTCCTCCCCTTGCCCTCCCTCCCCACTCCCTCCCTGAGATGGCATACAATCTTATATAGGTTCTACACATACTTTTCTATTAAATATGTTCACCTTAGTCATGTTGCATAGAAGAATTAAAATGAATAGAAGAAATCATAAAATAAAATGTAATACAAAAGAAAATGATCTACTTCGTTCTGGGATCGAATTTCATAATTTTTTCTCTGGATGTGGAAAGCATTTTGTCTCAAGAGTCAACTGGAAATTTTTTAAGTCCTTGCATTGCAATGAAGGACTAAATCTACCAGAAAAATTACTTGCACATTGTGGTTGTTGCTGTGCACAAAGTTCCCCTGGTTCTTCTCCTTTCACTCAGCATCAGTTCATATAAGTCCTTCCAGGCCTCTCTGAAGTCTTCCTGTTCATCATTTCTTGTGGCACAATAGTATTCCATTACATTCATATACCATAATTTATTTAGCCATTCCCCAATTGATGGACATCCCCTTGATTTCCAGTTTCTGTCCACCACAAAGAGACCAGCTAAAAATATTTTTGTACATGTGGGACCCTTTCCCATTTTTATGACCTCTTGGGGATACAGTCCTAGAAGCGGTATTACTGAGTCAAAGAGTATGCACCTTTTTGTAGCTCTCTAGGCATAGTTCCAAATTGCTCTCCAGATCAGCTCACAGTTCCACCAACAATGAATTAGTGTTCCAACTCTCCCACATCTTCTCCATCATTTATCATCGTCCTATTTTGTAATGTTAGTCAATCTGATAAGTGTGATGTGATATCTCAGAGTTGTTTTGATTTACATCTTTCTAATCAATAGTGATTTAGAGTATTTTTATATGACTATTGACAGCTTTAATTTCTTCCTCTGAAAACTGCCTGTTCATATCCTTTGACCATTTATCAACTGAGGAATGACTTGTAGTCTTGTACATTTGACTCAGTTCTCTATATATTTTAGAAATGAGGCCTTTATCACAGACACTAGTTGAAAAAATTCTTTCAACCTGGAATTATTTTTGAGAAATATTTAGAAATATCACAGCCTTGGTCCTATCTCACTTCAGACTTGACTTATTTTTGATTTCCTTAAAAAATGAGAAAATGCTTCAAAGGGAAATGTTATTAACTAAAGAAACTTTAGTCCTGATTCTGCCACTAACCATGTGACCTCAGGCAAGTCACCTGCCTCCAAGAGTCAGCCATCTAATTTGTAAAATAGTTGGAGAAGTCGATTGCTAATCCTTATCCAACTCCAAAATTTTTTGGCCCTCTGGTTTTATTCTTAAAGCAAACCAATTAAACAAAGCAGTTTGTTCAAAATATCTATCTAGTCACTCCTGTGGGCATAGGAGGTAGGATGAGAATGGTGTTCTAGTACAGTCCATTCAAGGAGAGGCAGGGGATCCTATTGGTTACAGTTCAGGGATTGGAGCCACTAAACTGATTTAACATCTCTGGGATTCACATAAGCCACTTCAGCTCTCAAAATCTCCATTTTCTGCTCCATAATACTGGGTGATCACACTTGTGATACTCAGCTCACAAGGTTATTGCGAGAAGAAAAAAGCCTTTCACAAACACCAAGTCTTCAAAATGGGAATTTTTAATCCTCCGAATAAATCGAATGGTGGAGTTAGAGCATGATACAACAATGGATGGGAAAACTGCCACCTTGAAACGCAGAATTGAAGGAGTGTTGGAGCTGGTCTTGACAAATCAGAGAACTGGCCTGTCAGGAAAAGTTCAAAACTCAATAAATACAAAATGAAAAAATCCATTGGAAGAAAATTATAAATAATATAAAAAGTAAATGGAAAGAGCTGGTGTTGTTTGTTGTTTTTTGTTCTTCATTCTCTCTTAAAGAGGACCATGACACCAGGAAAGAGATGTCATAACTTGCAATTAAATTGGACTTAAATGAGGCAGGGCTATGCAAAGTCACCAGACTCACTTTCTCTTCCAGAGTCAGCTGAGTCCAGTGGCAAGATACAGACCAAGATGACTGCAGATGGCCCTGGATGCAATGGGAAACCTTGGCCCTTTTAAGCTAAGGTGTTTCCCAAGTCTCAGTTTGTCTGAGGCAATGCCCATTCGGTGAGTAAGGCTAGATTAAAAAAAATCTGGGAGGTGAAGATACTCAGGGTTTCTGGCCAAAACAAAAGCAATCACTGGTTATACTCACTCAAAACCATCAGAATCCAAACAGTGACCAAGTGAGACTTGGGCTGGGACCTACTGTTGGCCAATCAATGAGAGCCAGAGTGATTTGGGTTTAATGCATGGTAGATTTTAGCTCAATAAAAAGACAATTTTCCTGGCAATTAAAACTATCCCTAAAGTGTGTTGCTTTGAGAGGGTTCCCCAGTGAGTTCCCCAGTGCTGGATTCCTTCAAGCAGGGACTGGATAATTGAATATCAAGAGTACTACAGAAGGACTTTGTGGTGTATGTAGGGAATGAGATTGGATGACAGTTTAAACTGAGATGACCGGTTGTTGTGAATGTTATAAAAGAACTCCTGTGATATGAACAGGTAGTTTTCAAAAGAAGAAATCAAAGCTAGCAATGGCCTTAGGAAAAATGCTCCAAATCATTAATATCTAGATATTTGCACATTAAAGCAGTTCTAAGGTTCTGTCTCACATTCATCAAAAAGGCACAGTGGACGAAAAGGCAAGTGACAAATGCTGGAGGGGAAGTGGGAAAATAGTCGCAGAAAGGCACTGTTAGTGGAACGGTGAATGGATCCAGTCATTCTGGAAAACAATTTGGAACTAAGTGGAGGAAGTCTGTAAACTATGAGTGCCCTTTGACCCAATGGAACCACTACTAGGTTTATCTCCCAAAGAGATCAGAGACAGAGGGAAAAGATCAATATTTACAAAAATACTTCAAGCAGCTCTTTTTGTAGTGGCAAAGAACTAATAACTAAGAGTTGAGAAATGTTTGAATAAATGATGGTAGATTAATGGAATAGAATACTATTGTTTTATAAGAAATAACAAAAGGGTAGTTCTGGAAAAAGTTGGCAAGACTTATATAAGTTGATACAAAGTGAATTGAGCAGAACCAGGAGGAAAACTTACACAATGACAACACTGTAAAGATGAATGAACCTTAAAAGTTTAGCAACTCTGATCAGTGCAGTGATCCCCCAAAATTCTAGGGGATTCATGATCCATAGACACCCATCTCCCAACAGAAAAGTGAAGGATGAACTTGTTCATTGGCCTGTGTGTCTACATACGTACATACACACATATAAACACATATATACTATATATACGCACACGCACACACACACATATATATGTACGTATGTATGTATGTATTTAGTACAAAGCTTCTGTTTTCCCTTCTTTGATCATTGCAGTGGTAAAAGTGGGAAGAAGAATGTTTGTATTTATTATATTAGACAATCAGGACCTCCTCGGAAGGAGGTCCCCTCCACTCAGTTTCTATTATTATAAGCATCCCTACAGTTTTTTAGATTTAGAGTGATCTGTCATTGGCCTTTCATTGAGGTCCATACTTTGATGACTCTGTGGTCTTATCAAGGAGGGGAAAGAGGAGGGGCCAGGAAGGATTTATTAAGCACCTACTATGTATCCAGCACACTGCTAAGTGCATTACAAATATTGTCTCTGATCTGCAGCACTGGAGGGTACCCTCTTCCAAGATGCCAGAGCAGAGCCTGTGCACACCCTCGTCATCCTGTGCCACACTCCTAGTGTCCTCCTGGGAACTGGGTGAGTGCTTTGCACTAGTTCTCTCGCTTTCAGAATGCCTGTAAGATTCCAGTTAGCAATCTGGCCCAGATGGAGATGATAACGGGCCCTTCTCAGGGGGCTCACAATCAATCCATTTAATCAAAAATGCTTCCCATTCCTAAGTTAATTAAATGCTGTCCTCATGTTAACAAGGCCATGAAGAATGGATGAATGCCAGCCTGGCATTCTCAGTGTGTTCTGGGATGATCGTCACTTTACTAGCAGAGGGGCTTGGGGTTTGGCAGAAAAAAAGAACTGACATCTTAGGACATGAAATGTGAGTTTGTATGCACACTGTTAATATTCTATCTTGTCTGTGCTCCTTGTCTGCCTTGCGTTGACAGCTTCCTAAAGTACTCAAAGGATTAACAAGACAAGCTGACATAGCTGAACAGTATGAATCTTCTTAGTTCCAAGGTGAAAGGCCTAAAAGAGAAGGCTCCATGATTCAAAGGACCCCTGAAGGTCAGCTAGGACAACTTCTTGTCTCTAAAGGAGGTCCTGATCCCTGGAGCTTGGCAAGGTTCTTGTCCATTGTAAAATCATTCCTTTCACAAATAAACAACCTACCCAGAACCAGAAGACTGAGGAATTGAATATCTTAAGAGTTTCATAGTTTGATAGTAACAGAAATATAGCAGATCAGAGTAACTGAGTGGATAAAACTAAATCCAGAAAGATCTTGACCAGTTAGGAAACTAAGTTTATCACAGACGTAGGAAACCTGTTGCCTTGAGGCCACATATAGCCTTCTAGGTCCTCAAGTAAGGTCCTTTGACCGAATCCAAACTTCACAGAAAAGTTTGGATTCAGGCAAAGGGCTGCCCTTGAGGACCTAGAGGGGCACAAGTGGCCTTGAGGCTGCAGGTTCCCCACCTCCAGACTTTATCATCTAATACTTGATAAGGATAAATGTAAAGCCTTATCCTTAGGTTCCAAAAGCCTACTTGTACCCAAGTCAACAAGATGAGCAGATGTAACCATTCAAGAATTCATTTGAAAAAAAGTTTGAAGTTTTACAGTTATCCTTGGTGTTCAGTCATGTTCAAATTTCCTGTGATCCTATTTGGGTTTTCTTAGCAGAGATACTGGAGTGGTTTGCCATTCCGACTCATTTTACAGATAAGGAAACTGAGGCAAACAAGGTTGAGTGACTTGCCCAGGGTCACACATCTAGGAAGTGTCTGAAGCTAGATTTGAGCTCAGGTCTGACTGACCACATCCAGTGCTCCATACCCTATGCCACTCCCAAACTGATTATGGGGAAGTAGTATGACCTGAACGCTAAATATTAGTGTGATTATAGGTTGCCTAATGGGAAGAAATGTCCAAGGTGTTGAGATGATAGTCTCAGAAGGTGATGGGGTCTTCAAGGAAAGTCAACAAGGATTTATTAAGTACTCACTATGTGCCAGGCCCAGAACTGAATTGAGTGTTAATCTTAGTTTTGGTGTTTAGATGCAACCAACATGGGATGCCAGCATGAAGAGACTTAAGCTTTCTACACTTCCTCTCCTCTCACGTGCTTTTCAGTTACTTGCAATCTGACTTCCAACCTCAACATTAACTGAAACTGGTCTCTCTAAAGTTACCGATGGTCAATTCATTGCCAAATCTGATGGTCTTTTCTTTATTGTCATCCCTCCTGACCTCTCTGAAGCATTTGAATCTATTTACCAACCTCTCCTCTGGGATTTTGTTACAAAACTTTATCCTGTTTCTTTTCTTACCTCTTAGACTCTTCCTTCATGGTCCCCTCTGTAGGATCATCATTCATACTATATAAGTTCCCTAAATGTAGATGGGCCCCAAGGCTCTCTCCTGGTCTCTTTTCTCTCACTGCACTCTCTCTCTCTTCAAGATCTTAGAATCTCCTGTGTATTTAATTACCACCCCTGCACAGATAACACCAAGATCCATGTAGCCAGTCTTAGCCTTCCCTGTTAGCTCCATTTCTACAGGGTTAACTGTTTCTTGAATGTTTCATACTGAAAGTCTCACAGACTTCCCAAAGTCAAGACATCCAGAATAGAGCTGATTCTCCTTCCTCCAAAACCAGCTCTCCTACCAAACTCCCTGAAACTGGAATGCTATGGCCCACATATGACAGCTCAGGAATCTATGATGGTCAAAAGAGTTTTGTTATAAAACATTTCTACCTACAATTTTCCCTTTTTAATCTAATTATCCTCCTAATTTCATCCTTATGTGCCACGAAGGTGACTTTGACTAGCTGGTTTTTCTAAGCTTTCTTTGAGCTTGACTTTTCCACCCACTGTTTCCTGCTGGTTATGAGACCTTATAACATCCTGCCATCCTCCTCCCTGAGACATTAAAGACTTTGCATCCTAACTGCACATTGTCCTCTGTTTTTATCCTGACCCACTTGGCAAGAAGACCAAGTGTTGGGTTGGGGGGATTTTGGGGAGGAGGGTCCTGACAGTTTCTAAACTCTTGTAATTTTATTCATTCTTTCACTGGCAGCTAGATAGCACAGTGCTGGACCCAGAGTCAGAAGATCAAGTTTCAGTCTAGCTATAGACACTTAGCAGCTCTAAGACCCAAAGCAAATCACTTCATCTCTATCTGTTTCACTTTCTTCAACTATAAAGTGGGGTAACAATTGCACCTCCCTCCCATGATGGTTGTGAAGATCAGATGAGCTCTTATTCACAAAATACTTAGCAAAGCACCGGGCACATGATGGGTCTTCCCTCCCCCGTTCTGATGACAGCTTCTGTTTTGATGCCTGATCTTATATCTACTTTTCAAAAGTTTATTCGAGTAGGTCAGGGGTGAGTTGTCTTAATTCCCTTCCAGACCATTGTTCTGATTTGACTTTACTTTGATGTTTAACAAGTTGGTAGTCTGATTATACCCATTCAGATAGCCCCCATGATCCCTGCTTATCCTTTGTATAAAGAATTAATTCCATGTTTCATGATGCTGTTGGATTCTTCACACATCCACTCCCTCCCACTTTCCCAAAAAATATATTTACTCACAGTGTATGGGTATTAAGTTTCTGTAGAATCAACAGTCCTTTGGCTTCACTCATTACTTACTCTTGAGCTGTATTTTCCAATATGTTTTTTCGCAGTCCTTTCCTGTGCTCATCTTTTCATTAAAGTAACTAAATATCAATACATTTTTTCAATTTTAATTTGTGAGCTATTCATCATATTATTTGAAAAATATCCCTATCACCCCAATCCAGTGACTCAGGTCTCAGTATATAAACTGCATGCTAGTCTTTTTTTTCTGCAAGTACCTCTGAGCTATGTAAGTTGAGTTATTCAAGTTTCGCATATGAAATGATGTTTTTGGATACCCTTGAATGCAACACAGTTCCAGCTTTGTCAATTCCTTTATGTTTCTCCTGTGAAGCTTCACTCCCTTTCCTTGGCTGCAACTTCCATTTGTTTTCTAGTTTTATTCTTGCTGAGAATGTCAAGATTGATCAGCCCTAGTTGATACACTGATAGCTAGCTTGTACTGAGATGACAGACACCTCATCCAGCGGAGCACAAATCACTGAATTGCATTCCGGGACACTCCTGGGAATATATGGATATTCAAATGCTGGTGCTGGTAGAAAGGGGTCAGCCTGTGGCAGCAGAGTTGCATGAGGAAGAAATGAACTTATTCCCCCACAAAGGCTTGGTATGGAGACCAGTAGACAAACAAATGTGAAGGAGTATTTCTAAAATACAAATGACAATATTTTCATTCAGAAACCTCAAGATAGAAGGTAACTGGGGGAGAGAGGTCTGCAAGGATTTCTTTTGTTAAATGAAAGTTTTAAAATTCAATCAATCATAGAAGACTGGTTAGATTTCTGGATCTTTGGCATCATATGAACTAGTTATATTTGATTGGCTCAGTCTTATTTTTATCCAAAAGTTTTATGTGTGCTGTATCACCATTAAAATGGAGGAGTGTGCGCATGCATATGTGAGTTTGTGTGAGTGTGGGTGTATGTGAGTGTGTGTGTATGTTTGTGTGAGTGTCTGTGAGAGTGAGTGAATGTGTGTGAGTGTGTGTGAGTGTATGTGTGCATGTTTGTGTGAGTGTGTGCGTATGTTTGTGTGAGTGTGTGTGTGTGTGAGTGACTGTGTGTCCAAGAACCTAAGAGGAATACTGTGAGTGAAGAAAACTTCTAGAAGTCCAGATTCTATGAAATGGGTCTGGGTCTCCATGTCCTTTCTCCTCTTTTAGGCATAGGCTTGCTTCTCTTTCCCCCTTCCCAGGACAGTATCTCTGCAGGATGAAAAGCTCACATGAGTGCCCATGGCCCCCTCCTCCCCACAACTTGACTCTCAATGATTAGAGCTAGTTCTTTCTCAAATCTACAATCAGCTCTTTCCTTTGCAGCTGGTTACCAGTCTTTGAAGCTGCTTCCTCCCTTAAGTTGCAAGCCTCAGTTCCCCCTCTGGGTCTATGTTTGTCTGGATGGCATATATCTTTGCCCCCGAAGTCTCCTGACTGTACAGCTCTGCTACAAAGCATGGTGGTGGATGTGGCGGGGGGAGGGGAAGGAGAAAGAAATCCCTTTCTCACTAATTAGAGCTGAAGAGCAGGCTCTGCTCAAGAGATTGGTTCTTCCTGAACTATTGGCTTTTCTTTGTCCGAAGGCAAACCTAGCAAGCTAACTCCCATAGGGACCTTGGAGGTGTGGCCGATCTGCCAGCCCCTCTTGTTCATGGGGAGGAACTTTACATTTCATAAAGGAGTAAGGGGGCTTTAAGAGCCCATTAAGACATTAACACTTCACTGATTCTGTGCCATGTCCTTTGCTTTTGATGATTGTATCCATCTCTTTTCATCCTCCCTTTCCAAGCGGATCAATGATATGTGAAGTGAAGATTTAACTTACACATTTCAACAGAACTGAGTGAGGTAGAGGTGCACAAAGTGTCATCGAAGTCCAGTGGCAAGCGAAAGTCTGAATGGCTGGCGATGGTCGGGACAGAGTGGATAACCTTGGTCTCTGATGGCTGCCCAAGCTCGAAGTGCTCCACTCTGTCTGCTTCAGCTGCCTTCATGGCTGTTGGAATAAACTGTCCTCATCCACCCATTCTACCAGGGGTAGACATCTTTCTAACTCATTGACACACTTGAGACCTGTTAGCTATCTTCAACCTGGTTTAGGTGGTGGTTTTACCAGGAGTGTAGCCTCTGTGCAGGCTACAGCAGCTTCTTGGAGTGAAGGGTGAGAGTTGGGGGCCAGGTGGACACCAAAGGAGGCTGAGCAGCCCTGAAAAAGGCTTGGCCATCTCTCCCACCAGAGGTGCTGGTCCTCCCTCAACACCCCAGTATGTGCTTGGCACTGTGCTGAACACTGGGGCCAAAAAGAAAAAGGAAAGAAGCAGTCTCATCTTGAAAGAGTTTACCATCTAATGGGGGGAGGGAGAGGCACCAGGGAGTAGCCTGTCCCGAATGGAGGCCAATCTGAGCAGCTGAGGAAAAGTGGAGTGAGCAGCAAGGTTGGGAGCCCTCTCTAAAGAAAGGCTTTGGGAGGCGTTTAGTGCCCCATTCTCCAACTCCAGCTTTCCAGAGGAGAGAGGCAACTGAGGCTGAATGGAGAAGGTGCAAAGTAGCTGAAGGGAAGCTAGGTAGTGCAGTGGATAGTGCACTAGACCCTGAGTCAGGGAGCCCTGAGTTAAAATTTGACCTCAGACTCCATCTGGAAAAAAACTGCTGGAATCTGCATATGAATTGAAGTGTATATTTTTCTCTAACTTTTCTTGGGAGTTTTTGATCTGTGTTTTCTTTTGCAACATGGATAATATGAAAATAGGTTTCACATGATTTCACAGGTAAAATCTATGTCAAATTGTTTACCCTCTCTCAAGAAGGGGGTAATGGAGAGAAAGAACTGGGAACTCAATTTTTTAAATGAATGTTAAACATTATTCTTATATGTAAATGGAAAAAAAATAAGACAGAAAAATGTTTTAAATAAATAAATAATGAAAACCAAAAGTCCGAAGAGAAGAAAGGTTTAGTCAATGATGTCTGGAACTGGGGAATGATTCCTTTTATTTTCTGCCTCTGAAAGTATGGTCTATAAACCAGAGAATATCAGAGGACTGTAAATCCCTGAAAACTGGGAGACTCTTTTATTTCTTGTTCTCTGATCAAAATCTTGTTTCTGCTTTCACTTTCTAGCCTACGCATCTCACATGGTTGTTGTGAAGGCCAGATACCATGTATATAAACTCTAAAGCTCTTTACGAATGTCAGTGGTCTTTTTCTCCTAGGGAAATCTAATAAGGATGCTGGGTCACTTTTTTTATATTTTCAATACTTGTAATACACACTTATGAGTCTGTATTTTAAGCTCTCTCCACTGCTCACTTCTGCTCACTCCACTTTCCCTCAGCTGCTCAAGATTTGGCCTCCATTCAGGACAGGCTACTCCCTGGTGCCTCTCCTTCCCCCCATTACATGGTAAACTCTTTCAGGATGAGTCTGTTTCTTTTTCTTTTTTTAGCCCCAGTGTTTAGCACAATGCCAAGGACATAGTGGGGTGTTGAGGGAGGACCAGCACCTCTGGTGGGAGAGACAGCCAAGCCTTTTAAGCTCTTCTGAGAGGGCAAACAATTCTTCTATAGTAGAATACAAGCCACCCTTATTTTTATGCAGTATCTACTTTGTACTTTGCATACCTTTGCTAGAGACTCTGTTAATCCCTGCTGTGGAGACATTAGACATAAGCCCAGCCTACGATGAAATGTAAAGGTTCTCCCTACAATGCCAGTGTAGGGGCATAATGAGCCAGAGAGTATGGAGGGGAAGCTAATCTCCTCTCTCTTTTCTCTCCCCTCTCCCACATTTTAAAAGTTATTAATCAAACTCTATACAGGATGCATAGTGACCTAGATATATCTAAATCTGCATCATGGACAATTCTTCTACAGCTAAAGAGACTGGATCTTGGGAAGACTCTTCTTCATGAATTCATATCAGTTTCAGATTTGACAAGTTGTGTGACCCTGGGCAAGTCATTTGACCCTGTTTGCCTTGGCTTCCTCATCTGAAAAATGAGTTCAAGGATGAAGTGGTGAGCCATTCTAGGATCTTTGCCAAGAAAACCCCAGATGGGGTCATAGAGAGTTGTACATGACTGAACAAGGTGGAATTTTATTAGTGCAAATACTTGTTCATTCATGAACATACCGAAATAATATTTCTAATAGATTGAAATCAGTTGAAATTTTGCAAAATGTTTGCATTCATTTTCTCATTTAAGCCTCACAACCACCCTGTGAGGTAGGAGCTGTTTTTACATTCCTTAAATTCCCCTCCTTCTCCCCCTCTCAGGAACAAAGGGGACCATGTACTGTTCCCAAATGCCACATTTCAGCCCTTGCCTCCATGCATCTCCACAAGACTTGTGCCAGTCTGGAATTCCCTCCCTCCTTATATCTGTGGTTTATGATCCTTGTTGGGGAAGCTAGGTGATACAGTGGATAGAGCACCAGTGCAGGAGTCAGGAGGACCTGAGTTCAAATCTCACCTCAGGCACTTGACACTCACCAGCTGTGTGACCTTGGGTAAGTCACTTAACCCCAACTGCCTCATCCTGGGTCATACTGATGAATGTCTGGTCACTGTATTCAGATGGCTCTGGAGGAGAAGTGAGGTTTTTGACCTGCACAGCCCTCGCTCAAAACAAAGTCAAATGCAAGTCATGTCATCATTTCTCTGGTAGCATGGTCTTCTTCGGCAACGAAAGACAAGCACACACATATAATCCTGGTCATTCCTGAGGGTTTAACCTCAGGTGCTTTCTGCTACATGAAGCCCCCTCCAATCCCATTCATTAATGCTAGGTCCTGCCTCCTTTTTCCTTTTAATTCATCAGAAGACAGAATCAGAATGAAGGAATAGAAATCACAAAGGAGCAAATTGAGGTGTGAGGTAAGAAAAACATTCGAACCATTAGAAGTAGTGAAAATCAGAATGGACTGTGTAGACACTGAGTTCACTAAATGTATTCAGGCAAAGACAAGAGAATTATTTGTAGAGCGTGTTGGGAGAAGAGTTTGTGGTTCAGACCCAAGTGTGACTAGATGGCTACTGATCAGAGTCTTTAGAGCTGGAAAAAACCCTTTCATTTTGCAAATGAAGAAAATGGCACCCAGAGTGGTAAAGTGACTTGTCTAGGGTCACATAAGCTTGTACTGTTTGTTCTCAGACAGAATTTGAGACTCCAACTCCAACTTCAAAGCTCTATCCACTATGCCACTTAGGTCCCTTCCAACTCACAAGTGTTTCTGAAATACCAATTAATTGTTATGTTTTGGATTGTTTTACCAGCTTCATCCACTTTATCATACTCTCCATTTTATAAAAGCTAAACAGTCAAAGAACCACAATTGAAGAAAACCTTTATGGATTAAAATATAATTGAAAAGTAAATTATCCTGATATTCTTTCATAAATTGTTGGAAAGCATGTTTGCATCACTAATTTTCCATCACTTAAAGAGCAGCAACTTATTGAATTGCCCCTGAATGTGGTCCAGACAGTGAGTCATGGGTTTGGATAAGGAGAAGGTTACTTCATGACTTTTTTCAGTAATTGTTACCAGACTTTTGACAAAGGATCATCCTATGAAGGATGGATGACACAGGTTCCAATGGTGTGGATTTCATTTGTCAACAGACATCAATTTCAATGAATATGCTACTACCATGGTATTTTACATGTAAGCCTCAATTCCACTGGAATTTATTCTACTTTATTTCCATTGTTTTTAAATATCTTCTATCTTTTAGTATTCCCTCCTGACAAGAGAATGTTTCTTACTGTAGGAAAATGGTGCCCATTGTCGAGTTCATGGAAGAAGCTGCTCAATGTCTCCTTAGCTGGGGACTCTTGCAATGATGATGAATTGATGACATGTTGAATTCATTTCAATGCATAAACATTATGAAGTACCCATTATGTGCCAAAGACTATTCTAGGCTCTAAAGATACAAATATCCAAATGAAGCAATCTCTGCCCTCAAGGAGCTTACTTTTTATGGGGGGGAGGAGGAACAATGCATACGGAGCTAAATGCAAACTACAGAGAAAACAGCACCAAAAAGACTAATCTTCCTGAGTTCAAATCCAGCCTTGGACATTTACTAGCTGTGTGACCCTGGGCAGCTCATTTATCCTTGTTTGTCTCAGTTCCTCATTGTGTAAAATGAGCTGGAGAAGGAAATGGCAAAAGACTCCAGTACCTTTGCCAAGGAAACCCCAACTGGGGGGAGGACCCAAGATGGTGGAGTAGAAAGATATACATATGCTAGCTCCTAACCCACAGTCCATAAAATCCCTGTAAAGAAGAACTCCCAACAAATTCTGGAGCTGCTGAAGACACAGAACAAGGGAGTGGAAGAGATTTCTGTTCCAGAGAGACCTGAAAAACTGTCATGAAAGGCCTGTTGCACACTGGACCCAGAGCAGAGCCCACCCCTGCCTTGGCCATGCGGCACCAAGAACAGCAGATCCAAGCAGGCTTCAGGGACAGAATCTCCAGCGGCCTCGCAGGTCCCTCCACTCACAGGAGTCAAAGGTCAGTGAAAGGGTCTTCTTGGCTGGCCAAGAGGGTGTGGTGTGTCCCCATAACTCAGGCCCTCTCAGAAGGCAGCAGCAGAGGCAGCAGCAGACAGGAGCTCCCAAGGCAGATAGGAGCTCGGATCCATTGTTGAAGATCTCCGCATAAACCTCCTGAGGGAACAGAGCCTCGTGTGGTGGCCCTGCCCCAACCAGAGCAGTTGAACTTAATCTCACACTGAATAGCAGCCCCACCCCGCCCAAAGCTCTAAGGCTGGGAAGTAGCATTTGAATCTCAGACCCCAAGTGCTGGCTGGGCAGATCTGGAGGCAAGGTGGGTGTGGTGAGGAAATGCAGAAGTCAAGTAACTGGCTGTGAAAACGCCCAGAAAAGGGGGAAAAAAATAAGACCATAGAAGATTACTTTCTTGGTGAGCAGATATCTTCTCCCATCTTTTCAGATGAGGAAGAACAATGCTTACCATCAGGGAAAGACATAGAAGTCAAGGCTTCTGTATCCCAAACATCCAAAATAAATATTCAATGGGCTCAGGCCATGGAAGAGTTCAAAAAGGATTCTGAAAATCAAGTAAGAGAGGTGGAGGAAAAACCGGGAAGAGAAATGAGAGAGATGCAAGAAAAGCATGAAAAGCAGGTCAACACCTTGCTAAAGGAGACCCAAAAAAAATCTGAAGAAAATAACACCTTGAAAAATAGGCTCACTCAATTGGCAAAAGAGGTTCAAAAAGATAATGAGGAGAAGAATGATTTAAAAAGCAGAATTAGCCAAATGGAAAAGGAGGTCCAAAAGTTCAATGAAGAAAATAGTCCTTTAAAAATTAGAATGGAACACATGGAGGCTAATGACTTTCTGAGAAACCAAGTAATCACAAAACAAAACCAAAAGAATGAAAAAATGGAAGAGAATGTGAAATATCTCATGGGAAAAACAACTGACCTGGAAAATAGATCCAGGAGAGACAATTTAAAAATTATGGGACTACCTGAAAGCCATGATCAAAAAAAGAGCCTAGAAATCATCTTCCATGAAATTATCAAGGAAAACTGCCCTGAGATTCTACAACCAGAGGGCAAAATGAGTATTCAAGGAATCCACCAATCACTTCCTGAAAGAGATCCAAAAAGAGAAACTCCTAGGAACATTGTGGCCAAATTCCAGAGTTCCCTTGTCAAGGAGAAAATATTGCAAGCAGTTAGAAAGAAACAATTCCAGTATTGTGGAAATACAATCAGGATAACACAAGATCTAGCAGCTTCTACATTAAGGGATCAAAGAGCATGGAATATGATATTCCAGAAGCCAAAGGAACTAGGACTCAAACCAAGAATCACCTACCCAGCAAAACTGAGTATAAAACTTCAGGGGGAAAAATGGTCTTTCAATGAAATTGAGGACTTTCAAGCATTCTTGATGGAAATACCAGAGCTGAAAAGAAAATTTGACTTTCAAACACAAGAATGAAAAGAAGCATGAAAAGGTAAACAGCAAAGAGAAGTCATAAGGGATTTACTAAAGTTGAACTGTTTACATGCCTACATGGAAAGACAATATTTGTAACTCTTGAAACTTTTCAGTATCTGGGTAGTTGGTGGGATTACACACACACACACACACACACACACACATACACATGCGCACACACACAGAGACAGAGAGCACAGAGTGAATTGAATAGGATGGGATCATATCTTAAAAAATGAAATTAAGTAGTGAGAGAGAAATATATTGGGAGGAGAAAGGGAGAAATGGAATGGGGCAGATTATCTCTCATAAAAGAGGCAAGCAAAAGACTTTTCAGTGGAGGAAAAAAGAGGAGAGGTAAGAGAAAAACATGAATTTTACTCTCGTCACATTTGACTAAAGGAAGGAATAAAACGCACACTCATTTTGGTATGAAAACCTATCTTAATACAGGAAAGTGGGGGAGAAGGGGATAAACAGGGTGGGGGGATGATGGAAGGGAGGGCAATAGGAGGAGGGAGCAATTTGAAGTCAACACTCTTGGGGAGGGACAGGATCAAAAGAGAGAATAAAAGCAATGGGGGGCAGGATAGGATGGAGGGAAATATAGTTAGTCTTACACAATACAACTATTATGAAAGTCATTTGCAAAACTACACAGATATGGCCTATATTGAATTGCCTACCTTCCCAAAGGGAATGGGTGGGGATGGAGGGATGAAGAGAAGTTGGAACTCAAAGTTTTAAGAACAACTGTCGAGTACTCTTCTTGCTACTAGGAAATAAGAAATGTAGGTAATGGGGTATAGAAAGGTATCTGGCCCTACAGAACAAAAGAGACTGGGGACAAAGGAAGGGAAGGATGAGAGAAGAGGGGGCAGATTGATGATAGGGGCAATTAGAATACTTGGTGATTTGGGGTGAGGGGATGGTTAGGGAGAAAATTTGGAACCCCAAATTTTGTGAAAATGAATGTTAAAAGTTAAATAAATAAATAAAAATAAGAAAAAAATCCCAACTGGGGTCACAAGGAGTCTGAAATGACTGGACAACAACATATATGGAACACTAGCCCCTGGGGGGGGGGGGTGTCCAATCAGGGTGGACTACTGTAAGAAGAAGCATCTGAGCAGAGCTTTGACAGAAACTAAGGTTTCTATGGGTTTGAGGCAAGTCAGGGAGGGGATACAGATGACAGCTTCTACATTCCAGTAGAAGAAGAGAGAGTTCAGTCTGACTGGATTACAGAAGGAGGGAAAAAGAGTTAAGTGCACCAGACCTGGAAAGGCAGACAGGAACCAGCCTGAGAGGAGCTCTCAACACCAAACAGAGGACTTTATTTTTGAGCCTAGAAGAAAAAAGGAGTCACTGGAATTTCTCCAACTTATGAGTGAGTTTGACATGGGAGCAGAGAGTTGAGCAGGGTGGAAGAGAAGACTCAGGGCTCTGAGGCAAACCCACGCAACAGAGGCTGGGCCTGCGCAACAACTTTTCTCTACTAAGTGACCCAGCGCATAGAGCTCTGGGCCTGGGGTCAGAAAGTTCTGAGTTCAAATCCTGCCTCAGACACTTACTAGCTATGGGACCCCTGGGCAAGCCAATTAGCTTCTGTTTGTCTCAGTTTTCTCCTCTGTAAAATGAAATTAATAGTAGCACCTTCATCCCAGGTTTATTGTGAGGATCAAATGAGCTAACATTTGGAGAGCATTTTTGCAAACCATAAAGCATTATATAGTTACTGTTATTAATTATTACTATTCAGCTAGTGCCTAAGGCCAGAGTCAAACCCAAGGTCTTGGCCCCAAGTCCAGTACTGTGGTCCCTGGATTCTCAGGTGACCTCCCCACAATGAAATAGGTGAAGGTTGAAATTTGGAGCCCTGACCTTGGGTTTGAGCCCTAACACGAGTCAGTCAGATGATGTTTAGACAAGCCACTTCCCCTCTCAGAGACTCATCAGTTTCCTTATCTGTAAAATGGTGCACTACATTTGTCCTACCTTGGTATCCCTAGCACTTAGCACAATGCTTGGCATATGGAAGACATTTAATAAATGTTAGCTATTTGACTGATTCTACTAAAACATGAGTTAATATTATTGTTACTGGTCATCTCTATATCTCATATTACACACATATTTAAATTCTTCAAAGAAAGGAATAAATGGGTTCAATTTGAGACACTTCAGAGTTCTCTATAATCTTTGACAATGGGAGCAACGTGGGAGAGTCAAGAAAGTATTGCACTTCAGGTCAAGAGAGGGCTGAGTTTTAAATCCGGCCTCTGCCTTACTATCTACATAATCTTGTTTAAATTCCTTAAGAACTTCACTCTTCATCTGTGAAGTGGGGATAGTAATAACTAATATTAACATGGTACTTAAAGTTGAACAAAATACTTTAAAATATTACCTTATTTTATCTTCACAACAACCCTGGGTGGTAGACACTACTATTAGCCTTATTTTACCGATGGGGAAACTGAAGCAGTAAAGGTGAAATGATCTAATGCCTAAGGCTAGATTTGAACTCAGGTCCTCCCAATTCCAGCTCTAATGCTACATCATTATGCCATGTAATAGGAGTGGGAGTGGTAGAAGTAGCTGCAGCAGCAGCAGTAACAGTAGTAGTAGCAATAGCATTAATCTCACATTCATAGCAATTTAAGGTTTGCAAATCAAGTTTACACTTGTAAGGAGGAAGTGCAGAGGACTCGTTCTAAACCGACCTTGCTGATTTCTTCCAGCACTTGAGCAGTTTGGAGACTGAGAAACCCTTGGCTGCTGTTCCCAGTGACTCGGTGCTGAAAAGGGCGGGGGTGGGGAAAAGAGATGAAGCCATTGTCTTATTGACCAATGAATAGCAATCGCTGATGATTTAGTGGCTCCTTTAAAGCCATGCCCTCACTTTCAGGGTTCTCTGCTCTTTTTCATTTTCTTTATTTGAATGAAGCTCTTTCCCATGAAGGGTAGAGGACTCTATTCTTCGCCTTGGCCATCCCCACTATGCTACATGGCAGTTGAAGCCCATATTCTGACAACAATTCTGATACTGGGTTTTAGACTTGCCCTCTCTGTTCTCTCATTGTCTTAAGAAAATAAACACCCTTCCTGACCTGGACACATCCAAACTTGGAGGTGACTTTGCCATGCGGTCATAAAGTCAAACTTGACTGAAAACCAAGTCTTTAGCAACTACTCAATTGTCCTTGGAGGAAATGACCACCAGTAAGAGGATGATTCTACACCCTGGCCCACCTTGCTGAAAAACAGTCACTATAAGGTGAACAGCTCGGAGCCAAGGTGAAATCTAACATGTCCATATAGACATCCTCCAAACTTCTCCATATTCTGATGAAGTAATAATGATCATCGTCAGTGCTTCTCAAAGAAGCTCAGTTGATAATGGTAGTAAACATAATATATAGCTTTTATAAATTGATTTGAAGTTTACAAAGTACTTCAGATATATTATCTCATTTGACCCTCACAAAAACTCTGTGAAATAGGTGCCATTAGTTTCCTTATTTTACATATAAAAAATCTGAGGATAAGAGAGGAAAAGAGATTTACTCAGGATCATAGAACTGAGGTAGGATTCAAATCCAGGTTTTCTTGATTCTAAATCCAATGGTCTATTCATTATGCCACAAGTTCCTGGCAGAATATTACTATAGGACCTACCGCTACTTATTTACATTGAAATTGAGATGTTTATCAGAATGAGATTATTTCAAAGAAAACAAATTGCACATATCTACTGTTTACCGTGTTAAAACAAACAAAATATACTTTGATGGAGCTAAAAGCAAAACAAAATTATATTCATGTTTTAATGTGCTGAATTCACCCCCTGAACAGAAAAGTTGAAGAATGAAGAAAGTAGAATCCAAGCAGCTGTAGCATAGCAGCTTGGTGGCAGAATAGACAAAGCACTGAGTTTGAGTGCTGCCTCTGACAAGGTCACTTTGTGACCTTGGATAAGTCATTTTAACCCTTGGCTGCATTATTTTATTCATAAAATGAGATTAGAAGATGTTCTGTCTTAGAGATTTCCAAATTTCTGCCTTACATGATGATGATGACAGTGGTGGTGGTGGTAGTAGTACAAATAGTAGCAATAACTGGGTTTTTTCTAGCACTTTAAAGTTCTATAAAATGTAACTTTCTGCTAACATAATATTTCACATGACCATTCACTTATCTTTATCAGCAGCAGGCATAGTTCTCTGTATGTAGCTGTTACTTAATAAATGTCTACTGCATATTAATGAATGAATAATGCCATGCCTTTTAGGTGATTTTATGGCCTTGCAGGCTTTGTGGTAGGGGAGAAGGGGACAGGGTAAGTTCTACCAAGCCTTGTCTGGCTTGACTCAATGTGTACAGACTGACACCAGTCTCAATGGAACTAGAGACCTAGCCCAGTTCCATTTAGGGGGCTCAGCATAGAAAGGTAGGTACTATAATGTGACTTTTTTAAACCAGCTCTTGTAGCTTCACCAGCCCCATGCTCCCACATGTCCAAAATGGGAGAGCCAGGTCAATCCAGCTCATTGGAAGGAGGACTTTTCTCTTCCCAATTCTCTTGAATCTCTGCTTCACTCCCAGGACAGGGCCAGTCACATTACAAGAAGGAAGACGATGACAAAGCCAGGTGCACGTGGTGGGGTGTGGTGATGCAGAACCAGAACAGCAGCATATGTACTGAACATAACTAGAAAGGGAGTAAAAGCGACAAAATCCCTCCTTCATCCTCTCCTCTCATTCTTCTCTTCTTTGAACCTCACATCAGGTTCCCACGACCTCTGTGAAGCTCTCCCTGATAATGTGAATGAAACTGTTTTCCATCACACCCTCTCACTTCAGATTTCTTTCAATGCCTTGTCCCTGCCTGTTTTTGACCCTTATCACATTCTCCCCCCTCCCACACATGTTTGTGCCTAGAGTCCTAACCTCCTACTAAACTGGAAGCTATCTGAGGGCAGTAGTGATCTTGCTTTTCCCAAACATATTTCACACTTTGTAACTGTGGCAAACAGCATAATAATTTAACAAATATTTGTTTAATTGAATTGAATCTTATAGAAACTCTCACAATATTCAACTTTTTTTATTGTGAAATCCTACACTGCACAATGAATTGTAACTTCAGAGGAACAATAATGAAGATGTCTCCCATCTATTAACAAATAGATGAGGGACCCAAGCACAGAATAAAACACACATTTTGGAACATTGCCAAGGTGGGAATTGATTCTATTTAACTATATTTATGTACTATGAATATTGGTGTATGTTTTTTTCCTAGAGAAACAGAGGAAGGAGAAAATCATGCTCAATATTTGAAAAAATAGAATTATTTTTATTAAAAGAAAGGAATCCAGCAATTTGCAGTAGAAGTTACAAAAATAACCATACCCTCTAGCCTCATGGCCTCAAGACCACAGGTTCCCCAACCTGTCCTAGCCATTTCATTATTGGGACTATACACTTAGTATGTTACCAAAAGACTTTATAATTTCAGATTTTTACAGAAGCATTATTTGTAATTGAATAAACTGGAATCCACTTAGGGTTGTGTTAGAACCAATTTACAGCGGGCCCAAGAAAGGCCATTGTTTAATATGCTACATGGGCATTTATACCTCAGAAATCACTAGCAATTAGGGTTTCATTTATTGCTTTGCCGATTGTCCAGACAAAAATGTAATGAAGAAAAGGTTAATAATGAAGATTAACCCAAAATGTATGTCAAACAACAATTCATTCTTCCAGAGGGCCACTCGTCCCCTGTCCCAGGATGGCCCTGAACCTCTGGAAGTCAATCGGCCAACAAGCATTTATTAATCACTGACTGTGTTCCAGACACTGGACTGACCTCTGCCCTCAAAGAACTTACATTCTATAAAGGGTGATAAGAAACACACATATAATTATAGATAAAATAGATATGCACAAAATACATATAAAGCAAACACAAAGTCACTTTGACAGGCAATATCAAAAGGTGGAGAATATCTAGAAAGAACCAACAGGAAACATGGCTTCAATGACTGGAAATGTAGAAGCACTCAAAAAAATTATGGCTCTTGAATGTAATGAAATGTTGTGATGCAGTTAAGACACACATACATGAGTGATATGTAGGAATACACAGGTGAAAACCTTTATTACATATTGCAAAGTAAAAACAAGAAAGGACCAGAAGGACAGAGCACACTCATGACTCTACAAGATCAAGAGTCAATGGGAATGGAAGGACAAATGCATGACAGTAAATGCCCTGACTTCACACGCACGCGCATACATACACACACACTCATTATCCTCCCTTTACAGATGAAGAAACTGAGGCAGACAGGAGTCAAGTGGCTTGCCCAGGGTCACCTAGCTGGTCAGTGTCTGAGGTCATATATGAACTTAGGTCTTCCTGACTTCAGACCCCTCATTCTGTTCACAACATCACTTCCCCCCCACTCCCCCAATTTACGGTTTTATTTCTAGAAAACAAAACAGCTGTACTAATGAGATCTACATAGAGATCATTCATTATAATGATGTTTAGTTTTAAACAACACCTTTGAAAATAAGGAACTGCTTTAATTTTACAACAAAAGACAAAACACATACATAAAGACAAATGTTGATGGAGTTTAATCATGCAAGAGATTGTTCATTCTTGATACAAAACCCAGGAATTGCTTGGCTGGAGAAGCAGAGCTTTTTAATCTGATTGTCCAGGTCATTAAAATACAGATGGCTCAATGCCATTTTGCCAGGAATTCATTTGGCAGGGTCTTAGGCCAATATTTTAACCATACATATTTACATATTTAAATTTATGTACTAATTAAATATTTAAAGGGAAGTATTTAAACACAAGTAGTTCCAAGCAAGTTAAACCGTTTTTGCTGGTATCTAATATCAAGTTTTGAAGGCAGCTAAGTGCTCCAGTACATAGAGCACCCACGCTGGAATGAAGAAGATCTGAGTTCAAATCCCACCTGAGACACTTGCCTATGGCAAGTCACTTAAACTGTCTGCCTCAGTTTCCTCATCTGCAAAATGGAGTAATAATAGCCCTATGTTCCAGGATTGTTGTGAGGATAAAGATGAAGCAATATTTGTAAATCTATTATTATATTAATATTAACTAAGTTAATATTAAATCATTTTAAGTCTACAAAACAGCCAGTTACATGTAAGAGACTAGTGGTTTTTCATCTAATCTTGTTTTCTGCTTTATAAATGAAAATGTTCTTTTTGTGCATTTAGTTCAGAGTTTTGAGAAATGCATTTATTTCTACTTAAAAACAGAGAAGGATATCCACACTGTAACCAAGAACTGTCCAGAGTCCCTTTCTGGGCACAGTCTGCGAGTCTCTAAAAGCAAAGGCTCTCATCGTGGGCAAAAACTGTCATCACTAACCAAGGTCATTCTTCAGGATTCTAACTAAAATCACTTAGAAAACCTCCTCCTCCATTAAGAATGAGCTCATTTTACTTACAGATCCATTCATTAGAACATTCTCCATTAGAAGTGACATTTCAGACAGACAGCTGCTGTGCTAACATCTGACTTCTCTAGAAAGGTCACCAGCTCAAATGGCATTTCCCTGTCCCACTGATGGCATCTCTGCGTAAATAAACTCCTCCTGATGGAGCAGGTCATTAAACTAAGAATCTAATTATCCTACTTGGAAAACTTTACACAGATTACAACTTCCCCTTGGACACTGAAGATAAAAAATTAGGTGTCACCTGGAATCTTTCAGGAAATGCGACCTCACATCATCCCTAGAGGGTTTCAGAAGCAAGATTTCTCATGACAATAGATTGGCCAGTATTGTGCATTCAATTTCACCCCATGGAAGTTGTTGCAATTTTAGGGGGAGGGAGGTTGCCAAGAAAAAAAATAGATCAATTGGTTTCAATTTCTATTTTAAAAATATTTTTAAAGCTCTTTTCCAATATTACTCCAATTAGAAAAGTTAAAAATTTTAATTTAATTTCTTGGGCTAAAAGAGAACTGAAGAGATTGTTTCGGACCTGGTTAAAGATGATGCCACACTGAAATCATTTCAAAGTAACTAGGATCCACAAAATATTCAAAGGCTTCCGGGGAAAACTCAATAGCCCTTAATTTAAGGTTCAATACTCCTTAACCATGTTTAACTTAACTTAAACCATTTAACTTAACCAGGTCTCAATCAGGTCATTTTTGAGTTGAGTTCTGTATCTCAGTGGGTAGAGCACCAGGACTGCAGTCAAGAAGATTCATTTTCCTCATTTTAAATCTGGCCTCAGACACTTCCTACCTGTGTGGTCCTTAGCAAGCCCTTTAACCCTGTTTGCCTCAGTTTCCACATCTGTTGGTAAAAAATTATCTGATATCTTTGCCAAGAAGACCCCAAATGGGATCACAAAGAGTCAGACACAGCTGAACAACAAGAAGAGAAACTTTCATATTAGCTGTGAAGTGGCCCACAAGGGTCTCATTTCATTCCAATATTGCATTCAAGTGAGGCACGAAACAGATCTCTGGTTCCCATCCCATTAGAATATTTAGAATCACTGAGTTTGTTCATTTCATATCATATTTACAGCTGGGTAACCTGGAGCCTCATCTCGAAGTCCTCATATCCACATGAGGCAGAGATAATCATGTATTTTTATTTATGGTTAATGATCAATCAGAGAGGTTAGATCAGTTGAAAAATACCTATTAGCAAGTCCCTGATTGAGTGAGACCTACCCTGGCAGGATTTTGTGAACATCAAACTGCTATGTAAAGTCAACTTGTCACTAGATTAATTTTTATTCTTAATACTATAATTATAGTTATGTATGTAATGTTAAATATATAGTTAATATTTAGATATTACTTTTAATAATTACTTTTATTATAAAAACACATAAAAAGGCATAACCTTCCAGACCTCAAATTGTGTGTGTGTGTTCGTCCTTCGTTGTCGAAGAAGACCATGCCATCAGAGAAATAATGATATGACTTGCACTTGACTTAGTTTTGAGTGAGGGAGGGCTGTGCAGGTCACCAGCCTCACTTCTCCTCCAGAGCCATCTGGATCAGTGACCAGATATTCACCAGGATGACTGGAGATGACCCAGGATGAGGCAGTTGGGGTGAAGTGACTTGCCCAAGGTCCCACAGCTAGTGAGTGTTAAGTGTCTGAGGTGAGATTTGAAGTCAGGTCCTCCTGCCTCCTCCACTGATGCTCTACCCACTGCACCACCTAGCTGCTCCAGATCTCAAGTCAATGTGTATTTGAAAGGAATAGTGGAGTCAGATAGAGACTCATGTTTTCCCTGAAATCCTCTAGCTTCAGTATGAGGATCAATAAGAACATTCCTGGTTTCCTTCAATTCCCAGCTAAAATTCCATCTTCTACAAGCTGACTCTCCCACCCCGATTAGTACTAGTGCCTTTCTTCTATTGATTATCTCTAGTTTACCATGTCTATATCTTGTTTATCCATAATTGTTTGCATGTTGTCTCAAGGTCTCCCTGAAGAATTTTGGAATTAATTGGGAGACTTTGGAATTGATTGGGAGACATGAGACACACTGGCAGAGGATGGCCCAACACTGTGTGCTGCAGCAAAGAAGGCTCTGTGCTTAATGGGCAAAGCAGAATTGCAGTAGCTCAAAGGAAATGTGAGATGTACAAATGTAAAGACATCTCCACTCCAAATGTTCATATGGACTATCTGTGCCACACCTGTGTTAGAGTCTTCCAAGTTCATATTGGTCTGATCGGCTATAGTCAATGCACAATGACCCCAACGTAATGATGTTGTGTTGATCCTCTTCCAGCACCAAGGACAGCAACCGACCGACCAGTATCTTGTCTTTCCTGTTAAACTGTGAATCTCTTGAGGGAAGGAACCATGTTTTGCTTTTCTCCTTTTTTTCTGCTTTTCCTTGGCCTTTTTACTAAACTCCCTATCTAAATGTTTGCCTCACTCATTGTAATAGAAAAAAATCATTGCATATATGCATTCAGTTTTAGAAGTCACTGCCTTCTCCATAGCCATTACATCATATTTCAGACAGTAATCATCTTTCATCCACTGATGACAACACATAGCCCTCTGCCCTTTCTATAAACAATAGCAAATCTAGTTCCATTGTTAACAATAAGCAACATCTTCCAACTGAGCTCAAGGACCCTGGAAGGTGCAAACTAAAAATGGATGCACTTCAGATTATTCTTAGTCTGAGTAAAAAGCATAATGACCTAAAATATTCACTGACCTCTTTCTATTTGGTTTTCTAAGGTTGTTTTACAGTTTTTTTATTTCTCTTTTTTTCTGATACCCAGCTGCACAGTTTAGCAGAACTAAAGGTCTAATATTTCCTAGAATGTGTGAATTATGTCAGTTAAACTCTGGATAATTTATCATGAAAAGCAAGCAAAAGCATTACTTTCTCTGTGGCTGAGCCAACAACTTTCTCCTGTTCAAATATACAGTGGTTCCATATTTTTTCATCTATGAGATTCTTAATTTGATAAAGGGGAAGATAAGCATATCTAGAAGCATTCTGAAGGAAAATGGAAATATAAAAAAAGATTTATTCTCCCAGTAATTTATAATCATAACTGAAAAGTAGCTAAACCTACGGAGGTAAATCTGATGCATACATTATTTCTAGTAGCCCTGCTTCCCATTGATACATAGTTTACAAAGGGTGTTTTGGTGACATTGAGACTGTGTAGACATAACAGGAAATTAATCAAAGCCCCCAAAGGGAAGAGAACTAGGGTTTCAGCTGGCCTCTTAAGCAAATCAATGGACAAGCCCACTGGTTTGAACACCAGGAGGGAACCTGCCTCCCTTGGCCAGTTCATTTCATCCTTCCTTTCTGGTGCTCAGCAGTATTTCATTCATTTAAGGGGTTAAGGAATGACACTCAATCCAGAATTATCTCATCCTTACCTTTGGAGTATTTTCCAGTATTTTCTCAAATGTTTCTATCTAATACATAAATGATAAAACATCTATCACTCTGGTTTACTTTGGTAGTCTAGTGGACAAAATACACTGGATATCTTGGCACAAGGTTATCTGTAGGGATGCCATTGATTGGAGAGAAGGGAAGATGGGGTATTTGGCATGGAAGAAGCTCACCCCAGACCTATAGAATAGCTTGCAATTTTACCACATTATTCTTACTCATTAGGTTGCTGAGCTCTGTTGTGGCAAAACTTCAGTCCAAGGACCCTAAGTAGGACAATGCCTACTAAGAGGATAAGAAAGGAAGGGTCCCTTTATGCAGGAGGTGAGACCAGAATTGAGCTTTTAAAGATGAATAGAAAATTCCAAGGGATAAGAGTGGGGCGAGAGATAGAACCACTTGCTAACAGTCATCACTGGAGATGTCCTCTAGTCTGTTCTAAAGGCATTGTCCACATTAAGACCCCTGGTGGCTGGAGTTAAATTCCCCTGAGAAATCACTGTAAGCCATGACCACTGCCAGGGGTGGCCAGAAGTACAGCCAGGAGGTACATCACACCTGGAAAATGGGGCATGTACAGAGAGGCAGTGGCGGGTTGTATATAGTCTCAAATCTGAGTTAGGGAAGATTTGGTAATGAATAATAAACAATAATGATAAAAACAATTAGCCTTTATAAAGCATTGAACATTTTGCAAAGTACTTTACCTAGAAAAATGTCTTTAGATCTGAACCCTTTTTGTTGAAATGCTGTCCAACTCTCTGTGATCCTATCTAGGCTTTTCTTGGCAAAGATGCTTGAGTGGTTTGCCATTTCTTTCCACCAGATTATTTCACAAATCTGGAAACTGAGGCAAACAGAGTAAGGTGACTTGCCCAGGGTCACACACTAGGAAGTGTCTGAGATCAGATCTGAATTCAGGAAGATGAGTTTTTCTGACTCCAGGCTGGCCATTCTATGCACTAGACCACCTAGCTGGCTAACCTTGGCCTGCAGTAAGGAACTTTACCTTTGGGAAACTCAGTCTCTTCTTTTGTCAAGTTATGGGATGCAAGCTGGCAGGGATGATGTATGCCAAGCACACTCCAAGCTGAGAAGTACTGTTGAAATGTCAGTAGTTATTAGGAGCCAGTAATGACAGAAACATGGAGCTGCCTGCCAGCGGAGGGATGTTTGCTAGAGTGGGGTCATAAAAGGAATGGGGGAGATGGAATGAAGGGCATGGGTGAGGACTCAAATGACAAAGAAGCAAGGATTCTGGGGGAGGCAGCAGGAGGAGGACACAGGGAATTTAAGGTTATGTAAAAACAAAAGCTGCCACTAAATGTAATTTTAAACCACAAGAAAAAGAAAGAAATCATCCCCATGAGAGTTTTTCCTCTGAGCCAGGAGGGAGAGGGGATGGTGTTGGCTAGTGTGGAAGGAGAGAAGCAGGGTGAGTGGGGGCTCTGCCCCAAAGTCTGTGCCTCAGTCTCCCTCCACCGTCTCAGCAGCTGCCTCTTCTCTCCTCCTCTCCTCACCTTCCAGCTGTGCACCATCCTCAGATCACTGAGGCATGGCTTCTGGAAAGGGAGCTGCTCCCTTATGCTCTGTCCTAAGGACTTTCCTCCCGGCCACCATTCCCCTTCTTCTGTGGTCTCCCCAATTAGAATAAGCTCACTCACTTGCTCATTCACTTACTCATGGACTGTGAGAGCTTGAGAAGAGGACTGTTTTTAGTAAGTACCCCAGCCCACCATCGGTATCCCCACCTAAGGATGCAGCCGTTCTACCATCTTCCTGTTACTGGAGAGACAGCTTTTGCCCCAAGCGTGAGGAAGGTGATAGTTCCGTCTCAAGTGTGGGAAGACCAGTGCTTTGAATGCAGAACAGAGGTGGCAGGCTCACGAGGGGCCACAGTCCCCTCCCTAAAGGAGGCACCTGGAGGGCTCTGCGCACAAACTCATTGGTCTCCACATCTCTTGGACTTCAACCCTGTCTTGGAGTTTCTGCCAGAGTCTTGCCACACACAAGTTTCTAGGAGGGCAGGAGGGGGTCTGCTGAGGTAAACTTCCAAAAGCCAGAACCGGCAGAGACTTCAGGTTACCGGTCAAGACCACCTCCACTGAGATACTCTGCTACCTAGCAGAGGGGATAGGAAAGAGGTTCATAGCCACACCCATTCTGGGCACAAGACCTTGTCACTTTTCTCATTTGAGGGCCCTTCAGGAAGCACTCAGACCCAGCCTCCTCCTACCTTGGGCCTCCTCTACCAAATGTCTATGGAGCTTTATCACTTGCTAAGGCTCCAGGAGACACCTCCACCCCATCCCACCTCCACCAGACAGCAGAGGGCACAGAACAAAAGGGAAATCTTCCCAGGGGGAGTCCAGGTTTGCAGCTCACCTCATCTCACCTCCATCTCCTTTAACCTCAGTGACCTTGGGCCATGACCATCCCTGTAACCCCTCCCTGACCAGCAATGACTCAACTCTCACTGAGCTCCATCCTCTCCTGCTATCCTCCCATCTGGTCTCCTCCTTCATTCCTGTCCAGAGGAAGAGGTAATGTTGTGCTTTCCTAAGGCACATCCCCTTATCCCACCTTGGCTCATCCAGGACCTCATTTCAGCCATCATTGACTGATCAACCTGTCTGTGTGACCTTTCTTAAATACATGATGATGATGGTGGTGGTGATGGTGGTGGTGATGATGATGATGATGTAATTAGTACAGATGAAATACACTGCATATAAACCATCCTACTCCCCCCATCTCCTCTCCTCTCTGGCAGACATCCATCCTCCGGATAGCTTCTGGGCTTCTTTCCTCAACTCCCCTTCTTTGGGTGAAGTTCCAGCCTCTACCCTGGCACTGCAGGGCAAGACAAGGCCCAGGCCTATTCCCAAGAAGACCTGGAATAGGACTGGGGATGGCCAGTGATGGTGGGAAGTGCAGGGGAGAGGAAGGGGAGAACAAGGAAGATTTGCCCTGCCCAGGAGCTGTATGGAGAGGGAAGCCTTCCCCGAGGAGCTGGGGAACAAGGAACTGCCCTGGTCTGCCCTGAGCCTGCAGCCCTCTCCCATACACTGAGATGCTGAGTTGATCCGAAGGATGGAGACCAGTAAAGGAGGCAGCCCTGGCTTTGGGTCTTCCACAGGGTCCAATTACCGGGAGTCAAGGTTTTTGTCCGAGGTGGGTTCTAGGTGTACACCCTGGAGGCAGGGAGCCTAGGGATAGAGCCTCAGCGTTCCCTAAGGCCTGAGTAAATAATTCAGTGGGTAGAGGTCCAGACTTTTAATATAAAGGTCTAGGATTCTAGTCTCTTCTCCAACCACGGCTTGGTTTTATTTCTTGGTTTCTAGGGTATGGAGGTGAGGCAGAGGCTAGCAACAGGTTGGACCCAGTGGGATGGTTCTTGGGAGGAGATTGCTGATGACGGCTTGAACCTTCTGTCCAAACACCACGCCTCCCAGACTGGGAACAAGCTGAGGTTAGGGAAAGTCCAAGCGCCCTAGGGGAGGGAAGGAAGCTGAAGTGGGAAGGAAGGGAAGGGGAGCGGAAGGGAGGGGACAGCAGTCTGGTGGGTGAAAAGGATCCCAGCCCAGAGACGTGGAAAACTCCGTCTGACTAATCCTCTAAGTGCCTTAGGCTTTCTCTGTCCCTCTGTCCCATCTGGGGTAGTACAAGGGCTCCAGGGTCCCCAGGCCAGCTCAGTGTCCTCCGGAGGTTCCCAAGGGATGGAGAGTGCCGGGGTCCAGATCTTCCTACCCTGGAGGTTCCCAGGAGGAGAGACCGAGCCCCAGGCTGACCAGGGAACGAAGAAATCTGGCAGGTCCAGGGGGCGCGTCTACCGTTGGGAGGGCGTTAGATGTACTGTAAGAAAGATAGGGAATCTTATTATCACACAGAAAAGTCTACGTTTTGTCAACAGTCTGAGCAACCGCGGCAGAATGGGGACCCTACTTTGGAAAGAAAACGAGGGAAGTTGCAGAACAAAAACTGAGCAGCAGAAACAACCACGAAGGGATTCGAACCCTCAATCTTCTGATCCGAAGTCAGACGCCTTATCCATTAGGCCACGTGGTCGCAACACTTCCTGACTCTGACTTGACCTACACCAGCTGGGGAGAGATTTGGGCTGCTACTGCAAAGAAAATTGTCACCTAGCTCTGGACTGAGTTTCCCAGGCACCCTGATCTAGGTCCTGGTCTAGAAGCCCAGCGGACACACGGCAAAACACACTGGCCCTGCCCTCACAAAGCTTCCCTTCTGCTGGGACTCATCGGGAAACAGGCACACGCGCACACACACGTCTGCGCAGTCACTGCCCCTGGGAGGGAGCCCACAAAAGCCTCCTAGGCCCGCTGGGACCTCGGCTGGGCTTCTAAGGATGCTCAAAAGCAAAGTGAGGGGACTGCCTTCTGGCCCGGGGTCAGCCTGGCCTGAGGCTTGGAGGCAGGCTATTCACTTAGGAATCCCGGTGTGAAAGAGCAGCATGAACCAGTGAGGCCCGCACCCAGAGGCCAGCGTCAGGCTCTCCCCATTGCAATCCAGTCTCCGGTCACCTGCCTAAAACAACCCTGGTCACATCGGCCTCCACAATCACCTGATGGCTCCCTATTACCACCAGGATCAAATAATAAAGTTGTTTGCCATTCAAAATCTTTCCTAACTTCCCCCCTTCCCGCTGGTAAACCTCACTCCACCCAAGTGCCCTGGATTCAGTGACCCGAGTCTTCCTGCTACTTCTCAGTCCAATGCATCCCCACTGGGGGAGGTGGGGGGAGTGCCCACAACCCAGGATTTGATGGTTCTAGACCACCCTCTACTAGGAGTTAGGTTTCGGAACCATGCGAGGCCACCCTATAGGAGTCAGGGACAAGGAAGGAAGCCAAGCGCTGGCAGGAGGCTGGACCTTGGCAGATCACCTGGGCTAGAACCCTTCCCTAGCGCTTCAGGAGGCCAGGGATGCTCCTTCCTCATCTTCATCATCTTCAGATCCAAGTCGAAAGCCTGGGTCATTGGTTCCCAGGTCTCTGTGGTCTCTGCCTCTCTTGGAAATGGAAGACAAGGCTGAGCAGGTGTGAGGGCAAGCCCTAGCTCGGAGGTGAGGCTGGAGGGACAGCGGATGGGAGCGGTGGGGGGACGGGATGAGCCCAATCCTGCCTCTCCCCAGGCTTATTTCTGCTCCACCAAGCAGGAAAACCAGCCCCAGGGGCGGGGATGGAGCTCCCATCTTCTAGTAATCAGTTTCACCAGTACCAAGCAGCCCCTCAGTTGAGCTTTTAAAGAAGCTGAGAATGTTGGGAGACCAAAGGAAGGTAACTGCATCTCAGACCTCCGAGAAGGCATCGGAGCTAGAGCTGAGAAGTTTATTCCAAAAGGCAGAAGAACGAGGCTCTCTCCACTCCAAGCCAGCCTCTGCTGCTAAAATGACTTTTCCAAAAATCAGAGACTGGGTCAGTCACACCTGGGATCAATCAACTACAGTGGCTCCCTATTACCTCCAGGATCACACCCAAAATCCTCCCATCACTTTACTTCTCCAGTCTTCCTCCACCTGAATCCCCTCTGCTCACTCTAGGATACCCTTGCACAAGAGGCTCCACAGCCTGAAGGCTTTGTCCCTGTGTACCCTCAGAATGGAAGCAAAAGGCCTGTGGGCTAAAAATACCCTCCACTGCCTTGGGAGAGATTTGAGAACATCAGGGCAGGCAGAGCCAGAGACAAGACAGAGGAGTAAAGGCAGGTCAGGAATGACAGGAAATGGAAAGTGGCCAAGAGTAGTCCAGTGGATAGAATGCTGAACCTAGAGTGTAGTGTGAACTACCCTTCTGTGTTACCTTGGGCAAATCTCCCTTGTACTTCAGGGCTCATATCTGAATAGTTGGCCCTTTCTAGGGACTGCAAAGCAGAGAGGTCCAATGGAAATGTACTGTGCTCCTAGCCCCAAGAGGGGAAGCTTCAAGCTGCCAGCTACCTGCTCTGGGAGACTTCCAGGACAGGGGCCTTCAGTGGGGCGAGGATGGTACAAATGTCTGGAGTGAAGTAAGGGGAGGTGTCATGCTTTAGGGAAAAACACTCACAAAATTAAGAAATGAGGTCCCATGGAGAATGAACACAGTTTAGTGATGATTTATTCTGTATTTGCTCTCACTTCAATATCCCAACCACCCCTCTGATTTCCCTCCTTAGACAGCAGAGGCTCAACCCCTCTTGCTGCCTAAGGCTCCTATGACCCAACAAGCAATGCAGCCCACAGCCCTCAGCTCCCATGAGGCCATTAGGACCATGATTCTAAGGGGGCTCAGAAGTGAGACTCAAGGAAGGAAGAGCCAGGAGAACTCCCTGATGTCCTCTGTTCACATCCATTCAACCCACCAAGGCCTTCCCCAGGCTCCTGAGCACAGAGCAGCTGCTTGATGGCCTGGGCAGATACCAGGCTTGGATCAGCCATACTCAGGCCCTGTTCTCTTGAAACTCACCTTCTGGCATGAGAGAGGAGCCAGACATGCTCAGAAACTTACCTGCCATGTCTGATCACCTGAGATGAATGGAAGGAACACTGGACTTGAGGGAACAGAACTCTGGTCAAGGCCTGGTTCTGACTCTGACCAAGTCCCTTATCCCTTTTGATTTTAATATTCTCATTTTGGGAATGGACTGAAAAGGTCAAGAGCAGGTAGCAATCTCTGGAGTCAGATCTGTCTTTGGGGATGGCCATGTGAGCCAGGAAAGCCAAGAGCTTCCAAAAATAGTCTTGGAGTCCTCTGGTTGTCAGATAAGTAGTAAAATACCATTTTCATGTGGCTTGAATAGCTCAGTTGGTAGAGCATCAGACTTTTAATCTGAGGGTCCAGGGTTCAAGGCCCTGTTCAAGCAATCTTCCTTTTTTTTCCCTTATGGGGACCACAGGAGATTGGGGGACTAAGGGCTTTGAAATAAACCATTCCTCTGGCACCAGCCTCACCCTTTGCAACGGGAGGCCATGCTGAGAAAGAGGGGAGAGACAGAGAAACAGACAAAAGGGAGAGTCACAGAGACAGAGAGAGAAGACCCACAATACCCAGAGGTTGACTTGAATAGGTTCCCCCAACAACCCATTGACTCTCTCCTCAGGAATGTGGTAGCAGAGGGACTCTGAAGAGTGTTCATAGTAAATCATGGAGTCCCAGAGGAGGATAATCAAAAGCTCATAGACTAGAAGCCCAGCAGATTCCATCATTTTAGAGTTGAAGCCTGAAAAGGCCCAGTGACTTGCCCAAGGTCACTCATCTGGGATCTAATGGAGTCCCAGGGCCTCCCAGTGCCCCACCCACCATCATGTTTCTTGGGGACCACTCTGTGCCTCTGGCAATGCCCCTTCTCCAGTGTTTCTCTGGGTATTTCTGACAATGTGGTTCCTCTGTGGTGTTCTTCTAACACAACGTGCCAACAAGGTTCCCTCTCTGCAGCCTATCAGATGTCTCACAACCATTTTGAATTCAATGTGTCCAACACTACATTCATTTCCCCTCCAGCTCTCCCCCTTTTTCCCTCCTCCCAGTCTTTCAGACAAGCAACCTAGGAGTCAAACTGGATTCCTCACTATCTCTCACCCCCCTCTCCTTTCGAAGTTGGTGCCAAGGCCTGTGGATTTTACCTCTGCAGCATCTCTTGACTATTCCCTTCTCTCCTCTGACACTACCCCCACCCTAGCCCAGGCCCTCATCCCCTAACTGGACTCTTGCTATGACTAATGCGGGCTCCCCACATTGGGCCTCTCCCCTTTGCAGTCCGGCCTCCATTCAATACTAAAGTAGTTTTCCTAAGGACCAGGCTCAAAGATATCACACCGCCCCCATTCAATCTCCTCCATTGGCTCCCTGTGGCCTTCACAGCCCTGCATCACTGCCTCCTCCCACCTCTCAGTCTCCCTAAACCTCACTCCCCAACACATTCTCTTCCATCCAGTGGCATCGGCCTCCGGGCTGTTCCTCAAACATCTCCGAGCTCTGGGCATCATTTGGGGCTCTCCTCCACACCTGGAATGCTCTCCCTACTCTTCTCTGCTTCTTGACTTCCCTTAAGTCCCAGTAAAATCTCACCTCCTATGGGACACCTTCTCCAGGCCCCTACATCCCAACCTTGATTATTTCCTATTATCCTGATGTAGCTCATTGGACTGGGAGCTCCTCCAGGCTAGGGCTTGCCTTTTTGTTTGTTGGTTTGGGTTTATTTTTTGCCTTTCTTTAGATCTGAACACTGAAGGTTCAGTTCTCTCCATGGCTTTTTTCTAGAAACCTGTTCTTTCTTTCTGCCCCAGGACTAGACAATGTATTTGTTTTTGCATCAGGGTGTGGGGAGCAGGAAAGAGGTGGCTGACCCCCACAAGGAAGCACCACCCAACTATGTCCACTTCCTGCTCCCAAGACACTCTCTTCCTCTGAGTAGTACTCCTGTGAACCAGAGAGGGAGAGGCCTTGCCCTCTCTTCCTTGGGGAGATCATCCCTATGATGAAGTACCCTCGGAGCAAAGCTGGGGAAGAGATCCAAACTGGCCTCAGCAAATTGTCCTTCCCTTTCAGACTGTCTTCCTCCCGTCCCTCCTCTGTACCTGTCCTTGTTCATCCTGCCTAGACAGTGCCCACTGGCATTCCTCTTCTATTGTTAACATACAACCCTTCATGTTAGGCCTGGGCTTTTTCCTCCTTCCCCTCCCCACACACAATACCATGTGTATACTTTGCATTTCTATGGATACATTTCTTGTTTTCCCAAAAGAATGTTAAATGCTTCAGGGTAGGCTATGATATTATTGTATTTATCCATATTGAATGCCTAGCCCAGAAGATCTGTTTGGGTCTACATGGCAACTACGTGGAAACCTCCGGGTCTCACTCTGGAGTCTTCACTTGCTCCCTATTGCCTCCAGGATGAAGACAGATCTCCTACTGTAACACTGAGAGAGAGAGAGATCTTCCAAATCCAGGACTACCTAGGCCAGGGTCTCCACTGACCTATGCTGCTCTGGCACTGACCATTCCTAAGTGAATGGCTGACCTCCATGCTGCCCCCAGGCCAAAAGCCCTTTGCCCCCAGCATCCTTAGGTTCAGCTAAGAGGTGAGGTGGGGGGGGTGTACCCCAAGGATGACCTAGGAAACTCAGTCCAGAGCTAGGCGACTATTTTCTTTCCAAGACCAACACAAACCCCACCTCACCAGATGTGTGCCAAGCCAAAATGCAAAGGCATAGTGACTGTGTGGCCTAGTGGATAAGGCATCTGACTTCGGATCAGAAGATTGAGGGTTCGAATCCCTTTGTGGTTGCTTCTGCTTTGTTCTGTGGTCCCTGGTTCCCTACTGATAGGCTGGGTTGGGGAAGGACCTCTTACTCCCGAGGCGTGTCTGCCCCACAGACTAGCAGCACCCTTTATCGGCCCCGCAGCCAGACATCTCCTCTCCCACCTCGCTACCGGCATTTCCCACCCACACACCTGCTCCTCGGCTTCCCCACAGCAGCGGAGGCCGCGACCTGCACCTTTTTTGGTGGGAGAAAGGGCTTCTCCTCCCTTAACCTCCAGAACCTGCTTTTCCCCTCCCCTTCAGACACACAAGGGGATCCCGCCGAGCCTTTGCTTTGTCTTTTTTTTCTTCCAGAGATGTCTTGGCTTGATAAACTTTCCCCGCCCTTGTAATCTGCTTGGGCTGGGACTCTCCGCACAGACCTTATCCTTGGCTAGGATCTGTCTACGTCAGATTCTCTTCCAGAGCCTTGGAGAATGCAGTCCCCACGTCCTTCCCACCCAAGGTGAAGTATCAGGGGAAGATCCCGTGCGGATGGGCGTGGAGAAGGGGAGTAGGGTACCCTAGTGCCCTTGTGCCAGATTTGACCCCCAAGGGGAACCGCTAAAACACACAATGACTTAGAAAAAGTCAGAATGGGGATCTGAACTCTGGGGGCCTCCCACCCCAAGACCCGAGGGCGTCTTTCCTCTCACTTAATCCCAGGAACGGAGGTGGTCAGTTTTCTGGGTTGGGTTTCCCCTCCCACCAGGCTGCTCTCTCCTATATGCCCTGGGAAGCTTGGGTTGAGTCTCCCAGACACCTGTTCCGGCAGAGCCTCCTGCGAGACGCTGCCGAGAGGGAACTAACTGACCCCGGAAACCAACCAGTGAACCAAGGAAAGAAGGTTGGAGGAGAAGGGAGGGTGTGAGATAGCAACCACCATGTTTGGGAGGCTAGTGAAGAAAGATGAGGAGGACTCAACTTCTGGCTAGGAAAGACACCCCAGGAAAGTGTGGATGGGCAAAGCCCTAGCCAGACTCTCCTAGACAGCGTCCCTCTAGGGGAAAGAAAGAAGAGAAAACTGGTTGGCATCACCAGCCAAGGCCAGAACTCTCTTTTTCAACAGGCTTGAAGCGATTGGATCGAGGAGGTTCTCATATAAGATGAGACAAGAGGACTCCCCACTGATCCTATTCCACTGGGCCCACCCTATCTGTGGGAGGCGAACAGGTCTAGGATCCAGAAAGAGGTGCAGCATTCAGAGGGCCAAGAGGGATCAGGAGAGCAGGCCAGGGATCAACCTCTGGAGGGCAGAGGTTGCCTGATCAGAATCTGGACACCAGCAATAGTTCCAACATGGCTGATGGACTGACCCAACATCGGAGGCAGCATTCCAAGAAGGCTCCTCCCATCTGACAAGGGTGGGCATGATCTGTGAAGAATAAAGGAACTGGAGGTAGGAATGAGGAACCTTGGGCAGAGCCCACCACAAGATAGCTAAGGGTGCACCAGACTGCCTGGCATGTCTGGTTTTGATGGCAAGAACATTAACCAACACAGACCATGAACAAGAAATCAGAGAAGCTGTTGCATGTGTTTGACTAAGCTAGGTCTGCTGAACTCTCCTTTGCTGAGGCTTCATCCTTCATCCATGTCCCACCCACTAACCATGGTCATCACCCAAGGCTCTGTTCTGGTCTCCCTCTACACCAGGGGTTCTTAACTGTTTGTATCTTGGACTTCTCTGGAAGGCTGGTGATTTCCAAACACTCCTCAGAATCATGGTTTTAAATGCACAAAATAAAATACATGGGATTAAAAAGGAAACCAATTATGTTTAAATACAGTCATCAGCTAGTTATAGATAGAGTGCTGGGCCTGAAGTCAGGAAGACTCACCTTCCTGAATTCAAATCCAGTCTCAGACACTTATTAGCTGTGTGACCCTGGGCAAGTCATTTCATCCTGTTTGCTTCAGTAAGTGTAATTTCACAGAGTCCAAGTTAAGAATTCTTTCCTATTTTACCTGGTGATCTCTTCAGCTCTCATGGGTTCACTTATCAGCTCCATGTCATTGCCCCTCAGACCCACTTCCTCCTGGGATCCAGGTTCACATCACCAACAACCTATCGAATGTCTGCGTCTGGATGTGTTACAGGCATCTCAAACGCAGAATGCCCCCAATGGAATGCATCATCTTTCCCTCTTCTCTTTCTACTTCCCTATTGCTGTCAAGGGTATTACTCAGGGTCACAACCTTGGTGTCATCCTTGACTTCTCATTCTCCAACCTAACTCCAACCCTAACACACACACACACACACACACACACACACACACACACAAAATCCCCCAACAATCTGTGTCCAGGCTTGTACATTCTACCTTTGTAATGTGACTCCCCCATCCTTTTCTCTTCTCACACTGCCCCTACCCTCTGTATGAGGGTGCAGAGGTCTGTAGAGATGAGACTCTCATCTTCTTATCCCTGGATTATTGCAATTACCTGCAGCTAGGTCTGCCTGCTTCAAGTCTCTCCTCACTCTGGTCCATCCTCCACTGAGGTACCAAAGGGCTCTTCCCACAGAGGAGGTCTGAGCATTGCACTCCTTCCCACTCCAACCCAATACTCAATGACCTCTGGTATCTCCCTATCACTTCCTGGATCAAACACAAAATCTTCTGTTGGACTGCTGAAGCCCTTGGCCACATTTCCAGCACTTTTACATATTGCGTCTTTACAGCACCTCTCTATGAACCAGGGGCACCAGCCTTCTCACTCTTTCTTCCACAGGCCTGAGGCCCAGACCTGGGAAGCTCTCTTTCTTCATCTATCGGCTTCTCTGGCTTTTTTGAAGAATCACTTCAAATCTCCCCTTCCTCTAGAGACCTTTCCTGGCCCTCCCTCCTTTACTCCCAGGTCCCATTCCTAATGCCTTCCCTCTGAGACTCCTTCATTTCACCCTGCATTTATCTCAAGTGTACACAGTTGTTTGAATGTTGTCATCCCCTCTAAAAGGCACCTCCCCAAAGACAGGGGCTGTGTTTGCCTTTCTCTGTGTCCCCGTGATTAGGACAGTGTTGGGCATACAGTAAGCACTTAATAAATGCTCCATGATGGTCTGCCTGCCTGAAAAAATCCCCACACAGGAATGTGTATGGAGTGGGAGGGAGGCAGAGCAGCAGCCTAGGTGCAATAGTAAGGGTGGCTTGTTACCAAGAGAAGCAGGTTTCCAAAGGGTGCTAGGGCATGATAGGGAAGAATGAGTCGGGAACACAGAAGGGATAGGGTTGGTGGGATTGGCATAAAGGAGCAAGAGAAGAGCTGAAGCCTCAGCAGCCTGTGACTCCCAAGTCCAGGGACTGTGGAGCCTGTTCCACAACAACATGGTTGATATTTCCAATGTCTCTGATGAACTGGGACAGCAAGGCCCTGGTCTTGGAATCAGTTCTGCCTCAGGTACTCACATCAATGTGGCCCTGCTTGGGCAAGTCACGTGGCCTCAATTTCCTCAGCTATAAAATGAGAGGTCCCTGTAAGCTGTTGATGCTATAACCCATGGCAAGACTCTTGGAGAATGGAACGGAGTACAGGCAGGTGTGGTAGACTGAGTCTGACAAAGTCCCAGTATTAGGTTAGTTATGGAGTACTAAGATCTGTTTGGATGTCCATCCCAGCCACCTCAGCTCTTGTCTCCAAAGGTCATTTCACTGTAGAAATGATCTCCCCAAGGAAAAGAAGGCATGGCACCTCCCCCTTAAGTTTAGTAGGCATGTTTCTACATAACAGGAATTCTGCTCAGAGGATGGGGCAGGACAGAATGGGTGGGTGGGTGCTTCCCTGTGGGAGTCAGCCTTCTCCTTCCTGCTCCCTTAATAAACAAATAAACCCAACCTTGACTTGTCTTTAGGAGCTCAAGGCTCAAGGAAAGAGAGAAAGAATAGATTAAGAGAAAAAAAAACGGAAGGAATTTTCACATCCAAAGGCAAATACTCTGTCCGTTAGACAACAGGAACCTTGGTGCTTCTTCATTTAATTTACAAAAGAAGGGATATTTTGGCTAGTATTGAGGGGGGAAGAATCAGGCCAGTTCTTGAACAAATACCAAGTGTCTCCGAGGTGCTTGGCCCAGAGGTGGGAGCCCAAAGGGAAGGACAGGAAGGGAAATGCAACAGTCTGTTCCCTCCATTCTCTGCTCTCATGGGACCGCAGAGGAAAAGAGGGCAGAGAAGAGGCCTTTGGTGATACTCAGGACCTCAGCCAGTTTTCCAAGGCAGTGAAGAATGATGATAGGGCAAGGTGGCCATTCTAACTGTGGGGGTGCAAAGGGCTGAGGCGGCAGATGGAATCTGCATTTGGGGAGCAGTCAACAGGACTCCAGGATTTCCAGTCCATCTTTCAGTCAACTGCCAAATGATCCTAAAGCCCATAGGTGCCCATGTCTCTCTTCTGCTCAGATCAACTCCAGTGGCTCCCAGTCACTGGTGGGATTGAGTAGAAAGTTGTCTGGGGCTTTCAAAGTCCTTCACAATTTGACTCCCTCCCATCTTCCCAGCCTCCTGACACGTGAGTCCCCCCTTGTACTCTATAATCCAGAGACACTGGCCTCTCTGCTCGTTCTCCCACATAGGAAACCCCATATCCCAACTGCCTGACACTTTGGGGTGCTGGGAGTCCTCTTTAGGCCCTTGTTGGCAGACTGTATTTAACTTGCATTGCAAGAGGAGCCGGATTGGCAGAAATACCCAGAGAAACACTGGAGAAAGGGTATTGCCAGAGGCCATAGAGTGGTCCACAAGAAACAGGAAGATGGATGGGGCACTGAGAGGCCCTGGGATCCAATTAGATCCCAGATGGGTGACCTTGGGAAAGTCACTGGTCCTCTCTGGACCTCAGCTCTAAAATGATGGAATCTACTGGGACTCTAGTATATAAGCCTTTAATTATCCTCCTCTGGGACTCCATGGTTTACTAGGAACACTCCTTAGAGTCCCTCTGCTACCACATTCCTGAGGAGACAATCATAAGGTTGTTGGGGGAATATATAGTCAGCCTCTGGATGTTGTGGGCCTTCTCTGTCTCGGTGTCTCTGTTTCTCTTTCTTCTCTCTCTTTCCCAGCATGGCCTCCCATTGCCAAGGGTGAGATGGGCCCCAGAGGAATGACTTTTTTCAAAGCAGGCTCCTCAGTCCCCAAATCTCCTGTGGTCCCCATAAGGAAAAATGAAATTTGCTTGAACAGGGACTTGAACCCTGGACCCTCAAATTAAAAGTCTGATGCTCTACCAACTGAGCTATTCAAGCCACATGAAAATGGTATTTTACTACTTATCTGACAACCAGAGGACTCCAAGACTATTTTTGGAAGCTCTTGGCTTTCCTGGCTCACATGGCCATCCCCAAAGACAGATCTGACTCCAGAGATTGCTACCTGCTCTTGACCTTTTCAGTCCATTCCCAAAATGAGAATATTAAAATCAAAAGGGATAAGGGACTTGGTCAGAGTCAGAACCAGGCCTTGACCAGAGTTCTGTTCCCTCAAGTCCAGTGTTCCTTCCATTCATCTCAGGTGATCAGACATGGCAGGTAAGTTTCTGAGCATGTCTGGCTCCTCTCTCATGCCAGAAGGTGAGTTTCAAGAGAACAGGGCCTGAGTATGGCTGATCCAAGCCTGGTATCTGCCCAGGCCATCAAGCAGCTGCTCTGTGCTCAGGAGCCTGGGGAAGGCCTTGGTGGGTTGAATGGATGTGAACAGAGGACATCAGGGAGTTCTCCTGGCTCTTCCTTCCTTGAGTCTCACTTCTGAGCCCCCTTAGAATCATGGTCCTAATGGCCTCATGGGAGCTGAGGGCTGTGGGCTGCATTGCTTGTTGGGTCATAGGAGCCTTAGGCAGCAAGAGGGGTTGAGCCTCTGCTGTCTAAGGAGGGAAATCAGAGGGGTGGTTGGGATATTGAAGTGAGAGCAAATACAGAATAAATCATCACTAAACTGTGTTCATTCTCCATGGGACCTCATTTCTTAATTTTGTGAGTGTTTTTCCCTAAAGCATGACACCTCCCCCTACTTCACTCCAGACATTTCTGCCAACCTCTCCCACTGAAGGCCAGCTCAAGATTCCAAACTCATTTCCCTTCAGTCCTGAGGTTCTAAAACAACCCCATCAACTGTTTTCCTTCAGAATTTGTGTAAGTGTATTTCAACATCATTGTTTGTCACCCTGGGTATTCTGTATTGTGCATTTAAAAATGCAGTTCTGAGGAGTCCGCAAGCTTCACCAAACAGCTACCAAGATGGTCACTCAGAAAAGAAGCCACCCTCCTTCTCTTGCGCTCTCCTTGGTGCCAGTGCCATTGGGCTTGTGTGGGTCAGAGACCACCAACTCAAATAAAAATCAGAGATGTCTCAAAGGAGAAGCAAAGCAGCAAGACTTTATTACACTCTCACGAGATGTGGCATTTCCTCTCTGATAAGTAATCAGGAGAGTGAGGCAATTATAGAAGGCAAAAATAGAGATTATATAATGCTAACGCAGATCCCACCCCCCTTACTGGCCTTTTACTCCCATTGGCTGGGAGGCAGGCTCACAATCTAAACACGACAGTCTACCCTGTGAATAGGGGACAAGGTAGCAGTGGAATAACCAGAAGACATTATGTGGATGTGAATGTTGATGTAGCAACCCAAGGGGGGTAGTTTAAGTTTCGTATACTCAAAAGTCACATAATTTCTGGGAAACCGAAACTTAGGCCTAACCATCTACTAAAAGCCTTTTGTTAAGCACCAAGAAGTCTTCACTAACTTCATTCCATTCAGCCTGTTTGCAGGTCCCACAAAGAGCATTCACTCCATCTCCACCTCTCGTCTTTGCCGGGACCATCTTCCACATCTACAATCCATTTGCCTTCTCTGGAGCCTCTCAGCATTTTTCGTTGTTTTGGAAGCTCAACTGAGGTCCCAGGTTAGGGGTGAGGAGCCTGTAGCCTCAAGGTCACATGTGGCCATCTAGAGTGGCTTTTTGACTGAATCCATAAAACTTGGACCCAGTCAAAAGGCTGCACTCAAGAACCCTGAGGGCCACATGTGACCTTGAAGCCACAAGATTTCCCCCCCCCCGCCCCCCGCCACCCTGGTTCAGGTGGTCTTTCTTGATCACCTAAGGAACTGATTTTTGTAGATTTTCCATCTGTCTCAGTGTGTTTTCCCATAGCCCCAGTGGAGTGGGAGCTACCTGAAAGTAGGGTGCTGATCATTTTGTTCTGCTCATTTTTTCCCTTTTCCCCTCAGTCTCCTGAGTTCCCAGCACAGGGCTGGGCTTCCTGGAGCCATGTGTCTCAAAAATTGAGTTGGCTAAACCCAGAAATTTTTTTTAAAGTACCTGCCATAGGCAAAATGAGAAGATGCTCTTGCTGGGGTCATGTATCCTAACAGATAAGGTGTCTGACTTTGGATCAGAAGATCAAAGGATCACACCCCTTTTGGGTGGCTCTCCATGACTCTCCACTAAGAGAAGATGCTACCTATGCAGGGTCATCCCACCAGTTCCATTCCCATTATGGGATTCTCCAGTGCCCTTCCCAGGTCCCTCCAAGATCTTGTACTCCTCCCCCCAACAAATACACTCTATATCCTTTAGGACTTAGAACTACCCCGGCATCCTCTCCCCAGAAAACCACATATCCACTCACACAGCCTTGTTGGCCTTGGCAGACTACCTGAATGCCCGCTTCTCTGATGAGATTTTATTCTCATTCTCTTCTGTCAACTCTGGTACTAATTAATGACCAAGCTTCCTCTACACCCCTGGACACTCTGAAATGAATCAGGAGAGGACACCTGGTCCTGCCATTTGGGATCCATCCTCCCAGTGTGAGGGCAGTGCTGGTCTCCCATAAGCCCTCACTTGTAAGATGGGGAGCATAAATCCAAACTTTGCTCTGTCTAAAGGGTTGTGGTCATTTTAAATGTTTATATGTAACTGTGTAGCTCTCTTACTAATTACATACCTATCATCATCATTAGACACTGGTAGGGAGGGGCATGTTGGTCAGGAGATGTTGACAAAGGGGCCTACAATGGCTGGAATAAGATCCTGAAAGAGCCGAGAGGAGGGGCATCTTGGGTCAGGGACTGGCCTAAGATGTCCTTCCAGATTCCTTCTCCTCTCAGTGGAGGAGGAGGAGACAGAAAAGAGCAGAAGGGGAAGGGATGGGGAAGTGGAAGGTGGGGAGGAGATAGGGATTGGCTTCCTGAACCTCTGTTCTCAGAGGAGCAGATGGACCCTTCTGGGGGCTCATGGGAAGGGGACAGTTTAGAGAGAAAGCCAGCCCTAAATAGCACTGGTTGACTTGAGTTTATTGCCTAGAGTGGAGACTTTGACCTGGGATCCATGGATGAATCTGGGGGAAGATTTGAAGCTTTATGACCTTGGATAGGAACAAAACGGTAACTTTTTATTTTCCACTAACCTTTGTTTTGCTTTGTGAACTTGTGTACTCTACTTTATTCACCTAAAAACATGTGTCTGAGCAGAGGCTCATAGGTTTCATGGGACTGACCACAGAACAGAGTGGGGGTTGGTGACATAAAACTCCTTTCCTGGAGGGACACAAAGATTCCTTGGCTCTGTCTCTCTGTCTATCTCTCTCTCTGTCTCTCTGTCTCTCTCTCTGTCTCTCTGACTCTCTCTGTCTCTCTCTCTCTCCCTCTCTTTCTCTCTCTCTTTCTCTCTCTCACCCTTCCTCTCTCTGTCTCTCTCCTGCCCCTCTTTCTGTCTGTTTCTCTCTCTGTGTCTCTGTCTCTCTGTCTCTCTTTCTCTCTCTGTCTCTCTCTGTCTCTCTGTCTCTCTCTCTTTCTTTCTCTCTCTGTCTCTCTCTCTGTCTCTCTGTCTCTCTCTCTCTGTCTCTCTGTCTCTCTCTCTTTCTTTCTCTCTCTGTGTCTCTCTCTGTCTCTCTGTCTCTCTCTGTCTCTCTGTCTCTCTCTGTCTCTCTGTCTCTCTCTCTCTGTCTCTCTCTCTGTCTCTCTGTCTCTCTCTCTTTCTCTCTCTGTCTCTCTGTCTCTCTCTGTCTCTCTGTCTCTCTCTGTCTGTCTCTCTGTCTCTCTCTCTTTCTCTCTCTGTCTCTCTGTCTCTCTGATTCTCTCTCTGTCTCTCTCCTTTTCTCTCTCTGTCTCTCTCTCTGTCTCTCTGACTCTCTCTGTCTCTCTCTCCTTCTCTTTCTGTCTCTCTCTCTCACCCTTCCTCTCTCTGTCTCCCTCCTGCCCCTCTTTCTGTCGTTTCTCTCTCTTTCTGTCTCTCTCTATCTCTCTGTCTCCGTGTCTCTGTCACTATCTCTTTGTCTCTCCCTCTCCTCTCTCCCTCTCTCTGTCTCCTGTAACAGAAAAATAAAAAAGACTTTTAGTCCTTCTGGGTAAGATCAGTGTAGCCCTCCTTGAGTGTTTCTGATAAAAGATGAAGTCCCAGATGGGGACAGTCCAAGGAGCCTAAATTCAGAGGTAGAGGTAACCTATATGATCCAAGCCCATCAATTTAGAAATGAACCCCTGAGACTCAAGTGAGTTCAAGTGGCATCTAGTGACTTGTCCAAGGTAACACAGAAGAGTAGCCCAGACCTGTGGGGGACTCCTAAGTCTTCCAAACCCCCAATTCCACATTCTATCCTCTCTGCCCTTCTCATACTTCTACCTCTTGTCCCTGTCTCTAACCTAGTTGGGTCACTGGCCAACAAGACTCTGAAAGTTTGAGACTACCAGAGGGTGGTTTCAGTCCTCCAACTTCTGGGGTATGGATCCACCAGCCTCTCATTGGACCACTATGTTGCTGCTGTAATATGTGGGAGACTGTTTTGGTCATGGAGTGTTTTGTGCCAGAAGCTGGTGACAGAGTGGATGGAAGGGAGTAAAGTATAAGAAAATTAGAAAGGGGGAGGAGCAGTTAGGAAAGGTTTTACAAGTCAGAGGATTTATATGTCATCTTAGAGGTAATAGGGAGCCATTGCAGTTGACTGAGTAGTGGAGTGACATGGTCACTTTTGGAAAATCACTTTAGCAGATGAGTGGAAGATGGATTGGAATAGAAAGAACCTCACTCTAGTCTTCTCTTTGCCAGTCAAATTAGGCTATCGTCTGCTCCCAAAAATGGGTATTCCATCTCCAGCTGTCCTAACCTTTGTCTCGGCTGATTCTGTCTCTCAGCATTCTTAGTTTCTTTAAAGACCAGCTGAAGAGACAGACAGACAGACAGTCAGAGAGAGAGAGAGACGAAGTAGGGTACAAGTGAAACCACAGGGGGATAGCTTTTATGGAATTGTAGTGCCAAGAGAGTGGGAGCAGAAAGAAAGCAGGGACTGGGCTTTTCTCCCTTCTTCTGGCCCCTCCTGAGCTCAGAGCACTGGAGACATTTCTCTTGATGTACCATGAAGGCAGATTATGGAGCCTAAGTGCTGTTGCTTCTCCTGTCAAACTCCAGCCTCCTGCCCTTGGATTATTTCTTTCCTCCTCGACCATTTCTCCTAAACCAGGTGACTCAACAAGTCACCAAAACCCTGAAATTCAAAGGTGGTCTCAAGGCACCCATGCACAAAAAGATCAGAAGGGCCAGAGGGGATTTTCTAGTTGATAATGGAGACTGTTTACCAGAGGGACCTCCACTTTCTCCCTCTCACTCTCTTCTTAACCCTTTATAGTCTGACTTCCCACCATATCATTCCTCCAAAACTGCTCTCTCCAAAGTCACTATCAACCTTTTAGTTGTCACACTCAAAGACCTTTTCTCAGTCTTCCTTCTCCTCGATGTCTCTGCAGCCTTGGACACTGCTCCCCAGCTCCAGATTAATTTCCCAGTTATGGGGGATTCTTTCTTACCCTCTGGGAGTCACTCATGCTGAGTTATCTGCTGTTTCATCAAATAGAAATTCCATTTCCCACCTAGGTGCTTTTCACCAGGCTGTCTTTCAAAGCTGGAATTCAGTCATCTTCACTTGCTTCTCTCAGTTGAGGTACCAGGGGGTACAGGAGGCCTTTCCTGGTATCCAAAGGTATTAATGCTCCCTGTGGAAATGACTTGGACCAGACATTGTCAAGTCAAATAAAAAAGGATTTATTAAATGTTTACTGTGTGCTCAGTATTTTGTTAAGTACTAGAGATAAATTATTAATTAATTATTGATTAAATTGTTATATTGCATCATACACCATATTATATTCTATTGTATCATACGATGTCTTGTACTGCATCTCGGTGCAGAGGGTAGAACACCGGGCCTGGATCCAGGAAGACTCATCTTCATGAGTTCAAATCTGGTCTCAGAGACTTACAAGCTATGTGACCTTGGGCAAGTCACTTAACCCTGTTCGTCTCAGTTCCTCTTGTGTAAAATGAGCTGGTGAAGGAAACGGCAAACCACTCCAGTATCTTTGCCAAGTCGGACCCAACCGAAAATGATTAGACAACAAATTGTATGATAAATTGAATGTAATAGAAAGGATTGTCCTTTTCACTACTTCTCATAGAAGACGAAGCTTTAGGAAATGAATGGGCTTTAGGAAATGAATGGAGTGTGAATGTGTGCAAAGCAAAGAATTCTAGATTTTAGGGCGCACCAAAGATAATCCAAGCCCGTGGCAATTTTTTGCGGAGCCAAATAGCACTAAGCACTCCCTCAGATTTGTACAGCGGGTCCAAAAATCCAGAGCTAGCAGAGGGTGGTTTCGATCCACCGACCTCTGGGTTATGGGCCCAGCACGCTTCCGCTGCGCCACTCTGCTGTGGCGAGAACAATTTTCCAAAGAAGCCCCATCAGTCGGACCGCCCAGCTCCGGAAAGCCCGGCCCCCTATGCCTCTCGGCCCTCTCCTGGCCTTCCAAGGGCAGGTGAGCGACGCTGTGGCACCCTCTGGACTTTCCCGGTTCCTGGAGGCGTGTGTACACTGTCCTCAGATTTCCAATCTACCTTTGTGTACCCGTTTCACAGTCCGGGAGAACAAGTTTCGGGAGGGGAAAGTCTGCTGCTTGGTTTTGTTTCTGATTCACGGTCAAGGAGATGCTCTTCAAATACCTGTTGAATCATGTTAACTCCGTGACTTTTCAGCGGCTCGTAAAATGGATTGTCTTCTGTTTACTAGGTGGAAGAAGGTCAGCGCTGGGACCACGTGGCCTAACGGATAAGGCGTCTGACTTCGGATCAGAAGATTGAGGGTTCGAATCCCTTCGTGGTCTGGGGATCTTCTATTTGCTCTAAGCTGGCCTTTTTTCTCAGCCCCTGCCCCTCGAGACTTTCGCTGGGTCCCGAGATCTATAAAGAATCCCTCCAAGTGGTTTCCCATCCCTTAGAGAGAGAGATGACTCTTACATCGACCTTCCTTGGGGCGGAAGGGAGGTGGCTGCCAAGTTCTTCTCATCCTTAGAGGTGACCTCCCTTCTCACCCTTAGAGGTGACCTCTGGTCACCAACAGGACCACTCCAGCAAGTGCATCCCCTCCATCATGGTGCCATTGCATTCCTTTTTATTTCCATTCCGAATTTACAAACGAAATAAAATGTCCATTTGCATATTTATATTAGAAGAGAAAAGAGAATGGGAATGAAAATTCCCATTCTCAGATTTGGGGAAGACATTTTTCCTTATAATGTGGTTGTTTTCTAGAATGGCTGGAGCCATTCTCAGCTCCACCAGTAGTGCCTTGGACCGCCTTCTTTCCTTCATCTTCTTCAGCATCTTATTTTCCTTCTATTGTCCTCTTTGCTAATCTGATGGGTGTGTAGTGGAACCTCATTTGCATTTCTCTTATCGTTAATGACTTGGAGCAATTTTTCATGTCTTTTGATAACTTGGCTTTCCTCTCCAGTGTTTGAATGAGATTGTGAAGGAATCAACATGAGCAGAGATCCAGGGTAAGAGATTAACCTTAGGAATGGCCCCTCACACCTCTTGCTTTGAGAAAGATGGAGGAGATCAGCTAAGGAATTGATGGAGTGCCATAGTAGTTGAGGGGTCTCAGTCAAAGTGTGGCAGGGGGAGATTGTTGGGGATTTGGAGCGATGGCATGCTCTGAATCCATTTGAGCAGAATTGAACTTTCCCCCAGTGACCCAATAAACACTAATTTAAGGGGTGTAATTCTAGATGACCCCTCTGGGTGTTTTTGGCAAAATGCAAAATCTCAATAGTGGGCAGCCAAAGGATCATAAGTTAAGAGGCGGAAGAGATCTTGTCACTGCACAGAGGAAGCCCAGAACCCAGAGAGGCAAGGGGACTTCCTCATAGTCACACAGCAGCTGATACTTGATTGGGAGTCAGATTCTCCCATGCACAAACCCAGCTTCTTCCCCACTCCCTACTCCCATGGACACCTCTTTCTCTTGCAATTCCTCTTCCTCCTGATGCCCACCCCTGCTTTCTAGGAAGGCATGACCAGCGTTTCAAATTCATGCTAGAAGGGGACTCCATTCTGTTTCCCCATATGCCTTCTTAAGCAGCCAAGGGTTGGCCCACTTTGACTCTTATCTCTTGCCCTTTAAGAACCAAGTCTGTCTGTTTAAGACTGGGAGGGACCCAGTCCTCCCCTAGCCTTGCTACTGCTTCCATGAAAGGCTTAGATGAAAAGATACATTTCAGATCAAGACTAACATTTTCAAAAGCTAGGCATCCAAATAGGAGGCCCAGAATGGCATAGAGGACCCAGAAAAATAAATCCCTCTTGTCAGATGGGACCCCAACAGATCTGTAGTCTTTCCCCCTCAATACTTGGGGAATTTGGTCCCATGAACTCTCTTCTTTCTTGTTCCTCCTTGTATCCATCCCTAAGAAGCGCTCAACCAAATGGGATGGATTGCCATGGAAATTGGCGTGAGCTCCTTTCCTGTATCATTCAAGAGACTTCATGGACTTTCTGCTGCCCCAGGCAAGTTTGAATACCTTACTGAGGCAATGACAACTGGTGCTCACAATGCAGCTTCATGGATCCCCTCAATTTTAGACTGAGTTCCTCTTATTCATTACCTTATCTTCTAGGTATCAATCAGACCAGCCTATTTGCTGTTCTCCAAATTAGCCATTCCATTTTTTAAACAAGAAACCATTGTACTTTTAAGCTGTTGGACCTCATTGCCATCCAACCTCACCCTCTCTCGGGGTTAAACTTTTCTCCTTGGTAGAGATCCCCTTTCATGGGCCTTGTTCACATAACCAACAAAGTCAGTAGACTCCTTCTTATCAAAGAGATTACATTTGCCTTGGTGTTTCTGTGATGCTAAATAAGTTGCCCAAACAAATGGACCCTCTGAGTTCAAACTGGGCATCCTTCAAACACTGGGCAAGCACAAAGCTGATCTTCTGAGTCATCTGCTTGAACTTCTCATCTTCTCTAACTCCACTGGCCACCAGTTCCTACCCACCCCCCACAACACACACACAGCTCTATGCTGCCACCTTGTTGACTCAACCCCATTTCTTCTCAGGAAGAACATTGCATTGGCTCAGAGAAGTTTCCTATCTCCAGCTTAATGATAAGCCTGATTTTGCCCTTGCCCACAGGCATTAACTACCTCATTCATTCTCTTCTACAGGTGACTACTGCTTTCTGCCTCGGGGAACCACCTACAACTCTTCATTTTGTAGGTTAAGTTTTTACTGTTTGACTTAATCTCACCCTTCAATCTCCACTTTGATAGGCTGCCCTTTCTCCTGAAGACCTTTGCCCTCCTGACAGATTTTTCCTCCTCTCAAGGGACTGTGTAAACCTTTCTGTGGGTGCACTCCATTGCTGTCAATGTCCAGGACACTTTTGCAAAACCCAATAAATCAATAAGCCACAGTGTATTTACTGCCTTGAGTAGACTCCCAAGGCCTGGCCTTACTTCCCATTACTTCAGGGTCTTCCAGTCCTTTGACATCTCTTTTTAATATCTGTATAATGCCTCTCAGTCTCCTCCTCAAGCCAAAAGACCATGAAGGAGTTTCCTGCTCAAACCCACCGGGATACTTTTATTTACCATGGGGCAACCTCCTCTTCCTTCAGATCACAGTAGCAGAGGTTGTATTTTGCAAGCCATTAATTCCAGGCATTTTACCCTGATTCTATATTTCTACTAGTATTAAACATGCAAAATAAAGAGCAATAAACAGTGAAGCTCGTATCCTTGGTGATTACACATATCCCATGGAACAATCAGAAAAGTGAATGGATGGTCAGATACTCTCAGGTACTTTATAACTATGACTCTATTAGAGAAGGTTGATCAGGAAAGAGAATCTCCATGGGAGGGAAGGGAAGTCAAGATCCCAGTAGAGGGGCAGGGGAAAGGGACTCAAGATCCCAGACCCAAGTGCCCAAGAAAGGGGAGTTAAAGATTTTAGACCTAAGCCATCAAGATGAGCAGGGCTTTGACTTCCACCTTTGCTCTACCTCCTTCTTCAAAGCCCTTCACTCACCTATGGTTCTCCACCAATGCTACAATCCCCACCTCCACCTCAACTGTTTGGTGGAGACAAGAATCAACCTCAGGCTGGAGACCTGGCCCTAGAATCCCTTAGGGTGAGATAGATTGCCCTTGATGTAAGTCCTGGGCACCATAAGGATGTGCAGGAGGAGAGAGACAATGTGGTGAAGACGGTGGAGGTCATGAAATCTTTATGAAAAGTATATGTAACTGGTGCTAGGAATACAGATACAAGGAAGAAAGCTGGTCTCTGGCCTCTAGAAGCTACAATGTATTGGGGCAAGACAAGACACAGAAGGAAAGGGGGAACAGATGGGGAGGGTAGAGGCAAGTTATGCTATATGGGCACTTAATGAAGGAATCCAAAGAAGTGCAGCAGTTGGTGGGAGATAAAGAGAGAGTCTGCTGGCCTCACTTCCCTCCTTAAAGCCTGAAGCGATCCAAACCAGGCTCTCCAGGTATGGGGGAGACCTTCATCACAGACTTGGGCTTCTGCCCTGGCCCACCTGCACCTCACAGCTGTCCAACACTAACCTCAGTATTTTATACCCTCCTCCCTCCCCAAACACTCCCCTCTTCCTCTCTCCCTCTCGCTGTTGAGGGGACCATCATCCTCCCAGTCACCCATGTTTTCTACTTAGATGTTATTAACTCCTAACTCTCTTTACCTGCACCCCCCATATCCAATTCATTGTAATAAAAGTTAGCATTTATGTGGCATTTTAAGATTTGTAAAGGACTTAAAAGTAATTCATTCGATCTTCACAGCCACTCTGGTAAGTAGGTGCTATTATTATCTCCACTTTACAGATGAGGAAACTGAGGTGAAATAACTTGCCCCAGGGTCAAAAAGCTAACAAGTGTGTAAGACTGAATCTGAACTCTGGTCCTCCTGGCCTAAGCCTCCATCTGCTACACCACCTAGCTGCCTCTGTCTTGTTGTTTCTACCTTTGTGACATCTCTAGAGCAGGCAGGCTCCTCTCCTTACCTCATGCCTTCGTTACTGTAATAGCTTGCCCATGGGTCTCTCCCCGCTCCACTTCATCGTCCATTCAGCCATCTTCAACCCACATCATTCCTGTCCTCCCTGTTCAATAAATCCCCATGACTCCCTATCACCTTCACAAGATGACCCCTTCCTTCCTTCCTTCTTACATCTTACAGAACCCACTTGGCCCCCTACCCCCCCCCACACACACACACTCTGCCCCAGTGACATAGGCCTCTGGCAGTCAGGCTACAAGAGAAATCGGTCATTTAATAGTGAGAGGACATTAGCATTAAGGGGGCTGGGTCAGAAAAAGCTTCAGAAGATGTGGCATTAGCTGGGACTTGAAGAAAGCCAGAGAAGGCAGTGATGAAGAGCCAGGGCTCTGCAGACATAAGGGGCAGTCTGTAGATGGAGTGCTGGCAAGGAGATCCAGCGCTCAACACATATAGATGCCTAACAGATGCTTATTGACTGTCAGACACTCAGAGGACTGGGCAAGGAGTGGGAGTGTTCCTAAGGGAGCCAGGCCAGATGCCCCAGCGCTCGGGAGCCTAGGTCTGTCTCTGGGATAGAGCTGTAAGGGGAGGAAGCCCTCACCATGCAGGCTGGGAAATGGTAATACTTAGATACTTGAGCTGAATCCTTAACATTTCCCTATGACTGCAACCAACAAAATAATGAATCAGGCCCCGATCTGTATGTTTGCTGATTTCTGAGTTGTGAAAGCTCACACTGAAAATTTACAGATAACCTCTGGAAGCTTAGGAGCCAGCCCCTGATTGCCCCTTACAGAGACCCTAGGGATGGAGCCTCCGGTCCTGGCTCACAGCTGGGGGAATGGAGGGGAATGCTCTATTGTTCTCATTGGGTTGCCTTTTTAGAGTTTGAATCACTTGGGTTAGGGTTGGCATGGCCGACTTTCAGCCTGAGGGTCTCTCTTCCCAAAATGCCTTTTTGGGAGCAGAGTCCTGCCCTCAGCCTCCAAGGTAGGAGGCCATCCTCAGCCCCTAAATCATCTTCCTCCTGAGCCCTCTCTGTCTGTGGCAACCTCATTCCCCTAAGCCAGCTGGGCAGACCTAGAGTGCCTCCAGAAGGCTTTGTATTGGGAGTGGGGCTCCCAGGGAGTTTTGGGAGGCCTACATTTTCTGCTTTTACATGGACCCTTCTCTCAGTCCTGGCTAGCTGTCTCACTTAAGGGCTCAGAGCCAGGCCACCTTGGACTCTCAGTGTCTTCTCCCATAAAACTGAGAGAGAAAACCCAATTACAATATGGGCAAAGGGTGTGACAAACCTGAAAGTCTATATGCAGCTCTATAACATCCCCCAAAAGGGAAAACACAAGGAGATGCTTATAAGAAAGCCAGAGATAGATGGAATCAGGTCCTAGAATCAGGCCTGAGGAGGAGGGCTCAAGGGTAAATGCATAATGAGTTCTGGGGATACTTTGGGATATCTCTTCCTCTAAGGTAGGACAGAATGGAGGATGCCATGGGCAGTTCCCTTGGGCGACAGAGAGGGACTTCAGCATCCTCAATGGAAGAAGAGCCTAAGCTTCTGCTGTTAAAAATGAAGTGTGGGGGATTTGTTGGGAGTTTGGAGAAAGAGACAGAGAGACTGACTCATGGGAGATGGGAGGAGAGAGAAAAAGAGAGAGAGATAGAGAGAGAGAGAGAGAGAGAGTGAGAGAGAGCAGACAAAGGAGAGGGGGAAGGCCTTGAATACACTTTTGTTGACTTGAATTGTCCCAATTGACCCAAAAAAATCATCTCCTTTCAGAATTTTAGGGTTAGGTAGTGGCACTGGCAAGTGTTGCTGGTAAAACATGAGATGCAGGTATGGGCAGTCAAAGGATCATAAATTATGGGTGAAAGGCCCTTCTGAGGCCAGCTGGAATCACTACCTCACTTTAGAGATGAGATATAGAAGTCCAGGGAGGGAAAATGAGTAACCCATTGGTGTCTAGAGTACAAGAAGCAGCATCAGGCAAAATTCTAGCCCTGATCCTTCAATACCCCAATCCAAATTCTTCCCACTGGGCCCCTCTCTGCCTCTGTTCAGTCTATAGGTTGCTGCACTTCTGCCAAGCAAGTGTTTAAAGGCAGATTCCAGGCCCCTCCTGTGTTATCTTAACATTTAACTTGCAAAGAATCTCTTGATGATAGACAGCCCCTGTGACTGACTCCAGGGCCACTTCTAGCTCCTTTTTGCAGGGATCTCTCATGGCAGATCTACAAAATTGCCCTCACCTTGCCACTGTGCCCCCTTTTTACGTGAAATAACTGAAGAACCCATTCCAGATCAGCATGGATATCACCACCTGCTAAAGCTCTGTCTATATTGGAGACCCAGGAAGGCACAGAGAGCACGACCAGAAAGAAATGACTTTTTTCAGGAGGATCCAAAGAAATCCCCAGCTCTTCCCCTGATGCCCCATGGTCCAGGGAGCTCTGTCCTCTCTTCCTCCTTAGCCTTGGTCCCAAGGCACCCCTAGATGGGGCCCCGTCATTTGAGGGGATGAGATGCAGTGGGAACAAGTGGGCACTCCTCCAATGATTCACTCAAACACCTTTCCTGGCTCCCTGTTTCCTCCAGGGGAGCTGTGAATCCCTTGGCTAGACTGTGAAAGTTCTTCACAGTGTGACTTCATCCGAGTTTCCAATTTGCTTTCTCAGAACTGAAGAGTCCCCTGGTACAGTCATTCTCATTCTTGAAGGTGACAGAGCTCCCTTCCAGTTGAAGTAACTTTGTCCAGACTGTCTTTCCTCATGCATGAATTTGTGCTACGAGCCCAACAGAGTGAGCTCATGAAAAGCTCTTTTCCTCTCCCCAGTCTCACATCTCCACCCCCACATCAGTTCCCAACACAGGGCCTAGCACACAGGGAAGGCTTCTCCAGCGGGAGGGGAATCGACTTCACGTGTTTGTTTGTCAGTACCAGCCAAGTGCCTTTTCCTCCATTTGCCAAGCTGGAGATGCGTAACTCTGAGACTGCCTGACCTAATGGCATCGGAATCATCCTGTGCTTTTCAATCCTGTTCTCTAGGACTGGCCTTTCTACTCTTTGTTTCACCCTTGAACTTCAGGGTCTTTTCAAGAAAGGCCCCAGGCCTTCTTTTGGGTCCCCAGATGCTTTGCTTTCTCTCTCCCCATCCTCTGGACATAATCCCTAAGACCTCAAAGATTAACAAAAAATTAGGAAATGGAGACTGGGGAATTGGAAGGTGGAGTGGGGAGAATAAGGTAGGGGATGGGATTTGAAATACATATTCTTTTGGGGGGAGATCATTCCCTGAACAATGAAGCAATATTGGGGGAGAACTAACCTGGATGGAGTTGCCCAAATATGCTTCATTCCTCTATAAGCAACATTGCCTCAAAGAGTCCACAGACCCCAGCCTTTACCTCCAGGTAGGACCAAGGACTATTCATCCTTCTTATTTTTATCTAGTTCTTTAACTCTTTCCCCATTTTTTTCTTGCCAGTCAAGTGGATTTATTTCCCTTTCCTCTTTTTCCCCTTCCTCTCTTTCTCCTTCCTATCCCCTTTTTTCTTTCCCCTTCCTTTCTTTTCCTTTCCTCTTTTTCCCCTTCCTCTCTTTCCTCTTCCTCTCTCCTTCCTCTCTTTCCTTGTTATTCTCACCTTCCTTCAACTTCAACTCCCCCTTCTGGAGAGAGTTTCTGTCACTCTCTTCATTGTCCATCTTTTCTTTCTGTCTACTCTATATCATCCAAGATATGTATGTGTGTGTGCATGTATGCACATACATATGTATTTGTGTAAGCATGCATTCATATATGTAACTAATAGCCATTCCCAGTAAATAAGTAATCACAGAATATGAACAAACATTTCTCAATAAAATTCAAAGTCTTCACAACCACATGAAAGAATGCTCCAAATCACTAATAAGAAAAGAAATAAATACCAATCAAAACAATTCTTAGATTTCATTTCATACTCTTCAGATTGGCAAAGATAACAAAAATGTCAGTCTTCAATGTTGAAGGTATTGTGGAATGATAGGCGCACAAGTACAATGTTGGTGAATCTATGAAGTGATAAAACCATTTTGGTCAACTGTTTGGAATTATGCAAACAAAATGACCAAGATGTCTGTACTTATACTGTCTGTACTGAAGCTTATACCTCAAGGAAGCTATTGATAAGAAGTTCTCATGTACACCAAAATATTTACAGGAGCACTTTTTGTGATAGCAAAGAATTGGAAACAAAGTAGATACCTATTGATTAGGGAATGGCTAAATAGATCATGGTACATGAATATGATGAAAGATCACTGTGCTACAAGGAATGATATATGCATGTGATAAATAGAGACAAGCATGGAAAGATCTATAGGAATTGATGAGAAGAAGGCAAGCAGTCATGACAGCAACATACACAATAACTACAAGAGTGTTAATGGAAAGAACAGCCATGTACAAAAAAATCAAAAGAAAATGTAACAAAATTATAAAGATCAAGCAGGACTCCAATGACTTGACATGAAAAGATACCCCTAAATTACTCCTTTGTGGAAGTGGGAGACCCACAAATGTTACACATTGCACGTGCACACAGACTTTTTCATTGTATCATTCCGTTGTGCTGATTTTAGTTCCTCTATCCTATATAATTATTTATTATATGGAAAAACTCTCTGGGAGAGTGAGGGAGAAGGATACTAAACATAGGTTTGATGATGTTAGAAAGATAAAACATCAATAAAACTTATTTTTTAAATTGTTTTATTTCCTAGCATATTATTGTATATAGTAAGTACCTTGGCATTTCCTCTATTTCGTGTGATTTTGTCTCATTAAATTAATTTTGGTACTTTCTTTCCCCCTAGTTCTGTGATTATCACATTAGATAAAGATCTATCAACTTGACTAGTCTTCAAAAGAACCAGATTTTATTTTTGCTCTTCAATTATAAAATTACTTTTTCTCCTTTCACCTATTTTATTCTAATTTTCATAATTTCCTTCTTGTGCTTATTTTTGCTTGCTTATTTATTATTTTCCTAGTTTTAATGACATACAAAGGTTATTAATAATATCTCTGTTTTGTTCATTTATGTTTTCGAAGAAATAATAACTACTCTGAGGCCTATTTTTTATATTCCAGAAACTGTGCTATGTTTCTCATTATTATACTCTTTCAACTAGTTATTAATAGTTTCTATCAGGGGTGGAGCCAAGATGGTGGAGTAGAAGGATGGACCTGTAGAAGCTCTGCCCCCACAGCCCATAAAATACCAGTAAAAATGACTCTAAACAAATTCTAGAGCAGCATAAGTCACAAAACAACAAAGTGAAAGAGATTTCCAGCCCAAGATAGCCTAGAAGACTGAGAGGAAAGGTCTATTGCAATGGGCATGGAGTGGAGCACAGCCCAGCCTTGGTCATGCTGTGCATGGCCAGGGACAGAATTGGAACAGGCAGAATCTTGGGCAGCAGCTGCCATTCTGAGATTTCTCACCGCACAAACACCAAAAGCAGATTCAAAGGTCAGTGAGAAAGCTTTTTCAACTGAGTGAGAAGGGAACGAGTCCTCAACTTAAAGACCCTGGGGCAATTGAGCCACTGATCTGGGTCTCAGCCCTGAGTGGCAGTCCTGAGGTGAGAAGGAGCACTGGTTGGTAAAGCTGGTGGAGCTAGGGGAAGCTCCTGAGAGGGAATTCTACTCACAGGTCCTAGGCAGAAAATCTTGTCATTGCTCCCAGACCGGAGTGCAGGGACAGAGAGGAAGAAACTTCTCTCTCTTGATTGTGCCACTTTGGAGGAACTGAGAACTTACAGGTCCCTAAAGTATACCCTCCTCTTGACAAAGGACTAAAAAATCAAGTAACTGGCTGAGAAAATGGCCCAAAATAAGGAAAAATATAAGACTATAGAAGGCTACTTTCTTGGTGAACAGGTATTTTCTTCCACCCTTTCAGATGAAAAGGAATAATGCATACCATCAGAGGAAAACCTAAAAGTGAAGGCTTCTGCATCTAAAACCTTCAAAATAAATATGCAATGGTCTTGAGCCATGGAGGAGCTCAAAAAGAATTTTGAAAATCAAGTAAGAGAGGTGGAGGAAAAATTGGGAAGAGAAATGAAAGCAATGCAAGAAAATCATGAAAAGTGAGTCAACAGCTTGCTAAAGGAGACCCCAAAAAGGCTGAAGATAATAACACCTTTAAAAATAGACTAACTCCAATGGCAAAAGAGGTCCAGAAAACCAATGAGGAGAAGAATGCTTTAAAAAGCAGAATTAGTCAAATGGAAAGGAGGTTCAAAAGCTCACTGAAGAAAATAGTTCTTTAAAAATTAAAATGGAGCAGATGGAAGCTAATGACTTTATGAGAAACCAAGATATTACAAAATAAAACCAAAAGAATGAAAAAATAGAAGACAATGTGAAATAATTTCATTGTAAAAACAACTAACCTGGAAAATAGATCCAGGAGAGACTATTTAAAAAGCATGGGACTACCTGAAAGACAAGATCAAAAAAAGAGCCTAGACATCATCTTTCATGAAATTATCAAGGAAAATTACCCTGATATTCTAAAAGCAGAGGGCAAAATAGAATTGGAAAGAATCTACCAATGACCTTCTGAAAGAGATCCAAAAAGAAAAACTCCTAGGAATATTGTAGCCAAATTCCAGAGTTCCCAGGTGAAGGAGAAAATATTGCAAGCAGCCAGAAAGAAACAATTCAAGTATTGTGGAAATACAATCAGGATAACATAATATCTTACAGCTTCTACATTAAGGGATTGAAGGGCTTGGAATATGATATTCCAGTAGTCAAAGGAACTAGGATTAAAACCAAGAGTCACCTACCCAGCAAAACTGAGTATAATACTTCAGGGGGGAAAATGGTCATTCAATGAAATAGAGGACTTTCAAGCATTCTTGATGAAAATACCAGAGCTGAATAGAAAATTTGATGTCAAATACAAGAATCAAGAGAAGCATGAAAAGCTAAACAGGAAAGAGAAATCATAAGGGACTTACTAAAGTTGAACTGTTTACATTACTATACGGAAAGACAATATTTGTAACTCTTGAAACTTTTCTCATACTTAGTTGGAGGGATTACATATATATATACAGAGCACAGGGTGAGTTGAATAGGAAGGGATGATATCTTTAAAAGTACAATTAAGGGGTGAGAGAGGAATATATCAGGAGGAGAAAGGGAGAAATGAAATGGGCCAAATTATCTCTCATAAAAGATGCAAGAAAAAACTTTTTCAATGGAGGAGAAAAAGAGGGTGGTGAGAGGGAAAAGTGAAACTTACCCTCATCACATTTGGCTTAAGGAGGGAATAACATGCACACTCAATTTGGTATGAAAATCTATCTTATACTATGGGAAAGTAGGGGGAAGGGGAGAAGTGGGGTGTGGGGAGGATAGTAGGGAGGGAAAATGGGAGGAGGGAGCAATTAGAAGTAAACACTTTATGGGAGGGACAAAGTCAAAAGAGAGAATAGAACAAATATGGAGCAGGATAGGATGGAGGGAAATATAGTTAGTCTTTCACAACGTGACTATTATGGAAGTCTTTGCAAAACTACACATATGTAGCCCATATTGAATTGCTTGCTTTCTCAGTGGGAATGTGTTGGAGGAAGGGAAGGAGAGAAGTTGGAACTCAAAAGTTTTAGGAATGAATATTGAGAACTGTTTTTGCATACAACTGGGAAATAAAAAATACAGGTAATGGGGTATGGAAATCTATCTTGCCCTACAAGAAAAGAGAGAAAATTGGAATAAAGGAAGGGAGAAATGTGAGAGAAGAGAGGGCAGATTGGGGGAAGGGGCAGTCAGAATGCAGAGTGTTCTGCAGTGGGAGAAAGGTAAACATGGCTAGAAAATTTGGAACTCAAAATGTTGTGGAAATGAATGTTGAAAACTAAAAATAAATTTAAAAAAAGAAAAAATAGTTTCTATCATTTGTTCTTTTACACAATTATTATCCTAGATGTCATTTAATTTTTCATTTAGGTTTGTATATTTTATTTGAGTTCTTTATATCATCATTTTAGAGTGCTATAGTCTTTAAAAGATTTGTTTAGTATTTTTAATTGATAATTTTCATGTGCCATAGGACAGTTTATTTTTATAAAAGTGTCATATGACTCTTGGAAATCTATGTTTTCTGTAATTTTTTCATTCAGAAGACACCATATGTTTTTTAGCTCCTAAGTTTTCTAATAATCTATTCAGATCTATACAGGCTATTCCCAAATTCTCAGTGAAGCTTTAAACTTTAAATTTAGCTGCAGTATGACATAGGGGATACCTTGTATTTCACTGTTTTTTATGTTTCTTTTAGATTTGTCCACCTCTGTTAGAGGGACATTAAAATCTTCTATCGCTACTGTATAAGTTTGCAATATTTGTGTCTTTTTTTTTGAAATGCAGTTAAATTTGACTTTATGGACTTGGGTACTATGCTATTTGTTGCATGTATGTTTAATATATTGTCAATGTCTATATATGTTTAGAATCATTTTATATGGATCCTTTAAGTACCATTTAGTTTTGTTCATAAATCTACTTAGCTTGCTTTTGTTCGACAAGTTTTTTAAAGTTCTTATTATATGTTGGCCACTGTGTTAAGTGTTAGGAATAAAAATTAAGTGTTAGGAAAAGTGTTGATGATATTTCCTGTCCTTGAGGAGCTTAAACTCTAAAAAGGAATTTGGCGTGTAAGTAAATACACATAAGATACATACAATATTGATAACTTAGAAGGGAAGGCACAACCAGCTGGATGATAGGGAACATTACCGGTATAGGGGACAGACAAAGAACTGTCAGATGGAGAGTCACATGTGAAAAATAGCAAATTGGATAGTATGTGTGGATCTTGAAGAGTGACTTTTGGAATCACAGACCAGAGAAAGGACTCATCTGACAGTCATGCCATATCTAGACATGGCTCTAATGGGACCAATGCTACGAAAGAACTGTTAGGAGTCTAATACCTATCCCCATCTCCAGAGACAGAAGTAGTTTATGGGAGGTTACATCCCTGACAGGTAAGGTAAAATGTCTGTAGTATTTGTTCTTGCTGTGTCTTCAATGTAAATAATCCTTTTGCAAAGCTAATTAAAGCTAAGTGGTTAATCAGGAGTGCTAACAATGTGGGAGGCAGCTAGAGGGGACTCACACTGACTGAAATAGAAAAGGAGAACCTCTCAAGCCCTCCAGTTGCCATAGAACCCTGAGGGTGGATGTGGTCAGCTTGGTCCTTGGAAAGTGAGTCAGTAAGCAGGCTGCAAACTGGCTGATTATAAAGATCACTTCAATGAAATTGTTTTCCATGAACTGACTTACATATTACTATTTTTAGCATTTGGAAGTTTATTAATGGGACACTCTGAATCAAAGAACTGTTTTGGAGCTATGTGACTATTGCATATTTGCCAGAAAGTTGGATTTTGCATTTTTAAAGCTAAGATAGAGGTGGATCACTAAACACAAGGATGTCCTGATTTAAGATGCCACAGGAAAAGCCATATTGAGAAGGGATGCTAGAAGTCAGCCAGTGAGGCTGATAAGAGAAGTTGCTTATAGAAACTGGGACATCAGAAGCCAGAAGAGAGGATAGAGTGCACAGAATCCAACAGAGCTGAAAATCTGACAGAAGTTGATATCTGATAAGTGAGACAGATAGCAACTGCAATTGAAGCAGGAAGCTGATGTGAGGGGAGGAAAACTGTGATGCTGAGAGGTGATTAAGGAAAACTGCATCCTATCCTCTTTGAAGAGTTGACTGGAGAAGGCTGCCTTACTCTCTAGAACCATCTGCAGCTTGAGAAAGGAGAGACTTCCCTCAGAAGCTGCCTACTGCCCTTTGCTGCCATCTGTGGTTGAAGAGAGACAACCCCTCAAAGCCCCAACAGAATCAATCTCAGTGGTTCTGCCCATCCCAAACTTAAAGAAACAGCTCTTCATTAAAAGACTCTTATGTTGCCTAGGTGTCTCAGTCAAAGGAGCAGACCTGGGAAGACTTGCTGATCCTAGGCTCAAGGCTGCTCCTAGTTAAAAGAGCTTAACACTGCTTCAGAGACAGAAGAGAATCAGTTCAGCTTGATCCAGCCAGGGACTAGAGGTCGGAGTAGGGAATCTCCCTGGGGGGTATGAGTTCCCCTATCCATATATCTCTGTGCTGGGTTTCTGTAAGTTTGTGCCCAGTCTTCAACCACCCCATCCCATAATGTTTGCATTGACAAAAGAGTGTCACCCAGATTTTTGGGTGAAATGTTATGTTTTAATTAATTTTAACTTTTGTCTTAATGTTATATTCCCTGCTAGTTTAAGAAAATATTTCATCTTTAAGAGCTAATAATGCCATCCTTACTGATTCATTTAAATGTAAAGCACATTTATGGGGCCTCAGGAACTGCAGTTGTGAATGACATGTATAGTTTTATCTCCTATAGTTACCCCTGGGACCCAAAGACTGAGTTGTTGTAGAGTGGCCATCCCTTTAGGGAACTACCTTAACCTGGTGTGGGTGCAGGTAGGAAAAGAAATAAGATTTGAAGGTAGTATGTCACATCCACATGTACTACATAAAGGGGGAAAATCCTAACAAATTAGAGCTATCAAAAAGTGAAATGGGCTGCTCCCTCATTAGAGGTCCAAAATACCCATCCCACTCTTCAGAAATGCAGAGGGAGTTCTTGTTTTGGAATGGGTTGGAAATACATGCATAAACAAGAACTATACTTACCTAGAATGGTCAAAGAAACACATAACAGAATCATATCATTACCTTGCATTATAGTCTTTGAATAAATCTCACAAAGTCTAAAGTCTAAAAGAGTTCATTCAGGGATGTTTTCATTTGACTCATTGAGGTGGCATGTTTATCAGTTTAGAAAAAAGTAAAAGACAAAGAGATGTCAAAAATTAACAAGAGGAATTTCTTCCTTGAAATTTATCCTGATGTAGCTCTTTGTAAAGCTGAGAAGAATGTAGATTTAGTAAAATTATTGATTTACAATGGAAGAAACCTCTTCATATATGTATTTTGTTTATATGTGTTATATACATATATGTTCATTTATTTACAATTGATATCCATACATTCACACATAAATATATGCATTTGTGTAAGTATATGTGTGTGCTCATTTATTTCCAGTTAATATCATCAGAAAAGCTGAGATTTTGTCTGTGTGAGCATGTTTTCCAATGGCAGAGATCCGAAACCTCTTCACATTACAGTCAAAAACATGTACCTGCTGTTCAGTCTCCCAGTTCTCTGCCTTCGCACACTTGTCTGCCTAGTACTTGAATGATACATAAGCAGTCCACTGTTGGACTCATCCTCCAAAGCTTTCCAACTTGGGATAGGCTGCTAGTGTCTGCACTCCCCTGACAGCCACTGAGACACTATGGCCATGACTCAACAAGACACTGACTGAGAACTTTAGTGGAGTGTTTCCTCACACCATAATACTTTTAGTTTATGCAAATAAGCCCAGTTGTCATAGTTTCCTTTGGATCACAAAGTTGTTCAAATGCTATTGAATATAGACAGTATCACACAAGTCATCTTAAACACATTTGGGTACCAGTTATGTTCATCAAAAAATTCCCAAAATGTTTAATCTAATGCTTTGTTTGTTCCTCGTTTTGCCCCTACAATGGGATAAAAAATCACCAAACCTAAACAAATGATGCTAATGCCATCAATGACTGTTCTTCAAAGCTCATTGTCAGATAAACAGCTGCATCTGGTTTATGATGGGAGATGAGCTCTGATGACCGATCTGTAATTTCCAGGCATTCCAACCACAGCATATGACAAGTGTTAGCCTGACAGACCCTATACTTTACAGGAAGAATGTCTAGTAATGAAGGATGAGATGCTGAAAACACAAGAATAAATCAATACTGAAGCTCTGTCTTGGTGCCACTCAGTTATTTGTAACTAGATTATTGTCTTTCAGAAATGACAAGTGTCAGGAGAGAAGCAAAGGCAGAATCTGTCACTGGAAGTTTATGTATTGTCAACTCAATTCAAATCACCATGTATTTATTAATCACCTACTATTTTCCAGGCAGCGAAATAGGGACTGGGGATTAAAAGATGCACCATTCTGTTGGGAGTTAGGCCATTATTATCATCTTTTACTTTTCATCTTTTTCAACATAATTTTCCTTGGCATATGTCAAAGATTTTATACTTATTGAGTTCAGCTGACATGTTTGTATTATTTGAAAAGGATACAGAAGGCATTTAATGCTTCCAGTGGAGTTATATAGCTCGATGTCCTTTGTGATGGAGAAAACCATCAAGTCCACCCGCATAAACATTGGTAACTTTCTCTCAGAACAGTAGGCTCCTCTGCCTATTTGAGGGGTTGCCCCTGATATCCTGGGTTGGAGGGGCAGCCATAGCTAAGTCAAGTAGGAATTCAGGGGGATTAGTTTTCACTCATTTAGGGAAATGGTCCCAACCTCAGAATAACAGCTTCCTTAGTCTTTCCAAAAGTCAATCCTTCAAGAAGTTATTATTTCTACAAAGTTGGGACTTCAAGCACTAGCACCATTCCCTCCTGTGCTTTGCCACACAATCACACAGATTATGGGTCCAGTGTGCTGGCATACCCTCCTCCTTTCACTCAAGTCAAAGTTCCCCCAGCTTGTGCTCTATGCCTGCCTGTGCATTAAGAAAATGGATTTTATGAACAACTGTTGCTGAAAACAAGATAATCCATTGGTGACTACCCTTCTGGCACTTTCTTCAGTAAGACTAATCACAGGATCATTTATCCCTTCCTTTTTTCATTCAATAAGCATTTACTAAGCAATATGAGCCAGGAGCTCTCCTAGATACAACACACAAAGATGAAGACACAGTGCCTTCTTCATGATTTCATATTCTTTTGAGGAGATAATAATATGTGCCTAGAAAATTTAAATATAAAACATATACAGATATTTTCTGGGCAAAAGACACTAGTAACCAAGGAGATCAAGACAGGTTTACTGTAGAACATGTCTTTTGGACTGAACTGTGAAGAAAGCTGGGGCTTCTCCAAGGGAGTGGCGAAGACCTAGTGCATTCTAGACCCTGGGAAGAGGCCAAATGATGTCACAGAGATATCCTGCATGCAACACCTCACCGATTCATTTATACTGTGTCCTGCCTCTCTTGGGGTATTCTTTATTCCACTGAGTTGATATTCCAGTAACTAACTCAGTTTCCATCTTCCATCAATTCTGATCCCATTCTCTCCTTTGTTTTCAAGAATTCTTCCTGAGTAGTGGCTCATCCTGCCTTTTTTAGTTTCAGAGCCCCATCATTACTCTCATTGGCAATTCCTGGACAGGTGAGAAACCATCAGAGTCAGTTCAATACCAGGGGGCTGTCAGTCTCTGAACCCAACATGATGTTAATGGATAACCTCCATTAGCAATTCAACTTTGTGCCCTAAAATAAAAATGTGCATGCTTCTCAAGACACCTTTTTCTTTGGATCTCCTACAACCTAACACAACAGACCCAACCATAGCCCAGACTGTCCAACTCAAGCTGGCTAGTGCACTTCTGTCAGGAGACAGGTCCCTGAGTTAGCCCTACTGCCTTTTTTTCTCATTTTCACACTGATTCTCTGTCCTGGACAATTGAGGTCTGAGGCTCTTTGGGCCCACTTTATCTCTTCAGATACACAGACCCCCAAAAAATTTCTGAGATGGGACAGTAAGATTCATGAGCACTGTTGAGTTAGAGCTAAGCCTAGGTTGGTCCTTCATAATGGAATACCACTCCCCTCCTCATATGCACACATACACCTGCACACATACACACACATACACATGCACATGCAGGCATGCACATATATGCATGCACATGCACATTTGCACCAGACTTTTCTTTTCCTTAGTGAGTGCCAATAAAGAAGTTCTCCCCATCAGGGCCAACTTGTGCCCACTCTCCAGTATGTATTCTTCAAGCATTCAGAGACTGAGGGACTTGTCAAGAATGACATTGTTTGTGCCTGTCCAAGGCAGGGCTTAAACAGAAGACTTCCTGACTCAGAGACAGGGTCTCTATCAATGATGCGCTGGTTCCTTGTATGAAAAATAATCCTGAGCCTTAATCAGAGTCCAAGAAATTAGAAGCTAAAAGGGAAATATCTCCTAGGAAGAAGAACAGGAGGAATGGTGGAGGAACCCTCAGAAAATCAAAGACAAACAGCTAAGAGGCACAGTGGAGAGAACATGGCGCCTGGATCAGGAAGATCTGAGAGTAAATCTGTCCCCAGAAGCTTTCTAGCTGTGTGGTCCTAGGCAAGGCACTTAAATCTCTGTTTGCCTCAGTTTCCTTGTCTGTAAAATGGGGATAATATTAGCACTTACCTCTCAGAGTCGTTGCGAGGATCAGTGTAAAATAAAGCACTTGGCACAGTGTGTGGCACATAGTAGATGCCATTATATACATCTTAGTACCTTGGACCAGAGGTAAGTTTTCATATGAGTGTGATAGGAGGAATCTGCTGCACTTTCGGAGTAATCGCTACTATCAGTTACCGTTGATTATAATCCCAGGTTCTCCACTGGTTGCTGTTCTTCATCTTTGAAGAGGACCAAAGTGACATCACCATGATAAAGTGAAATTTCAGTGTGTCCCACTGTGTCGGATCATACCAATACGAGCTCAGAATACCCTACCACAGGTTGGTCACTGGTAGTCCGTGTGAATATTTGGGGTGAATATTCCAAATTTGTGCATCCTGCATTTACTTTGTGCTATCTCAATTCTACTTTGCTCAAAGAGCACAGCACCTTTTCTTATGTGGGCATGCCATGCTGAGTGGTCCTGTGCCAGCATCTCCCATGTTGCACAGTCAAATACAAAGTTCTTGAGAGAGACCTTGAGAGCATCCTTGTATTGCTTCTTCTGGTCGTCATGTGATCAACTTCCCTGTGTGAGTTCACCATAAAAGTCTTTTTGAGAAGCGTACATTTTGCAATAGAACAACATGGCCAGCTCATCAGAGTTGCACTCTCTGAAGCATAGTTTGAATACTTGGCAGTTCAGCTCAAGCAAGGACTTCAGTGTCTGGTACCTTATCCTCCTGAGGTGATCCTCAGAATCTTCCTAAGACAGTTCAAATGAAAGCGATACAATTTCCTCTCATGGGGCTGGTAGACTGTCCGTGTTTCACAAGCATATAACAACGAGGTCAGCACAACGGCTCTGTAGACTTTCAGTTTAGTAGTCAGTCTAATACCTCTTCTCTCCCAAACTTTCCTTCCAAGTCTCTCAAACACTGACCTAGCTTTGGCAATGCATGCACCATGTCAATGTTTACATTCCTGGAAAGTACACTACCAAGGAAAGTGTACTTATCCAAAGCATCAAAACTTCTCCATTTGTTGTAACCAATGGTTCTACATATGGATGGTGTGCTGGTGGCTGATGGAACACCTGTGTTTTCTTGGTGTTAATTATTAGGCCAAAATTAGCATAGGCAGCAGAGAATTAATCCATACTTTGTTGTACCTCAGCTTCAGAGGCTCCACTGAGTGCACAAATCATCTGCAAACAGAAAATCATGCACCAACACTCCCTCCACTCTGGTCTTGGCTTGTAGCCTTTTCAAACTGAAGAACTTACGTATGGTAGTTGACCTTGATTATGTGTTCATCTCCACTGAAAGCATTTGTCAATATTGCTGAAAACATCATGCTAAAAAGCATGGGAGCAAGCACACAGCCCTGTCTCACTCCATTGGTGACTGGGAAGACACGAGAGCATTATCCATTATCCAGAGCCTGGGCAAACATGCCATCATGAAATTGATGTGCAATATTGATGAACTTCTCTGGGCAACCAAATTTTGATATGATTTTCCATAAACCCTCACAACTAACAATGTCCAAGACCTTGGTCAGATCTACAAACATTAGGTACAGACCTGTCTTCTGCTCCTGGCATTTCTTCTGGAGTTGTCAGGCAGCAAATACCATATTTACTGTACCTCAGCCTTTTCTGAAGCCACACTGGCTCTCAGGTATATGACCATCTTCCAAGTGAAGGATCAGCCTATTAAGGAGGACTCTAACAAGAATTTTGCCAGGAAGGAGTAAGAGAGAGATCCCTCTGTGATTGTTGCAGGTCAATGTATTCCCTTTACCTTTATAGAGATGGGCAATGGAGGCATCCTTGAACTCCTGGGGGATAACCTCCTCTTGCCATACAACCTGGAAAACTTCAGTCAGCTTTTGCATGAGTAATGGTACCCCTATCTTGTAATTATCAGCTGTAATAGAATCAGCACCAGGTGTTTTGCCACATGAAAGGAGTCTAATAGCCCTCAAAACTTCTTCTTCAGTTGGAAGTTCAGCTAAGGAGGCATTAACTTCAACCTGAGATAAATGGTCAGTGGCTTCAGCATTGATTGATGATGATCTATTGCAAACACTATGGAAGTATTCAGCCCATCTCTCTAGGATCATGTTCTTATCACTAATCAACATGGCTCCATCAGCACTGAGTAGTTGTGATGTACCATAGGTTTTTGGTCCATAATAGCTTTCAGGGAATCATTTATCAGCATAAAACAATTTCATCTGCCTTTTTACTGAGCCAGGAATCCTGCATCTCTCTAAGCTTTGTTTGTACTTTGACTTTGATGGAATTAAATGCTGCCTTCTTAGAAGTGAATGAACTATCCTGCTGGTAAATCCTGTGGAGTTCTTGTTTTTCATTTAGCAGCTTCTGAATTTCCCCATCATTTTCATCCAACCAGTCTTGGCATTTGTGAGTGTTCTGACCCAGATGAGAAAATGCAGTGCTGTACATCAAATCTCTGAAAGCTGTCCACTCCTTTTCTGCTCCACTGTTGTCAACTGTGTGTTGGCTCAACACTCCCTCCAAGTTAGCAACAAACTGTTCATGCTCAGAGAAGAGCTCTAATTTGTTGACACTAATTATTCTGGTAGTCATTTTGCCTCGGGGGCAGTGCTTTTGATGAATGCGAATATTTAGTTTAGAAAGGATAAGTCTGTGATCAGTCCAGCTCTCTGTATCACAGATTGCCTTTGTCACTCTCACATTTTGTCTGTCTCTTCTCCTTACCATCCAGAACTTTAGAATTTATGATGTCACAGAAGTTCAACCCTCTCCACCTAAAATGGAAAGGAAGAAAGGACTGACCAAGGTCAGTTTCTCAAGGGCCACACATCTTCAGAGAAGAGTAGACCCTAATGTTACTTTCCTTACAACCTGGTTTCTCATCACACACTGTGAGTATAACATTCACTAAAGAGCAACTGAGGCAAAAGAAGTTAGCCAATGGGAACTAGTTAAGGAGCCTATACAGGCTCCACAGTCTCTCCAAGGTCTCTCACAATTCTCCCAGGAATGATTTCCTCAGCAGACTCCTTAGAAAGAGCTCATCTTAGCCAAGTAAACTGAAAGGATTATGCATGTGAGGCAGACCCCCACTGCATATACAAAATAAATTCAAAGTGATTTTGGAGAGAAGGAAATAGAAGTTGAAGTTTTTCTGTAAAGAGTTCATGTAAAAATGGCTCTGGAGGTGAAAGATGAAAGGAGCCAAGAATTCAGAGAATTAGAGGTGAGAAGGAAGTCCAGGGTAAGAGATGATATGTTGGAAGGGGCAGAGCCAAGATGTTGGAGTAGAAGAATGGACCTGTAGAAGCTCCCCTCCATAGTCCATAAAATGCTTGTAAAAAATGACTCTAAACAAATTCTAGAGCAACAGAAGACACAAAATGACAGAATGAAACATTTCCAGTCCAAGATAGCCTGGAAGACTGACAGGGAAAGTCCATCACATCAGGCGCAGAGTGGCACAGCATGGACAGAACTGGAAGAGGCTTCAAGGGGTGGAATTTGGGGCAGAAGCTGCAGTTCCCAGATCTCTCAACCCACAAACACCAAAGATAGCTTCAAAGGTCAGTGAGAAAGTTCTTTCATCTGCGTGAGAAGGAAACAGGGTCTGGCCCCACCAGCAACAGCCACTGCAGAGGACCATCCATTTTTGGAGCCTTCACCCTAAAGCCCCAGGGGAAGTGAGTGAATGTTCTGGATCTCAGCCCTGAATGTCTCTCCTGGGTTGAGGAAGAGTGCTGGCATGGTGGAGCTGGAGGTGGTTGCAAAGAGAGAATTGTACTCACAGATCCTGGGCAGAATAGAGTGCTTGGGGTTGCTCACAAACAAGAGTGCAGACTAGGAGAGGAGCAAACTCCTCTCCCTTGATTGTCCACTTTGGAGGAACTGAGAACTTATAGGTCCCCAGAGTATACCCTCCTCTTGAAAAAGGACTCAAAAGTCAAGTAATTGGCTAGGAAAATGCACAAAAAAGGAAAAAAAATAAGACTATAGAAGGTTACTTTCTTGGTGAACAGATATAATCTTCCATCCTTTCAGATAAGGAAGAACAATGCATACCATCAGAGGAAGACCTAAAAATCAAGGCTTCTGCATCCAAAATCTTCAAAATAAATATGCAATGATCTCAGACCATAGAAGAGTTCAAAAAGAATTTTGAAAATCAAGTAAGAGAGGTGGAGGAAAAAAATAGAAAGAAAAATGAGAGGAATGCAAGAAAATCATGAAAAGTGAGTCAACAGCTTTCTAAAGAGACTCCAAAAAGGCTGAAAAAAACACCTTTAAAAATAGGCTAACTCAATAAGCAAAAGAGATCCAAAAAGCCAATGAGGAGAAGAATGCTTTAAAAAGCAGAATTAGCCAAATGGAAAAGGAGGTTCAAAAGCTCACTGAAGAAAATAGTTCTTTAAAAATTAGAATGGAGTGGTTGGAAGCTAATGACTTCGGGAGAAAACAAGAAATTACAGAAGAAAACCAAAAGAATGAAAAAGTTGAAGACAATGTGAAATATGTCATTGGAAAAACAACTAACCTGGAAAATAGATCCAGGAGAGACCACTTAAAAATTATGGGACTACCTGAAAGCCAAGATCAAAAAAAGATCCTAGACATAATCTTTCATGAAATTATTAAGGAAAACTGCCCTACATTCTAGAACTAGAGGGTAAAATAGAATTGGAAAGAATCCACCAATTACCTCCTGAAAGAGATCCAAAAAGAAAAACTCCTAGGAATATTGCAGCCAAGTTCCCAAGTTCCCAGGTCAAGGAGAAAATACTGCAAGCAGCTAGAAAGAAACACTTCCAGTATTGTGGAAATACAGTCAGGATAACACAAGATCTAGCAGCTTCTTCATTAAGGGATCAAAGGGCATGGAATAGGATATTCCAGAAGTCAAAGGAACTAGGACTCAAACCAAGAATCACCTACCCAGCAAAACTGAGTATAATACTTCAGGGGAAAATATGGTCTTTCAATGAAACAGAGGACTTTCAAGCATTCTTGATGAAAAGACCAGAGCTGAAAAGAAAATTTGACTTTCAAACACAAGAACGAGAAGAAGCATGAAAAAGTAAACAGCAAACAGAAGTCATAAGGGAGTTAACCAAAGGTGAACTGTTTACATTCCTACATGGAAAGACAATATTTGTAACTCTTAAAACTTTTCAGTATCTGGGTAGTTGGTGGGACCACACACACACATACACACACACACACGCACCCACATGTACATGCATGCACATGCACACACATACACACATGCACGCACATACAGAGACAAAGAGCACAGAGTTAATTGAATAAGATGGGACCATATCTTAAAAGAAATTAAGGTAAATGATGAGAGAGAAATGTAGTGGGAGGAGAGAGGGTGAAATGGAATGGGGTAAATTATATCTCATTCAAGAGGCAAGCAGGAGACTTTTTAGTGGAGAGAAAAAGAGAAGAGCTGAGAAAAAAACATGAAGTTTACTCTCATCACATTTGACTAAAGGAAGGAATAAAATGCACACTCATTTTGGTATGAAAACCTATCTTACAATACAGGAAAGTGGGGGAGAAGGAGATAAGCAGGGTGGGGGATGATAGAAAGGAGGGCAATGGGAGGAGGGAGCAATTTGAAGTCAACACTTGGGGAGGGACAGGATCAAAAGAGAGAATAGAAACAATGGGGGGCAGGATAGGATGGAGGGAAATATAGTTAGTCTTACACAACACGACTATTATCGAAGTCATTTGCAAAACTACACAGATATGGCCTATATTGAATTGCCTGCCTTCCCAAAGGGAATGGGTGGGGAGGGAGGGATGGGGAGAATTTGGAACTCAAAGTTTTAGGAACAACTGTTGAGTATTGTTCGTGCTACTAGGAAATAAGAAATACAGTTAATGGGGAATAGAAAGTCATCTGGCCGTACAGGACAAAGAGAAGATGGGGACAAGAGAAGGGAGGTATGATAGAAGAGAGGGCAGATTGGTGATAGGGGAAATTAGAATGCTCAGTGTATTGGAGTGGGTGGAGGGGATAAATGGGGAGAAAATTTGGAACCCAAAATTTTGTGAAAATGAATGTAAAAAGTTAAATAAATAAATTTATATTTAAAAAAGAAAGAAAAAATAAAAAAAAAGAAAATTTGACTTTCAAACACAAAAATGAAAAGAAGCATGGAAAGGTAAACAGGAAAGAGAAATTATAAGGGACTTACTTAAAGTTGAACTGCTTACATTCTTACATGGAAAGATAATATTTCTAACTCTTGAAACTTTTCTCAGTATTTGGGCAGTTGAAGGGATTATGCATATATATCTAGACAAGGCACAGGATGAGTTGAATAGCAAGGGATGATATCTAAAAAATAAAATCAAGGAAATATATTGGGAGCAGAAAGGGAGAAATGGAATGGGGTAGAGTATCTCTCATAAGACAGACAACAAAAAGCTTTTTCAATGGAGGGAAAAGGAGGAGGTGAGAGGGAAAAGTGAAGCTTACTCTCATCACATTTGACTTAAGGAAGGAATAACATGCACTCTCAATTTGATATGAAAATCTTCTTACACTACAGGAAAGTAGCTGAGAAGTGGATAAGTGGGGTGGGGAGATGATAGAAGGGAGGGAAAATGGGAGGAGAGAGTAATTAGAAGTAAACACTTTTGGGGAGGGACAAGGGCAAAAGAGAGAATAGAATAAATGGAGTGCAGGATAGGATGGAGACAAATAGTCTTACACTACATGACTATTATGGAAGTCTTTTTGCAAAATTACATAAATATGTATGTATATATGGAGAGAAGGTGGAACTCAATGTTTTAGGAATGAAGGTTGAGAATTATTTTTGCCTGCAACCTGGAAATAAGAAATACAGGCAATGGGGTATAAAAATCTATCTTGCCCTATGAGAAAAGAGAGAAGATGGGGATAAGGGAAGGGAGGGGTGTGATAGAAGGGAAGGCAAATTGGGGGAAGGGGTAATCAGAATGCACCACGTTTTGGGGTGGAGGGAGTGGAGAGATGGGGGGAAATTTGGAACTCATAATTTTGTGAAAAATAATGTTGAAAACTAAAATAAATAAACAAAAAAAGGGATGACATGTTGGATTTGAAGATACAACAAGATCAGTTATCTATAACATTGATGGCAAGAAGTGAAGGAAGGTATAATGAGCCTAGAAAGGTAGGCTGGGGCCAGATTCAGAAAGGCCTTGAGTGTCCAATAAAGGAGTATGGTTTTGATTCTTGAGGCAGGAGAGAGTCAATGGACCTTTAAGAGCAAGGGTGTGACAGGGTATGAGCCTTGCTTAGAAAGAGTTGTGTGGCATCTAGAGGATGGATCAGACTGAGAAGAGATTTGAACAAAGGGCACTGATTAGCAGGTTATTTCAGTAGTCTTGGTGAGAGGTAATGAGTTTTGGTCACAATTGTAGAGGGAGATGGTGCATTCTTCCATGGAGCCTCTAACTCTAATCCATCAAGAATGGCTGCTTCTTCACTAGGACCTCTTAATCATAGGACAGTGCTAGAGGAGACCTAGGAAAAGAGACATGCCCAATGTCATATAGCTAGTTAATAGGACTGTAAAGTGGTACAGAGACCCTCTGGATCTAAATTCCAGGATCTTTCCATCATACCATAACTGCTTCAAACCAAGCTCATAACTCTTCTAATAAAGAGGAGTCTGCTAAGCTGGAAGCCTTCTTCCCCATCTTCCTTTTACCTTCCTCGTTATCCCAGGAATAGGACTAACTGACAATTTTGGAAGTCCTCAGAAAGCTATTCCATTTGTCTTTAGGAGCCCCCAAAGCAAGCCTCCCTTTGCACAGAGGAGCACTTATTATGAAGCCTCCCAGGCTTTTATTTCTCTAAGTGATAAGGCACAGACAGCCCACTGACTTTTCCATTGTCACCATTTCTATTCTGTGTGTGTGTGTGTTGTCTTCTACCCTTTTCAGTCATGCCAGATTCATCTAGGTCTCTTCTGGATGCCAAATTTCTTCTCTCATTTTCAGCACTGAATACAGCACCACTCCAGATTCCAGTTCCACTGATTGACTTTTGAGGGCAGCCAGAGGACTACTGCATCCACCAAAGTCAATATGCACTTAAGAGTGGCAAGGGGGAGCCCAGCCAAAAATCTGCTTTTGAGTGAAGACACTCAAGTACGTCATTGTTCATAACTCAGGATCAACAGGTCCAAGAGGAAGGAATGTGACCAAGCTGGCTTGTGTTCTTTTTCCCCCTTTCTCCTCAGCTCCAAGAGGAGGACTGTAACAATGAAATCTGAAATCATTATATTGGCTGGATCACAAGCCCAATGCAGAGGACTGGGAATCTCTGGGTAGAATGCCCACCTGCACAGAAGCTGGGGAAGACAGATTCCATTTACAGGTGGAATCTGAACCTGGCCTCCTGCCAAGCACATCTGAAAATAGCCAAGTGAGCCAAGGTGGGAGCTCCCTTATGGAACTGGAGAAAGGAGGACTCTCGTGGAATTTAGGCTTGCTTGTACAAGTCGTGAATGCTGTTTCTGAGGTTGAACTGACCACTGAGAAAACCATAATATAGGAGGGGCTGGTGACACTCTTCTGACTGGGAGAAAAGGAGCAATCAATGAGGGTTTAATTAGTCTCCCAATAAGCAATTATGAAGTACCTAATGTATGCTACATACAGTGCTAAGTGCTGGGGATACTTACATAGGAATAGTTCTTGCCCTCAAAGAGCTTATGTTATTCTACAGGCATAGAACACACTCATACATAAAACAGGAGAGGATCGCACCTTTCTCAGAATTCTGTTTCTAAATAATTGAAGGAAATGCTAAATGTCATTTATAGATGAGTAGAAAGGAAGAGGTAATCCTTTGTTATCTGAGCACACATTCCCCCCCAATTTTATCTGAAGGGCCAAGATTAAAAGCTCTTGTTCCATGGAGTGCAGGCATCACCCTCTATTGGGCCCTTTGTTTTGATGTGGACAAAAAGAAGGGAGATGCAGGCTTGGGTCTGTTTTACTGGGAGCCATCAGAAGAGACTTGGAGATCACTGGACTAGGGGTGAAGAGCATGGCAGCTCTCCAGGTTAAAGGAGTTACTCATCACTGAAAGAGCACTACAGTTTTCTCAGCACCCTGTTAATAGTGGCCGTGAGAAAAAAGAGCTTGATACTGTTTCATTGACTCCAGAGTAGAAGAGTAGAGTGTGCCCACAGAGAGAGATGGGAGGATTGAAGGGGAAGCTACTGCCCAAGAAAGAGCTCTGCTTTGTTGATTCCCATGTCCTTTTCCCTTTAGCTGAATGTACTTCCATATCATGATTTGTGTGCTTGTGTGTACATGCATACTCATGTGAGTACATATGTGTAATGTGCACTTGCATCTGTGTGCTCAGGTGTGCATTTGTGTCTACACACACATGTGTGCATGTCATGTGTGCAGCACATTGCATTGTGCATGTGTGGTGTGTGCATGTGCACGTGCACATATATGTCTATGTGCACATGTGAGTTGTGCATGCATGTGTGTGTGTGACTGTGTTCAATTTTCCTTTATTTGGTTCATACGAAAAGAAAGTTCAGGAGATGTTTGCTACCTCCCCTCTTTCTTCTAGGTTTCTCCTTCATCTTATGCACTTCCATTGTGAGTTTAACTGGCACATTTTCAGCTTCACTGGGTGGTTTTTGAGAAATCTGAGCTCCTCTAGGTCCTAACAGGCCATGATCTTCCCACAATTCCCCTGCCTATCTTTATACATCAGATTTGAACTCACTTTCCCTACAGACCTTTCTGTATACAAGAGAGTATGCATTCTCCATGGTGGGGGAGGGATGTTTTGTGGCTTCTATTCTGACAATATCCTCTTGGCCAATACTCTTTTGTAAAATCTAATTGATATCAACTGCTTGATAAATAGCGAGGAGCATGCTGGATGGGGGCTCATGATCAACACCACCCTTTTAGGTTCCCCTAGAACAAAGTTCCCCCAGAACTCTGAGAGGAAAGGGAGTCATTGTTTTTTGGAAACTAATCCTGAGAAGCCAGTGCAAGTTGGAAGAGTGAGCCTGGAGGATCTGCTGCATAGAGTTGTGATTTGCTTTGATCATGTCATCATTTTAGATTTGGAATCAAAGAATCCGGATTCAAAGCCTGTTACTTTCAGGGACTTAGTTCTCTCATCTATGGTGGAATAGACACAGTCTCTAAGTTCCCTTTCAACTCTTCCAAAGAATTAACCCTGTGAAGCAGGTTGGACAAGTCATATTTTTGTCTGTTTTAAAGATAAGAAAACAGAGGCTGAGTCATTGCACTGGGGTGGATTTTCTAAGGAATATTTCTCCTCTTGTAAAACATTCATTCTAAAACACATGAATTCATGGAAGGAGGTGTAATCATTCTAGGAGCTGGTAGACTGTTTCCTGAGCTGGGAGCTTTCATAAATGCTCTTATAACATACTTGATGTCCGTGGTGGAAGACATTGTCTTTAATAACACCCTACAGTCTAATCAAACCCACCATGGAACTCTCTGTGTTCCCTTTTGTTAATTCAGAAGGAGGAGAGAAGGAAGGTGGGAGAAAGGAAGAATTTTTAAAAGGGATAGAGGAAAAAAAAGAAACCTCTTAACATAGGCATTCATTGACCTCTTTTACTTGGGCCTTCAGATCACTGCTACACTATATTAACACCTCTAAAGCTTTGGAGTAATCAAGTGGATAGGTGGTTTCTTTGAGGAGAGAGGGAGTTTACAGGAGCCCATACACTGTGAGCTGATCACTTTGTTAGGAGAAAATGAAAAATACTAGCAATGCCAAAATAGAATAACTATGTTTGGAAGGATTTTATTCCTGAAACAAATAATTCTCCAGGAAGAGAGAAAGAGAGAGAGAGAGACAGAGAGAGAGACAGAGAGAGAGACAAAGAGAGAGAGAGAGACAGAGAGAAACAGAGACACGCAGACAGAGACCGAGAGAGGGAGATGATAGTGATGGATGGATAAATAGATAGACAGATATATAGAGATATATACATAGACTTACACGTACATAGCAAAGCAGGAAGTCAGTCATTTTCTTTGTCTCCTGCATTTGTAAGCAGGGGTAGAGGTATAATTACAGGCCAGCTCCATGCTGGCTTAAGTGGCAGCACACAGCTCCACAAGTACTTGGCTTCTGCCAGAGAGGGTCTTACTTCAAATGGCCAAGCATCATGAAGGAAGAAGTCTCAGCTTTTTCAGGAAGGGGGAGAGTTGATCTTTAACCCTTCATCAGAATGAATGGAAACCCAACTGACTGATCCCAGAAGAGAAGTTTCCAGCTAGGACAGGCTGATGGATATCCCAGGCTGGCCTCTGTGTGTCTCCAAGGAAATGTCCTGCTCCCACACCACTCAGGCTGATCTATGATAAGAGGGATTTCCTGGGACTTAGGGTAGTCTAGTATATTTAGAAATATATGTCGTAGATGGAAGCCAGTTCCCAAGCAAGGCCATGTGGAATCTTTTTCCTTTTGAGGCCTTTAGAAAAAGAATCCTGGAATCATGAGGAGGCAAAATCCCTTGGATCTGGCCAGCTGCTCTGGATTTCACAGGCAAGCACAGGGCAAGCACAGTGTAGGAATCCCACATCCTTCAATAGGTCACAAATCTGTTAGAATCAGCCGAACACTGAGGGTATCTTTGCAAAGCACATCCCTGTGACTGAGAGCCTCACACAAGGTTACCCAGAGAGTTACTCTTCATGTATTTTGAAGAGAACCTACTAGAGAATGAGCAATGGAGACGAGATCTGGGGTCTTAATTCAGGTCTCTGTCACTGCCTTTCCCCACAACTCTTGGCTGACTGCTCTACCTACAGCATCATGGAAGAAAGCAATGTTGGAGATCCATCCACAAAACGGAAGGGCCCTCAAGCAGTTGGCAAAATGCTCATATTAGGCACCCTGAGGTCACATCCTGCTCAGCAGGCAGCTGTGTGGGGTGCAGGGGTGTTCAGGGAAGACTGACATCTCTGGCAGGAGGGCTACTGCTCCCTTCTCAGGATTTCTCATCCACCTTTGCTGTCCAGCTGGCCCCGAACTCTCTCCTGCTGCACCAAGAAGCTTGAGCATGTACAGGGGCCACACTCCAGTAAACCATTCCAGCAGTCAGCCTAAACCAGGTTGAGTGTAACTGACAGGTCTCAAACCCATTGGTAAGGTCGGGGAATGTCTACCTCAGGCATGTGAAGACCACCCCCAGAAGAATGGGTAGATGAGAACAGTTTCTTCCAGTGGACATGGAGGTGGCTAAAGCAGGTGTGGTGGACCACTCAAAGCCTGGCCAGATATTAAGGACACCAAGGTCATTCACTGCATCCTGAACCATCACCAGTTATCCTGATTTTGTCCTACCTCTGGACTTTGAAGACTGTGAGAGAGAGAGTGGGGGCTGATAACTTTGTAGAACTCTGTCTCATTTCAATCCAATTCATGCATGAGTCAAGATATCACCCCATGACGTCACTGGTCTTCTTAAAGAATGAAAGACATACAACAATCTATAAGTGGAGAACAGAGGGAATTCTATTATGGAATGCTGATAATTGGGCATCACATGGGATGTCTGCCACCTGCCCCCTTGGATGGATGAGGTGGAAACCATATATAGCCATGGGGGTGTTGCTATTTCTCACCCCACATGCTCCAGGATAGATATCAGGAAACAGAGGAGGCATCCTGGGAAATCACTGGAAAGCTCCTTATTTGCCATCATGGACTGTTTTAAACTTAAGACTAGAATCTCAGGTAATACAAGAAGGCACAAGTTCACACCAATATTATTTGAACCTTGTTACAAAATGCCTTTCATTTCCCCCTTCTCTAAGCCACATCTCTCATAAAATCACTACCAGGATTCCATGAACACATTTCAGCAGTGACTAGGTACAGATGGTAAGAAGGGGTGATTTGAGGAACTGTTGTGCATGTGACGCTGTTTGGATTCATGTGTGGCCCATTATATCACGTTTGGTTAGTCATTGGAACTTACGACAATTCATGGTCATTTCACCCTGTCTTCACTAGTTCCACAGACAACATAAAATCAATAAGAAATTCCACTATCTCAGAGTTGTTTGCTGACTTTTTTGTTTTCTCCAGGAAGCCAGAGACCAACATGTTACAGCATCTTTCCTTATTTCTCTTTGAGTTCTGTGCTGAGCCGCTGCATTACCTATGTGTCAACCAATGTCACATCTACAAGCACTAGCTATCTGGAACTTGCATATCATGAAAAACATGTCTGAGCAGGAAAGGAGAGGGACTAGTCATGTCATGAGATCAGGGAAAAGGGATTGATGGCGTGAGTGTTGTCCAGGTGCTCTGAGGAGGGGAAAAGACCCAAGATGAAATTCATGACTGGAATGCTGCTGCGGATGGGTACAGCAAAAAGAAAAAGAAGATAGGGAAAAGGGGGCTTGGGATACCAAAACACTGAGGTCCCCTCAAGTAAGGAACTCTGGGAACCCAAATGGGGAATCATGCTGGAGACCACTAATGGGAACATCCATGAAGGAGAAACCAAAGTAGTCTTCTTCATTGGAATATATACTGTGCACTACTTGGTCTGACTGAGAACATAGAAGAAGGTTTGGGAAATGCTTGTGATGATCACTATCCTCATAGAGTTCCTGAATGTTTGCAAACTACTTTACCTGTGATATGTCACTCGAACCCTGTAGCTGAGGGAGAATGGCCAGGTTCCCTGTAACTAACATCTGAGCCATGTCCAGAGTCTCCCAATTCCCTTATTAAAGAAAGAATGATTTTCTTCTAGATAACAACGACTAGTATTCCATGAAAGAGAATTCCCTGAGAATTCTGGGAAGTCAGAGGGGGAAGCCCTAACAATTGGGTGGCTAGGGAAGGCTTTCTTCCCTAAGAGTGAGGTTGGCTTTAAAGAATGAATAGGTGTCTCAGAGCTATTTGGGGCATTGTTCTTTACCACAGCCACACTAATCAATCACCCAGTAGAAGGTAGCCTCTGTAAATGTCAGCAGAATCCTGTTACCTCCTTCTCTGTGACCTGGAAGCCAATGCATTTGAACATCATGAAGGAAATGTTTTCTTCAGACTTGTACAAAGATCCCAGTGACCTTCTTTTGTCCTCCCATCCATTCACTCCCCAGATAGATGTCAGCCTTTTCCCTCTCTACCTCATTCCTTTATCTTAAACATTATTTTCCATCAGTAGAGAAATAAACAAGGCCCACGTCTGAGCTCCTAGGTTGGAGCTGTGCACTCCCTGGAGCCCGCCTCTCACTTCGACTATTACACACTTCAGATGTTATTCAGCACCAGCTGCTGGGCATCACTTTGGGGCAATATTGAAATGCTATGCCTCCCAGCTGCACTTTTTAATGGTACCTTTACAAGTTGTTGGCTGTGCTGTCGGCCGGCTCTGCCAGGAAGGGGCTATGTGCTGAGAAAGCAGTTTGCCCTCTGGGGGCTTAACAGTTCAAAAGATGACTTTAGATCAGTAAGGAAAGTTTGCCTTTCTTCAGTTTCCCCCATGTATAAAATGAGTTAATGAGTCTTCGTTGCTCACAGCTATCTTTCAAAAGACAGGCACCAACTAAGGGAGAAAACTATTCATCAGTGAAAGCCTAAGTATGTAGGACAAATCAATCCAACCAAAACGTGAGTACAAACTCAGGCTGGGGGAGGGGGCGGGGCATGTGGGTGATTACTAATAGAGGCAAAGTCAATTCCAATAGGCCTTCAATTCTTTTCTTTTCCTAGACTATGGCTGACAAAGCAGTGCTACGAGAAATGCTAAGGACTCCGCAGTTGTCAGGAGTTCTAGTAATATGGATAAAATGATTACAGAAGACCTTTTGTGTTTACATTTACTCTAGAAATGGCTTTCAAAAGAGTTAGTCAACATTAGGAAACATCAATTTTTTGATGATTTGCACCTCAGTGATGTGTGCACTCCCCGCAACAGCGCAGATTGTAACCTATCCAGTGAGACTGTGATCTAGTTTCTCCTAAAAATGCTCTGTAGGTCCCTCCAGCATGCTCAGACCTTTCTCTAAAGCTCTAGATACTGCATACCTAGTGAACCACTAGGTGGTACCCTAATAGGTAACGCACCAGGCATGGAATCAAGAAGACTCATCTTCCTGAGTTCAAATCTGACCTCAGACACTTACTAGCTGTGTGGCCCTGGGCAAGTCACTTAACCCTTTGTGCCTCAGTTTCCTCATCTGTCAAATAAGCTGGAGAAGGAAATGGCAAACTACTGCAGTACCTTTGCCAAGAAAATCCCCACTGGAGTCACAGAGTCAGACACAATAGCGATCACCAGTGTAGCACCTACCCGAGCTGTTCTGTAGATATCTTTCACTCTCACTGTACGCTGGGCTCACTCCCTTCTCCATTCAGGCATCTCTCTAATATACTGTCTCCTACATAATTCTCTACTGGCAATAGACTATAGACAGCTTCCACCCACGGTCACTCTCATTGCCTTTGGTGAGACCCATATGGCTCAATAATACTGACGAGTATAACGTATTCTCTGAATCCAAAAAAGCCCAAAGCACTTAATGACAAATTTTCAGTCTCCAGAGGAGGATGTAGACTCCAGTGAAGACAAGAAACATTTATTAATCACTTACTATATGTCAGGCACAAAAAGGAAAGAAACCAGTGGTAAATAAACATTTATTAAGCACCTACTAAGTGTCAGGCAATGTGTGAAGCTGGGGATACAACTTTAAAAAAATAGTCTCTGCCCTGAAAGAGCTTGAACTCTTCTTTTAAAATATTTATTTTTTATATCTTATTTAAATTTCGAGTTCCAAATTCTCTCTCTCTCCCATCCACCAAGAAGACAATCAGAAGAAGATCAATTATACCTGGAAAACATGAAAAATATGTTTCCATCTCAGCCACAGAACACACACGAAAATGAAGTGAGAAAACGAGACTTTAATCTGCACTCAGAGTTCTCTCTGTGTGTGTGGATAGCATACTTTTTCCATCGTGAGTCCTTTGGAATTGTCTTGGATCATTGCATTGATCAGAATTGCCAAGACTTTCGTAGTTGATCATTATTACAACATTGCTATGACAGTGATGTGCAATGATTTCCGGGCTCATACAGTCTTGCCAAGCTTTTTTGAAGTCACCCCATCATCATGTCTTACAATAGTATTCCAGCCCAATCAGATGCCGCAGCTTGTTCAGCCATGCCCCAATTGCTGAGCATCCTCTCATTTTTCAATTCTCTGCCACCACAAAAGGACCTTGGATCAATATGTCTTGGTACAAACAGGTCCTTAATATCTCTGGACTGAGCCCTCTGGAAACTGTAGATGCTACTGCTCCTTACTCCTTTCTGAAGTCTCTGCTCCCTGTGGCTCCCATCAATCACACAGAATCTTACCCTGGCCTGACCCCAAATGAGCTGGGGCCTTCTCTCCCACAGTACAGTGCCCCTGCCCACATGCTTGGGTACCCTCTCCAGAGCTCCTTCATGGCTCGTCCAAGCCCACACATCAAGGTGAGTTCTCCTGACCCTGCTTGGGAAAATCAGTCTGCCTGTTTCAATCTCCTTTATCCCATCTTGCACATGTCTGGACCCAGATTCCCTCTCCCCGGGAACTCAGAGCAGAGAGAGGCCCTGCCACCACCAGTACAGAACACTTGGTCTGCAGGGACTTCCAATCTTCATTAAGTAATTTACAGGCTGGCTCTGCCTGATCAGATTAAAGCTGCAACTCTGATTTGGAGCCCAAGGAAATCACTGGGAAGTCCAACATTTGGTCCAAAAGGGGACAAAATCACCCAGTGTGAGACAGAATGGTTGCCCCTCCGGAGGACTGGGCTTCCTCTCAGGATGAACAATGATGTATATCTCTTCTAGCAGGCTTTTCTTGATCCAAGTTTCTCCTCATGCAAAGAACACTTCTCCATCTAACAAGGAAATTCAGTTCAATACTATTCCATCCCATATGGTTCAATCCAATGAGCATTCAAGGGCCCTCTATGAACAAAAGGTGTAGACAATGCTATGACCATCAGGCCTAGAAGGGGCCAAGTGCAGGGGATCGAAACTGAAAAATAGCTCTACCCTCATGGAGCCTACATGCAGGGGGGCGATATGGTTTGTACACAATGTACTTATTGAAAGCAGTACTGAGGGGGAAGAGCCCTTTGTAGGATGGGAATGCCCAGACCAGAAGGAAGCTTTAAAGAATGACCAAGATTTGTCAAAGTGAAGGTGAGAAAGAAGGACATTCCAGGCAAAGGTATGGAGGCCAGAGATAGTGAGCTCAGTTCAGGGAACTGCTAGTGGTTAAGTCTTCCTGAAACAAGGGGCCCACAAAGGGAAGCAAGAGAAAATCAAACTGGGAAGGCTGTTGGGAGTCAAATTGTGGCAGACACAAAATGAGGGCATCACTACAGTCACCACAAATCTAAGGCGGGGCAGGGACCTGTGGGCCTGTGCCTGTGCAGGCTGATGTTAGCAGCCAGGGGGAGGGTGGATTGGATGGGGATGCTCTGTCTCCCCAGTAATCATCCCCTCTGCCTGGAATGATCTCCCCCCTCAGCTCCCCAACTTTGGCCTCTCCAACCTCCTTCCAGACTCAGCTCACAGCCTCCTGAAGGAGGCCTTTCTCTGCTTCCTGTCCCCCACACCTTCCTTCTGAGATGCCCTCCCATTGACACAATACTTCCTTTCATATGCATATGTTCACTGCCCAAGGCAGGGACATGGTTTTGACTTTGTCTTTTGCCTCTGTTTGTATCCCAGGCTGGTCCTCTCTGACAGCCAAGGACAAACAAAAATAATAGCCATAAATAACCACATGCCAGGCACTGTGCTGAGCCCCAGGGATACAAAAAAAGGCAAAAGACTGTCCTTGCCCTCAGGGAATATCCATTCTGAAGGGGAGACCACGGGCAAACAACCATGTATATACAAGCTCTGGGCAGGACCAACACCAGGTGATTTGGGCAGGGGATGCACAAAGAGCTGGGGATCAAGGAGGGTGGTTCCTGGGCCATAGCAATCCATCCAGAAATTGTAAGGAGGGAGAAAGCATGGATATACTGTAAGAGACCAGGAGAGCCCATTTTTTAAAAATAGGGGAGACCTGAGCAATTTGCATTAAGTAGAAATGGAGTCTCAGCTGATACTGAGGGACTAAAAATGAGTGTGGGGGAGATGGGATAAGTCCCTGGAGGAGATGGAAAGAGGGGTCAAAAGGAAGGCCTTGGCCAACAGGAGAGCTATCTCTCTCTTAGAAACCAGAGCATGGAAGGAGTCAATGTGAGGGGAAGGAGACAAATTTCATGGGGTGTACATGAAGAAGAGGGAAGAGGGCCAGCACCCAAAAAAGGGAAAACTTCTAGCCCCCAGTCTCCCCTATATCTAGGCCTCCGACTTCTACGAAGCTAAGAGATGGAACATATGGTGTGTTTGGTCCCCACAGACCCTAGAAGACCAGTGATGGGCTAGGAGGCGCCAGTCCCGGGAGAGCTGCAGGCGGAACATTCAATGACCACAGTCCCCAACACCGTGACCAGTTCTGGCTGAGCTGACTTTCCTCCAGACACAAAACTTTGAGGTTTGACATAGGTTTCCCCCCTGAGCCTGCCACGGGCCATTGAAGTAGGCCACACAGGCACTGATTTCCTGATTTTAGAGAAGAGGAAATAGGTTAAGAGAGAGAAATGGATTTTCCCAACAGCTCGTAGGTAGGAGCAGACTGCAGAGCTGGGCATGATGATCCAGGCATGTCTGACTTCAATTCAGCCTCGGACCCTTCCTAGCTGCGTGACCCTAAGCAAGTCACTCAACCTCTGTTTGCCTCAGTTTGCTCATCTGTTAAATTAAATTAAATTCAAAAAGCCTGCCTCCCAGGGTTGTTGTGAAGATCCAATGAAATAATATTTCTAAAGTGCTTTGAAAACTCTAAAATGCTGTTTGAATGCTACCACCCCCATCACCACTACCACCACTGCTGCTGCTGCTACAGCTGCTGCTGCTGCTACAGCTGCTGCTGCTACTCCTACTGCTACTACTGCTATAAGTACTACTGCTACTACTACTGTAACTACTGCCATTACCACTACTACTGCTGCAGCTGCTACAACTATCATTGTTACTACTACTATTAATACCACTACTACTACTACCACCACCGTCATCACCACCACCACCACTACCACCGGTCTTCCTCTACCTTGGCTGCTTCTCTGGGGATTTGCTCTCTAATCCTTTGGGATTCCCTCATTGGAAACTGACGAGAATGACTTGTGACTTGAGAGACCCAACCAGTGGGGCTGAGGCCATTGGCCCCAGGTGTGGGCAGCAGGCCAGGGGCTCAGAAGGCAAGAACTGCCAGAGATGCCTTCTCCTGGTTCCCCTTAACAACCTTCTCAAAGGGCTCACTCCCTCCAGGGAAGCAAGTAAGATGAAGAGGAGGAAAGCGCTATATGCCCACGTTTAGCATGGGAGCAGTCGGACCACTGAGCCAGGGAGGTAGGCAGAAGCTCCCTGGAATGATCTTTAGAAGGATGGGTGAAGTCTGGGAGGAGTGCTCTGATCAGTGAGAGGCCAGCACCAAAGTCCAGGCAGAGCTGGGAAGGAAAGACAGTGGAGAGTGCTACTGGAAGATGAACAGAGGCCAGCCTCCCTGGAATGCAGGTGGCCTTATCCTCCAGAGCGCCAAGCTCTCTCTCACAAAGGGCTTAGGCTCAGCCTTGCAGAAAGGGAAACTAAAAGTGGGGAGGGGACCTCATTTGCAACTATTTTTTGAACAGCATGCAAATCCATCTTCATTGGAAGAGTAAGGTCTCCCCCTTCTGGCGAGGTTGTAGATTTATTTTTAACAGAGAGCATGGCAAAGTGGGCTCCCTGGGCAAGCACAGGATTTCAGGCAAAGGTTCCTTAGATATCAGAGTATCAGAGTCTGGGACCTGGAAGGGCCTCAAGGACTCATCTAGTCTGACAATTTTTTCAGTATCTGGGATGTCGAGCATCGAGATGACCAGCCAGCTTCTGAATCCAGGATTGCTCACAGGACCCTCCCTTCTTCTTGAAAGAAGCTGAGCCTTTGGGTGATTGAATCATTCAAAGTTCATCTGGGTTGGGACTGTCTTCAGATCATGAGAGGGAAAACTGGGAGAGGTCTTAGAAATCATTTCCCCCATCCATGCACCATTATTTGCAGCAGGATTATTTTGCTTGGCAGCACGGTCAGGGGGCTTCTTTCAAATGTTGTCTAAGAGTTTCATTTCTTCCTTTGGAGAGTGTTTATTCATATCTTTAGACCACTTATCTATTGGAGAATGGCTTGTAGTATTATCTATTGTTATTAGTTGTACAGATAGCTTATATACCTTAGCTAAGAGAGTTAATACACTTCTTTTCTGTCAGTCAATCGCTTCTCTTGTTATCCTGGATTCCTTCATTTTATTGGGATCTCTCTTCTAACCAATTATCCAAATGCCACTTCCGGGAAGTCTTCCCTGATCAGTATTGCAAGAATAACCTGCCCCCTCAGATGGCATAGAGTGCTGAGTTTGGGCTACTTCAGTACACAGCACGCAATAGTGTGTATTTCTACTCTCTTGGTCGGTCTTCCATCCTTACTGGACTTAAAATGAGGAGAGGGGCAGTGTCTGACCTCAGTTCTGTGTCTCCCTAGCCCAGGACTTTATGACTGAGCAAATCCCTTCTCCTTCATCAGACTCGGTTTCTTCTTCTGTAAAATGCTGGCGGTGCTGAGTCTGGAGTCAGGATGACCTGAGTTCAAGTTGAAACTTAAACATTTACTAGCTGTCAGTTAATGTTCGCCTCAATCTCATCATCTGTAAAATGAAAATAATAGCAGCTTTCTCCCAAGACTGTTGTGAGCATCAAATGAAAGAGTATTTGTAGAGCACTTAGTACACAGTAGGTCCTTCATAAATGCTTGTGCCTTCACCCATCCCCTTCCATGGTACCTGTTTGCTTCCAGCTCAAACATCTCGTGAAGTCTGAGAAACATTGTCTATATCAGTTTTGAAGTACAAGAATTGGCCAGCAGGAGGAGATCTTGACCTAGCTCAGTGCCCATCCCCACCTGCCTGGCTCTAGGGTCCTGAGGGGCCAAGGCAGCTGACAGGGAGTCTTGTTGTCTTCCTTTTGTCCAACGCTTGTTGACCTAAGCTTCCTAACCAGTCCACGGTTAACCACACTTTCTCCCAGAAAGAGGAGAAGATGTGGCTACACATGGGCCCCCCTCAACCCTGAATGGACTTGCAGGAGCCTCAAGTCAGAAAAGAAATAGCATTGCTAAGCTTGGGCTCTCATTTCACCAGATTCAGATGCAGCTGCCCCATAACAGCCCGACTGGTCACCTGCTGTCACCTTATTTTGTGGGCATGGATGTAACCTTGCCCCCACCCTGCCTCACTCTGGGTCTAGTGTTGATACTAAGAGCAGAGAAAGACAGCTGTGGGAAGGGCAGTTTCTTGCCCTGACTTTCCAGGGACTGGGGGATGTTGAGGGACATGGAATGGTCAATTGAAAAGGGAATAATTTTGAAGATGGACCTATGCTCATGGAAAAGAATACCAGAGCCTTTTAAAGACTGGCAGTAGACTAGACAAGTCTGGGATCTGAGCAGCGTCTCCTTGGTAAGCTCTGACAAGGAGAGGCCAGGGAGCTTCCCCTATCCTTGGGCTGTGATGCCTTCAAGGTCTCTGTATTCCTCCTAGTATGTCTGGGAAGCTCCAGGAGGAGAGGCCAATAATCTGAGGAAGAGGCCACTCCACTTTCATTTTAGGGAAAGAAGTCACCCCAAAGCAAGGAATGTCTGAGAAAGCAGCTTTGGGATCATCGTAGCAGGTAACCCCACTGCCCCCCAAGCTGGCTTGGGAAGAAGAGTTCATGGGCTCTGCCCAGCAAAGGAGCCAACAAAATGTGAACAACTATACACTGAAATCGAAATGCCTGATGTTGGAGAAGGAGAAGAAAGGGGAAAGGCAGAACTGAAGGGGGAAAACTTGCCAGGAACAGCGGGCAGAAAGGAAGAGAAACAAAGGGGAAGTGGTCCGTGAAGGTGCCAGGCTTAGACCTGTCCTCTAGGAAAATCACTGTAGTGACTGAACAGAGGATGAAGTCAAGGCAGGCTGACCCCCAGCAGCCATCACTGGCTCTAGGTGTGAGGTAAGGAGGGCCTGGACCAGGTGCGGGCAGGGCAGAGAAGAGGGGGTGCATCAGAGAGGTGCTACACAAGTACAAATCAAGAGGTCTTGGCAAGAGCTTAGAAATGGAAGGGGGTGGCGAGACATGGAGAGGTTGTGAACCTGAGGAACTGATGGTGCTGTCCTCTATAGTAATAGGGAAGATGGGGGGCAAGTAGGCAAAAATGACGAGTTCAAAATTTGACTGTGTTGAGGGGAAGATGTGTACTGGATATCCAGTTTGATGTGTCTAATAGGCAGACTAATAGGAGGTGTGAGTGGAGGTCAGGAGAGATGTTAGGACTGGATAAGCAGATTTGAGACTCATCAGCATAGAGATAACCATTAAAGCCATGGGAGATGATGAGATCACCCAACGTAGCCCCTTAGAGAGAAGAGATCAGACCCCAGGGCAGAGCCTGGGGGACTCCCAGACTTAGTGGATGTGACTCCAAAGGATGAGGCTACAAAGAAAGCCTGCTAGGATAAAGGAGATCCAGACAGAGCAGAGTCCTGAAGCCCTGGATAGGGGAGAGTGGCATTTAGGGTTAGAGTTAGGGTGGGGGTCCAAAGGGGAGGAGGATCTTTTAAAGGTTTGGGTTTGGTAACCACTGAAGTCCAGATAACTTACAGGCACCAGTGTGAAGGAAAAGTGAAGAAAAGGGCCACTTCAAGCTCTGAGGAAATTCTGCCATACCATCATGGCCCACATGAGTGTTAACAGGTGAGAGGCAGGGGAGGGGACTGTAAGCCTTGCTAAAATATAGGTAAGCCCTAGGTCACTGCTCTATACCCCAGAAACTGCCCTTCCCACAGCTGCCTTTCTCTGCTCTTTTATTTCTCCTGGACTCAACAAGTGGTCTAGTAGATAGAGCTCTGAACCTGGAGATGGGAAGACCTGAGTTCCAATCTGGCCTCACACACTAGCTGTGCGACCCTGGGCAAGTCACTTCACCACTGTATACCTCAGTTTCCTTACTTGTAAAATGGCAATGATAAGAGTACCTACCTCACAGCACTGTTTAAATGATCAAATGAGATGATGTTTATAAAGCATCTGACTCAGGGCTTGGTAGGAGCTTAATAAATGCTTGTTCCTTCCTTTCCCACCTCCTACACAAGGTCTCTCCTGACTCCCCCCTCTCCATCTGTACCAGTTTTTACCTTTACCCCTGCATTCTTTTGGATCTTACTTATCTTGATTCATCATTGGGATGCAAATTCCTTAAGGATACCTCTGCTCTGGTCTGCTATAACCCTGGTGATGACTTTACAAGTCATCATGGATAGCATGCTGCAATCTGCTTGGTCCCACAACATTTGTCCATTACTGCAATGCTGATCTCCTGAGATTTTTGTGTGTGATGTTCACAGCCAAAGGGCATACCCAGAGGACGTTGGTATTAAAGAGATGGGCTTTTGCCAAAAAGCATTTATGGATGGTTTCCCAAAAATGATCCAGCCCCATCTCCCCCAGATCAATTCTGGATCCAGTTGAGAGCCATTGCCGTAGCCTGTCTAAGATGGAGTCCCTGATGCACTCACTCAGTGGGCTGCCCACCTAGCCTGTGCCCTTCACTCACTTTCCTTGATCAGGAATAGGGAGAGGGAGAGGGGCCATTAGTATCTCCCCTGCAAAGGAGATCCCTGCCATTGGGACCAGAGTTAGATAGAAGAATGCAAATGTCCCTGCAACCCTACCCATCATTTCTTCCCCCTGAGCTTGGAATAAATAAAAAGGAGTCAGAATTGGACCAGTTACCTATAAACAGAAACATTTTTTACATAATTCTGGAGCATAGAACAACCCATTTTTTCCTCCTCTTTCCCCATGCTGATCTTGCTTCCTCTATGATTGGGAATGGTGACTGTGATGATGGAAGGACCAGACCACTGCCCCCCTACCTCCGGGGTTGGATTCAAATGGACACAACCTCAGCTCCTCGTGTTTCCCAGAGGCCACTGCTCTGACTGGCCCTCCCTTTGACTTCTGTTGTTGTTCCATCATTGCAGTCATGTCTGACTTGCTGTGACCCCACTTTGGGTTTTCTTGGCAAAGATACTGGAGTAGCTTGCCATTTCTTTCTCTAGTTCATTTTACCAAGGAGGAAATTGAAGCAAACAGGATTAAATGACTTGTCCAAAGTCACACAGCTAGTAAGTGTCTAAGGTCAAATTTGAACTCAGGTCTTCTTGACTGCACTGCACTATCCACTACAGCGCCACCTAGCTGCCCCACTTTACCTATGGACAAGCCATAGAGCTTCATTTCAGCAATCCAGTCCATAACTTAGGCACTGATTAGGGAGATAGTGAGCTCATTAAAGAATCCCATCCCGTTAACTACTGGCTGTCACTTCTAGTTACTAACCGGTAGATCTAAAGGGTAGATATAGTCTCCACATTTCTCTGGTCGCCCTGTCTAGAGTTTCATTTTCCTTGAAGAAGGGGCCAGATTCTTTTCTCCTTCTTTGTCTCAAATAAGATCGAAGGACAGGATGCAGCATCCATGATCACATCATGGTTCATGTTTCTAAGCTGGATCCTTCTGGTCTGATGATTGATGTAATAACGGACCCACCACATGGTCTTAGGTCACTTTCTAGCCCACTGGGCATTCTCTCATCCAGAATCTCTTTGGATCCTCACAATGACTCTGCTGTGAGGAGGAGGTGGGGGGAAGTGATATTTATATTTCTATTTTCCACACTAGGAGATAGAATTAGAGAAGAAAAGAAATTGACCTGAGGTCACTTGGAACACTGGAAAGTATCTAGATTCTTGATGTATGTTATCTCATTCAAATAGTCCATTTACCAAGAGAAACTGAGACCCAGAGAGGAAAGGTGACTTGTCTCCCAGCAATAATAATAACCACTCACACTCCTAATACACACTAGGTTTACATTGTCCCAAAAAGTGTCAAAGCCAAGCCAAGGAGCCTGAAATAGTGTGACATTGATTGTAACTTCACAGGATTGGGTCTGTGTGGCAAACGTTTAAGAGGCTTTTCATTTCCTCCTATACTTTGCTTGGGATTAGAATATGCCAGGAAAGGGGAGGTAAATCAGCAATTCATTTCTGGCCCAAACTGTGAGCTTTCCTCTAGGTATGGTCCATCTGAGATATTTACATGCCTTCCACTAAACAACAATTTATTTATTTGTTAAAAGAACCATTGAAGACCATTAACCAGTGCGATAATAATAAAGTTCAACTTATTACAGAAATCAAACACCTAAGCAGAATTTGATATCTTTCTCACTTATTTTAGAAGAAGGGTATTTTCCTTCAGGGTATGGGGATTGATCTAGAAACAAATGTTTCTGAAGGCAATCCTTTTCGTCATGTAACATTCTTTGTGATCCCATTTTGGGTTTTCTGGGCAAAGATAATGGAGTGGTTTGCCATTTCCTTCTCCAACTCATTTTACAGATGAGGAAACTGAGGCAAACAGGGTGAAGTGATTGCCAGTAAGTGTCTGGATTTGAACTCAAAGATGAGTCTTCCTGATTCCAAGCCCAGTGCTCTATCCACTATACCACCTAGCTCCTGATAGTATGGAAGAGGCAAGGAACCTTGCTTCTGGGACAGTTGTGAGGCTGTTTTATGGAAGTGTGTTGGTGAGATTTTGGAGCAGGCAGACACTTGACTCTGATCTGCTAACCATGTGTTGGGTAGTCCCTTTGATTAGCTACAGTTGTGAAACCAGTCTCATTCTCTTTGACAGCTCAAACTCTATGGATGTCTTTGCTTCCTTCCTGGACAGTGTCTGGTGAGAGACAGTGATGTAAAGAGATCTTGGCCTGGGCTTTCTCCCCTCTAAAGGCATGTGGAAAACTGGACTCAGTTCCTTCCCTCCATCAGCAATTTTTCTTTCCCATTTTAGGTGAAGAAGATTAATCAAGAGGCCCTGACCTCATGCATTTTCAAAGGTCAGGAGAGCAAGCTTCCAGGAGGTTAGGATTTAGAGTCCTTACTGGGTTTTGTAGCTAACTCAGCATTAATATCCTGAGAAGAGAGGAGCGACCTTTGAGACCCATGTCAGAGGAAGCTGAGATAAATATTCAAGCAGCAATGAAGCTGTCTTTGGACATCACCAAGGATAAGCAGGAATAGAGGGAAGTTTGAACCCACCCTCCCCAGTCACCCAGTGAGGTCAAAGAGAGTGCCCTCGGGTGTAGAGGCGGTGTCTATACTTCTATTCTACAAGTCACTGACCTTTCTTAAAAGGAAGCTGATTCTTCCATGGAGCTGAAGTCCTTCTCACTGCTGGTGAGGACTTGAGCTGAGGGTATTAACAATATGTACAAATCCACAAGCCCCTGAAACTAGAGGGGGAAGAAGAGGCAGACAGTGCTTCCTACATCTGGCATTTATGATTAGCCTCAGCACATTCTCAGGTTTGGGATTCTTGCAATGAGAGGATAGCCACCCACAGGTGTCTATATTCCACCATCCACCCTTGCTGCTGTCTTCTGTTTAAATATTTTTATTTAGCTGCAGAGCTGCCTGTACATTTCTATCTGTATGTGTGGTTCTAGAGAGTTCTCTTTCTCTTTCCTCATAGGAGATGGGCTACAATGATCAGAATTATCTTGAGAGTTTCTGATTCTTCTTAGACTGACTCCTGACAGAATGTTATGTCATGAGATCCAACTTTATCTATTCCCCACCCTTCTGACTCCACTCTCCCAGAACTTAGGGTTCATATCAGCTTCATACCCAGCTTTCCTCTCCTCTATAAAAAACTCTAAGGTGAAGGTATCTCTTTCCCCAAGTTGGCTACCATGCCTATTTTCATAACCAATTCCTTCTTGATAATCTGAACTGAATCCAAAACAACAATAGGTTTCCTCACTTCACCACCACTCCCTTTTAAAGAATAAAATTGTCTCCAAGGTAAACTAATAACTTGTGAATATCTCTGCTTTCAACAGAATGAGAGAGCTCCCGAAGAACAGAGCCCCTCCATCACCACCATGTGAGCCTTATTTCCCAAATCCTTCATCACTGTCTTCCATCTGTACATGAGATCTATAGAATACTTCATGACACTTTCATTTCTATTGCTTGTCATTCCAACATTTTCCACAAGGTTCCTTTCCCTCACTAATTTCTGTATTTCCTCATATATATAATATATATATATATATATATATATATCTTCAGACATAGTGCTACTTCATCTCACACAGTCTTTTATTAAATTACGTACACATATATCAAAATCAAAAAAGATATAATACATATATCTATATCTATGTGAATATTTTTATCTCTGTATACCCCTAAAGATAGAAAGAGGTATCTTCCATAATCACATTCTAGCCCCAGGGCCTAGATTCAGTGATGAGTAGGAAGTCTAATGTGCCTCCTTGTAACAGAAGCTTCAGGTTATCTTCCTCACTATAGTTACTTTGTACATTTCAGGATAAACATCTGAGGCCATGTTTGATCTCCAGGTCTAGTCTTGAATTCTGTCTCCTGTATATCACTAAGCATTTTTGCCGTTTGTCTTATGTTCCAGTTGTTATTTTCTATGTTATATAGCTCAGGAGAGAGACAGACAGAGAGGGAGCATGAAGGAGAGAGAGACAGATAGAGACAGACAGAGAGAGAGAGACAGAGAGACAGAGAAACAGAGAGAGACAGAGATACAGAGAGAAAGAGAGAGACAGAGAGAGAGCAGAGACAGAGAGGGAGACAGGGAGACTGAGACAGAGAGAAACAGAGAGACAGAGAGAGGCAGAGGGAAAGACAGAGAGACAGAGACAGAGAGACACACAGATAGACAGAGACAGAGAGAGAAAGAAAGAGATAGAGACAGAGACAGAGGGAAAGACAGAGACAGAGAGAGACAGAGACAGAGAGACAGACAGAAAAAGCAGGAGGGAGAGACAGGGAGAGAGACAGAGAGAGAGACAGAGACAGAGAGAGGCACAGAGAGAGAGAGAGAGAGAGAGAGAGAGAGAGAGAGAGAGAGAGAGAGAGAGCAGGAGGGACAGGGAAAGAGACAGCGAGAGACACACACAGAGAGAGACAGAGAGTCAGAGAGAGAAAGACAGAGACAGACAAAGACAGAGAGAGAGATTTCTTTTATATACACATACATGTATATACACTTATATAGGTACTTTTTGTTGTCTTTCTCTCCTTTCAGTTTAAGACCTTGTTAAAGATTTCAAGACCCCAGACAAATAAGTATTCTATTAGCCCCCAGTTAGGTGTCCTTCTCTACATGGAGGAAATGTGTCCAAAGGGATAAGTGTTCTCTAAGAAAGGTCACAGCAAGCACATTGCCCAGTAGGTTTTTGTCTCTAGCACGGCCCAGAGTAGAATGCAGATGTGATGTAGGACTTAAGAGTAGCACGGGGCTTGGAGAAGAAAGGGAAAGGAAGGACATCTAGGGCCTTAACACAACCAGACGTCCTCTGCAATTTGTCAGTATTAGATTCACAATAGTCAGGAAGGCCACCTTGGGCAATAACCATTGGTCCATTGGAGCACTGAACCCTTTTCCTTGGGGGAGGTGGGGAGTTATAGGAAGAAACAATGCATGAGTCAGACTGATATAGTGTGGAGTTAAGGGCTAAAGGACCATGGGGTCACCACCTTGACATTCTGTTGGTCCAAGTAACTGTGATAAAGAAAATCCCTGAAACCATCTACATTTTCCGCAGTCTCTATGACAATCTGGAGTGAACTACCTGCTGGTGTCTCACTAAGCAAAGGAACTTTAGACTTATCTCTCTCCTCTATAGACAGAGAGATCAAAGAAGGAGGAAACCAATTTCTGTCAGTAGAATTGATTCTGCTTGGAAGACAGAAGTTTTTTGTGTACATGAAGAGATAAAGCATTTACAAAGTTAGTTCTCTCTGATGTTGAGATATTACTTTGCATCTCCCCTTTGCTACTGAAAGTGGTTGCTTTCACCATCCTAAGCGGCTGATCTGATCTGTGAATAATCCAAGAGGAAGTGGAGATACCTGAGCAGGATGGAGGCATTCATTCCCTCAGATTAGATCCTGGGGATGAGAGGGTCTGCACCCCCGGTGTATTTTGGAGAAGAGGAGGGCTATAACCTATTACAGATCATTTTAAGTGGTGGGCTAGAGTTCCAAATCCTTTTCTGAGGCATCACCTTCTTCACCAATTCTTTACTTTCCGAGTCTGCCCCTCTCTCCCGAAGCCCCCAACTTCAATCTTCAGTATTGATGAAAAATATCACCTGGGCCCCTTGGGGGTCTCAGGTTCTTGCTCAGGTTTTCCTAATCCCCAGAAATGCTCTCGATTCCTTCCTTCTGGCTGTATTATATTTCCACAAATGAATCACCTATGTGACTAGTTAGAGCTTTTCAGGTTTGGCAAGACTTAGGAGCTCCATCACATTTCAGAAATATGTTTGTGAAAGAAAACAGACCTTTCTATTGTTGTGAGGTTGACAAACAGCTGCCTCAGTCCCCCTCAGCAAAGGGCTATTCATCTCCTTCTCTCTGGAGCCTCACTAGCTAATTTCTCTGGTCTTGCCAATTGTGGATTTATATGTAAATGCTTCCTCCTTGTTGGACTCACCTCTGTCCTGTAGGTAGAAAGCTTCCAAACTATTCCTCAGTTCCAAGTTTTGAGTCCTCTGTCATTCTTGTGGATAACTGACCTAACAAATTCTTGTGGTGATGCACCAGCTGTCCTCTACTATTTATTTTAACAGTCTTCTGAGCCTGATTTTCTTGGTGTCTTTCCTTAGGAGACGGAGTTAGCCCTTGGGAGCAGTGTTGGTGTAGTAAGCTGAAGTCAATGACCAACCTCTTTTATCTCAAAGATCTGCTTTGGAAGCCTCCTCCAGCCTTCCCACTCATTCCTCTCATCATCTGACCATCTCTAGAACATCCCTGATGAGAATCATCATGGTATCCTAGGGATTCAGGCTGGGCAGGAATGGAGGTACCATCTCCTCTACTCCTCCTTCTTTCCCACATGAGGAAACTAAACTTCCCAGAAAAAGGAAGTCATGTCATTTTAACAGCAGTGCCAATCTCTAGAGCACTTTAAAGTTAGAAAGTATATTTCCCCCCAACTCTATAACACAGGTATCATTACTCCCATTTTGAAGATGAAAAAATGGAGTCTCCATGTGAGGGAATGATCTGATTATTTACTGCATGGAAAATTCAGGAGTTGAGGCCAGTTCTTCTGACGAGTGATCTCTCCTCATGCTGAGTGTTTGGCATGCTCTAACACCAGACATGAAGTCCCCCTTGTCCCCGAATGGCGAAAAGCCACACAAGGTACGTGGGCCATGGGGAGGCAAAGCATCATACATGTAGAGCTGGAAAAGACTTTAGAGGTCATCTCAGTATCTCCCCATTTTGCAGATGTGGAAACTGAGGGAGAGGTTAAATTGTTTGTCCCAGATCACACAGGTAGCAAGTTTCCAAGGTGCAATTTGACCTGAGTTCTCTGACTCCAACAGTCTTTCCACTGTGTCCTATGGCATTCTTTGCGGGGGCTGCCAAGGCTGTCAATGGTGCAACACTCAGACTACCATTTCTGAATGACGTTAAGTGAAGCAATAAGGAAGTGAGAGGCAGATGAAAGCCGCCGGCTTGTGTGAAAGCAGAGAACAGCTCCATTTGTCCAGGTGGCCTGATGCATGGAGAGCCAGTATCACATTGCTACTTCAAGTAGAAAAAACCCAGGTTTTATTTTCCTGAAATAGATCCCTACAGGTTCAGAAAGTATCAACATCTGTGTTGTTTCCCTCTAACTTTTTTCTGATTCTCCCTAAGGGCTTGCCCTCTGAGGACTGGCTTCTTTAGACAGTCATGGGCAGAGTGGTGGCAATCCCTATTAGGTGAGGTCACAGGAGCCCACCTTTGTTAGCTCTTTTGCCCCCTCATCTAGGTGGGGAGGAAGCTGAGAGCAGCCACATATGCTGCAGAGCATTGTAAAGACAGCCTAGATCCGCCCATTTTCTCTGGGACACAGGGTCCTTCTCCCATCCACTAGGGGTACAGACCTGCTCTAGTCTATACTGGATCAGATTTCTCTTTCCTTTTCAAAAAGAAATCTTCCTTTGATAGGATCTCAGCTCAAATTGTATGAATTTAGCGCAGAGTATCAGAAAGTAAGTTTCCAAAGGGTATTTTTTTCCTGTAGCATTCATATTTAAATGCCATTTTATAAACCACTTCTCTCTCTTGGAGACTATCGTAAGCATTCTCAGAAACCCTAGAAATCCGCAGGGAATTGGGGCCAAGTCAAAAGGGATTTACCCCCTCCTGTCTTCTCTTTCTTCTACCACCTTGTACGTATGTATTTCAGCTGACTCTCTACCTCCCCTGCCATACATCCCTACACCCACCAAAATAAACACAATGCAGAAAAATGTACATATACACAGACAAGGCATTTGTGGAATCCCTACCAGAGTTGGCCTCCAAATTTGTAGAATTCCTTAAGTGGGTGTGATGCCGGCCCAGGCTTCCATAGTTTTACATTCTTTGTTGTGCACTTAGCCTGGATTGTCAAACTTTTCCCTGCACAGTGGTACTCCATAATTCATGTGCAGACAAGGGGGTGTCAACATGTAGGATGTGGGTCCTACCAATACTGGATGCCATCTTATCAACCATGAGTTAGTGAGGAATGAACAGGCAGCTCTAGGGCCAGAATCAGGACCAAGAGGAGGAAGCTACAGAGAGATCAAGTTCTATTCAATATCGGAATGACCTGTGCTCACTTCTCTGAACCTCAATTTCTACATCTGTAAAATGAGGACAATTGTATTTGCATGACCTCCTGCTCCATGAGGTTGGTAAGAGGAATATATTTTATAGATTTGGGAGATGCCATGGTTATCATTACTGCAAGATGCTTCATAGGAACTCACAGAAAAATCCCACAGGAAACAGATCCTTGAAAATGAAGATGGACAATTTCAAAGTCTCTTTAACGTCATTTGTACATCTACCAATACATGGGCCAGCCTGCTGTTGACCCTGGTTCATTTCTAATAATTCCAAAGTTTCCTCTGTGCTTTTCTTCGATGTTTATTAGAGAAGACCAAATGGCAAACACTCATAGGCTTTTTTGAAATCTAAATAAACTAACAAAGGCATCATAGCATTTGCTGTGTTGTAAGGATGAAAATGAAGAGACAATGTTGAAGAAAAATTTATAGGACAAGAATGACTGAAGACTCTCTGATTTCAGGAGTTAAAAAAAATTGTTGACTAAGAAGAGACTGCCATTTCATATCTGTGGTGGATGGAATTGTCCTCTATTCCAGTAGACCAAGGCTCTTATCTTAGCCTGAGGGGGTGCATGAACTTGAATAGGGGTGGGGGGGTTGGGAACAGGAAATTACATCTTTATTTTTATTAACCTCTCGTGGAAATGCAGTGTTTCCTTCAATTATTTAAATTCACAATTCTAAGGAGGTCCATTAACATAGGCTTCATGGGAATGACCACTAATGGGGTCCAGGACACACAAAAAAGTCAAGAACCCTGTTGAACTGTGTGCAGAAGCACAGACTGTTAGGGGTGAAAGGTACCTCAACAGTGCAAACATCCCCAGTGGAATGCCTTCTGTTTACAGAAAACCAAAGTCAGGGAACATCCCCACTTCCCTAGGGAGCCCATGAGAAGTTTTAGTCTAATTGTCAGGAAGAGTTTCCTGACATCTGTTCTCAATATGTCCTCTCTGAAGCTTCCGCTGTTTCTTCTGGTTCTACCCTGTGGACCCCAGCAGGGCAAGATTAAGCTCTCCTCTCTGTCAGAGTCCATGAAGTACCTGCAGACAACTTTCATGTGTCTCTAAGTCAGGTCCCCATTTCCTGCAATTAGTCCTAGGATGATCTGCTCTCCAGTCCTCCCCCCTACCCTGATCACATGGTCAAGACTTGGTCATGGATTAGATAGAGTTCAGATTTGGACCTATGTCATCCTAGCACCAAGACCAACACTCACTACCCCATGATGCTTACCAGACAGTCTTAGACATTCTGAGAAATCTTTGTAGCTTGCAATGCTAATAATGATTATGTCATATCAAAATAATAGTTATAATGTAAATCAATGGTTATAAGCACGACATATAATGCCATTTATTATACTGGAAATACACAGAAGAAAGGAGAATGGAGATGCCCTTAGGTAACTGCCGAGTTCATCTTCCAGACTGTCACTCTGTTTCTCTGTCTGTGTGTGTGTTTGTGTGTGTCTGTCTGTCTCTGTGTGTCTCTGTCTCAGCTGTGTGTGTATCTCTGTCTTTCTCTCGGTATCTCTGTCTCTCTGTCCTTCTGTCTCTCTGTCTCAGTCTGTGTATGTGTCTGTCTCTGTGTAGCTCTTTCTGTGTTTCTCTATCTCTCTGTCTCTCTGTGTGTGTCTCTATCTCTCTGTCTCTCTGTGTGTGTCTCTATCTCTCTCTCCTTCTCTCCCTCCCTCCCTCCAGTTTCATGAGCTGTAAAATAAAAGATCTGGATTTGATGGAAAGGTTTCTGAGGGCCTTCCAGTCCTATGATGTCAATGCCTCTAAAACTCTTCTGATAACCATGTTCTTTCTCTTCCCCTTGCCCCCCACAACTCACTTGCACTGCACAGTGTTCCAAGGCATGGAGCGTGGGACCTCACTGCGGCTGACAAGCTTCTCCACCCCTGTGTCCTCAGTTGTGTAGTCTCTGAACTGTGGGCATGTATCCTGCCCTCTCCCACCCCCCATACTCTCCACCCCCCAACTCCCCCACCCCCATTCTTTTCTCTAATCCAGGCTCCCTTGAGTTAGGTTGTAATTATCAACCAAAGGCTGGCTCATCTCTTTCTTTTCATCCCCTAGTTCAGTATAACACACAGCCCTGCCATCCACCCCAGACTCTGGCTGGATCTTCCCCCACCCAGAACATGACCAGCCACATCCAAAACACACACACCTGCAGGACACACAGCTGAACCTCCTGCTATAGCCCACAAGGCTGTAAGGCACCCTGACCTGCTGAGAGATCAGAGCCTGTCGAGGGAATAGAATGGCAGGTAAGCTCCATCATTAGGCATCAAATAGCCATTATCTGAGCCACCTGGAGAGCACTCTAGGAAACATTCAATCCTCCAGGATCTGCTGATAACAGCAGCCTGACTTAGGACAATTGGAATCTCTTCCTACTCAAAGGATACTGATGATACCTGCTACCCACACAAGTCTAGCTAGCAAGGGGAGGAGACAAAGGCATCCCTGCTTCTCCTGATGAGAAAACTTGGTACAGTGGTCAGGTCTCTGTACCACAATTTGTGTAACCATTCTCAGTCACTGGGCACCTACACAGTGTTTAGTCTGGTATTATGAGACCTTCCTTTTGATATTAAAGCTCTTTGGGAGGTATCTGTCTAGCAGCAGAATCTCTGGGTTAAAGGGTCAGGGTCAGGGGTGTGGAACCTGCAGCCTCCAGGTCACTTGTAGCCTTCTAGGTCCTTGGGTGCAGCCTTTTGACTGAGGCCAGGTTTTTGCAGAACAAATCCTTTAATTTAGGGGATTTGTTCTGTGAAGTTAGGACTCAGTCAAAGGGCCACATGTGCCTGGAGGTTACAGGTTACCCACCCCTGATTCTGGACTTTTTAGTCATTTTCTTTCTTGGCATAATTCCAGTTGGCCGTCCAGGATGATTGGACCCATTCACAGGTCTACCAATAGTTGCGTATTTTTCCTACTTTTGTGTAGACCCACATACTTTGCATCTTTTGCCATCTTTGCCTATATATTTACTAAAACTTCCAAGTTACTTTGATTTGCATTTCTTAGTGTTGATTTGGAGTAATGTTCTAGAGGGCTCTTGATATTACTGTGACATTACTGTCTCCCGATCCTCCTCCTGCCTCTCTGATTACTCTTCAGTGTGCTGTGATGGATCATCACCCACATGATGCCCTCTAACTGGGGAGGCCCCCCCACACCTCTGTCCTGGGCCCTTCCTCTTCTCTCTCTATATGGCATCTCATGGCCACCATGGATTTAATTTTCACCATTATGCAGATAACCCACAGTTGGATGTCTAGTCCTATTCTTTCTCCTGAGCTCCAGTCCCATTTCGCCAACTGCCTCTTGGACATTTCAAACTGGGTCCCATAAGTACCTCAAACTCAACACAATGAAAGGTGATTTAATTAATACTCCTCACAAACCTTCACTTCTCCAAACTTCCTCATATCTGTCCACCATCATCCCAATTACCAACCTCTTCTGAAGTACTTTTTTTCACTACAGGAGGAAGATTACATTTGATAGACCCAAGAATACACAGATAAGTCTTAGAGACAGTTGTTAGGAAAAAGGCCTATCTTCTAATAGCTAGTTCTTTCCAGTAACAAACGGGGTGCCTGATAAAATAGTGAGCTACCCAAGAGTGATGTGTAAGAGAGGGCATGCCTCCCAGCCCTTATGGGATTGGGGGCTTTTGCTATATCTGCATTTGTAAAGTGAGGGAAAGGTGAGGCACATAGAAAAGATCTTGCTCCTTGGGCTTGACTTGCCTTAGTGCCCTTTCTCCAGCTGCCATAAAGTAGTAAGTTTCTGAAATGGAGGGTAGATGACCACTCCATATTCTGACTTAATTTACATTTCATGACCTCGGAAAAAAACCCAATATACATGGCAGCACAAACTCTTCTCTAAGGTGGATAGACAAGAATTTCAACTAGTCAGAAGTCAGATGTAGTAGGTGTGACCCCACCCCCCCAGCAGTGTCCCAAGGTTTAGACTGAGAGAGAAGTCAGAAACAGTGGAGACAACTCCTAAGCACTCCAGAAGAGACTCAGGTATAACAGTCAGCAGCGCAGCATCTGGTGGAGAGATGGCCCAAGTTTGTGGAAGAGCATCTGGAGGAAACCATGTATCAGGCTAAGCAGGGAGATGACCAGACCTAGCCAGTAGAGGCTGTCAGAATAACCAACCAAAACACATTTATTTAGTAGTGCCTGTTAGATGCCAGACACTGTGCCCATAGGAGAAATGTGCACATAGGAGACAGGAGGGAAGCAGGATGGACAAGGGCATGGCGTGGCCATGGGCATCAGAGCTGTGAACGGTCCCTGCATTTGTACACTCTAGCCCTACTACATGTGGAATGATCTACCCATGTGTGCTCTTCACTTGTATGTCCTGGTCACGTGATCCCCTTGTGTGACTTCAACACGTGTCCTGGTCATACATGTTCACTATATGTGATGATTCCACAGAATTTTGGGTCCCCCCACAATTTGAGGGGAACATTTTCTTGTTACTTTTCTTACTATGCCATTTCATTTGATATCTTTGCTTGGAACTAATCACATCCCCTGTCTGATTATTGACAAAGATGCCTTCTAAAATTAGGATCCTATGAACGGGGTGAAATTGTGTCTTGGACAGTTCTGGTTGAAAGATTGTTTTCTATGGATGATCCTTGAAATGGTGCTTATTTCTGTAGAGTTTAAGTTCAGCCATTTGAAGAGTTGGTTTTTTTGGAGGATAAACAATTTATAATTCTAATCAGAATATCAAAAGAAATTTCACCAGTTTGTTCAACCAATCATCATGTGACATTCTTGGGGCTACTCACCATTTCAATTACTGTCTTTTTCATCAAAGCCATCCCTAAATGTAGTGTCTACACCAATTTCTTAAGCCTAATTTGTTCCAAGTACTGTACTCAAGGTGCCTGCTGCCATCTGGTGGTCTCATACTCTAGAAACCAGTCCAGTTCTTTTGGGGACTGAATCAAACTGCAAGATCATTCTACAAACTTTAACACAGAGGGTGAGAAGAGCAACTTCACAGGAATAATTTTACAACAAATAGTAGTAATGTAATATAAAAATATAGCATTAATTATTGTTGCTGTTTTCAAATGATGACAATTATTTTCTTCTCCCATCTCTGTAGCAATATGGAAACACCTGATAAACAGATCCCCAAATGTCCAATGGTCCAATCTTCCATCAGAGAGAAGAGGAAAGTTGACTTGGAGAGTCATGCATTTTCTAAATCACAGAGACCTTGAAGTCCCTCTTATTCCAGACGTACCTGGCCAAAGATCCTTCCTCCAACATTCCTAACAAGTCATAAAGCAAGTACTGAGTACCTTCCTAAAGAGTGGTCATTCAGCCTTTGCTTACCAACTTCCCAAGTGGACCCTGACTACTTCCCATGGCAAGACAATGGGGACTATGCTCATTGTTAGGCTTTTCTGAATCTGTGACAGTTGATTTCTTTTATCCAATACCATTAGTTAATATTATATTAAATTATTATTATTAAAAATTTGTATACCCTTTGTTTTTACATTAATATAGTTTCCAAACTCATCTCTCTCCATTCTCTTACCCAGAAAACCTCTTGTAACAGATAATTTAAAAAAGAGATGAAAAGTAAGGGATTAACCAAAGCTAAGGCATCCACCAAATCTGCCAGTGTTGGAACTACTAACTTCCATTTTAGAAATATGTTCCAGAGCTTTGTCAGTAAACAAAGTCAACCCCACTGTGATTTGTAGCTTCTATTCACTGACCTTTCTTGATAATAATGGAAGCAACCAAGTGGAAAGAGTGACTGGATAGCTGATAGAATGTATAGAGGACTCGAATCAGGAAGACTTGAATTTGAGACTCAGACAGGTATGAGATGTGTAGCCATGGAGAAGTCATGTTTCCTCATCTATACAATGAGGATAATAATAGCACCTACTTCCCAAGGCTGTTGGGAGGATCAAATGAGATATTTGTAGAGCACCTGGCACATAGAAGGTGCATGATAACCATTATTCATAGAGATTTTGTTCCTCTCGTGTTCTGAGTCACATCTCGCATTCTCCACAGTCTTTAAAATGTCAACGACAGGAACACAGCAGCCTCTTCATCAGGTCTCTTAGGATGCAGTGATAGAGCAGGGACTGGTGACCCACATTTGTCGAAGGGCAGGTCCTCTCTGAAGAACTTCCTATTGTGAGTGTCAATGCACCTTTCATCATTTTTGTTCTTTCTTTTGCTGCCTAAAGATATTTCTCCCTGAAAGAGAAAACAAGGTAGTTCATCAATACGTCCTTCCCTCTGCTCTCTGTTCTCACAGACTCATCTCCTCTGAGCGGTGATGCTATCTTTGCTTTACCCTTCTTCACAGCAATTTGAGAAAGCCTCCTTCTTCCTACCACTCCCGCCCCAAGAGGACTAGTGCAGAATAAGTGCTTAGAGATGTTTGTCGAGTGTTGGTATTCAGAGCACTTTGTCACCTGTCCCCCCTCTCCTTCCAGTCTTTGTACACCTTCCTCCCCAACACTCTTCAAGCCAGTGACACCAAGTGAACCACGAACAACACTCTCCATCTCTCTGCTCCAGGCATTTTCTCTGGCCATCCCTCTTTCCTACAATGCTCTCCCTCTTCCATTCCAACTACTGATGCCTAGCTTCCTTTCAGTCCCAATCGAAATTTCAGCATGGGCAGGAAGCCTTCCCGGATGCCTCTTAATTCCAGTGTTTTGTTTCTCATAATTATTTCCCACTTATTCTGTATCTAACTTGCTTTCTATAGATTTGTTTTCGCGCTGTCTCCTCCATTAGATTGTGAGCTTCTTGAGGGAAGGGACCAAGTTTTACCTCTTCTTGTATCCCCAGGACTCGGCACAGTGCCTGGCACATAGTAGGCACTTAATAAATTATTGAATTGACTGACTGAGAACTGAGCCACCCCTTCACATTCATCATCTATCACCCTTCTTCCTTACACGTCTTTTCAGTTCCCATATGCTTTATTTCCAGCTCCTTTCTTTATCTCTTTTGTGCTTCTAGGGTTTCTGCTGCTATTCATCACAGCTTCTCCTTAATGCACAAAATTTGTGGATATGTATAGATGCTCTTGTTCTCTTTCCCTCCTTTTTTCGATTTAAACCCTTCAAACATATTAGATTTGCAGTATTCGTGGCAAGTACTTTCTAACCAAGTCCTTGTTAAGCATTTTTCATCCCAGGCTAGGATCATGTCACTAATTTATTTTAAACCATCGTTCAGAAAGCCAAATCCCATTCCCAGATGCCATCTTTGAACCACCTGCTCATTTCCCACATTTGCCTTTCTCTTCTGAAGCCATTGCCTTTGATCATCCACCATAATGAAAACACCGCCTGTGCCCCCAAAGGTTTTTATATTATTGCCTAGTGTGTCATAAGCTTCATTGTCTCAAATCCCCATCTCCTGAGTGGGCTCCCAGACTTCCAATGTCACCCTCTTCTTCACAGGTCACTATGAGGCCAGACTTCAAGGGGCGGTCCTGACCCATCTGACTTTACTGGACCTCTCCCCATCCACTCATACATATTCTGCATAGACTTATTCCTCAGTGGTTAGTTCTCTCCCTTTCCTTGTTAGTCTCTTTATTCCCACCTGCCAAAGGACATATCTCTCTCCTATGACACCTATCCCGTTACTCCTCGATTCCCATCTCCTCAATCCTCCTCCCCCAATGTCCCACCCTTCCAATATCCCCTCTGGAATCTTTGCTCTATAATTCACAAATTTGTTTTCATCTCAAACCATTTCTTTTCATCTTCTAGCTCTCGTTGGAACCTCCTGGTGTCACTTCATCTCTAATCATCCTTTCCAGCACTGGAACTTATGCTATCTGACTCACTAGTCACAATGGGGAAGTCAGAATACTCTTTGCTTCTGTGGCAGGTGAAAGATAAAATGACTAAGAAAACAAAGATTCGAGCTTCCTCGCATACTGATCTCTTGAGCAATGCATGCCAGTTGCCCAATAAATTGGTACCAGTTGTCTTCTCATTTTCGGCACTGAATTTGGAATATAGAGGGAGAGAGATTTTTATATAATAAAATCAATTGGCCAAATAAGGCCAATTAATTAAAAGGAAACAACCAGAATACAACATTAGGTAATCTGATTTCTAATTGGAGAAAAGAACATTTTCCAAGTTGGGAGGAGGAGAGTGAATAGGTGCAATTTTCTGAAATCAGAAAACGAGGTGTCCCCCTTTGCCCAAGTGTCTATGAATGATCAAAGGAATGTGGAAACAAGAAGCAAATGATCAGAACAGGGTCACTTTTCAGATAAGACACGTGGATGCTTGAGATGTAGAATTGTGAGAAAACTCTTGGCATCAACCTTTGGATCTGACTGGGTTCTGGTCAGCGTAACCTCAGCCCTGGGTTAAGGGTCTCTATGCAACCAATGGAGAGGTGGTTCAGCTTCCCAATCACACAGAGCCTTGGCTCAAACAATGTTTTCTCCAAATTCCCACAATTTTCTAGACCAAAGTTTGACTACACCCATAATTGAATAGGAAGGAAACTAAGTCAGCTCCAGAATGGAGTGCCAAGATGGCATCAGGGTGGGTCACTCATTTCCTGCCACCACTTGCTGCTCTAATGCCCTTGATTCCCTCACTCCCCATTGCTATTTCTGGACTCTCCTTCTAACACCATGACTCAGCATTCTATCTTCCTTTGAGGTTCATGCTACCCAAACTGATCCCTGAATCATTATGCCAGTGGCTGCTGTCCACTAACCTCCAGGTCATTCTCCTTCCCTTCTCAGTGAAGTCGGTGGCTGTCTTTATCTGCTCCTCCAAAGGGCACTTCACAAACATTCTGCTGTTCCCTCAGTTATCCTAATTCCCCACTTCCTCAATCTACTGAAGTCTTTGTTACCTACTCCTCCGAGGCAGCTAGGGGGTGCAGTGGATAGAGCAGGAGTCAGGAGGACCTGAGTTCAAATCTCACCTCAGACACTTGACACTCAACTAGCTGTGTGACCTTGGCCAAGTCACTTAACCCCAATTGTCTCATCCTGGGTCATCTCCAGTCATCCTGATGAATATCTGGTCACTGGATTCAGATGACTCTGGAGGAGAGGCTAGTGACCTGCACAGCCCTCCCTCACTCAAAACAAAGTCAAGTGCAAGTCATGTCATCATTTCTGATGGCATGGTCTTCTTCGGCAATGAAGGACGAACACACACCTACTCCTTTACCTAACACTTTTACCTACACTTTACCTAACCTACATGAATAGATGATCATACTCTTGATCTTGCTATAACCCACAAATGTTCCACTTTCGTGAATTTTGAAATTCCTTTACCTGACCATAGTTTTTCATTGTTCCATGTTTCCCTATGCTTTTTTACCCCAATTACGTTCCTCATCCTCACTAGGGCCTTCAGTAACTCCATTTTCTCTGGTCGTCACCCTGGGTGATACTACACTCTCCTCTCTTCTTTGCCAGGACCCCTTGGTAATTCCTCCACCATCCTCCCTTCTTTAACCATGGCTTCCCTTGTTCTTGATCATGCCTGACCAAACCCCAACCCAGGGCCACTTCTTCCATCTGCCTTCTTTGTTGTTCTTCATATGCATCTCAGTGGAACTGGAAAAATCCACCAAACTACATTGATTGGGTCCCATACAAGTTCTTGTTATTCAACTCCAACTGGGCTCTCCTAGCAATGAGGCAAGTCTAATCTTCTCACCTGGGTTCTCTATCCTTCTCACTACAGCAGCTGCTCCAAGCTTTCTCTTTTCTCCTCAAGCCTTCCCCCTTGCCTCTTTCTCCATCCTTTCCCCCAGAGGACCGCCCTTCATACTTCACTGAAAAAAAAAATGAAGCTATTTTTGCAAGCTTCCTCTTCTCTATTTCTCCTTCTCTCATTCTCTGACATGATGTCCAGAGTCTCCTCCATTCCTCTGGACTCTGAGTTTTTACCTTTCTTTGTATCCCCAATGCTTAGTGCACAGTGCATGACACATAATAGATGCTGAATCAATGATTGTTGATTAAATGATTAATCACTTGAGAATCTTGAACCAGGTCTTTGAGATTTCTTCTGTCATTCGCCCCCAGGTGGTTCCAGACATAGCAGGATAGCATGACCAAAGGAACTGAGATTAAAAAGGACAAAACAAAAACAGAAAATTGTTTTTATTTCAATCTGTTTAAAAGTTGAATAAATTCCTTTTGTTTTTTATATCATTCACTTCCCAATCTATTCCATCTCCCCCTCTACTCTTATAACAAAGAACATGAAAGAAAGATGTTTTTATTTTTTTTTTAACAAAAGGCATCAGTACCCCCCTCAATTCTGACAGGATATGCAGTGTGTGAAGCCCATGGTCCCCCACCTCTGCCAAGAAGGGCCATTATTAAGCACCATACTCTCGCACTTCCATGCCCAGTGCTGTAGTCTTTGGGTGTCTTGTGTTCTTGGCTTAGTTTTGTCATCTTGGCTCATTGTTTTGCATCAGTTCATGTGAGTTTCTTCATGTTTGTCATTTCCTACAGAGCAGGAGTATTCCAAGATGTTTTTGGCTACTCTCTGATCAGTGGGCATCAAACAGCCCAATTTGGGGGGAGTGGGTAATAATATAGAAAGGGTTAGAGCCAGAGGCATTTTGGAATCAGATTGAGGGGGGCTCTGAATGCCAGGAGCACCGGAGGTATGGTCAGCAGGGCCACTCACTCTGGGTGGAGTCCCCCCCTTCCCCACCCTCTTTCCCTGGCTTCCTTGAAGATCCAGCCCCTCCCCACGGGTAGGGAACTCCCTGAGATCCCCTTCCCTCCCTACTGGGCGTGGCAGTCCACTACCATTGAGGTTGGAAGAGTCTTGAGGACAAGGACCTTGCAGGACACTCAGCTTGAGCCGCTGCCACGTGGTGCACACGTGTCTGCAAGAGCAGGGAGTATCCAACAGTGACATCGGGGCCTTGAGGTTCAGAGAAGGTGGGAGGTGGATTCTTGGGACTCGGTCCAGCACATTACACTAATGTCTATAATATCTGAAAAGTTTGATATCTAGACGGTTAATTCTTTGTTTCCTTAAAAAATAATGCTTTTCTATTAATATTAATAAATAATAATAAATGAATAAAATAAAAATAGTGCTGAGAGCAAAATTCGTGACCTGGCAGCCAATGCAATCAGCTTCTTTCCCGGCCCCTCCTCCACCAGCACTAGCGCTTTCCCTTGTGGATCACGTGCCGCTGATCCAGTCACTCTCGCAGGCACGTGGCCATGTGCGTGTTATTCCCCCCATGGCGCACTCTCCGAGGGCAGGGACTGCGGGCTGTGGTTGGTTTCTTTCTTTCAGTGGGCAGTAAAGTGTGTGATACATAGTATCAATAAGCACTCCCTGAGCAGCCTTGTGGGGCTCCCAGTCCAATGGCGGAGGCACGCTTTGCACGAGGCCTGCAGGGCGGTGATGTAAGGGCCTCACAGCACGAGAAGAAGGTGAAGCGCAGGCCCCTCTGAGGAGGGAAACCCGGCAGGAGCTGTCCAGCAGGCCCAGGAGGCGCGAGGCTCGGGGCCCAAGTGGCGCAAGACTCTGGGGCCCACGTGACGTCCAAGTAGGGCTGTCCTCGCACCTAGAGCAGGGCCTTGCGGGACAAGGAGGGGTTACAATGTAACCGTCCCCTCTCCTGAGAAGTATCCGCCTAGCCCTTGGATGAGTTGTCAGCTTAGAAAGGCGGGCTGGAAATTCAACGTTTCTCCTGTCCTGATAAACTTAACAAAGTAATAGAAACTATTCTAGTTACACGTATTAGATAAAAGTGGATATTTTCTAAACAACAAATCGCTCTGAAATTGAAAATACTGCCCAGAGGAGAAATAAAGATCAAATTAGAATGCTAATTTCAAAGTGCTCAGAGCACACGGAACTCAGGGACATGAGGAGACACCCATTCCTTAGGGAAAGTGAGTCGTTCTTGGCAACACACATCAAAAAGGGAAGATGTGTTCAAGAATTTCTTAGGAAAAAAAACTTGAGCCCTCTGGAATCAAGATGGAGAATACATGTGGTGGGGATTTACAAAGGCAGTCTTTTTAACTGATCACCAAAAGGTGGGAGGAGGGGGATTGGCCTAATTGGAAGTATATAAAACAATACGCTTAATTCTCCAATCCAAAGTAGTAGCTTTCTAGAAGGAAGACGAGCCCTAGGCAAGTGTGTAAATTTTTCAGTATGAAAGGAGCTCATTAATTAACTGCTGGAGTGAAAGGACTTCAACTGTGAAAGGTCTTCATAAAATCAACAAATGTCAGAGTTAGAAGCAACCTCACAGACCTTGGAGTCTAGAGGCAGCTAAGTGGCTCAGTGGGCCACTGGACCTCAAATAAGGAAGCCATTGTTGAGTTGTTCATTTTTCAGTCATGTCCAACTCTTTGTGATCCCATTAGGGGTTTTCTTGACAAAAATACTGGGATGATTTGCCATGTCCTTCTCCAGCTCATTTAACAGATGAGGTAACTGAGGCAAGCAGGGCAAAGTGAATAGTCCAGATCACCCTGCTAGGAAGCTAGGAGATCAGATTTGAACTCGGGAAGATGAGTCTTCCTGACTCCAGGCCCAGGCTCAGATACCACCTCTGTATGACACTGGGCAGGTCACATAACTTCTTGCCCCCACCACAACTCTTTAAAACCATAAGTTGCTGAATTTCATTAGTGCTGGTCTTCATTAGTGGAGGGAGTTTCCTAACTGGGAACTCCTAATACCAATGATATCCTAGGTATTGATCCTCCCATACCACTCCCCACAAGAAAACTTGACAAACTTATCTTCACATAACATCGACAGGGTTTTACCCAGGGCTTGTTCCCCTTGTTTGGAATAAACCCTTCTTTACCAGGCCTATCAAAATCTCCATCTTCCTTCAACATTACGCTCAAATTCCATCTCTTCCATTAAGCTGCCCCAGATTGACCCCATCTGAAAGTCATCTATCTTGTTTCAAATGTTCCTAGAGCACTTCTATCTTTTCTTCATCCTTTTCACACATATCTCATGCTATGATTGTGTGACAGGATCTCGGGGACCAATCTATTCAACTAGGGCTCCTCTCATGGAGCTAGCCAGACATGCTCTGGCTGCTTTGGGCAGGCACGTGTCTCTCTCATGACGACAATTACACTTGTCTAGTTTGTTTTAAGTTCATTGATAGCAGGAGACTAGAAAAGTCCAGGGAATACGCAAAGATGTTCATTGAAACAGGAGTTTCAATAAAGCAGCATTGAAACCATAGTTTCAATAAGGTTTCAACAAAACAGTAGTTTCAATAAATAAAGATGAAAACTATATCCACAAAATTGCTAGCATTTCCACAAAATAAAGGCAAAAACCACAAGCCAACAATAAGAAAAATTTCATTCAAAATTGTTACAATATCTGCCAGCTAACCTACCAAGATATTTGTAAGATTTGCATAAATATTTGCAATTTCATGTGCAATCACATTTTTTATGATATTATGTTGAGGAAATGTTTGTTTTATTCCATAAATTAAAAATAAATTTAAGAAAGGGGAAAAAGATATGTATAAATATAACCACAACACACTCTTTACAGAAATAAAGGAAGATTTAAATAACCAAAGAGGAATTCAGTGCTCATGGCTGGGCCATGCCAATATAACAAAACTCTTAATATTATCTAAAAATTTCTTTACAGATTTAGTGACATCCCAAGTTAATTTTAAAATTAATTTGGAAGAACAATAGTTCTGAAATCTTAAAGAAAAAACAAGGGGGAAAGTTGAAATGAAATGCATGTCATATAAGACGACTCCAAATTATATTATTAAGTAGCAAGCATGAAATCTGTCTGCTTCTAGTATAGAAAACTAGATCAATGAAGTACAGAAGATGAACCAGAATCAAAGCAATATCAGTGGGGTTCTTGGATTTCAGAAAGGCAACAGTTACTTCCCCTAAGCTTCAATTCAATGAGGGGATTCGACATATACAAAGGTGGGGGTGGGGGTGGGGGTGGGGGGGTGGGAGAGGTGTATAATACATAGACTCATAGAGAGTTACTCTTTAAAGGAAGCTTGAACATCACTGTAAGTCCTTCATTTTAGAAGTATGGATATCGGAACCCAAAGAGGGGACCTGTCCAACATCACAAGGTGCTAAAATTGGGACTTGAGGTCTAGGGCTCTTTCCAGTAAGCCACTCTACTTCACAAAATAGCACCCAGTTGGTTTGTGAAGCAAAATTCCCAAAGAAATTGAATAATGAAAGAGGCGTTTTCCTTATTGTATATCTAGTACATTAACCCATCAATGGGTAGATAGGTATGAAGTCCCTACTATGTACTATGTACAAGGCATTGGGGATCCAAGTACAAAGAATGAAACAATCCTATTTGGAAGGGATAGAAGGAACAGAAATAAATATATACAGCAATAAAGATGTGCATCCACGGGCTGCTAGTAAAGCTCAGGCTCTTGCAGCACTCTTCATCCCAGAACTAGCTGAACAATATTTTCATACAGAAATTTAACCAGTGTGTCTCAGTTACCATAGTGAGCAGACCCTTTAGCCAGCAAACACTGATGTGGTTTGGTTGGCTGCTGTCCTTCATCTTTGAAGAGGACCAAAATGACATCACCATGATAAAGTGAAATTTCAGTGCGTCCGACTATGGCTGATCAGACCAATGTGAGCTCGGAATTCTCTACCACAGGTTGGGGCACAGATAGTCCATATGAATATTTGGGGTGAATATCCCAAATTTGTGCATCCTGCATTTACTTTGTGCTGTCTCAATTCTGCTTTGCTTATAGAGCACAGCACCCTTTCTGATGTGGGCACACCATGCTGAGTGGTCCTGTGCCAGTGTCTCCCATGTTGTACAGTCAAATTCAAAGTTCTTGAGAGAGACCTTGAGAATGTCCTTGTATCATTTCTTCTGACCACCATGTGATCACCTGACCATGCAAGTTCTCCATAAAATAGTCTTTTTTGGCAAGCATACATTTTGCATTTGAAAAACATGGCCAGCCCATAAGAGTTGCACTCTCTGAAGCATAGTTTGAATATTTGGTAGTTCAGCTCTAGCAAGGACTTCAGTGTGTAGTACCTATCCTGCCAGGTGATCTTCAGAATTTCCTAAGACAGTTCAAATGGAAGCGATTCATTTTCCTGGTATGGTGCTGGTAGACTGTCCATGTTCCACAAGCATATAATAATGAGGTCAGCACAACTCTGTAGACCTTCAGTTTGGTAGTCAGTCTAATACCTCTTCTCTCTCACACTTTTCTTCAGAGCCACCCAAACACTGAACTAGCTCTGGCAATGCGTGCATCAACCTCATTGTCAATATGTACATCCCTGGAAAGTACACTACCAAGGTAAGTGAACTTATCCACAGCATTCAAAACTTCTCCATTTGTTGTAACCGATGGTTCTACGTATGGATGGTATGATGGTGGCTGATGGAGCACCTGTGTTTTCTTGGTGTTAATTATTAGGCCAAAATGAGCACAGGCAGCAGAGAATTGATCCATACTTTGTTGCATCTCAGCTTCAGAGGCTGCATTGAGTGCACAATCATCTGCAAACAGAAAATTATGCATCAGCACTCCCTTCATTTTGGTCTTGGTTTGTAGCCTTTTCAACTTGAACTTACCATCAGTACGGTAGTTGACCTTCATGCCATGTTCATCCTTGTTTACTGGACAGAGAGATATAGCAACCACAGGTAACAAAAACTTAGAATATAAATGCATTGACCAGATCTTAGCAAAGAGGAAGATTAGAAACTGTCTCCTGATGAAACAGAAAACCTCATAGAGGATGCTCAGTCTCCTGCTTCCATGTGTTTTCACTGACTGAGCCCCATGCCTGTTTAATAGAGTATGAAATACCAGCACATATTGAGCACGCGTGCCAAAGATGGCCAGGTGATCAGTCTGAGTATTTCTTTTTTGCCTTGTTGGTCAAGTGAGTAGAACATGTTGTAAACCTTTGGATGCGAGAGGCACCAGGTGTTCTCCACCCAAGTTGTCATATGGTCTGTGAATATGAGCTTCTGTTCATGGCCTCCTTGTATTTCTTCTTTCTTTCTCTTAGTTAAAGGAGTTTTGGAAAAGCCTACAAATTTGAGACTTCAAAAAGTGAAGAGAGCAAACCACCAGAGATCCAGGAGCTAAGGTTCATGCCGGAGTTTGTGATATGTCAACATGGCCTGAAGAAACTACCAGGATCAAGCCCAGGAATGGATTGGCCCCACAGCCAGGTGCTGGTCTGAGCCTCTGCCAGATTGCTTTCCAGGTTTTTCAGCAATTATTATTAAATAGGCAGGTTTTTTTTTCCCTTGGCGTGTTTTCCACTTTATCAAACACAGGGTTGAGTTCGATTGTTTCTGAATCTCTTTGAAAAATCTTTTATAAAAAAACTCAAGTCCTCTTCCTCTTTTGTGTCTGTATCCTAGTGCCCAGCCCAGTTCCTGGCACTTTTAGATGATTACAAATGCATCTTATGACTGCACATATACAACCTACATCGAATTGCCTGCCTTCTCAATGATCAAGGGTCAGAGAGAATTTGGCACTTGAAATTATTTTTTTTGAAAGGTAAAAAATGGTTTTATATGTAATTGGAAAAAACAAAATATTAAAATAAAAATGCATGGTAGTTTGTTGAGTGATTAAAGGTAAGCAAAGACTTTTTGTAACATCAATACAAGCTAGCAAATGAAATTAGAAACCAATCAAATATAGCAAGATATAAAAAGTTAATCATTGGGTATATGCAGTACTTATGCCAAGAATGTAAAGCTAGTTCAATTTTAGAAAAAAACAATTAGCATAATAAATCCTAATAATAAAATCATTTTTATCATATATAATAGTTATAAATGAGGAAAAGATCTTTGTTTTAAAAAAAAAAAACCTTTTCAAGCACTTATTTGAACCCAGGATAATATTGTAAGGTTGAAGGGGAAGGGGGATATCAGTTGGATCAATCCATGAATCAGTCACCCTTACTCCAATTAAAGTAGCCCCGATACATTTGTCAGTTCCGACCACCTCTTTTGAATTAGCCAATTAACCCAAGGCACTAAACCAGATGCAGGAGAAGTTCTTAATCTATTTGGAATCTTAAGTGGCCTCTCTGATGGTACAGACTGCTGCTCATCTATACTTCTTTTTATTCTGTGTAACTCATCCATATCCTGCTTTAATTTCTTTGCAGCGTCTGTACCCACAGTCTAAGAAGTCTCTTCTTCTAGGTGTTTGAGGTGTTGCTACTGGGGTTGTTCTGTTGGCCCTCACTCATTACAGAATGAGATCATTTCCTTTTCTGATGATGACTGTCCTGGACTTCATGCCATTTCTTGTGCACAGCCTTGTTGGTAATGTATTCTAGCCTATACATGTCCCCTCTCTGAATCCCTCTGTGTTGTCTTTTGAGTCACTGGAAATAATTCATGATGTAGGACTGTACAGCATTGGTACAAGAATATTGATGTTTAAAAAAAGATGAATATTTCTTCCATGGAGCTGCTTGAGATGGCTGAAAGTGTCATGCCATTTCTGCAATTCAATTGTGAACTCAGTTCTTGTCCATCTACAGTGTGTGTTCAAAACGTAGGGGCTGATAAGCAGCTCAATGGTCTCTTCAACCACCTGTAGTGTGTAAGTTCCTTGAGGTCACTCTCATTTTTTACATTACATGCCCCAGCATCTGCCAAGCGTTTTATATATGGTACATACTTGATCAAGACTTACTGAATTTCCTTCAATACCATAACACAAGCTCGTCAATTTTCCACCACTTGGTTTTGCCTGTGTAGATTATTCATCTTCTGAATGGTTTTGGTTCTAATTTGGGAGGCTTTGCGATATTCCAGACCCATTGCAAGAAGCTCAGTGTCACCCAGCAACTCCTGCTGATGCTCCTGCACATAGGAAGAGAGTGGCATTGCTTACAAACAATTCCAATTTGGTTCCCTGTTTGGCATCGTCCATGAGGGTGGCAGATACCTTGGATGAACATCCATCCATCTCTCTTGTCATATGCCTTATGTGATATCAATAATCAGAGAATCATTGAACACTGTTCTATTGTTGCATCTCTCAAGGAATCTTGAATGGTCTTAGTACATGCACAAGAGACTCCTTGTTGGAGGAGAGCCATGATTTTGAATCACACTTGAATTGAAGTATATAAAGAAAATTAAAATCTATAAAATCTGGCTCATATTTTCTTTAAATTTAGGTTCCACAAAGACTTGTCCGTCCCATTGAGAAGATTGTCATTTCTCAAAGTGGTTTGCATCTGGCAGAGTGATGTCATAATTTTAAGGCAGAAAACAAGGATGGCCACTGTTTCTAGCCTATAATCACAGATGCAATGGACTTTTCCCATTTTCTTCCCCAAGACTCTCACAAGAAAAGTCATCTAAGATTACCGGGAAATGCGGACATGCGTTAGCAGGGGCTAATCTTACTTGGGGTGAATTAAATGGGGTTAGACACTAAGTCGGCATGAATAGACCATTTCCTGTTGAGTCTCCAGCAAACTCCCCAGCCTTGTGGGCTCAGAGTTTGCAGCTGTCATCTTTCCCAGCCTGGGGCCAATGAAGGAATCTTTTGTTTGACTGATAAGTGGTACATTGTGTGCTGCTCAGGTGCCCGAAACAAAAACTGGAAGGCAGCACAATGAGCTTCTCTCCTGGCAGTTAACACACACACACACACACACACACACACACACACATATTGCCTTTAGATTTTTTCAATGAAATTTTCCTTGTGTATTCTGAGAAAAAAATTCCTAGTTTGTCTTTAAGATATACATTTCATAATTGTGTGTGTGTATGTGAATGTGTGTGTACTGAGGTCATCGATATGGACAGAACATCTCTTCTTAATCTGCTTTTGGGAGTCAATTTGATCACCTGGGTGGGCTGAGTATAGGACTTTGATATGGTTATTGAAGTACCTTTATCTGAACTCTGTGGATGGCCAAAAAAACATCAGAAGGCCCACTGGTCTGATTCTGATTTTGCACTGAAAGTGGATTTGCGACCGTTCTCTGCACTATTGCAGAAAGCCTTTTCTCGCTTGGCTCAGAGTCTCTTTTAATGTGCATTGAGTTTTGCACATGTTTTTAATCAATGCCCCAGGTTAAACATTGCGTTTACACCAGTGAAGAATCCATTATCCTTACTGGCTCTGAAAGATCCAGTAAGTGCTCAATGTTTGCTCTTGAGGTCACCATTTGTAATGTGGAGGAGAAAAATGCCCACCTGACCCAGACATGGGCTTCACCTGCAGCAGCACAGGCAATCAATAAAGCAGCCAAACTATGATAAAAGAAACAAGTGCCATCCTGGCATCAAGAACAGTGGATATGGAGGTGAAAGGGATTTGAGTTCCAATCCTGCTTCTAATACTCACTGCCTTTGGGTGTTTGACTGAGGTTTAGGGGTGCTGGGACCCCAAAAGAGCAACACACAAGTCCTGCCCAAATGAATTTAGCCCAAGCCTTCTTTCACTCAAAGAAAAACAAGGTTTACTAAAGATCTTCCCATATTGGTCAGACTCTCAAGCTATCTGAATATTGGCTAGAGTCTTAAGGAATCTGAGCACTTTCATGGAAACAAGACAGATATTACATACAAAAAGACCATGCAAGGGATCCAGGGTTGGGCAAGTAGTCTGGGGTCATTGGAGTAGGTGTCTAGGGAGGATCTTGATGGGAGTGGCCAGTACACTGGGGTGACTGGAGATTGGAGGCCAGGAAACAAGAGAATGGGTTTAGATACTATCAAGGTTGGGAGGCAATCCAGAGGTAACAGACAACGAAGGCCTGAGCGAGGTTAAGGGTAACAGAGAATTGAGCCAAGCAACAATGAAAGACCAGTCGAAGGGACTATAGCCTCAGGCAAATACCTGATCAAGAGGGAAGATTCCAGAAGAGTTCAAGGGGGTTTCCAGAGCCTCTACCCCATCATTACAAATTCAGGATTGATTTGGTATTAGGAAAACTGTAAGTGTAACTGACCATATTAACAAAAACAACAAAAATCATATTATTCAATACATACAGAAAAAGCTTTTGATAAATATTACATTCCTGCTAAAAGCACCAGAAATCACAAAGATAAGTACAGCTTTTTCTAAATTGATAAGTAGTATCTATCTAAAGAAGATAGGTTACAAGTCATTCCAAATAAGACTGGGTGAAGCAAGGCTGTTCGTTATCAATATTATTATTCAGTATTGTAATAGAAGTGTTAGGAAGAGCAATAAGACAACACTTATATGTACAAAAAATATTCATAGATACCCTTTTTGTGGAAGCAAAGAATTGGAAATAAGAGGATGTTCATCCATTGGGGAATGACTGAACAAGTCATGGAATGTGAATGTGATAGAATACTATTGTGCTCTAAGAAATAATGTGAGGATGGTTTCAGAAAAATTGAAGACCTGTATGAATGGATGCAATGTGAAGTGAGCAGAGCCAAGAGAACCATTTATTCAGTAATAGCAAAACTGTAAAAATGATCAACTTGAAAAGACTCAGTCATTCTGATCAACCTAATGACCAACCACAATTCCAAAGGATTCAGGAGGAAACTTACATTCTATCTTCAGATAGAGAACTGATGGATGTAAAGACTGAAACATATTTTCTTCTATTTCTTTCTTTTTTATGGGGGACTAATGCAGAAATTTATTTTGCATTCCAATATTTGTAAAGGGCAGGTAGGTGGTAGTGGACAGAGCACTGGGCTGGAGTCAGGAAAATTCATCTTCACGAGTTCACATCTTTACTCAGATACTTACTAGCTATGTGAACATAGGCAAATCACTTAATCCTGTTTGCCTCAGTTTTCTCATCTGTAAAATGAGAACGAAAGCACAAAACACTTCAGTATCTCTGCCAAGAAAACCTCAAACTAGTGTCACAATGAGTTATACACACCTGAAATGACTAAACAGCAGCAACATATTTGTAATGGGTTTTCTTTTTCTTGCCTTTTCAAGGAGTGGGGGAGGAGCATGGAAGAAGAGAAGTTGGAACTCATAATAAAATCAAATTTAATTTGTAAAGGGTGACAAGAAAAAAAATCTATTTCTAAATAAAATAACTTTTACTTGATCACCTTCTGGGCATCTTTTTTCATGACAATACTACTACCTCATTCTCTTCCTACCTATCTGATCATTTCTCAGTCTCTTTTGCTGAATCATCATCCATACTGTGCACCCTAATTGTTGATATTCCCCAAATTTCCATCTTACACCTTTTTTTTCCTCTCTACACAATTCTTCCCTTGGAAACTTCAATAGTTCCAAGGGATGTAATGATCATCCCTATGCAAGTGACTCCCAGATCTATATATCCAGTTCCAATCTGTCTACTGAGCTGCAGTCCTGTATTATCTGCTTATTAGGTATCTCTAAGGATCATATCTGAGACTCAGTATGGTCTAAATACCTTTCCCCCTAAACCCACACCTTCTCCAAACTTTTATGTTTCTGTGGATTATGTCATATCTGTCCAGGCACCAGGTTTCACAATCTCAGAGCCATTCCTCTGGTTGATACTCAACCCCCACCCCAATCTGGCTCCTGTCTACCTTTCCAAACATTACATTTTACTCTTCTTCAAGTCCTCTGTGGTTTAACCAAACCAACTCAGCTGCTGTTCTTCTTTCTTTTTCCTATGCCCATGTGTTTGCACAGATCTAGAATCCAGTCCCTCCTCACCTCTGCTTCTTAGAACTCCATTTTCTCCAAAACTCAGCCCAAATACCACCTCTATATGATGCCTTTTCTAACCCTATTGGCTGCTTTCCCTGGCCCCTGCCAAAAAATTTATCTTGTATTTGTTTTGTTTATATTTTACATTTAGTTATTCATCCACAGGCTGTTCCCCCATAGAATGCAAAGTCCTTGAGGGTGGGTACTGCTTTGTTTTTTCTTTAATCTCCAGATCTAGCTGGTCCCTGATGCACAACAGGTGCTCAATAAATTCTCTCCTGATTCATTGACCATGATCTCTTCCCTCACTCCCATACCAGCTGCCAAATCTTGTGAGTTCTGTTTCAATATCACATATATATATATATATATATATATATATATTTCAATGTATATTACCTCATTCATGCCCTTCTTTTTACTCACAGCTTAAGTTAAAACCCTTATCACCTCTCTTCTGGATGATTAAAGCAACCTCCAGTTGAACTCCTGCCTCCCAGTCTGTCCCATTTCTAATTAATCCTCTATATACTTGCCAAAATCATCTTTCTAAAGGACAGGACAGACTCCTACTCTTCTGGTCAAGAACCTTCAATGATTTCCTATGGCCCCTAGGATAAAACACCAACTCCTCAGTTTGGAATATACAGTCCTTCACAGTGTAGCTCTAGTTTACATTTTCCTATTTCCCTTCATGATGTCTGTGTTCCAGTCAAACTGGTTATAGCCAGAATTCAGTCTTCTATCTCCACCTCTACACATTTGCATCAGCTGTCCCCTCTGCCTGGAGCTCCTTTCCTTTTCATCTCTGTCTCTTAGTGACCCAAGCTTCCTTCAAGGCTCCACATGTGTTCCTGTGGGAAGCTGCCCCTGATCCCCTCATGACTAATGCTCCTGCCCTTCCTCAAATGACCATATGCAGCTAGTGGTTCCATGCATTATGTTTTGCAAAGCATACAGTTAAGGTTATTTATATTATCTCATATTTCAATTGAACTGATTGCACATTCAACAAATCAAGTTAGCGCACATTTATGAAGAACTTACTGTGTACCAGGCACTGTACTAACACTGGAAATACAAATACAGATTGAAAGATGGTCCCTGGCTCCCAGGAGCCTCCATTCTAAAGGAGTGAGAGAACACCTAAAAGGAATCTGAAAAGAAATGAGGGAGAACCAAGGAAACATGTGGGTACATGCCAGAGGAAGTCTGAACTGCAGCCTGGAAAGGCGCCAATGGAGCCAAACTCCTTCAGAACAGGCAGTGCTCTTGTCTGTGTAACACCAGACCATAGCACACAATAGGTGTTTAATAAATGCTTGTTTAATTGGACCATATTTCTGGTCATTGAGACACCGAAAATGATGGGCACCTCAAGGAGTTGTTAAAGGAAAGGCAAACATCTTCTAGAGTTTTACCAAGACCAATCTCTTTTTACAGGGACCATCTGCTGACACTGTATGGTCTATAGATTTGCAGCATCCTGAAAAACTCATTGTCAAAATCTACAGCCTACTAATCTTGTAGATTGTCAGCATCCTGACTTCAGATCATGCCAAGGTGACATAGATTCCCCTGGACAAGTTCATTTCTCTGTGTAAGCCACAAGCAATGAGTGTTGCCATTCAGGGTCCAAATGAATTTCCTTAATAACCAGGCATGAACTGAAGCTTTCAAATTATTTTCTAAAGTCACATCAGGTCAGAGAAAACATCTCACATGCGATAATCCTGTTGTGACAGCAGTGAAGTCCAGCATCTGTAAAGAAAATGTCACTGGAGTCTCCTCTTTTGAAACCAAAGAGCTATGACCTGAAACTTCCATCCTGCAAGGCTGGAAACCCCTTCCCCAGTGACAGACAGGTCTAGAAATCTGATGCCACATATATGAGCCTTTGTATTTGCAAGTGGCATGTTGAGGGATCTTTTAGGAGGATTTGCAAAGCCAAGATCTTCTACCTCCCAGCTCAGTTCCATTTCATTCCAGATTGGGATCATAAGATTGAGAGTTATAAGGGACACTGGAAGTATTTCTTATTTTACAAATAAGAAAACTGAGGCCCCACAAAGTTGCTACATAACATTTTTGGCCAACACTCACAGGGGTTAGTGAGTAGTAAAGCTGAGATTCAAATCCACCTGGGGTGTGTGCCAGATTCAGGGCTAGATGCTGGGCATACAAAAATAAGCATGAGACAGTCTCTGCTCTGAAGCAGCTTATATTCTAATGGTGGAGACAACATAGAGAGGGGAGTGAAGAACAGAAATGGAATGTTGGTCTGAAGAGTCATAGAGATTATGAGTGAAGGCAGAACAGATAACTGTCCCACATACCAGTACCACTGATTTAATTACTATTCCTATACAGGAGGTGGAATCAGTGAACAAGTATTTATTAAGCACCTACCTACTATGTGCCAAGCACTGGGCTAGGCTCTGTGGCTCCAAAGAATAACACATTCCCTCCTCTCCACACGCCTCCGTTCTGATGGGGGGAGACCACAAGGACTTACAGAGTAAATGAAAATAATTACAAAACAGTCAAATTCCAGGCTGTTGGGGGGACAGTAAGACTGGAGGTGATCAGGAAAGGGATCCTGACAATGGAAGGATTTGAACTGAGACTTGAGGGAAGTGAGGGATTCCATGAGGGATTCTAGGCATGGGGTAAAGGCATGAAGAGGAAGAGACAGAGTGCCCAAGTGACTGGATTCTAGAATGTAGGAAGAAGATTAATGTTTAATGAAAATTGGAAAGATAGAATGGGACAAGTTGTGAAGGATCCTAAAAGTCAAACAGAGAAGCTTGAATTTTATTTTATCCTAGTGATAATGGGGAGCCAGTAGAGAGGAAGGCAAAGATGGGAAGGCAGGTCCTTCCATAGTGACAGTGCAGATCAGATGTCCAAACACCCAGGTAGGCCCTCATTTCCTGGTAGATGACTATAGCATGGCCTAGACCCAGCTAGATAGAGTGTGTTCTACTAGCTCTATATCCCTAAGAGATCAAAGTGAAAGGAAAAGTACCTATTTGTACCAAAATATTTATAAGTTCCTTTTGTGATGGCAAAAAAATGGAAATTGAGAAAGGCCCATCAATTGGAGAACGGCTGAACAAGTTGTGATGATTGTGATGGAATATTACTGTGTTCTAAGAAATGAGCAGGGCATGGTTTCAGAAAAACCTGGGAAGACCAGTATGAACTGATGCAAAGTGAAATGAGCAGAACCAGGAGAATATTGTACATGTTAACAATGTACAATACATTGTACATTGTAACAATGAACACCTGGAAAAGACTTAGCTACTCCAATCAATACAATAATCTATGACATTTCCAAAGGACTCATAATGAAAAATGTTCTCCACTATGATAAAGAACTGATGAAATTTGAGGCAGATTGAAGTATATTGCTTTTTACTTTATTCTTGTGAGGTTTTTTGGTTTGGGGTTTGGTTTTTGATCTGGTTTTGTTTTGCAACATGGCCAATATAGAAATATGTTTTATATGGTGACCTGTATAATGAATATCATATAGTTTGCCTTCTCAGTGGCTGGGAGAGGGGCTGGACAGAGAAAGGATTGGGAACTCAAAAATTTTTTAAATGTAAATTTAGAAATGTGGATAGAGCAGGCTAGGTGAGTTTTCTGATCCACATGGGATAAGGGAAGTCACCTGCATTATTATTTCCTTTTCCAGACCTGAACACCATGCCATGGGCCTGGTCAAAAGGGGCTTATACAGTTTCCAAACAATTTTAAATGAATCCTTCACCTTTTCCTGGGAGAGTGGGAGTGGAGAGTTATTACCAATAATGTAAGGGGGGAAAGAAGAAAGGAAGGAAGAAAAGTTAAGGATGGAAGGACAAGAAGGAAAGAATCTGTTTTAACCCCAGATGGTAGAGCTAGGAGCAATAAGAGGTGGGCAGCTGGAAATAGGACAAGGTAAGCTTGGGGCCAGGAACTCTAATTGTTTTAGAAAGCTTCGATTATGAAAATGTTTGCTCTTCTATCCAACTGGAATCTGTCTGTCTAAACCCACAATGGCTCCTAGTTCAGCTCTCTGTGACCAAGCAGAAAAGCCTTAGGTAGGAGTCTCATCAATCCACACCTAGCCTTGCATACAGCCATTAAGTAGGGAAGGAAAGAGGGAGGGAAGAAATAAGGAAGGAAAAAAGGGAAAAAAGAGAGGAAGGAAAGGAGGGAGGGAAAGAAGAAAGGAGGGAAGAAAAGAAGGAGAGAGAAAAGGAGGGAAGGAGGAACAAAGCAAAATAATATATTGACCAACAAAAAAGTTGGCATATATGTGAAAGTTGCCTTTGAAATTATTTTGTCTGTGCTTCGTATGAAACACATGTGTAGTGTACCTATAGATGGGTTATCATTGTCAATGGAGGATTTGGAAAGCTAACTTTTCTCTATAGGCCCATCATCCTGTCAGTTTTTTTTTTCCTCTTAAGACATTGGCATGTATATTGGGACCATCTTATTGGTTTAGGACAACCAAAGCTTTACATAAGCTGTCTTCTTTCTAATTGGAAAATGAGTTGTTCTTTGATCTTTTAAGAGATCTGTCAGGTCAAATTGAAGGCTAAATCCCTGAATTGCTCTGGGGTCTCAGCTGATGCTAGACAAACATGGCAGATTGCTACATAGCAACTCTCATTCATGCCTTGCAAAATTCAACTCAGTCCAAAGTAAGAAAAATGCACAGTAAACTCTGAGTCAGACGCTGAAGCTTTGGGAAGAGAGCAGCCTTTCCTGGTAAACAGAATAACTATCACATCTTAGTAGAAAAATATTTTTAAATAATAACAAAACCTTGAAATTGGAAAATATTTTAGAGATCATAACCCTAAATGCAAAACCAAGAACCCTTTCGCCAGTATCCTTGTGGCCATCCAGTCTTTGTAAGAAGACCTCCATCTCAGTTGAAGCCATCACTTCCCAAAGAAGTTCTAACTCTTTTAAAAATGTTTAATTATGAAAATGTTTGCTCTTGTATCCAGCCAGAATCTGTGTAAACCCACAATGTCTTCTAGTTCTGCTCTCTGTAGTCAATCAGAAAAGACCTTCATCAATCCATGCTTAGCCTTCGCAGTCATTTTGTGGAGCTGAGCTACCTGAGTGTGAATGTATTTGTGCTTTGGTGAGAGTAAAATGGCTAAAAACTTGAAGAAACTAAAAGTAGATCTAAGTAAGAGCCCTTGCCCCTAAAAGCCATACTCGGTTGTTGATGATTTGATGTGATCAGACTCATTGGAGGGGTTACAAGAAGTCAAGGACCCATTGGCAAAGGCCAGTGGTGGGTATGGTGTGACAACTTCTGCAGATCAGGCCTGAGACAGCACTATCTCTCACATCTCTTCCACTTCCACCCTCTCTGTGATGGAGAAGTGTCTCAAGGTCCCTACTATGAGCCATTGTTCATCCTCCATTCTTAAAGAGGACCAACAACATCAGAAGAGCAATATCTTGACTTGCAAGTAAATTGGCTTTAAGTGAGAAACAGCTCTGCACAGTCATCAGACACAGATCAAGATGACTGGTGATGGCCCCAGATGCAGTTCCACCTATAAGAGAACCTCAAAGCTCCTGCAAGGCATTGACCTGGCTACATTTGAACAGAAAAAGGCCAGAGATGCTGCTGAGTAACTGCAGAAGATAACCATGCTTCCTGAACATCTGCCTTCTTGCCTTATCTTCACCCACTCATGTCATGAGAGAATAGAAGAGACTACCAATAAGAAAACTGGAGATGTCAAAACCCCAGTTTGATCATCATTGACAGTCAGTAAAGTAGCATCAATTAAGCACCTACTATGTACCAGACACTATGTACTGTGACACTGGGGACACAAAGAAAGTCAAGAAACTAGCCCCTAATTTCAAGGGGCTTTCAACTGCCTCTCACCTCTGATTGGAGGCTTTCCAAAGTATCCCTTTAGAGAGGGTTCAGAATGTCCCAGGCCACTTCATTTTCTATCAGTGACTCTATTTGGTTTTGACTCTTTGGTCATCCTGCCTCCCCCAGGATAAGCTTATCACCTGAAATCTAAGAGATTGAGCCAACTCAGTGCCTCCTCAGCACCCTCTGCTGCCTTTGCCCTCTGATTGGAGGGCTGGAGGATGAACCAATCAACTCCACCCAAAGCCTCCCTTTGGAGAGGGCTCAGAATGTCCCAGCTAAGTCCTCATTCCCCATTAACTGCAGCGCTTGGTTTGAACTCTACAAACATCATGGCCCACCTGTTTCCTCTTTGCGTGCCTGACCCTAGGAGATTCCCAGAACCAAATTCTTTTCATTTATACTTCCCAAGATTTGGAGGGGGGGTGAGTTCCTCTTCAGGAAGAGAGTTCTTTATAACAGGATAACAGTCCCCCTGACACACTAAGAAGGAACATTGGGAGAGGTTAAAATGGGAGAGGATTCAATGAAGCTAAACACTCTGTGAGGGGAGAACTTTAGGGTTTTCCTTGCAAATTTGCTTAGTTTAATAAACCACATGGTTATAGTAAGGTATAGTAAGTAAGCCTTTGTAATAGAAATATAGAAAGTTGAATCGGTTAAGAGATTTTCCAGATATGGAGACTAGAACCCTAGATCTATAGACTGTCCTTTTAAAAAATAATCCTGAGGAATAATTTCATTTCATCCCTCAGCTGGAATTCCGTATCAGTTAGAAATAGTTTCTTCCTTGCATAGAAATCATGAAACAGCCAAACAAAGAGGAAACAGATAAGAGCAAGGAGTTCGATACTTCTCTTTTCCTCTTTATCAGCTTGGCAGGAGTCACAAGAGTAACCAGCCTTGTCAAGTCCCCAGTCCTCCAGTCAATGATGCTCATTGCCATACTTTAGCCCTCACTTGAAAATATTTCCATACCAGGCAATTAGCATCTCAAGCTCCATGACAGTTACAACCACCAGCCACCATCTGCAATGACCCCTGGCAGATCTCTGTCTTCTCTGTTCCTTGCATCCAAAGGGAAGAACCGCTGAAGGCAAATTCTCTTGGGCTGTAGTTACAGTGGTAGCCATGGCCCAATAATATCCAATCTCAATCCCCAGAGTCAGTTGCTTCAAACTCATGTGGCAGTAGATGCCTTGGCGTCTCAGAAGCCCCCAAGTGCCTCCTTTGCCCCTATAGAGATGAAGAAATGGTCTGAATCTCAAGAGTTAACCGGCAGAAAAGAAAGCACCCAAATTAGTACACCCAGGCACAGGTTTCGATATACCTCTGTCCTCCTCCTCATCTTTGTCAGAGAAGTGGAAACATAACAGTTATCAGAGTTCTTTCTGCTCCCAAACTTTGACACAGATAACATGATAAAATTCAGTGTTTAGAGTCAAGGAGACCAGGGTTCTAATCTTGCCTCAGACATTTAGCTGTGTGTCCCTGGGAAAGTCACCTAACTTTCTCTTGGCTTTAGTTTCCTTATCTATGAATCAGTTGTCCAATTCAATGACTTCTAAGGTTTCTTCCAGCTACACCCAGACCCGTTCTCAGCTTCAGCAGCAAAGTAGGAAAATACCCTTTCATATCCTTAGTCATCTTGACCAATTTCCTAGATCTTTCACAGAGGTGTTCATTATTTTCAATTTTTCTTTTGAGAACTGTTTGTTTATATCCTCCAGCTACTTATCTATTAAGCAATCTTTTGATTACATATGTATATGTTAAAAGCCTATAACTATTGACTGTCAGATCTTTATCAGAGATATTTGATGAAAAGATTCTTCCCCCAATCAATCATTTCCACTCTTATCCTGGCTGTACTAATTTTATTCTTTCAGAATCTTTTCAGTGAAAAGACCATGAAATGTAAAATTTTGATTTTTTCTTTTGGTGATCACCTCTATAGTCATTGCCCCTCCACCTCCAACCAAAGCAGTAAAATGTACCTGATCAATTATTTTTAATTTATATATCATAATGTCTAATATTCAGATCATACACTCACTTTGAGGTCACTCTGGTATTTGATTTGTTGATCTAAACTTAATCCTTATTTTCTAATTTCTAATTTCTCGAAAAATTCATATTAAATATTAATTTATTGATAGATGATTATATCCTTGTGTTTATCAAATACTGGATTCTCAGGGTCAATTCTTTCTGACACTTTCTCATCTAATCCATTCTACTGATGGACTTCTCTATTTTTTTAACTCAATAGAAAACAATTTTGGTGATAATTATTTACAACATAATTTGAGGTCCCATTTTTCCTTCATTTTTACTATATTTTCATTGATTCCTTTGAAATTCCAGAGGATTAGAATTAGAATTAGAAAGTCCACATGAAATTTGTTATTATGTTGCCTAGGCCTATAAAATATCTTTTTGGTAGTTTGATTGGTATATCACAAAATGTATAAATGAATTTGGGTGGAATCATCACTTGTATTATATTAACAGAGCCAAGTCATGAGCACTGAATGTCCTTCTGATCATTTGTCGTTCTTCATTTCTTTAAGGAGTAGTTTGCAATACTGCCTCTATAGGTCTCAAATGCCCCCCTTGGTAGTTGAACTCCCAAATATTGAATGCATTTTGTAGTTACTTTGAATTGGAATTTGCTTTTTATTTTTCCCTACTGGATTTTGTTATTGCTATATGTGAGTTCAAACCTGGACCTAAACACTTATTAGCTGTTGGACCCTCCAAAGTCACTTAGCCTGTTTGCTTCAGTTTTGTCATCTGCATTATAGGGATAATAATAGCCTCTCCAAAGGTCCTTGTTTGATGGTTAACATTTTTATCAGGGAGAGTATTAATTTGTTTTAAGTAGGTGCTAAATTTATCTAACAGTTCTCATATTTTTAACATGGTGTCTGTGCCTCAGAGATTCAATATACACTCTCCCTTTACATTACAGAGGAGTAGAAACTTGGCCGTCTCTCCTCTAGAATGAACTCAAAAGAGTGCTTGGAAAGTCACTGGACCCAACCATTTTGGAGAACAATATAGAATTATACCCCGCCAAATTATAAAATTATGTATAGTCAACAATATCACTATTAGATCTGTTTCCCAAGGTGATCAGAGAAAAAGGAAAAGAATCTCTATGTACTAAAGTATTTATAACAGTTCTCTTTGTGGTGGCCAAGAATTGGAAACTGAGGGAATGCCCATCTACTGGGGAATGGCTAAACAAGTTGTGGTATATGATTGTGAGGAAATACTACTGTGCTGTAAGAAATGATGAACAGATTGATTTCAGAAAAACATGGAAAGACTTGCATGAAACAATGAAGAATGAAATAAGCAGATCCAAGAGAATATTGTGTACAGTAATAGCAATATTGTTTGAAGAATATCTGTGAATGGTTAAACTACTCTGAGTATTATAAATATTCAAATAAGCTACAAAAGACCTATGAAGGAAGATGCTATCCACCTCCAGAGAAAGAACTGATAAATAGAAACATGTATAGTGTGGTTTTACATATTTATATAAATAGAATATATATCTGAATCAAATGTTGCCTTCTCTAGTGTTGAGTGGGAGGGATGGAAGGAGACAGCTTGGAACTTTAAAATGCAACAAAAAATAAAAAGAAAAGTTATCAGACTTTCCAAATTGTACATAGTGAAAGAAGACATTGTCAACGCATTCCTCACTCCCCATTTTTCCAATCTAGAGAAGTTTCTCTGACCCTTTTTGCTTCCTTTTCCCTCCTCCATGCCTCACAAAATGGAAGCAAGGGCCCCACCTAAGACTCCTTTCTCTCAGGCTGAGCTGGGTCCTTGTGCATGTCAAGCCTTTTCAGGGGAGAAAACAGAGCTGTCTGTGAAAAGGAAAGAGTTGTGTTTCAGGCCAGACAGTTTATCTGATTAAGGAAAGAGAAGAAGGCTCATAGTCAAAGCCTTTCTACAGCACTGTCCAGCCAGCTTTTAAACAAGATTTGCGTTGCTCCAAATTTCATTTACAGCTGTCGAGAGGAGTATTTCAAATCCCCCGGAGGTATCACTGATTCTCAGTTGTTTGCTGGAAACAAAACAAGAGAGTCCAATAGCCCTGCTGCTGGTTGAGCTATAGAGGGGTAACCTGGGAACCCAAGGATAGAAGGAAACCAGTCCTGCTCAATAAAAGAGACAGAGAAGAATGAATGCACCCCCTTCCCTCCCAGGGAGGTCATTGTTGAAAATGCATTAAGATCTGAATTCATACAAGCCGACTAGTGATGTCACAGGAATGATTAGACAGAGGAAGCAATCTGCCAGAGATCGAATCACTCCAGAAGGCGACAGTGGGAAAACTCCATTGGTCTCTTCATTTCTGGGGACAGAGTTCACATCCACCATGAAGAACGAATGGCTATTGGAGATGAATTCTAAGACAGAGCTTCAGTTTCTCTCCCTACCCCCCACCCCAATAAGAGAGGCCAGAAATCAAATGCTGCTGGGTGACAAAAGGGAGTCCCAGGATCTTTTGCCTTCAAACACAAGACATTTAAGAAGTTAGAGTTCCAAGACCAGAAAGAAAAAGGCTCCTGTATCCTGACAATGGCAAAGAGTTCTTTTATCTTCCAATCATCAGGAACATGCAAAGACTTTTTTCTAACATATAAGGTTTCTCCAAACTTGTCTTTGTTTTTCGGGGTTTGTTTGGGGGCAGGATGTTTTTCTTTTAATGTAAGCAAAGTGAGGTTGAATCAAAATATCTTTAAATAAAGTTCACCAACTTAGCCATGGCACTAACCAGAGAAATCCCGAGTGTCGGGAAAGAGACGTGGGCAAGCCAGCAACCCCTTGGGTTCAAGAACATCAATTTCTTTCTTTTTTTCTGATAATCTACTTTTGATTTTACAGACAGCTTCCAGTAAAAGTGTTCTCATAAACAAAATAAACTTATTTTTTCAAGTGTCCTCAGACCTCAAAAAGGAATTATGACCAACTGGTCTAATTCCCCACATGGCCCATGTTCAGTGAGAAAAAATTAAAAAAGAAAAAAGAAAAGCAAGCTCCTCTCAGCCTTCTTCTGAAATTCCACCTCTTTATTCTTCACTCCACCACTGTGAGATTTTCTCCAGTGCAGGTCGACTCGATGGTGACTCCAGAATCTCAACAAGTTACTGGCTGCCTCTCTGATAGACCATGTGCCTAGCACAGTGCCTCAACTGCTCATACAAAGAGCTATAGAAATGATTACAGAACTGAAGAGATCCAAAATAGACAGTGTCAATGGAGATTAAATGCTATTTCCAGCAACCTTCACTTGGTACCCTTCGTGCTAATTTTACATTTCTCCCTGCCTCACTTAAATCCAATTCATTTCCAAGTCATGACATCATCTTCCCAATGTCAAGGTCTTCTTCAAGAACAAAGACAAACAACAAGGACATTTCTCCAATATCTTCACTCCCCAATTCTAACTTGGGAAGGCCCAGAAGAACATGGATATTTAAGGTAACCCTTCGGTGTTGGTGCTCCAACTATAAAAACAAGAATTGTTTCATCGTTTGGAAAATTCCCCACTAATTTAATTGCTTTGGGAGCCTGGATTTTTATCATTTATTCTTAAAGTAAGGTCTACCTGTATGCATCCCTAGGATGGGAGTCATTGCTTAACCCTAGCATAACCATTCTGACTGAAGACTAGTCTATAAGCCCAGCTAGAAGGAGAATATGAAACCAGCCTCCTGGGCTACAGTAGCCAAACTGACTGACTGAAACCTCATTGGCCAGAGAAGCATGGACAGGCATTGAGCCATCTCTCTTCCAATGCTCTCAAATGTTTTGCTGTTTATTTGTGTTCCCTGAGACAAAGTTTGAGATTGACACAAACAGGAAAATGGGCAAGAAGGCAGAGATAAAAGCAGCTAAAAGAGATCATGGAATCATACAGCTAGTGTGAGTCCTAGGCCACTTGAGGGTATCAGTCAACCATGATGTTTCCCACTAAAGTGAAAGTGAAATTTCTCTCCATGAACTTATTTATCTTTATTGGATACAAGTGAGTACAAGAGCATTGGCTCACTGGGAGTCAGATCTCAGATTTGTATGTACTTGGACCACAACCCAGGCTTTAGAGTCCCAGCTCACTACTCACACTTCTGTCCATTATACCATGCTTCTGTCTCACAGGACTGTGCCATATTCCATTGCTGACTTTCTCCTATTGGAGGTCAAATTTCTTAGTCTATTTCTTTGGAGTAATTGCACCTGCTCTATAAGACACTCTTGCCTGGAGCTGCAGGTTTCTATGAAAAGTTCATGCATTTTAAGACCAAGGACATCAAGTCCTTTATTATACTTGAATACTTGAATTATTAGTGTAGGTGGGATTTTTGACTTGCTGAGGGACGCGTGCTGCAGACTGCAACCCCTCTGTAGCTTCTTATCTCACGCAATTTTTTCCCATGTTCTCCTATAAATTTCCCATAGAAGATCTATCCAGTATGTTCTTGGAGATGAGTTACAAGATGTTGTATAGATGACAGACACCAGGCCATCTGGCATTATTATTAGATAACCATTAAACCCTCCAATCAAGTGCTACTTGAATGCTTCATGATGGCCTAAAGGTGACCCTCGGTTCTCAATAGAGCACAAATTCTACCAAGAAAGACTTCAAGTAGATAGATGCTCTATGAGATATTCTGTGTCTGGCAAGTCAGGAGCAGTCTGGCTAAAGGCAAAAAGGGTTGGATACCAGCTGAAGGATTCAGCTAAGGGACTGTGTCCACATCAAGTCATGAATACGTTCTATGTCCAAAGAAAGGGATGAGTAGGAATCAGTGCTGGACAAGGAGGGACCACATCATGAATCTTAAGAAGATTTAGGACATTGCTGCTTACCTGTTGAATGGTATTGTTGCAGACAAGCAGCAGCAATGCTTGACCACTAGAAGCTGAAATTCCAAAAAAAAAAAGGAAAGTCGCATACACACAAATGTGACTTTTAGCATTCATTGTACTTAGTCACACGCAAAAAAAAAGGTACTATCATGTACTCACTCCTCTCTACTCTGCACCTAGGTGATGCAAGAGATTGAGCTCAGGACCTGGAATCAGGAAAAGTTGAGTTCAGACATTTATCAAAGGTGTGGCAAGTCTTAACTTCTCTGTGCCTCAGTTTCCTCATCAGTAAAATAAGGACAATAGTAGAGTTATTCTGAAGATCAGATGAGTTAATATACCCAAGGAGCTTTGCAAACCCTAGAGTATTATAAAAATACCATCAATTATCATTTTTCTCTCCAACTCTATCAGCACCAGAGTGATAGCTTATCTTTTTCTTTTCTTTCCTTTCTACTAAATGAAAAAATGAGAACTCCACTGAGCTCTGTGTCCTTTTACTTTTGGTATCCACTTTCTGCTGACAACTTCTGGGCTCTCATTCCTAGATCCAAGTTCATCATTCTTTAGACAGAAGACAAAAGTCAAGGAAGATTTAACTTGTATTGCTTTCTCACAGTTATCCTAATCACCATCATTCCATCAGCCTTGAAACATGGTCATCGCTAGTCTCTTCCAAGCTAGACTTTTAAAATCTTTTTGTAACGTTTATCACTTGAATAATTTCTTTCGGGCTTTGCTGTCTCTTCACTATGCTTTTTAATACTGATCTACATTTTTTATTCACTCTCAATTAAAGGTAATTAAAAGCATTTTTATTCTCATTAGTTATGCTTCAAGTCAATTGGGTATTAAAAATTATAGCCAACTTTCAAATGCAAGCCTTCTGATACACAACCTAGTTTTCATTACTTTGTACTTGGATGACTCTTAACTCCCTAGCTTAATTCACTTAAACATAGCATTTACCCAAAAAGCTGATATGAACCAAGAACTTGAGTCTTAAAGTTGTATTATACGTTAGACTAAAAGGTATGACTTATCAGGGTACCAGGAAGGAGGAATTCCAATATGAAAATGGGCTTCTCAGCCTTCCCCTCCAGTCTAAGGAAGGAGGGCCACCCTTAACAAAAAATCTATTTTCTAGCACTCCCACTTTTCTCTCCACATTAGAAAGGGGTGGCCAAAATCCTTGAAATAACAAGTCATAGGCAAATAACACAAATTCCCACACTGACCATGTCTAAAATATAAGGAAAACTGAGTGCCACAGAAGGGATGCTTTTGAATTGTGGTGCTGGAGAATACTTTTAAGAGTTCCTTGGAAAGCAAAGAGGTCAAATATGTTAGTATTTAAAGAAATTAATTCAGATTATTCACTGGAAGGCCTAATATAAAAGTCAATCACATAAATGTCAGAAGTTGAGTAGAATATTTCATCATGAATCCTGTTGAAAAAGAATGATTGATCACTGTGGTCATCACAGTTTTTACATCTTTCCAAGTTCTTTGTCTTTACAATATTGTCATTAGATATTTTTTCCTACTGCTCTACTTATTTCCTTTTGCAATGATTCATACAAGTCTTCCTTGGATTCTATTTCTAAAATTACAATATTTTTCTATCACCTTTGTTTACCATAATACATTCAGCCATTCCACAAATTAGGGAATCTACTGTTTCCAATTCTTTGCCACCACAAAAAGACCTGCCAGTAATGTTTCTGTACATCTGTGTTATTCCTCTTTCTTTGATCCCTTTGCAACTAGTAGAGGTATTTCTGGGTCAAAGGGTATGTGCACAATTTAGGAATTTTCTTAGCATAATTCCAAATTGCTTTCAGGAAGGGTTGGTCTAATTTGTAGCTCCATCAACAGCAGGGGCAATCTCTAGTCTTCCTGATCTCTATCTTGCGACTGTACTCAAATGACCCCTTTCAGAACCTGGCTGTCAGCAGAGGAGTCATTTCCTCTTCTTCAAGAAGCCCACCTACTGGAGCAAGGAAGAGGCCACAGAAGGCAGAGCCTTTCACACTTGAGCTCAGGACCTAGGAGGAGAAGCCACCACCAGTAAGCATGGAAGAGGCTGAGAGGAAACCAATGATCTTTTTCTTTAATGTATTTGACACATGTTATATTTATATCACTGTCATTTCCCATTCCCAACCCAAAGAGCTCTGAAAACAGGGATAAAGAAGGGAAAAAAGAGGGGGATAAAAGCAATTCATCAAAGCTTCCTGGCACATTAGCTGAATCTGTGTAAGCAGTGTTCCACACTTCGAGTCTCCCACCTCTGCCAAGAAGGGAAGAAGGAATCATCTCAGAGACTGTCTTTGGAGCCATGCTTGGTCATTCTAATGAGTGCTCAGTTTTGTTTTTGTGACTGTGGTTTGTCATTTACATAGTTATAGTTATTGTGTATATTGTTTTTCTTGTTCTCCTTCCTTCGCTTTGCATCATTTCATATAAATCTTCTCAAGCTTCTGTATTCTTGATTTTCCTGAAGAGCAGATTTGATCATGCCACTCACCCCACTCAATAAACTCCAGCAGCTCCCTATTAACTCTAGCATCAAATACAAAACTCTCTCTTCATATTCTGGCCCCTTTCTATCTTTCCAGTCTTCTTACACTTTTGTCTTTCCACATACTCTGCTATCTAATTACATTGACCTCCTACTTGTTACTCTCACCCACCATTCCATCTCTTGACCTCAGTCATTTTCACTGACTCTTTCCATTGCCTGGAATTCTTCTTCTTCTCCTCCTCCCACTTTCCCTTCCTTTCTTTATGTCCTGCTGAAATTTCACCTTGTACAAGAAACCTTTCCAAGTCCTCTTTGAGGACTTTATCTTCCATCTGAGATTATCTCTAACCCTGTGTAAATCTTGTATGTATTTTGTGTGTATGCAACTCTCATGATGTCTCCCTCATTATACTGTGAGCTCCCTGAGAGCAGGGACTCTTTATTTCTTGGCACCCCCAGTGCTTACCACAATACCTGTCACATGGTAGGTGCTAACTTGACTATGCTTCATATTCATCACTTCTTGCAGCTCAAGAATGTTCCATCACATTCATGAGCAGCAATTTGTCTGGCCATTCCCCAATCAGAGGGCATCCACTTTATTTCCCTCTTCTTTACTACTACATACAATGCTGCTATGAGAGATTGGCATATATAGTATCTCTGGAGCAAAGGGGATAGACATTTAAGTCGTTTTCTTAGCATCATTTCAAATTGCTTTCCAAAATGGACAGACCTATCCATGAGCTCCTGTACTTTTATGTTTTCGTCTTTCTACAGCCCCGCCAAAATGGACTATTCCTACTTTTCATCATCTTTACTTATTTGCTGAGGATGAACTGAAATCTCTTGATTGCTTTGCATATGTGGCCTAAAGGGTTTCAGACAGCGCAAGCCAGTAGCGGTGCATGCATGAGGATCGTTGACTAAGTCTTTAAAAGCTTGTTAATATTTCCTATGCCAACAGTTTCCAAATGACTTCCAAAGGTTCAAGCTACTTTGGTATCTGTGACCATTCTGATGTTGGTCACATATCCTCAAGTAAGAGTGTTGAGACACTTAGTCATTGCAGCATGATGACAGTAGTCAATGAATTCTGGTAGCGTTCTCTGCGTAAATATAAATTTCTGATCATCTGACAAGCAGTCCATGATATCTTAACCTTTTGGAATCATGTACTGGTTCATTTTAGTCCTTTTTTGTTTAAAATATAGCAGTCCACAACAAAGCCAAATCCTTCCAATCCTGGAGGGTGACTTTTATAGGAGGTGCATATGGACTACTGATTCCTGTGGTGATACCGTTGCTAATGTAAGTGTGTGCTTTTTGGACACATAGGTTACGTACATGTTCACATACATTGTCTAAATACAGCACACAGGTAGGTATGACTAAATATCTCTGAACCTTGCACACGCTCTCCAAAGGAGACTGATTTCTGCCAGGGGAGAAGAGGTGATGGAGGCTATCTCCTCTGACCTCTTTCTAGAGACTAGAATTATGCCTGTCTGCCTACCCAAAGATCACTAGTGTGGAAGAAATCATTTTTAGGTTCATGCTGGCTTCTTGTTGCTGTGTAGAAGGAAGTACCAAAGCATAAATGAAATCTTGCCTCCCCATTTGGACAAATCCTTTTTTGGATCAAAAGCACCTACCCTCAGTAAACCATTCCACCTTTCCTTAGGTTAATCAGTTTTTCTGTAGATATTTTAATCTACTTTTTTAGGAATCTGATGTAGATGAGTGGCCTGGGACCTTGCCCTGGAAACCAGTTCTTTGGTTGGTCATCCTGTTCATGGCCAATTGAGCTATTCAAGTCTCCTACCTTTTCCAGAGTGAGGAATGTCTCCTTTGATCTGAAGGCTCTCCACTTTACCTTTCTATATGTCTACCTTTTAACCCCTGCAGACCTTCAGCTTTTGCTGACAACTCCTTAGAGTATGCCCTCATATCTATCTAGTTGAGAACACTGGGATTTAAATCCAATCAAACCCAAATCAAAGTAAAATCTCTTCTTTACTAGTGTTAACTAGAGCCTAGTCAACCCCAGAGGGAGTTGAATATTTCGTAAAACGACAGATGGGAACAAAGATGACTAGGGCCCATTTTCACTAGTACAAATATCATGGCCTGTCTGCCCTAGCCCTTTTGGCAGGTGAGCCCAAGCAGAAGAAATGAGCTGGCTGACTGGGCAGCAAGTGATACACAGAAGCTGAAATCCCACACACACGGTCCCAGGAGTTGAAAGCTTTTCATAAACTAACCTTCTCCAAGTCCTTTGAGAGTCACTCAGCCCTGGCTTCGAAGGCTCTTGCTTGCATAGTTTCACTGACTGAGGAGAGATGAGAAAATAGATTGGATTCTTCATCCTTTTGACCTTTTCCCAGAGTCTATGACTTTTTAAAATGTCCATTTATTTATCTCAGCGCCCTCGTCGCTCTCAAAGAAGAAGCTGAGTTTCTAAGAAAGAATTCTCATGGGGAAGTCCTTTGTTTTCCCTACACTGATGATCCTCAGGTTTCCGTCTCTACAGAATTCTAAAGGCGGGCCGTGTGCTCCCACCAAGGGAGCTCAGACCTTGGACTTGAGCACAAGCAGCGTTAAAGAATTCAGAACCAGTGTTAGCTTCAGCCAAAACTGTAGCACGTCCCTCCTGCTTCTCCTGAGACGTACAGTGGCAACATGGTCATTGAGACAGCAGACACAATAATACCTCCCTAGAGAGGGGGCCCTGGGTCGCAGGGGCTCCTGGTGACGTAGGTGCTTTAAAAGTAGGCACCTCTTGCTTTCATTTTTCTGTTACCAACCACCAGCGCAGTTCGAGGCACATAGTAGGAGCTTCGTTCATATTTGTTGTCCAGTCTGAGGCTTTGTTCCGGAGTTTTCCTTCCAGGCATCATTCTTTTTTGGTGATTTTTACCAGCCTTGTCCAGGTCACTCTTCATCTCCATGGAGTGTTTCTGTAGACAGGAGCCCACAGGACCCCAAGCAATTTGTTGACTTGATCCCTAAAGAGAATGTGTCAGGGTAATAGGTCAACTTTTTCAGAAAAACTCCAAGAGTTAGCTCCATTAACCCATCACTTAAATCAGGAGGTGAGAAGAGGAAAGATCTCCAGAAAGGAATCAAACTCCAGAGGAGGAGGAGAGGGATGATTTTTCAGTATGTTGGGTTCTGTGTCCTGAACTGCCTTCTTCCCATTTACAAACAAGTGGAAAGCTTGCCATTTTTCCAGATTCAGGACAAGATTATTTGCTAAATATTACAAGGAAGTAAGAACTGGGAGGGATATTCCAAATACTTCTGCTTCATGGAGGTGGAGTAAGGACTATAGGATGAAAGGACCCAGGATTTTTTCTGTCCTTCTTACCTCTGAAAGCCACAGACAGAAAAAATGGGACAACAGAGGAGACCCTGAGCAAGTCATCCTTATCTGCCAAATCTCCTCCCACTGGTGGGAGAGATGGAGTCAAAGGATGAATAGTTGTGCTCTCTCTGTCACCTCTACCCTCCTCTTCCTCTGCTGTAACAGAGCAGTCTCACAGATATGGGAAGAAATCTGGGTCTTGAACAATGGGAAGAATTTGGGGAGCCAAAGAGGAGATCGTGTCAGCCCAGGTGGGAGCACCAAGCAAAGAAGACAGTTGTGTCAGGGATATGGGAAGGGATGATAAGGGACCAGCTCATCAGAAATGAAGAGAGATCATTCTCACTAGACCTTGAGCTGGGCTTACACCCCTTCTCTGCTACTAGAATGCTCTCAGTGCTGCTGGTACCACTATCCTACCTCGGCCCACGCCCATCTATGCCGGGGACCTCCCACAGGACTTCACTGTGGACAGCACGGTGGGAAGAAGTCTAAGCTGTCCTGATGACCTTGGAGTCATGGCGCCTGGCCAGCCACCCCACTCCAACAGTCACTGACTGAATCATTGGCCTCATAAACCTTACTTTCTTCATCTGTAAAACTAGCAGCTTGAACCAGATGTCCTCTGAGGTCCCTTCCACCTCAAGTTCTATGATTCGAAGATCTTTAATTCTTCTCTGATTAACTTTATCAAATTGTCCACAGCAGCTGACCCAGAACTCCTCTCCTCTCCTCAAGGTCTGTGCACCGCCACCCCTTGTCCTGCTCAGCAGCAGCCCTCAGTTCCTTCACTAAGATAATCATTATTTCACCCTATGTGAGTACCAAATAAGTCTAGGCTTCAGGGTCCAAGGGCCCATGGCATCCTGGGCCATCTCCAGTCATCCTCATGAATATCTGGTCACTGCATCCAGATGGCTCCAGAGGAGAAGTGAGGCTAGGGACCTTGCACAGCCCTCCCTCACTCAAAACAAAGTCAAGTGCAAGTCAGGTCATCATTTACCTCACAGCATGGTCTTCTTTGGCAACGAAGGACAAACACAACAACACCATCTACGTCGAGGGAGCATTCTCCTCTGTTTTTCTCTCTGTCTGTCTCTTTGTCTCTCTCTGTCTCGCTCTGTCTCTGTCTCTCTGTGTCTCTCTCCCCCTCTCCTTTCTCTCTCTCTCCTTTCTCTCTCCTTTCTCTGTCTCTCTGTCTCTTCGTCTCTGTCTCTGTCTCTCTTTGTCTCTGTCTCTCTATGTCTCTGTCTCCCCCCTCTTCTTTATCTCTTCTTTCTCTTTCTTTCTCTCTCTCTTTTCTCTGTCTCTGTCTCTCTCTCTCTCTCTCTGTCTCTCTCTCTCTCTCTCTCTCTCTCTCTCTCTCTCTCTCTCTCTCTCTTTCTCTCGCTTTGTTCTTGAGTTTTCCTTCCAGGCATCAGTTTCTTAAATCTAGACAGTCAACAAAGCAATAAATCAAGCCCTAATGTGTAGCATTTGCTGATTTCAGAGTGTAAATGCTCCCACTGAAAACGTGGATCTCTCAAGCTGGTTTAATCTGGCTCCAGCACAAAAGATATTTCTCATATTTAGGATAAAATTTGAACTCCTCTCTCTGAGGGCAGACCCACAACAGTATGATGCCCACCTATCCAAGACTTCTGGTTTCCCACAACCTATCTACCCTACCCCACCAACACATACACACAGAGCCAACTCCATCCAAACAATGATGGGCCTTCCTTTATTCGAGTCCTAGATTCTCTTATTTGGCAAAGTTGCTATTGCGTGAGTGCACTCCTCTCCACCTGTAGAAATCCTCCCCTTTAATCCAGGCCCAGGTAGGCTGCCACAACCTCAGGGAGCCTTCTCTAGTCTCCTCCAGATGGGAATGAGCTCTCATCCAGCCTGCTTCTTCTACTGTTTTAACTCTCTCTCCTCTGTTCTTCTCAGTATTGTTCTTGCATGATACTCGGTGGTGGAATTCTCTCTACCTTCCAGCAGACTGTGAGCCATCTGAGAACAGACATTACTATTCTTCATCTCTGAATCCCTCTCAGCACCAAATACTCACACATACAAACACACACACACATCACATATACACACATACACATACACAAACACACACATACACACACACACACACACACACACACACACACACCATTTGGTGAATTGAATCTGAGGGATTTTTACAAAACCCCAGCATAGTCAGGTACCGGCCACTTGGACCCATGGCTATACGGGTTCATTAGCCTTACAGCTGAGTGTTCATATCTGAAAAGTGTGAAGTTTCATGGGGTTTAGCTTGACTTAGCTACTGCCTAAATAAATGTCTTGGCTTCAGAGGTAAGACTGCTTAGCACTCTTCAAGGGCCCCAGAAACCTGTGACATGTCATTGTCAAGCCTTTCCCCAAGGTCCTTAGGTCTCCCAATGAGCAAAGCTTCAGTTACAGAACCCAGGGTTCCCCATTGCCACATAATGCTGTCCTATCTGGATAAGACTCCTCTCTAGAAAAATATATCAATTTGGAGTTTTATTAAGTTGAAAAGGAGAAAATTATTTTAAGACAAAACCCATTTACTGAGTGTCTGATCCTATAAATAATGTTCCCCTTTGATGCACCAAGGGTCTGTGCCCTTCCCGGCACACACATCTTTGACTGTTTTAACTTGTCTATCATTTTAATGCTCTTGCAATTAGCAAGAGTGAGGGGCCTGTTTCCTCAGAGAGGGCTTCCCGTGTGAAAACCTTTTCTGCATTCTGTCAGGAACCAGCTCCAGAAGTCGGTCAGGACCCTGGACATGTTTTTATTGATGGGTGTGGTGGAGGGAGAGGACCTTTAGTGTGAGGTTCAGGTCAAGGGCTGGAGCTAAAGGAGGTGAAGGGGAATCCAGTAACCTATGGGGAGGTGTGGGGTTCAGGGTGAGATAACTTCAGGCCAAGTACTCACAAAACCTAAAGGTTCCCTCACCTCTTACTTAGAAATTCCCAGAGACATATGTTCATAGATTGTACCACAAACATTGTCAGTGATCCCGGCGGCTGGGACATCTGATTCACTTATTTTGATCATACTTGTGAATTCATTGCCACAAGGAAATCCCAGTGAGGAAACTACCTCTACCAACATGGACTGGCCCCTTCTCTGTAACTTGCAGCCTTACAAGTTTTCCTGGGGACTTAAAAGGGATGTGACCTGCCCAGGGTCACACAGCCAGAGGCGTCAGAGACTCAGAGGTTGACTCTTATCCCCTACCTTATGCTGCCTCATGTCCATGTAACAAACCATTGATTGACAGTCTAGGACTAGCCCAGCTTCGAACAGAAATGTCCTTTGTCCAGCAGTGAATGAGGGGGTTGAGATGTGCCCTGGTGGACAAATAAGCCTCCTGAAGGAAATCATAGATCTGTGGAGAATTTTAAATTGTCCTCATATCTCACAGCCTCTGGGCCACTTTGCTACCAAACCTCAGTGACCAGAAACAGAGAGACAGGGGAATGCTGAAGTGTGATGGAGCCTGGAGAGACCTAACATTGTCCAGTGAGGGTCCTGGGTTTCTGAGCATCCAAGGACAGTAGCCTGGAGCAACTTGTATCCTGACCTAGGGAACTCCACTGAGGCTAAAGGACCCCAAGATCACTGCCCCTCGCTCCAAGCTGTCCCCACTAACAAAAAGTGTCTCCTTAGCTTTGCCTCTTGTCATCTTTAAGTGGATTCAAGGCTCTGCTCAGCTGGTCCACCCAGCTGTTAGCATTTCCCCAGCCCACTCCCAAATTCATTTCAAGTTATTCCATAGTTATTTTGTATTGATGTTGGTGATAATTTTGGCGTGGCTCCCCCTCATCCAATGCAAGCTCCCTGAAGTGTTTAGTGGGTAGCCTTGGGTGAGTCCCTTCCTCTTCTTCCCTATAAAATGAGGGGGTTGTTCTAGAATCTAGACTCTCGATGGCCTCTGGGTTCCCTTCCCATTGGAGATCACTTTTCCTATGACTTGACTTTTGAACCAGGACTAGAAGCTCCCAAGAGGATCAATTGAATACAAGGGCAATGCTCCTGCCATGGGCACTGTCCCAGAGTAGGTAGAGGGGGGCTGCCCCAGGAAGCCAAGGCTAAGCTCCCATCCTAGAGGCTGAATGATATCTTTTGGGGGTATGGCATAGAAGGGATTCCTTATCAGTTGGGAGTTGTGTTGGCTGGCCCCTGTGACTCATGACTCGGAATCCTATTGTCTCCTAGACAAGAGCTTAGACTCCTCACTGAAGGGCTATCTTCCTTCTTACCTATTTCAAGAGGGCAGGGGGAGGGGGAAAGGGAGGAGAAGCATAAAACCACCCACTGTGTCAAACTCCAGTGTGCTAAAATAATAATAATAAAATGGGGGGAGCGTTTATCTCAGGAGGTTTCAGGGAAGCCACGAGCACACAAACTCCACCAGAGAGTGAGGGCTGCCTGTCAGCACTAGATTCCGTCTAGAGGAGATGACAGCACAGGAATTCAGAGGGTGGGGGTGGGGTGGGGCACATTCAACAGACACATTAGGAGGGGTTTCCCTTATTTTTTCTTTATTCTCCTGTTGAACTTGGGAATTTTATATCCACTTGCTGAAACTTGTTTAAAATTACCTCGAGGTAATATGGCTGAAAGTAGTTTGTGCATATTTGTCATTTTGGGGATGATGTCCCCCATCAGACCCAGATAGGGGGACTATCCTGAAGAAGGGAAGCATAAGGGGCCCAGAGGGCCTAGCCAGCCAGGAATCACACTTCACTCAGCCCATCAGAGAGAATGAGAAAGCTTAGTGTTGAGAGCTGGACTCCTGTGTTGTATTGGAAATGTAAGCTTAGGAATATTTGAAGATGTCTAACAAAGAGGACTTAGAGTCTGTGGCCATCCCTCGGCCAGTAAGCTCTAAGTTTGTTGAGATTTGTTTGTGAATGATGCACCCCAGTGGGGTGGGGAGAGAGAGAGAAAGACAGACAGACAGAGAGACAGACAGGCAGGCAGGCATAGACAGAGAGAGAAAGAGAGAGGAGAGACAGAGAGATAGACAGAAGGGAAAGAGAGAGGGACAGAGAGAAAGCAAGACAGATAGTGAGAGAGAGAAAAGGAGACAGATGAACAGATCCCATTCTATTATTCATACTCCAGTAACTGGGATCTATGTGTGTACTTGGAGAGTGTGAGCACACACTCCCCTGAACAGCATCCCATACCATCCATGCCTTTGCACCATCCCAAGCAACGCTTCTCCTTTTAGCGGTATAAACCTTCAGTAGAGAAGTGAGGATGACTGGGAAGTGAGTGGAGAGTGTGGATGAGATGCAATAGCTATCACAAAGGCCACATAATTGAGATATGGCAACTGTTTGATAGAGGGAGAGGGTCAGGGATAACCCCAGGGATCTTGACAATGGAGCTTCCTCAGCATCTTTGCAATGGATGATCATAGATGGTTCGGCTCCTTCTATTGCTATCTGGCCCGGTTCCAGCTCCTCCATCTGATTTCATCTTCCTTGGGGCTTTGGCCCCTTGTATTATATATTCATGAGATACTGAGCCTGGGGTTTCATGATAGTTCCCAGTGAGAAGTGTCCTCTCTACTCGCAGGCACAGATCTGTTCCATTTTGTGGCTATTGTTCTTTTTCCATTTGGTATGGGGAGAGGCTGATGGGCAAAGCTACTGTGGATGATAGTAATGGCAGTGATGGTGGTGATCTCTGGAACCTCTGGCTTAGCTGCATCTGTCACCAAGTTGTCCGTTGGCTTGTTCTCCTCAACTCGTTTGCTCCAACTGGGGAAGCGGTGCTATTCTGAGCCTTCCATAGTCCTCTCAGAGTATTTTATAAAAGCTCACACTCACAGATGTATAACTCACAGCCCGAGGGGCCTGCCTCAAAACTGCAGAAAATGAAGAAAAATACAATACAACATAGACAATGATAATTGTTGTTTTCTAAATCAACATACTGTCCTTAGGGATAATTAAGTTTGACACCAAATCTCTAAACCAGTGCAGTCACGCTAGAGAGTTTGGCTTAACTATTTACTTACACAAGAAAAATCAATGAGATAAAGAATATCTGTGATCCAAGCTGTGGGAAGTATAACCATTGTCCATCAACATATTAATTTTAGAAAGGCACTGCAGATAAACAATGAGTCAGGCTAGCACTGACTAGGAAGAAGAGGCAAGTTGGTCTTCCGGAAAACTCTTCAAGGCTTTTAGTGATCCCAGTGTTCTCCCTGCATTAGATCTCCATCTTTTCCATTTCACTTTTCATCCAGTGATGTCATATGGTCATAAATCATGGAACAGACATCTCAGAAGAACCAAAGTTAAAGAACAAAGGGAAATGGAGGAATGTGTGGTTCAGCATGAATAGGTGCAAAGAATGGTGTACCAAGAGTGACATGAAAGGATTCAACAAATAAATGGACAACCACCAAAGGAAGGGAAAGAAAAGGAAGGGAGGGGAGGGAGGTAAAATATTTCATCAATTGATGGACAGTGAAGGTAGAAAGAAAAACAATGTTAGCCAGAAAAAAATGTTCTAGATCCATATATGGGGAGAGAGAGAGAGAGAGAGAGAGAGAGAGAGAGAGAGAGAGAGAGAGAGAGAGAGAGAGAGAGAGAGAGAATGGAAAAAGAGAGAGAGAATGGAAAGAGAGAGAGAGTAAGAGAAGCATGTGTGACAGTTGAGGCCAAGGTAAGCAGTTCTCATGGCCCTGTGTCATGTCCTACTCAGTTCTGCAGTTGGATATAGGTGGGGTTTGTCCTTCATAACCATTAGTCACCTTCCAACTGAGCAGTAATTTCTTTAGTAACTGAATCAGACTTACAGAATCCACAGGAGATACCTGTGGGACCATTTGGACTAATTCATGTATGACCAAGAACCCCCTCCAGGACATGCCTGTTAAATCATTACCCAGCCTTTAGCTGACGAACTCCAGTAATGGGGAGTTCTCAGTCTCTTGAGGTGGTCCATTCCACTTTTGGAGCATCCTAACAAACAACTTTAATGACCATTTGCAGAAAGTTCCCTGGTTCACCTTTCCCGAGACATCCTTGAGATTTCCCTTCATTTGGAAGGACCACAGGAAGACCTAAGAACCCAAAGGGTGAAGACAAGGAGCTGGGCTCTCGGATCCAGGGATCGGGGATTGAATCTAAACTCCAACAGTGTGTGACAATGAGAAATCTATCCCTTCTTTGGGCACCAGATAATCATACTAGACTAGATGGTGACTGACACTTCAGTTCTAGGAGGTTCAGAAGGCAGGCCCATGATGCTTACAGGCTTTCCACTGCCAGATGTTGAGTAGCACAGAAAGGTCCGTTGGTGTGCACCCCTTTAAATTCCTTTTCTCTCGTTGCCCCCACACACACACGCCAACTCGATCTGTCATCTTCAGCTACTTAAAGTGCTGGCTTTCTCTATGTTGCTCTACCTCAAAAATTTGCTCTGGGTGAAAGTCCTTGAAGTGGAGTACACTGAGCCCTTCACTAGCCAAGGAGCCTGGACTCCATCTCAGACGCCAAACGGTGTCAGCATGGCTCACAGGTGAGCATTACCAGGAGTGCACAGGTGGGGCCCTAAGCCGGGGGATTAGAGGATTTTCAGATCTTATGGGTATTAAGCCAACTCTGCAGAGTTTTAAAGTGGTCGTTGTGGCTGAGGCTGTTGAAAAGAAAGGCTGTTCGCTCTGTTTTCAAGGACTTGGCAGCCAGAGAGGCTCAGACTGGGGATAATGGCATCCAAACTCACCTGACCCCTGGAGCTCAACACTGTCACAGGGACAGACACAGGCTCAGATTGATGTCAAGGGAGTTAATCCATGAGTTTCTGAGCCCTCCATCTAGAGGATATTGATAACAGTGATCAAAGAGATTTCTGCCTTTTCTATTTATTACAAAGCTGTCACATGAATTTAATGCCTCCAGAGATTTCTTTTTACTGAGACAAATCTTAAAATAAAACAGTGTAAATGAAATATTTTTGATGGAACTAGGGAAATATTAAGTTTTGAGGAAGAGATAGTCTATAGAAGCCTAGAAATATAGGATGTTAGAGTTGGAAGGCACCTCAGAAGTTATCTAGATCAACACATACTGAAAAATAGGCTCCCACTCAGCTTTTGCTTGAAGACCTCTGCTGAGGGAAAACCCACTACCTTTTAAAATATTCTAGTTCATTTGGAGTTAGCTTGGGAGGATTGTCTTTATATATAGCCATTAAACACTACTCTGAGAGCCCAGTCATCAACCCCAGTTTCTAGGTACTTTCTGGGTCAGAATCCTCTCAAAATCATAATGAATAAACCCTTAGTGATCAGTTCTATTTTTTTGCCTCTCAGCCATAGGATACATTTAGTTCATAACACAGGCATGACATTAAGTAGCAATGTCTACACTAGACTATTTTCCACATAAATGTTGAACTCACTCTTCTACAAATACATGAGCACCCAATAGGAACAGCGAACTTTTGTAAGGATCACTTCTGGAACATAAACACATGAGTGACACCTGTAGCTAGGCACCTCTCTGATAGGATGAACATATACAGGGAACACACAGGCACAAATATACAAAGGCAACCCACCTCACGGGTCTTAAAAAGCCACCAACATCTTCCAACGATACATATCTCTGTGATGTTCCCTGTTGGACCTGCTCCCCTTAAGACATGACAGGACAGCTGGTCCTCTCTGGTCATCTCTGCTGCTCCAAAGTTGATGCCTGCTTGGCAGATTTATCAACCACCTTCAACCCCACTCAAGAGTGCTGTGGCCGAGAAGCCTCTCCCTGTGGAGCAGGCTATAGCCCTTCAGCCTGCTCTTACTGTTCCTTCTGTGCCTCACTTACAGCCCTCAACTGAAATACTTTCCTCAAAGCTGCCTGAGGCTATTTGTCAATCAATCAATTTCTCAATCAATATGATCAATCAATAAGCATTTACTAAACTCTCAATTTGTTCTATGAAGTGTTAAGCATTGGGGAGATAAAGACAAGAGTGAAATCATATTTGTCTTCAAGAAGTTTTCTTGACAAGCCTCATGGGAGTTCAACACAGACACACTCACATACATACTATATACAAAAGCAATACAAGGCAGCTTGGGGGCAGAAAGCCATTTTAAGTTTTAGTTTTCACCCATAGTTGAAGACGACCACTCTGCTGTACCCAAAAGAAAAGGAATGGGATGATACTGTACTGACGAGACTGTCTTTACCTCAGGCCATTGGATCTTCTATTCTGTATAAACAACAACAGCTCAGCTGACTAAAAGAGTCTGGAAGGTTGAGGACTCTTGTCCCATTTCCCACCCCACCCCACCCCCATCCCCCAGAAACCCATGACCTCCTGGTCTCTTCCAGATCTTCCCTACATTTCCCTAAATCTGCCCCCTATAATATTCCTGAATATACTCCAGGTCCCAAGCAGAGCCAGTCTCTGGTGGGTCCATTCAAGTATTTGAAGATCACTATCATTCTCTGCTCTGTTAAACCTTTTCTTTTCCGGGTCAAAACCCTCAGTTCCTTTCACTTGTCCTTGATCTCAGGGTCCTTTGTCCTCCTACCTTTCATTTAATCATTCAGTTCAGATCAAGTCAACTCAAGTGTTTACTCTGTGTGAGAAGCAGGGCAAAGGGCAACAGACGACTAGCAAGATGGCCCTGCAGAGTGGGAGTTTAATTGTTCATAACATTTGCTAGGTTTCTAGTCAAAATGAAAATTTTTAGAATTTTTAGGCCTTGTTTTAGTTTTTAGGCAGAATTTGTTGAGAATACATTTAGAGAAATAACATTTTAAAAAGTCATTTAGAAAGGTAAATCAGCAAGCTACATTGTTCCATTAAAATTGTATCACAAATCAGACTGGATTGTCAGGCCAGTAACACAGCTGTCATAACTTTTTTGGAGTATGGAGACAAGAGTGTGGAGCACTGGAAAGGGGCCTGGCTTTAGGTCTGCTGGGTTGGAAGTAGAGGACCTGCCACTGTATGCAGAAATGTCTTTTCTCCAAATTTAGGTCTCATTTCTTCTATAAAATTAGGGAGGTCAATCAGGTCTTCCAGGTCCTTCTGACTTGTGTGACTGTAGGTCTCTTGACTGGATCCAATAGTATGAGTCCTGGAATCTCCCAGAACAGAGACTGGATGAAATTTAATGGAAAAAGCACCTCTCCCCATGAGTGGTGCCTTATCATATTTCCTAAGAAGATAGCTAGACCAAGTGTTGGCAAAAAGTGTCAAAACATATTGGCTAACATGAAAAAACAGGAAAATGATAAATGTTGGAGAAGATATGGGAGAGTTTGAACACTAATTCATTGCTGGTGGAGCTGTGAGCTGATCCAACCATCCTGGAGACCAATTTGGAACTCTGCGCAAAGGGCTACAAAAATGTGGATACCCTTTGACCCAGTAATACCACTTCTAGGACTGCATCCCAAAGAGATCATAAAAATGTGAAAAGGTCCCACATGTACAAAAGTATTTATAGCAGCTCTTTTTTGTGGTGCCAAAGAATTGAAAATTGAAAAAAAAAATGAAAATTGAAAATTCAATTGAAAATTGAAAAAAAAGTCCATCATTTGGGGAATGACTGAACAAATTATGATATATGAATGTAACGGAATACTATTATGCTATAAGAAATGACAAACAGGTGGACTTCAGAAAAACCTGGAGAGACTTATATGAGCTGATACTGAGTGAAGTGAGCAGAACCAGAACATTATACACAGTAACAGTAACAGTGTTGGAGGATTGCTTCTGATAGACTTAGTTCTTCACAGCAATGCAAGGACCTAAGACATTTCCAAGGGACTCTTGAGGCAAAATGCCATCCACATCCAGAGAAAGAACAAACTATAGAATCGGAATGCAGAATGCAGCAGACTATTTTCTCTTTTGTTTCATTTTGGTTTTTCTCATGGTTTCTCTCATTTGTTTAAGTTCATCTATGCAACATGACTAATGTGAAAATGTGTTTAATAAGAATATATGTGCAGAACCCATGTAAGATTGCATTCCATCTTGGGGAGAGAGAGGGAAGGAGGGGAAGAAAACTTAAAGTATATGCAAACAACTGTTGAAAACTAAAACAAATTAATTAATTTTAAAAATTTAAAAAACAAAAAACAGTTTCAAAATGTTTTAATTTGCTCATGTATCCATAACTTTCAAACACTTTCCCACAAACCAAAAGGCCTTGATGGGAAGTATATTTTTGTCTTTGGAGGAGGTGGGTAATGAAATGGAAAAGAGTATTTGGAATAGTGTTCCTCCATCCACTTTATCTTGACCCCCCAAACAATTTCCAATTGATAATATGTGTTCAATATCATTTCATAGAGTCATAGAAATTTAGACATGGTAGGTAGGGTCTTTGGAGATGACTCAGATCAACTTGATATTTTATGCATGAGCAAGACAAGAAGAAAGTTACTCAAAATCACATAGGTCAAGAGTAAAGAATGTGGGATTTGTACCAAGTTCTTTGATTCCAAATTCTGCATCTTTCCTTTACATTGCTGCCATTGGTGCACTCTCTTCCCGCAATCCCCAGTCAAAGTTCCAAGACTTGTGAGGGAGGGAATTAAGCCAATTAGAGAAGAAAGAAGTGACTACATGACTTGAGTCCTATTCCTATGAGTCTATGCTTGTTATTTTTAAGAATGGTGATAATAGTAGCTGATCTTTTCTAAATACACGTTGACTGACATTTATAGAGCACATTAAAGTTTACAAAGCACTTTACATTTGCCATGAATAAAGAACAAGCTCTTTAATTGTATACTTGCATTAGTCAGCTGACAATTAATTAATTACTTAAGCCAATTCATGTGTCTTTGAGTTTTGGTTTTTTGTGGGTTTTTTTCTCCTGAACAAAGCGCATTCCCTACCACAACCCTGTGAGGTCCAGAAAGTAGCTACTCTTATTTTATAGAAGAGGAAACTGAGCCTCAGAAGGGCAAGATGATATGCTCCAGATGATACAGTTCATTATTGGATGTGGTCTTAAGCCTCTTCTAACCACAGCACGCTGCCTCTCCATCCAGTCAAGTACCTCTGACCACCCAGCCTCTGCATGGCACCAGACAGCCTGCTACAGTGAGGTGAAAGCCTCACGGAGCTCCGTAAAAGAAGGTGAGTCTTTTTTCTTTAGCCTCTAACAGGTCTGATGAACTAGCTTCAAAGAGTGTTTGTGGTCTTAGTTGCAAAACAAGTCAGTGTGGGTGGGTGTCTGTGAGCATGCCTGCCTCTCTCACTCTTGTTTGAAATTGTACTTGTAAAGGTTATTATGCAGGAAATCCCCAAAGATGAGTAATGCTGGTACTGAACTCTTCCCCCAACCCACCCCTGCACACCTCCGAAGAGTGCTAGAGATGGCCAAAGGAAAAAGTGCCAACTGACCTCTTCTACCCCCTTAGGAAGGGCAACCAAAGACATTCATTCACCAAAGCCTACAAGAGATTGGTCTTACTGTTTAATAAAGAAATGGGGCAGCTGTGAGGATGCTTATCGCAGAGTACAGCTGTCTGGTACTAGGAATGACTACTGTGTCACCACAGTGATACAAAACAATATGAAAGCTGGAAACCAGGGGGCCACAACACTGTCCATTAGGAGAATGTTGATGGTTTTCTTATTCGTACGTGCATTGAGAACCCACAGATGGTGAAAACCTTCTCTGAATTCTATCATGTTTTTTTCAGTGGATTTGTATTCTATGGATCACAAAATCATTGAAACAAGAAAGATGCCAAGACATGAGCACCTATTTCCTTTATCTCCAAAGGAGAACCCCAGCCACAAAGCACATGCACCAAGAACTGCTTTGTTCTGAATGAGAAATGTCGTTTTCAGTCAGTCAACAAGTATTAATTAAGTGCCTACTGTGATCCAGGAGCTGTGAGATATACACACAAGACATGAAATAATTTTGAGTCTCAATGGGCTTACATTCCATCACGGAAGAGTTATATCAATGAGATTTGCTGTCAGTCACTTCAGTCATGCCTGACTCTTCGTCAGAGATAGTGGAGTGGTTCGCCATTTCCTTTTTCAGCTCATATTACAGATGAGGAAACTGAGGCAAACAGGTCTCCACAGTAAGTTATTGTTAATTGATGACATCATTGAAAATAATTTAGATAATAAGAAGGTCAGCAGACTGCAGGTGGACTCAACAAAGATAGACAGTGACCTTCAGAAAATTACATGGTTTTTGATAAAGGAACTAAATTTACAGCTAGTTGAAACTAGCCAAGAAAAATGACCTAGAGTTATCTGGAGAAGGTTTTTTTCACTACACTTGCTTAATGAACTTCATGCATATAATCAGAAACTCCTCGCATAAAATTGTCCCTCCATTTTCTGATCATGGGTCCTATGTTAAAGCATGCCTGGGAGGGAGAATTACACCAAAGGGATTATGTAATGGACATGTAGAGAAGATGATGACCTCTTGGAGAATGGACCAATCCATCTCCTGGTGGGAGGATCTGTCTTGAACTAACAGTATATAGCCCATCTCACTTCTGTATTTAGTGCTCCCCGCTCCTGAAAAGAGGGTGGGGGCCCACTTTGGACAAAGCGTTCAATTCCTCTGAACTCTGTTGTAACAAATTTTCCTTGATACCTCTTTAGTGTCAACAGTGTTTCCAATACATGGTTAAGTGACTTGCCCAGAGTCACATGGCTAGTGACTGAGGCCAGATTAAGACTCCAGTCTCAGTGATCTGTGCATTATGGTGCCACCTAGCTGTCCCACACAGAATAGATTTAAAATTTTTTTAATACATAATATATTTTTAAAATACCAACTGCTTATAAACAAGATACTGAGAGACAGCAGGCACTAGGTGTAGAAGGGACATGTCCAAGATGACACTGCAAGAGGAATAAATTCCCTCTGACATGAGCGAGGTTGGATTACTCTTCCACACACGACCTGATGAAGCTGCCTCACAGTATTCGTAGATGTGTGAGGAGGAGGAGGAGGAGGAGGAGGACGACCATGATGACAACAATGACAATGACAATCCCAAAGTTCAGCTGCAGCCTGGAATAAAATTTCATGCCATGATAGAAGTGGTCACACACTTCTGTCCCAAGGTGTCACTGTTAAAGATACCTATCTTACTGCTCCGTGGCTCTAAGTAATATATTTACCAAGAAAAGCAAAGGAAAAGAAGGGTAGAATGCTAAACATGGGTGAAAATGCAGCCTCTCGTTTCCTATTATTGTTGGTTATCTACAGTGATAAAGCCAGTTAGGAAGCAGTTATCGGGGCTTGCTATGTGCCAGGCACTGTGCTAAGCACTGAGGATACAAAAAGGTGAAAGCATAGCCCACTTTCTCAAGGATTTCACAAGCCAATGGGATAGAGAGCATTTGGACAGCTAGGTACATGTGAGACATGTAAGGTAAATGGGAGACGATCTCAGAGGGAATGCTTGAACAGTAAAATGGTGTGGGGAAGAAGACAGGAATGTTATGTGTCTCACTTAATTTTTTTTTACCTCCCCCTGATCGTTGAGGAAATCTCATCTCACCATCCACCCTTCTCCCAAGCTCTGCAGATCTGCGCCCTCTCTGACATTTGGCTCTCTTTCGCTAAAGAAGACCTGGGGCTGTGCTTAGCACCCCCATTAAAAGCAAAAGTCTATTGAAAGATAATCACCACCCACTCCTGCCTCATCACCTACCAACTGATACACATTCATCTCCAAGGACAGTTTTATTTCTCAGAAAGTCAACAATCCCAGCACAATCCAGCTGGAAAATCCAATGTGTGTGTGGAGTTCCCCTATCGCCACCCCACCACCCACCAAGACATCGTAGCAAATACTGTAAGAAACGAGGCTCACAGTCTTGAATCTGCAGGTAACCTACGTTGCCTTGAGTCCTGATTCATGGGTTTCCCACTCTAGAGCTCTATAGAACCAAGAGACTCCAAAGCTTTTTCTGGTTGCATGAAGCCATTCTGGAGAGAGCACAACCAGCTTCAAGGATTCCTTCATTTCCACATGAACTCATGGGTCAGAGGTGTGCTGGCAAATATTTAACAATCATCCGGGCAGGGTGGGGTATAGGCACAATTCATTTTAAGATTCATCTGCGTCACTTAACATTTTCTCAGCCACTTTCCTAAGTCCACATAATCAAGCTCTGATTTGTAGCATTTGCCCTTTTCTGAGGTGTAAATGTTCATCCCAAAAATTTAACAATCTCTCAAGAGGCTGTTTGAGCTGACTCTAGCACAACCCCTGGGGGGGATGCAGAGCTTTGTGCTGTACTCGTTCAGGCTTACTGCATCAAGGATTTTTGAAGTTTCAAATCATCTGAAGGTATCCTTTGGAAAGAATAAATTCTAGGATGTGCTGGTTAAGGTTATTATCAATAATGACTGATCTATATACCTACTCTCAATCTTTACAAAGTCTCTGTGAGTCACCTATACGCATGAACTGAGGACATCCCCAATGAGGCCACTCTTTAGTAGGGAACAAGAGATATTCAATGATGAATCTCATCTTTACTATCTCAATATTAACTGAAAGACAGAAAATATAAGATCCAATTGTCCATATATTTGGTTGGTTATGAAAAAGCCTTTCATTAAGTAAAGTCAATCATAGCATGGGGGTTATTTTACTACAATGTGCCTCTCATCAACCCATCAGGATCAACAAAGATTTCTTGGAAGGTGAAACAGCAGAAATAACCCTGTTCCATAGCCCTCTGATAATAATCAGGGGAGGCACAAAACAGGGAGTTGTCTGCTCCCCTTAAAGAATTTATCACTGTGATGGAGGATATTCCTCATGGAGCTCAGGTTAAAAGGGGATTCTATGTGCATGGTGAAGTCTCCCAAATGCTCCTGTTTGCAAATGACATTTTGCCGTTTATATCAAGCCCTAAGATATTGTAGTCAAACATGACTGAAATAACTGACTTTTGACACCGTTTGAATGCTTAAGTGATGCCACAGTACACAGGACACCAGGCCTGGAGTCAGGAAGACTCATCTTCCTGAGTTCAGATCTGACCTCAGACACATCCTAGTTGTGTGACCCTGGGCTTAACCCTGTTCGTCTCAGTTTCCTCATCTGTAAAATGAGCTAGAGAAGAAAACTGCAAACCACTGTAGTATCTCTGCTGAAAAAGTACAAATGGGGTCACAGAGAGTTGGGCATGACTGAACAACTGAAAGTATGAAGTAATGTACTCTAGATCCTCCTGGAAGAGATCACAATGTTTCAGAGGAGTTCAGCCTCACTCTCCACAGAGGAAAGACCTAGTGGGTGATGATTTTTCATTACCTAGATTTCAACACACACTTGGATGGATACTCTGTGCTCAACAGGATGCATTTCTGCAACAGGACAGTAAGCTGGACTCTGAGTTTTAAAAAGAGAAAGAAAGTGGAGAGTATTTCTTTAAGAAAAGTGCAAAACTCTTGCATTGACCCCAAACTTCCCATGAAAGCAAAGGTCCATCTTTTCGATACAAGCATTCTACTAATGTTGCTATTTAATGGCAGTAGGTCCAGCGCCATTGCCTCTGAAAAAACTAACAATGAGCATCACAAGAGGGCAACAGAGACGTATATAATGTTGTGATCATGGAACGATATGTACCTAAGGAGGAACTTGGAAGACCAGGAGCAAAGAATGTCATCAAGGAAGTGTGAGATAGGAAGATAAGGTGGACTGGTGATGTGATAATGAAAGATAACACACGAAGGATCAGAGTGGCCAGTGGTGTGTCCTTGATGTCAAGAGAAAACCAAAATGGCCTCCGGGATATTGGGTGGCACACTACGTCATATTGAACTTTTGAGAGAACAAAGATAAGGGTCACCCATTATGAGAAGGTAGGGATGGCTGAGTGGCAATCAATGCTATTGAATGGAACTCCTGAGTCAATGAGATCACGTATCCTCTGGAGTCTCTTTTGTGGCAGCCTCTAGATCTGCCCAGTCTGGTTGAGAACTCACCATCATCAGAGCTACAAGAGATCAATGATTTGATGTTCTTTCAATCTGTTTTATGCTCTGTCTTTTAATATGTAGATTATGTATTCATTTTTATTTTATAGTAATGTGATGCAAAATATTGGCCTCAATTTAATTTTCCCCAGACTACTCTCTAGTTTTCCCAGCAATGAGTCAGAAAGGGCATTCTTTCCCAGGCAATTCTGTTTGCAGCTTTCCTATACAAGGCATTATTGGCTTCAGTTAGTTCTGATTCTTTCTTTTTGAGCCAGTTCTATTTATTTGCTTTTCTATTTTTAACCAGTGCTGAATACTTTTAATGATCACTGCTCTGTCTTAGAATTTGAGGAATGTGAGTGGTATTCTCTCTTAGAATCTCCAGTAGATGTAAACTTCCTGAGAGTAAAGACTGTTTTTGCCTCACTCTCCCCAGAACTTACCATAGTGGTGGATATTTAATAAATGTTTGTTGACTTAACTACCTGTTTTTGTCCCTTTTTATTGTTTCTGTTGTTTTTCCAAAAACTGTTCATCCCAATGAATTTTGCAGTCTCCTTTTGGTGGTTTGGTATAAGCCTAAGCCTTAAAAACTAATTTAGGAATCTTTATTTTAATTATAATTGGCACTTTCTAATCATGAGTACTGAGCATCCTGAAGTTACTGAAGTCTTTTTTTATTTCTTATAATATTCATATTTTTAATATTCCCACTCAGAAAATACCATAAGTCTTTCAGCCCTAATTTCTCCAACATTTGCTCAAGCCCATAGTTTCTGTCTTGTGCATGTTTTTCTTAGATTTATCCATCTCTGAGAAAGGAACATTAAAGTGACTCCTCAATTGTGTAACTATTCTATCATGTTGGTAAGCTTTTCCTTAAGGAATTTAGATGCTCTTCCATTTGACATATGTATATGGGGCGGTGGTGTATTTAATGGTGGCATTTGTTCATCTTCTATGATTCTTTTAAAGGATAATTTGTCCTTCTGTTGATAAAGTGAATTTTTACTTTTGCTTTGTCTACTAGTATGATTATAATGCCTGCAACTTTGGATTCAGCTGATATCTTTCAGCCTCTCATTTTGATTCTTTATGTGTCTTTGCTTTTCAGATTCATTTCTTGTATACAACATATGGGAGGGAGAGTTATTCTGTCACTTTCATTTTATTGGATTGTTTTATCCATTAACATTTAAAGCTATTAATTCTAGGCTTTTGCTTCCCATCTGATATTTAATTACTTTGTATTTAACTATGGTTTATTTAACTTACAATTTATTTGTAATTGTTCTCTTCATATTTATTTTGTGTGTACTTATATACATATTGGTTGCCTTTAGCATTAGGATGTTGGCTCCTTGAGATTACAGACTGTGTCACTCATTATATTTGATCTCTAGCTTCCAGAACAGTGCCTGGTACATAGAAGGTGACCAACTGATGTCTGTTGATTGACTGATACTTTAGTATTGCTTTAAAAATGGTTTTGGATGTTTTCAAAATCATGTTTCTCTTCTAAGTCACCACTTCGTGCCTGTGACTAGCTTTGCTCAAACTCCATTGATGCTTCTCTAGTCCCAGAAGCTCTTTCCCTCCTTCATTCCCATCTACATGCACTTCCCTAGTTTAGGGATTTAGGAATTTTCCTAGTTTAGGGAAAACAATTATTGCTTTCCATTTCTTTTATTTAGTTATCTAGTTCTTCCTGTATTTCACCTACTCTCTTTTCCCTGTCAATTAAGTGGTTGGTCCAAAATCTTTCCTTTCAGTGTTTGCACATGTGTAACCTATACTTGATTGCTCACTGTTGGGGGCAGGGGAAGATAAAATTTGAAACTCAAATTAATTTTTTTAAAAATCTCCTTTCCTCCTTTTCAACTTTTTAATTTATTTGGTTTAGTTTTTTTGATGTTTCAACTGTATCTTTTTCTTAGAAATTTTTCTTTCCTTTATCCTCTTTATTGCAACTCTTGCCTTCCAGTCTATTCTGAAATTGTATTTTCTGATTTATGGGCTATGTTCTCTTATTCTAGAATCAGAGGCTTAGAGTTAGAAGAGACATTAGAGGAATCAAAACCAATCTCTTCCCTTTCCAGATGAGAAACTGAGCCATAGAGTGTCTAAGTGACTCATAAAGTTCACATATTTACCAAGTCTCTAACGTGGACTACAGATGGGATGGAGGCACCAACTGTAGCAAGTCTGAGTAGCCATTTTTACATCCCTTTTTACTAGATTAGACTGGGACTCTGGGAATTCAGCCAGTCCATCTAGATCAAGCCAGGTTGATTCATACACCCTCCCCCCTCCAGAGTTAAAGCAAGAAATAGAGATGGGGGGATTTCTAAAGCTATCATGAGAAACCTTTATCCTTTGGAAGTTTCCCCAATGTTGGGAGTTCTCCTCTACATTAGCTTTGTCAGGAGAACTGGGTCTGGATCTTGGCTCTGGTTATTACTAGCTGTGTGACTAGAGACAGGTTATGAAACTTATCTGACCTGACTCAGGTTCCTCCTTTGTGAGATGGGGATGATGACACTTGTAGTAATTAAATCTCCCAGAGCTGTTGTGGGGGAAACAATTTGTAAGCCTTCAAGCCCTTAGAAAGATGAGCTGTTCTTGTAACCTCTGAATGTTTTACTAGCCATCAAATGCCATTAAAAACCTCCTTCTTCTCACTCCCCACCATTGCCTCCCCCAACGGTAGATATACGCACACATCAGAGATCATAGACTTAGAGATGGAAAAGATCTTATAGATCATCTGTCCTCCTCCCCCCCTTTTCTCAACCCTAAATTCATAGATAACATGGGGGTGGGGAGTTTACAGCTCTAATTTAGAAATCTTCAAGACATTCTGCAGAGCCCAGTCGCTTGGATAGAGAGGGAAGGTCCCTAGCCTGAGAGTCAAGAGAATGAAGCTTGAAAAGACTATGTGACTTTAGGCACATCCCCTCCCTACTCCCAACCTCAATTTGCCCATATGTAAAATGTGAACTTGGACTTTACATCTCTCAAGTCCCTAAAAGGATCCTCTGGATCGGCTGCCATGACTGAAGTGTGGGCAGCTCTGGTTCCCCTTCAGAAGGATGGATCCATATCACAGCAGTCCAGGATGAAGCTATTATGAACAGCTCCTGATCTCCAGCCCTAAGCTCTAGGCTCACATTGATATGAGAGAAAAAAACCCTGGCTCCAGGGTCACAGAGTAAATGCTCAAACCTACCTCTGACACTTATTACTTGTCATCATGGTCAAATTATGTCACTTTCCTGGGTCTCAGTTTTCTCATCTGTAAAAATGAGGGGATTGGATTAGATGACTGTGAAATCCCTAGATTTCAGATTCCATAACTTGCTGCCTACAGAACTGAATGCACCTTAAGTATCTCACACCCAACCCATCCAATACCAAGTCTTTCCATTGGATGTCACCATTTCTGTGAGTGATGCCACCTCCCTCATCTCCCACTTCTTTGCCCTTAGGAGAAACTCTTTCCCTCCCTTACTCCTTGTATTATCTAGTCTTTTTCTCCTCCCCATCACCGTCTCTCCACTGAGTCCAAGCCCTCATCGGTTCCTGACAAGTTTGGTTGCCTCCACACTCATAGATTCAAGCTCTCCTTCATAGTGCTGCCAGATACCTGCACTGGTCAGCACCCTCTTCCTGCAGGGCTCTCCTAACACTTACTTGAGAACATTTCAAGGTCTTGTACCCCTCCCTCCTTCTCTCCCCACCCTGACCAGGTCAGCTGCATCTAATAGGAACATAAGAGTTGGAAGATGAAGAGGAACTCTTCAATTCCTCCTTTTTACAATAAAGGAAACTGAGGCAAAAAAAGAGAATCAATTTGCTGGAGGTCACATGAGTCACAGAGCTGGAGTTCAAATTCAACTTCTGACTTCAAGTCCAGGGACTTTCCCACCATGCCACATTCTTCATCACAAGCTTCTCACTTCAGTAAAGTGAGAATTCAGAAGCAGCTGGGGGTACCATAGTGCTGAGAATTCTAGACCTGGGTAAATAGCCGAGTTGTGACTCAGAGACCCTAAAAAGTGGGATGGGTTCAGAACAAGCACTCATATGCTGATACCTAGACACTCACACAAACACATGTATGCTCACATATGCACACATGTAATCATGCCATAGTACATAGATCCATGTGTTTACATACTTACACACACATGCCTGCAGAGATGAATGGAGTGTTGTAGTCACTGACGAGTTCCTGGGTTACTGTTCGTAAGGTTGTAACTTTGAAACAAACCTTTAATTTGGGTTTTATTCTGATTTCCCTCCAATCTCCAGAAAAGCAACCCTTCTTACTCCCATGGCAAATGAGCCATCAGAGTTGGGGGCACCTGCCCTTCTTTTCTTCCCCCACTCTCAAAGACATTCTGCCCTCCTCAGGAGTGGAGCATCTGTGTCTGTGTCAGGGTGGGGATTTCCTCCACCCATGAAGATGTCAGCTTCTCTCTTACTTAGTAAGAGCCTTGCAGAGTTGTTTTGACTGAAGCATTCCATGCCCCAGCCGATGTTAGTGAGACTGGTCCTAAGACAGAATGTATGCTGTCTTCCCCTACTCCCCTTCAACCCATCCTCAAAGCCTTTCAAGCCATGGCCCAGGGCTCTCAAGGACTGCAGTGGTCAGGCAAAAGCCCCAGTAGGTTCTGCCAAACTGGAGGGGGGCAGGGGCTTTATTTCAAGAAAAGTCACTTCACCCTCCCTGGACCCTCCTCTGTTCAAGGAGGGGATTTCATCAGATGACCTCTGGGGTCCCTGCTTGCTCTCTAGAGTCCAGATGATCACTTCACCTCAATGGGTGAAGTTTCCTCCGCTGTGCAATCAGGGGGCTGTACTCGACCTCAGAAATGACCCCTTATAGCTTGAGATCTAGAGTCTAAAATTCTATGACACAAGCAGGCAGGACCCACTGTTGATTCCACCGAAGTCCTGGGCCTGGTAGAGTCTTGCTTGTCCAACAAGGAGGGTCATAGGCACACGTTAAGTTCATACAGAAGTTGCTGACACAAAGGACTCTGGAGGTCATTTGGCTCACAGACCCTCTAGTCAAATGTAGCTCACAACACGAAGGTCTCCCCATGCCAAAGGTATACTGAGAAGGCATCTAGAACATGACCAGAAAAGGAGGGGCTGAACCTGAAAGGGAACTCTGAGACTCTAACCTCTTCATTTCATTAAGACCCAAGCAGGGTCGCCCGAATAATACCTGCCAGAGCTGAGATTTGAACCCAGGTCTTTTCATTGTGGACCCAATACTCTAGAAAGAACCCTGCAGGTTGAGAAAGGATGGCTAGGCTGCAGTCTGTATCATGGGAGGGAGTGGCCACATCCTGGAGATTGGAGATGACTCCATTGTTGAAGTCCAGTTACCTTGTTCAGTTGATATATATTGTTAACTTGAGAACACTTTGGGGAGTCAGAGGCCCTGCCTCCTCCAAGCTTACTTTCTGAGCCCTTGGAGAGCACTCACATGTGTCCTTTATGGTCATAGGGCTGACCAGGAGTCCCTCCTCTCCTCTAGGCTGAAAGTTCTGGCCCTTCAACAGCTCTTCTCCCCCACCCCAAGCCTCCAATAAATGTTTGACTTCTCAGAGCGCAGTAGTCAAGAATCGCATAGATTCCTTAGTGAAGATTAAGGACTCCAGGGAGAAGTTTACAGTGGAATTTAAAGCTCAGAAATAAAATTAAAATTAAAAAATGAGATTAAGGGGAATTTTCTTTGGTTCTTGAGGTCTAGGCAGAGGTCCAGGGCCCAGACTTTGCTCTCATGTAGACAGGATTCCTTGTTTGACACGAACATGTAACAACACCCCCTCAGTCAGCTGAGAGATCCTTGCCTAAGCTAGGATTAAACTATTGCCACAGGTGTCCAAGAGAGAGGAGTTAGTCATCGGGAGGACAGAAGGAGCTCTTGCTCATGAAAGTGGAGCCCCAGGTACTCTGGAAAGCTCACGTCATAATGGCACCCAGAGCATGCTATGGTAGACCAAGAACTAAAGATGCTTGCCAACCCAAAAATGCTGAGTCAAGAACTGGCTGCTTTAAAAGTAGGGAGATTGAACGTATTTAGCAATTCCAATGAGAAGGAAAAGGGGAAGGTACCTATGTAGATCCACAGGGCACTCAACAACCAAGTGAGAGTTTTAAAATATACATGCAGATGATGGAAGAAAATGGAGGATGTTAATCAAACTAAGGGAGAAGAGAAACCAAGGAAAACATTTAAATATGAAAAACAAACAGTAGGATGGATACAAACAGGAGAGTTTCAGGAAGATAAACCCAGAAGGATTAGGGGTTAACAAAAAATGCTGAAGCCCCCAAAAAAGATTATCTACATTGGGGAAAGAGGAGGCCAAAGGATGAGCAGCATGGGTGCTCCAGGTGGGAGGGGTGGTGATAACTGACAGCAAAGAGAAAGAAGAGAGGCTCCATTCTCGTGTGAACAATCCTTCACTGGAAGAGCACAATAAAGGTGGTTGTTGTCCTTTGTCTTTGAAGAGGATCAAAGTGACATCACCATTGTAAAGTGAAGTTCCAGTGTGTCTGACTGTGACTGACCAGAGCAACATGAGCTTGGAATGCTCTACCACAGCTTAGGCACGGATAGTCCACGTGAAGATTTGGGGTGGATATTCCAAGTTTGCACATCCTACGTTTACTTTGTGCTATCTCAATTCTGCTTTGCTCAAAGAGCACAGCACCCTTTCTGATGTGGACATGCCATGCTGAGTGGTCCTGTGCCAGTGTCTCTCATGTCCCACAATCAAATCTAGAGTTCTTCAGAGAGACCTTGAGAGTGTCCTTGTATCGCTTCTTCTGACCACCATGTGATCACCTGTCCCATGTGAGTTCTCCATAAAATAGTCTTTTTGGCAAGCATACATTTTGCATTAGAACAATGTGGCCAGCTCCTCATAGCTGCACTCTCTGAAGCATTGTTTGAATACTTGGCAGTTCAGCTCAAGCAAGGACTTCAGTGTCTGGTACCTTATCCTGCCAGATGATCCTCAGAATCACAGTTCAAATGGAAGCAACTCAGTTTCCTGGCATGGCGCTGGTAGACTGTCCATGTTTCACAAGCATATAACAATGAGGTCAACACAATGGCTCTGTAGATCTTCAATTTGGTAGTCAGTCTAATACCTTCTCTCTCCCAAATCTTTCTTTGGAGCCTCCCAAATGCTGAGTTAGCTCTGACAATGTGTGCATCGACCTCATTGTCATTGTGTACATCCCTAGAAAGTATACTGCCAAGGTAAGGGAACTTATCCACAGCATTCAAAACTTCTCCATTTGTTATAATTGATAGTTCCACATATGGATGGTGTGGTGGGCAGAGAATTGGTGCCCAAGACAAGTAGAGAGAGGCTGAGATAATCCCTGAAGAGTGCCCTGAAGAGTGGAGTCACTAGATTCAGACAAACTACATCCAAAGATACTGAACAAACTGCTGAATGTGATTCAAAGGGCATGCCTTACAGGCGAGTATTACTGGACTTGTTCATTTTTCAGTCATGTCCAGCTCTTCATGAGCTGGAGAAGGACATGGCAAACCACTTCAGACAGGAAATTCCCCAAGAGGTTACAGTTACATGTGACTGAGCAATAGCAAGTGGGCTGCCTCAGGAGGTGGCTGACTTCTTTTCACTTGAGGTCTTCAAGGAAAAGTTTATGACCACTCACATGTGTCATAGATGGCATGCTCATTCGGGTGTGTGTTGAGCTAGATGTCTCTGTGACCCCTCCCCACTCTGAGAGCCTATGGATGAATGAATGAAGGAATTGATGGATGGATGGATGAATAAATGGATGGATGGATGAATGAGTAAATGAATGGATGGATGGATGGATGGATGGATGGATGGATGAACGAATGAAAAGCAAGATCTGAGGTGTTAACTGAAAGGAAATATATTAGAATCGACTGCTCCCAAAGTTAGTGAAACCTTGATGTGCCAGCGTCAAAACAAGTAAATAACAAATAGTGACAAGTATATAAATACAAAGCGGGTTGTTGTTGTGTTGGTCCTTCATTTTCAAAGAGGACCGTGATATCGGAGAAAGGATGAAGTGACTTACCCTGGACTTCACTTTCAGTGAGGAAGGGCTGCACAAGGCCACCAGCCTCACTTTCTCCTCCTGAGCCATCTGGGTCCAGTGGCCAGATATTAAGCATTTATGAAGCACTTACAGTTTGCCAAGCTCTGTGACAAACATCGAGATCAGTGGAGGCCATGGTCATGCTCAGTTCTACCCTTTTCACATGCCATCTAGAATATGACAGCTCCGAGCACCAGATTTCAGGAAGGATGCTAACAAGTGGGACCATGCTCATTGGAGTGAGTCAGTCGGTTGGTCTACAAACATTTATTAAGCACTTACTGTGTGCCAGCTCTGTGCTGAGTGCTGGAGATACAAAGAAAAGCAATGAAACCCAGATGACAAATTGATGGGGAACCACAGTTAAGGACATTTGGGAAAGAAAGGGACCATCCAAGCAGCCTGCAAGCACATGAGGGGCTGTCACATGGAGAAGAGATTAGATTTGGTTGGTTTAATGCCCAAAACAGAGCTATGCAGGATGGATGAAGTTTAAGCCATCTGGGAGTCCAGCTAGCCCAAACCCTGTCGTCTTACTGACAAAAAATGTAAAACAATCTAGATCTCTGCCTAGATGTCTCTGACACTTTTAACTGGGCACACACAAAATATCAGTTGAGACCTTCCCCCTTCCAGCTGCTCTTCCCTCACTAAAGGCACCACCTTCCTCTCAGCATGTGGGAAAACATACAAACACATCTAGACACTTACACACACGTAGAGGTGGTCATGCAGCAAGGTGGTCCAGGGAATAGAATGCTGCTCTTAGAGTCAGGAAAGCACGAGTTCAGTCACTAACCCAGCCACTTAGCTCTATAACCTTTGGCAAGTCATTTCACTTCTGCCTTTCTCACTTTCTTCAACTGTAAAATGGAAATTATAATGCAGCACTTCCCTCCTACGGTGGTTGTGAGAATTAAATGGGGTGACAAATGTAAAGTATTTTGCCAGTCCGAAAGCCCTCTGCAAATATTTGCTATCACTATGTTATGTCACTTTTCCTCATCAAAAGCCTCCCCTGGCTCCTGTTTACCACTAGGATAAAAGACAAACTCCTGTATGATCAGACCGAGCCTACATTTGAATAAATGAATGAAAAAACATTTATTAACTGTTTGCTGTGTGCCAAGTACCAGGGAAACAAATATAAAGAACAAAACCATTCCCTGCAGCCATGGAACTTACCTTCTAATGGAAGAAACAACCCACAAAAGGGAATGGCAGCCCACTTTGAGCCTGAGGAATTAAATTGACACAACCCATCCAGGGATAGTGGCTAGGTTGATTTCATTCTGGTTCATAGTTCCAGCTTTTCAGTGGCTATGAGGTATGCAGTAGTAGCCTACCTGTTTGGAGAGGAAAGAGGCAAGACTATGGAGGAGATGGCCACCAGAGTTGGGAGTGCACTGAAGGATTGCTGGAGCATTTCTGAAATAGTGATCCCATAAGACAATCACCAATCAGGAGATAAAGCACTAGAGCTCAAGGTTCTGCACGGTGGAAAGGTAGCCAGAAAGGCTAAGGGGGACAGAAATGGGTCATTGCCTATGTTCTGCATTCCATTTCAGCCAAATTGGATGGCTAGCCTTTTCCCAAACAGACTGTCCTTGCCATCCTCTACACATTTGCTCAGGTCATCTTCCAAGCCTGGAACACCCTCTCTACTGAGAAAAATCCTTTTTCCCAGGACCCCTTCAGGTGACACCTCCCTTCCTGGGTACCCCCACCCTATTTGAAAGTGATCTCTCTCTCTTCAAATTTTCTCTGTAGCACTTTATCTGAACTTCTTCATTACACTTCTTATATACATATCATATGTATTCCTGTATGTGTCAGTCCTGGAGAGCTTGCCTCATCATCCTAAAACATTCAAAATACCAGTGCAGGGTTAACAGCCCATGCCACTAAGCCACAAAGATTCAATCAAAGACTCAAAGAGAGAAACTTTGGTCATCTCCAGGAATCTTCACAGACATTGCATTCAAGGGGATACTTGAACATATTCTTTCACTGCCCTTCAAACACTCTATGCTGCAGCCAGAATGGACTACTAATTGCTGCCTGCCCTCCTCCTACCCTCTCCTGTCTTTGCACATTTACCCAGGCTGTGCCCCATACCTAGAACACCGTCCTTTCCTGCTCATCCTTCACTACTCAGAATCCCTTCCTCCTCTGAGTATTGTCCCAGGGACCAGCTCTTCCTTGAACACTGCCTGTCTCCCCCTTCAACTTTTCCTACAGCACTTTGCCCCACAGCTCCTTCATCCCCACCCCTACACTCCCCCACCCCAACTGTGAACTATCCATAGAGTGACTACTTTGGTTTTTCCCATCTCCCCAGTGCTGCGGCCACTGCCTGTCCTTCAGTCGGAGCTCATCAGTGCTCATGGATTCCACCTGACTGTGGCCAAGCTGCTTTCTCATGGCTTGGGCTCTGAGAGGAGGTGAGCAGCCAAGGCTCAAAGAAAACAGGTGGACCAAGCCTGGGAGCCCTCAGTTCAGCCCTCAGCGTCAGGCTCTGCCCACCTCTGGTCTGCTCCCAGCCAGGGGGTGATTGAAGTGACCGAGGGGCTTAAGGAGTTTAACCTTTAGAGCAGCCTAAAAGCATTCCATCCCCTGAAGCACATCACAGGACCCTAAAGGGCACGCCCAGCTCCCAGGGAGTCACATCTGATTTCCAGCCTGCAGTCACTGACGTCTCAACTTTAAGAGATTCTGGGAAATGGCAAGTAACCTGTCTTAAAGCTGGAGGCAGATTAGCAGGTCATTAAGAGGATGCCCAAGTGCCAGTTGCTTGAAGCCCCTTAATCTCAGCCTGTAAAAAACCCTCTCAAGATGGGGGACTGCTCTTTGATTGCGGTCCATGCCGCCCCCTTTCTCTCTGCATTTCATTAGGGAGTTCGGCCTCTGGCCATGTGAAAGGCCCCTCCACCTCAACCCTGGCTTTTGGGCATCTGCATCCAAGGCATCCACAGGGCTCTCCAGATCCCTCAGGAAGGCACTCATTAGAGACCAAGGTCATGGCTGCATGGGGCTCCCTCCTGGGGTTACTTACCAGCCTGAGTTTTTATCATTCCAGCCTGACATAATACCACATTGACACACACCAGGGTTCTTTCTTGGTGGATTCAAACCTTGCACCACTGCCTACAAAGCCCGTTTTATCCTCTGCTGTTTTGATTAGGTTTATAGAACCATGCCATGGTGGAGGGAGACTGTGGGATGTTCAAAAATCATAGCAGATCTGCTATGGGCACATATGGAATCATAACATCCTAGGGTTGAGAGTTGAAAGAATCCTAAAAAATGCCCACTTCACTTGACAAATGAGGAAACTGAAGCCCAGAGAAGTTAAAGGACTTGCCCAAGGTTGCCCAGCCAGTCAGAAGCAGAGCTGGGATCAGAACATTAAAGAAGGAAAGTCCATGGTACTTCTTCCACTTCAGGCCTCAGTCCATGCCCATGGATATGACAAAGCATTGGCATTGACAAATATTAGGGACCAGGAACATCCCTCAGGAGGGGTTTAGAAGTGATGAAGCCAGGAGTCCTAGTGCATGATGATCCAAAGAATCTTTGGTAATTTTATGTTGATAGATACAAATGACCTGCATAGGCATTAGCTTAATGGTCAAGATCCTGCCTCTGGGCATTAGTTGGATATCCACAAGCAAACTGCTTCCCTTCCCTGGGCTCCAGTTTCTTCCTCTGTAAATTGAGGGTCTTGCACTCCCTGACCTCTAAGGTCTCTTCCAGCACTATACCAATAACCCTAAGATCTAAGTCAGTTGGGACAATGTGGAGGTCATGTTTTCTTACCTTGGTACCACAAGAAATTGAAATAAGTTCTTATTGAGGCTTATTAGGCAGAGCAGGTGACTCAGAGTCTAGGCCAATGGCACACAGGATCTAGTTGATCCAATCAGGAAAGAAAGCTTTCCAATCATTATAGGTCTGACAATAGGTCATGTATTTGTTGATCGAAGACCAGCCCAGAGCAGTTCAGAAGAGCTTCTTATGACGTTGGCCATGAAATCATAGAGGAATCTCCATACTTGGCCAAGGACCAGCACTGGGCCAAGACAAAGATCCTTGAAGTGGTGATTGGTTGAAGGGGGTGCATCGTCAAATGAATGGATGATTTTTCAAGCCCTTATGCAAGTGCCAGGCCTGTGCTCAGTTCTAATGATGTAAATACAGAAATAAGATGATGTCTGCTCATAATAAACTTACCTTCTTTAGACAATATATGTATGTATGTACGTATTTATGTGTATATACCTATGTATGTATATATCAGATTAACATAGACATATAAATGTGACATAGAAGAGTATACTCAGAAAAATTTCAAAGAGAATAATTACAAATACACAAAAAGCAATTCAAAGCAAACTTTGGGAGAGCAACCACTAGAAGCTGGGGGTGACAAGGAAAGGTTTCATGTAAAATGTGATGTTGAGCTGTGTCTGTATAGAAGAGAGGGATTGAATGACTTGGAGATAAGAAGGCAGAATATACAAAGTCTCTGGACAAGACTGTGTCAAATAGGATAGGGCAGAGGCAGAATTGCTGTGTGGCTAGAAAACAGACTTAGAGCTGTCCATGAGTCAATCAGCAAGCAGCTCCTGCCCTCAGAAAGCTTAGTTTCTGCCACGCTGCCCAGATCTGGTCTACATAAGATGGTGCTCTTTAATTAAATCATCAGATGCCATCTTGAACAGTGTGAGTGCTATACCAGTAACCTGATCTGTAACACCAGTGTTGTACTCACCAGAGCAGCTTCATTCAGTGTCTCACCTTGGACATGTTCAGACATTAGTCACATCTCTTCCCTCCCCAGCAGCATGTGGATGGTTGTGTGCCCAGCTCCCCTGGCCACCTCTGCCTGCTAGGATAGCCATATCACACCTTAAAGGAAGCTAGTTTTAAAAATCATGCCAAACAGGAAATTCCAAAAGCATGAGATCCCACCTCCGGAGCTATCAGGGATCTCAGAGTGTAGATGGGCCAACCACCACACTTTACAAACACTAAAACGAAGGCCCAGAAAGGAAAGTGAATTGTCCATGGTCACAGAGGTCATAAGTGACCAATGCAGGATTTGAACCCAGGTCCCCCAGCAGCAAAGGTGGTGTCCTCCACTGCATCATAACACCTCCTTTAGATGTGGTTACATAGCCTCTTTCAATGTCTCTAGGCTGATTACAGGGGGCTCTGTTCTGGCAGATGGTATCAAGATGGAAAGGCTTCTGGGATAGCCCAGAGACTGGGATTGAGGAAGGGGTGTGGCTGTGATCCAGAGGAGGCTCAGCACCAGGGACAGAACTGCAGCATCTCCACAAGACTTCCTCCTGAGGTCCAGAGATCCCTGACTTGCACCAGTGCAGGGCTGAACCCACATCCAGGCCATGCATGGCCTGCTAAGGACAGATGGACCATGATGACCATAGACATTGACATGTATATGTATGTAACATGGCCTGTGTAATAAAGTTTGTATGGCCCTCTGGATTTGAGTGTTGCCTTCCCTTCAAAGATGTGATTGTGGGGGGAAAACAACCTGTGTGGATGGTTGCCCGCTCCTCCAAAAGAAGTCTGACAGGAGAGTGAATTATATTATCCCAAGGATTAAGCTTTCAGACCAAGCAGAGAGCATTGTGGGTCCCTTAAAAACCTTGTTTTTGCCACAAGACTTTTTTAAAGTGAACCATGGCAGAGGGTTTAAGGCAAGTGAAATTGGTTTCCTCTTGCATGTTTTATATATGGGAATATATAATAAGAGATTCCTTGTTGTTGTCGGTTGGTCATTTTCAGTCCTGCCTGACTGACTGTTACACCATTTGCAGTTTTGTTGGTAGAAATACTTTTTCAACTCATTTTACAGGTGAGGAAACTGAGGCAAACAAAGTGGAGAGACTTGCCTAGGCTCACACAGCTTGTGTATTAGGCTAGATTCGAACTCAGGTCTTCCTGATTCCAGGCCCAATGTACTATCCACTGTAGCTCGACATAGCTGCCTGTTAGTGAAAGACGTGTGCATTGCAAATAAGGCTGCACCTCCTGTTAGTGACAGGAGAAGCATCGGAGTGAAGAGGGGACAGCTAAGACCAGGCAGCTTGGGAAACTGGCTCAGAAAGGTCACGGAAGGAGCTGCAGCTAATAAGCATTTATTAAGCACCTACTGTGAGCCAGCACCATACTAAGTGCTAGGGATAGAAAGAAAGGCAAAAGACAGTCCCTGTGCTGGAAGAGTTCATGGTCTAACTCATTCAAAGCTGAGCTGAAGTGGTCACTGATACAGCTCAAGGAGAGAATGGAGCTGGGGGTCCAGGACACAGGAGTCTCAGGTTCAGCTCCAGCTGCCTACGTTGACTTGCGGCTTGAGCCCAAGCACTCCCTGGGCCTCAGTTTTCTCTTATATAAAAGGGGATAATAACACATTAGCCCATTCACAGGGCTGTCATGACAGAGTCTTGTCAGCCTTAAAGGTTGATAGAAACATTTTTGCCTTTAAGCCCCAGAATCAGCATCCATCAAAAAAGCCTGAAGAAAGCAGGCTGCTGGCCACAGGGCATAGGGGCTGGAGGGATGACCCTGAAGTAAGAGAGAACCGGGTTCTGAGTCCTGGACAAGCCCTCTAACTCAGTAAGCAACTCAGTAAGAATGTAAATGACAGAGGAAGGCTACTCCACATAAACATCTTTAACCAGTTTCCTTTATGGGCCCAGACAAAAAAACAAAAAAAACCAACCCAATGACCAGAACTCTCAACCAGATATAATGTTTTTGTTTTTAATTTCTTGGAAAACAGCAAGATGTAAGAAAACTGGCTGTACGTCTGGGTTAACCAAAAACAAGAATCCCTTCTAGGCTTTGTCTTGGAACAAACAAGGCCTACAGTCAAATCCTATCTCTGGTGCCTACCACCTTTGTGACCTTGGATAAGGCCTATAACCTCCATGAAACTCCACAGCCTCTGTAAAAATGGCAGGGCTGGGCCTATTGGCCTCCAGATTCCTTCTAGCTCTGCACCAATGACTATGAGAAGGTGTGCCAAGAACACTGATTTGACCCTGGCTCTGAGATGAGCTCCCTGTGGGATGCTGGGCAAGCTCTTACCCTCTCTGAGACTCAATTTCCTCCTTTATAAAAGGAGGGGATCCAACCAGATCAGTGGTTCCCAAACTCTTAGGACACAAAGGTTCCATGTGGAAGTGGAAAGACTTAAGGATCATCACAGTGTAACAGCTATACTCTTAGTATCAGAACATTAAGAAATAAAAACCTGAAAACAGAAAGTTCCCTCTGACCTTGGGAACAATTTTAGACACATTTCTACTTGTTTGTCACCAAAAAACATCTCCACTCATCTGAAGTTCCCATTTCTGTGAGATACTAGATCTATTCAGTCAACTGAAGCTGGTTCTGCTTAGGAATTCTACAGTCAGACTCCAATAAGATAGTGTTTGCAAAATGGTGAGCACTGTGCCTGGCACAAAAAAGCCACTGTGTAAATGCTGTTATCATCGTTATCTCAGCACCCAGTCAAGGGTGAAGGCCAACACTGATGCATAACCCCCAGGCAATGATACCGAGACCCCACCCCTTCCCTCCTTTTGAGGGTCCTCAACTCACAGGCTGTGAACCTCTGGATAGATGATGTCCCAGGCCCCATGGATACTTCATCACTACCACCCTAAATTAATAACATTCCCTGGACTGAACCTTCAAGGGAGAAAATGGGAAGGTGTGTTTCATCCAGGCGTGGAACTCTGAGGCTTGACATCAGAAAGGCTTTCTGTCCAATGTCATTTGACCAGACCATTAACCTGAACTCGACAGCCTCATTCCCCTTCCCCATCGCTTCCATCCCCAGCTCAAGCACAGCATTTTGTATAAGTTGTTTCAGTCTGGAAGCCAAAGGTATAGGGCTCCATAGGGCTCTATGCTTTCATCATATCCTCAGGGTTTATGATTTCTGAGATGTTTACAGAGATTGCAGAGGGAGCAACCACTGGCTTTAGAGTCTGAATACTGCAGAGGGAATCTCCCCTCTAACACTTCCAATCTCTAGAACCTCGAGCACATGACCTAAGTACTCTGGGTGCTCAGATTCTGACTCCAGGGACAGCTCCTTCCACTGCACAACCTCTGATGGGTCTCCTTGATGGGATACTTGTCTTGGATGGCAATGGTGCTTGGATCACACCACTCATGAGACTGTCTACAAAGATATGGCCTGTGTCAGTGGAGGCACATTCACCAGGGAAGGAATATGGTGATAACCAATCCAAGGCCTGGACTCATGATTAATCAGGGAAATTAACACCTTGCCAACTAGTGGGTGTCCCACTGGGCCAGTGTCCCACAAGAAAGAAGGTCCCTGCACACCCTGACTCTCTTGTCCATCTGCCATTAGAACTCAATCAATGTCCCAATTCATCTCCAGAGTGGTCTATTCACAGAGTAGTCATTTCTAGTGTGGTCCATATCCAGGCCCAAAGCTCATCCTCAACACAGTTGTCCACCCGGTACCAATGATACCAAGACATGATAAAGTGAGGCTGGCTCTCTCACAAAGAACCCTAAGGACATGCATGCCCCCTAGCCCCACATGCACATCTCTATTGTTGGAAGTTCTACAATAGGCTGGCATAAGCACAGTGTCGGTCAGATGGACCAGAGTGGAGCCAGAACATCCTGTCCTACCCAGAGGCATGGCTTGGTACTCAAAGCAGAGCCCTGCAGAGCCACAGTGGTCTGAAATATCTTCATGTTAGGTGAAAGACTGAGGAGCCCAAGAGGGGATGCAGACTGATGGTCATGAAGCCCATGGAGGGGCCTCTCAGAGGAGGGCCAGGGGCCCACAGAGGTCCCAGTAGCTCAGGCTGTGCTCCTGCCTGAGTGAGGGCGCCCCATCTACAGCTCCAGGCAGCCTTCCCTTAGGATAGCTGCCCATGGCCGCTGAGGAATAGACTGGGATAGAAGCAGGGTCAAGTTCAAACATGACTAGAGTTGAGTCATTTGACAGATAAAGCCCCACACCCATCTCATCTTCGAAGCCTTCAAACCAGACCCAGAGAAATGCCTTTATGCCTCTCCTCCAGAGACAACAAAGTTGGGGGATTGGGAGGGGGCGCATCCCTTCAGATTTAGTGCAGATGGCCCCACCTGGTGCACACAAAGGACCAGATATCAAAAGGAACTCAAGGGCTGCTGAGTAACACCTGCACCAGAGAGCCGCCAACAACAAGAAGAGGCAAAAAGGGCAACAGCCCCCTCCCCCATCCTCTCTTCCCCAGCCCTCACCTTCATCCACTCCCTTCCTTCCTCTCTTCAGTTTTACCTCCTTTCATCTCTCTCTCCCCACTCCATCCCCTTCTCCTCTCTCCCCTTTTCTCTCTCCCCTGATCTGCCTCTCTGTCTCCCTCTCTTCTTCCCTCCTTCTTTCTCCCTTTTCCTTTCTTTTTCTCTCCTTTTTTCCCTTCTCCTCACCCCCTCTAAGCTCAAGCATGCACCAAATCATTCAGGGGCTGCATGAGTAGATGACTTTAACCATTTCTTCTCCCAGGGTTTCTACCTCCAGAATGAGACAGAAAATCATACTGTTGATGAAGTGAAACAAAGACAAAAGCAGACACCATGGTTCCATTTTAGCCCTGGAAAAGGAAGTCCCTGAAGGTTTAATGGTCCAGAATGATAAGTCATATGTCAGAAGGAAGGACCCTTTTAGGTAGAAAGGGATTGGAAACTGTCTACACAGACACACACACTCACACACACTCACATATACAGACACAATCACACACACACACACACACACACACATACTCACACATACTCTCACACTCACATACACAGTCAGCCATAACTCCCAATTTCCATGGGCACCCCTTGGAAAGCATCTGTGCATTCCACCTAATTTCCCTTGCAGTAAAAAGGGGGCCAATTGGAATAGCCCCAGCGCATCAGTAATTACATTTTCTCTGTCTCTTGGTGCTCATCTCATCTTCTATAAAGAGTAAGAGGGTGCACTTCCGAGCACCCAAAGAGCTCAGTTTTCTTACTTTATGGACTTATATAGTCCCTGTCCCCTCCTGTCCTCCCCACACCAATAGCACTGTAAATGACAATGAAAATTATTAGGAAAAAAACCTAGAAACTTACTCCTAAAAATTGCCCCATAGAATCAGAAAGGGACCAGAGTTAGGGGGAGAAAACAAGCAACTATTAAGTGCCTACAATACGTAAGACACTGGGTCAAGTGCTGTTATCTCAGTTTACCCTCACAATAGCCCTTAAAGGAAGGTGATACTATTATTCCCATTTTATAGATGAGGCCACTGAGGCAGATAGAGGTGAAATAACTTATCAAAGGTTGCACAATTAATGTCATCCCTGGAAGATGTTGTAAGTGCTTTATAGGAAGGGAAGAGGCAGATGATCAGAACACTAGGAATCTTTGGGATCATGGGAAATCCTGGCCACATCCTTTAATACCAACACTGTCCTGCTGATACTAATCTAGCTATGGATCATGGTACCCAAAATTCCAGAGGATCCCAACTATCATGGCAGATATAAACAAGTTACAACATGTGACCACCAAGGAATCATGAAAGACATGGATGATGGGGGAATGAAGTAGGTTGACTTGAGTACCAGAGTGGTGATGAAGGCAAGGCTGCCCCTGTGCCCACTAAATCCAATAAGAGCCCAAAGCTGGATGCTGAAACTTTGGGTGGCTCTTCTGCAGCTGATTTTGTGATTGGCATTGATTGAATGCACAGGGTCGAGGGCCCACTGGACCTCTTCCTCCTCCTCTCTTCCCCCAGACTGGAAGGCACAGCACCAGACACAAAAAGTATTTTAAAATCTTCCTTTAATTGAACTGGAGTAAGAAAATAATAGAAAAGTCATGTATTCAACAGCATAATTTCTTCCTTGTGCTACTGTTTCAAAGCACACAGAGAGTAGTATTGAACTTAGAACATGAATTCCACATGTCCCTGAATGATGCCATCTTTCTTTGTACCATCCCTGGTGCTGTGGGACTCAGATGAGATTCTCAGCATGGCTCTTCCACACTGCCTTTAGAAAACCGTTTTCAAAGACTAGATGCTGCTGTTTGGGGTCACAAAAGCAGGGCCAGGTGGGTTATGAGCTCTGGCAAGAACACCTACTTTGACCAGACAGAGATTTCTCATTATAGGGCCACCCTTTGAGGGCATTGCTATACCAAGCCATCCTTGGCCACCCCATTTATCTCCATGGGCTTCAAAGGGCTCAAGAGGAGGAAACCCCTCCAAGGCGTTGTGAGTCTTTGTCTGTTAGATGTGGGCAGGCATAGACGTACTCTAGTGGTTGGGGGCAGATGAAAGACAAAACAGTTCTCTTTCATGCCCCTCCTCTCATCAGAGGCAGAACACTTCGGTCCACATCTGAAAAATGAGCTAAGCCAGCGAGAGCTTTATGCAGTCCCTGGAATGTTTCCAAAGAGTTGTGAGGGGCTTTTCATTTGTCCTCCAAACAGAGCAGAAAGATCCTATATTTTGCAACTGAGGATAAGGGCAAGCTCTCTTTCCATTCCCCTTTGTCCGAGGGCACCCTTCTAACCGAGGCTTGACCTTGGGCAGGAGGTAGCTTTCAAACTGAGCTATCCATTCCTTCGAAATAAAGACTAAGTAATAGTGCTAACAGTTGGGGGAGGGGGCAGGGGATCAAGGCTCAAACTCACTAATAGGTTTTAGTGTCTGAGCCTTCTGATAATCTGGCTTTAAGTGTCATGGGTCTTTGAGGGTGGATTCCATCTGTCCATTGAAACATAATGCGTCCCTTTGATCTCCTGGGTGAAGGTTCCAAAATGGCCCCAGTAACTCCCTGGCCAGATCCCCAAGTTGTTGACAGGAAGGTTTTAACACTTGGGAGTGTTAGTTAAGAGTCCGGTCTCCCAGTGCTGAAAGGCCCTGCCCCCTCCACCCAGCCCCAGAGTGAGCCTGGCCACACTCCTAAGATTTATGACCAAAGTAAAGCAAAGGAACCAACCCCAGGCAGCCCTGGGACCCTGAGAGCAGGCCCCAGAGTTGCTGAGGAGGAAAATAGGGCAAACCACCCAGAGCCTGCAGAGCTGCATTGGGAGGAGGTGTGAGGCACGTGCTTTGGTGACCAAAATGTCCCTCTAAAGTAGCATGAAAGGCAAAGTGGTCTAATGGATAGAATGCTGGACTTGGAGGCAGGAAGATCCAGGTTCAAATCTTGCCTTAGATACTTACTAGCTGTGGGAAACTGAGGATGAGCTATGTCTCTGCATCCCCAGCATCTAATCCAGCATTGACTTCACTTTATCTCTCTGAGTATCAGTTTCCTTGTCATTAAAGAGAGAGTATGGGACACTTTCTTTACACTCTGAGGTCCCTTCTGTGCCAAAAATCTATGATGCTATGATTGGTCAGGCAGGGAAAGAAAGGACTCGATTCTGAAGAAATTCAGATACTGTTGCTAGAAGGAGGCCAGACCAAGATGCTCAGAAATCAAAAGGCAGTGAGAGAGATTCCTTGGGCAGTGTGCTCCATTCTGGGAGCCCCTGCTTATGATCATTGATATCCTAGAGACCCTACAGAGGAAAGCACCCAGGATGGTGAAGGGCATGGAGTCCCTGCCATATGAGGGTCAAATGAAGAAATTTGGGTTGGATATTTAATGAAATAAAAAACTTTAGAGCATTCCTGATGAAAAGGCCAGAGCTGAATAGAAAATTTGACTTTCAAATACAAGGCTCAAGAGAAGCATGAAAATTAAACATAAGAGAAATCATAAGGGATTCAATAAGGTTAAACTATTACATTCCCACATGGGAAGATGGCAATTGTGACTCCTAAGAACTTGATCATCATTAGGGTGGTTAGAAGCAATACATAGGTAGAGCTGACTGTACAGGTGTGAATTGACTATAATGGGATATCTAAGAAAATAAAAGTAAGAGGTGAGAAAGAAAGGTGCACTTGGAAAGGGGGAGGCAAAATGGGGTAAATCTCACATAAAAGAGGCACAAAAGAGCATTTACAGTTAGGGGGAATATGGGAGCAGGATTATTGGTGGGCAACACTTGAACCTTACTCTAATCAGAATTGGCTCAAAGAGAAATACCATATAACACTTAGGTGGATATAGAAATCTATGTTTCACTACAAGGAAGTAGGAGAGGAGGGGGATAAGAGAGGAAGGGAGATGATAGAAAGGAGTGTAGATTGGGTGAAGTGAGGGTCAGAAAAAAAAACATTTGAGGAGGGACTGGGTAAAAGAAGAGAGAGAGAAAGATAAAGAAAGGAAAAAAGTCAGAAGGAGGGAAATGCTTGGTTAGCAATCATTACTGAGAACGAGAATGGAATGAACTTATCCATAAAGCAGATGAAATAAGCAGAGTGGATTACACAATTTAGACATAACGGATGATGCCAGAAGCAAATTAGGGGAGCATAGAATAGTTTATCTGTGAAATCTGTGCTTAAGGGAAGAATCTATGACTAAACAAGAGATAGAGAGCATTATAGCACATAAAATGGATCATTTTGATTAGATTATATTAAAAAGATTTTGCACAAACAAAATCAATCCAACTAAGATTAGAAGGAAAGTAGAAAACTAGGAGGGATGGGTGAATTTAGAGCAAATTTCTCTGATAAATATATGAAGAACTGAGTCAAATATATAACAATACAAATTATTCTCCAATGGAGAAAATTGTCAAAGGATATGAACAGATAGTTTTCTGATGAAGAAATAAAAGCTATCTATAGTCATATAAAAATGCTCTAAATTACTATTGATTAAAGAAATGCATATTAAAACAATTCCGAGTTGCCATCTCACACTTATCAGATTGGTTGCTATGACAGAAAAGGAAAATGACAAATGTTGGAGGGGATGTGGGAAAAGAAGGACATAACACACCATTGGTGGCATTGTGAACTGATCCAACATTCTGAAGAACAATTTAGAACTTTGTTCAAAGAGGTATAAATTGTGCATAGCCTTGATCTAGCGCTATCACTACTAGGTCTATACCCCAAAGAGATCAAAGAAGATTGACCTATCTGGACAAAAATATTTATAGCAACTCTTTTTGTGGTGGAAAAGAATTGGGAATTGAAGAAATACCCATCGACTGGGGAAATGACTGAACAAGTAGTGTTATATGATTGTGATGGAATACTACTATGCTATAAGAAATAATGAACAGGATGTTTTCAGAAAAACCTGAAAAGACTTATATAAACTGATCCAAAATGAAGTGAGCAGGAGAACAGCAATGTTATATGATGATGGATTGTGAATGATTTAACTATGCTCAGTAATACAAAGATTTAAGATAATGCCAGAGGATTTATGATGAAAAATGCTATCTACCTCCAGAGAAAGAACTGATGGAGTCTGAATGCAGATCATAACATAATTTTCTTGCTTTATATTTCTTGGGGTTTTTTAGACTGTGTTTTCTTTCACAACATGAATGATATGGAATTATATTTTACATGACTGAACATGAAAACCTGTATCAAATTGCTTGCCTCCCCAATGAAGGGTGAGGAGAGAGAGAGAGTCTGGAACTCAGAGTGTTTTAAAAAGGAATGTAAAGATTTGTTTTTAAATGTAATCTGGAAAAAATAAAATATTTTGTAAAAATATTAAGAAATGAAATTCTCCAGATCTAAAAAAAAAAAAGTTCATGCTAATCTGCTCAGGTTTCTCAAAATTCTTTATATATGAAGTTGCTGTATTCCAGTTTGTACCATTATTTCTCAATTGTTTAGCACATATTTTGTTTCAAGATTTTATCACAATTACTGCTGCAATGACTGTTTTCATAGTTGGGTCTTTGCTGCTCTCTTGACCTCCCTAAGGAACAATTTCAGTAACCAAGTGAAAGGGTATGAACATTTAGTAACTTGTCCTGAATCATTGTAAATTGTTTTCCAGAGTGGTCAGCTCATTTCATATCCTCTACAGAAGTTATTCTGACTTCTTTAACTTTTAATTCTACCTTCTAACATTTAATTCCCACTATCTTTGACCATTTGTCAAATTGTTGATAATTTTTTAAACTTGAATTTTGTTGATTATAAGTGCATAACACTGTGTTATATGGCTGGTGGTAGTTTACATCACTTCTTTTGACAACTGTGCTTTTATCCTTTGATCACATGATTTTTGGATAATGACTCCTAGCCTTAAGAGTTCTGTATCAATGGCCTGTAGATATTGTATATGGAACTTTTAATTAGAGATGTTTGAAAGACTGTTTTGTCAACATATATCTTTTTTTTCCTAGTTGTAGCTGCACCAATTTTTTTTGTGCAACACTTGGAATTTCACAGAATCAATTTCATCTTTTAAAATCTCCTCTCTCCCTTGTCTAGTTACCAATTCTTCCCATATTCATAGTTGTGAAAAATATAACCTTCTTCCAATTTTCTTATAGTGTGACTTTTTTAACACTCTGATTATTTATTCTTTTGAAATTTATTGTAGTTTATAGTATAAGATGTAAGAAGATGTAAGCAAGGGACATTCTATGATATAGCAATGAAGGAGGAATTCATTTCAGCATGGGGAAGACTGTGTGAAGCATAGAGGGAGAATGAATATTGTGTGTTAGGAACTGCAAAAAGGCTGACCAGAGTGTGTGAAGGGAAAGAAATGTGAAAACCTGGAAAGAAAAGCTGTAACCAGATTGCGAAGAGCTTTAACTATGAAAAGAATGTATATTTAATCCGAGAACAATTGAGGAGCCATTGAGGTTTATTGAGAAAGGGAGTAAAATGCTCAGCCTTATGCTCTTTGGCAACTGTAGGGAGAAGCAATGGAGAAGTGGCTTGAGTCATAGGGACCAACTAGAGGCTATAGCAATAGTCTAGGGAAGAGTTGATGAGAACTTGAGCTAGGATGGTGGCCATGTGAATAGAGAGTAGAATCATATGCTCAAAATTAAAGGAAGAAGGTGAGAACAAGAAAAAGAGAGGAAAAGGAAGAGAAGGTGAAGAAGAAGGAGAAGGAGAAGAAGAGAGGAGAGAGGGGGAGGGAAGAGAAGAGAAGAGAAGAGAAGAGAAGAGAAGAGAAGAGAAGAGAAGAGAAGAGAAGAGAAGGGAACAGGGAAGAGGGAAGAGGGGAGACGGGAGAGGGGAGGGGAGGAGAAGGACCAAGAACATAGACACACATTGGAGAGGGGAGGGGAGGAGAGGGGAAGGACCAAGAACATAGGCACACATTATACCTATATTATGGGCTAGAATATGGATGATAACAAAACAAAATACCCTAAAAAGGAGTGGTCAGATAGGTAGAAAGTGACCCAGGAGGGAGCAGTATTGAGAATACACAGAAAAAAGAGTCCGGGAGAAGAGGGAGCCAAGAGTGTGCTACAGAGAAGTCAAGAATCATGGGGCCTGACCCTATCTAACAAACAAGAGATCATCGGTAAATGTAGAGAAGCCATTTCAGGTCAGTGCTGAGGTCAGAAGTTGAATGACAAGGGCCAGAGGAGTGACTGAAAGGCCAAGTTCGGGCATAGAGCTTAGAGACTGTCGGGCTCCCCACCCAGTGTAATAGAGAAGAGATACAGGACAAGTCTCTGACCCAGGTGTCTACAGTGCTTTGGGTCACCAATGAGTCATATTCCTTGGAGATTGTGGTGTTCCCTTGTTTGCTAACACTCAGCATCACCAGGAAAATATTTGTGCAGAAAATGTAAGTCTGCAGTGGGAGGGGGTTGGGGGAGGTGAGGAAGGAGAACTTTGAATTGCAACCTCACTTTCCTCTGCTAGAAAATAAGCAGAGCACCCCAAGCCCTCTCTCCTTCTGGTTTAAAGGATGAAAAGAGAACTACAGCATAAAAGCCTTTTATAAAGAGCTCAGAGTTCCCGGTAAATCACTTTGGAGTCCCAGGTGCAGACTGCTGATGACTAAAACATAACAGGGTCTCTGCACGCCCAGGCCCATTGCAGATTTTCACTCCAGGCCTTAGTTATCTGGAGATGGAACTTCCTATGTCTTGGGTCAGGGCCAGGTCAAATGAAGGGTTTATTTTGGGAACAGAAGTGTGACCCATGAATGGCTCTTTTTGATTTTGTACAGAATTTTCAAAAAAGAGTGAGAGGAAGGAAGGAAGGAAGGAAGGAAGGAAGGAAGGAAGGAAGGAAGGAAGGAAGGAAGGAAGGAAGGAAGGAAGGAAGGAAGGAAGGAAGGAAGGAAGGAAGGAAGGAAGGAAGGAAGGAAGGAAGGAAGGAAGGAAGGAAGGAAGGAAGGAAGGAAGGAAGGAAACGTATCTTTTTAGACTTGAAAAGTCCTCCTTGAGCCAAAGGGAGAGGGTGAGGTCTCTCCTTCCTCCCTAAGCAGGTAGCTTAGATTATCCATAAAGCATGAATCATTCTAGTTTGAGATTCTTTTCATAATTTGTCTGAGGTTTATAAGTGAGACATATTCTCAATTAGCTTAAACCTTGTTGGGAGAAGGGGCACATGGGGATGACCTCCCTTCTATATGAAATGTTCTATGTGGTATCTAAAGCTGCTCACCTCTTCCTGTCTTTCTAGCCTCCTTCCGCTTTGCCACAGTCCACAGCACTGACCTTGGTAGTGGATATTTCACAGTACCCTCCATCCCTGGAACAATCTCCCTCCCACCTGCTGACTTCCCTGAGTTGCTTCAAGACTCAGAGAGGGGACTTTCCTGGTCTGCCTCACCCCGACTTCTAGGGCTTTCTCTCTGAAGTGACTTTCTATCTGTACCCATCTCATCTTCATCATGGCTGACAGAGTATTTGACTCCCATGGCATTCCCAGTGCTTACCATATGCTTGGCATACAGTAAGCCCTCGATTAATACTTGTTGACTGGTGATGGGCATGCTCCTGCTCTTGCCATCATCCATATGTTTCACAAACTCTGAAATGCTTTTCGTTCAATTAGAATATTTCCTTTATTCAATTAGAATCTTTCAACATTCCATCTTGCCCTGTCCACTAGAGTCCGGTTTTGTGTCTGTTTGTTGTGGCAATACAACTTCATTGCTATCTCTTTGATTAAGGTTGGGCCTAAGGCCAGTCTCAGGAGGACCCCAGGCCAGTCTGGTTTCCAGTCTCATCATTGCGCTGAAAGTCCTTTCTCCAAAATCACCTCAGATCTCTTCACTGACAAATTCAAGCCTTTTCTCAATCATCATGGTTCTTTCACTCTCTGCAGCACTATTGATCACCTTCTTCTCCTGGATACTCCCTCCTCTCTATGTTTTGATGGCACTGGTTCTCCTACCTACCTGATCATCCCTTCTTAGCATCCTTTTCTAGTCCTTCATCCATGTAATTCTCACTAATCACAGATGTCTCCCCCAGTAGGTCCTTTGCCTTAGGTCCTTTTTCCTTTTACTTGTATATTATCCCAATTGGTGCCCCATCAGCTTCCATTGGTGCATCTCCGTGTATGTAATTCCTTGGTCTACAGATTCATCCCTAGTCTCCCTCTTGGGCTCCCATACTGTATCCCAAACTGGATGTCCAAGAGGCTTCTCAAACTCAACATGTCCAAAACCAAAATTTTCCAAGTTTTCTTCTTCTAATCAAGGGTATCATGATCCCTCTTCTGTGCCTGGAAAACTGGAAGTGCTTAGTAACTGCTTGATTGACTGGCTCACATGAAAAAGTTACCTTTTCTCCTTGCCAAGGTCAACCCCTTTGCATGTAAACTGGCTCCTATTCCCTCCCATTTTCTCTAACAGATTCCTCCCATTATTAACCCCACTCCACCTTTTATCTTCAATCCTTCTCTATCTAGTGATTCTTTCCTTGCTACCAACACACATACCCATCAAAAAAAGCCTTCCCATTAACTCAAATATAGTTTTCCCATGAGGACACCACATCTCTTAAATCTTCTGCGATGGTTTCAGAAGATGATACCTTCTCAGCTATCTAATCGGGACCACTCTTTCGACACTCTCACTTCACAAACTTTCCTCTTTTGAAGTTAATGTTATCCACTCATACCACTTCTTCCTAATATTCAAAGGCATCTCAAGAAGATGCTGTCATTCCTCAATAACCAAAACTTGGTTCATACTCTCATTGTCCACCCTGTCCTCTTCTGTCTTCCTTGGGAAGCTAAATGGCCATGTTGATAACTATTCTACTTCCCTGACTTACCAGTTCCATCCAAGTTCACTGGTTTTCTTTTCTACCTGGCCTTCATACTTTAGACCTCACCAAAGGTCACAACTTGGAAATTTTCCCCTCTAGCCACAATTTCCTATCCTTTCACCACTCTAACCCTCCCCTATTCACTCTTCTGGAGCTTCAGTCTCTCAACTTTTTCCTATTCTCTAAGTTTGTTACAAGTGACCACTTATGCTGACTCTGTCTCCCCAAACAGCCTGGATCTGATTAGCTAATTCAATGATATGAACTCAGCCTCCCTAGCATCCCTCCCTGCCTCATCATCTGACATGTCCACCATGTGAATATCCAGCAGATAAATATTAATTCAGTGATAACAGGAGTCATTGCCCCAGGCTTGATGTACTAAAAAATCCATTTGCATTATAGATTATATGGTAAATTATTTTTTCATCATTAAAAAAGACTTTCAATTTAATTCACGCAGAATCACAGAAATTTTGGAAACAGAGGGTACTTAAGAAAAGATCTAGTCCAACTGATACCTAATTCAAAATTCTTTCTATGATATCCCTATTAAATGAGTCTCCAATAAGAGAGAAGCCACTACTGTTCTCTAACCATTAAGAATTGTTATCTTAAGCCAAAATTTGCCTTCTGGGGACAACGAAAATATGTCTAATCTCTTTTCCACGTGAAAAACCTGTAAATATTTCAAGACAGCTAACTTTTATTCCTTCTACTTCTCCCTCCCCACCATCACACACACACACACACACACACACACACACACACACATCTTCTCTTCCCCAGGCTTAAAAATCCAAGTTCCTTATTCCTACGTTGAAGCTCTTTTCCTGGTCACCACTCCCTGCTCTTCCATAACTATCCATGTCACCACCATTTCTCCAGTGTCCTTTTCCCATCCTCCTTTTCTGTAGTACCATCTGGAATCTCTATTCTATTATCAAAACTGTCCTTTATATTAGACCTACTCCCTCCCTTTCCCCAGAAATCACTTTATATTTATTTTGTATCTGTTTATATTTATACATGTTGCCCCTCCCACAAAAAGTGATCTCTTTGAGGGTAGAGACTGTTTATTTTGTCTTTATACGACCAACACAAAGCATAGTACCTTGTATGTATTAAGTTCCTAAAATAAGGGCTTGCTAAATTAAGATAAATTGACCTCATCCTCTTATAGCATGATCTCTAATCTTTTTAATGTTTTAGTCATCTTCTCCTAGATTTCCTCTACTTTGTCAATATCCTTCCAAAATCTGACCAGGCTAGAAGAAAGTAGGACAATCCCTTCACCCTTGTTTCAGAAACACCCTGCCTTACCTCCCTTAGTGAAGCACTGGGTGAACTGTTTAGCTACCATGTCACATCCACTAAAATAGGTTTACCATGTGCACAGGGCACTGAGTTAGATAGCAGGAGAGATGCCAAATTTAGAGAAGACATAGTCCCTACTTTCATGGAGTTTACGATCTAGTAGGAGGAGGACTATGTTGTCCCAAGGCCTCGTCTGTTTCTAATCTTCCTGGCCTCTGCCCTACTATCTTCATAGGTTGAAATCTCTTCCTTTCATTGAGGCCCCACTCAAGTGCTCCTCCTTTTTGAAGGTTTGCTTGGCCTTCCAGTCAAAAGAAATGATTCCCTCCTCAGGATTCTCAGAGCAGCTTACCTGAAGCTCTCCTTTGTGCTTGTCTCACTCTGCCTTGTGTCAGTCAATACTGTACTTGTCCTTCCTCCATTAGACTATGAGTTACTTGAGAGCAGGACCTGGGAGCTAGCTCTCCATGAAACTAGACGCAAAGCACAGTGCCTTGCACTTATTCCAACATTTATACTCTAGGGGCTCAGCACATTCATCAGCATGGAATCCCCTCCAGTAGACTATTCATAACTCTTCCAAGACACTCTCATCCATGTCTTTAATAAATCCTTTGTAGCAGATGGTCTCCGTGTGCTGGAGGTCCTACTCTGATTCTTGTCATATTTTGTGGAACTAGTTTCAGCACTGGAGCTGTCCACCTGTTAGCCCTTGCTCCATTATCCTTTGCAAGAGTGGCCTTTTACTGCCCTTTTCTGCCCATATACAGTTTTGATACTGTTGCTTCAGTTAACTCATGTATAGTCATGACTTGTGCACACTTAGCAGATAATTAATAAATGTTTGTCAAGGTAACATAATGGAGTAGGAAAAGTACTGGATATGGAGTTAGAAGACCTGAGTTCAAATCCCAATTCTACTTAGTAACTCATCAGCCATTTCAGAGCCTAAGCTAAAGCACACTTAAAACCCTCAGGGTGGGATGAGGGGGGCAATTTTGCATCTGGGAACTCAGAGATCACATGCTGAATATTGTGCCAGTCATGTGCAGAGTGTCTAGAACGTAAAGTACATACTACTGAGTGTACATCACCCCACTCCACCCCTCTAGAACCTAATCACCACATGATTCTTCCTCGGTCATCAGAGTCTCAGAACAATAGAAAATTTTGGTCTATGACAACCAGAGGCAATTAGGGCTCATGTTGAGTCCACATTCAGATATTGTAAGGCTCTGTAGAATCAGAGTCCCCTACACACTAGCTATTTATCACACTGTTCAGGACAAGTTCCAGGCTCTCGTCCTCTTGTTCCCAGGTTTCAGAGTCAACATTTACTGAGACAACAATCTTCTCCCGTTCCCGTGTCCCATCCCTATCCACCTCAGACCTGTCTTCCACAGTCCACCTTGTCCTAGTTCCTCACATTCCATTTTACCTCTGGAATCCTTTCTCATTGTTAACATAATTCCCTCTATCCTACATCTCTGATCCACCTTCTTCACTATGAAGAACTGACTTAATTCATAAATCTTTTTCCATTCCCTTCATGCTCCAATCCTCCTGCCTTCATAGCATCTAACTCATTTCTCCCTAACTTTCCTATTCCCATTGATGGCGCCACTTTCCTCCCAGTCATCCAAACTTGAAACCTTGGTAGTGTCCTCAACTCCTTCCTCCTTATCCAATCAGTTGCCAAATTCTATTAATTCTACCTTCTTAACATTTTTATATACATCATGTTCTCTCTTCTAACATTGCCACCACCCTGGTCCAAGGCTGGATCATTTCATAGCTTGACTATTTCAATAACAGCTGGTTCTTCTTCCTGCCTCAAATCTCCCCTCCCCCCGTCCATCCTCCACTCAGCTTTCACATGATCTTCCTAAAATCATCCAACCATGTTACCTCTCCTATTCAACTCATTGTAGTGGCTTCCTATTACCTCCAGGATCAAATAAAAAATCTTCTGTTTGACACTCACACCCTTTCACAACCTTGGCCCTTTCCAGTCTTCTTATATCTTCTTCCCCTTCGCTTTGCAATCCAGTAATGTTGGCTTCCTTGCTGTTCCTTTACAAAGATGCCATTTCTAGGAGAAATGGGAACAAAAAGATATATACACAAACATAAAAATAAGATTGAGTAGAATCTCTTAGGGAAAGAATGTGTTTATATATGTGTGCATATATATATACACATATGTATGTGCGTGTGTGTATATATATATATATCAATACCTATATATAAATATATCCATGCTCAATTGTAGCCTTGGGATGGGGTGGGGGGAGGAAAGGGGGAAAAGAACAAAGTAAAATGTGTACAATAGAGAACAAAACCTACAAAGAAGCAAAGAAAAGATGGACAGCTTTCAACTTAACACATAGTATTTAATATATAAGGTCTCTTGAAATGACAAGTTATTGCTACATATTTTGAATCCTCTCCTGTGTTCTTCTGTATTAATGACGTTTTTTCTTTTCTTATTTTCTATTTAAGTTTATAATGTTTCTTTTTCTTTTCTTATAATATATTTAAGTTTCAATATTTGTCTAAAAATGTACATCATCTCGCAAATCCTGGCACTTTCAGTAACTGTTGCCCATGGCTGTAATAATTTCCCTATTCATTTCTGCCCCTGACTTCTTTGGTTTCCTTCAAGTCCCAGCTAAAATCTCACCTTCTATAGAAAGCCTTTCCCAATGCTGGTTCACAGTAGTGCCTTCTCTGTGTTGATTACTTCCAATACAGCCTGTATATAGTTTATTTGTACATAATTGTTTGCATGCTGTCTCCATTAGACTTATGAACTCCTTGAGGACAGGGACTGTCATCTGCTTTTCTTGTATCCCTAGCACAATACCTGGTACATAGTAAACACTGAATCATTGCTTGCTTACTTGATGACATCTGAATTTTTCTCTTCACTCATACAGTTTCCAACTTAGTTCAGGCCTCATTTCTCACCTATAGTACCACAACAGTCTTTTAATTTATATCCATGTTGCAAATATCTTATCAGAGAGCACTGGGCTCCAAGCAAGAGAGAGAGGGCATAAACATTTCTTTCTTAAGGTTTGTATGAACTAATAGGAAGTAAGCTATGTCCAACTATGAAATGGTCCAGGCTTGTACCAGTGTGGTGGCAGTGTTAGAAGAAAGAAGAGAATGTATGTAAAATGCATATTTTATACGGACAGGAGAAGCTAGAGTTCTGCTTTCTTTCGGTCCACAATTCACTGCAAGGTCGGACTGTGTTCAACTGTGAATCCCACAAGGACAGAGATTGGAAGGAGACCATACAGGACAAGAGGTCCAGGATAGGGAGACAATCTGAAGCTGTGCCAGATGTACATAATCTTGCCTGGAGGACAGAGGATTCAGGCAGACCTGGTAGCTGTCACTGAGAATGGGAAAGACTGTCACAGACAAGTCACTGGACTGAGGAAACTTCCTAGGACAAAGAGCTGTCCCAAAGTGTGTGTGTGCATGTGTGTGTGTGTATGTATTTTATTCTGATCTTATTCCGATCTCTTTCCTCCACTAGGATATAAGGTCCCTGGGGGGGAGAAAAGAATCTATATAAAATTGCTAAGAAGGTAAAATTAAAAGAATTTGGCAACTGATTAAATAACAATTTATATAACACAATATTGTAAAGATTAAAAAAATTGGAAAGACTTGGGAACTCTGCCCAACACCATGTCCAGTGAGCTTCAAAGGACTCATGATGAAACCTCCTAGCCACTTCCAGAGAGAAAACTGATAAATACAAAGTGGAAACAGAAGGACAATTTCTCTTCTTTGTTTTCTCTCTAGACATGACTAATGTGGGAAACTGGTGTGCGTGGCTATATGGATTTTTAATGGGTTTTGTTTCCCACCTTCTCCATAGGTGGGAAAGGATGGAGATGAGATCAAACTCAGAATTGAAAATAAAGTAAAATTAAATTTTACAAATTTCTTCCTTTACATAATTCCTGAATGACTCAACCTGTTTATAGCTCTACCAACAGTGTATTAACATGCCTAGCTATCCATGATCCAGCCAGTATTGACTATTCTCATCTTTTGTCATCTTTGCCAATTTTGCAGAGTGTGAGATGAAACCTCAGACTTGTTCTGGTACACATTTCTCTCCTCAGTAGTTATTTGGGGTGCTCTTTCATATGGTTACTAATAGTTTGCAGTTCTTTTGAAGAGTATCAGTTCATATCCTTTGACAACTTATGCAAGGTGGGAAATTATACAGAATATATTTACATATTTGTGCTAATTCTCTATACATCTTGGATATCTGACTTTCATCAAGGATACATGGTGAAGACCCTCACTACTACTGGACAGTCCTTTTATTCAGCTCTCCTTTAACTATTGCACTCCCCTCAGCACCAAGTCTTTTCTCATTTCATTTTTTCTAATTTCCATTTTTGTGTCCAGTCTGAATCCAAATTCAACAAATATATTTTAGTCAACTCTGAAGTGTGAGGCGCTGTGCTAAGTACTGCAAATACAGAGACAAAAGGGGGGGAGGAATCCCTGCCCCTGGGACCTTATATCCTAGTGGAGGAAAGGGATCAGAATAAAACACACACACACACACACACACACACTTTGGGACAGCTCTTTGTCCTAGGAAATTTCCTCTGGTTCTGCCCTCTGGGCAGAGAACAAGTCCAATGACTTGTCTCTGTGACAGCCTTTCCCATTCCTGGTGACACCTAGCAGGTCTGCCTGAGTCCTCTCTCCTCCAGGCTAGGTAATCCACATCTGGCACAACTTCAGATTGTCTTCCTATTCTGGACCTCTTGTTCTGGACACTCTCCTTCCAATTCCTGTCTTGTGGGACTCACAGCTGGACACAGTCCAACCTTGCCATGAAATGTGGACCAAAAGAAAGTAGAACTCTAGCTTCCCCTGCCCAAATGCTTCACTTTCTAGAGGTGGAAATGGTGATTTACAAGTTAAATGACTGGACTGAGGACAGAGCTGCCACATGGCAGAACCAATATGGAACCAAGGTCTTCAGACTCCAAGTGCAGGGTCATTGCTTCTGTGCTACTGACCCTGAAGTCTTTGATACTCCAGCCATGTTTCTAGCTTTCTCTAGGTTTTAAGTTTTCAGTATTCAGCCTGAGTATTAAGGCTAAGCGCTGGAGATAAAATATAAGCAAAAAGAAAGATAATCCCTGGCCTCGAAGAGTTTACATTCTAATAAAAGAAGATAGCACAAAGAGGGAAGTGAAAAGAGAGTGGAAGGAGAAAGGCACCTGCTCGGGAGTGTGGACAGGGAGAAATCTTGGCAGGACTGGCTCTTCCCTGCATTAGAGGTGATTGTAACCACCTGGAGCCCCATTAGCATCTAAACCTCAGCGTGTCCAGCAGCAAACTCATAATCTTCTCCTATAAGTTTTGCAATAAGCTTTAAAAAAACCCACCTTTACAAGCACACAATGGAAGAGCTAGGAAGCTTTAGTGGATTACAGGCTAAATATGAACCACACACACACACACACACACACACACACACACACACACACACACCTCTGATTTTCCTGGATTTCTCCAACATAGTTAAGCTCTCACTCTCTGCAAAGGCCTTTTCTGGTTCCCCACCTCCCCACTCCCCCAGAAATTCCTTCCCATTTATAGCTTTACTTGTCTCCTCCATTGGACATTAACGCCTTGAGAACGGGGACTGTCTTTTGCCTTTCTTTTCATCCCCTGAGGATACCACAATGCCAATGCATTTAGTAAATGCTTCACAAATGCTTGCTGACTAGCTAATATGCCATCTTCCCGGGTAATAATCTTGGTACATTCTGTCTTGGCTGGACAACATGGGGAATATTGTGGTCAATTTCTGATGATAACATGGACACATGTATATTACATCTGTAGATACACATACACAGAGAAGGGCAGGCCTCAGGTGCATGCTCTATGAAGATTACGTGCAAGGAGTTAGGGGTAAAGTAATTAGGGTTAGAGTAAATCAATGCAATTACCCCAATACATCTAAAGTTAATGATTAAATGCTATGCCTCAGTACCTTCACCAGGGAAGAACACATCTCAATTAAATCAAATCAATAAAAAGCACTCCTTTTGTTTGATCAGTCTAGATGTCTCTAAAGCCCCATTGGATGGATTAGAAGTGACGCTGCAAAGGAAGGGGAAACTTGTGACCTTCAGCCTGCAGAACCTTCCCATCTGCATCTTTACAGCATCCCTGGAATGGATGGGAGCGGTGGCTATATCAAAGCCAAAACTACCCAGTCACAGATTCACAGCCCTACAAAGAGCACCTGGAGTCACCTCTTTACCACACCTGCTCTGGAAGCCTGAGCCCACCTTCTCCTGGACACGCTAAGCACTTGGGGGGAAACTTTGTCACGGGTTTTGGGAGGGGATGTCCTTTAATGTCACTTAGTAATGACTCCCTTCATGAAAGCTAATTGAACCTGTCTGACAAATAGATGCTTCCTTGATAATCAGGAGGAAGCATACCTGTGGGGATTCATGAATTATCACTAGATAATCCATCCTCTCACCCCTCAGTACTACCCTCAGGTTCTCTGGAGCCTGAGGAACCAACCTCTGGGCACTGAACTTGCCGGTTCATTTAGGGGTTAGGAAAGCAGCACCAGGTTGTATGTTCTGAAGGCACCGGACATGTTTTGCGGATAAAAGAAGATTTTGGGAAACTGATATCTGTCTACAGAAAAAGTATTATGCTTGTATTCGACCCCAAAAAGCAGAACAGGGTATACTGTGGAAAAGCCACAAAGAAATAAATCTGGACTTCAGATACGTGGATGTTTCCTATTCATTAAAGCTACCCAAGAGAGGAATGAGCTTCTTTAAAAAGAAGGGGCTTTCCTTTACCTGGAAGCCTGCACACAAAGGCTGGATGACCACTTATCCTGGAGGATGGAGGGCTAGGGGGTGGGGAGGGGGCTTCCTAGTTAACCTCAATGGCCTCAGTGATCACTTTCACTGCTCAGATCCTGACACATGTATGGTGGCACAAGCAAACATCACAACATACAAAGACTACTTGAGCTCACTAAATTTAGTCAAGGCTTACAACATGGCAAGAAATAACAATAATCCACAGCTTTATAGGAGAAGTACCCTAGGGAGGTAAAAACCAAAGAGTTCTGTTACCAACAAAGGTGACATAAACTCTTGTTCTTCAAGGAGGTGGTGTTTGAATACGCTAATGATAACTCCTTTAAGATGCGTCTTCTTAGACAATGTTTATTGGCTCATCTCATTTCAATATGGATTGACTAATGCAGAAAATCATTTAAAATAAACACATAGATATGAACTTACCTTGGATTGCAGGTAAAGTTGTTTGTATCCATTTTCAGCCCAGCCTCCTCCTCCTCTTCCTCCTCCTCCTTAGGTTCCACTCTGGGGAATTAACTGCCATCCTGAGTCCGAAGATTGCAACAGGAGACATTAAGTGCCCTATTAAAGTGGAAAGATGGCCAGTCCAATCTTCAGTCCCTTGGAGGTTCCTTGTTGCTTTGTAGTGACCCCACGGGATCTGATGTCCCCCAGGACACTTAGATTTCCTTAACCCTTTGTTTCTGTGACCAGACTGAGCCTCTGAATTTATGGCTTCCCAAGGTTAAAACAATAGAGCTTCACTGGAAAGTTAAGGCTTCCCTCTTCTTTATTACCTTCTCCTTCCCTGTTTTGGATTTCTCATCTTTCACCCCTGTTTTCTCTTTGGTCTGTCCCTGCCTTTCCTAAGAGCTTATTGTTAGATGCCTGTGTCTGACAAAGAGGGGGCCAGGGCGGAGAGCTCTAAGAATGTGCCTTCATCCCTGGGCACCAGAGTTACAAGAGGGTCCCAAGAAATACTTTAGAGGCCTTCCAACTAGGGAGCCATCCAGAGATTTGGAACCTCTACTAGAAAGCACTGCTAAGGTTGGTTGATTTTCCCAAACAGCTGATTAAAAATAACTTGGGGGGGCTGGGTCTTTGGAACTCACCTGGTGTCTGTTTCACAGAATTACAACATGAGTTCCCTTATGGCTGTAGGTTTTAGTAGAAGCCCAGTTTGGAAGACTCCTGGGAGTCAGCAGATATCTGGGTGGACACTTTCTGTGTCTCTCAGATGACCCTCTTCATCTCCTCAATTTAAATCCTTGTTCTCACCAGCGGCAAAGAGCTGGGTGAGATAGGAGAGTTGGCCACAGGATCTTGCCACATGGGCACTTCTCTGATTGACTAAATGACCATGGGGGTGAAATGGAGGCAAGCCTTTTTGTTCTGCCACCATGTCCAGTGTGGTTATAATTTCAAAACACTCCAGGTGAGGGACTGGCATTATTACAGGATGATAGCTCAGGGGAAGGAAGGGGGCTCACATGCCATCTAGCCCATACCTTCATTTTATAGAGGAAGAAACTGGGCCCAGGGAGATTAACTGACTTTCCTGGATTCATAAAGAGAGGAAGGCCCTGTGATTACAGTGCCTAGATTCACAATGACTCCTGCTATGGGAAAGATTTCTGGGAAGGAGAAGGTAGAAGTGAAACCCTCTTATATACCATACAATGAAGCCAGCTGGGGTTGGGCAATACCCTGTATCCCCACCAGCGCCTAGACCTGGGGGTTTTCTTTTCTAGACCATGGTGACTAGCCTTGGAGGAGAAGCCCTCTTGATAAGAACTGATGAAATGGGCCCACCAAGAAGGGGGCTGGTGGCATCACAGATGTGAACTGCAGCTTCTAATACAACCCCTTCTTCCTTCTCTGTTGCTATTGAAAAATGCACTTGGCTTCATGTGACCATCATTATTCTGGCAAGGACTGACTGTAAAACCTCAAGGTTAGACTCTCTATTCAGTACAAAAGATTTGTTTGGGACAGTCGCAGGGACCAACACCAGTTTATGTGGAAAAAAACAGTTGACTAGTATTTGAAAGTTGATTCTCAGCTGTCCATCCATTTGGTCTCCCAAGGACTTTGATGATATTAAGAAAATATTGTGTTTCTTGTCTTTCTGTGTCTCTCCAATCACATATGCTTCGGTAAGGTAATTTGGTGGTTTAATAATAGTATCAGCAGGTTGGTTTCTTTTTCTTCGCAAATTTATGATAATAACCACCAACTCCTATAAAAGTTTCTGGGGTCTTATTTGGATGAGGCCAAGTTAGAAGCATTTCTATTTTCTCTGGGTCAGTGCTCATGTCTTGTCATGTACCATGACCCACATACTTGCCTAAGGATCTATAAGATTAGTCCTTGTCCATGAAAAGTTTTAGGCCATGGTCCCCTACTCAATCCAATACTTTCATCAATCTTTCCTCATGTTATTCCAAAGTCCTCACAAAGACAATGATGTCATAAAGATGTTCCAACATTTGTTGGTAATTAATGTCTCCAACTACTTTCTCCTTCAGTTTTTGGAAAGTGGAAGGTCCCTCCAAGGTCCTAAGTCATGAGTCCAAAATTATAAAATCCAACTGGACAAATGAAAATAGTCTTCTTGCCTTCCTCCACCCTAAAGAGGCAGGTAGATGATGAACCTTAAATCAGGAAAGTCTAAATTCAAATCTGGTTTCAGATTCACTTACTAGCCATGTTGATTCAAGAGGTCATTTAATCTGTTTGCCTCAGTTTCCTCAGCTAAAAATGGAAAGGAGGAGGAGCCAACTTAGTACAGTGGAAATATGGACCTGCTGCTTTCCCCCCCTAGCCCATAAAATACCTGTAAAAAATGAGTAAACAAGTTCTAAAGCAGCAGAAACTACAAAACAACAGATTAAAAAAGATTTCCAGCCCCCTGGAAGGTTGACAGGAAGGGTTCATTGCACCAAGCTCAGAGTGGAGAGCAGCCCACCTTGGCCATGGGGTGCAGTAGGGGCAGGACCAGAGCAGGCTTCAGGGAGTGAAATGGGCAGCAGCTGCAGTTCCCAGATTTCTCAACCCACAAATGCCAACAAAGACAGCTTCAAAGGTCAGTGAGAAAGCCCTTTCACCTGGGTGAGAAGGGGGCAGGGTCCTGCCCTAGCCCTGGCCACAGGAGACTGTAGCATCCATTTTTGAAGGCCTTGGCATAAAGACCCTGGGGGAATTGAGTCACTGATCTAGCTGTCAGCCCTGAGTGGCGATCCTGGGGTGAGAAGGAGCACTGGCCTGGTGGAAGTTCTGGAGAGGGAATTCTACACGCAGATCCTGGGTAGAAAGCTTGTGGTTGCTCCTAGACCAGAGTGCAGGCCAGGAGAGGAGTAAACTCCTCTCCCTTTATTGTGCCACCTTGGAGGAACTGAGAACTTATAGGTCCCCAGAGCATACCCTCCACTTGACAAAGAACTCAAAATTCAGGTAACTGACTGGGAAAATGCCCAAGAAAAGGGAAAAAAAGAAGACTACAGAAGATTATTTTCCTGGTGAATAGGTATTTTCTTCCTTCTTTTTAGATGACGAAGTACAATGTATACCATCAGAAAAAGGCATGAAATCCAAGGCTTCCGCATCGAAATCCTTCAAAAAAATATGCAGTGGCATCAGGCCGTGTAAGAGCTCGAAAAGGATTTTGAAAATTAAGTAAGAGAGGTGGAGGAAAATTTGGGAAGAGAAATGAGAGCAATGCAAGAAAATCATGAAAAGTGAGTCAGCAACCTGCTAAAGGAGACCCACAAAAATGCTGAAGAAAATAACACCCTTAAAAATAGGCTAATCCAAATGGTAAAAGAGGCTCAAAAAGCCTTTGGGAAGAATGCTTTAAAAAGGAGAATTAGCCAAATGGAAAAGGAGGTTCAAAAGCTCACTGAAGAAAATTGTTCTTTAAAAATTAGAATGGAGCAGATGGAAGCTAATGACTTTATGAGAAACCAAGAAATTACCAAAAAAGTGGAAATAATAATAGCATGCACCTTCCCAGCATGGTTATGAGAACCAAAAGAGATTATATTCATATCCCTCCCTTCTTCCCCAATACCACCCCTATGGATACTGTATATGAATTATTAGAATCTGTGCTGATGTCATTGAACAACAGATTAAGAAGATGTTCTGTGAAGTCACTCAGCACAGACAAAAGAGATTGTTCTAGTGCTTTCCAAGAATGATCAAGGTGTGGGAAGCTGGGTCTATGCATAAATCCTAGGGCACAGCCCACGTCCCTCTCTTGTCAAGGGGGTGAGAGGACAGGAGGAATAAGCATTTATTTGCTGCCCACTATAGGCCAGTCTCCCTTATGCGTTTCTTATTTGGGCTTCACATCCTTTGTATGATTGCTTTGCCCTGCTTGCTTCACTTCTATTTTTATGGGTTCATAAGATCACAGATTTAGGCATCATTACCAATCTCTATAATATGATATTCATATGAATCACAAAGTCAACTGGCTTTTCCTCTCTCTACTAAAATGTAGATGCTTCAAATGCAGAATATGTTGGTTTGGCACCCCCAAAATGCTTTTCAAGTTTTTTTAATTAGATTCATCAAATAATATGGTATTCATATGAATCACAAAGTCAACTGGCTTTCCCAAAATGCTTTTCAAGTTTTTTTTAATTAGATTCATCAAATAGATATGAGCAAATGTCTATCAGTCTCTCCAGAAGTCTATGGGGTCCTCCTGAAGTTTGCCATCAGAAGACTGCTCACCTTTACTATCAAAACCTTTTCAATTCCATAATCCCACTGATGTTAGTGTAAGCCGGATTTCTCCTGTTTTTTTGCAAGAAGTTGTGGATTCTGTCTTGAAAAAGTTCCTCATTTTGACCAGTGGTGCTTCTCTGCCATGTCATATATGTACTATCTGGCTGGGCTTTTCTGCACGATGCAGTGAACTGCTTCCCCATAGGGAAGCTCTCTCTTTATGACACAGAGGAGCTGGTCCCACCTCCCGACTTTCTCCTCTGTGATGAACTGGTAACCTGTTTCCTGGTCACAGAATATGTAGGTTGTGGTCAAAGTATACATGCCATTCTGCTACCTGGCTCTGAAAAGATATCACTCCATGGAAGTCTTAGTAGGGGCAGCTATCCTAGTTAAGGATATATGGGTTCAGTCACTCAACTCTATTTAAACTGGTCATTGCCATGGCCTAATGCTATATAGATGACTGTCTGAAGGGATTTTCAAAGCTGAACTGCACTTACTGGACTTATCCATTATTTCCCATCATGAATATTGCCAAGTTATTACATCACTCCTCCTGCTCAGATTGAAGATTGAGGATCAATGCCCAGATACTGTCTTTATCTGGATTTTTTCAAGGTATTTGCAAATGGTCAAATGAGTTAAGTAGCTCACAAAGGAGATCCTTCATGGATTCCCCTCCACCCTGTATTTAAGGTCTATTTCACTTACCAGTAATTCCTTATCAATATTAACCTGCATAAATTGACAATATTTTCTAAGTAGCACAATCACATTTTCACAACGTTAACCTAAAATGCTAATATTTCCGCAGTCACTTCAGAGCAATATGCCAATTAGGCAAACAATTTTGTTGATTCCCAGCACTAGTTAACAATATCAGCAAAGTAACATTTAGACAAAGTTATAACAAAATCGCAACCATAAAGCAGTTGGTATTCTCTTAGATATCATCAAATAGCCAGCATCAAAAGTAATGTTACTGAGTAGTCCATCGAGTTTGGTTAAATGGATAGAATTTATATGAAAACTTTGAAAAGAATTTAGATCTACCCAAAGAGATCAAAGAAAAGTGAAAAGGACCTATTTGTACAAAAATATTTCTGGTAGCTCTTTTTATGGTAGCAAAGAACTGGAAATTGAGGCAATGCCTACCAATTGGGGAATGGCTGAACAAGTTGTAGCATGTGATTGTGCTGGAATACTAATGTGCTATAAGAAAGGATGATCAGGATGACTTCAGAAAAACCTAGGAAAACATGAGAACTGAAGCAAAGTGAAGTAAACAGAAACAGAACAACATCGTGCACCATGACAGAAATATTGGAATAATGATCAACCAAGAAAGATTTAGCTATTTTGATCAAGACAATGACCCAAGACAATTCCAAAGGACCCAGGATAAAAAACGCTATCCGCCTCCAGAGAGAGAACTGATGGACTCTGAGTGCAGATCGAAGGATGCTTTTCACTTTGTTTTTCTTTCTTTTGTGTGTGTTGGTTTTGTCTAACATGACTAATACATGTTTTGCATGACTTCACATGTATGATTGGTATCATATTGCTTGCCTTTTCAGTGGTTAGGGGAGGGGTGGGAAGGATTTGGAACTCAACATTTTATAAAATGAATGCTAAAAAATGTATGTAATTAGGAAACATTTAGTGAAATAAGTAAAAATACAGTCAAAGGGGAAATTATTTTTAATGTAGGAAATTAAAACAATAGAGTGATAACAAAAGGACAAAATTAGGTATAATTAAAATTAAATACATTAAACATTAATACAACATTAAAATTAATATACCGCAATCTTCCTCTAAAGTAGCCAATACAGAGCTAAATTCAATTTTAAGCTTAAACAGTAAAAAGAAGAATAAATTAAACTATTAGAAAGAAAATTCAGGAAAAAATGCAAGATCAGAATTAATCTTCAGAGTACTAATGTGATAAATGCTTAAGCAATACTGGGGGGTGGGGGGAGTTTTGTTTAATAGATGCGAAAACCATAACGGAAAGGATTTCCAAGATAAAAACTCCCAAGAGGGAAAAAAAGTGAAAACATAATAGACCAAGTTCCTACTTGTAACGCTAGGTGTCAGTGTGAATTACCAGGAGTCTATGCTCTCTTTACTCCTACCAGCCAGAAAAGGGGAGAAGATCTTTACAGACAAGTCCTATCTTTGCCTGCTGAGCTGGATTCAAGGTGGGATATTCCTCCCAGGCCCTTTGCTTTGGCCTCCATTGGCTCACCCAAGCTCTGTTCTTGGGTCAGGTCAAAAGCAGAGACTTAGTTAATCATAGCACAAAGTACAAGCTGACATTCTCAGTCATGCTCTTAATTAAGACCAGTCACTCTTCTAGAGACAATCAAAATGAGTGACCAAATTCAAGTCTAGGGTTCTTCCAACTTGTTTTTCCTTCCCCTGTTTCTTATTACTTAGAGCTAGCTAGGTGACTCAATGGATAGAACATTGTGCCTTTGAGTTCAAATCCAGCCTCAGACACTAACTGGGTAACCCTGGGCAAAGTCACTTCACCTCCGTCTGTTTTCTCAATCATAAAATGGGGAAGATAACAGCACTTGCCTCTTTTGTGAGGATCAAGTGAGGTAATATTTGGACAGCTCTTAGCCCAGTGCTTGGTACATAATAGGTGTTTAATAAATGTTTATTTTTTTCCCTTCCCTTAAATACTAGTTCAGTAAGCCTCCATGGGATATATATATTTGATCCCCATTAAGAAACAGGAATTTTCAGCCACTACATTTAGTGAGTTACTCAAACAAACAAGACCCTGTCAACTCTCATGTCACAATTAAGGTACACATGCAAAAGAATATCATGATTAACCAAACCTTTATAGAAAGAAAAGGCAAATGTCAGTACAAAGGAGAAGCTTAGCTCATAACCAGAGAATAAATCATGAACTCCTATTGATACACAAGAAAGTGGAGAGGGAAGGAGTGCTGGGTAATGGCAATTCAGTTATTCCCCATCCCCTGTCCTGCATGCCTGGGACAGCAATCTCTAGCCCTCTCTGATAACCATCCCTGTCTTCTGGTCTGTTTTCTTAATGTAGCACAACTACCACTGTGACTGCACAACACACCTCCCTTCACTAGTCACCAGTCCTTTCCATGTATTATCTCTCCCATCAGAATAGAAACTCCTTAAAGGCTAGGACTCTCTCACTTTTGCATTCCTTTTTCCAGTGCTTAGCACAAAGCCTGAAATGTAGCAAATGCTTAATAACTGTTTATTCCTCCATTTATTCCAAATTACAATTTCTACCTTTCTCTAGTCCTGTGGTAGCTTTCTTGCTTTGCATGACCTTTCCAAAATCCTAGGACTATAGAGAGCACATCCTCCAGTTCTTTCAGGGAATGGTGCCACAGTCTGTCTAATCTTTGTGACTTGAACTCACTGGGGATGGCTGGTGTCTTGCTATTTCCTCTCCTTTCTTGAGTTTTACCTCTCTACTAAGTATTTTGTTCTAGACTTCCTAGTTGAATAGCCTCTTTATTAAACAAAAGACATTCCTTAATACTTGGGTTTCAGACTTAAAACACCACATATTTCTAAATTAATTTCCTTTTTCAGTGCTATATAAAACTACTAAAAATTATTTTATAGAACTAAAAAATAATAAAATTCACCTGAAGGAACAAAATGTCAAGAATATACAGGAGTTATTTTTTAAAGTGAAGGAAAGTAGCCTAGCAGTACCAGACTTTAAACTATATTACAAATGGTAATCATCAAAACAATCTGGTACTGGATAAGAAATAAAGTGGTGGATCAATGAAACATATTAAGTACACAAAATACAGAAGTAAATTGTTTGGTAAATTGAAAAATCTCAACCACTGAAGCAAGAATTCACTATGTGACAAAAACTGCTGGAAAAACTAGAAAGTAGTCTGACAGAAACTAGGCATAGATCAGCATCTCACACCATATACCAAAATGAGCTCAAAATTGGAACATTGTTTAGACATAAAGAGTGATATCATAAGCAAATTAGGGGAACATGGAAAAAAATACCTGTCAGATCTATGGATAAGCAAAGAGTTCTAGAGATAAGATCACAGGTGATTAAAATTGACAGTTTGGTTACATTAAATCAAACAAAACTAATGCAGTCAAAATTAGAAGGATATGGGTGGGAAAAATTGATAGTAAGTTTTTTCTGATAAAGGTCTCATTTCTCAAATATATAGGAAAGTGAATGAAATTTACAAAAATAAGAGCCATTTCCCAATTGATATATGGTCCAAGAATATTAACAGGCAGTTTTCAGAGGAATAAAATAAAACTGTCAATAATTATAATAAAATATCATAAATCACTAATCATGAGAGAAATTCAAATGAAAACAATTCTGAGGTACCACCTTATACCCATTATATTATCTAATATGACAGAAAAGGAAAATAACAAATGCTAGAGGAGATATGGAAAAATAAGTACTCTAATGTACTTTTGGGTTCAACCAAGAACCTAGAGAAGAATTTGGAACTATGCCCAAAGAGTTATAAAATTGTGCATACCCTTTGGCCCAGGTATAGCACTCCAAGCCTATACTACCAAGGAGATTAGAGAAAGAGGAAATAGACCTATATGTACAAAAATATTTGTAGTATCTCTTTTTGTGATGGCAAAAAAATTGGAAATTGAAGAGGTGCCTATCAATTGGGGAATGCCTGAACAAGTATATGATTGTGACAGACTACTATCGTGCTTTAAGAAATTATAAGGGAGAAGGTTTCAGAAAAACCTGAGACCTATATGAACTGATACAAAGCAAAGTGAACAGGTCTAGAAGAACAATATACACAGTAGCAACAGTATTGTAAGAACGATCAACTGTGAAAGACTTAGCTACTCTGATGAATACAGTGAACCGTGACATTTCCAAAGAATCCATGATGAAAAATGCTATCCACCTCCAGAAAGAATACAGATTGAAACATTTTTTCACTTAATTTTTTTCCTTCCTTCTTTCTTTCCTTCTTTCCTTCCTTCTTTCTTTTTGCAACATGGCTAATGTGGAAATACATCTTGCATGACTTCATATGGGGGTGTCATATCTCTTACCTTCTCAAAGTATGAAGGAATGGTGGAGGAAGAGAGAGAATTTGGAAGTGAAAGTAATTTTTTAAAGCACTGTGTGTGTGTGTGCGTACATATAAAAAGCCTATCAGATGCATATTTGGGGGTACACTGTGTTTTGTAAAGGTGTGACAAAAATGCATACATATATTCTCCCCCTTTCAATAGCCAAACTATTCATATAGGAAAGGCACAGGATCTTACACATGCTATAACGGAGAGATCATACTGACATTGAGAGGCAGGACACTCAACTCTCTCATTCATTGCCTGGGTCAGCCTGGGCAAAGACTTTCCAGTTCTGGATACAAGTGCTCTCTGAAATGCTTGAGTTGGGCTAACTGACCCACAAGGTCCTTGGCAGTGCAACTTCTAGGATTCTTCTCAGAGCCAGACTCGACCTCACCTTGGAGCAAGGTGCTACAAACCACTCAGACTAGGTCTCAGTAAGATATGACCTGAGCAATGGAAAATGGAATTAAAGAAGCATTACCATCTGCTTTGCTGCTGCCTCCCCCACCCTTACCTCAGGGCTCCTTTTCATTCACCCTAATAAATGGACCATCTCTTATTAGAGCACAGGCTCCTTAGAATAGGGACTTCATCCCTAAGCTGCTTATGTTGCCAGAGCTAAGCACAATGCTTTGCACACAACAGGTGCTTAATAAAAGCTTTTTCATTCATTCATCCAACAAATATCCTCTCTGTGGGGAGGAGCTGTGTGTTTTACCTGATTTCATCCATGTTAATCAGCTGACTTTGACTGAATGCTTGATGGGGGAAAAACAGGGGAAAATGCTTCCCTTCAGATCTCAAATAGGAAATCCCCATGGTATCCATAAATTCTCTATCTGTGGCAGGGAATTGGCAGTCTCCCTTCCTCGGGATGCATCCTGGCTGACAATCACACAAAAGGGAGACCACAAAGCATATCTTAAATGTTTCAGCGCATGGATTTTCCTAACTACTTCTTTCAAGTCTCAGATGAGCACCTCGTGCCAAGATCAAACCCCGCTAATTTCATGGTGGCTGGCCAGCATCCTCAGGGAGCCATATGAAAGCATGGGGATGGAGGTACTCACCCATCTCATCCAAACAACAGAATGTTTCATGGACAGCTGGAAATCTGTCAAACAGATCAAAGGGTTTCCCTATCTGTGACAGGCAACTCTGGCTAGGTAAGCTGGGAGCACCCTGCCTTTCAGTTCTAAACTAGCTCGATCCTAAGTCAGACTGTGGAAACTCACTGCTTTCTCTGCTCCCAGGATCTTGGTTGAAGCATCTTATACTTACCCTTACATTCATATTTTCCATTAAAATTCAAAATAGTTACTGAAACCAGAGGGACAAGAGTGTGCTGCCCCAACATGCCAGGAACCCAGGGTCTGAACTCAGTCTTTCTTTCTCCAGGAAACGGAAATACCAGAGATGCAGCTTTCTACTGTTTCCTGTCTCAGAAAAGGGAACATCTGATATTGTTTCCTCATGTCTCCCACCTCTTAGAAGCAAAGTTCTCTGGAAAGAGTGCCAGCTGTGGCGTCAGATGGACGAGGATCAAATGCCAGCATTGACATTCCTAGCTTCAGGACCGTAGGCAGGTTGATTCCTCCTCTGGGTCAGTTTCCTCTTCTGTAAAAGGAGACCCTTCAAGGAGATATTTAAGGTCCCTTCTCCCTTGAAAGTTCATGATCCTAAGCCTTTCAAGCTTTGTTACTTTGGGGAAATCCTTTTACCTCTCTGGGACTCAGTTTCTCCCATCTGTAAAATTAGAGACATAGAGCAAATGACACTCTAACTGCTTTCCAGCTTTGTGTAGCACAACAGAAAAGAAAGTCGGAGGGCCTAGATTTGAATTCTATTTCTGTTATTTCCTGTGTAACTATAGGCCAATTACACGCTGTTTCTCTGGATCTCAGTTATTTCATCTAAAAGGGGGAGGGAGGCTAAGGTGTTCTCATCTAAAATCCTTAGCCTGTCATGATGGGCACCTGACGTGATAGGACCCGTCAATGTACATCTGAAGCCACACCCACTCCCCAGAGCCTCAGAGAAGATCTGATTCGATTCCCTCTGGAGCCTCAGTAGGATCACCTTGTGCAGTCTGGAACCACGGGTCATCCTTCATTCTCCCCCTCTTCTGTGGTGTGTTGGCGGCGAGGAAGAATAGAACCATTAAGTCCCAGTGGCTAAGCGAGAAAAATGGCCAAGAACACCTCTAGTCAACCCTCCCTGAGCTTCTGGGATCTGTTTACTGGGCATGGGATGGGAAGGGACAGAACACGGGAGGCATCTGAGGGAAGGGAGAAGTGAGTGTGGGGAGCTGAAATCACAGCCAGGACAGCATTGTCACTGAAAGGCAAGGCAGGATCCCATGGCCCCCTTTCACCCCCCGACACCTGCAAGTTCAGTCTCCTCTTCAGAGGCTGCTCATTACCTGGTTCCAGTTTCCTTTTCTAGAATGGGCTTTGTCTTTGTTCCCTAGTACCTCACCCAGTGCTTTGTATCCAGTAGGCATTTAATAGTCACCTGGATTTAGATCTGAAAGGGGCCCCAGAAACTGGCCAGTCTGGAACCTTTTATTTTACAGAGGAGGAAACTGAGGCCAAGAGAGACAAAAAGACCTGTCTAAGGTTAGCCAGGAAGTCGATACAACTGGGATTGGAGGGGAAAAGAGGTCCAAGGAGGAGATGTCAGTAGGGAGGGGAATCTGGCACAAATGACCAGGGCTTGGCAGGATGAAAGGAGCCCAGTACTCAATGGATTTTTGCATATTTCTTAGGAATATTATTATTTGTCTGTTGCAATTGATATAATAATAAATTAATACATAAATAATATAATAATATATACATATATAAATAAATATATAATAAAAATGGTGAATTTCAAAGAAAAAAATATGATGTAAAAATTTCTGCTGGTTATCCTATAATAGAGATACTGATCAACCAAAGAACTAATTACATAGATATAAAAACATAATGATAATATATTGTAAATATATTATTTATAACTATATATAAAACTATATATATTATATATAACTATATATATAACCATAACTATATATATAACTATATTATAACTGTTAACTGTGTATTTACATATATGTAGGCATGTGTATAGGTATATACCTATGTATTTATGGTACATGATTCTAACCTATGTACTGACTTACCTGCTATTCTCTGGTCCCCAGAATTATTACACTGGGGCCACACCCCTTTCCACTGGTTTCTGAAATGGTCATTTCCACCCCTCCTCCACCTCCCACCAAACATCCCCACCTTGGCGGGTGAGACTTGTCATCAAAAATCATGTCCTTTCTAGTCTTTTTTTATTTCCACCAATCCCAGCAGCTCAGAAGAGTCATTGAGGGCTTCACTGTCACACATGGCCCACACATTCCCGGGCAAGAGCTTGAACATGTTTGAAAGCATTTTGATATTTGTATTTCCATATGCGTGATTCATTTCCTTTAAATTCTCTGTGCTCTAATGTACTCATTGAAAAGAATGATTCTCAAAGGGGTCCATAGGCTTCCCCAGACTATCCCCCTAGGAGTCTAGGACACCAAAAGATGAAGGACTAACTCCTGCTCTAGAAAATTGATTGCTCATATCCCAGTCAGGACCCACAGACTGGCTTTGGAGAGCTGTGCCCAAGTGGTCTTTAGGAATATTGAATCCAAATGTCAAAATCCTGGCAAAAGACTACAGAAATATATGTGTGTGTGTGTATATATATATATATATATATATATATATATATATATATATATATATACACATATATATATTCAAATTCATTCTAAATAAGTTGGATTTATAGCAGCAATACAATTGATCATTGGAAGAAATGAGCATAATTCATCAAGTTAGAGCTTTAATTAGGTGCTTACTGTGTGCCAGGCACTGTACAAACACAAGCACGTGAAACCATTCCTTCCCTCAACAAACTTACTTAGGTTCTAAAGGGTGAGGACAATGTACGAAGGGAGATGGGAAGCAGAGGAGAGGGGCAAAGTGAGGAGCCAACCCCTACTGGGGAAAAGCTGCTGTGCAGGAAGTGGAGACCTGAGCCAAGCTAGGGTAAGGATTTACCAGTCCTGAGAGTGGGTCTGACAGTGCCGGCATCTTTAGAGTAAGAAGGGAATAAAATTGGAGATACTTCCTACCCATATTTCTCAAGTTGTCAAGGATGACAGCAAAGGAAGACCATGGAAATTAATGGGTAGCCATGTAAGGCTGAGTTAAATCTACATGTGAAATGAAGCCAAGTGCTAGGCTAAGAGAATGGTGCATTTTTTTCTTTGACTGAATATGCTTTAACATTCATTCTGGCTCAACACTGAGCAACCAATCCAACCAAGACTGGGCAGGAGGACACTGGAGTAAGGAACACTGTGTAGCTCCCAACCCAGATCCACTGGTAGCAAAGTCAAGTACAGGAAGGCATGATGAATACAAAGAATTCAGAGAAACATGGAAGACTCATGTGAGCTGATGCAGGGAGAAGTAAGAATCAGAAGAGCTAGGATTAGGAATCTGTGAATGAAGACAACACTAAAAGTACACAGAACACATCTAGGAGGAGAAGGAGGAAAGGAAAGAGGAGGGGGAGGGGAAGGGGAGGAGAAGGAGAAGATAGAGGAGAAGGAGCAGGGGGAGGGGAAAGGACAGGAAGAAGTTTGCATTTAATAAGTATTATATTACTACATTAATATACAATTAATAGAAACATAATTATATGATTCAAATGTAATTTATAATAATATTCTTAATATATAATTCATCACAATTTGGATAGCATTCTCATCAGTTTTTTCGAGAACTGGAGATGTCAGACATACACAGATGCTCAGCTGGTTTCTACCCTCTTTGTCGATAATCCTCACCATCCCATCTCACCCCCCTACAGAAGGTTAACCTTCCAGGCTTAGGATCTGCAGTGGATCTGTAGAAGTATAGACTTAGTAGACTGCTTCCCTAGCCCCCATCCTGACAGTCTAGAAGCTTGAGGATGGGGGTGGGGGAAGAGAAGAGGTGGAAGGGCAGATTGTACACAATGGGGAGTGGCAGGGCTGAGCTTGAGTCTTAGAGCTGCTGGTGACCACCTGCAGGAGTCCCCTTGCCTCTTGGAGTTCCTCTCTACCTATAAAGTGATGATGAAATGTGAACGTTCTTTGACCCTGGGTAGCACTTTGAAGAACTCTAGGACTGTGAGGGGCCAGGGTCACTGTCACCTTTATTAGAGTTCTGCTTTTTGTTCCACAGGCAATGGGGAGCCATTCATGGTTGTGAACCAGGTGTGACCTAATCCAAGTGACACTTTAGAGAGATGAATGTGGCCAAAGGATGAAATGGAGAGATGTGAGCCTGGAGCTAGTTAGCAGTAGGCCTCTATGGTCAGTGAGATAACCAGGACTTAGAATGGGACAGCAGTCAGGAGAATGGAAAGGAGAGACTGAGTGTGAGACATATTGAGAAGAATGGCTGGGATTCAGGGATGGAAAAGTTTGTGGGAAAAAAAGTTTGCTATCTCAAATAATCCTGCTAATGATAAACTCCAGGAATATAGAGAAGTAGAAAGAATGCTAAATCTGGAGCTGGGAACCTAGGATTCAACTCTTGCCTCTGAAAATTACTAGCTGTGTTACCCTAACAAAGTCTCTCCACCTCTGTCTGCCTCAGTTTTCTCATCTGTAAAATGGGGGTCTACCAGGGCTGCTGTGTGGATTCAATAAGATGATGTAAATGTTTAGCACAGTGTGCAGCACATAGTAGGTGTTACACAAATGTGAGTCATTATTATTATATTCTAGATCTCCCTTCATATGAGGGTACTTTCCTCACCCACAAAATGAGGACAGTAATGCCTCTCCCAGGGCCATTGTGAAAATCAATCAACTCACAATTCGTCAGGCACTAAGCTGGGTGCTGGGGAATTCAAAGTTAAAAGTGAAATTGTCCATTCCTGAGGCACCACTGAGGGCTGCAGTAGGCTGAGAACAGGGGAGATAAACTTTGATATTCATTCTGAACTGAACTTGAAGGAAGCAAGGTATTCTTCATGAGTCAAGGAGGACCCATGTCTTGCTTAGGCTGCAGTTCATAGGGATATAAAGTGAACCCCTCCCCTGACTATGTGAGATCCTTGAGGACAGGGATTGGATTGTGCCTATTTTGCAGCTCCAGCGCTTATCATGGTACCTGGCACATGGTAGGTTCCATAATAAATGTAGGACTTATTTCAAGACAAAGAAGAGTCAACAGCGGGATGTCCCGGCCACCCAAAACTACCTTGCTTAATTCAGTAACAATAGGCCTTTGGTAAGTGCCTTGTTTAAAGGTGCTACAAGCAAACAGCAGGCCTTTCCACTGGCCCTCAAGACTGGGTGTCAAGCCACAATGTTATGCAATAAGATCATCAATTTAGAAGGGACTCAGTCTTGGAAAGGACTTCTGAGGTCATCCAATCCAAACCCCGCAGAGGAGGAAGTGACTTAAGGTCACACTACAGGAAAACCAGGATTTAAACCTGAAGCATTCACCTCCAAAATGCACACTCGGTATCTTAAATTTCCTTGGTCCATGCAGCCATGAAGACTGATAAAATAGACCGCATCCACTTAGGGCAGCTGGAGTCTAGCACCACCTAGCTGCCCAGCAGGGACAATACTGGCTGTAGAATCCAAAATTCTGTTCACCTTCAGCTCACTAGTTAGGCAAGCAACCATCTCAGTTCTCAGGATTCACTTCTGCTCATGGAAAATAAGGATATTTATCCCCAAGAGATCATTCAAATGGAAAAAAATATACAAAAAATATTTATAGTAGCACTCTTTGTGGTGGCCAAAACCTGGAAATTAAGGGAATGCCCATCAACTGGGGAATGACTGAATAAATTACGGTATAGGAATGTAATGGAATACTATTGTGCTGTAAGAAATGATGAATAGGAAGACTTCAGAGATGCCTGGAAAGACTTATATGATCTTTCATATAAAATGATGCTGAGTGAAAGGACCAGAACCAGGAGAACTTTGTACACAGCAACAATCACAATGTGTGAGGATTTTTTCTGGTAGACTTAGAACTTCATTCAAATGCAAGGACTTAAAAAATTCCCAATCATTTTTTAAGACAAAATGCCTTCCACATTCAGAGAAAGAACTATGGAATTCAATCACAAAATGTAGCAGATCATTTTATTTGTATTACGTTTTGCTCTGTTATATGATTTCTCCCATTCATTTTAATTCTTCTATGCAACATGACTATGGTGAAAATGTATTTAATAGGAATGTATGTGTAGAACCTATATAAAATTGTATGCTCTCTCAGGGAGGATGGGGGAGGGAGGGAAAAAAATCTAAGTTATAAGGTAATGATTGTAGGACACTGAAAATAAATAAAAAAAAGAAAAAAGAAAATGAGGATATTGCAATGTCTACGTCCCAGCAATGCTGGAAGGAAAGAAAGTGTACTATTAACATGGGGATGGCCACCATCATGAACTCCCTAAGTTGAAATGTTTGATAACCTCAGAAGTCAACTGTTTCCAAGATTCAAAGTGTTTCACACTCTTAGGAACACACTCTATATGTAAAATAAAGGTTTTGTCTTTAAAATAATGGAAAGAGAAAGAAGATAAAATAGAAAAACATTTTAATTCCCTTTCAAACGTGCATCAAGTTCAAAACAAACTGGTAAGGCCCTATGGAGCCAAAATTTCCAAAAGTTGCAATAAGGCATGTGCAGAAAAATATAACCTAATCCATGTTTTTATTTTTTCAAGTGTAATTCAAGACATGATGCTATTTCGATAGGTTGCACAGGGCTCTAGCATTACAACCCAAGACTCCACGACCTTAGAGTCCACAACTCTACAACACAGTGTTCCAGTCAACGGACATCTGGTTTCTGCATTTTTGGGGGCACTGTCTTCATATCCCAGTAAAAAATAAATTCTTTAATAAATAAATATATAAAATAAATATACGTAATTTGAAAATGTATAAATAGTTCGTTCAAACCAAACAACAAACCCCTTTTCCAGGGGGGCCCAGTGAGAGATCCAGTTCCATCCACTGCTCTCATGGGTCCACATCCTATGACATACTTGGGTGTCGCAGAATAAGATTTGTGGCAAATCATTTCCACCTGTTTTTCCAATGCTGTCTTCTGCAGTATCAAAAGTCACGATTTCTCATTCTGATCTAAGGCAAACATGATCCAGAAAGATTAGGCACTCACGGATGAGCCCAGTGAATCAGGTTTCATGCTTAGTCAGCAGTCCATTTACTAGCATTCAACAGCCCAAAAGGGAGATTAAATCCAGAGTTAGAGAGCAGGCCTCATCTGCCTGAAACCAAACTTGGGCAGAGGAAAACAATCAAAACAAAAGAATCGAAGCTCTTCGCTGGGCAATTCTTCCCAGTCCACTCTCCCTAAACCGGGGCTGCCGGGGGGCTTCGAGGCCAGTGGGCAGTCCAAGGAGGCTGTGGCCCTGCTCAGCTGTATAGCAGCACATCCCGATAGAGTTCGGGTACTCTCTCTGGGTCCACTGGCCTGGGCAGGAAGTGTGTAAACTTCTGGTGTCTCCTGGATCGGGTCCCGTCCCTTGGGGTCCCGTCTTTGTTGAGGGCTACAAAGAACCTGCGGCCTGAATCTCCATGTTTGTGTATGTTGGATGAATAAGTGTTGTACCAGTTCTCCTCAAATTGCTCCCTGAAGACACATTCAGAAGTCAGCTTCTCCTAGAGGAAGGAAATCAAGGGTCAGCTGAGAGAAGTTTGGGGAGGGTTTCTCTTTGTATTGCCTACCAAGGTCAAAAATCGTTTTGAGGTCCCTCGTCCACAATATGGACCTCTGGAGGAATACGCAGGTCTACAGTGTCTACTCTGAATCCCTTGGGTTTATGCCATGTATCTTCATCATCTTCATCATCATCATCATCGTCATCATCATCATCATCATCAGCCCATCCATTTTCTACCCTGCTGCTGTTTCACCCTCCAAACTAGGAAAGACAGAGGGCACTCAGCTGTGCAGTGCATGGGACCACATGTCCTCATTTTCTTCCTACTCCTGGTAACCCTGCCTCAATTCACTTTTCTACCTCTTGCTCCAAATACTGCAATCAGAAGTACCACTGTTTCTGCAGAGGCTATGGCACTAGACTGCCCTGTTGGTCTACTCAGCGTCCTTGTGACTCCTCCCCCAAAAAAGTCCCTTCCCGAGCCACCATCCCCCCCATATTACAGTCTAGTCAGGGGAGACAGTCTTTGAGGGAAGGAATTGTCTCACTTTCAAGGCTTAGCACAAGCTAGCCTATAGTACAAGCATTTAATAGGAGAAATTTAATTTCACATTCATCTATTGATCTTTCCTAGCTATTTCCTGATCATACCCTGCATGGAGGATCCAGCCTCTGGTCCTTGCTCTACTTTATGGCTGAACTATCTCCCCTCCTCATCTTTTCTTCTTGTGCTCCTAACTCTTTTACTTCATTTTTCTCAAGGTTTTTCTTTCCTTTTCTGTCTTTGTTTTCTTTCACAATATGACTAATGTGAAAATGTTTTGCATGACTACACATATATGACCTATATCGAATTGCTTGCCTTCTCAGTGGTGGGGGTGGGAGGGAAGGGCGAGAACTGGGAACTCAAAGTTTTAAAAATGAAGGTTAAAAACTATTTTGACATGAAATTGGGGAGAAATAAAATACAAAACAATGAAAAAAGAAATTCGGACTGTTCATTAGAATTCTGCTGTTAAGAAGGCTTCCTGCAGCCCACCCCCAGGAAACAAGCAGCTGTGTCACTGGGCTCTTTTTAACTGGAATTAAATGTGACTCAAATTCATTGCATTTCATTATACAGCAAGATTCTTGAAATGTACAGCCCAGGTTCATTAAAGAGGAATTCCTTCAGCAGTGTAAAGGGAAATAAATAACCCTAACCCTAAACCCAAACTTTTCTGGGAGACTGGTGGAGGCCAATGACAAGGGGTTAGGGGAATATCAGACAGAGACAAGCAGGCACAATCCTGGACTATCAGGGGCCCAGACTTCAGAAGAAACCCAACATCGTCACTTCAAAGGTTCCCAGGTAGGAATCCTTCATGTGAGAGCCCCTCCCCCCCACAGAACTCCCCATCTCGTGGGATTCTTGGCTAAGTCTTCCCACCAAACCTCTGCAAGGAATTCTCCAAGTACGCCAGAGGCCTTCTTTCCAGGTGATGGCCTGCTAGAGAGACCAAACATCTCGATATTACAGTATCATTGTATAGTGAGGGCATTGGACACACATGCTCACACAGCTCCCCTCATACCCCCCTTCAATGCCCCAAAGAGACAAGCCACACTTACAGATCCATAGAGCTCCCCTTTGTCATTCATTCCAAGATAGAGGCCAGTGTCCACACCTCTGATACTGACCAGCCCCACAGCCACACTGATGAACTCCAGGATCCCTGCATTTACCGCAAAGTAAAGATGTCTGTTTATTCATTGTATCCTTGCTAGAGCACATTTTTCTGTCATCAGTTAATAGGAAAAGTCACACACACACACACACACACACACACACACACACACACACACACACACCATCCAGCCATACTTGATCCCTCCTCTCTAACTTCCTTCCACAAGAAGGTCATACCCATCTTAATAATTTAGTAAATCTATCTTAGCACTTTTCCAGTCAAGGAAGCATGTACTTATATCAAGTAACTGCAAAGACTCTAATGCAGAGATTCTTAATCTATGGCCCTTAATTTTGACTGTTGCATTTCAATACGAGTTTTTTGTAATCTTATATATTTTATTCATGAATTTTAAAATGGAATTTTGAGGAGGAGTGCACAGGCAGACATCCAAAGAGGTTCAAGGCACAAAAGAACTTTTCTGATCTAGGCTAACCCCCTCATTTTACAACTGAGAAAACTGAGGCCCAGAGATGTGCCCAAGGTCATGTAGGTAGTAAGCAGGAAAGCTGGAATTTGAACCCAGGCCCCTTGGCTCCAAATCCAGTGATTTTGATCCATCACTTACTATACTGGGGCAACTTGCTCACTTTTTCGGGGCTTCAGTTTCCTCAGATTTAAAATGAAAGTTGGGTGAAATGACATCTAAGTCCCCTCTCTGATTGATTTCCTATGATTGGTATGGGGGTACAAGCAGTAATGGAAGGTTATTGCTACCATGAACGATGACAGGTTTTGTAAAAACCTCCCTGCCTTTACACATCCTTGGGGACACTGCCTGTAGCTCTTCCATTGAGACCCAGCAAACACTGCCATAGTCTACATTTAACTTCTCAGGACCTGGAGCTGTCCCCCACAACCCCCCACCCCAACCAGACCCAGAACAGGAGGGAGGTTTGTAGTTTTGTCCAGCTCATCTCCCAAACTCATTTCTTGGTTCACTGTACAGACTTCCAATTCAGAGGTTCAGACCATTTTTCAGCCTCTGGCTTCCAGAGCCCAAAGACATGTACAGAGCAATGAGCTTAGATGTTTAATGAGCTTTATCTTCGCTAGCATCCAAGGTACTCTCTGCTAAGAACTTTTGATGCTCCCGAGAGGCACAGAATCCTTTCAAGCTTTCCTGGGGTCAGCCTGTGAGATGCCCATAAACTAAATGACCTTCTAGCAGCTGGGAGGAATCAATACTCCTGCCTGGAGGAGGCAAAGACAGACCAAAGCTTTGCCTAAGTAAAGAGGAGGAGTTGGGGGGGGGGGCGAAGAAACAGGCAATCAAATAAAAATTAACTTGTGTCACACTCTGGTTAAAAGTATCAATGTTGGACAAAAGCGTGGCTGAGACACACAGATTCTAGCTTTAAAATGTGTCAAGTCCTAGGTGTGGAATGAATAGCACCTCAAATACAATGGCCCCATTCCTGATACATAAAAGTTCCCTGAATTATGATCTTTAAAATCTCCTGCCTTGTAAATATTAGGAGCCTTCCTGAAGACATTTGGTACAATTCATTTTCTAGGGTTTTAAAAATATATTTTAAAGGCAGCTGGTGGCACAGTAAAGTGCTGGACTTGAAGTCAGGAAGACCAGAGTTCAAATCCAGCCTCAGACACTTACTAGGGGTGAGACTCTGGGCAAATCATTTAACCTCTGGCTGCCTTAATGTTTTCATCTGTAAAATGGGTATGATAATAGCACCTACCTCCCAGTGTAGTTATAAGACTCCACTGAGACTCAAAAAGCACATTAAAGTATCATATAAATGCTTATCATTATTCTTCTCAAATAAAGTGCCTAAATAAACTCATTCCAGAATTCCATTTTACTTGGAAACTAAGTGGAAGGGAAAAGTTACAAACCCCTTCTTATCTCAAACTGGGCTAAAGGGAGGAACTTGCACATGTATACGATGAAATGGGAATTGGCCTTCTCGAGCCTCTCCTCTCCTAAGGAACACAAAGACCTCAGGAATTCTGGGAAATTTAAATAATCCTGATGGATCAAAGAAAGCGTTGTAAAGTACTTAGCACACAGTAGGCACTTAAATGGTTGCTCTCTTCCATCCCATTGCATAGGAGAAATGACACTTAATTGATACCTGCAGTACCAACTGATCTGGTGAAAGCTCTGTCTCAGTTGTTAGTGGGGAAAGGAAGCCTCCACTCACCCACCCAGCAGGGAAGCCATCAGACTTTGAAATCTGACAAATCAGTCAGCAAGCATTTATTAAGTGGCTACTGAGTGCCATGGGAAAGACCCTGGAGATCGGGGTAAGAGCAAGTCTCCTGCTTTCCAGGTGAAGTTTTCAGAGGACAGACCAGGCTGCAGTTACAGGGAGACACTCAGAGAGAACATGTGTCTCCTGCCCAGACCCCAAAAACTCTAAAGTATTCCCTAGTACCCTCCAGGGTCTGGGCCAAGGTTTCTAGAGCTTTTGGTCTTCACAAAGTGTTCCCTTATGAAGGCTGCCCGGAGTTGGAGGAGTTGGGGATGAGGGAGATGGGGACTAAGATGACAAGCACAGGCTCAAGCTGCAAGGAAGGGCTCTGTTTGTCTGTAGGTAACTGTAAGTAAATAAATCTTCGGGTATCTGAAAGCAAGTAAATCTTCTCTGGCAGATTCCTAATGGTGTGGGGAGCTAGCCTTGGAATAAGGAAGCCCTGGGTTCAATGATCTCACAGGGGACACATACTAGATATGTAACCATGAGCAATTCATTTCACCTTGGTTTCCCCAGGTGACTCCCAGGGGTTGATGGGGCAGAGAAAGTACCAAACTCCATTGGTGGAAGCCACACACCCCAGCCAACTCCTAGGTTCCCATCACAATCCCAGTTCTCGAAACTTACAAACTGGATGTTTTTGAGATCACTTTGTAATTGAGCTTCTGGGGATTGAGATGCGAGACTGAGATTAATCTAGATTTTGCCTAATTGAGGGTGGTGAGAACCCCCCAGGGTGTCCACGAAGGGCCCTTCTGCACACGAGATTCTAACTCACTGATGCAGGCAAGGAAAGAGATGATGATCAAGAACTGGGATTCCTATCCTCTACACTCCAACAGACAGTAAAGACAAAGCAGTAAAGACAAAACCTTGGATATGACCAGGAAGAAATTATTTCCTCTTTGTTCTGGGGGAGGTGAGCTTGCTATATCCATCCACTCCCTCAGGATTCAAGCTCCACTGTTTGCAAGCTGCTCTGTTTTCCTCCCTAAAGAAAGAGGACACCCCATAGAGATCTGTAATCATTTGATTTCTAAATGAGATTTGACAAGGCTTTTTAAAATTAAAATGTAAGGCGGCAACTCAGCTAAGTCCTTTACAAAAAGAAGTTGTGAAAAAACTTGCAAGAGGTAAGCAAAATTCCACGTAGTGGGATCTCCTGATACCCACTGCCCCCTGAGCCAAGGCAGCAGAATTTTGTCATTCTGGTATCATTTTCAAAGCCAGCCTTCCTTAAACTCATCAAAATCAAATGAGTTAACCATGGGCACAAATCAGACAAAGTGAGTGAGAACCCAGAAAAGAAAGGCCAAAGGACCCAAAGAGGCCTCAGTCTGACCTGGAGCTCCGCTTTTCTCCAACAAATGACTTCACGGTAATCCATTCTAGGAAATCCAACACTGCACAGAGCAGCTCTGATTCAGGATGGAAGCTTGAAAGAGCTCCCTTTCTTAAATCTGCAAACATCTACCTTCAGGGCATCCAAGGGGCTTCGATACCTGTGTTCTGGAGGGGTGCTTTTGAAATGAAGTCATACTCAACTCCAAAAACATTTTTTCCCTTCAAGTGGTGCCAAACTGCCACCAAAGGTAGCAATTAAGCATTCCCCTTAGTGCCTCCCAAACTGTACAAATTGTTATTTTACAATTTCAAGAGTCATCCCTGGAATGTTTGGGAAACACATTTCTGAATCTGTATCCAATGGCTAAACAAGATGAGGGGATGGGTAACGGGACCCCTGCAGGAAAGGTGCCTCCCCCGCCCCAGGCCAGGCTTTCTCTGCTGGCCAGGTAGGACCCAGTCCCCACCAGGTGATGTTCCCGGGGTCTTGGGGGTGGGGTGGGAGAAAGAAGCACTTCTCTTCCTTGAGTGACTGGAGTACATTCTCCTACTACCTCAGTGGTGAGCTCAGGGCCAGGAATTAACTTGCTACCACCAGCAGGGTCAAATCATTTAAATACCAATTAACACCTAATCCTGAATATTTTCGAGGAGAGGCGAGGAGAGGTGTGAAGAAGACTGATGTTCTGGAAAGATTGAAATCTCACTAGACAGCCTTCATTCTCAGAGGAATGAACATATGTCTTTGCTCAGGAATTTAATCATGTGTTTACCATGAGTAAGGTACAAAGGTGGACCTAAGTAAGCCTCTGCCAGTCCCTATGAGCCCCCAGAACGAGTTGGACGGATCCCACACGTTTTTTTATCTCACAATATGTGACAGGAGAACGAGACAAGAATGGATTTTTATCAGACCCTGAAATGGGATAATCACTAGAACAGAAAACTTGGGTTAGCTACCTGGAGGATTGGCCTCAATTGGAGTCAGTCAGTGGTTCTCAAATTTCCTAGGCTCTAAACAAGCCCAGAAGTCCTGGGGGCGGTACCCAGGTCACCCACTCTCACTGAGCTCAGTTTCCTCTATCTCAAGGCATATTCCAAATGGGCCCGAGCTGGCCAGGAGCTCAGGCCCTGCAGGAAAACAAGAGGAAGGGGCGTAGTGGGGAATCCGAGCCAAAATGGGAGACGCAAGCTTTCTCTTCCAAATCTCTGGGATTAGTGTGCTCAAACAGCTTGACTCGGAGCAATACAAAGGTGCAGTACTAAGAGATAGTCGGAGTTGGAAAAGATCACACTAAAGTTTAGCTCCAAGGAGGAGTTAGGAGGCCCCAGGGAAGCACTGCGGAAATCACAAACAACAGCTCGAGGGAAATCGCAGCCACTTTGCCTGAGGCTCCGCCCAGCAAATCCTCTTCATTCCGGAGCTTAGAGAGCTGAGCACCGGCTCACCCCCTCGTTTGGTCTGCGGGAAACTGGAAGGTGAGAGAGTGAAGGGGTTTGCCCAAAGCTCCATAGGCAATTAGTTCCTAGGAGGTGCAATAATAACGCGCATTTATAAGGACTTTTCAAATACAAATACGTAAAACCCTAACAACTCCGGGAGGTAAGCATTATCACTATGGTCCAGATGAGGAAACAAACAGGTTTAAGTGTCTGGTGCAGGACTGGAACTCAGGCCTTCCCGACTCCGGGTCCAGTGCTCTGCACCCTGGATTAGGAATCCAGAGTCCTGGTTTTAAATCTAGACTAAGACTCTCCCTCATAGGAAAGTGCTCTGCTCGGGTTCCAGCGGAGCACAATGGTTTTATTGGGACTAGGGACTCTTTCCTGCTTCTCTGCCCCCGGCCGGTTCCCTCACCTGGAGAGTTTCTCCGCTAGCTTCCCCTGGTCTTTCTCACTGCTCCTCCTATCTCCTGGCATCTCTCCAGGTAGCGTCAAGCCCCGTCCTGAACAAGGGAACCGAGCAGCAGACAAACCACCTACATCTCGTTTTCCTATTGCCCTGCAACAAGTTTCAGCCAGGAAGCCCATGCAACCAGGAAATGAGAGTTCGAATCCCAGTTGTGGCGACTAGCCACTTGGTTTCTCTCCACTGGGGTGTCTGGAAAGCGGTTTTTAGTATTTCGATTCTAACATACTTGGTTGACTTTGTAATCCTGTGTATTTTATGCATTCAAAAGTGTGAGGTGGAGAAGGGGCTTCACCAGGCTGTCCAAGGTACCGAGGTCGAGGAAAAGCCAAGAATCTCTGCTCTAGACTGAGGCGTTCTCATTTGGTGACTGGGAGAATAATACGTCCGACTCAATCCCCAAAAGCTACTTATGCGGTGAGGCAAGCACCTTGTGAACTAGGATGGGGGGGATGGAGATTGGGGTTCACAGTTACCTGGGGGGCGGAAAGCATGCTCAGGGGAGCAGAGTAGCTGTCACACACACACGCGCACACACACACACATACACACACATACACTCACAATCCCTTCAAATGGCTGTTTTCAGATACGAATAACAAAAAGGCATTTTGTCATAATACTGGAGTTGCTTGGGAGGAAAGCTTCAGAACGCAAGCGCAAGATTTCCAGTTCCCTGGGCAACGACCTTTGCTGAGTCTCAGTTTCCCTACCTGTAAAGTGAGGGCACTTCTAAGGCTGTTTCCAAATCTGAAATCCTGAACATTTCGGCTAGAATGAACTCTTAGTCTAGGCTTCCTACAAGAAAGTTTGGAAAGCCGCCGATTTCGGACTGACCAAGCCTTCTGCTCCAGGAGGAAGCTTCTTTGCCTCTCCACCTGCTGGTCTCTGCCACAGCCAGGAAAAAAGGTTTGGAGGGGGAGTTGGGAGACTGGAGCAGAGGACAGGGGTCCTGCCGCTGCCTTGCTGGTCAGAGCCTCTTCACACCCTCCACTCTACCCCTCCACTAACCCCCTCAGAGGCCAATCAGCATTGTCTGAACAGACCACCGGGATAGACCCAAGGCTGCCAACTCCGGGTCCAGGGTTCCCTCTCTATTATTTCTGCATTTTACAGCTTGAGAAAATAGGGACCAGAGCGGGCAGGAAGCTTGCCCTGGGTCATACAATGGGTGAGCGGTTAGGCGGGACAGGGACACCTCCAGATTGGGTTGGTCTGGGCTTGGGGGCCGCAGTCACTCACCGAACAGACTATGGTCCCGCCGGGTGCCCCGCACACGGCCGTCGGGCAGTATCTGCAGGTGAAAGCCGGTACGGCAATAGAGCTGCCTCCGTCGCAAGACCCCCTGGAGGTGAGCGAAATCGGCGGGAGCCCCTGGGCTAAGGCCAGGGCCGGGGCCACCCCGGGGACCCAGCAGAGGCGCCCGCGGTCTGAGGCCCTGCCCCGCGGGGGGCAGCAAGAAGGGAGCGCCTAGCGGCGGTTGGGCCAAGCCTTCCCAAGAGCCCAGGAAACCCCCGACGGCGGCGTGGGCGCCGGCCATGGGAGCCATGAACCGGCCTCGGCCGCCGACGGCAGCCTCGTAGCAGTCCCCAAGGAGGATGCAGGGCTAGAGGGTGAGGAGTGGGAGAGTGGAGACGGCCCAGTCCACACCACAGGGCCAAGCCCCGGGGAGCCGAGAGTGCCTGGTGTCCAGCAGCCACTCAGGTGCCGAATTCAGAGAAGGGAGGCGAGGAAGGGCATTGCGAACAGAATGGGACCATCGGACCCTGCCCAGGCGCCGCGAGTGGGTCCGCCGCTGTCCTCGGGAGGAAGCGCACGGACTGGACTCACGTACTAGGTCTTCACACCCCGCTACACCTACTGACTCTAGCAAGCTTGTCTTGCCGCCTGCCGGGGTTATTTATGCAGGTTCTTGACATATGCTAATGAGGCCCTTTAGTGGGAGCGGTCCCGCCGCCCCAGCCGCCTCAGCTGGGAGAAGGGGTGGGTGTTTGAAATTGTAAACCGGCCCTTCCCCCACCTTTTCCCGGTGCCAGGGGCCCCAGGGGAGCAAGCGCCTCCCTGCTCTGGACCTGCAGTGAGACGGAGCATCCCTCCCCATTGGTAAGGACCTCCGTGCGCCACCCTCTCCTCCACACCCCGCAAAAAAGGACTTTGCTCTCGCCCCCTCTCCGCGCCCCCGCCGCCCCCTCTGGGTTCAACGGTTCCTCCATAGTGGATTCCCACCCCCACCCCCAGGACTAAGACAGCCCAACTGAGAAGAGAGAGGGGCAAAAGTGGGGCTTTGGCGGGGGAGGTGATGTAGGGTCGGACCCGGGCTCAGCATTACGAGGACAGGTGCAAAGAGATGGGAAGGGAAAGAGGGAGGGCGGGTTCTCAGGGCGGGACCTGCCCAGACACACTTGAGCGGACAAAATCAAAGCAGCCCCGACTTCCTCTCTGATTTTAAAGCCCTAATTCTGTGTGCTTGCTAGCCGCCTTCTCTTTTATCATTTAGATACGGGGGAATTTTTCTTTTGCATAATCAAGAAGACTGCTTGGGTCTTACCACAAAGTGCCCTTTAATGCTTATCTGGTGGGTCGGAGCCCCAGATCTCACCTAGGTAGAGGGAGGCTTTGTATGTCTCCAGGGGCTTTGGAACTTGGGTACTGGGGTCAGGGCTCCCTAATTAACCACGTGCTAGCGCTCTACAATCAACCCAGGGCGCCAGGGGAGAAATTAAGTCTTCAGCCATTTTTCCCAACTAAGATGAGAAAGCACCTACTGGGCGCAGGGCCGAGTATCTAGGGTTGGGAGTGGAACATTGTTTACTGCCAGGGTTCTAAAACTGGAGTAGGTGAAATTACTTCTAAGCTTGTTCATTTAAAGTAGGAGTCTGATAAATAACCGGTCCGTTTCACCGTACTGCCAAACCTGGAATCAGGAACCCCTGGGTTCGACGCCAGCCTCAGATGCTCTGAGCTGTGTGACTACGGGCAGTTGCCTCCGACCCTTAGTTTCCTCCTCTGTAAAAGGACATTAAGCTTCATTTCTCTATTCTTTCCAATTTATCCTGTCTACAGCATGTCTGTAGATAACTATTTGTGTGTTCTATCACCTTTAGGTTGTCTCCTTCTTAGATTCTGACGTCCTTGAGAAGAGAACTTGGTTCTTCCTTTGGCTTGTTTCCCTGGGGGTTGCTTAGCACAAGGTCCCGCACGTAGTAAGAACTTAATAAATATTTATTCACCCACTGAACCAAATCTAGATCTGAGGTCCTTCCTTAGGTTTAGCTAAGTGTCCTCCCTTCCCCGGGAAGTCCATCATGTAAGACACACAAAATGGATAATGGGTTCCCCCCCTTCACAAGAGTACTACAGAGAAGAAAAGATCCAAGCGAGTCGAGGAGGGACGACAGTAATTCCGATCCTGCAGAGCCCTGAAGCCCCTTATAAAGCTATTAGTTAGTTCTTTTCATCTTCCTGCTGTAAGCCCAGGCGTGGGGACTTCTTCAGCTCACAGAATTGTGGGTGGAAAGGCAAACTGTTTGGGGCCTAAACCCCACTGGCTCCTCGAATGTAACTTAAGAGTGGAAGGTTGAGACATCTCAGCAAAGTCAGATCGGGCATTATTGAAACGTTGGGACGAATGGCTCAAGATTTGTGAGAGTCCCTAGTTGGGGAGAGGAGGGACGATTGCCGTTTCAATCTGACCTCCCTTTCTTTTCAGTCCCTGCCTAACCCTGGGAGATCAAACACGCTGGCTGGCCTGCCCAGCTTTCTTTTCAGGGAGGAGGGGGTTTGATGTTAATTAATTGGCAGGTGCTTGGCAGCAGGTAAGGCTACACCTTTTCATCAGAGCGGCCCTAAGCCCTGCCCCCTGTGCAATCAAGAGCCCCTAAGGCAAGTGATTTACTTAGAGAGATGGAAAACACAACACCAACCTGGCTAAACCCAGGACCTAGAAACCTAACTCACCTTAGGGAAGGATACTGGAAGCCTAGTTTGGAAGGTCAAAGCAGAGAGATGCTAGGAGAGCCTTGCTTGTGGTGGAACCCCCAAATCCTCCACAATCAGTCTTTCAAAGCACATCTGTATGAACAGTATCACATCAGTGTAAAAAATTGAGGGGGGCAGGGGGACCTGGTCTTTGAACCAAATCTTCTTAATTGCAGAGTTAAATCAAAGAAAGTTAGATCAAAGTTAAATAATCCTTAAAGCGGCTACCTGGAGTAGCCAGGGCTTGGATCCCTGAAAGGAGAGCCCCTGAGAGCTGGAAACTGAGGTCTGCCTTCAGAAAAGGACACATTTGCAGGTCAAATTAGAATAGTACCATTATCATCATCTCCACATGGGGGTAGGGGAGCTGAGTTCAGGTCTGAATTGGTCTCCCTTCCAACCTCTGACCCTAAGGCTCCCTAACTTCCTTCCAGACTGTGCTCCCCTTCTCCAGGAAGCCTTCCAAGACCCCCAGCTGCCTTCAGATGGGCCCTCTTCCTTCTATCCATTTATTCTGAATGTTCAGATAGGTCCTTTTACCTCCTTAGCCTGGAAGCTCCCTGAGGGCAAGGACCGCTTTTGCTTTTTCTTTGTACCAGGTACCAGGCCTGGCACATAGGGAGCTTTTAATAAATGGTTGTTGGTGACAGGATGCCTTTCCAAGCCCTCTGGCTAAATCTCTGGGGGTACCCCCAAACTCTGCTGGAATGCAGCTCCTTCCCCATGTGCTCAACTTCGTCATGGCACCTGCCCTTTGAGATGTTGCTCCAAACACATTTATTCGGCTCCTCCTGGGTGCTAGGCACTAAGGACTGGAAGACAGCAATGAAAACAATCCTTCAGGTAGCTGGCAGCCTGGTGGGGGTTTGTGGGTGAGGACATTCATGAAACTGGGGAGGCTTGAGCTACACACACATACACACACACACACAACGGCAATACCAACTGAAATTGTGGTGAACCAGTAGGTTAAAGTACCCTGGGGCGCTTTGAGTGAACTTTGCTGTAAGGCATATTGGGCTGGAATCCAGCAGGACCTTGGAAGTAAAGAAGATGGAGAGTCATCTCTAAGAGCTGAACTGGGCAGGAGGTGACCTCTGAGAGTCCTTTCCATAGAGATGATCCTTGAAGCCTGAAGAAGCCACTACCCAAGAAGGAAAGCCCAGGAGAGAGCCTGCGGCCATCCCCACTTAGAGTCTGTGCTGTGGAGGATGATTTGGTAAAGAAATCTGGGGAAGAGTGGCCAGACTGGGGGGGCGGGGCGGGCCGAGAGCATCCTGGAGAGGGTGTCCAGGAGGGAGTCATTAGGCAGATCTGCTGTGTTACACAGAAATATTCGGAAGGTAGAATGAGGATCTCTGACAAATCCCTCACATCGGCTTTAGCGATGCAGACAGGAATGATAGTTTAACAGTGTTTTCAAGGCTCAAAGGGGAAAGGACAATAGAAAAGGACCACAGGCAATATCATTGCATTCTCCCCACACCCGTGATACATGAAAGCGTGGTTATTCTCACCTTATAGGTGATGAAGAAAGATGGCTCATCCTACCAGGAAGGGGGCTGGGTTTGGGTCCTGCTGCCTCAGAAACATCCTGGCTAACCATGGACCTTTCTACTAAGTTATAGGTTGGCTGAAGTTGTCGGGGCTCCAGGGGCTCACACCAGCCAGATCAGATAGTGTGGCTGCCCAATCATATGCACAGATGTGGTGGTATTTAATAACCAGCTCTCAAAAACAAGGCCCAGGAGGGTAGGACATGATTTTAAGTGAAATATGCATCACTAACATTCAAATTATTAGATAATTGTTATAATTATAATATGGTTTAATTATATAATATAATAATCACTTCCCTAAATCTAATTTAAGACAACCAATAATACAACATTTATTTATAAGGACATTGATTTCTGAGGCTCAGATTTAACAGTTGAACATTTAACAATTAGCTCTAAAGAGTCTATTTGAGCTGAATCCAGAACACCCCCAGTTATAGGCCTGGGAAGAGGTGGTGTTGGGGTCAGGTTTTCTGACTCCTTTTGGTAATAGCATCCAATTAAAAGTCAGAGGAGTTGGGTTCTGGTGGTCATTCCTATCATTTCTAGCCACGAATTGTGGTTGTCTCTCTCTCCTCTCCTCTGATTCCACTTCCTACTCAATGAAGAGGGAATAAAAACTGAGGTTGAGGTTAGCCCAAAGGCTCATGATGACAATGGCATGTGCTGCCTCCCATTAGAACCGAGGAGCTGACCCAGAGAGGCTGTATCCAGACTGTTATCAAAAAGCAAAGTTTCAAAACGGCAGCCAAGCTAGACCCACTGAGGTAAGGTGAGGGATAACCATCAGGTCATCCATGCCATTAAAGAGAATGGGAGGAAGTCCTCCACCAGCAGCGGGGTTCCCCACTCAACAAATCTGCAGACCCTAACGGGTCCCACCAGAGAGAATGCCCAGATCAATGAGGAATAAGCTGGTATAAACACCCAATGCCTGGTCTGCTTCCCACCTCTGTGGTAGGAATGAAAAGAGAGAAAAATCTGAGGAAAGCTTTGACTACTAGCCCTGAAACCGGCATTGTGAAGAGAGTTCTGGCTTCCCAGTCGACCCTGTAGACAGTGGTTCAAACTGCAAAATAAACTTTTTCAGCCTTGCCTTGAACATATAGGCCCTGACTAGTGCTCCATCCCTTTTCACAGAGGACCAGAATAGAAACCAAAAGATAAGGGTTCCCTTGTTTGCCCTAGTCATGTGACAGGAAAAGATAACACCAAAGGTTTGGGGTGAATTTTTTTTTTTTGCACATTCTGTGATGATATCATGGGAAGTTAAATAATTTTGAAGAGGCTTTTACAAAAGTGCATTATTCAGCTGTTGAGCACACACTGCAATCTAATCAAGTTCAGCTGGACTTCCTAGAGACGAGGCTGGGCCATGGTGTTGTACAAATACTCAGGACAATTTCCATTTCCACAGAAAGTCCTTCACAACATTTGCAGACGACCTCTGGGCCTGGGGGTCCTTCAACATCAGCCCAGTGGGGGCAGGGCCAAGGAAAGAACTGGCCCCAGTTGCTGCTGGGCATCTGGGCTTCCCTGGACAGCTCACACACAGTACTGCCCCAAAGGCAGGCCCTGAGAGGTTCCAACTGAACATTTTAATTATGTTCAAAATAAGCACAATTCAAGCACTTTTATGTCAAGCCAGTGGGGCAGAATAAATTCTCAAATCCTATAAACTTCCAGTGATGCCATGTTAAAGGTTTCTGAAATCTTACAAAAATCTAACTCACTCCCCCCACTTCAGCCCCTACACGCTCCCCTCCCTCGCATCCACACCCAGGAGACATTTTCTATGAATACCTAAGAAAAGATCTGACAGGAAGAAAAGGCTCTCAAGGCCATAATAAAAGCTGGTCATGACATCAAGTCTCAAGGTCAACAAAGTGCCTTCCATCATCTCATCAGATCTTCCCCACGATCCTAGGAGGCAGGTGCTAAAGGGATCATTCTCCCTATTTTACAGAAGGTGAGCCAGAGGTTCAGGAGGACTGGCAAAGTTAACACAGCTAAGTCAAGGACTGACTGGATTTAAACTCAGACACTCCTGACTGCCAGTTTATCTCTCCAGCTGTCCTCCTCCCTTGATGGTTCTCAGAGTCCTTTGTCATTGAGTTCACTGGCCCAGATCCTGGCCATTACAGCTAGGGGAGAGGGAGGGGTCCCAGGGGGCAATCACTCTGGTTCTAATTTCTTCCTTGTGTTGGTCGTAGACTCAGCACGTTTGGACAGTGGAGTATGAAAAATGACTGTAGGTGGGTTTTATTAATTACATTCATTATTGCCGGGTCATATGATCCATGATAAGGCATTCCTATATCTTTCAGTCCTTCATGTTGAGAGCAAGGAATATGACTTAAAAAGCCTGTGGTCTGAGCCCTTCGGGGACATAATGCTAAGATGGCCCTATTTTTGCCACCATAACAAGAAGATTCCATACTTAATCTTCAGAAAACTGCCTTCTCTAAGAGTAGAGTGTCACCATTAAACACTTGATCTCTTAAACTGTCTGATACAATAAAAGCTGCTCTACTAAACAAGAAAGAGCTAGGCATCGTGTTTTGTCATCATTTGTCCTTCGTTCTGAAAGAGGACCATGGCGTTGGGAGGTGATGTCATGACATGCAAGTGAGTTGGATTTAAGTGAGGTCAGGCTGTCCAAAGTCAAAAATCTCACTTTCTTCTCCAGGGCCATCAGGGTCTAGGGGCAAGATATAGATCAGGATCGCTGGAGATGGCCCCAGCATCATGTTTTAGGAAGTCACAGAGAGGCCAAAGGGGTGGGAAGGAACAAAAATGGACCTTGGAACGGGGAGTAGGTTTGATCCTGCCTCCATCACTTACAAGTGTGAGCTGAGGCAAATCACTTTCCCTCTGTGGGCCTCAGTTTCTTCAACTTTAAAATAATAACTTGGACTAAATGGTGGTTCCCTTCCAACTCTGATCTTTCTAAGGTCATGTCCTGAAAAGCGCTAAAGAAATTGAAATCTGACTGTCATAGTAAGAGGGCATTAACCTTTTAAAGGTAAGCCAGTGGAATGGAAGACTCTAAAGTTCAATTTGACCATTTCTCCCCTGTGGCTACTCACCTGTGATTAACGTGAATTTTGATAAGGGCCCCTAACACACAGTCCCCCAGAAAGAGGGTGACCTAGAGACTCAGAGGAAAGGACCTTGAAGTTCATCCAATCCAAGCCATTTAACAAGTTAGGAAACTGAGGCTTAGGGATCTTAAATGAATTGCCCATGATCACACAGCTAGAAACTCTCAGGTCTCCAAGCCCCCAGGTCCATCATCTTGCCTTCCCTGCTCACACAGAAAAGCAGCCAGGATGACTTGTGAGCCTGGTCAAGAGGCCAAGCTGAGTAAGGCTCCTCTATCATTTTGACTCTGAGTTTTGTGGGGGTGAAAAGGGAGACTTCCCTAAATGAGCTGCTTTCCCTGTACCCCATCATTCTCCTGGATTCAGTCCTTTTGCCTATGAAGATTCAGTGGGGAAGGAAAGGGCTGCTACCGTTAGGGCTGGGCCTTTGAAGAATCTTCCCCTCCCCCACTCCTCAACCTGCACTCCCCAGATGACAGGCTATGGCATCTTCTGTGCTGAGACTGAATGCTGGTATGTGTCCAAGAACATTGAAGCAGGGAGGTGGAAGGCACAGGAAACTGGTCAGATGGGATCAGTTTTCTTATTAATCTTTATTTAATTTCAGCGAGGTGGTACAGTGGAGAGCCTACTGGCCCTGGAGTCAGGAGGACCTGCGTTCAAATTCAGCCTCAGACCCTTGACACTAACTAGCTGTGTGACCCTAGGCAAGTCACTTCACCCCAGTTGCCTCACTCCCAAAAAAGTTATTTGTAGATATTATTTTATATCACTTTCATTTCTGAATCAATCCCTCCCCCACCTGAAAGCCATTTCTTGTAATAAGAGTTAAAAAAAACAAAAGAGGAAGAAAAGGCAGTCCAATACATCAGAGGGGTCTGATGGCCTACACAGGTTCCCATATCCAGAGTGGCCCATCCCTGCAGGGAAGGGAGAAGGGAAGTACATGTACTCATCCCTTCTTCAGGGTTAACTGTGATCATGATCACCATACCACTTTCATTTCCCCTTTGCATTGTTTACATCTCGTATAGTTTCCTTTCACCCAACATCAGCTCATAGGTCATGCTGTCCACTGAAGAATGCCTCCAATTTTTGCTTCTTACAGCACAGAGACATTCTGTTATATTCACAGACTAGGACCTGTGATGCCATTCTCTACTCCAAAAGGGCTGCTACAAATGTTGGGGGGCAGGAAACCTTTCTGTCTCGGACCTCCTTGGTGGGGTCAAGCTCTTGTGTTCTGTATCTGTTTGTGCCCCTCTCAGTCACTTCAAGCTCAGGTTTGGCTTGTCTAGGGTTTCCCAAAAAGAAATTATCTGGGTTTTTTCTCAAACATGCCCAGTGTACAAAGTAGACCATATCTAGAATGTCTAGTCACTTACTCCACCCCAAAGGCATGCTTAAAATTATGCAGATTCATCAGTGCATACATATCATTCAACAAAGAAATTATTTTCACTTTCACTCTGTACTGAAAAAAAAAACTCAGTGTCCCTATCTCGTGGAAAATTGGGGTTTGTCCTTCTACTGGTGCTCTTCTCCTGGCTCTACTCCCCATTAGCACCAAAGTCTCTAAGAATTAAAAAAACTAATTGTGAGATTTACATATGAAAAATTCAACATATGTATGGAGGAAACTACCAAAAAAACACACCAGGTTTCTGTGGAGTACAGAGAGGACAGATGATCCCCAGCCTTCCCATAAGGGCAGGGCTTCAGATCCAAGGTCCGCATATAACTATAGTCATCAAGTTTAACTCCTGTAGTGGCCATTGACCTTGAAAAATCAATCTCTGAGGGTCCCTATTTGGCCACCTGTGCTCAGGGAAAGAAGCAGCTAGGGCACTGGGTATTGGATACCGGGGTCCCCTCTCAGCTGCACCTAGCTTGGCATATGTACTATGAGACAGGCAAACAGTTGCCTTAGCTTCACCTTCCCTGCCCATCCCATGGAAAGTCCAAAGGAGAGCTTTCAAAATTCTAAGAAATATGTTCAGAGGAAAAGAAGACAGGGAGAACAGAAGTTTCTTTTCTCATTAAAGTCTTCTGAATGGGAGGCTCTGGCTGTTCATTGATAAATTATCTTCAACATAGCTCCACCCCTACCCTCAACACACACAGGAGGGAAGGGGCACATAACAGCTCACCAGAAGCCTCTGGTTGACCTTGCTTATCTAGCTCCATACCCCTCAAGGGGTCAAAGTGAAGACCTATCCCCAGGCATGCTCCAAGGGATAACTTACTGGTACATCAGCACAACTGCCAAATGTTTTCCAGAATGGTTGAATGAATTCACAGCTTTATCAATAGTCTATTAAAGTGCCTCTCTTCTCCCAGCCCCTCCAACATTGGCTACTCAGAGAAGAGAATTCTTATCTCTTTGCCTCATAAAGGTTGACTATCACCTGTCTTGATAGAAAAGACAAAAGAATTCATGGTAATATCTTTAGTAAAATACCTTCTCAGGCACACCAATTCCACTCTGAGTAATTAAAAAACTAAAACAAACAAATGAAGATGCAACAAACCAGAGAATGAAACATACCTCTTCTCTCCCTCCCTCTCTTCTTTCCTCCCTCCCAACCTCCCTGCCTTCCTTCCTTTCCCCTCTGCTGTCCACATGGGGAATCATACGATAGCATGTGAAAGGAGCATACATTTTGATTGTTGAAGTCTCATAAAATATCTTGGCATTTTGGAGATTTTGACTTTATTTTATTTTTTCTTCTCTTCCCTACTTATTTATTCTATCATTTTAAGTACTGGGACAATTTACTCTTTTGTCCCATGTAATTTTATTTGTGATCCTTGAATCTGTCCCAGCCCAAGCCTCATTTGGTCATTGCTTGGGTTTGATGACTCATAGTAAGTGTAAATATCAGTTGTTTCTGTTCTGCCCAGAAACACTGAGGGTCTTCCCCTCCCAATTTGTTTGTTGGTTTGTTTCTGGAGTAGACAAACTAAACCAACTTTTGGCTCATTTCTTACCTAGCTTTAAATCACTGAATGGGTGTTGCCTCAGACAAACTGATACCTGGGAAAGACCTACCTTAAAAAGACCAAGGTCCCCCACTACAGATGGGGTCATTTCCAGTCATCCTGACCTATGTCTTGCCACTGAGCTCAGATGACCCTGGAGGAGGGAGTTAGGCTGATGACTTTACACAGCTCTGCCTCACTTAAATCCATTTTACTTTCAGGTGAAGGCGCCACCCTCCCAATGTCCTTTTCAAGAACAGAAGACAAACAACAAAACAGCAATGCACTGGAAGTAATTTTTAAAATAAACATACAAGTGAGGATGCAACAAAGCAGAGAATGAAACCTCCTTCCCAGCAGAGAAGTGGAGGATTACCAAGGCTGAACTGGGAGACCAGTTTTCTGTAACAGATATTTTTGCTTAATTGGAATTGTCTTGATCCCAAGGGATAGCACCATCTGGAGGAGAACTGGAAAACGACAAAGTAAAGACAAAAGGAATCCGAAAATATTTTTTTAAAAAGTTATGTAAGATTTTTTGTTATCGCAACATTGAGAACTTGACAGGAATTAGAGGCTATTGAAGCTGGATGCCTCATTTTACAGATGAAGAAACTGAGGCTCAGAAAGGAACTTGCTCAAAGTTTCACCACTGTGAAGGGACAGATCTTGAATTTGAATTCAAGTCCTCTGACTGCCAACTCATTGTTTTTTCCGTACTGCCTTTTCATGTAACATCAGTAAATGTCAGAGCTGCCAGAGCCAGTGGAATCCATCCAGTCTACTAGCTCTCTATTATTGTTCTTATTATTGCTCACAGCACAGCATTATTTTGTATGCTAACCATTCTCTTGGTAGCACTCCTGGGATAGTCCAAAGAATTGTACATGCACACAAATAAATTTTACAGAATTTTCAGGAGATCTGCAGTTGTCATTTTCTTTCAATTTCCAGATCATCTAGACAATGTGGCATACTAGTGTGCTAGAGAATACCCTCTGGAAACCATTGGTGTAGCTCAATGCCCTCCTCTTGCAAAGGATGAAAACTGAGAGAGGGAAGATTATATGGCCAAGATTTTACATCTATTAAGAGTTAAACCCAGATCAAATGCCAACTCCAGGTCTCTTGGAAACTCTTTCAGTTTCTATGGTCTTTCATTTATCTGATCCCCATTTCTTGGTTTTCAGCATGACACATTTCTCATTTCTTCTATTTGGGCCAGATTCACTCAGATTAAAATATTTTAAAGTCCTGGAGTGCCCATTTTTGAGGTTATAAAAATATCTGTCCTTGTAGAAAACAGAGACTCTTAGAGATGCTATGCCCTTGTAGGATTAAGCCAAGAGCCTTTCCCAAAGCAAATACCCTTTTCCCTGGGTACCAGCCAGTGGTTAGATGAACATTCTGTTTCTGTCATTCAGAGCAGCAGGGGAGGTGATGCCCTCTCTCATCCAGTCAACCACTAGAGGACACTGTCATTCATCACATATGCTATCCAGAGGAGAAAGGACAGGATAGGAGAGGAGGAGGCTATACAGCTCATCTTTATATGTTAGAGAGACTGCTTTTGCATGCAAACACACACACATGCATATACAAGCATGCACCCACTCCAAATGCTTCTGATTGTCATATACCAAAAAAAGTAAATCAGAAAGATAAAAATGTTCATGAGCTTAACATTAAAAATACAAGTGCCATTAGAATTTGAGCTCCTTGAGGAAAAAGATGTCTTTGCCTTCCTTTGTATCTCTGTACCTCCAATACTTGACACATAATATAATTCACATAATATAATATGTAATTTTATATATGATATAATAACAATTCATTTATTTCCATCATGTTTTCTCTTCATGACCCCATTTGGGGTTTTCTTGGCAAAGATACTGTAGTAGTTTGCCATTTCCTTCTCCAGCTCATTTTACAGATGAGAAAACTGAAGCAGGGTGAAGTGACTTGCCCATGGTCACACAGCTATTGTCTGAGGTCAGTTTGAACTCTTGAAGATTGGTCTTCCTGATTCCAAGCCCAGTGCTCCATCCATTGGACCACCCAGCTGCCAAGTGGCATATAACAAGTACTCAATAAAATACTTGTGGCCTGACTAATGAGCAGCCACCAGAATGCTGGGTAAATGTGGGTGCTAATGTTCAGAGACAGCATCCTTATTTCCTTGCCCACAACCCATCCAGACCTCCCTGAAAATGGAATGGTGCATACATTTTCCAGACAAGTTGCCCTATGTAAGCAGAGGAAGGCTGAGGAGCAGGGCTTCCTGGGAAACTATAGCATCAGTGGGCACTCCGCTGAAACTGAGGAGGGCCCTGTTTGGGAGAATAATATCACTTCTAGAGCCTTGGCTTCAAAGTATCTCCCCATTGACTGGATCATGAGCAGCAACCATGCTGGGGACAAAGGGCCTTTAATCTGCAGTTGGAAAATCTGAGTTTCAGTGCTATTTCCCATGCTTACTACCTATATGATCCTGGGCCTCAGTTTTCTCACCTGTAAAATGAGGAGTTTAGAATAGATGATGACCCTAGAGGGACAGATGACTTGTCCAGGTTCACAGCAGCTGTGTACAAGCATCTCAAAAAGGATTTGAACCCACTGACTCTAAGACCATTGCCCTATCCACTATCTAGCCTTGCGTCTCTGATCTGCCACTTCCTGACTTCGAACCTAAATTAGATCTCATCTGTAAAGTAGGGACAGACACACTTGATCTCCCTAACTCACTAGGCAGAAGTGATGGTGTCAAGGAGGCAACCTACATAAGGGGGAGCATTCCTCAGTAACTTCCACAAGAACCCTCTTTCAAGATGGCACCTTGGCATAAGCATCTGGACCCTGGGCTCTGCACATCTGTGCTCACTGTACAAGTTCCTGCAAAACTGGGAAAGTTTCCAACCAGGTTGGCAACACATTTTGTATCTAGGGTCCAAGGACCAATCTAGTTGTGTAATGGAGAATACTCAGCACTACCTAGTCGTTCACCAGGGAAGGACCCACGAATCCATATTCTGGCAAGGTGTGGGACTGCCTTTCTGAGTGGAGAAATCATAGACTTCTGGAATAAGCATAGTACTTGGTAAGGTTTTTCAAAGCAATTTATCTTCATGGCCTTATTTGAAGTTCATCTCAGCCTTCTGATGTAGTTACCATTAGTACTTCCATCCCCATTCTACATGGGAGGAAACTGAAGTTCAGAGAGGGGTGAGATCCGAACTCAGGTCTTCCTTACTCCAACTCCAGCACTCTTTCTACTAGTGTCCCAGGTCATCATGATTTTCTCTCCTTGATTCACCATTAATGAAATGATTCCTTGTAGATGTCCATTGAATTCCTCAGCTAGAGATGTCATAAGAGAGAGGGTTAGACTCTAGAGAACTTCCCCAGAAGTTATGTGACAATCTGAAAGGAAAATATTTTACTGGCAAACCTTGTTTCCCCTCAGAACATGTTGAAGAGCTGGAGGACAAGAAGTCTGAGCTGAGATAACCAATCTTCGTTGCTCCAGATCCCTGCATCATACTCCCAGGATCCTCAGAAGAAAAGCTCAGATGGATCTGGGCACCATAGAAGCCAATCTCTCTTTTTTTGAGGGGGAAACTGAGGCCCAGAAAAAGGAAGTGATTTGGTCAAAGTCACCCAGAGCAGAAACATGTTTAGAACTCCAGGTTCGCTGTCTATGGCCAGCATTTTCTTAATGGTGTCTTCTGTGAAGGTTAACTTATCAACAAACTGAAAAGACGTTGACTTAGGTGAATGTCAGAGCTAGTAGAAAAATGGGAACGAGTTGCAGAAACTATTATTTATAGCAAATTCTTTTCTCCATCAAGGACGGTGGAATCACTACAGTTGGATCCTAACATCACAGTTCCAGATGTACATATGGAGGTGGTAAACATGGCACTAAAGAGAAAAAAGATGAGAAAAGGGGGCCCAGTTGGACCCAGTGACATGGAGGTGAGCGATGTGGAAGGAGACGTAACTGGGAGGTGTCAAGAGACTGGATACGATACAAGGTGTCTTAAGGAGAAGAAGACAGTAGGGACAGGAGGGGAACGAGATACAAAGTATCTTAAGGAGAGGAAGACTATAGGGACAGGAGAGGAACGAGATACAAGGTATCTTAAGAAGAGGCAGACACTAGGGGCAGGAGGGGAAATCTCAGACTCTGCTAATGCTTTTTTTTTTTTCCTTAAGACCATCCAGACAGCTTCACCAACCACCAACTTCTACATGCGTTCTCCTATTTACGCAAAATCTTGGTGAGGGTTGTGTATGTACAAGTCGAAGGCTTCCTCCTCCATGAGGGTGTCAGCAGGCTTTCCCACCTTTATCATCTCAAAATTAACTGAAATAAGGACAGAATGAGTCTTTTGTGGGTGTGCTCCGCAGACCCCCAAAAAGCTTCTGATTTCGTAGAACTCAGGCCAGCTGCCTGCTCGTCTCCGTGCCTCCTCCCCTGAGCACGCGTGGCCCCACGGCATTGGGGCAGGGGAGCGACAGGGAGTAGGGAAGAAGGTTTTGCTTCTTTCGGTATCTTAAGTGTTGATCTTCCAAGCGTGGTGTATTCCTGAACAGTGTTCTCAGTATCCTGGCGCTGCCCTAGCCCTGGTCTGCACTGCATACAGCAGGCGCCTTTCTATTGCTCCTTTCGGGGGATCCTGGATACAGCCAACGAGGAGCTTTCAGGAAAAGAGCAGGCGTTGCTGCTCCAGCCTAGGACCGAGGCACCCCCGCAGCCTCCGGACCCCTTAGTGCCACTTACCGGCTGTTCCCCCACAGACTTCCCCGAGACACAAGCTTAGTCTCCGGGCCCCGCCCATCAAGGGTGGGGTAGAGGAAAGGGCCGAGTGGTCCGCAGCCTAGTTGCAGGGGGCCCCTTCGCCTTTCCCGCCTTCTCGGGCCTCGCCCCCAGTTCAGGCCACGCCCCTAGACCTACCCCTCCTGCGCGCCCTTCTCAGCCCTCAGAGCCAGGCCCTCTAGAGATTCTGGCACCGCCCCTCCCTCCCCCACCAATGCCGGCCCTCCCTCCCCTCCCGCTCCTAGCTCTCCCGGCCCCTCCTCTCTCTCCTCCCTCTCCGTTAAGTCCCCTGTCCCCCTTTTTCCTCGCCCCGCCCCTCGCTCTCGCTCCTAGCACTCTCCCGCCTCTCTGCAGCTTCCATTAGCTCCTCCTTCCTCTCCCCCTGCCCCAACCCCTCTCTCGTCCTCCCTCTTTTCGCCCCGCCCCGCCTCTTAGCTCCGCCCTTCATCCCTGTCCTTCCAATTGTCGCCCTCCTCCTTGCCCCCTGCCCCGCCCCCCTCCCTCTTTCTCCCTCCTCCCGCCCCGCCCTTCGCCCTCGCTCCACCCCTTAGCTCCTCCCTCCCTCCCTGTTCCCCCAATCCCCGAGTTCTTTCCCCTCGGCCGTCCCGCCTCTCGCCCTCGCTCTGGCTCCCGCCCCTCCCCCCTCCCGTTGTCGCGAGATCCCGGCTCCTGCTCCGGGTCGGTGACAGCTGCGGCTGTGACTGCGACGCTGCTGGCTCTGGCGATGGCGGCCCTCCGGCGGCTGCTGTGGGCGGCTCCGCGGCGCCTGGGCCCTCCCTTGCCCGGGCTCGGGTCGGGACCGGGGCGGTCGCTGTGGGGGCGGCCGGGCGCCGAGGCTGAGGCGGCGGCGGAGCGGGAGGAGCGGGACGAGGACCAGGAAGCCTGGCAGCGGCGGCGGCGGCGGCGGCGCTGGGGGGGAGCTGGGCGCGGCGGCCGCGGCCGGGGGCGGGCTGGTGGGCGCCGTGTGCCACCGGCTCTACGGGCCGCAGCCGCAGTCCGCACCCGACGAGCCAGGGCCCGAGCCCGCCCCCGGGCCCCCAGCCGCGCGCCTGCCCCTCGCCGTGGCCGCCGCCGCCCGGGACAGCACGGTACGTGGGACCGCCCTCCGGGGGAAACTGAGGCACGGCGGGGGGAGGGGCCTCCTCGGAGCCGGGCGCCGCCCCTTCCCGGGCAGGGCCCCCGGCGCCCCGATGCTCCTATACCGCGGGGAGAAGAGGGACGAGGGGACGAGGGCCTGGGCGCGGCATCGATCCTCGGCTTGGACCACGGGTGACGCGGGCTGGGGAGGGGAGGGAGGGGCGGCCGTGAGCCGGCCATCCACCTGGGCAGGGGCAGGTGGCTCCGGGGACGCGCGCTGACCGCCCCGGAGCTGACCTGCCTGCTGGTCATTGAGCGGATTATTGAGCCTAACCCCGGCAGCGAGGGCCTGGCCGAAGCTCCCCCGCTAGTTACCGCCCTGGAGTACGAGCGAGGCCCGCAAACAAACAAGCTCCATCACAGACAGTGGAGTCACCAATAGCAATAGAAGGAGACGAGGTAGGACAGCAACTGGATCGGATCCTGCGGATGAGATGGTGCTGAAGGCATTGTACAAAGTGTGTGAACGGGGGAAGCCACCAAAGGCCTGCCAACAAACGGCCTCTTAGTAACAAAAGAGGCACCCTGAAGAGCTGATGCCCACTTTGCCAGCCGCATGGAACCTCTTGTTCGCCATCTGCACAGTGGTCCTCACTCAGTGGGGGACTCCAAGTATTCACAAGGGATGTATTCACAGGACCCCAACTTTCCCATCTCAGAGCTAACAAAGGTGTGGAGGATAGAGACGCTGTGGTGACTCTGGAGACGGTGGGAAGTGAGCATCTGATTCAATAGAGAGAATGTTGTCTTGGAGCCTCCTCTCCCATCCAGATATGGAGGTCATTCGGGATTCTGGAAAGGAAGCAATGCTCACTGTTGCTCTGTTAATAAACAGGGGAGGGGCCTGTGTCTTCAGGGTGATGGAGATCCTGCTCAAAGTCAGGGCAGAGGAGGGCAGAGTCCTCCAAATGTGCCTGTTTGTCGGTGACGTGCTGCTTGCTTGTGTGGAGCCTCTAAACATTGCAGAGCCAGGGGCTCGTTAGAAGGGGGTCTCCTCCAATAGTGTGAAAGCCTCTTAAGGGCAGGGACTGCCTTTCGCCTTTCTTTGTATCCCTAGTGTTTAGCAAGGTGCCTGGCACCGGGTGAGTGAGTGCTTGATAGATGTTTGTAATCACTGAAAGGAGTTCAGCTTGTTCATCCACACAGTAAAGACCCAGTGGATGGTTAATGCCTATTGCCCAGATTTCAGGATGAATGAACAGGACAGATCAACAGTGAGGCAGGTCCAGAGTTGGGAAGAAAGAAAAGTGAAATCTCCTTTACTGGCCCCAAGTATTCCATGAGAGCAAAGGCCCATCTTTTCAATGGCAGCATTGCTGTATAACAGCAAGATATCACTTCCTCCAAAAAACTAAAGAGGGAACTCGCAAAAGAGAACAGAGAGGCACAGTGGGTATGAGCAGGCTACTATGTATAACACACAGTAGGAATCAAGGAGGTCATCAAGGACTTGGATCGCAACAAGAGAAGGCAGTTTGGTCATGTGGCAAGAGGGAGGGATGACTGAGGGCCAGCCAGGAAGCCCCGCTGGTACCCTTATGATACCACAGGAGTCACAGGAATTGGGCAGGCAGGGATGGGTTAGGTTCTTCGTTGTTGGAAGGACTCCCAAATCCATGAAGTCACAGACCCACTGGAATATTTTTGGTCTTCCAGATGGCCAGCTCCTATCACTAAGCCAGTGCTTGAACCCTTTACAATTTGGTAAGTAGGAAGTGGTGCTCGTTCCTGCTCCAAACAGAGCGAGGGAGGTCTAAGTAAGCCAGAAGGTCATCTTCCTGATGAAGCAGCACATGCAGTTCTTGGCCAGGTACAAAGGGGAATGAAAAATGATAGCTATATTAGGATATAGTCAAGATGCTTTAGGACAATTTTCCTAAACTTTTTAAGTAAGAGAAACTCAGTTTGGCAAAATCTTAAGGATTCTTTCATAATAGGAGTTGATTAAGAAAATAACAAATAACAAGAAGCCGCTGAGCTCAGTCATTCCTTTGATTGCATTTGTATTCAATACAATAACATCTTCATAAATTTCAAAAATGGTCACTTGTGTGATTTAGGTGTGTGTGTGAATGAGGCATTTTATCCAGTTTACAATAACAGGTGTTACATAATTTATTTGTGGATTTGTAACTGGTATTTGATCTTATCACTCAACCGAAACTATTCTTTCCAAAATGATCAGTGATCTGCCATTCATCATGAATCCATTCTTCTTTCCTCCTTCCCCTGTCTTCTTGACTAAACCCTCTGTAGCCCCTGATGCTTCAGATTGTCCTCACCCCTGGATACTCTCTCCTCTCTGGATTTTCATGCACAGCATTCATTTGGTTCTCCTATCTGTCTGATCACTCTACAGTCTCTTTTGCTCAATCATTAGCCATATCATGACCCCTAACTGTGGTTATTCTCCAGGAATCTGTCCTAGGATCTCTTCTTTTTCCCTTATCACACTCTTTATCTTTCCTTTATCACACTCTTGCTTGGTGACCTCATCAACTGCCATGATTTTAATTATTATCTAAGCAGATCTATCACCCATCTACATATCCAGTCGTAGTCTCTCTCCTGAGCTCTACTTACACATCTCTCCAACTGATGCAAATCCCATAGGCATCTTGAACTGAAGTCTAAAACAGAACTCATTAACTTTTACCCAAGACCCATGCCTATTTCTGTCAGCACCATCACACGGCTACTCCCCTGGAATCATAACATCAGGGGTGCCACTGATGCCTCACTCTCCATCACCCCACGTATTTAACCAGTTTACCAGCATTCAAGCTTTGTACTTCTCCTGTAGTCATCTCTTCCCTTCGTCTGCTCACACAGCCTTTGCCCTGGTTCACTCTCTTTTTATCGCCCTGCACCTACTTAGCAAATGCTCCCTCTAGCCTTTAAGGTCAAATATAAAATTGTCTGCTTTGCTTTTCAAGCCTTTCATAGGCTTACCCCACCCTGCCTTTCCAGCCTAGTTACCCATTACATCCTTTGCTGCCCTCCAGTGTCCAACCGGACTGGCCTTGGTGGTGTCCTCCCAATGTGCTCCCATCTGTTGTGTCTGCCTTCACTTGGACTGTCCTCCCAGCCTGGCAGTATTGCTTCCTCATCTCAATCTCTTAAAATCCCATGTTTCCTGCAAAATCTATTTAAATGACCATGTTCTACAGGAATCTTTTTGTTTGTTTGTTTCTCCATCCCCTCCTCTAATTCATATAGATCTTTAGATCCTCATGACTCTAATGGCCAGACTGTAAGCTACCTGAGGGCAAATATTATTTTGTTTCTGTCTTTGTGTGCCCAAGGTCTGGATCAATAACTGCCACAGAGTTGGCACTTAATAACTGCTTGGTGGTTGATTAACCACCCAAATCTTTGATTCTGTAGTTGCAGTTACACTCTTTGTTTAGATGGCTAGCAGATTGTTTTCACCTTCCTGGTCTGCCACTTTTATGGCATCCTTCCTTTTGAAGAGGACCAGTGACATGACAGGGTGATGTTTTGACTTGCTTGTGAATAGGATTCAAGTGAGACAGATCTGCCCACTCATCAGTCTTATTTTCTCTTCCACAGTCATCAAAGTCTAGTATCAGGACAAAAGTCAGGATGACTGTCGATGGCTCAGGATTCAGTGGATGACCTCAGTGTCTTCCATGTCTGACCAAGCTCTAAGCACTCCACAGAGTCTGTTTCAGCTGCCTTCATGGCCATTGGAACAAGTTTTTCTCATCTCCCCCACCATCTTGTGGGGGAAGTCTTCACATACTTGGGGTAGACAACCCCCCAATCCAATGAAGGGTTGGAGACCCATTGGTTACCCTCAACCTTGTTTAGAGCATCTACTGAATTGGTTTACTGAAGTATGGCTACTGTCCATGCTCCAACTTCTTGGAGCCACAGGTGAGAATTGCCTGAATCAGGTGGACACCAAGGGTGGATGAGCAGCCCTGAAAAGGTGCAGCAACCCTCACACCAGAGGGACCAGGTCTCCCTCATCCAGCCCAGTCTGTCATTATGGCACATGTGGATCTGCTGTGTTGGATAGGTCTTCCTTTTGGCAAGCATCAGAGAGCATTCCATATCAAAAATGATACAGAATCAGTCTTTATCTTCTCAGTATCTTAAAGAAATATGTCCTTAATATGGTGAACTGTTTGGGAATTCTTTTAAAAAAAAATCTCATTTAATGTCCAGTTTGTTTTAGATCTAACCTAATTTTCCCCCAACACTGACCCTTGGAGTCCTTGCTAATGTGAATAAAACACCACATATCAGAAATTTTTGCATTTCTGAGAATTGCAATTTAGATTGTGTTCATCTCAAGTTAGCTATTTTTAGTGCTGTACTTAAGGAAATGTCACTCAAGTTCAAAATTCCAGTCTTTATTGCACCCAATCACGTGACATAGTATTTATTTTAGCCAAGCAAGTTTTGCCAAAATTTTTGTCAGTAAATAGTGACCCTGATCTTTAGTCTACTGAAAAGATGTAAGGTTTTATTGAAGTGCTTAGTAAAAATCCTGCCTTGGAAAGTTAGGTTATTTTTAATGGCAGATAAACTTTGAATGATGCTTTGTCATTCTTCAAACTATTTTTAGCTTTAAAATCCAAATAGTTGTTTACTGTGTTTAATCTCATATTTAACCATTTTTATTTTATATAAATTAAGATTTATATACAAATTGTTAGGTGTTAAAACTTGCAAAGTGTTTTTTATATGTTAAGTCATTTGATTTGCCTCCAATGTGCCAAGTATTTTACTAGGCCCTGGGGATAGAAATACAAAACATGAAATGAAGTTTAATGGTGGAGACCACAAAGCTATGTATGTGTAATCATGTATATGTACATATAATAATTGTGCACATACATATTGTATATACAGAAGAAATAGAAAGAATAGATGCTAGGCAGCAAGGACTCCAGCACATGGGGAACTAAAGAAAAGTTTCATGTGGTGGCTTTGGTGCTGTGTTTTGAGGGAAGGAAGGAATTCTACAAATTGGGGTGAAGAGCGAGTTCATTCCAGGCCTGGTGGACAGAGTACCAAGGGCTAGAGATGACAGATGGACTGCTCTGTGTTAGAAACAGAAAAAAACTGGCTGGGGAATGATAAAGAGAAAGGGGGAGCACTGTACAGGGAGGCCAGAAAGGTCGAGTGGGACCAGATCGCAACTGGAATTTGTATTTTGTCTGAAAACCATTAAAGAGCTGCGATAGCCTAAGTAGTGGGGTGATGGGTCAGATCCACACTTGAGGAAAATCACTTTAACAGCTATGGGGATGGTCGACCAGAGGCTGAAAGAAACTTGAAACAGGAAGGTGAATTAGAGGACTGGGACAGTATTCTAGGGGACAGGTAATGAGGGCGGCAGCTGGCGTGGTCTGTGGGAGTAGAGAGAAAGCTTCTGTGGTAGTAGAGGGAGAAAAGGTTTGGGAGCTAGATATCCAGGATGAGGAAACATGAATCTAGGGCCATGCTGAACTTATAAACCTGGCAGACTAGAAGGAAGAGCCATTGCGGGGGGGAGGGTGTACCCAGGAGAGGGCTCAGCAGTGTCACATGAAGAAGACAAACCAAAGAGGAAGAGTACTGAGAAAGGGTCATTGGACTTGACAATTAACAGCTCCTCAGTAACTCTGGAGAACCTTTTTCATTAGGTAGAGGTCAAATTTAATTGAGCATAGAGGTCAGAAGCTAGATTAAGAAGGACTGAGGAGGGAGTGCAAGGAAATGAAGTGACAAGTGTAGACAACTTTTTCTAGGAATTTGCCCAAGAAAGAGTAGAAAGATAAAGGATTGTAGCTTTATATGATGGTGGTGTCTAGTAGTTTCTCAAAAATGAGTGTGAAGGCAGCAGAGAAGAAGAATAGCTAGAGGTTAAAGGTGAGCCCCGCCCCCAGACTGCCAGTCCTGCTTCCATCCCACTGCCAATGACATTCAGGAATTCAACCTTTGTGAAGAAGGGACCTGCCATCCCTGTCACCACCAGCAGCTAACCGTCTTCTGCCTCTGTGGCAGGAAAGCTAGCCTAGCTGGATAAAAACCACCTCCCTTTGACTCCCAGTGGAGCCAAAGATCAAAACAGTAGTTCTCCCAATCCCGTACTCACCAGCCTCTCCCCTTGTCATCAACCGTAATGGAGACTCAACCTGGCACCTGCTTCTGCAGGTATTTAACCCCCACCGCTCTCCACCCCACCTCTCTCCACCCTACCTCCTCAGCAACCCCAACTTCTGAAGACCTACAAGAGATAGTCTCACCTTCAAAGTTCTTGGCATCATCAAAGAGCTCAGCATGAGAAATGACACTAAAGAAGGTCCATTGTTGTCTGCTTTACTGCCTTACCCTAAGAAATTCCTGGACTTTCCATTGAACTTGTAGCTGAAATGTGATCTTGAGGGACTAGATAGATAGATAGAATAGATAGCACATGACCAAGTATTTATTAGGTGTTTACTACATGCCAGGCACCCCACTAAGCTGGGGATACAAGTTAAAAAAAAGAGAATGCATAATGGAGAATGGGTAGGGTTAGATGACTGGGAAGGAAGTGGAAAAAGCTAGAAGGTAAGAATTGTAGATAGGACAGACATCAGTCTTGCTGATGGAAGGAGGTGGAGAATTTCCAAAACGAAGAAGTAAAGTTGGAAAGAATTAATTCTCTCTCTCTCTCTCTCTCTCTCTCTCTCTCTCTCTCTCTCTCTCTCTCTCTATATATATATATATATATATATATATATATATATATATATATATATATATATATATATATATATATATATATATATATATATATCTTCCTCCCTCCCTCTGCCCCCCCAGTGCTTTTTAAGTGATTAATACATGTTTTTCAGTCCCTCAAAACACTGAAGTAACAGTAACATTTTTTTTATAAATTAAGTCTTAATGACATTGATGAAAATTGCAATTGTATATAGCATCATCTAGATACACACTCTGCTTCCCTGGGCTTTACATTCCTTTTGAGGTTTTCATATGAATGACAAGTGAAACTTGGGGATTCTCTCTGTACTTTTCAAACTTAGCTTCATTAGTAAGGACTTGTGATGAAATTGGAGGGGAAGATTTTTCCTTATAAAATAGCAAGAGAAAATTACTTGGATGAGATTGGAAAGCTGTTCTTTCTTTCAAGTGACTCTGAATCCTGAACTCCTAAATTGAGATGAAACCCTCTTGCGGTTTTTGGTAGAGATCCCTTTGTTCATATTTTCATTTGTCAAGGGACTTGGACTTTCATAACTCTGGATCTAAAACAAGAAAGTATCATTTCTTTTCAGGTAGGTTTGATGAGGGCAGCAGCCCTGAGCTGATCTACATCAGAATCCTAAAAGTTAATAGAAGACCATTAAGTTGGAGCCTGAATGGAATGTTTGGGTTGTCCGTATAGGTGTAGGTTCCTGTACCCTCCTTGTTGACTTATTTTATCTATGCTGATTTTAGATAAAGGATGTTACAGATGCAGCATGTTAGAGTGGGTAAAAAACTAATCTTGGAGTTAAGGAGACCTGGGTTCAGGCTCTACTTAACCTCAAGAGCCTGTTAGCTATGCAGCCCTAGGCAAATCACTTCACCTGTCAATACTCCAGGTAGCTTGTTTGCTATAGAGCGTTGTAGTGGTCACCTTTTGTATCGGCACAGGGTGCACATCTCTTCTAGGGGTTCCCTGTGAAGTCACAGGTCCAGCCCCTATCACTAAAGTCAGTCCATATGTGACAGATACTACAGTAAGAGCTCTGTGAAAATGGATTCAATCTTCCTCTCATGTAAAGATGAAATATTTTTCATTAAAATTATAAATTTCACTAAAATTTTCATTTTTCACTTAGAATATCTGGGGTCAGGCATATAGATAAGTGATAGAATGTCTGGCCATCATTTCTAATTTTACTATAGAGAACCATTCTTGAGCAACCTTGCCTTTGGCATTACCTTAGTCATGGGACATTTGGTTTTGACTTTAGATAGCTGTAGAACAGTTGGAATCTCTACCCTAGAAATACAAGGAGAGGATTCTCATTCTCTTTTGCTGGTTAATCCATATTTCACTACCCCCAGAACCCTATGTTTCTGTCCAGAGCAAGCTCTCTGTCTCTGCCTTTCTGTTTCTTTGTCTCTGTCTCTCTCTTTCACTGTGTCTCTGTCTCTGTGTCTCTGTCTCTGTCTCTCTGTCTCTGTGTCTCTTACTCTCTGTCTCTCTCTCTCTCTGTCTCTCTCTCTCTCTCTCTCTCTGTCTCTCCTCTCTCTCTCTTTCTTTCTCCCTCTCTTCTTCCCTCCCCCTCTCCTCAAACACACCAGTTTCTTCTATATGTTTATGTAGGTCTATGTCATCTTCTTAATAGAATTCAGCTTCTTGAGAGCAAAAACTGTTTCATTTTTGTCTCTGTCCGCAGTATCTGGCATAGTGACTACCTGACCTATAGTAGGCACTTAATAAATTTCTGGTAATTTTTTCTGAAGTATGTTCCCTGTCCTCTGTAGAAACACTACTAAGTGCTACATTCATCTCTTCTAGCTTACACATATTATTAACCCAGTTTAATTTTTGTTGTCATTTTTCAGTCATATCCAACTCTTCTGATGCCATTTTGGTTTTTCTCGACAAAGATACTGAAGTGGTTTGCTATTTCCTTCTCCAGTTCATTTGATAGACAAGGAAACTGAGGTAAACAGGGTGAGGTGATTTGCCCAGGGTCACATAGCTGGTAAGTGTCTGAAGCCAGATTTAAACTCAGGTCTTCCTGACCTGAGCCTGGTGCTCTATTCACTGAACTACCCAGCTAACTACCAGCCCTAACACTGGTTTCATACAAATTAGTAATTATCTAAAGCAAACACTTAGATGGCAAGAATAATCTTGTGATTAAAGCTTTGAAAGGGTTTTTGCTTTTAATGGTGTGAAGTGGGGGGGGGATTATTTTTTAGCATCTTTTCTAAAGGTATCATATTGGACTTTACTAGAAATCCGACCTCAGCACCTTTCTTACCTATGATGTAATATGTAACTTCCATAGGAGGCATGTTAAACATACAATACAATACCAACTTTATTCTTTGTGTTTAAACGTGTTGAGCTGGTTTAAATTTGAGAACAGTAGTTCTCAGAAGTTTCCTGTAATTGTTGTATACCAATAAAGAATTAAGTCATTTTATTTCCTGAAATATAAACTATCTGGTAAGAAATCAGAACATATACAAACTAACTTATAAAAATTACACTTAGAATATTTGCTCTATAAAATAAAAAACTAGACTAATTAAAGATGATTCATATACTACACAGTATTTCCAGACATATTTTCTCTCCCTTTCTACTTAAGCTTTTTCAAAAACTCCATCATATTATTGTGTATTAGTTACTATTCTGTAAATTATACAAAATATCTTTACACTTTAATGCTCTATATTCTGTGGGAAAAGTCAATGTCAAATACACTAAACTCCCTCTAGGAGAGCCCTGTTCTGATACCTCATGAAGGTGTGGACAGGAATGACCATGGGGTCTCAGGAAGTTTCCTGAGGTCAAGTTCCCTTGGTCTTTATCCAGCAGAAAGGACCTCCAATAAAAGCCTGGTGATAGGTGTCCCCCTCATCAAAGGACCAGCCTAGCTGATCAATTTTTTTGGTCATGGAGAACATGTAATAGATGGAGACACTGATATGTTCATGGAAGGAGGAGGCACACTCATGAGTTCGAGTCTTTTGAAGTAACCAAGCTCTTGAGTTTTTTCTGATATTGATTATCTATTTGTCGGTCATTCCGGGCTTGCTAGAAATCAATCCATGTATCTGTGTATCTATGTATTCATTCTACTTGGCTTTTGAGAATTACGTTACTCATTTGTCTTTCAAAAAATGATGGAAAAAGGCAACAAAAAAATGAAATTCTGGTTAGCCTATTTTATATGCAGCCTTTACTTAAAACATGATGGACCTTCCCCAGATTCATCAGACCTGACAATGGCTCTCCACTTCCCACTTCTCATTCCACCAGAGGGAACCAAGGAAGCTTTTCTAGAGATCATGAAACTGTAGGCCCTGGTATCATAGCTAGTGTTTTCATCCCTTCTGTCATGTGAAGGTTTAGAAAATAAGAAAAATATGGAAAGTCAACTTACAGTGAAGGAAATAGTGTCAGAGAGTGACCTGGGCCAGGAGAGGATTGCATGTCATGAGAACCAGGAAGAATTCCTTTGACCTGATTTTTAGACCCAATCCAAAGCTCTTCCACAGAATCATAGCATCTCAGAGGCCAACTTTTCCAGTCCATTCATAAATAAGGATCCCTGCTAAAACGTGGCCAGTGAGTTGTCATGCAGCCTCAGTAAGGGAGACAACCTCCTGAGACAGCCTAAGTGTGGTGTAGGTCAATGGTAGGAAGGTTTTCCTTCCTGAACTACTTAGGAGGAACTGTGATCTCATTGGCACAAATGTTTCCTCTGTTAATGCAGATTGCAACCCTCTACCTCTTTGCAAGTTTTATCTCTTCTTCCTTTTGCCCTTTGGAGCTTCTCAGGAAGTCTAACCCCTGTTCTTTGAGGCGGATTTCCCAATGCTTCCAAGCAGCTGTGATAGCTCTGCCCCATTGCCAAATCATCTCCTTGTCAGGGTATTTCCAGTTCTCACTGGGCCTTAGGTGGCACAGCATCAAAGTCTCTCACCAACCTTGTTGTCCTCTTGTGCACATTACAAAGGTAATCACTATCCTTCCTAAAATGAAGACAGTGGAGGGGGTGCGGTTATAGAGCTGCGCACAGCCAGTCATCGTGGGTGTCATTGGCACCAAGCCTAGGACACCATCAGTGGTTTGGGTTTTGTCTGCCACACCCCACCAGTGACTCTGATGAAACTTGCTGCTAATGATCAGGTCTCATTTATGGAGGAAAATGTTGTCGGTTGTGTTTGTCCTTTGTTCTGGAAGAGAACCATGACATCAAATTGATGACATGACCTGCAGTTGATTTTGATTTGAGTGAAGGAGGGCTGTGCAAGTTCACCAACCTCTCTTTCTTCTCCTGAGCTATCTGGATCCAGTGGCCTGATATTCATCACTTTGGCTGGAGATGGCCCAGGATGCAATGTGAGACCCTGGCCCTTTCAGGCCAAGGTCCTATAACATTCTCTCTTTGAGGAAAAGGATTGCAAAGATGTACATAAACCTTAGGCCAAAGGTCACAGCGAGTAGCAAGCAGGAGATAGTGGAGATGCACTATGACTGACAGGCATCAGGGAGATTAGGAATCCTCACCCTCATGGCCCCAGCTGGCCTTGTACAGATGGGGTAACAATTGTGAATCAGAAATGTTCACACAGGGAGGTGGACATGACTTCATGGCTGGCGCTCCAATAGAAGGGTCTCTCTGAGGTCAGAGACTTCAAGGTTGTCCTTGTGTCCTCGGAGCCTGGCACAGTGGTGGGGGCCAGGAACATGACTCCATCATACTGGAAGCTCCGTGATGGAACTGTAGATCAAGCACTGACAGGGACTTCAGAGCTTCCTAATCCAAACCCCTGCAGTACACAGACGAGGAAACTACCAAAGATGGCCAGTAACTTACTCAGAGTCCCAGAGGTACTGAGCATTTCAGCCTCTGGAGCTGTGCAGTTGCTCACTGTGAGATGACATTGCCCCAAAGTCCAGGACCAACGTAGGTCAGAGGCAGACCTCATGGACCACGGTGCTTCAGCGGTCTCCCTTGAACCTCAGCTAAGGGAATCCTTTATGAGGAAGCCTTACCCGGGCTTCCTTCATCTAAGCCCCTTCCTTCTATTGATGACCTTCCCTTGGCCCTGTCTTACCTTGTTTGTCCCTAGTGCCTAGCATGCTGGCTCCCCCATCGGACTGAAAACCCCCAGAACTTAGCCCATGGCCTGGACACTTAATCATTGCTTGTTGACTGCTTGTCAACCGTGGAAGGCACTGACTAAGTGCTTTTGAATTGAATCAAATTATGATTCCTAAGTCGTGAAGCCTTGTGGAGGGGAAGCTGCTGCTCTTCTGTTATGGCACAGGAGCCATGCTCTTCCTGCACGATGCTGAGCTTCCTAAATTCGGGATGGGTGTCCTGGAGAAACCGAGGACCTCACCCAAGGTAGCCTCAGGTGGTGACACAGACTCACCTCCTCCGGCTTCCAATCTGGTGTTCTGTCCCTAACAATTAAAGTCTATCAGTCAGGACTGGGGAGTAGGGGAGCTGCCAAAGGAAGTCAGGAAAGGACAACACATTGCTGATCACTGTGTAAACTGCTTTTTACGAAAAGTGGGAGACTCAGAATGTCTGAAAGTGCTTGGAACATAAGAAAAGATACAGACTTGCTGGCGAGAAGGAACCATCAGCGTGGATTTTTCTTTAGCGTCTGCTGATGCAGAGTGCTTAAGAGATAAATGCACATTGGTTTTCAATGACTATTTCATGTCAAGCATTTTTGTAACTCATAACTGTAAGATTACATCACACATTTGAGAAGTCAGTTAAAATGTGTTTAAAGCATCTGTTCCGATAAATATTTAAAACATTCTGCATTGTGTTTCACTCCTTTCTGTTTTATTGCTATATTGACAGACTGTGAGGCAACCTAAGGGGGGAGGTTTCTGAACTGGCAATTAAGGAAGACCTGGTTCTAATTCGGAGTCACTGGCAGTGTGACTATGGGCAAGGTATAGGCTCCTTGACCCTCAGGTCACTCACCTCTAAAATGGAAATCGTTGTCTAACAGAGTGGTACCGTACATAGATTTAACTTGGATGAACTCAGTTGTCTGCCCTGGGGCAAGGAAAGACAGAAAGAATTTTAAAAGCATCAATGCCTGTCGTTCTGTCCTATGAGCACGTGTTGTAGAGTGAGCATCAGAGGGGAGAGATGATTGTTGCTCCCTCAGATGTCTCAGTTCCCAGGGGCCCCTCTTAGCATGAGCATCTCACCATTCAGAAGGTAGAATCTCGTCATCTCTCCATAGTCAGACTTTGCATTCTGCCTCAGTTGATGGAGTGAACAAGAGGGGCCAACTGTTGGCATTTCTGCTCAGCTCAAAGACCCCTGCTGTGTGCCCATGACTTCCTTGTGTCTTCTCCTGCCTGCTATGGCTCTAGATGGGTATATCTTATTCAAAAGGAACTGCCAAGGTAAAAGAGTAGGAATGGGGGATATTGTCTATTAAGAAGATATAGTCGTACTGGAGGAAGGGGAGGAATTAGTTCCTGCCACTCACCCCCTTCCTTTGCCTTTCCCCTTCCTACCCCCCTTCCCTTTTATCCCCATGCCTTAGCCTGACTAGTCCCAAAGTATCCTTGGAGTGAGTGAGTAGGGGTGTGTGAGGGAGGGGAAAAATAAATCAACACAACTGATTAATGCATTCAGAAAGTGTGCGCATTGTATAGCACCTGTGACCTCTCACCTCCAGAGAGAGAGATGTAAAAAAAAGTCAGCACAACTGTGTAACACTCAGAGGACAAAGATATTTGTGGCGGGAGACACTCTCTCTGAGAACATGTCAGTTTCTACAGCCTTGCTCTCTGTGAAAATGCACCTAGTCTCACAACACTGAAAGGAACAGATACTTACAACATGATCCACAGCATTTTATAACATTTCAGTTGCCTTAGGGTTAGTTTCTGTAAAGGTTAATCTTGTTTGAGAAAACGACCTCTCATCTTGATCACTGTTCCATGAGACATAAAGGTAAACTAAGGCACAAAAATGATCTATTCATGGGTGGAAATCCATGAGCCAAATGGAGACTCCTGGTGGAGAGCATTTGGGTAAAGGTCAATGGAGATTTTAAATTGTCATTGGGGTACACTACAGATCTGGGGACAGAAAGAGAAGCTAGATGAGGAATTTAGGGAGCAGACCACAAGTCTGGCATGGTATGATAGTAATGATAGGAGAACTTAAGTTATCCAGATATGTCCAAAAACAAAACAACTAATACCTTTTTGCCTTGCTTTAAAAAAAAAGTAAGATTTCATCCTTCGGAAGGCAGAGGACTCATTCAAGGGAGATTTTTGCATATGATTCTCTCTAAACTGGAAGCATTGATTGCTGGGATAAAATGATGGGAACCATAAGGAGGAAATGACCTCTCTTCCAAAGTTTATGACAGAGGAGAGGAAATCCAAGAAAATAGTCTGAGATGTGGGCAGCCAGGTGGGGAAGGGTGGGGAAAAGCAGAGCTTAAATTCTGCCACCAGCGCTCACTAGTAGTGTAACCCTATGTAAGTGACTTAACCTCTCTTGGTCTCAGCTTCCTCATCTGTCAACTGAGAATAAGAATAACATCTACCTCCCAGAGTTGTGCAGATCAAATAAGACAATCTATGTGAAGTGCTTTATAAACCTGAAAGTATTCTAGAAATGCTAGATGTGGTCATGGAGAAAGCAGATCCTAGTGAGTTCAGAGGAAAAAGAGAGTTGGATTTCATAGAATAAAATTCTACAGAAGATGTCCACCTATACTCAAGAGTGAAATTCCAAAGATGCAAAGAGAAACAATTCCATTCGTTGTGAAAAATGGAATTTGGAGAGAAAAATGTAAGTGCTCAGGGAAGTCACCCACTGAGATTTTGAAAAGAAATCTATAGAAGACGGAAGCAAGGCTAGGGAAGAGATGAATGAATCTGAGTACAGCACAGTCCTGGAAAAATACATCAGGGCTTCTGTAAAGGCTCAAAGGAGCTGAAGTCAGCCAGGGAAGCAGAGAATGACAGAAAGGCTTTTCTTGTGTTCTGAGATATTTGGGGAATGGGGGAGTGATCTGAGAAGGATCAGGATCTCTCTGGAATATGCAGCTGGGCTGATAAAGCACCAGGCGTGGAGTCAGGAAGACCTCTCTTCAAATTCAGCCTTGGACACCAGAGTTGTTGTGAGATTCAAAGCTCTTTATGAACCTCGAAGTGCTATATTATTTTTAGATGAGATGTCGATAACTGACTCCAAAGAGAAGGCAGAGCTAACTAATTCTTACTTTGCTTCTGTTTTTTTCTGCCAAAGCGAGGGGCCTTTGGACTGGAAATATCAGAAGCAAAATGGGCAACATAAGGAGGAGACAACAAGAGAGTGTTCAGCTTAGCTTAGCTTAGTTTAGCTTAGCTTCCTGACCTTTGGCGCCTTACCTGCCGCTGTGATGGCAGAGCCACCATTAATGATATTTTCAAGATCATGGAAAATAGGAGAAGGGCCATGGGAGTGGAGAAGGGCAGAACTTGTCCCAGTTTTCAAAACAGGGAAAAGAAGAGAGTCCCCAAATGGTAGGCCAGTGAGCTTGCTTTAGGCTTCTGGGCTTTGAGGAGATAGTTCATGAGGATCTAGAAAGAGAAGCACCTGAAACAGGTCATTCATTGGAGCTGGTTGCAGCTCTCTCTTTTTTTTTTAAATATAAATTTATTTATTTAACTTTTTACATTCATTTTCATACAATTTTGGGTTCCAAATTTTCTCCCCATTTAACCCCTTCCCCCACCCCAATACACTGAGCATTCTAATTTTCCCTATCACCAATCTGCCCTCTCTTCTATCATCCCTCCCTTCTCTTGTCCCCATCTTCTCTTTTGTCCTGTAGGGCCAGATGACTTTCTATTCCCCATTAACTGTATTTCTTATTTCCTAGTAGCAACAACAATACTCAACAGTTGTTCCTAAAACTTTGAGTTCCAAATTCTCCCCATCCCTCCCTCCCCACCCATTCCCTTTGGGAAGGCAGGCAATTCAATATAGGCCATATCTGTGTAGTTTTGCAAATGACTTCGATAACAGTCATGTTGTGTAAGACTAACTGTATTTCCCTCCATCCTATTCTGCCCCCCATTGTTTCTATTCTGTCCTTTGATCCTGTCCCTCCCCAAGAGTGTTGACTTCAAATTGCTCCATTCTCCCATTGCCCTCCGTTCCATCATCCCTCCCTCCCTGCTTATCTCCTTCTCCCCCACTTTCCTGTACTGTAAGATAGGTTTTCATACCAAAATGAGCATGCATTTTATTCCTTCCTTTAGTCAAATGTGATGAGGGTAAACTTCATGTTTTTTTCTCAGCTCTCCTCTTTTTCCCTCCACTAAAAAGTCTCCTGCTTGCCTCTTGAATGAGGATAATTTACCCCATTCCATTTCACCCTCTCTCCTCCCACTACATTTCTCTCTCACCATTTACCTTAATTTCTTTTAAGATATGGTCCCATCCTATTCAGTTCACTCTGTACTCTCTGTCTGTGTGTGCACGCATGTACATGTGTGTGTGTGTACGTGTGTGTGTGTGTGTGTGTACGTCTGTGTGTGGTCCCACCAACTACCCAGATACTGAAACGTTTTAAGAGTTACAAATATTGTCTTTCCATGTAGGAATGTAAACAGTTCACCTTTGGTAAGTCCCTTATGACTTCTCTTTGCTGTTTACTTTCTCATGCTTCTTCTCATTCTTGTGTTTGAAAGTCAAATTTTCTTTTCAGCTCTGGTCTTTTCATCAAGAATGCTTGAAAGTCCTCTGTTTCATTGAAAGACCATATTTTCCCCTGAAGTATTATACTCAGTTTTGCTGGGTAGGTGATTCTTGGTTTGAGTCCTAGTTCCTTTGACTTCTGGAATATCCTATTCCATGCCCTTTGATCCCTTAATGTAGAAGCTGCTAGATCTTGTGTTATCCTGATTTTATTTCCACCATACTGGAATTGTTTCTTTCTAGCTGCTTGCAATATTTTCTCCTTGACCTGGGAACTCTGGAATTTGGCCACAATGTTCCTAGGAGTTTCTCTTTTTGGATCTCTTTCAGGCGGTGATCGATGGATTCCTTCAATACTTATTTTACTCTCTGGTTCTAGAATCTCAGGGCAGTTTTCCTTATTAATTTCATGAAAGATGATGTCTAGGCTCTTTTTTTGATCATGGCTTTCAGGTAGTCCCATAATTTTTAAATTGTCTCTCCTGGATCTATTTTCCAGGTCAGTTGTTTTTCCAATGAGATATTTCACATTCTCTTCCATTTTTTCATTCTTTTGGTTTTGTTTTATGATTTCTTGGTTTCTCAGAAAGTCATTAGACTCCATCTGTTCCATTCTAATCTTGAGAGAACTATTTTCTTCAGTGAGCTTTTGAACCTCTTTTTCCATGTGGCTAATTTTGCTTTTGAAAGCATTCTTCTCCTCATTGGCTTTTTGAACCTCTTTTGCCAATTGAGTGAGCCTATTTTTCAAGGTGTTGTTTTCTTCAGCATTTTTTTGGGTCTCCTTTAGCAAAGTGTTGACCTGTTGTTCATGCTTTTCTTGCATCTCTCATTTCTCTTCCCAGTTTTTCCTCCACCTGTCTAACTTGATTTTCAAAATCCTTTTTGAGCTCTTCCATGGCCTGAGCCCACCAGACATCCACCTCAGTGTTTGGGATGGAGAGGCCCCGACCTCCACGTCTTTCCCTGATGGCAAGCATTGTACTTCTTCATCAGAAATGAAAGAAGGAAGGAACATCTCTTCCCCAAGAAAGTAGCTCTCTATGGTCTTATTTTGCTTCCTTTTTCTGGGCATTTTCCCAGCCAGTTACTTGACTTGTGAGATTCCTCTCCACCCCCGCCTAGATCTGCCCAGCTAGTGCTTGGGGTCTGAGATTCAAATGCTGCTCCCCAGCCTTGGGGCTTTCAGTGACGGGAGCGGTTGCTATTCGATGTGAGCTTAAGTTCTGGTGCTCAGGTGGAGGCAGGGCCACCTCCCAGGCTCAGTTCCCTCAGGGGCTTTATGCAGAGACCTTCGGTAATGGAGCTCCTGCCTGCTTGGGGAGTCCCGGGCTGCCACTGCCTCTGCTGCTCCCTCTGCCACTGCCTCCCAAGGGGGCCCGAGTCAGGGAGACACCCCGCTCCCCTCTTGGCCAGCCCAGAAGTCTCTCTCACTGACCTGTAGCGCCTGTGGGTGGAGGGACCTTCGCAGCCACCGGGGGTTCCATCCCTAAAGCCTGCTCAGGTTTGCTCCTCTGGGGCCGTGCGGCCAGGGCAACTCAGGGGTGGGCTCCACATCAGGAGAGTGACAGACCCCTATGGACAGCTTTCCAGGGCTCTCTGGAATGGAAATCCCTTCCACTGCATTGGTGCGTGGCTTGCAGTGATCCAGAATTTGTGGGGAGTTCTTTTTACAGGAAATTTATGGGCTGTGGATTCGGAGCTAGCATACGTGAGTCTTTCTACTCCACCATCTTGGCTCCTCCCCTGCAGCTCTCTTTTTGAGTAAAGGAGGGGAAGGCTGGAGAGACAAGTTTCAACAAATATTTCTGCCCTTTTTGTGAAGAATATGGAAATGGGGGCCTCAATGGGACTATGGTTCCATAGATTTAGGGATGGTTCAGTGGATGTCTCCAAGGGAATGCCTCACATATCTGTGCTCGATCAACGCTGTGCTGTTTAATATTTTTAACAGTTACTTGGGTAAAGGCATAGTCATCACTGGCATGCTGGCAAATTAACAATCAGCCCTCTGAAAAAAAATGTACATGGAACACTGCCCTTCAACTTTTGAGTTTAATCTGTTATTAACATTTTCTCTTGTCGCTTAAGTCTAGACAATCGACAAAATGATAAATCTAGTCCTGATTTGTAGCATTTACTAAATTCCCAGATATCAATGCTCATAATTAAAATTAAATAGTTGGCTCTCAAGAGCCTGTTTGATCCTGCTCTAGCACAACCCTGTATGTCAGAGAACTAGCTGGATGGAAGGCTCTGGAGTACAGAGATCAGCAGACTAACACATTGGAGGAAACCTAATAAGATGGAAGTTAATAGGCATACATCTCAGTCTTTGGGAAGGTCAAAAATTCAGTTTCCCAAGTACAGGGTAGAGCAGGCATACTTAGCAGTTTGTCTGAAAACCTGGGAACTTTCATGGATCGAGGTTGAGTACAGGAGGGATGTGGCAGCCAGACCTACATGGGACCTTTGTCTTAAAGCAGAGACTGAGTGATGACCATTTGTCAGCTGTATGCTAGCCTAGGAGACCCTAGGATCCCTTCCAACTCTCAAATTCTGTGGTTCTGTGATGATTTGTGAGGAAACAGGAAGAAGCAATTATTTGGTAGGGCAATCATCCTATTAATGTGCAGTAGTAAGAAGAAAAGTCTTCACAAAGAAGCAAAGCCTTTACAAGAGTACTTGTTACTCTCATGATCAGTTTTCTTAAAGAAATGGAGAAGTTTGGAGGAGGAGGAGGGTTGAGGGGGAAAGGCAAGGAGTTCCATTTTGGACATATTGAGCTGAAGATTGGAAATGTTGGTGAGCCAGGCCTGAAGTTCAGGAGAGAAAGACAGGTCCTAGATCTCTGTGGATTTGGAATCATCTATATAGAGATGAAAGTCAAGCCCAGGACAACCACCATGAGCCTGGAGGTTAATCCTTGAAACAAATAACTATCAGTTTTCATTACTGAGATTTCCAACCATAGTAACTCGCAAATACCATCTACTAAGTAGCACTGGGTTCTGTCTCAGCTGAGAGAGTAACTGCATGGCAAATTCAGAGATCTTTTTAAAAGTATTAAACTGTAAGTACAAGTATTTGAGCATTTTATAGTTTATAGTTTTTAGTTTTATTTTTTTTCACCATCATGTTAACCTTTTTTACATAATTGTAGCTTGGTGAATTTATATTGTGTAATATTCCCAGGTTGTTATCATTTGATCAGGCAATACATTTTACTTGAGAAATCAGTTTTTAAAAAGTGATGGAGTTTGGGGCAAGGGGGAGGAATGTACATGAAATTAACTTTTGAAATATATATTGGATTTGGGTAAGAAAATGATAGGGCTTTGAGTCCAACCAACTTTATTTGAAAAATCGTATTATGCAAAGTAGGTCAGCTAGTGAATACAGGTGTACCAGTATTAGTTTGACACTTGTAATATAAGGATAATACCACTAATCGGTGATTCGTGACACTTTGCCCGAGGGAAATGGGGATGCTTAGTTTATAAAAGGCACAGAGTGTTAACATGATACAAGATCATTGTAATTTGCAGGCAAGAAAGACATCCAAGAGGATTAGTGTGCTGAAGTTTGGATATCTTCCACCTCCCCTTTATTTGTTAGCTGGCTTGGGGTTTTTCCCTAAACATTCATAATAGTGATGTTGAAACTTCAAAAGATTTAAATTTAAAGAAACTCAGCAAAGTTCAAAAGTGAGGTCTACCATTTCTCATGACACTGTGGCCTTCTCCTGGCTTGAGACTTCCTCCTTCCTTACCTTTAATTTTCTGGTAGATCTAGTATCCTTGATTGAATTCATGGGTTCAACTTCTTGTACACTGAAAGGTTTACAAGGTCAAATTTAACAATTACCTTGGAGTATAATAGATTTGGCTTCAAGTTGGATTGAAGATAAGGCTTAAGTCTGATGATGATGGAAAGGAAAGACCTATCTGTATAAGGGGTAGCTTAATGGATAGAGTGCCAGGCCTGGAGTCAGAAGAGTCATCTTCCGGAGTTCAAATCTGGCCTCAGACACTTCTTAGTGGGGTGACCCTGGGCAAGCCACTTAACCCCATTTGCCTCAGTTTCCTCATCTGTAAAATGAGCTGGAGAAGGAAATAGCAAACCACTCCACTATCTCTGCCAGGGATATGTGGTCAAGAAGAGTCAGACATGACTGAAAAATGACTAAAGCATTTCACCGTCTTGGATACCCTTTCTTATATACTCTCTAGTTTATGACCATAACACCCAGAACAGCTCAGATGAGGTGGGTGGAGGGAAAGCCCTGTGCTACTGTTGCATATATGGAGGGAGGTCTGACTCCTGATTGGCTGAGGGAATGCTTAGCACAATGAGGTCATCTGTGGGGAAGTGGGGGGAGTGTCTGCCCCAAGCCTGTGAAGACTTCACCCAATGGAATGGGTGGGTGAGAAGAGTTCGTTCCAACGGCCACGAAGGTGACTGAAGCAGGCTCTGTGGAGCACTCAGTTTAGTAAGACGCTAAAGGTGCCAAGGTCACCCCTTGCACCTTGGACCATCACTAGTTATCCTGACTTTTGTCTTTGGGCTCCAAGAGCGTGGAGACAACAACTTGGCCCAACTTTGCCTCACTTCAATGCAATTTACATATGAATCAAAAGATATCACCCAGGCCATTTTACCATTTTTACCTACCTCAAAATTCTGTGGCAACAGGCAAGTGATGAAGCAGCAGGTAATACACTGGGAGCTGTAGTCACAAACCCTGCACACAGGTGGCCCCGGGTCATAGGGTCATCTTCTCACTGGATTCACTCAGCAGTGAGATACAGCACCCTCCTGGGTGTCTTAGCAGCCTTTTAAGGACTGCCCTGCTCACCTCCTGGTGAGGAAGGGGCTAAAAAAGGTATCTAAAAAATTGTCTGCTTCACCCAGCCCTGCTAGGTAAAAATGGTAAAGTGGTATGAGTGATGTTTTTAATTCGCTCATAAATTAGGGTGAAGTGAAGCAGTTATTCTGTCATTGGCTCCACAGCGCCTACATTAGCTGCCTTCGTGAATGTTGGAACAAGTTGTTCTCCTCCTGCCTTTCTGCTGGGGAAGTCTTCCCTTCCTTGGGGTAGATACTCCCTAAGTCACCAGTGGGTTTGAGACCCCTCTGTTACCTTCAGCTTGACTTAGCCCGCCTGACAAGATGACTTATGGGGGTGTGGCCACTGTGTGCTACAGCTTCCTGGAGCTACAGATGAGAGTTGGGGGACACATGGATACTAAAGGGGCTGATCCCTCCTAAGCACACCCTACACCCAAGGAATAAATGAAGGAATGAGGAGAAAGAATGAATTCATGGCTGAATTGCAGCAACAGTGGCAGCCTTTCCCATTTGTTTTGTCCTGAGCAGTGATGACAAATCTATTTCCCTAAAGCACTGTGGATGTCCTTTCATCCTTCTGCTTCAGGGCCTGCTATGCCTCTAGCTGGTACCTCCTTTGTAGCAGGGGCTTGCCCTATGCGTGGCTGCCATGTGCTTCTAGGCTTCTCCTTGGCCACCCTAGTGGTCCATGACTACTGCCAAACATCATTACCAGATCAACACTAGTCAGAGAATAAAAAGACAGGCCTTTGTTCCAGTAAGAAATCTGGTATCATGACAAGAACTGTGTGATTTCCAAGAGGAGCCAGCTGGCTTTCTCTGCCCTGCTTCTGTATCTCATCAGACATCTGCATCCTCTTGGTATGCATACCAAGCCATTCAAGCTGATTCATGCCATCTCCCCCCACTGCCCCTACTGCTCCCCAGTGCTTTTTCCCCAACCTTCCTGTGACAAACTCAAGACCCACCTGAATTCAATTCCTCCAGAAAGCTTGCAGTTCACTTTGCTGTCCCTCTGAACATCAGCCACACATATCACCCTGAATTGTTGTCATTTGCTTCCTGTATGCTCAGCTGATTGCCTGAACTGGTTTCTACACTTCTGGAGGCAAGGATTGTGTCTTCTACCTCTTCAATAGACTCTATTCTCCTTAAAACAGTGCGTGTCACATAGTAGGTGTTTAATAACTGCTCATTAACTGACTGACTGACCTACTGACAAATGATTAGGGCACAGGTTTTGTGGAAATGAACACAAAAGTGAGTCAGAACTTTTGGCAGTACCCATTTCGCCTGTTTATCTGTTTGAAATTAAAGAATCCTTCCCCTATCCTGTATGTGTCCAGTGGGTGAAGCATTTGCCTACACATATAACATGGAAGAACCTGTAGGCATGTCAGGTGGAAGTGTTGAGAGCTCCCCTTGGTGATAACAGCAGTCACTCAAACAGCCCTTTATGAATTAAGCGCTGCCTGTGTGCCAGGCCCTCTGGTACATAAGCTGTGTTGGGGACAGTGTGGTCCTGGGTGTCATCTCAGTAATGTGGGTCACCTCAGGGAGACTCCGAGGTCAGCTGGGGCCTCTGTTTGGTTCTGGGATCCTCTAACACCGGTTTGGGCCAGCAGCAGCCCAACGCTAGTGCCCAGCCATGGCATTAGCAATGCCACAGGCCCTCAGCTGCTGCAGTGCTAAATGTGAGCTCAGCTAGAATTACAGGCACCCTGAATGCCAGACCTCCGGCCCTCATCTTGTTACTAGCCCAGTGACGGCTTTTGTGGCTAAACTTTCTCCCAGGAGTTTCCCGAGGCCTCCTCAAGGCTCCTCAGGAATAGGGCTTCAGTACCTTTAAAGGAAGGCCAAACACTGCCTGACTCCCTTCAGCCTCCCACTTCAGCTCTGACCAAGAGGAATAAATGTCTCTGTGCCCTTAGTTACCAAAGAAGCTCTCTTTCCCAACTCCCCACACTGCTCTCATGAACCACATGATTGACAGCCACCAAAATGTTATTGGGGAACAGTTGAAATACCAAAGGAATTGAAAGGGTTACAATCAGGGGCACACAAGTGTGGATGCAGGCAGTTTCTGTCTGGCAGCTGGGACAGATTCTGCCTGGGCAACTGCATCTCCATCTGTCTCTTTATCTTTCTGTCTTTCTGTTCGTCTCTGTTCTCTGCCCAGAAGAAAGCTGGGGATGCAGGGCTGGTAGGCAAATTCCTTTAGTGGGCAGAGAGAAGCTCAGACAAAGGGCTCAGACCTCACCATCTCTGCTCACCATCTCTTTAGCTCCTGCTTATCAGCATCCTCATTCAGTTCTAAGGGTCCCAGAGGGGACGCCAGAAAAGGGAGCATCTCTCTGGCCCTCTATCCCTCAACACTTTGGGAGGGAGGACAGGTTCTTCTCTTTCTCTTTTTAATAAAGACATTCTGGAAGTTTTTATCATTGTTTTTCAAGCACACTGAATACTTTCCAATCACTCGGATACTGTTCTGTGACTTACTATGCCTGGTACATAAGAAAAGTGCTGTAATTAACTCCATTGGAACCCCACTCTGATCCCTTGTTTTGGCACTGAGATGACCCTGGGTTCTGAAAAGCCATTCCAGGGTGGGCAAGCTCCAGTTCAATTGGTAAGATCTTGAGCTCAGCTCAGTGAGAGAGGTCAGTCCACAGAGGCTTGGCCACCAAGGCAGGGAAGGGTCAGGGTTAATGGAATCATGGCAGTGTGTGTACTGACTGCAGACAAAACGTGTGTATGAAGAAAGAAATGATTCCTTTTGAAGTTTTCCTTCAGTTGAGAATGAATTCAAGTTATTATAATTTCACTTTTCCAGACGAATGGTTTTTTTTCTGGCTGTCATAACAAGGTAGCTTTAGAGGTGGTAGAGGTTGGTAGTTTTCAGAAATCCTTCATAAATTTTATGTCCTTTGAATCTCACAATGTCCTCCTGATCTTGGCATTGTTAGCCTTTTTAGAGATGAGCAAATAAAGGGTTTTGACTCAGGTCTCCTCATTCTCTTTTCTGTTTTTTTTCCAGTATACCCCAGTTGTCTATGTTTTGGAGAAATAATAAATTAATTTCTCTATAATTGGGACAGAGGTTATAGAATCTCTTAATCCAGCTTTCTGTTTATGGAAATGATTTAAAAGTTTCCTAGAGTTAATTGAAGAACGTAACAGTAAACTGATGGTAGAAAAGTTTTGACACAGGCGCTCATCAAACTGAGGAAAGCAAGTTTTGGCTTTAATCTTACTGAAAAAAGAGAACCATCTACGAATTCTATCCCAAACTAACTCCTAATGAAATCTCCAGTTACCCATGTTAACCAGAGGACCTTCCCTGAATGACAGAATGAACACTGTGTTTCCACTTTCTCTCTTCCAGTAATTGGCTGTGTAACCACAGATGCGCCTGTCTTCTTACATCTCCGCACCAGTTCTCATTTTGTTTCTTCCCACTTTCCATTCCCTGCTTAATTCAGTCTAAGGCGATGATCTTTTCAGGGAAAAAGCTCTCAGAAAACGACCCTTCCCTGTTTCTACCTTTTTCAGGTAGCTGCTGGTAAAGCAGATTTGGAAGACTTGGACCTCTTTGCCACTTCTCGCGAGAGACGGTTTCGTTTATTTGCTTCTTTAGAATGTGAAGGACAATTATTCATGACTCCACATGACTTCATTCTGGCTGTTACAAGCGATGAGCCCAAACGTAAGTGCAATTTTAAAAATCAGTTTATCTACTTGGTTCGCTTTTCTTCTTTGCAGTTTAGGTTGCCAGGCCAGGGAAGCCCATGCTCTAGTGACCAGTGGTCCGGTGACTAGGGTTGGAGACGTGGCTGAGCCACTCCCAGCTGAGGCACCTGAGGCTAGGAGAGGGAGATTCCCTGGCCACAGTCACACAGGACTCTAACCTTGCCCTATAGCAAGTACAGTGGGGTCTTCCCCTTAGAGTCTACCTCCCTGCTCTCACTTTCCTCTCTTATTAAATGAGAAGAATGATATCTATTTCATTACTTGCCTCACTGGGGTCTTATACAGAAAGCATTTTACCAGCCTTAAAGTGGTCTGCAAATGTCCATTATGGGTATTTTCCATTATTTCTTAAGGAGGCCAACCACTTTTCTCCTTCCTTCAGAAGGTCTTAGGTCTCCTGTCAGTGGGTACGATAGCAGATCATCCTCTCCATGACTACACAGAGGAGCTGCCCCTGCACACTGAAGGCTGGCATCTCTTGGGCTTGGTACATACCAGGGGACCCCTTGGGAGTCATCCAAAGGAAGCACCCAGCTTGTGTCTGGGGCAGAGGTTTTTATTAAAAATGATTGGGAGCTTAATGGATCTCACCATGTGACTCCCCATGGCCCTCTTTGTCACCCACAATTCTAACTCCTTGGGGACAGTGGTGTTCTAAGTTTAGCACCCAGAGGACAGAGCCAGGAGAACTTCTGCACCAGAAAGAGGCATCTAGAAACATGAAAGGCATCAGGCAGGTTTCCAGCTGCCACCCAGCGGACTCTGGCTGGGCCTTCCTCACTGTTCATCTGCAGTGTTGTCCCAAGAGTCTGTGCTCAGCTACTTCCTCCAGTCACAGAGCATTGCTGGCCTTGGCCTTCTGGTGTTTATCCCTTCAGCCCCCTCCCATATCACTAGGCTAATCTCTCTTGAATAAGAATCGTGGATTTCATTGCAGAGGTTCTACAATGTTCTGGGCCCAAGGACCATATAGTCACAGAGCTAGAACAGTAAAGGGCCTCTAAGCCCATCCAGTAAACCCCCTGATTTTACAGATGAATAAACTCAGGCCTAGAGAGGTTCCGGGATTTTCACATGCTTATCTAGATAGTATCTGAGCCAGGGTTGGAATGCAGGTCCTGTATCTTCAAGTTTAGCATTCTGTCCACGACAGCAGCACCCCCACCCCCCGCTTAATTCAATATTATCTATAAACGGGAACACCAGGAAGGCCTCACCAAAGATGAGAAATGATGCTTATCTTGTCCCTGCATAAGGAAGGCATCTTTCCTGATTATAGTGAGTGACTTTGGGGAGCACAGGCTCCCTCCCTGTTCCACACCTTGCCTCACCTCATGTCCAAGCCACAAGGAATGCCTGCTGTGTGGAAGGATCTTGTGGCATCTGTCCAGGGACACAAGAGTCTCCCTGTAGAGGGCAGCTCTTAAAGCTATGATTAGTCTGCTGACTCAAGGGCACTTTTTTTTTTTAATTAATAAACAATGAACATGAGTAGGATTTTGTGTTCCCTGCACTTTTTGGCCAGTTGTTGGATTGTAAATTTGTAATCTACAATACAGAATTTCTGACAAAAATTGACCTGTTTCTTTCTCATATTTTCATCAAAGATACTCTCAATATACGTCATTCTTAATGAAAGATTCTTTTTAAAAAATGTTATGTAAAAAAGGAGGAGGGAAAAGGACTGATCAAATCCAGTGTCCTCCCCCACCTGAGGAAAAGTCGGAAATACAAGTGACACAGAAAATCAACAATTCAGAAAGAAAAATGAAAAGAAAACCCCACACTGTAATCCTCATCGGAAAAGAAAAGACAGCAAAGGACCAAGAGATTGGCTTCTCTTTCTGCCCATTGCCCCTCCTGCCACATGACTGCTTCCAGCTCTCTGCATGCCAACTGTATCAGAGCTCGTACAGTGGCCTGGCAATTCTGTCCTGAGAGCTCTTGGGGGCTGCAGCCAGCCTCTTCACAAACACTAGGGAAGAAGAAAAGAAATAAGCATTTATTAAGTGCCTACTGGATGCCAGGTGTTCTCTGAAATTCTTTACAATTATTGCATCATTTGATCCTCACCACCTGGAAGGTAGGTGCTGTTGTCATCCCCATCTTACAAATGAGAAAATTGAGGCAGGCAGAGGTTAGTGACTTGCCCAGGGTCACATAGCTAGTACGAAAATGTGTACAAAAGTGTTTATAGCAGCTCTTTTCGTGGTGGCTAAGAACTGGACGTCGATGCCCATCATTTGAAAAATAGCTAAACAAGCTGTGTATATTATTGTAAAGGAATATTATTGTGCTATAAGAAATGACAAGCAGGGTGATTTCAGAAAAACCTGAAAAGACTTGCATGAATTAATGCAGAGTGAAGGGAACAGAACCAGTAGAACGTTGTACACTGCAATAGCAACGTTGCTTGATGAAGAGCTGTAAACTTTCTCAGCGCTACAATGATCCAAGACAATCCCAAAGCACTAATGATTAAGCGTGCGTACTGTCTCCAGAGAAAGAACTGGAAGCCTAAAGCATACTATTTTTCATTTCTTTCTTTCATTTTTTCCTTTCATTCAAGTCTTCTTGTACAAAATAACTAACCTGGAAATGTTTTACATAATTGCATATGTATAACCTATATCTGTTTGCTTACCTTCTTGGATGAGGAGGGATTGAGGGATAGAATGTAGAACTCAGAACTTTAAATAAAAATGTTTTTAAATTTTTTAAGAAGGGAAGGAAAGCCAAGTGTGGTCTGATGTATGGTCTCAATTTGGGGAGAACCGATTTCAAGGGGATCAATACAAGTGTAGGATCCCATGGACGAAAAACCTCTATAGGAAGTCATCCCAAGACAGAGAGGCCTCAAGAATTCACTTCTGAAGACACAGAGCAAAGTACTTCTGAGGAGGAGGTGAAGGATTTGTCTGAGAAGACCAATCTCAATGCACAGGAAACTCATCGACTCACTTAGATTTGTAAAAGACGGCCACAAAGGTGGCACAAAAAAAAGCAAGGACAAACGATAGAGGATGAACCAGAAGCACAGCAGGGCCTCATGAGAAAAGGGGCAAGTATTAAGGCCAGCATAAAAGCCAAAGATGCCCCAACGGGTTCTTTTAAAGACTGTCTATATTGAGGAAAGAGGAGATGGAAAGAAGGACTCACACCACTGCCCAGGGCAGACAGAAGGACAACAGCAGGAACAGGCAGTTCATGTTTTATTTGTATCTTCTTTGCCAGAGACGATGATCTCTGGTCTGGGAAGAATAGAGCAGAGGTGAATCATGGGTAATTGGTACCCAAGATAAGGAGGAAGGTAATGGAAGGGCATCCAACTGCCTCCGATGAGTCCAAGTCACCAGGCACAAAAACTGCATTCCAGGGCTTAGAGAGAGCTACCTGAAAGGTGTGATTGCTGAGCTGATGAAGCACTTAATGGAGAAGAGGAGAGATTCTCTAAGGTGGGAAAAGGGTAAATGCTCCAATGTTTTTTAGAAGTGAAAAGGGGGACTGAGATCAGAACCTGATCTGTAAGCTGCCAGTCATAGAAGTTGGCTTCAGTTCCCGGCAGAAGTCTAGACTGTCTTATTTCACGAATGGCCCCGATGGTCCAGAAGAGGAGGCAGAACCCAGTAGATAGCCCCACTTCCTGCAGGCCAACTCCAACAAGACCTACAAGCCTTTCCCTTTCTGACAGTCTATCTATCTAAATGAAGCACATCATCTTATAGTCATGCTCTTCCTGTGTACCTGTCAGAACACTATAAGCTAGATAATCATTATATGTAAATGGATTTTGAAGTGGTTGAGTAGTTGGACCCACAGAGTAATTATTAAAAATTCCATGTTCCCCTGAAAGTCCCTTGTGGAGTGCCCCTGGATCTGTGCGCTTGAGCCTGATTTCCAACAGTCACTGAGAGACAGGTGTAGATGGTCTGCCCTTGGTGGTACAGAACAGCACCAAATAGCTAACACATTGAGCACCGTTGTCATAAGTCAGAAGGTTTGGCTTGACTAGGATGCTGAGCCCCATGTCATCAGATTGATTTATTAGGCATAAAGGCATAGTTTCACACAGGGTTCAATACAGCAACCTCACAAGTGCAGTATGAGAAAACCTGGCCAAATGGCAGTCTTTGAAGAACAGTGGGGATGTCAGTAAAGTTCATGGATATTGGGAGGGAATAGTTTGTTGTAGGGCCAAAAAATCCAGTCAGATCTCCAGCTCTGCTAATCAGTGCCTAATGTTCTGGTTTGAGATGTCCTTTCCTTCTTCCACTCATCATGGATGAACGCTTTGCTCTGTTCCACTTCTGTGGCCCCACTCGCAGTATTAGCAAACTGAGCACGCTAGGGGAAGGCAGCCAAGATACGCAGCAGCCCATGAGCTCATGCTGCACTGGGTTAACTGGAGAAAAGGGGGAGTGTAGGTGGAACTGGGAAAATTTAATAAGGATATAATGGCTGTCTTCAGGTGTTTGACCAACTGTCAGATGGAAGAGGCATTAGATTGTTCTGTTTTACCCAGAGAGCAAACTTGGAAAAGGGTCAAGCGAGGCTGGGAGGGAGGGGACAACATCCTAAAGAACAAAGCTCCTCAAGGAGAATTATCTAAGAGCAGAACTCCACCTCCTAAGAAGGTACCAAAAGGAGAAAAGTGGGTGATCCAAACAAAAACTTCCAGACAGTTCCAGAGTTCCCAGCTTCTGCTCTCTCTCTTCAGGAGTGGAACGGGCTTCCCCCTTGAGCAGCCCTTTCTCTTGCTGTTCAGTGAATCATTAAGATCCATCCGAAAACATAAGCCAGTATAAAAGGAATATGTAAAAGTCTGAGAAGAAGACAGGAGCTGGAAAGGGAGACGAGGGTGATATTTTCAAGTTGAGGATAGAATGCTTTTATCTTGAGTCTTGTGGATTGTTTACTTTACACATATAATTTTCTTTCAAATATATGGGTTTTAAATGGTCACTTGGAATTTTCTCTAAATTTAGGGATCATTATTAGATGAAAGTCACTGAAAAATACAGCTTGATGGGATGAAAATATCCAACTCTAATGGGACCACAGGCACTGAATTTTGAAACTGGAGCCATAGGAATATTGCCCATTTATCTAAAATGGACATTATTCCTCCCTGGGCCCTAGGTTGAGAGATATCTGTTAGGTTACTGGGCAGGGTTGGATAATCTGCCTAGTAACAGTTTTTCTGCTGTTGGGCCCCTGTCAAAATATTATTCCCCTTTGGTTTAATATCTGATGAATTGTTAACAGTCATTTCTTGTTTAGTCCATTTGCATGGTAACCACCTGTGCCCCTCTAATGTTAGACCAACATTGCCAGGTAACCACTTTCTGCTGAGCCCCCCCACTTTCCTGATTGGCTACCTCTCCTGGCACCTGTTTTTGTTAGGGTCCTTTACCTAGCAGTACCCTGACAACCACCCTCTGTTTCGGGGGTTCTTGCCTAGCAGCAAGCCCCGCTCTTGCTCTGTCAGAACTCTGTTTGTTGTGGAAACCGCAAGGCTGTACCAAGTAGCGCCGAAATGCTTAAAATGCACTCACCCACCTCAGTTCAGGGCTGTCTCCTCTGGGTGTCTACATGAGGCAGCCGCCAGCCTGGCTAATAAATGACACTCTCGAAATTTTCAGTTAATTTTGCCTGTGACTTATTAATTCCATCCATTTCAATCCTTTTCCACTACTATTAGAGAACTTTCCTTTCTCTACCTTTATTAAACACAAAGTGAATTTTCCTCTAACCAGCAAAAGTTTGTTATTGCATTATCGTTTTAAGGCTTATATGAAACTGGATGGGAAAGAGAGAAAGCCCATCATTCTGCATCCTGAAATCATCATAGGAAAGGTACGTCGGTATTCCCAAAGTAGTGAGGGAATGATTTGAAGAGTATTCATAGTGGCTCTTTATTCTTAACAGAAAAAATTAATCCTATTCGGCATGGTGACCTGTTTGGCAGGAAAAAATGCCTTCTGTGAATCATAGCAGAGCTTGTTAACCCGACATTACTCAAGAGGGGACTCACTTCCATATTGGATAAAAAGCTACTTGAGCACCACATCAGAGCCTACTAGAAACGCTGTCGTCTTAATCATTTCATTTTCAGTTTTCCTGACAAAATTCATATTGCATTATGACAGAAGCAGTGAAATTGTAAAGTACTATTAAGATTGCCTCTTGCTCATTTAGGGGAAAGTATCTTCATTAAGTGGGCTTACAGCACTGTTTGGCCAGGTGGTTAGAAAAGCCATTCATGAACGTATTCTTTTCATCAGTTGAGTGTGCTTTCAGAGGTCCTCCAAGCCAGTGAGAACAAGGTAGAAGTTTGGGGCTAGGAAGCAATGTAAAAAAAAGGAAGCTATCGTAAAAGAAGCTATCATTCATTTTAACACGAAAATCTACAAATATCTGACCTTTCTGACATATAGACATTTACAACATTACAGAAATATTCCTTCTTTTTGTCCTTATACATAAATGTATATTGTGTGTGTTTCACATCTAGAATGAACAGCTAAGCAGCAAAAAAATATATCCTTTAAATTGTGAAATATGTAGAATATGTAAATAAACATGAAGTGTATGAAATATGCAGATATAGCCATGTCTATATAGAATACTTGGGCTGCTAGGTGACATGGTGGATAGAGTGCCAGGAAGATTCACCTGCTTGAGTTAAAATCTGACCTCAGACTCTTATTAACTGTGTGGCCTGGAGAAAGTCACTCAACTCTGTTTGCCTCAGTTTCCTCATATGTAAAATGATCTAGAGATGGAAATGGCAAATCACTCCAGTAACTTTGCTGAGAAAACCCCAAATGGGGTCATGAAGAGTCAGACACAACTGAAAATGACTGAACAATATATAATACTTAATATTTATGGCCATTGTAGTGTAATTGCAAGTGAACCTTTCTTCTGTAATGTAAGATAAGGCAGTTTTGGCTAGATACGAGTTGATGTAATGACTACATATTATGAAAAAGACTTCAAGTGCAAAAAGAGCCAGCTCTGGACAGCCTCGTTCATGATGTTCAGTTGGTTTTTTTAGTCACATCCTGCTCTGTGGCTCAGTCATGGCACATGGTTGAAAGAAGCATGGGGAACATGGATCCTAACCCAAGAACTGCAGTCTCAGTACAACACAAGAAATCTTTGCTCTGAACCAGTCACAAAACCTAACCCACTCATACCTCTATACACCATGACTTGTGGGAGCATTGCCAACACCAGACTTCTTCCTTAAAAGGCAATTCAAATATTCCCTGACAAGAGATGAGGGCTCAAGGTATGTTCAGGGAAGACTTGTAGCCCTGGTGTATGGGCCGCTTTCCACTTTGGGTGTCTACATGATTCAGCCAGCTCTCACCTGTGGCTCCAAGAAACTGTAGTATGCTCTGCAGCCAAACTCTGGCAAACTTTTTCGGCAGACAGGCTAACCAAGCTTGAGAGTAACCAAAGAATTTCAGATCCTTCAGGGAGTTAGAAGGGTGACTACTCCAAGCACATGGAGATTCTCCAAGTGGAATCAGCAGATGAGAACATTTGTTCCAGTGGCAGCTGAAACAGGTGCTATGGAGTGCTTAGAGCTTGGTTAGACATTGAAGACCCTACTGCAAGTTGTGCCATCACCACTCATCTTGACTTTATCTTGCCACTGGACTCCAGTGACTCTGGAAGAGTGAGTGCGGCCAGCTACTTCACCCAACTCTGCCTCACTCCAATCTAATTCATGTGCAAATCAAAAGATATCACCCATGCCATTTTAACCATTGTTACCTACCTCAAAGAGGCAAGTGATGATACACTGGAAGCTGTCGTCCCAACCCAGTCCATAGGGTCATCTTCTCACTGGACACAAACAGCAGTAGGATTTAGTAGCCCCCAGGGGTCTGAGCAGCCTTTTAAGGACTGTACTCCTCACCCCCAGGCATGAGGAAGGGGTTCCAAAAAGTGCTTCCATAATCATCTGCTTCACCCAACCCTGGCCTGCTTACCACACACTAACCAGGGATTCCCCCATAGTCAAAACACAAAAAAAATACACAAACTGTGCCAAACGTACACTTGCCTAAAAGACTATTTTATGGAGAACTCACACAAAATGAGCCCTCACATGGAGGTCAGAAGTGATACTAGGACACTCTCAAGGTCTCTCTGAACAACTTTGGAATTGATTACATGATATGGGAGACACTGGCAAAGGACTATCCATCAGATAATTGTCCTCATGAAAGAAGGTGCTGGGCTGTATGAGCAAAGCAGAATTACAGTACCTCAAAAAATCATGTGATGTGGAAATTTAGAGCCATCTCCACCCCAGATGTTCATGTGAACTATTTGTGCCCGACCTGTAGTAGAGCCTTCCATGCTCATATTGGTCTGATCAACAACAGTTGGACACACCATACTTTGACTTCAGCATAGTGGTGTCATTTTGGTCCGCTTTGAGAACGGACAGCAACCAATGATAAGATGAGGTAAAGAAGATGTGCTCAGATGAATGGCAAAGACTGAACTGCTGTTGTTTACCTTGCTGACTCTGGAGAGAGTTCCTCAGCATCAAGAAGACAAGCTAACACTTCATCACATCCATGATGCCAAGCCTCCCTTTGCTGCTCCTTGAATCCCATCTGAGGATGTGAAGTCTATATGGTGCAGTTTGGGAAGGATCTTTGTGGGCACAGAAGATGCCCCCCAATCTGGTGCACGATGATACCTGTATTGTATGTCATCCAGATCCGATCATCAAAGGGATTAAGCCAGTGTTAAAGTGGATTTAGAATCTGACAAGATATTGTTAGGTTTGGCAATGATAGGGTCTGTGTGGAGTTCTGTGTAGTTAATGTGGTCTACTCCAGGTCACCATCAACAGTGAGAGACCCCATGACTTTTGTGAAGTCATCTGTGAAGGGGGCCAATGGTGTTGACTTCACTACTAGGCTTTCAGACAATTTTGTTATTGGCAAAGGGATCAAGGCTTGGATTTCTCAGGCCTAAGGAAAGGATATCCCTCCAATTTTTGCTAAAGGAAGAGACAAGGGATTGCAGCAAATCAGAACAATAGAGAAAAAGTCAGTGCTCACAAGGCTTCCATGGTCAATGAAAGTATCATGATGAGGGAGGAATAGAGGAAAGGAAGGAAAGAGGGGAGGAAGGAAGACTATGAAAGAGGACATCTGTTGGTTTCATCTGAAAATCTTGGGATCATCCAACTTCTCATGCAAAACCTTACAGGCTTTTCCTTTTCTTTTCGGTAGTTTGTTTTGTTTTTTGCTATTTTGTGAGGAACCACGATATATAGTTTTATCTAACTCATTGTTCTAATGTTTTACCATCTTCTCTGTCATCATTTGGCAGAGAGCAGATGTTCATTTGCTCAGGAAGTTTCTGATTTATTTTCACCTCTTCTTTGTGACCTATCTTTTGCATAATTAAAACTTCTCTAAGAAATTATGATAGAACTAATCTCTTCAGTTCCTTTATCATATTCTAAAGTTGACGGCGTTTTCAGACAGCTCAGATTAGAACTGTCATCATGGAATGCCGGATCTTCTTATCTTAGCCTTCTTTTTATTATTCAATTGAACTTTGTTCTGTTTAGTGTTAGCTTGATCAGTGGATTCTGTTTTTATATTACATATGTTTACAGATGACTGCCATTCTTGTAACAAAATAATACATCCAAGTAGAGCTAATGATGCTGTGCTCTCATCCGAAGGTGTGTGCCCTATGTGTAGCCCCTCATACTGTATGTCTGATGCACCAAGGAAGAGCCTCATTTATGATTTCCTGGTCATAAGAAAATCCCTTCTGCTCAGGCAGGTCTCTGAGATTGTTGCTTGTAGCCTGTCTGTGTGCAAGGCTGAGCAGGTCTTAGCCCAACAGTGCCCACTTTGTGTCCCTACAGTTTCTTCCAAAGTAAGAAGACAACAGAGGATAACACTTTAATGCATGTGCACTACCTCCCCTGACTTTCCGTGTTTTTTCTTATAGTGCTCTTTGGATTTGCTTTTTTCTCTTTGTAGGGTAAATTAGAATATCCAAATTAAATCCTTTTATTTCAGTTGTTAGCATCACATAAGACACACAACTTCCAGATCTCTGCTGTGGTTGACCTTGTTACTAAGAAGTTTAGAGCAACTGTTATACACCCTCCTGCCCTCCCAACACACACACACACACACACACGACACACACACACGCACACACACTCACACCCTGTAAGTCTGCTGTAAGGATGAAGTGTGATGTTCTATAGAAAAATGTTTGTACAGTTAAACAATGTCCAATGTAAGGTAGAAGACATCATCATCTTCGTCATCATCATCATTACCATCATTATTATTCACAGTAGGACTGAGCCAGAAATCTTTAGGCATTTAAGGAAATAATGTTCTCAGTTTATCAAGACAGCCAAATGCTTGTGATCTCAGACGGAGACTGCCAATTGGTATTCTGGCATAAGTAGCCCCTTATGATGAGGCTACATTCATTTGGGTTTTGAGCCTACAGCAAAGCTGGCTCTGGTATGACAATGAACCCTCGTCTCCTCAGCAAGGCCTCAGAATGGAGCTATCACAGGCCCTGCTGGGCTGGAAGGACCCCTGGTGTGCACCGATGGATTTGTGATATAGCTGAGGCAGGTTTTGTAGTGGTTGTTCTCGAAGAGGGCCAATGACGTCGTGAGGTAAATTGGGTCTAAGTGAAACCAACCTGCACAAAGTCATCCACCTCAGTCTGTCCTTCAGTCATCGGAGTCCAGTGGCAAGACAAGACAGCTGGTGATGTCCTGGGATGCAGTGGGCAGCTAGGGGACAGTGGAGTGGCTAGAACACTCAGGAAAAAGCTGAGTTCGAGTCTCACTTCAGACTTGACTAGCTGTGTGATTCTGTCAGTTATTTGACCTCTGATTGCTTGAGTTTCCTTGCCTGTAAAATGGAATCATAAGAGCCCCTACTTCACAGGACTGTTGTAAAGACCAAATGAGAAATCTATAAAGTGCTTAGCCCAGTGCCTGGCACACACAAGGTACTGCATAAGTGCTTGCTATTGGCCTGGGCCACCAGGCAATGAATGTTTCAGCTCCGATGGAATCTTAACTCAGTAAAGCTTGGTGTATTCTGGATGGATAGTTTACCTAGTGGGATTGTCTGTTTGCTTACATCCCTGTGATGTGCATGTGCACCAGAGCTAAACCTAAGATAAAACTAAGGAAGCATACAACTGTATAAAGTATATTTCTCTTAAACTCCCCTCTGGGAGTCTTTACAATAGAGATAGTATAAATTTTTTAAAAAGTAACCCTAAGTCCTAAACTTGTGATAAAAAAAAATGTTGTTCATTGGACAACGAGTTACGAGTGGATTATAAGAGCAAAAGAAAGCAGTTTATCGAATCTCAAGCTGGCTATGGAAATGTAAGCTGTCGTTCCTTCACACTTTGAATGAACATCACTTTATAAATTCTTGGCATTCATGTCCTCATTTTTTGTTTGTTCATTTTAGGTGTTAAACAATGGAGATCACTTTCTAAACAGGTGAGAAGCATTTGGGGTGTCACTCATAGACTTAGCCCGCTCGGTGGTGGTGTGTGGTGGGTTTCAGAATAAGCAAAAACAGTCCTTTTGGTCAGAGATATGTAAATGCTTCAAAAATATTGGACCCTTAAATAGACTGGAGAGTTGGGCAAATGTTTCTGCACATCCCACCCCCATCCCTCCACCCCCTACCTCCGGAGTTCTAGAACCTCTCTTTAGCCTACAGGTGTTCATATTTGGTAGTTTCCCTGGAGAAGGAGGAGGAAGAAGAAAAAAGCATATATTTTTTGCCCAATATGTTCTGATGAGATCGATGCTTGTTATTTGAACCCTGGCATGACATTTAGCACAAAGCATCTAGGGACAAAACTGTCTGCTAAAGGATGGTTAAGTCACGGATATGTTTGTCCATTAAATACTCCAGTGTGTCTGTGATATCTTGGATCCCCTCCAATGAATCAGATCAAAGTCCATGTATACATGCCTGTCCTATCCCTGGGCTCCCAGTGTGTTGGAGGCCCTCCTCAGTTTCTCCTGACACACATTCACAAACTTGGACTTGGTTGTCAGAGGATCCATTTCCTTGGAAAAAAAAGAATCCTGAAGTGAGGGTCTTAGGGAAAGATGCAGCTAAGTTACATGCATTCCCTTTAAAAAGCTCATGCTAAACTTGGAAGGGGATGGGCATACAGATGGGACCAGGAGTTGGGGACATGGAGAAATGCAAGCCCCTTCCTAGTGAGCCCTGTAATTTCTCTGCCTTTTGAGTAGCAAAAACATGACAGCAACAAAAACCTTTAGTGAAGCTCTGAGAACCTCCAAGAACCCTCTGGGCTTGTGTGAGATCAACAGGTAATCAGAGCCACCCAGCAGGGTCTTCTTCAGTTCATAAGGCCAAGACCCCACTCCACCTACAGCAAAGGGGTAAAGCCCTCCCCTACCTTCAACTAAACAGACCCCAAGGAGCAGAATATAACAGCTCCCAAAAGACCCTTTCATCTCAGGAATAAGGCAAACCCTGAAGTCACTTGGATTCCACAGCAGTCAGTCACCTAGCCATGCCTCCCAGATAACTAACATCTCTCTGGGGGACTAATTAAAGAGGTGGAATTCTGAGAGACAAGTGCTGTATGGACAGTGGCTGCTGCTGGTGATGTTGCTGCCATGGTCTTCCTGTATGGAGGACATGCCACCAATGGGTCTGATCGCAGAGGAGCCAGCAGGCAGTTTTGCACAGACAGCAGAACACTGGCCAGGGCAGCAGTAATTGGTAGTGGCATCATTAATACATTTTCAGTAAATCCTCTGTGACTGTGAAGCCGTATTGTGTACTAAGGGTACCCACTCAAACCATTTGGTCGATCAGTAAAACACATGAAGTATGCAGCCTGCACAGTAGGATAGCATTTGATAAGTGTCCCCAAACACTCCAAATATAAGGGAAAGACTGTTTGAGAAAAACTATTGGGAAAACTGTCCATCAATCTTGCAGAAATTAGGTATAATCCAATACTTCAAGCCATATACCCACATAAGCTCCAAACGGACATGTGATGTAGATATAAAAAGTCATATCATAAGCAAGTTAGAGAAACAACATAGGAATTGCCTTTTGGATTTATGGATAAGGGAAGCTCTCACAAGATACAATTTTGATTTAATGTTAGAAAAGAATCTAAAATTAGAAGGGGAAAAAAATCTTTGCTACAAATTCCTCTGATAAAGAGCTCACATCCAAGATATAGATATATACATGCATATATGTGAAGCTGATTCAGATTCATAAGAATAAGAGCCATTCCCCTATTGATAAGTACTCAGAGGATGTAAACAAGCAGTGTTCAAAGAAAACAACTCAAGTTATCGACAATCATACAAAATATTTTCTAAATCACTAATAATTAGAGAAATGCAAGTTCAAGCAACTTTGAGGTTTTATCTCATACCAGATGACTAAAGAGGAAAGTGATTTCTGTTGAAAGATCTGGAGAAAAGCAAGCATACTGGCACCTGTAGGCAGCCCTGTAAACTGGCCCAGCCATTTCAGAAAGCATATTGGAGGTATGTCCAGAGAGTTACCAAACTGTATGTGTACTCTTTGTCTCACTGACACTGCTACCAAAAAGTCAAGGAAAGAAAAAAAGGATCCATAGGTACAAACATGTTTATAGCAACTCTTCGCAGAGTAGCCAGAAATTGAAAACTAACAGCTTGTGCTGTTGGGGAATGGCTAAACAAATTGTGGCGGGAGACGGACATCATGAGATTTAACAGATGAATGAAAGGCAAAGTAAGCAGGACTAGGAGAACAATTTATACGACGACAACATTGCGAAGAAAACCACTTGAGAAGACTAAGAAATCTAGTCAATGAAATGATAAACCACATGTCAGAGAGAATGCAGAGGAAATACGCACCTCCAGGTGGAGGCAGAAGGGATAGAACTTCACATGCAGAAAGAGACAGACATCTTTGCACGTGGCCAATGTGGGAACTTGTTTTGCTGAACTACATAAATATGTAATGAGAGCTTTATTTGGGGCTTATTTTTTTTAATTTGTTAGGGAGATAGAGTACAGATTAATTTTAAATTAATTATTAATTTAAAATTGTAATATTCATTTTAAAAAAGAAACCATATGGTGGCATTGTCTGACCAGTCGCCCATTTATAAAGTTGTCCCCTGAAACTGTCCCATAAGGTCCAATTTCTCCTAACGCGATTTCTCACAATTCTGTAGCCAGCCAGGAGTATCTCTGCATTTGCTTACCTTCTGTCACAACATTACACTTTCTTTAGATGAGACACCTGCTTCACTCCCTTTTTCATGGCCAGAACAGAATAATTTTTAAAAATAGGGAAAGACTTTTCTAAGGAAAGGTGCGTGTGTGTGTTTAAATTCCATATAAGTCAGAACATTCATACATAGTTATTTAAATAACTTGTCCTATTTGATAAGTTGAATTTTTCTCCTCATGCTCAATAATTAAAATATTTTATAGGAATTAAATGAAATGCTTAAAGAAACACCACCAGCTTGGAAAGGATCATCAAAACTTTTTCGAAATCTTAAGGAAAAAGGTAAATTAATTAATTATCCTTGTTACTCTGGCTTTTTACGACACTTTTATGTTGACCTACCTTGGGAATGTTTCTCTAAAAGCTGTTTAGCTTTATTCTTCATGGGGTCAGAAGCGTCAGGACCATGGTTTCTAAAAAGAAAATAGCATCTGATAAAGAAGCACTAATGCACACAAAACCTGTGTGCTTCCTTCCATGCTGTTCCACAAGGCAAAATGAGAGTTTTCTCAAGGAACATAGAAATGTGCCTTGATAAAGTCATGCGGCAGCTAGCCGGGCAGTGTGGTCTCCAGGCTCTCCGTCCCCTTCATCGTCCCACCAGTAGAACACAATCTGCATTTTGGTTTTACTTTAATGTATTTTATTGACAACTTTGGGTTCACATCCCTTCTTTCATCTCTGTTGCCGCCTTCCCTTGCAGCAAGGAGATGCTGTTGGGCCAGACCCATGCCCTGAGCCCAGCAGCTGTGTCCTGTAGGAAGGGTCAGGCCTCTGCCTGCCCTGATCTTGAGCTCCAGGCCCTTGCCAGCCTCACTGGGCTGTTGGCCCCTTCCTCACCTTGCCACATACATTTTGTATCCCACTTCCTGACTCTGCTGGTTGCCTCTGCCCCAGCTCGGATAGATCTTCCCATGGGAAATGACTTTTTAGGAGAAATGTTTTGTTAAGCAGAGCCCATTTCCATAGGATCCCTATTCAGGTGTGTTCAGGCTCTTTGTGATCCACATGTGTTCTTGTGATGCAGGTGGAGGATTTAGGCTGTCAAAGTAAACCTAGTCAGAGTTTCTCCCACACAAGCTTTTCCAGAGGGCTCAGTAACCCATATGCTCCACATTCCTCATCCATGAGATGAACATAACAGTATTCCCTGTTCCTGATTCAGAAATTATTAAAGCATTGTTTCTACTTGTGGTGAACTGTCTCCATTTTTCTTCAGCCTTGAAAGCTCCAGAAGGCTTCTGGTACTCCAGGATATTCTTGAATAGCTGCTGTTTTTCCTTTCTGTCTGTCCTTGTATCTTTCTGAGACCCTCCTAGATCCCAGACATAACCTTCTGCTTCCTCTGCATCTTCCTTGCATATGAACTCTGGCTGAGTTTGCATAAACGCCTGCCCTCTTGGGGTCAGAAAGGGCCCAGACTTTCTTTTATCATTCATAGGGACTCTTCAGGTTTCACACAGATGACATGATACTGATCAATTCTGGAATCTCTTTGTTCCAATCAGCTCCCAGGCAAAAGGGAGCAAGGGCCCATGCCTGGAGCGCAGCCAACTACTCACCCATTTTCTTCTTTCTTTCCTGTGTTTCAGTCCATTTTTGCTTTCCTTCTTCTCTGAATGATCCTTATGACCTCTAAGTACTAGGCCTTCTCAATGCTCAGTGGCTATCCCAGAATTCTTCTCCCAGACCACCCAAGACAGCCAAGCAGAACCATCTGCCAAGAGGTCATTTTCATCCAAATGACAGAAGGCCTTCAAGGCCTTTGGGTAAGCTCCCTTCCCAAGCCTCACTTTAGTTCCCCACAAAAAGGGGAGCTGCAAAGACTGTGGATGATGTCATGAGGATTGATAGTCCTTTGCAAAGCTTCAGAGCCCTAGAGAAGAGACAAAGGCTCACTTCAGGTCTGGTTTCTTGGTCTTCACTGGGTCTGTCCTGCCCCCAGTCCTGGTTTTGTTTGCAGCAACTCAAAGTAAGACCCAGCCACAGGCCAATGCTTCTAAAATGAATGGAAAGCTTCTCCTTACTAGGTCACAGGGAGCACAGGGACCTTTGCTCAAAAATGGTACACAACACACACACACACACACACACACATACATACACACACACTTTTTTAGAAGACCATACTTAAGATTCATTTCTCCTTCCCAAGGAGCACCAAATCATGGCTTGGATGCAAGAAGGAACCCCCAAGAGGGAGGGGTGCAGGCCCAGGCCTGTCCTCTTTCTGAAACCCAGCAGAAATCACATTCCTAAGCAACATGCCTCGCATGTCAACAGTCTGTTCCTGCCTTCCTGAGCAGCAGAGCAGTTAAGCAGCATCTCTGAAAACTGGATTCTCCATCCTCTGTGCTGATTTTCTGTTAATATTATGCATCATAAAAGTGACTTTAACAAGAAGCAAAGGGAAATGGGATCATTCTTCCTTTTTGTGATGTTTGGGAGAGCATTAATAAGTTAGTAAATTAATAGTAATTAATAATACAAGCTGTGCCCATAATATGCCTCTCCGTTTGTATTAATAAGCATTAAGCAGAATTTGACACAACTTTACCTAAGTGTATGAAAATAAGAGAGTTACAATTTCATTAAGCAGCATATTCTCATCTAACCCACACTTTAACATGTGCTAGAGAATTGTCATCTCTCTCTGCCTGCTCTCTCCACAGGCAGAACATTGCTGTCTAAGCATGAGTGTGTATCGATACGTGAACGATAGAGTGAGATCGTGCCTCCTTTCTGTGAACCAGAGCTGATGGTTGTGTTTTCTTCCTAGGTGTGATTTCTTACACAGAGTACCTGTTTCTTTTATGTATTTTAACAAGTAAGTATATTAATTACAATCTATTATTTTGCTAGTGTGAACATTTCCTATTAATGATACCTGGGTTTGGGGGGAGTCAGGTGGATAAAACAGTGTAGATGTAAGATTCTAAACAGCCTTGGGAGTCTGTCTTGTGTCATGTGGTAGAATTCAGATCTCAAAGCACAGGATCAAGACTGCTGAGTATCATCCTAGGAAGATGCCATAGGAGGAGCCCACCTTGTCTGCTGCGCCTGTGCCAGCTGATGGGATCTGACAGATGCCATTCATTGTGAGTGGCCTTACATGGAGGTGCTCGAGTATTATGTTTGATTTGGTTTTAAATATTGATGGTATGAGAGAATGAGAAGGTGAGAGGCTGAGAAAGAAGTGAGTTAATGTGAAGTTGGGTCACCCACCATTGCTCTAGGATGGACGATGGCAAAGGTGCTGAAAGCACAGTGGGTAACATTAGGAGAATGAGAGAAGAGGATGCTCTGGGAGGGGGAGGCAGGGCATCAGACCCTTCAAAAGGTGCTTGAAGCATCCCTGAATTTGAGGAATGGATCTTCCCTCTCTCTGTGCAGATCTCAGACCTGCTATAACTTAATAGACAGCCTGTGCAAGTTGTTATAACCGATCCTTTCCAAATAGCCTGGCATAAACCCAGGGCCACACCAAGAGGACCCCCTGGAGGGAGGCATGAGTAGGGGATTTGCTTTAGGGCATACAGAGAAATCAGGGGAATAGAATGCCTAACATTGGAGTAGCCTGACCTCTGAGAACAGGATCCACGGAGGGAAGGAAGACCAAATGAGGGGGCGGGGGGTGGAGGGAAGTGGGCGTATGAGCTACCTGCAACAGAAGCTTCGAATGCCAGCATGGTAGAATGGAAGGAGCGCTGGATTGGCACCAAAGGGGCTTCAAATCCCAACTCTGCCACTTACTCCCTGGGGTCCCTGGGACAAGTGATGATACCCTTCATTTCTTCCTCTGTCAAGTGAAGGGGCTTGACTCGCTGAGGTCCTTCCAGCACTCACCCTCACATCATTTTTGGACCAGTCATGTAGCCATGATGTCCAAGTGAGAAAGGATGCTGGGACTGAGCTCAGATTGGCCCTGCAGCAGTCGGGAGAGGGCATGGTCCCACCTGGGTGGATTGTGTAGCAGTGACCCTGTGCTTCATGAGCCCTCTGGTGCTCCAGAAATGTCTTTAATATGCATTAACACTGGACTCCTCCAGCAGCCATCTGTTGTTCTGTGTTATTCTCCCCACTGACAATGCTGACTCTCTTTCCATTTGTATTTGCAAATCCTCTTTGCCAGATTTAGCGCTGGATTTAGGAGGCAGCCAGAAACATGCCTGAAACCATGGGACAGTTTCCTTCCTTCTTGAGTATGCTTCTCCATAGTCCCCTCGTGAGGTTTAGGGAGCTTGCCTTTCTCACCAGCCTCCTCTTAAAGCAAGGTGTCGGATGTGTGAGAGTTGCCAATGCAGATTTAGATAGTGGAGGGTGGGGGAGGAGGGACCTATCCCATTGACAGGTTCAGGGGGGTTCAGGACAGATAATGACTAAGAGAGGGGGTCCCCTATTCAAACGTAGCTATCTTAGAAGAAAAGGTCAAATGTTTCAAAAAAGGCATTTGGGCTGACTTCTTTGAAGGATGACTTAAGATTTTCTTTTTAAAAGACTAAGACATATAATCATGTTTGGGGTGAGGGGGCTCTCGGGGAAACTTTAAGGACTGACTTGGCTATTTTTGTTTTAGTTTCCTAACTGCTGGTGCTTCTAAACCTGAGGTGACTGCCTGGACACAAGATCAGAGTGTTTCCATCTTCCTGGATGCTGGGGTCCATAAGTGGAATCAGTTATAAGAACTGTCACATCTAGCCTCCAGCCACTCCCGCCACACCTGCCTGAGCTAATGTGGCATTAGTTTTTTACAAGTAACTGGGAGTGTAACAGTCTTGAAACCTGTTATTCTTTCATTAGGACATTTTTAATAGCAAAATTTTTAATAGTTATTTTAGTAACGATGTTACACCAGCGCCAACTTTAACCCTAACCCTAACCCTATCTATCTTAACAAGGGTGGGCAGCTAGATTCATGGAACTTAGACCTGTCTGAAGTCTATGCTCTGCCCCTCAGCCATGCCTCAGACTAATGCCCCAACTTCTCAGACAAGGAGCCATCTTCTGGATGGATAGTACTGGCATATACTGCAGCAGATGAGGAGAGAGAAATGCCCTCTTCTCCCCCTTCCTCCACAGGTAGAATGCTACAGAAACAGACCAGCACTGGAGTGGTCCTGGGCTGGTCTTTCCAGCTTCTCCACAAGTAGCTCCTGGCCTGCACCTGTCCAACTACTGATCTCTCTAAAGCATAACTATTTAAGGCTCCCGGGGCCTGACCCATGCTCAGCCCAGCCAAGTATGTTGCTCCTTCTGATTCATTTAGAGAAAGATGTTCACCTTCCTCCCCAACTATTAACATCTTGATACCTCCCTGCCAATGTTACTTGTTTCCCATGACTACAGCAGATCCCCTCCCCTTACACTTTTCTCCCATTATTCTTTTCCTCTCCAGGCTAAACTTTGGATATCCCTGAAGTGTAGGTGTGACCACATCATCCCCAGTTCAAGAAGCTTCATGACTCCCTATTGCCTTTAAGATAAAATACAAATACCTCTGGCATTTAAAACTCTTTCACAATCTGCTTATATCTTATCCATTTTGGGTAGAGTTAGCTCCAGTCTGGCTGGGCCACTTATGTACATGACATAAAACTGATCCAGGGAATGCCACAGATATAATCTTCCTATCCATGCATTTAAAATATCTATGACATATATTTATGGCATTCTCCGAATTTAACATCATTTTAGTATTTAATGATTTTAAACTATAATCACCATTACCTGATATCCCAGAAAACATCCCTAATTCTTCTATACTGTTTTACACTGTAGCTATAAAATTTCTGACAAAGAACTATTTCCCTGTACTGCATGCTATTCATTAATAGAGGTATCACTGTCAATAGTGTGTGGGTGTGTGCGCATATACGCTCCCTCACACTTGCACACACTTCAATCTATAAAATGGCAACTGGGGAAGATGACTTGTAAGACTCCTGACTTTACCATCTTGTTTTCCTATGGTTCTCAGTCACTTTTCCCTTGGAAAAATATTTGCCAGTATTCTAAATAGAAAGGTAACATCCCTCCTAAGTCATTCTCCCATCTCACACTCATACTTGTAGGTTGAGGACCCAAAGGGTGGCTACTATTTCAAGTTCTAAGGTACCTTATACATGGCTGCTCCTATAGTTGTAGCTCATGAGCCCCCACCAGTGTCCTGATTAACAATCCGTCAGTAGACTACAATTAGTTATTAGCAAAGGTATTTGCTCAGATGACATAGCAAGAACGGTAATTAGAAGACATTACTTTTTTTAAAACTTGGGTACACTTTCCAACAAATGTAGACAACCACAAACCTAAATGCCAGGGATATGGCAAAGGCATTCCCAACCCTTGGAGGCCTTTCTCTCTTCATAGAGTCCTCATGCAATTCCCTCTAACTGCTATGTTTTGCTCAGAGTCTGCTCCACTCCATAGTCCCACTCTCAATTTCTAGAGTTCACACTCCTCAAAGCTGCTTATTCTCTCAAGAGACTGTCTCTTCATTCCCATGCCTGCTTGGACTATTTGCCTCAGTTCTGCTATTTCTTCTTGGTCTAATAATGTCCTCTCGAGGCTGTTGGTGAAGTAGCAAGAAAAGAGAGAAATTCCATTCTTTCCCTCCACAGGAGTCTCTTCACAAGCTTTCAGTATCTCCAAGTCTCCATTTAACACCTCATTAACACCTTGTGAATCGTTCTAGGCCTTCTGGGACTCTGGGGGCTGGGAACCCTATCCCTTAGAGAAACAGATGCATCCAATGCATATGGTGTGGTGACTGGTTGGAAGTCTGTGTCTATGGACAATGAGCGATTACTCATAACTGACATGCGTTTTATAGCTTACGATACATTGCACTGAGCTCACGGGTCCCTTTTCTACTCTTTTGGCAGAGCCTCATGCAGGTTTTAAAATAGCTTTCAATATGTTTGATACTGATGGCAATGAGATGGTGGATAAAAAGGAGTTTCTTGTGGTATGTAAATTAGTATTGACTTTGATCATTGTTAAACAGTTCATTATTTCATTTCATGTTTGAATGCTATCCAGTACAATAGAACAGTAAGGAAATGTATAGAAATATGCCCTATAATTTGAAAAGCCTCAGTTATATACAAAGTCTGGCATGGCTAGCTTTGATTTTCATATTTGCTAATGTTTCCATTGTGCTTGAGCACTCTACACCTATGTGTGTTTAGTCCCTGCACACAGGCATAGTCACACCTTCATGTGCGTGTACACACATAATAATTCTGTAAACCTTAGAGATGCTGTTGCTGTCTCTACGTACAGACTATGACTGAGAAAATTGAAATTCAATTTCTGCCTCACCCTGTGCACATGAAAAGGCCATCCTTTGGTCTGCTGCAGAGCCTCTCAGTAAAACTGGGGTTTTTAGCAGTTTTATCTCGTGCATGATGCATGTTTGTAATGTGGCTGATCTCCCCTCTGATTGTGCATGCTCTGTTTGTCTGCCATGTGCCCTTCTAGCCCCCATCATGTCCTTGGGGCCTCTTCATGCCTGCTGGGCCCCTCCTGGCCTCCCTCGGTCACAGGAGTCAGAGGATCTGGGAAGAGCTTTAATCCAACCCCCTCATTTTACAGAAGAGGAAACTGAGAACCAATGAAGGGAGAACGCTGGTCATCCCTGGCACTTGCTCTTAACAGTCCTTCCTGTCCTGACTTTAGTTCTTGGGAGTTCCTCTAGCAGCTCCTTCTTGATCCACTCCATTGGCTCTTGTCTTCCCCATTGCTCCCTTCCCTCCCCCCTAACTTGAGTTACCATTTGTGTGCACCTCTAAACACACATCTCCCAAGTTGACAGAAGCCCCTGTCTTGAACCAATTCCCCTTTCTCTTAACCTGCCAAAAGAGCAAATCTTTGTCCTGTTCAGACCCAACTCTTTGTACATGCTCCCCAGTGCCCCAAAGCTGGGCCCTGTGCTACCTGCAGAGGGCTTCCCCCTCCTCCACACAGCTCCATGTTACAGTCTTTGGAGGTGCTCTCTCCTTTGTCCTACACTAGGTTCTAACTGGTATTCCCCAACGACCTCTTCTGGATTGGTCTCCTCTCAACCTAAAATCCTATTATGATAAATCTTACCCCTGCGTCCTAATTAGTGCACTGATAGCCTTAAAAACTAATTACACACTAAAACCCCAACACACCACTAGAGCTCATTTTATTGGCTTATAGCTTCTGGCTCATACTGTTGATTTTGCAGCATGGTCATGTGTCTTTGAAGAGCTCCTTGTGGGCCCAGTTAAGCAACGAAAGACCTATAGAATCTGAGAGGTTTGAAGGTTCTGCATGAGCCTGTAAGTACAGATATCCCTCCAAAAGTACAAGAAGCATCCTTCTGGGTTGTGGAATTCAACACCACATCTCCTTGAGGAATGGTGTAATGTGTAAGCCCTTGGGCAAGGTCTGGAGTTGGGACCAAAGTGCCCTTCTGTGTCCAAACAAGGCTTCTAAGGCACTCCAAGATGTAGCCTGTTCTAGTGGCAACTGCTGCTGAGTCTAGGGTCTGTCCTAGGAAACGTGTAACAGAGCCTTCCTCTGCTGATGTTAGCAGCCCAGAAGAGATCCAGGAAGGTCCTGGGCTCCTCACCAGGAGTGGAGGCTGTACTTCAGAGCTCGTGTCACAGTTTGGGCATATGTCACATTATGTCAGTGCTAATGAAGTCAATCATAGTTTATGAAGGGGTAAGGTATAAGGTGATATAGTCATTAATATTTCAGTGACCTCTGTGGAGAGAACTTGAAGTAAAGGAGAATAGAAATAGATGCCTTCCTAGAAGTTAATGGGTGACTAGAGGGCACCGCAGTACACAGGGTGCTTGGCCTAGAATCAGGAGGGTGACCCTGGTCAAGTCACTTTGTTTCTGCTTGCCTCAGTTTCCTTTTCTGTAAAATGGGGATCATTGTAACCCCTACCTCCCAGGATGGTTGTGAGGGTCCAATGAGATCTTGATTATAAAGTGTTTAGCACAGTGGGCCCTTTATCAATGCCACCTGCCACTGCTATTATCATCTGAGAACTGAGAAGTTAAGGGACTTATCACTTGTTTGACTAAAATGCTACGGACCTCCAATCTGTACGCATTCCTTTGGCATACAAGTCCAGTAGCCTTGTCAATCAATGAAATATGCTTAGTTTGCATGACCTGAGCTTCATGAATTCATGAGGCTTGGCCTCTTGTGGCAGCTCTGGTGGGGCCTTGGACAAGATACGATATTATACAGAGTTCTGACCAAAACACGCAAGTCCTGGCATCCGCTCAGGAGCCATGTCACCCTGAGGAAGTCAGGAGACCAAAAGCTTCATTGAATGGAGAGCTTTGGAGGGCCTCCCCCTTTGTTGTGAAGGTGAGGAAACTAAGTCCCAGAGAATGATACCCAGGTCCTTCTGTTCTACCAATGCACTGAACTCTTAGCATCTGTAAAATGGGAGCAGCGGTTCTTGGACTGTGCGACTCAAGAATTATTCAAATGCTTGTCCAGTTCAGAGCACTCGAGTGAGGCAGGATGCCATTATTATTTGCCCCCAATTTCAGTTGTTCCTCTGCAAAATGTGGGGAATAACACCTGACCCTGCCCCTTCCCAGGGTTGCTCCAAGGAGAGTGAACGTCTGTGCAATCAGAGCAAGTAGGGGTAGAGGGTCAGTGAACAAAAATGAGGCCTTAGGAAGTGTAACATCTGGTTATTGTCATTTTCAGCTTCAAGAAATATTCAGGAAAAAAAATGAAAGGAGAGAAGCAAAAGGAGACGAGGAGAAACGGGCACTGTTGGTAAGGGCACTTCTATCCTTCTGGGCCAGGCCTTGGTCAGGCCCCAATCCCCGAGCTCAGAGAATCCTGGAACGTCTGAGCCCTAGAGTTTTCTCCTGTCCTGCTCCCTGCCAAGGGCTGCAGCGGGTACATCCACTGGCACTAAGTGTTGGCCTTGTTTTCAGGCATAGTGATGGGCTGTCACTGTTACAAGAAGTGTGAGTGGTCCATTAAGGCATTTTGGGTGGCAGCAGGATTGGAAAGGGCATCCATGAAAGCTTGTGACCTTGTGCAAGGGAAACTGTAAAGGTGAATTTATTTTGCATTCAGTTTCCTCTCCCTTGGTCATCCTAGGCTGGGCCAGACTGAGGAGCTTGGTCACAGGTTCCATGTCCACCAAGCTTGGTGAGAGTCATCACCAGAAGGTAGGGTTCTCAGCTCCAGTATCTCAAAAAGAGCAACTGCCAGGGCCTCGAAGGGCTAAGAGCCATTGGCAGGCCATCCCAGAAGGAGCGTTCATTCATGTCTCCAGAACCAGTTCTAAGGCTGTCATCCGCCCCATCACAGCCCCATGCTGTGCCACTGGGTTAGCTAGAAGGTCAAGTTTGCCTTAGCAACAGCTCATCACAGTGCCCTAGAGCAGTGGTCACCAATGTTTTGAGTCATCTGCCCCCATCAAGGCAGGCATGCAGGGGCTTGGGAGGGAAAATCTTTCTAGTGGTATCTGTGGATCTGCTTCATTCAGGGTGAAGTCACAACTGCCCTGAGGGGCCAGCGTCCATCTCCAAAGGGGACAAGGGTTTGGAAACTCACAGAAGAATTGTCAAAGGGGGGCAGTTGTCTTAGTGATGGAGAGGTATGGTGGTGCTGGAGATGAGTTTCATGGTTGACTGTCATGAGGAGGTTGGCATCAGGTGTGGCCCATCTCCCTACCCTTTGACTGGTTCATCACACACCCTTAGGGTCAGACCACAGCCCCACTTTAAAGACCGTCACCCCAGAGAGCCCAGGGAATTGCCCCAGTGCAATTCAAGAATTGTTTTTTGATGGTCTGCTGAAGCCCAGGCAGGAGCTAGATGCTGAGCATACAACTGTCTCCCTCCTGGCAGTTTCCTTTTTTCGGTGCAGGATGAATGCCAAACATCTTTGGTGGGAATGGAAGGGACTGTTGATGAGACTTCTAGGGAGTCTTCTAGGAGAAATTGCAGAGGGAAAGGACCACAGGCATGGAAGTGATATGTGCAAAGACTCAGACTGGAGAGATGAGCTACAGTCTATAGGGCTCAGTACTAAGGCCAGCGCTTTGCCTGTCAGTCAGTGGTGCCAATGACAGACTGCTTTTCCTACTCAGCATCATAAAGATCAGATGCAGATTGCTAGTTACTCTCCGTGTTTCAACATTGCAAAAAAAAAAAAACCACAGATATATATATATAGATAGATATAGATATAGATATATAGATACACATAGACGTGTGAATGTATATATGTGTATGTGCACGTGTATACATGCACACACATCACTTGGGGAGATGCTTTCAAAATGCCCTTGATTACTCTAACTTTTGAAAAAGGTGGGATTTCAATTTCTCCACTAATGCAAATCCAAGGGCTTTCCAACCATCTGCTCTCAGGGAGGCTCATGTGGACCTGTGTCCTCCTCTTCCTCTTTTTAGGGCTGGTGCATTTACACATCCCCAAGGGAAACAGCCCTAATGAGCCCAAGGCACCAGGGCAGGTAACCACCAAAGACTGTCATGCTGTTACTCAGTGTAATAGAGGGTAATCCAAACTATCCAGGGAAGGCCTCTCATAATTAGTGAAAAGTCTAAATTTGGGGGGTTTATGTAAGTGATTTTACTTTCACCTAGACACACACTAACAAGATATTACCTACTATAGGTAACTAGTTGACTTGCTTTAATGCATAGATAGGAAATGCATTCTGGTGTCGTGGATCAAATGGTGGCCTTAGAGTCAGCAAGATCTGAGTTCAAATTCTGCCTCTGACATGTATTTTTATGCCCACACGTGGGTGACCTAACTTGTTTAGTCATCTCCAAGGTTAGAGGTGGCCACCATCTGGGTCTACATGGGTAAAGAGAGTCCCGCCCTAGTAACTAGTCTATCTCTGGCTTCTGCTTGTTTCCTCCACAATCCATGTTGTTCCCCTTCAGATCCTCCACATTCCAAGAAAGTGGTCCTGCCTGCTGTTTCCTGACCTGGATAGTCTACAGCCCATCACTGTGTACAGGCATTCCTATACGTTCCTACCATGCTCTCCCTACTTAGCCACATGTGGAATCCCTAGCTCCCTTCACTGCTCAGCTCAAGGGCCTTCCCCTACTAACCTGCTGTTGTGTGTGCTCCTTCCCTTCTCAAATGTTCCCAGACTGCCTTCTCTATATGCGGTGGCAGTCCCTCAGTTCCCACCCCTGAGTACAAGGGCTCTTTTGTTTCTGCCTTATGTCCCCAAGGTCCCCTAGCACAGAACTTTGCATTTAATAAATGTCTCCAGTGCTGAATGGAAACACTGTCATTTCCAAAGTCTGCCCTCTTCATCATATCCTAGGGGCTGAGCTGAAGGGACATTGGCCAATCTTAAAATGCAGCCCCCTTGTTTTATAAATGCCACCCAGAGAGTGGCAAATGGCCCTAGAGGGAGTGTCAGACCTGGGACTTGGCCCTCGATCGGCTGGCTCAGAATCGTATTGTCTCTGCCCTTCTTACCTGCTCCAGGTCACTGTTCATCCCAAGTAGCTGAGTACCCCCTACCAAGTCTTGTATATATTGTTAGATGGTTAGCAAACTTTTCTGTAGAGAGGACACAAAGGTAAACTGTTCTCCCAGTGGCCCTGTCCTGGTCGGTGCAAATCCCCAGTTCCCAAAGTCTACAGTTTTCTGGACTCCTTGAGCGCTAAGCTGGGAAAGTCTTAGAGACAGAGGCCACATCAAATGTTGATTCAGATGGCCTGAAGCTCCCCCTTGGTGCATTGTTAATGCCACCATTTCTTCAGAAAGCAGACCAGCTCCCAAATGTCTGTGCAGGCTGTTCCCAACTCATCTTGAGTTCCCAGATGCACTGAGGCATTCCCCCATTCTTAATGTCAGTGCTGAGGCCACATGAGATTCAAAGCCAGTCCAGCTTTAGGAGTTTGCCCACAGCGAAGGAAGAGAAGGAGGAAAGACAAGTCCCTGCCCTGCGGTGCTGAGGGTCATCCGGCTCTAGACTAGGTCTGCTGAGTGTAGAATGGAGCTGAATGACTCACCCTGATTCCTAACAGACTCTTTTGTCATCTTTCCTTTTCCTGTTGCTGTTCTGAAATGTGACCCTTCCTTTGGCCCTTTGTGCTGTGTGTCAGCGTGTGCAACTTTATGGACTCCATGCCTCTCCTAATAATGTATGTACCAACCCTCTCAATGTTCTTTATGTTTCTGGATCTCACCGGGCTGGGGGCAGAGGGGCTCTGGGGGATGGGAGATGGGAAGGGGTGTTTCCTTATAGAAAGGGGGCCTCTCCTAACTGCTAGGCTGCCCCTTGAAGCCCTGGGTGATCATATTAAGGACAGAAAGTTGGTTCTATCTAACTACTCAAAGGGAAAAGGTCACCTCCTAAGAGAAGTGTCAGGGGAGTGGGAGAGTAGGAAAGGAGAGAATGCGAAAGGAATACTTCACAGCATGAATTGTCCAAGGGATTTGCAAACTCAGAATTCATACAAACGAGCTTCTTAATTCCCCATTCCCCTTATGCTGAATCTGGTTCTATCCTCTCATCTTCTTCCAACTTGTTGCCTTCACAAAGTACCCAGTGCCCAGGAGGTATTCTGTAGCCCCTTGGCCATACCCCTTGGTTCCTGGCTGACTGATAGGCTGAGGAGGTGTGTGGGCTGATCACCAGGGTGGTCTTCAGTGAATACCTCCCTCTCTTTGTCCCAAATCTCTTGTTGCTGACCCAGCAGTACTGGAGAGCTGGCAGGTGGAAAGCTTGTCTGTCCTTTGGTCTTTCTGTGTTTAACCAGACACCATTGGCCAGCCCAGGCGATAGAAGCATTGCATTCAAGGACATGTTCTAGCAAGTACTGAGATGTATAGTCTCTTTGCACTGTCTCAGATGCCACAGTTAAAAAAAAAAAAAACCAGCAGTCTTTGAGGAGTCCCCAGCTGCCCCGTACAGGACAGCCCATTCCCCAGGACTACAAGGCCACCGGATTTGTGTCACAAGGGCCCTTAGTGTCAGACCAGAGGCCCTTTCATTTCCCCAATGAACCTGCCACCATGCTGAAAGGGACTCCCAAGGCATTCTGGGAGGCAACTGGGGCCCAGAATCAGGAGTGTGACCCACACAGCCTCTTCCTCCTCATCACCCTCACAAAAGCATGCATCTTGATGGAGCCAATGTGAAGAGCAGAGAAGGTTGTGTCTCTCTGATTTTAAATTAAACCAAGGCATAAGTCTTCATTCTAATGTATGGGACATAGTTTAAAGAGAAGACTTGCCTTGCATGATCTCAGCCAGGATGACGCCGAACTGGAATGCATATTTGACTTAGCTAATTAGTTTATATCAATTTGTTGTCTCAAAATGGGGGAGTTTTTGGTGAGAGAGAAGTGATGAATTCTGTAAAGTACAGGCACACAAGGATGTCTCTTTTAGATCCAGAAAGCAAATACAAAGACATTCCAAGAGTTTCTAAACATTTTCTGCTTGAGACTTTTTAGTGACTTTACGATTTTACTGTAATTAATTGATTGCCACATTCAGATATTGTGCTCAGATTGGAGGCAGGGTAGAGGGTCAGTGCTGGGGCAGGGACCCCCAGAGAGAGACAGTGCTGAATGTGCCTTTTCCTACCAGACAAGCGTGGAATCCCATGAGGCTGCTCATCAGATGGAGGCTTAGGAGCCTTGACGCAGCCTTTGGTTTTTCCAAACTGGCTGCACCCCTTGTGAACCCATCAGGTCGTCTCTGCACTGTCCTCTCCTCTGCCTCTCCTAGTCTTGAGGCCCTTCTCCTCTTGCTGGTCATGCTTTGCCAAACCCATCTTTGGATTTCTCCCCCCATCCTCGTCCTCCTCTCCTACTCCCAGGCTTTTCCAGAGCAAGGGAGGAAGGCATAAAGCCATGCTGGCTAGGCCTGCTCAGCAATTGTTACGTAGTCTCTGAAGGCCCTTCAGTGTTCCATTCCTTGTTAATTGGTTCATCATCCCCAATACCAAGGGTGACTCTTCTTTTGTCTTTCTTCAAACCTCCCATGATTCTCTGCCCCCCCCGCAATGTCAGATATGTTTATCCATGCCATTGTACCATGATCACCATAAGGATGGACAGGGTTTGCAATCCCAGACTCACAGGCTTTTACCCCTCTGTGCCTAAAGAGAAACTCTCCTCTACAAAACTCTCCATCAGTGGAAAGGTGCCCAGCCTGTGTTTGAGGGCCTCAGGTAAGTGGGATCTGCTCCCTCCCAAGGCAGCCCATGTTGTCTAGTCAGACTCATGTCCCCGTAAACTCTGCTGGTTTGGAGCCAGGTAGAGTAAGGGCAGTGTCTCTGATACATAGCAGGCAATCAGCTGTTCAGAAAATCTTGGCCTTTAGGCTTGCTGTCCCAGATCCTTCAGTCTTCACGTCACATGATCTCAAGGCTTCCTATCTTCTTGACCAGTGCACTAAAGATATGCCCTCCTTGAGACTGGGATGCCCAGGACTGAGCACAGTGCCCCATTGGGCACAGGGCAGGGCAGAGCAGAACCCTGATCATACTCTGATTCTGGTCACTACATCCCTTTTAATACAACCTACAAGCTTTGGGGGAAGGGACAGTACCCCTCCTACTTCAGCACTGCAAAGATTCTCTCCCTCCACTGGCAGAGATAGCAGCTCCCTTCACCCTGTACCAAAAGTTCTCAGGCAATTCTGTGGCTAAAAGAATTCACCAACCTGTCACTTATCCAGGGATGACCCTCTCGGAACTATCTGCCATCATCCCCCAGCCTGCACTTGAAGGGGCCTCTCCCTCCCCTTTGGACCTTCTGACCCAGTCTTCAAGTGCCCCAAGTGGCCTCTATACTGGGGTGAAGCATCAGAGCAGGATTTTTGGGGGGACACTCTCAGGGTAAGCAAACAAATACAGCAGCAACAAATGCCCCAGAGATCTGGTGAAATCTTTCCAGTTTTACTCCAACATAAAGGACACGTCACCATTGTCATTCTTTCTGTATGTATATGTATGTGTACATACATGTCTGTGTATTTTCCATACGTGTATGTGTGTTCTGACCTGTGCCCCACCAATCAGCACCTTGTGTTCGTGTCTGTGGTCTGAGGGAGCCCTGAGGGGCTCTGTGATCTGCCCAGCCTGTCGGAGTCAGAGGCCCATTCAGACTGACTAAGGCCAGCTCTTCTCAGTGGGACTCCTTCCTGGGTCTGCAGCAGGGGAGATGGTCAGGGGAATTTGGCCAAGAATGCAATCTTCTATCCCCTGGAAGGTGCAGAATTTCTTCCTACAGAGGTTGACTTAGAAAATGGATTCTCTGAGGATCAGCTGGGGTCCCTCACATTAGGGGGATCCCTTAGAGAATCCCCCTAGTGATGCACATTTGTCACCAGCTTGTGACACCCTACTCTCTAGGCCTCCTTCAGTCACACCTGACCAGCAATGACACTTCTTGTCATACTCACATTAAAAGAAAGAGGGACTGATTCTTTTTGTGTCCAGCCAGGTAATCAAAAAGAAACACCACTGCGCACTGAAAGTCCTGCAGGTTAATCAGCAGGGCAATAGAAAAGTGTTCTGGGCAGCCCCCAACCAAAGGCTGAGTTAGCATGATTTTCTTCTCATGTTGGTTAGAAGAGCTTTCAAGAGTGGGAGCAAATCATTCTTGGAAATCCCACTTTATATTTCACTTGTGCCTCTTGAAACTTCTACAGGTGCTTAAAACAGGAGAACTCATCTCCAGAAGCTACTGGGACACACTGAGACGGAACACGAGCCAGGCCCTCTTTTCAGACCTCGCCGAGGTATCAGAAAAACCTGGACCCACCAGTCCAGGCACTGTTTGTCATTCTCATTAACTTGGTCCTCATTTCATTTCAGAATCAGTGGTGGATAAAACTCACTGTGTGTAGACCAGAGGGTTCCCAGAGCGTGGGCCAGCATCCCCAAGGCCCTTTCATGGGGGTGTGTGGGGTCAAAACTGTGTTCATAATAATAGGAAGACTTCTCATTGAATGTAGTGGTTTTCAGTAGATAGGAGCAAAAGCTTTGGGTTCTTTGGTCATTTTTAAGAGTAAATAGTCCTGAGACTAAAAGGTTTGAGAACCACTTTTTAGGCATTTGTTTCACTTAGTAAGAACGAAGATGATGAAATGATGTGTGTAGTCCTTCTCGAAAGGGAAGAGAGTCAATGAGTCCACTGTTTCATGACTTCCGTTAGCGCGTGCTACAGGAGCCGTCACCTCTGACAATGGCCTGACCCTTTTTGGACACTTGTGAAATGTCTTGTTTTGGTTTGGGTTTTTAATTTTGATCTGTGTCTTTTTAAACTTGAATTTTACACGTTGCTGACATTCTTTTATTTAGTTTGTCAGAAGAGAGATGACTTGGAATCAGTGATAAACAGCTTTCCTGACTGAAATCCTCACCAGTTCTCCCTTTAAAGAATAGGGTCATCTCTGCAAAAGAAGTTTGCACGTCTGCAAAAGAAGTTCTGACTTAGCTCAGCTCCCCAAATCAAGAGCATTTTTCAGACTCTAAATGCTTAGGTACTGGCCAGTGATGCCCTCCAACTGGTGATGTGAAAGACACTCTCTGCCCCCAAAGAATACTGTCTTGGTGGCATTAGCAAGCCCATACTGGGCAGCTGCTGAGGTAATTCATTGGACATCTCCTTTTGTCTCTAAGGATGCCCATCTCTGGTGCTCTTACCCATCCCAGGGCAGCTTGGGTCAGTGGTCCCTGACTCCAGACAGCACATCAAGCACGGCTCCCTCCCTCTACCACTTTCTTTCCCAGTGCGGGGCAGTAGAAGCTTCAGGACCCGCCCCTGCCTTGGCCAAGTATGCACACTGCCATCCGTCACCACCCCGCCAACATGGAGCCCACCACCTTAACCTTAGCACGTAGAGTTAGACAAGGGAGGGGGCCACCCTTTAACTAATTAGTAAGAGTCTCAGCTCAACCATCTGGGTTTGGAGGAGATTTTGGGCAAGTTCACCGAATGTGTCCATCTCCTCATATGAGAGGAGTAGGAAAGAGGATTGTGAAGTGCCTTCTAGCTATGATTCTGGGACATGCAGATACAACATGCAGCCAGTGTAAGGGGAGCTAAAAGACAGTCAGAAAAGAAAATGAGTCCAGCCATTCTGGAGAATGATTTTTAATGAGGCCCCAGGGGCAATAAAACCGTGTGCGTTATCTGACCCAGCAATACGGCTGTGAGGTCTGTATCCTGAAGACATCAAAGGAAAAGGGAAGGTCTGGGTGCAGCAGCTCCTGTTGTGGTGGCAAAGAGCTGAAAATGGAGGGGAATGGCGTATGAGAAGCGATGAAGAGGATGGGTTCAGAGAAGCCTGGGAAGACATATATGAACTGAAGAAACATTAAGTGAGCAAAAGCAGGTGACCAGAGCACAGCCGCGTTGTAGGAATGGCCAACTGTGAAATCAGTGCAGGGAGCCACCTCAGCTCAAAGGACCCATGACGTAAAACGGTGTCCACCTCTGGAAAGCCCATCGAAGCTTGTTTGTTTGGGTTTGCTTCCTTTATTTTTCTTGCTTTTTTTCCAGGACATAGATAACATGGAAATATGTTTTGCATGGCTTCATGTGTATAAAGAGTATAATATTTCTTCCTTTCGCAATGAGTGGGGAAAGAATGGTGGCAGAGAAAGAATTTGGAATAGAAAATAAAAATTAAATAAAAAAAGAAAATGGGTAAATTTACTCTGGGCTAAAGAATAAATGGAAAATCCCAATAATTTCACCACTGTGGGAGACAGACTAGTTAAACTGAAGGCCGTCTTGAAGGGCCCCTCCCTCAAATATATAACTGTTGAAATTTCCCTAGCAGAGATCCATACTTTGTTAACAACCTACTCTTAAAAATACAAGGAGCCATGGGAAAATTAACAGACTGTCAATCCTTCATACCACAGTATGAATGAGCAGCTCAATGTAGGCAGTTGTTCTCTGGGGGCATGAGAGCTTTGCCCAGGCTGGGCTGGCAGGGAGAAGGGTGAGATTGTCAAAAAGCCCAGAGTGGGCATGAGAGCAGGAAAGGATGTGGGAGTGACCTGTCAACAAACTTCACCCTTCAGAGAATGGTGGAATCTAGTCTGGAGAAGATAATGCTTTAGCCTGATGAAAAAGTGTGCCACCTATGGAATGCTGTCGTGTGCAGCAGAGCAGATGAGGCCTGGGTTCCAGTCCTCGATCTGACCCCACTGACAAGTGATCACTGCTCCAGAGACCGTGGGGCATTGAGCTTACCGTTACCAGGAGTTCCTGCCCCAGTGAAATTCAGCCTAACCCTATCACTCTGCTGTTGCTTTTCCCTTTCATTACTGGAACAGTGGGGCAGCTAGGTGGTGCCATGGACAAAGCACCAGTGCAGGAGTCAGGAGGATCTGAGTTCAAATCTCACCTCAGACACTTGACACTCACTAGCTGTGTGACCTTGGGCAAGTCACTTAACCCCAGTTGCCTCATCCTGCATCATCTCCAGTCATCCTGATCTGGTCACTGGATTCAAGTGACTGGAGGAAAAGTGAGGCTGGTGACCTGCACAGCCCTCCCTTACTCAAAACAAAGTCAAGTGCAAGTCATGTCATTATTTCTCTGATGGCATGGTCTTCTTCGGCAATGAAGGACAAACATGCTGGAACAGTGCACTGTTGGGGGGATATCCTGTTTCCATGAACCAGGAGGCTATGGGTATGCCCCGTTGGAAATCAAAAACTTTAGGAATAGTCAGTCCCCTATCAAGAACTATGCTGACTCCAACTTCAGCGCCCTGGCCACATCTACCTCCCTCTGGTCCTAGACACCTCCTCCTGACCTCACTACCAAAAGGGGCAAACAAGTGGGCTCTTTAGCCAGACAGGCTCTCAAGCCTGGGGCTTGTCCCTTGGCCAGGGCACTGCTGCCACTCCCCAGTCAAGGGCCCCGCCCTCCTTCCCCAATAGCAACCCTCTCTATTGTTCAGTATTCAGCTCTTCTCAGCAGTTTTTCTGAAATCACTTTGGAGAAAAAACATTTGGAGGTTTTAATGTGGAAAAGCCTAATGTCAAAGAAGCACCTTTGTGAGAAGTGAGTCTGGCAGGCCCTTCCTGCCTGCTCTGCCGAACACATCCTCTGGTAGGCCTGCCATCCACCATGAGCCTGGCTCCATGATGGCCAGATGGTTGGGGTTAAGGAAGGCAAACCTGTGAGCCAAAGTTCCTGGACTTTGTGGAGAAATGAAACTTCTGGTGGGCCACAAGGAGAAAACTTGCATTCCACAGCCAAATCACATCGAATTTTAGAGGATCAGAATCCCTGAAAAGCCATGTAGCTGCCTTGTTAGAGTCATGGACCCCTAATACCAAGCTAGTGTGTACCACTGAATTGTTTCAGGCTCTCTACTTGTTCAGAGCAAAGACTTGAAAACCTCATGATCACATTTTTATTCATTACAAATCACAAATAAATTAAGATTTTCCAGGTAATTATTTTTCAGTATTGTTGACAAATTTGCATAGTAATCTGCCCCAAGCTCTAGGCCCAAAAGTAGGTGTAACCCTAAGGATTTGGAGGGGCCCATCAGAGCCCTGTTTTAATAAGCTCATTTTTTTTTTGCCTAGATTTAGGTGTCCCACAGGTTAAAGCATGCCCCCTTAAGCGCAGCTCCATACTGTAATTTCCTAAAGCCCTGTATTTAAGTTCTAATAGAAAGGGGCACACCAACTATTTTTACCATGGACTTTGCAGGGTTCCAATCTGAGCCATACTGAAAGGTCAGGTCCTGTTCAGAGGTCCAGTTCTCCCCTGTCAGAGTTTGGAGGATTTCTTCATTGATCGTTTCTCAAGACAAATTTCATTGATAAAACCAGTTAATCTGAATGGATTAAGTCACTGTTTGTGTTCAAAGGCCTCTTGGTTACTTTCATTTATGCACTAGAATTTGACTCAAAAATAGAGAGAGCCTACGTATACCTTTATAGGATGGGACCTGCCTGTATTGCAATTATTTTATGGAAATCAGATCAAAGCAAAGTGAGATAATCCCCTTCGGTGAAAATACCCCTTCGGAGTTCTTTTGTGGCTTTGGTGTCTTTTTGTTATGAAAACACCTGAATTCATTTTCTGCTAACAACAAGGTGGGGAATCAAAGGGCTCAAGCCCCTGGTTTTGTCTCACCCTTTATGAGATCCAAGTTATATAATGATGGGAGGGTATTGAGACATGGGGCTAGTTTTCAGTGACTCTGAACTGTACTCTGTTTCACAAGATAAAGAAAAGTTTTCACCATTTCCATTTGCTCCTTTTTTTCCCTGATGTCGAACTGGAGCCCATGGCCCTGTAGATCTGGATTAGCTGGATAAATGCAACCTAAATCTAATAAGATTTTGATGATGAAAGCCTGTAAAGAAAGATCTGATCTGATCTGGAGCCATGAGAAAAACTGGTTCAATGAGGTCATTGTTGAAAAGTTGTCTAAAATAAGGCCATCTACATTTCAGTGTATTATTGTCCTGAAATGGAGGACTCCACCACTCAGGGAAAAACATGATTCAGCCCTCGCTGTTTCTGAGCTCACTGAGTTTCAGTGTTCGTGTAATCTCTGATTTTAAGGAAACACAACAGATTTTCAGACCTAGAGTGCTCTTCATTGGTACTACTATTAAAAGGGTATACATGACAGTGTACCACATAAGAAATCCATATTATTATTATCAAAATTAAGCCAAAGCGCTATCTTGTGCTTGTTCTTGTTCAGCAACCTTTTGCTAACTTAATAAAATGCTTGGATGCTCAGAAATGTCTAGTGGGTGAAGGCTGCCTTCAGGGTCCTCCTGCTTCCTTTTCTGTTCCCAAGTGCCCACTTTCAGTGTCCCTGGCTTCCAAATCCCGTTTAATGATTGCCCACCCACTCGAAACTCTGCCTGGTCAAAGCTCCAGTTGTCCAAAGAACAACTGACCTGTTAATTTACACTGTGGTATTAGGTGGTGCAGTGGATAGAGTTCCTGGTTTGGAGTCAAAAGACCTGAGTTCAAATCCAGACTTAGATACTTACTAGCTGTGTAAGGGCAAGTCACTTTGCCCTGCTTGCTTCAGTTTCTTCATTAAAAAAAATCTGGAAAAGGAAGTGCAAAACACTCCAGTATTGTTGCCAGTCACAAAGAGTAGAACACAACTGAAACGACTAAGCAACTGCAACAAAAATTAATAGCTAGTGTACTATGTTAACTTTCCTATGGCTCATTGCATTTTCTAGAGTATATTGTTAAACCAAAGTATAAATTTCTGCTTAGGAAATTTCATCAGCTACTTTTTAAGGGAGGAAGACATTTCCTAACAGCCCTGCAGTATAACTGATGCATCCCTAGCAGGCACACTGAGTGGATAATATTGTGGGAATTGTGGAAAGTTTCCTAAGTCCAAAGAAAAAACTATTCATTTAAATTCTTTAGTTTCTCTTAAATGTCTTCAGAATAATAGATTATACTATAATAACTGCATCTAATACATTCCTATCAAGCTCTCCCATTTGTCTGTTTTTTTAAAAGTGTGTTTGGGGGAATTTTGCATGTATCTATTCAGATTTCCCACATACTCTCACTAGAAGGTTATCTTGTAGGCCATATATTTGTTTGGCCTTGACAGAACATGAAATAGGCAAAAGATAAAGTGGTCTTCAAACCTTGGCAGGGCCTTCTGACTCTACAGGGATACTGGGGACAAGGGCAAAGTGAGATGAGACAGTGACTAGATTACATTCCTGAAATCTCATTTGACAGAATTCATAGTCTCCATTGAACTGGTGCAGGATTGATCTTCCAAAAATGTGTTGCTCTTCTGAAAAATAGACTGTGTACAAACTTACTTTGAAATAAGGTTGAGATTGCTTCCCTAAAAAACGTACAAGGCAACATTAGCATCATTGTGGTTTTCTGTTGAACATCTTACCGAAGTACCATGAGAGTACCAAGGAAGAGTTCAGTTTTGTATTAGCATAGCTTGCTCTCCTGATATAATAACAGCCCGTTGGAGAATCTTTTATGGACTGAAGAGTTCTCAGTCATATCTCATTGTTGGGAAATTTGACTCTTTAGAAAACCCCTGAACTAGGAAAACTAGAGTCTCTGCTTGAACAGAAAACACTCAGCCAAATTATGGAAGGAGCTGTCAACTGTTCTAGTTAATATATTGAACGCAGATGCAACCTAAATGCATACTTTGGAAATGATCACTTAAAAAAATTAGAGTCACTAAAGATTGTACCAAAGACCTTCATTGTTTTTTTAAAGTAGACCTATGATTTCATTGGATGCAGGATGGCACCTGCTTTGCAATTTATAATTTTAGAGAATGGTCTGGGGCCCCGGGAGATTGAATTGACCATGGCTATCCATTATATGTCAGACGTGGGATCAGATGGAGCCCTTCCTGACTGGGAGGCCAGCTCTCTCCTGTCTCTTGTCTCTCCTCTCTTTGTTTCTGTCTCTGTCTCTGCCCTGTGTTCCTTTTTTATTACTATACATCCCTGATAATGCCCTTTTTCAGTAAAGATCATCACTGTTAGTATGCTTTTAAAGTTATTAGGCATAAGATGCTCAGACTTCCATGAACTACTGATTTCTTTTCCTGTTATTTTTAAAGGTTTTGACTTCATTTTCCTTTCCATGGTTCATGCGGTCCTAATGAAAGTGTAGCTGTTTTAATATATTATATATGTATTTATATGCTTTATCTAGGGGATACAGAAGAATCTCTATGCTCTGTTGATTTTCTTTACTAAAACTAACTTTTCATTGTACTATTTGAAGCGAGCTGATGACATCACAAACCTAGTGTCAGATACAACGCTGCTCGTCCACTTTTTTGGAAAGAAAGGCAAAGCTGAGCTCAACTTTGAAGACTTTTACAGGTAAGATCTAATTTATACTTAGAATGGCAAATGTAGATTTTAAGTGCTTAATTAGCACCTAAAGGGACCTTAGTGATTATGTAGCACCATTCCCTCATTTTATAGGTAAGGAAAATGGCCTGCTAAAAGCCAAGCAGTAAGCTAGTGGCAGAACCAGCCCCAAGCCCCCCAACCCCAAGTCTGAGTCCTCAATGCCCTACAACACATCTGGAAAATAAACTAAATTATTAAAAAGGGGGGCGGGGCAGGGAACCTGAAAAGTTTTTAAAAGTTTTAGCCTTAAACATGTTCACAACACCAATGCTTTCCTTTTGTCATTAGCAGACATCTTAGTGTCTGTGATCTTTATTTAAATAAATGTATCTCATAACCATAGATAGTAACCATCGACATAAGACCATAGCCTTTTTGCTGTTTGAATAAAAACAGTCCTAATGTTGCACGATAACATGAATCATTCATTTCTACCATTGCCTTTATAATATCCTGTCAAGGGATGGAATTCATACCTAAGGGAGAATTGGGCCCTAAATTGCCAACACTCCTGTGTCTCTGGGGACTGCCTCACATCTGCTGATAAGCCTTGAGGATGTCATCATTTTAATTAGGAGGCCTGTGAAGCCACGCCCACCAAGACCCAAATGGATCCCTGATCTCCCCAGAGCACAGATCCCAGTCTGTCACGCCCAGGCTGTACATACACAACCAAAGAACACTGATTTTCTGGAAGTTTTACTCACCTTCTCCTGGGCACCAGTGGAGCCCCACAGATACCTGCCCATCATCCTTCCATCTTGCCAGGTGACCTCCCCCTAGCTTCTGGATGGCACCATTCCTGCCCTTCTTCCACACCTTCATTGTCTGCACTCACCACACACCTCTCAGGGCTCTCAGTACTAGACTCATCTTTAATTCTTTGGATGCAGTTATATTCTTTGTCTTGCCCTATGGTAACAATGTGATGATGCTATTGGTGAAAAGATGGGCCTTTGCTTTGATGGGAAACAGAGCTTTGCCAGCTCCTCTCCAGTTCACCTGTAGGCCCACTCCATTTTCTAAGTGTGATATCTCTGTTAGCGAGCCCTAGAGGGGCTGTCTAGCCTGAGTGCTGAAATCAGTAATCAATAGTACTGATCTACCAGGTACTCCTGTGCAGCTGGCCATTTTGCTCCTTTGAGTGATTACAGAACCCTACCCTCCAGGAAACCGGAACGTGCCCTGGCTCTTCCCGCAATCAGCATGAGGCCCTCCCAAACAGAAGCTCTTAGAGGAGCTCAGCATACACAGAGAAGTCCTATCACACCTGCACCCTGCACTGACTGTCCTCCATTATGTGGCAAATAACTTTGCCCAGCATCTGTCACCCCGTTCGACACCTTGCCTGATGGGGATTGTGAGAGGACCACAGCCCAGGGCTGTTCCTGTAGTTCTGTCTTCTGGGGAGTCTGGAGGGATTTTAATGTAAACATGAGAGATGCTTTGTTGGAAGATAGTCTCTAAGGTGGTATTTGTTCATGACCAACAAACAGTAAGCACAAGGGGGTTTTACATCCTCAGCATTTTTCAGTTAATTGTGAAGTAACAAAGATGTCATCCATCACTGAATATCACACTGAGGAATACTGAAGTAGAATACATCTGCTGGTGGCTTCTATGGGGCTGGGAAAGGGGATGAGTAAGATGAAAAGGGGGAAGGGAATCATGAGGGTGAATTGGAGGTTTTGGACCAATGAAGGAGACGAGATGTTGAATTTGAAGAGGAGAAATGTGGCAAAATTGTATGGGGCAGGAAGCAGGGCTCGGGAGCGGGGAAGGATGAGAGGCATTGAAAGACAATTTGAAGGACAATCTGTAGTCCCAGATATGGATCCAAATTATACTTATAAGGGAAACCAGGTCAAGGACCATTAACAAGAGTAGAAGTGGAATATAGAGGAATAGGGAGAGGAGCCTGAAGTAACCCACTCAAGAAGGATAAGCAAAAGGTCTTTGGCAAAACCAGGCAAGGCAATACAACTTAAAAGAATGTTAACAAAATTGATAGGCAGGCTGAGTCAACTGATGAATGAATTGCTGGAGTGTGGAGGAGGGAGTAAATTATACAAAACTTAACCTGGTGTTCAGTGTTGTGGCATAAACATCCATAAGCAGCTACAAGCAACAAGATCGAGCATCTTAACTATTGTGAACCATAGGGGAACATTTTCAAGGGCCTGTATCATTTATGGTATTTGTTTTTCTGCTGAAGTCAGATGACTGTTGTCTGTGCTCCAGCTCTAGGCTCATCTGCCTCTCCAGGTCCTTAGGGCTCCCAGAGTAACAGGAGCAAGGCTTTCATGGGTAAAAAGAGGTCTGTGGTGCAAGAAAGAAGCTTCTGAAGAGGGGAAAAGTAGGAAGGAAAGGGACAGTTGTACAATTAGAGCTGGGAAAGAGACTGGAGGCTCTTGCTGAAGAAGAGAGAGTTGGATCTCAAAGAGGAACAAGCTACTTGTCCTTGTAAGGATGGCATAAGGAGAGGCAGAGGAAGAAGGAGCCAATGAGGAGAAACTGATGATTCCCTGCTCAGGAGCGCAGAAGCAGTCAGCTCTCTGCTCACCCACCCACCACAGCCAAGAGGCCTCTCCCCTTCCTCCAAATGAGACTTAGCCAAGAGGTTCTTGAGACTTGTCCAAGTGCGTGAACAAAATGGCCCAAGTGGCGCTTTCAGGAGGAGTCTAAAATGAATTGCCAACAATTACATCAAGTCACAGGCAGAAAATTGAAGGACGAAACATGAGGAAGCAGGTTGAATTGTCCTCACAGTTACCAATTCATTGAAGGCAAGGAATGCTGAAGAGAAAATTTAATTTGGGATGGTAACAGCTGGTTAAGAAGAAAGTAGTGGAGAAAGAGTTGCGGATTTCCAGACCATGGGGCTAATGTGTTGTTCACTTGATGACAAAGAAGCTATGAGGTCAGCAAAGTTGTTATATATAAAACAAATCATCAGCATTGTTGTATGTTGCCAACAAAACCCATCAGGAAAATATAGAAAAATTAAATCCATTTAAAATAACTACAGGAAGTATAAAACACTGGGAATCTACCTACCATGATACACAAAGGAATGATACAAATACAGCTATCAAATCCTGTTCATGGAAATAGAAAACAAAATAATTGGAAAAACATTAATTGCTCATGAATAGTTAGTCAGCAAATATTTATTAAGCACCTACTATGTGCCAGGGACTGTGAATACAAAGGAGACAGAAAGACTGCCTGCTCTCCAGGAGAGGACAATACAACAGCCTCCCCCTCACATCATTCCATCCTGCAAACTGCTGCCTGAGCACAGATCTGACCCCATAAACTCCAGGGCCTCCCTATTGTTTTGGCAACATAATGGGGACTCATCTCTTTGACTTTTACAGCCCACTACAATGTGACCTCAACCCTTCTTTCTAGCCTCACTGTATGGGGACTCTGCCTCCCATGTCAGGGATCCAGCAAACTGGCCAGTTTCTGTTCATCACACAAGCCCCTCCCTCCTCACCCCCAGTGGAAACACTGCTCTCTATATGAAGGTCAGACCGGTCTCTCCCAGACCCCCTTGTGTGCATTTATATTTATTCTTTTCACATTTATTCCCATATACATACTAGATGTGGAAATGAGATTTTTCCCATAAAAGGTGACTTTCTTGAGGGCTGCTATGGTTTCGATTTTGTCTTTGCCTCTCCTAGCCTTGGCTGGTCAAGACCACCACAGGGACAGAGCTCTATCAAACATGGCATAACACAGGGCATCATGCACTCCACTCTCCAAAGCTATGGGCCACAGACCACGGCCCTGGGGGCATCCCTGGAGCTGTAGAACAAAAGTCAGCGAAATCTGGGGGATTGTTCTCTGGTACAGAGATACACGCAAGCCCAGAGTGTCACAGGCAGCGTCCTCCTGCATGAGAGGAAGGAGAGGATGAGCAGTGAGGCAGGCCAGAGTGGCTGAGGAGGGTAATGGTCCCTTCTCTGATGAGATCTTATCTTTAAATGTTTCAGTGTCTCCATGATGGTGTGGAGGTTGCAACCCCTCTAGTGGTGCAGCCCTGGGAATGCCTGCAGCCTCAGGGCATTTCACTGCCTCTCCAAATAGCGAAGATCCTCTTCTTTAGATTTCCTGAAATGAGACGCACCCACCATGAACCTGACGACTACCCAGAGATTTACTTCACTGTTTTTATCCTACATCTTGTAATCCTGGCCACAGTGACATCTTTCAAAGACCTATTAAAAGAGTGCAACTTTTCATTTTGAGTCTACCTTTCTGGGCCTCCTTGTGGCCTCACCAGTTCAAGGCAATTGACAAAAGAGATACCAGATTAAAGTTGTTTTGGAATACATATTCTTAGTTATTCGGTAAACCTAATATGACGTAAATTTATTTATAAAAAGGCAATAAGTAGGACTCTTCATTTCCTAGGTATTCAGAAAACCATATGCTTTTCAGTTCCTCTATATAATTAATACACTTAGCTCTTGCCCGCCATTACAGTGGGTGAGATTTCCCCAAACCAGCAGCACTTTTTAAAAATCCAGAAAAAGAGACGTTTTACCGGGCTTGGTTTAAAAAGGCGTGGGAAGGGAGAAAAAGTTTCTTCTGATGAATGCATCTTCCTAGGTTTCCAGATATGTTGTTTCCAAACAGGGTAGCAATGGGTTGTTACCTGTTATCCAGAGTTTTAATGGCCATGCCCGTTTTTTCCATTCCATTTGTTTCCTAGGTTTATGGACAACCTGCAAACGGAGGTTCTGGAAATAGAGTTTCTTTCCTACTCCAACGGCATGAACACTATCAGTGAAGAAGACTTCGCCCGCATTCTCTTGCGTTATACAAATGTGGAAAACACAACTGTGTTTTTGGACAATGTGCGCTACAATATGATAGAAGAAAAGGTATTTTGGATTATCCTTTATTCTCTTGTTGGAAATACCCGCCCCAGTGGCCACTTCTGATTTTGTACGTTGTCCACGCGGCGTGTACATACACATACATGTACGCACACATTCAGCCACACGCGCACATTCACAAAGAGAATGCCCATACACACACACACGCTCACTGAATGAAAGTTCTTTTCTATTTCTTGTTTTACCTTGAGCCTAAAACGCTGTGGCATGGGGATGGGGAGAATGTGGTGAAACTCCCTACTAAAAATAATGTAGGAACGTTCGCAGTTCTCCCAATCAGGTGCTCGGAAAAACAGTCGAGGATCCTTGGCCCCATCCAGACTCTGTGTTCAAAGAGCTCGGCTGCGCCTGCCTCGGGCACAATGGCGCTTCTCCCAAATCGGAGTCTGCGGGCTTCTGTCTCTTAGGGCCCACTATATTCACGTCCAGAGTGGCGTCATTCAAAGGTCATTCTCATTGATGAGTGAGGCGTCTTATCCTGGTTTAAAGGAGCTTTTCACAAGGGGGCCGGTCGCTAGAAAACCAGACGCTCGTTTGTCCCTTTGTTGAGTAACAAAGTAGACAGGATCGGAAGTTTCAGAGCTCGGAAACCCTGGAGGGGCCTTGAAAGCTCAGTGTAGCCCAAAAGGACGGGATGACTAGGGCCACTTTCAAAGGGGGAACGCGTGGGGTCTGCTCCTTCTGGTTGTGTTTGGGCAAGGATCTGGTGAAGCGGCCTTGGAGCCTTGAAAGTCCGCTGACAGACTTCCTCTGTTCAGTGCCAGCAGCCGTGTAGGCAGCTCTTCGGAGAGAAGGGGGCACGTGGTACCCTGCCCAGTCTGACCTCCTGGGCATCGGTCTTTCTCCTAGCAGAAAACTAGGCAGTGTGGATTTTGTGGGAGTCGCCTTGGGTTGAACCGTTGCGTTCATCAGATATTATCTAGGATTCACCTGAGCACTTCAGGAAGCCGGGTTAACTTGCCCAAGCCCCAAGCATCATGCTGAGCTGGGATTCAAACTGACCTTTGTTTTTTAATGGCACGCGGACTCCAAAAAGCTTAACTGGAAAAAGTAGCCGATTCACCTCCCGAGGCCGCTTCACTTTCTCTTAAAGCATCTTCCTGATAAATTTAGTGTAAAAAAACAAATATCCTTTTAACCGAAGGACACGAGTAATTGAATTTTAAATAAGCGACCCCAGATCATTCCAAATCCTCCTGGTAACAATGGAGACGTTGCTATGTGACAGGCAGGAAGTGCTGGGAGCCTTCTCACCCCGGACACTGGGACCATCCCGGGGAAGTTGCTGGGGATGCATTTGGAGGTGGTGTTTTAAGAGTAGATCCCTTCCTTTGCTTCCACTGGGGCTTTGCCGTATGTTTACATCATCATTTTGGGTCTGCGAGAGTGAACTGATCAGTGGTGAAGCACCAGCTCTCTGAAAGAAAACAAGGATGTGTGTAGGGCACACTTTTCAATTTAATTGGCATTATTAGCCTTTCCTCTGCCATTTTCTTAGTCTGGACAATCAAGAAGACAATAAACGAAGCCCTCATTGGTGGAGTTTGCTCCCACCAAATGCTGACACACCAGGTCTCAGCATCCTGTTCTGATGACTCCAGCCCACTGGGCAGGAGCCCCTATGTGTCTCTGGCACAATGGGCATGATGACAAATGGAATGCGTCAGTACCCACTGACACCAGGGTCCATTGCTCAGGGCAGACACAGCTCCAGAGCAGCTTTCAATTGGTCTTCTCATCATGGGACTCTTACTACCAGCTCTTCTTGGTGCACCAGCCCTTCCAGCTGGGACTGGAGCCTTAGCTGAGAGACCCTCAAGGGTCTGGGGGCAGGCACAGAAATGAGTCCTCTCTAGAGGCAAGAGTTGGTTCTTTCATTCCCACAGTTCCTCGGGGGAGCAGCAATGGATGGTTCGGGTTTGAAGAGAAGAGTTTCAGCATTACTGACTCATTGTGCCAGGGTCTTAAAATCTCTGAATGATGCCCACGCAACAGGAGTAAAGGCTTGGAAGTCACTTGGAGGCACACCTGAGTGCTAGCAATATGATGACAAGACTGTCTTTGAGCCTTCTAAGTCACAAGAGCACACTGCCCCCTTCTACCTTCCACCTTCCCCATGGATATCTTACCTGGCTCTCTGTTCTCCTTGGCCTTTGGGATGCTTTTGGAGACAGCAGCCCACAAGTGTGGACTAAGTCTAGGTTAAAGCCTTCCTCTAGACATGGTGGGCCTGGGGTGATGGGAGGCCTATGTCCTCATTAGGCTTTGGCTACATCTCGAGCTTTCCTGTGCTCCAAATCAAGTTGTCCTTCGGATAGTAACAATAGCATTTAAACTCACTTCTACCCAATGCCTCACCTTCCTCCAACCCCTCCAGTTCCTCATCCTTCCATATTTCAGCATTCCATGTAAAACAAACTACAAAAGAATAGGAAGGTAGCATCATGTTGGAAGGTGAGAGGGGACCAGTCCGGTAGGTAAATAGGGTCAACCATTTCAAGACTCCCTTGGTGCCCTGGTTCTAATGCCAATGACCCCTAAGGCACCACTGCCCCAAGAGTCTGACTTACAAGTTCTGTGACTGAAGATGCCGTGATAGGGAATCACACTTCTCAGTTCACATCACCTTTTCCTCTCAGTTTCTCCTGCTTTGGAGGGAGCTGACTTTGACAGGGGTAAGGTGGGCGTTTGGAGTTTGAGATGCCTGGGGGACATCTCTTGAGTATTTTCAATGTTCGATGAATTAGACAAGTGCTGATTTCAATCTTGCTTTATCATTAGCCTGTGACATAACGCTATCTGTACAGGTGAGAATTTTCCAATGAATCTTAAGAAATCGCCTGACTTGATAACTTCGTAGCAGTCAACACGTTTTCTTTCGAAGTTAAATATTACCATCAGTGGCACATACTTTTAAATTGTTATTAATCATTCAATTTTCATTGAATCCTTTTGGTCGCATCACTTACAACAGTGTTGCTGGTTTCAGTCAAATGTTCTGAAAACATTTTCATCCACCATGAGCTAATGGAAAGATGTGGAAAGAGCTTCCCATTCCATTTTGAATAAGAAGGTACAAGAGGTTCAAAGTGTTCTACCTTGAAAATGTCTGCTTGTGAGGTCCATGATGCGGGAAGGTGGGCAAGGCCTATGTGGGCCTGTCCCTGCTGTCAGGGCTGGTGCACTGATGGGACACCAGCCATCGCCCTTGTAGCAACGAGGCCAGTGACCAGTATTCATTTTAACAGGGCATCACATTCGATGAATTCCGGTCCTTCTTCCAGTTTCTGAACAACTTGGAGGATTTCGCCATTGCACTGAACATGTACAACTTTGCCAGTCGCTCCATAGGGCAAGGTAGGTGCCTGTCTTTTCAAGTAAAACGCTACAGGGATGTTTTGAAACCTAGCAAAAATAGCACTGATTTATATACTGCAAAGCCAAAGAACTCACTTTCACACTTCAGTGAAGTGAGAGCAACTAGAAAGAGCCCTGATGAGAAAGAGACAGAGAGACAGAAAGAGGGAGAGAGAATGCACAAGGAAATGCAGGGGACTGGGGCTGAAAAGAGCGCTGGTGCAGGTGAGTGCAGGGGCATTGCCATGAGGCCCCCCTCTAGCAGAGCTCCCCAGAGCTGCCTTCGAGGGCCTCCTTCGGTGTACCAGAGCACCACTTGTCTCTTTTACATTTAGAACGAGCCACCTCTTGTTAAACTGAACGTTTCCGGAACCTAATGCACAGAGCATGGGGGCATCTTCCTGGCTCCTTAAGAAAACACATTGCAGAGGCCAGGCCCTATTCCTGCCTGTCTTCACTATCCTGCTTCATCGATGCTTTCAAGAGTGTCATTGATCCCTGTTGTTTGGCCAAATAGATAGGGGGGAGGGACTCCACAGTGAACCTTCTCCTGTACCTGAGTTATTTTTTTTAAACAATTCAGCAGCAGCACCTGCCAGAGCCATGGCCTGAGGAGGCCACTGCCCAGCAGTACTTTACCCTGTGAGGCACCCATCTCTGCAGAGGGAGGTCCTTCCTCATCATCCCTTCCCTGGGGCCGGCCCAGTCATTGTTACATGACATAACATTTGAGGTTGTTGTGTCTGGGTGTTTTGTTGGCCTGCTGACGCTGCCTCGACTCTCCGTATCCATTCATAGAATTCCTCACATTTGTCATTTCCCCCAGTTCCTTGGGCTGCCATTACTTTCATTCCCCAATAGAAGGGCACCCACTTTGTCACAGAAAAGTCCCACTTGAATATGTGGGGGGCTGAAGAGGAAGGCCTCTCTTCCTTTCTCTGACCGCCTTGAAGAAATGCCCAGTCATGGAATCTCTGGGTGCTCTGTGCTCCTCATTCCCCAGGCCCTCCTCCTGGAACGGCCCCACTCCCATTAAAAAGGGTAAATTATCTGACCCAACCTCAGATGATGAAACTGAGTCCCAAGACTTGATCTCAGAGGTGGCCTCAGTTAATTAGTGGCAGAACTGGGATCAATGTTACTAGCAAATATTGATAATAAAGCCAGCAGGATCACAAAGTTTTATACGCATACATGAATAGATAGATTAGATAGACAGATAGATAGATAGATAGATAGATAGATAGATAGATAGACAGATAGGTAGATAGATACACAGACATTATTTCAAGTCTTCTGACTCCAAATCTGACATTCTTCTATTACTTGTACTCATCAGCCTTCTGTATGCAGCTCAACCCTTTCCTCCAGGAAGTGTTCCTTGATTTTCCCCAACTAAAAGTGATCTCTCCCTCTTTTGAATTCCTGAAGCTATTTGTGTGAGCTACTCCTCTGGCACTGAAAGTACCTTTTATTATAGTTACTTGGGTCAGTCAATAAACGTAAGTGCCTCTTATGTGCCAAGCAAAGAAAGGTAGAAGACAGCCCCGCCCTGGAGGGCCCACAGTCAGGCTCAGACAAGCTGTGGCCTGTTCTACCCACTCCCACCCCAGACAGTACTTGAAGGAGAGATGTCATGCAATGAAATCCCATGTGTAAAGTGCTCAGCACAGAGCCTGGCACACAGCAGGGGCTACGTGGAGGCTAGGCCTTTTAATTATCATTCACACCCACATCTCCCACATCACACGGAGTCATGAGAAGAACCCTGCTTCTGGAATCATAGAAAGGAAGGAAGCAAAGGAACGTTTACATATCACTCACTTGTGACAGGCTGCTGGCTAAGCCCTTTACAAAGAGGATGGTGCTTTTATCAGCCACACTTTATAATGAGAAAACTGAGGCAGACTGAGGCTAAGTGCCTGGCTCTGGGTCACCCCGCTAGTCAGTGTCTGAGGCCAGATTTGAACCTGGGTTTTCCATCCTCCAGGCCCCGTGCTCTGTCCATGGTACCAATTCTGACTCTGATGCTCCTCCTCATTATGACCTTGGGGAAATCATTTCACAACCAGCAACCCTAACCTTCGTTTCCTTCTCTCTAAAATGATGGAGTTGGACTAGATGATCTCTGGGTTCCCATCCAGCTCTGCCCCACCATGCCCTGAGGATGACCCAGGCTTGCACATCACAAACTCAAAAAGTGTTTTATGTTTTAATACTCTAATTTTATGAGAGACAGAGACAGATACAGGCAGAGACAGAGTGCCAGAGGAGGACAGGCAGAGAGGAAGAAGGGGAGAACTGCTTCTCAGCTGATTCTCTGATGCTCTGAGGGCCCTGTGGTTCCACTCAAACCAGGCTCCTTTCCCAAGGACCCCCTGGGCCAGGCCCTGAGAGTGGAGAAGGGCTGGCCTGGAAGCCAGGGAGATGCAGCTTCAGACCCACCTCTGCCATTCACTCCCTGGGTGATGCTGGGCAAGTGACCGGACCTCCCCAAGCCTCCATTTCTTCAGCTCAAATAGGGACAAGGATGTATACAGGTCCTGCCTCCCGAGAGCTCTGAGGCTGAAATGGCAGAAAGGAGATGGGGCCCTTGGTAGCTTTGCTATCCTCTGGGCAGGGGGTCCCTTCTGGGCCTGCAGGGCAGCCAGGAATCTCCAACACCTTTGTTCTTCCCCAGTCCAGCCTGCAGGAGCCCAGGTGCACAGGTGGCGAGCACACACGTACACACTCATCCCAAGAAGACCCGATGGGACCCAGAGGGGTGTTGGCACTGAGCTGTGCCCCTAAATAAAGGGTGGGTAGAGTCTGACTGAGTAGCAGAGGGTGGAGGGGGTGGCTCTTCCCCATCTCAAGCAGAACAATTCTGCCCTTGTCCCTACCCTCTGCCTAGATGAATTCAAGCGTGCCGTCTACGTGGCGACCGGCCTGAAGCTCTCACCCCATCTGGTCAACACTATCTTCAAGATTTTTGATGTGGACAAAGATGATCAGCTGAGTTACAAAGAGTTCATCGGCATCATGAAAGATCGGCTGCAGAGAGGATTCCGGGTAAGGAGAGAGGGCCCCTTCAGGGAGGGTCCAGGAACCTTTGCTCCTTGAGAAGCCCTAGATTGAGCGGACTTAGCTGTGGGACAGTGAGGGCCTTCTTGGCAAAGGCCAGGTTTGTGCTGGAAAGATGCTGAGCGGGCCCAACAGGTCAGGGGGTCAATGAAAAGCTGCTAAGTGGAGCCCCAGAAACAGGCTCCTCTTCTCTGTGTCTGGGTCCGATTATTCCCATCCCATGACCTGAGAGAGGCTGTGCTCTGCCTCTCACTGCCCCCAGTCATGGGTCGGCAGACAGGAATGAATGTCCCACTCCCCCACCTCCCTCTCTCTGTCTCTCCCCCTTCTCCCTCCTCCCTTTCTCCCTCTGTCGCTGTCTCTCCCCTTTTTTCTTTCCCTCCCTGTCTCTCCTCCCCCTCCCTGAGAAGTGGGTCTCAGAAGTGGCTGTGGAGCAGGGGTCAGGGGGCAGACACCCCACAGACACCTTTCTGGGGGCACCAACAATACACAAAGAAAGGGAAGAGTCGGGGCTTTACGAAGTAACCAAGAAAGGGTTCTTCCTGGTGAACTAAACTCATCCATTGACAGCGGTAGGAATCAGAAATGGCCCTGTGTAGGTGGCCATGTGATTTCTCCAGCCCGGTGCCCGATGTGCACATTCAGTGTTGGGGGAGGAGCATGGGCTGTAAAAGCAGGGGACCCACTTTCTCAGCCAGAGCCTCTGCCCTTCACCACTGACCCTCTTTGCTTTGTCTTTTCCTGCCCCGGTTCTTGGGTCTCTTGCCTGGTGGTCTGCTCCGGCTCTCTTTTCCATCACCTCCTCCCCAGGGCTACAAGACGCTTCAGAGGTACCCCACCTTCAAATCCTGCCTGAAGAGGGAACTTCACAGCAGATAGGTATGTTAACTTGTCGGTGTTCGTGGACAGGCCAACCCACACCTCAATCATATCAGGTGCTGCCTCCCATACATGGGCCCCATTTATTGCTCTGCTTTCCAGTCTAAGGCTGATTCATTCCGCCCTCTTCAGGGGGCATGGCCATGATCCCCACAGGGGCTGTGGGCAAGCACTGGACCTAGCATTGACTCAGTGCCTGTTGTCTGAGGTCCACCCAGCCTCGCTGAATGCACAGAGGCTCAGTACTGCAGAGCTGGTCACCTCTGACCATGCAGGGGACAGCCCAAAGTGAAAACTAAGGAAACCTTGGAAGGGAATTAGATGACTGCCCCACCTTTGGGTGTAAAATGCTGAGATTCCATTGGCAGGATGTCTCTACAACTAAGAGACACTGCTGCTGTCCATACCTAAAGACTGGTCTGTCAGCTCGACCCACTTAAAGTTCATCTTTGGCTAAGACCCAACTTACCACAGTGTTGTGGGAAGGGCTGCTCCAATCAACTGAGTGTGCAAACAAGAAAACCATATTTGTTTCCACTCTCATTAAAAAATCTTTCAAAAATCCATGGGTCCAGTTTCCTGAAGGAGTAAGCACAGGTTGATCTTTTCCTTGCATGCCCTCCCTGGCACATACAGTTTGGGAGCTGGAGGGAGTCTCAGAGACTACTGAGTCCATGCCCCTCGAGGCCCAGGGAAGCTTGGGGATGAGCCTGTGGTCCATGTACAGAGGCCTGTAAAAATACTTACTAACCTGATCTGGGATATCCTTCTGGACATTTCTCATCAGGCTACTGAGCCTAAAATACAGCCCAGGTTTCATGATCACTGACATCCAGGGCGATACAAGGTTCTGGGGGTCCTATTCATCTGAGATTTGCAAGCACAAGTTCAATTTTGTGGTCTGCTTCCCATGCTGTGTTTTTCAGATTGTCTAGGAAGGTTCACAAGTGAATAATCCTGGATGTTTCCAGAGCACGTTTTGGTTGGACTCTGCCCACATTGCAGTTGGATCCTCCCCAGCCCATAAAGGGCAGATATCATTATCCTCATGTCATAAAAGGAGCTAGCTACCCAAGATCTTGTGGCTGACACTGGCATGGTCAGGATTTGAACCCAGAACTAACTCAGCGCTTTTTCCACCGCCTCACTCGGCCAAGTACTTGCCCATGATTGCTGTTACAGTGAAGGGTCTGGCAAAAGAAACAGGAGAGCCCCTGGTCTTTATTTGAGGGGCTCTCTCAGTCCTCAGGGACCCCCTTCAGCAGGCACTCCTGGCTGGGTGGCAGAGGGCTACAGCAGGGTCTCCTCTCTCAGTGCCCAGTGCCCAGCCTAGGGTCTGCCCCAGTTCCTACCATTACCCAAAGTCATTGGGCAGTATCTCACCCTCCTCTCAACCTCCTCCTTGTTACAGGCTATGGGGGCGCTTTCTTCCCCATGGCTGAGGAGCTAGTTACAGAAATCCAGTCTGGCAAAGAATTGGTTTTCCAAACAGGTATCCCAAGTGTGCTTGCTTGAGAGGGAGAGGACTTTGTGGTTGCCCAGAAAGCACTTGATAAGCCCCAGGTCTTCCGTGGTGTGGCCCATGGGCATCACTAACAGCAGTGGATCCGATTGCCTGAGGCCCTGATGGATACAGGCCAGGCAGTAAAGCCGCTCTGGTGTTCCATGTGGCCATTGGGAGACAAATGCAGGAAAAAGCACAGCCTGCACCTGAGCTGTCCAGTCAGGAAGGAAGCCTCAAAAGTGAAGGGTGTTGTCAGCACAATGCGATGACCCAGAGGAGAGCAGGAGTCCTTGGGGAGAGACCCTGAGATGTCCCCCAGAGAGCCGTCAGGGCTAATGGACACAGTGTGCCATACCAAAGGGGAGGCCAGGCAGGTCAGAACAAAGGAGAGGGAACCCTGCTGGCTTTGAGAGGGTGCTCTGGCATTAATTCCTATGCTGTGCCAACATTCAGCATCTTGTTTTTTTGGACCCATCTCACAAGTTAGCTGGGGGATTCTGAGATGGTTAGCCTAGAAAAGAGGAGAGAGCTAGGGGAGCGGAGGTGGGCAGTGAGGACAGTCTTCCTCAAATGGGAAGGGCCCTCCTGGAGAGGAGGGGCTGACCCCACAGGACATGGGTAAGAAAACAGTTTGACCGGTAAGAAAAAACCAGGTTAAGAGGATTCCCCCAAAGTGGTTTGTGCGGTGGATCAGTGGAGGAGGAATGACCAGCTGTTGGAGATGTTTCTGAGGAAGCTAAGGGTCATACAGCATCTGGCGGGAGTCATAAAGACCTGGGTCTTCTGGCTTCCAATGTCACGTCCCCAGTGCTCTTCTCGCCATCTGTTCGTGACAAACAAACCAACACGAGCAGATCTTAATCATGCGATTCTCGCTTTGGCCAGGTACCTCCCAGGCTGCGAAAAGGATGGTTGTCCTGCTTGAGTGACCCGGCAGCCCTTTCAGAGCCTGCAGAGGATGCTGAGATAGGGAGAGGAGAGACGGAAAGGTGCAGGCATGATCTGTTTGTCCTCCATCCGTGTCCGCGGGAGCCGCGTGCGGGAGACACCCAGCCTGCCAGCCGTGACTCACTGACTCTGTGCCCTTCTCACTCGCTCCCTTCCCGAGGCGCAAAGTCTAAGGATTCACTGAGAAGGCACGTGTGTTCCCTTGTGTTCATCTATTTATTTATTTACTTGGGGAGATTCGCCCATCAGGTGTCTCGTGGACTAGGGGGCAGTGCAGGAAGGCGCGTCTTCTGCGGCTCAGGGAAGGACACTGACTCTTTTGGGGGGCCAGCGAGCGTCCCTAGGGCCCAACTGTCCACACATGAGAGTGGAGGTCTATGCTGGCCACGCCGCTCTAGCCGGACACAGCCTCGTGCCCCCGCCCCCCGTGATGTACTTTGGACTTTCAGAGAGCTTCATGAAGGGGTAGCATCGTGGGAGTCACAGGAAACCTTTGCACTGCTCCCCCTGACCCCCACACCTGTCCGCCAGATGTCCTGACTCTCCAGGGTAGTGGGCAGGGTCTCTTCAGCATGCTCCTCACCAGGCAGTTTTTCCCTGTGTCCCGGACTGCATGAGTAGAGCTCGTTGTTGGTCTGGTAAGAATTCGTCTAGAATGAATAGTCTGGATGGAAAGAATGTTTGTATCATACTATTTATTGGTAATAATTTATTCCTTCTTGAAAAAGGACCACATGGAACAGCAGGGCTCAGAGCAAGGTTGTTTTTAGATAACCACTTCAAATCTAAATGTAGAACTTATTATTGTTGAAACAATTTGTCTTTAAAGGACAGAAGAGTAAATCTCTCTTAAAAACTGCAGATTAGCTTTGCAAGTAGAGAAAAGTATGTGATGTCTTTTGATTGATTATTGCAAGTCTGTTCATTAATGAAATGTTCCCACTTTGTCACCCTACTAAAAAGCTGTGTAAGAAGTTCCTGGGAGATATGTCCCAGCTCTGGGGAGACTGGATTTTCAGATTGTGTCTTGTTTTCATAAATGAAAATCTGCAATGCCAATGTTACTGTTTAGCCATTAACTTCACTTTAAACATAAGGATTTCATCAGGGTGGTCCTCTCTTCCCATCCAGATAACTGCGATCTCCATGAGTTGTCCCAAAGACAAAGTCATCACCTGGTGACCAGTCCTGTGGGGCTAAGTACCTTCAGATGGGCCAGGCCTTGAAGGCCAGGTCCAGTGAGTGCTGAGGCTTGTCCTGGCCACCTTCGCAACGTTAAAAAGGATAGAACACAAGAGATGCCAGGGCACCTTCCTCTGCTAGGAGGTAGCTGCTGAGCTAATAACTAGTGTAGAATTTTCAAGATGGCAGCGCCAGTTTAGGGTTAAGGTGCTCTGAGTCTGGCTAGCTCCTGGCACTGGTCTAGGGAGGGGCAGGTCTGTATCACCTTGCTTTGGTTCCACTTGTACATTTAAAATACAATTTGGGGGTTTGGTTCAAGGCCAAGGGAGTGACTGGAAAGCTCCTGCTCTGCCATGAGGTGAGCACCTCTAGGTCCTGCTTAACTTAGACTATATTTAGGGTTAGTGTTAGCTCTGGGTGGGGAACGATGCTGCATAGGTAAGCGCCTGGCTGCTCTGACCAAGGTCTTTGGGCCGTGTGGGCCATAGCAGCAGAGCCTGAGCCAGCCCAGAGGGCCTAGTGAGTATCTATCTGTGTGTGAGACTGTTGTACAATGGTACTATGTGAGTTTGCAAGATCATGCCAGAAACCTCGTAAAAAACTAGTCTTCTGTTGATTACAACTTATCTCTACGTGCTAGCAATATTTGCCTCTATAAAATACTTTATGGAAAGATTGATATTAGATCCCCGTGTCAAACCCTAGCATCATATCAGAATTCCTGCATCTACACGTGGCATCATGAAATAAAAGTTTGAAGTGACATCTCCCAATTTCCTCCTCGTGTGCACTTTTAAAATGTCTTCCCTCTCTCCATTTATTCCTTTTGATGTCTCTTGAAAGATAGAAGTGAGATAGCCCTGTAAAGACTGGGGCATTGATGCCGCATGCCTGAGTCAGTGCCCTGGAGGCAGCAGGCCAAGGGTCTCTCTGTGTCCCTGTCCCTGAACCTGGGCAGAGATGACTTGGGTGGCTCTAGTCGGTTCTATTGGTTGGTGAGCATGTACCATAGTGAAAGGGCCACAGAGTCACCACCTGTGACACAGGCACCATCTCCCTCTCAAGGTGTCTCAGCCACTGTTGGTTGTGTCTGACATTTTGAGTTTTTATCTGATGATCTATCTGCCAATCACATTCTTTGCCCCTAAACAAGACCTGCCTGGTCTTTTGCAAGAAGAGATGGCATCATTCTTTGAGCTTGGCACACAGTGGGTGCTTAATAAATGATTGCTGACTGATTCACTTCAGCAGCTCTTAATCAAGTTTCTTCTGTGGGTAGAACATTCAAACCCACATGAAAGAGACACACGATTAAAAGGCTGATCCCTGAGTGGAGTGGGACGAGCAAGTCACCAGCACAAAGGGTCTGAATGGACACCCGAGCATGATGGGGACATGAGGAAGGCCCCTCTTCCCGATGACTGGGTCCATGTTCTCCAGTCTGATCCTGGTGAAAGCCCCTGGCTCTGCTCTCACCATTTTGTACATACTCTCTTGCCCGCCAAGCTCAGAGAAAATTAGACATGTTTAAGAGACATGGGCCTTCTATGGAAGGCTCACAGTTGGGCATGCAAATATCCATCTTTTCTATAATGGTCTCGTTTCCAAAGGACATTGAAATGGGAAAGGCAGAATATTGTTACAAAAGACTCTCCCAGAGATTTGGAAATGAAAAGAAAAGGCAGTCGAAGCAGTCAAGACTGTAGCAATCAGAAATGTAACTCCACAAGGTCCTGCTCAACATCTCCTGAAGGCCTGCTCAGACTCCTAGGAAATGGACTTCACTGGGGTAAAGGAATCCTCCATCCCCTGACTTCAGCCCCTACCTCTCCAGTCTGAAGCACCCGGGCTCCATGGGACACTAACCCAGAAAAGCAGTTACTCCCACCTAGTCAACCTTCTGGTGGTGAACTTCCCTCCACATGTATGGAGTCCATCCCCCAAGCCCAGACCTGAATCTTTCCAACCTAGGAGGGCCTGCTAGGCTTCTGCCCAGCCGCCAGGAGCCTTGGCTTGTGCAGATCAATGTCCAGGGAAGCCATGGGCCTTCTCCTTGCCCTCAAGAGAGTAATCTAACCATCAAGACAGCTTGACACATGTGGGCACTGCCCCTGCAGTGAGCATGACCCAGACAGTGCCAGGATCTAGCCTTCATTCTATTATTGCCATGCTCTCCTCCCACATGTACCCACTCACTTGCCTGTCTCCTCAGGTCTGAGGACACACACACACACACACACACACACACACACACACACACACACACGCACCATCCCCAGCTCTGCTACTCTCTTGACCCCTTTCCTCATCTGTCAAACCCAGACCTGGTGGGGTCATTGCTAGTTTTTGAGTCTATGACCTTCTGTACTGGCTAATGTCTGCCAGAAGTCCCTCAACAAACATCTTTTAAGCGCCTACTACATTCGAATGGCTACAATGAGCACAGGGGATAGAGATGAAGGAAGGCAACCCCAGCCCTACAGGGTCCAACAGATAGATATACCAACACATGTGTACATAGAAGCCAGTTCAGTCCCAGGGCGGACACTGACACTGAAAGCATTTCCCTAGTGGTTCCTCAAAGTCAATAGATGTGTTAGTGGAATACCAGCCCCTGGTATTCTGTGAGAGGCCAGTGCCTGGCTCCCAACCAGGGTCAGGGAAGTCTCAGCTCAGTCGCTAGACTTGCACGTGCCCTTGGACAAGCCCAGTAACCCCCAGGAGCCTCTGTTTCATCCTCTGGGAAATCGCAGTAATAATCCTTGTCCTAATTGTGATTCAGGGATGCCTTGAGGAGCAAAACTTGGGTAAGTTAGAGTGGCACAGGGGCAAGGTGTTAATCATTCAGCTGCATGCAAATGGCACTGAATATCTTGAGGAATGACTTTCAAGGCAGCGTGTACTCTGACAGGGCCAGTCTTTGCTAATTGTTCTTCCTGGCAGTGCCCACCTGCTGTGGGTAGGCCCCGGGATACAGAGACAAAAGTCCCCGCCCTGCCCTCAGCCCCTTGCACTCTCACCTGCGAACTGGGCGATCATACTGCCCAGCCCTTTGGAAAGGGAAGGAACACGCATCTAGAGCTGAGGCTTCAGGCAGCGGATGGCATCTGCTGGGATCTCCATCGGGAGCCCACAGCTCCAGGTGTCATCAGACAGTGTGCAGAGAACACACCCATCAGTACATGGTGCCTTCCCCGGCAAGGACGATTTCCATCACACCATTCAGAACTTTTAACCCAAGTAACTCCCTTGTAGAAATCTCACGTCAGGTGCACGGGCTATTGTTGACCAGCTCTGGTCAATGTTATCTGTGGATAACATTGATGGTACTGTAGACAAACTTAAATAAAAGGACAAGGTTCCCAGAGAGAGGCTCCAGTGTGGCCTCAGACATCTGAACGAGTCTGTAGCCAAGGGAAGGCAAGAACAGTCGTGGAAGCTTGAGGGAAGAGAGCCCCTGCTTCTCCAGGCAGGGGGACATCAGGGCAGCCCCAGCACCTGGCAGTTTGGATGGCCCCTTCAGCTCATCCTTGTTGGCGTTGAGTGGGCTAGCACTGTAATTCCTACGATATTATAGGACTAACCACCATTTTAGTCTCTTCTCAATATTTTTTTTTGCAACTCAGTATTTAAGGGGCTTGTTTCCATGGAAACACATTTCTCATGTTGTAAAGGGTGTGAAAGGAGAAAATGGATTTCTCTTTATAGGCCTGAGCTGGAAGGGACAGCCATAGTGGATGGCAGTCCCACACACACACGTACATGGACCTCACATAACACCTTGTACCTTCTCAGAGGTAAAAGAGACTTCGGAGACCATTTAGCCCAAGGCCTTACTGAAGCACTAGCCGCAGCAGAGTCTAGAGGGAGTGGGGAGGATAGGAGGCTGGTCTTGGATTGGGAGGGCCTGGGTTCAAATCCCACCTCAGACTAGAGCTGTGTGACCTTGAGAAAGTCACTACACCTCTGTCCGTACCTCAGTTTCCTCATTTGTAAGTGGGAGGGGAGCTCAGTGACCATTGGGGTCCTTTCCATCTCTACATTGAAAGTCCTATGACCTTTCCTCCCATTTCTCCTAAAACAACATCGCAGAGCCTAGCCATCCCTTGACACTGGATTCCATTTCATTTGAGGAGATATTGTATCTTATTGTCCTCTCTGATGCAGACACCCAGCCAGACTCATGCTCTGTGTCCTCTCTGAGCTGTTCCTATCCCACAGCCCAGTTCTACAAACAGAAAAGGCTCAATACGCCAGTGTTGTACTAACTGACTTGAAATTCAGCCTCAAGGCATGATGGCATTTCAGAAGCAGCAGCTAAGGTCGGACCAGTCCTGGGGCAGGGAGGGTGATGGATGACTCCTACAACCCTGAGTCTCAGCCCTGCCTGCCCTTACCCTGGGAGGAGGAACCACTGAAACATCAGGCTTAAGTCATGATTGGGATTGAAAAGGATCCAGAGAAAGCCCCAACTGCCCTAGAGAAGGCTGGGACAGCACCACAGAGATGTTTAATGCATCTTTGGTCCAACCTCTCAGGTCCTCTCTGCAGAAGTGGAGGGAGCTGAGGCTAAGCCCTGGTGTCAGGGAGTGAGGTGGGAGGAGTAGCAGAGAGGGAGGATTGGGGGGGCCCAATGGCCATTCCTGAAGCATCCATTTCACGTGCTTCCAAGAGGTAAAAGTTTAAACTGAAAAAAATCTATTAGAGAAAAGCTACTGGAAGTTAACCCAAATCTGAGGGTCGCTAATGTTTTTAGTCACTGGGTTAGTCAGTCAATAAGCCTTGATTAAGCACCTACCATGTGCCCAGCACCTTGCAGGGCTAAGACACAGGGACGGCCACCTGCCCAATGGGACCTCTCAGAACTCGGCTCCACAGGCCAAGCTTTGGAAAGAGAACCCAGAAACCTGCTCCATCACCAGGCATCAACTGAGCAGGGGACAAGCAAAGGACAGGGCCCTGGGACATGGGGGAGCCACAAGATACTTAGGGCTTGCCCTAAGAAGCTCCCATTGAGGAGAGATCTCAGTGGAAGGAAGCAAGGACACAAGCATTTACTAAACTAGTACTATGTGTCAGACAAAGGTGCCAAGAACTTATCTCCCTGAGAGGCGCTACTTTTATCCCCATTTTATAGTTGAGGAACAGGCAGGCAGAGGTCATATGACTTGTTTAGAGTCACACAGCTACCAAGCATCTGAGGCAGGATTTGAATTCAGATCTTTCTGACTCCAGGCCTGGGCAGTGAGGTACCACATATCCGCAGAGTGATTTGAAGGAGGGGTCTCTAAAGCCTGGGGATCAGACTGTAGAGGGAAGATTCCCTTGAGCTGAGCCTTGAGCTGAGCCTTGAGCTGAGCGAGTCTTTCTAGGAGCAGAGAGGAGAAAAGAAGGCACTCCTGGCATGGGGGACAGTGTGCACAAAGGTATGGGGGTGGGAGGTAGAAGGTCATGTGTGAGGAACAGAGAATGGGTCAGTGCTATCAGGGGAGTTTGTGAATGGGCGCTGAGAGATCAACTGGCCATCATTAAAGGCTTAGCTTTCAGCACCAAAGAGGCCATCCCATAAAGTCACTAGGCTGCTTGAGTGACATGGTCATGCCGGGCTTTCTGTTCAGGGGCCAGTGAGGAGGCTGCTGCCCAGAGGTCAGGGGAGAAGCGGGAGGGCTGAAGGGGAGGGTCTTGGGGCAGTGTGAGCCTCAGGAGTGATCCTCTTTACAGTGGCTAGTGAGCTCACGCCTGGGAGGCTTCATTGTACTTGGGGTGAAGAGTTGTGTGTTCACATTTATCCTTATTAAGAGACTTATTTTAAAAGTACACTTTTCATATGTGAGTCATACAACTATTCAGTGAAAAAAAAATGTTCTTGCCCCAAAGTCTGTTTTCAAGCTGCATTATTGGAAGTGCTTCCCCAGGAGGCACCCCACTCAATGAGGTCTACCCTGGAAGGCTGGAGTCTTGGGTGCCATTTATGGCTCTGGTACTAGGAAGATGAGGCACTCTACCTCAGTTTCTCCATCTGTGAAATGAAGGTATTGAATGAAGTGATCCCAGAGTCTCCTGGCTCTCTGAGTCCTATAGTCTGTTAGCCTAACTCCTTTGTAGGGTAGCTGGACCAAGGCAAGGCAGGGCCAATGGGCAGGACTGGGTTCCACTGTGGGATGAGATGGGGGAAAGGACAGGGAGAAGGGACAGAAGACAGAGCAGACCCCATTGACAGGGCTGGAAGTTAGCGGTGGGGAACTGTCCACAATGGAGCCCTCAGAAAGGAAAAGGCAAGCATTCCCCAGGCAAAGGGCAAGCTGTGAGGAGGTGGCACAGTGACCATCCTGCCTCATGGTGTGGTGCCACCTTACAGGTGCACAAGCATGCGAGCATCACACACACACACACACACACACACACACACACACACACACACACCCTCTACTGGGCTTTCAAATCGCTCTCTAGATCCAGCAGAGTCCTCAGACCCACCCGGTCCAATCCCATCTTTCTACACAGAGGGAAACTGAGGCCCAGAGAGAAGTAAGAGGTCTCAGTTTCCTCAGAGCCCAAATAGACCAACACTCTCATTGTGAAATTAGGCCCAGGGAGGAGAAATGGTTTACCTAAAAATACATAGGTAGTGTCATCTGTGAGATTTGAACTCAAGCCCTCTGCCTTGGAACTAGTCTAGCCTTTTGTCTCCCTCACTAAGTCAGATCTCACTCAGCCTGAGTCAAGAGAAGCTGTCACTGGGTGCTGTTTCAGGGCTGAAGGGGGCACCAGGAGAGGAGGAAAGCACTTCCTTAGCCTTTGATATCCTCCAGCAGGGGCTCCTCAGGCATGACTCCAGGCCTGGAACATAGTTGGCCCTTCATATTTCTCTTCCACCTCTCCTATTCTGTGATTCTGAGATGCCCCTGCATGCCGCCCACCACTAGCCCTGGGCTTACACATCTCAGATTCGCCCCGCAGAGCCGAGCCCCCATATTTGGACTCTCTCCCCTGCTTCCTCACACACTGTGGATCCTTCCTCTCCTGTTCAGTAACCTGGCCTTCCGGAGCTTAGGCAGAGATGTTGCCTCATTGCCATAGTCACCTCCCAGAGACTAAGTCTCCATGGCAACCCAGCCAGACAGCAAAGAGAGGGTTAGACAAGGTGATTGCCTGGGTAATGGAGCCAAGAACCCAGCACACTCCCCACCCCCCACCCCCGAGGCTGCTGAACGCTGGAGCTGAGATCTGGAGGGGGAAACATGTCCCACCCCATCACATCAGCGTCACGGTGCACAGTGGCAGGGGAGGCGGGAGACTTCCCCAGGCCCATCATCACCAAAGCTCTAGATTTGGGAGGGATCCCAGATGACTGAGACTCAGAGCATTTAAATGCCTTGCCTAAAGTCACACAGGCAGAATTTGGACCCAGATCCTCTGAATCGAGTCAGTGTTCTTTCCATCATGCTTGAAGCTTTTCTTAAGACCTGCTAAGTGTATCCCAAACAGATCATAAAAATGGGGAAGGGTCCCACATGTATGAAATTATTTATTGTAGCTCTTTTTGTGGTGGCCAAGAACTGGAAATCAAAGAGAGGCCCATCAACTGTGGACTGGCTGAATAAATTATGGTGTATGAATGTATTGGAATACTGTTGTGCTATAAGAAATGATGAATAAGAAGACTTCAGAGAGGCCTGGAAGGATTTATATGAACTGATGTTAAGTGAAAGGAGCAGAACAAGAAGAACTTTGTACGCAGCAACAACCACAGGATGCGAGGAATTTTTCTGGTAGACTTAGTAATTCACAGTAATGCATGGACCTAAAAATTCCCAATGAACTCTTGAGGCAAAATGCCATCCACATCCAGAGAAAGAAATATGGAATTGGATTGAAGAATGAAGCAGACTATTTTCTCTTGTGCTTTGTTTTCTTTTGTTTTGGTTTTTCTCATGGTTTCTCCCACTCATTTTAATTCTTCCATGCAACATGACTAAGGTGAAAATGTATTTCGTAAGAATGTAAGAAAAAAAAGACCTACTAGGGTTGGGTCTCCATTGGGACAGCCTTTAAACTCCTTGGAAAGGCATCAACATGGAATTTTAGTAAAGGAATTCTATTCTGTCAACTCTGAGCTCTTCAAAGAAAGGGGCTGGCTTTTGCCTTTCTCTGTATACTTAGCACTCAGCACACCATCTGGCACGCAGCAGGTGCTTAATAAATTCTTGATGACTGACTATGGCTCTAAAATCATAGTCTCCTAGTTACCTGATGTCAGGTTAAAGGTAAGAAAGACTGAGGTCCATTTCTTTAGATCTTTAGATCTCCTGAAATCTTGGCCAAGACTTACTTCATGAGCAATCTTGTCGGGCACTGTCCTGAGTCATGGACATCCCCACCCCCACCGCCCAGCACTCTGCTTTTCTGGTTCCTAAGAACACAAAGAATGCTTCAGGGCAAAAACATCCCCAACTGGAGAACACTCTGGATCATTTTGGAATCCTAAATAGTCATTGGCATATGTCCACCTTCAGGAAAATAACCACCCCCAATTTGCAGTTCCAAACTAAAATATATTTTCTAATTTAAAAATCTTCATTTGATGCACAGCTGACTTGGAACAATATCCTGCAAAAAGTGAATCACTATGAGGATTTCTGTCTTACAGGACTACAGATTGCTAGCTAGTCATTGCTGTTAATGGTACATAAATTCTCCAAGAAAAAAAAAAGCCAAGTCATGAAGCATTTATAAGGGTTACTCTGTGCCAGGCTCTGGGAATACAAAGACAAGCGGGGGCGGGGGGAGAGAGATAGAGACAGAGCCAGAGAGATAGACAAAGACAGGAAGAGACAGACAGAGACAGACAGAAAGAGAAAGAGAGAGGAAAAGAGAAAGAAAGAGAGAGAGCCCACCCTCAAGGGACCTACAGTCTAATGGAGGGACAACATGAAAAGGGCACAGAAGGGAGTGGGGTAGGGGTGGAGGGTGAGAAATGAAAGTCCCCAGATTTAAATCCAGTCTTATTCTCTTAAATAATCCAGCTTGGGAATAACCTCTCTGTTACAGGCAAAATTTGGCTCTCAGAACTCTTGGGGTGTCACTACATCCCCGATGTCACAGACAGTTGAGTCCAACAGCATTCTATCCAATGAACACTCTTTAGCCCTCATTTATGCAGTTCTCTAAGTAAGGGCATTTTCACATATAAAGCAGCAAGGTGGTGCAATGGATGGGGCACTGGACCTGAGTCAGGAAGATTTGAATTCAAACCTTGCCTCAGATACTTATTATCTGTCTGACCCTAGGTAAGTGTCTTAAATTCTTTCTGCCTCATTGTCTCACCTGTAAAATGGAGGTAACAAAGCAACTACCTCTCAGATTTAGGGGAGGATGAGATGATCTTTGTAAATCATTTTGGAAACCTATCTAGTTTTTTTTCCTAGTGACATGTGGGAGGATCAATCATGTGACTCTAGAAAAGATTATACCTTTCAGACACCCAGAATCCCGGTACTGGTGCCTTTGATGCAAACCCACCTTGTGGATGTTCCCTAGGGTTCCATTTTGCATCTCCCTCTATGTCCTCTCACTTGGCGACCTCATCATTTCCCATGAATTCTTCTGTCATTTCCAGCTTACAAATGGCAGCTTCCAAATCTCAACATCAAGTTCTAGTGTCTCTCCTGAGTAATTAGTCACTTTTTCAACATTTTTAAGAAGAACCCATGAACTTTCTCATTGTTGCCATGACTTTTCTCTGAAGCGCACTCCTCATCCAAACTTCACTCTTGCCATCCTTCCACAGACACAGGTGCCCAACCTCAACATCCTACCTCAGGTTTCCATGGGAGATGGCTATGGGAGAAAGATCAGAAGAAAAGAGAAGGATTCAGCATAAATCAAAAGGAGAAAGACATTGTATAGATGACTTGGAGGGATTTGATCTGGTGAAGTAGAGCAGAGGTGAAATGTGGTGAACTGAAATTTGAGAGAAATTGAGGAGAATTGGAAGGAGAACAATCTCTAGCCTCGGATACTGGCTCAGTTTCAACTTCTGGATTTAAATAAAAGCATGACCAGCAAACGAAAGGATGGAAGAAGTTTAAGAATAAGGTGAAGGGGAAGGTTTCACAAGAATGGGAAGGTAGTTCGCAAGATCCGGCAGGATAAGTTTTTAAAAATGAAGTGGAACCATGATCACACACAGGACAGTTGGAACAGTGGTCTGCCCCGAGGGTGCAACATTTAATTCCGCTACAGTTTTTTACTGATACAAATGTTGCCAACCTCTCCCTTAGAGGAGGACTTGAGTTACTATTCCATATGTCCCAAATCAGGAGGAGGAGGTGGATGCACCTGAGCCCCTTCAGACCACACGTTATTGGGGAAGGAAACATATATGAGGCTTCAGTGGGAAAGGGGGCGTCTGGATTGGGGGAGGAATGAAGATGACCCGTATGGGGCTAATGACATGTGGAAGCATGAAGAAAAGGGAGGAGGGCAGGTAGATCATTTAGGCTTAAGAATAGATTTGAGGCCATTCCTGAAGAGCATGGACCTGTTTGTCCTGTGTAAGAGGAAGCTGGTTAGCCTCTCGACAATGGTCGAGGAGAGTCACAGAAGCTGTCAGGAGAGATCATCGTGTAAAGGACAGAGGAAAAAGAGAAGGGGAATGAAAGCTGGTGATGCCCTGCTCAGGGCTCCGAAGCAGCTATTTATCAACCTGATGACAATCATGAAGATCACTGCTGCCATCCCAGGAAACTCAGGACATGTATCCAAGATGAAACCAATTCTTCCAAGATTTATCAAAACCAATTGGAAGTGCCCACTTTTGGTGATTTACATGGGTACAAATGACACCTCGAACCTATTGTTCACAATTACAAAGTCTTGGGCAGAAAACTGAAGACCAGAGGATCACAGGTTGAATTTTCCTCACTTCTTAGTGTTCACTCATTTTTCATTCATGTCTGACTCTTTGTGAGTCCATTTGGGGCTTTCTTAACAAAGATGCTGGAATGGTTTGCCATTTCCTTCATTTTATTAATGAGGAACTGAAACAAACTGGGTTAAGAGACTTGCCCAGGGTCGTTCATCTAGTACATGTCTGAGACTGTGTTTGAACTCAGGAAGATAAATCTTCCTGACTTCAGGCCCAGCACTCTATCTACTGCACTACCTAGCTGCCTGCACCTTCCTCACTGCTGCCCATTTAAGGCAAGGGTTGCTGAAAAGAAAAATTAATTTAGAAAGTAAACAGCTGGCTGAAAAAGTGGGGTCAGAGAATGGAATTGGGATTTCTATTCCATGGCTTAAAATATAATAATGATATTTCTGGCCAGAGATTAAATACACATAACAAAATATGGTCAAAATGTTTTTGCCAGATTTCTTGCAAATCCAGTAAAATCAGCCTTAAACCAAAATGAATGAGGGAAGGAGGACTGCCTGCATGTATATTCCCTGACGTAGACACCGTAGACAGTGGCTACAATGAAGGAAGAATAGAGTGAGATACCTACACATTCACAGGAGACAAAACCCAAGAAATTATCCAATAGTAAAAGGCAAAATCTCAGATGTCTACACACAAATTCCTAAAGTCTGGGCAATAAACAAAAGACACTAGAGGTTCTAACACAAAAAGAAAATATGACCTTATAGGAATCACTGAGAGTCACTGGATGAAACTCGAGGCTGGGCTATTTTATTCAAATAAAATAGTGTATGTAAAAAGGTTTTAGGGGATCATTAGAAAATAAAAAGGAAGAAATAAGAAATCTTTCATGCAAAGAAAATAAGGAACTGGAGTCAGAGGAATACAATGAAGATTATTTCGTTGTAGATCAATGATGGAAGAAACAGAAGTGCCTTTGTCATTAGAATACACTGCAGACTACCTGGACAGAAGAAATAGATCAGGTCTTTGGGGAAATAGATCCCACATCACAGAGCACAGAGGCATGATATAGTAGCACTAGAGAGAAGATTTCAGTTATCCAGTCATCTGACAGGTGCTGGATGCTAGAGAGTTTTCTCTCTTTCTCTCTCTCTCTCTCTCTCTCTCTCTCTCTCTCTCTCTCTCTCTCTCTCTCTCTCTCTCTCTCTCTCTCTCTCTCTCTCTCTATGTTTCTGTGTGTATATGTGTCTGTCTCTCTCTGCCAAATGTATCCATTTTCATAAACTTCTTCACTTGTCTTAATTGTAACTGTATCCTTCAAAAGCTGGGGGAAAGTCTATTCTGGATCTCAGAAAGGAACTGGTTGCTAGGGTAGAAATGATGGGATCCCTGAAAGCAGGCGAGCATGCCTTTCTAAAATTTGCAGGGAATAAAAGGAAATCAGTGCAGAATCTGGCAGGTACCTTGGATTTTGGCAAAGCAGATTATAAAGAGTTCAGTGGAAAACTAGTCGTGATCCCATGGCCTAAGATGATTCAGAGGAAGTCAGTCCGGGAGGAACAGGGGACGTACAAGAATGAAATTCTGATCACACAAGGGAAACAACTCCAGTGAGGAGAAAAAATGCAATAAGTCTGGAATGTACATGCACACAGAGCTCAGCAATCAGCCTGGAGTGGGTTTTTATTTGTTTTTAAAGAGGAAGTTGGAAGTAATACCATATCCAAAATGTTAACCATAAAAGCATGATGCAGTGCTGTAAAAATAGGATAAGGAAGGCAAATGCTGGAATGAGCTGAACTGCAAAATGTAGAAGCTAAAGACAGTTTTTAAAAAGGTCGATGTTTTGTTTTAGATTTACAGAGAGAAAAAAGAGATAGAACCTTTGCTTGTCATGGATGGAGTAAGGGCAATGACGAATGGAAAGAAAGTAGACATAACTCCTCATTAGCCTTTGTTGTGTGTACTAAGGAGGATGACCTTCATACTAGAAATGACAGGACAGCAATAACTAATAGAAAGCTGACACCTAAGGTGAGTCAGGAGTTAGGAGAGCACCTAACTGCCCTTGATTAATTCACATTCCCTAATGCATATGAACTACATCCTTGGAATAAAAGAACTGCCCAATGTGACTGCCAAGCAAATGCCAATAGAACTTGAAAGATCATGAAAAATAGGAGAGATGAGAATCCCCAATGCCAGGCTCTGATGGCTGAGCTTTTATCTTACCTTGCTGGGAATCAGGCTGTCATGTCACTTCTAGGCCATCTCTACCTCTCCCTAGCCTTCCTCCTCCCCTTAGAGGTATTACCCTCTCCAATTAGAACTCAGTCTCCTTGACCATAAGGGGACTACCTTTTGCTTACTTGTATTTCTGGTGTTCAGCACATTGCCTGGCACACAATAATGTTTATTTAATGCTCTCTCTATCCACCACAAAATTAGATATCTCAGTCTTTTCTTTAAAAAAAAAAAAAGGGAAGAGAACCAAATCTTCAAACTATAAACCAGGGAGCTTGACTCCAATTCTTGAGACGATTCCAGAATGCATCTCAAGAGAGAAGAATGGTTAGCAGTGAGAAAGGGAAGTGGTCATTAAAAGGGGCTAATATGGCTTCAGGTCAAGAATGGGTCATACCAGATAGAACTCCTTTCCTTTTTTTTACTAGATTACTGAAATAGATGAGGGGAATGTTATGGCTATAGCTTACCGAGATTTTTAGCAAGTTTTCGATAAAGTATCTCATACTGTTCTTGTGAAGAAGATTGAAAGATGTGGCCTAGAAGATCATGCAGTTAAATCACTCAGAATTCAGATTCAAAAAGAGGTGATTATGAATCAATATCAGTTGTATGAACCATGCTCTCCAAATGCACATAGAACACAAACCTGAAAGAGATGTCTGACATACTGGAAGACAGAGGATACAGAAGGATCTTGAGGGGCTGTAACAGTAAGGAATAAATGTGAAGTCCCTTAAGGCTTACAACACCTTTTCAGAATCATTTACTGAAAACCATCCAATCCTTCTTTGACCACTCCCTTCAAGAATTCTCCTTTCCATCTGGTCAAGGGCAAGCTCTAGAGATCTCCCATCTTGACCATCACTGTAACCCCTTTTGAGCATGAGAAAAGGGTCAATGAAAGACCCTTTATCTCTTCAAAGAGTCCTTCTGGGACTGATCAGGGAGTAGCAAATGGGACTTTATTTAGGAATTGATAGTTTAAAAAAGAAGACTGATAAGTTTTCTTGCGAAGTTCCATCCAAAGACTTCAGATTGGGATACCTTTTAAATGCTTTTGTTGTATTTCCAAAGGAGGAGGTGCTATAAGGAATTTTGTCCACTTCCACCCCCATAATAATCCATGTAGACAAATTTCAACTTGATGTCCAGAAAAACCTCTCATCCAAGAGAGTTGTCCACAAAGGGACCAGGATTCATGAGCCGAGGACGTGGTGGGCACGTGGGCCCGATGCCGACTGTTCTGTGACTTGTAACAAGGAGCCTTTTCCTCTGTGGGTTGGGCAAATGAGCTCCCATCTCCATCCAGAATTCAGCAATCGTCTACCTTGGGCCCAGAGGAAAACAATTCACAAAACGGACAAAATAAACACGCTCAGAACTTGTGTGCGTTATTAATCCAACTGTAAAATGTGAATCATCTTTATAAAACCCTTAACAAAACCTACTTTCTAGACCTGAAGCGCGGCAGTTTAATAAAAAATAAGTCACTGGAGGTATGGGACCGCCCTCTTGTGTTGGGATAATGGAACTACAAGGCAACTCTGGGGAGAAAGCCACCTCATCGACTTTGAAAAGGAAAGGAACTTAGAAGACTGTCCAGTCCAACGCTCCATGTTACAGAAACTGAGGCTCACGGCAGGGAGAACCCTGCGGCGGTCACCAAGCAAATCTTGCTTATCTCCTAATTTTGCCCAAAGTCAGCCTGATATTGACTGTGACCCTGCCCCTGGTCTTGACAGAATCATTATGAAAAGCAAAAGAAATAATCCCAAACTTTAAAATATGAATGTTTATTATTCTGAGTAGTAATCACATTATATTATTAGTAATTATATAATGTATATTGATATAATTTATATATTATGTATATTATACAAATTTTCATAACTCATATATAACATATTAATATATTACATAATTATATATTCTATATAGTTTCTATATATCACTTATAATATATAATTTATAATTATATAATGTGTATAATAAACCACAAGTACTGAGAAATCCATTTGTTTACGTTCTTGTTCAGGAGAGGTTCCACAGGACAAGCAGATGTGGATGGGCGATGAGATGCATCAAAGCTCTCCCTACATTATCTTTCGTCTCAAACCAGCTCCCCTCCTGAGCTTTCCTGTTTCCACAGAGGACACCACCATATTCCCACTCGCCCATGTTTGCAGCCTAAGTGCCACCCAGGATTCCTCACCCTTAGTCATCCTTCAGTTCCAAGTCTTCTCATTCCGTTCTGCACAGCACCCTTTCATCAGGTCCCCTTTCTCCATCCTCAGAGCCACCACCCTAATGGCAGCCCTCCTGCCCTCCAGGCTAGATCGTTGAAGCAGTTTCCCATCTGGCGCTCTGCCTCGGGTCTCTCTGCCTCCTCCCTCCAATAACCACCGGCCACCAAAATGATTGTTGTTAGATATAGATCTGACTGGATCACTTCCTAAATGATAAACTCCAAAGGCTCCCTCATCTGTTTGAAATTTAAATCCCTTCACAAGTTGCTTCCAAACTACCTTTTCAGGAATGGGACACGTAGCTCCATCTGGTCCAGTCAAACTGGCCTTCTTGCTCATCATCACAGTCGTACAAATGTACAGCTAAACTCTCTCCACACGTGGATAAGAAATTAAGGTCTGATACCATCTGTGAAGCCAAACCACATAAAGAGAATGATGCATCTACCTTGCCAACCTTCTGCTGAGTTGAAGTCAGACAATTCACTTTTTCTTGTGGTTTTCCTGCTATGATCGGTGCATCCTTCTGTGGTGTATGGGGTGTTCAGAGAGAACTAGCCCTTCTGATGTGAGGACTTCTCCACATTTGGTATCCACCTGACACCCAACTCTCTGTGGCATGCTCAGTGGCCACACCCCGGTAGAATCATCTTGACAGGATGACAATAGCCAATAGGTCTCATACCCATTGGCGAGTTGGGGGTGTCAACCTCAAGCATGTGAAGTCTTCTCCAGTAGAATAAGCAAATGTGAGCAAGAGGGTATGAAGGCAGCAGAAGCAGGTACAGTGGAGTGCTTAAAGCTTGGTCACACATGGAAGACAGCAAGGTCATCCATGGCATCCCAAGTCAGCCAATCAGACTGATTTCTGTCTTGTCATTGGATTCTGATGACTCTGGAAGAGACAATGAGGCTAACAGCTTTGCACAACTCTGCCTAGCTTAAGTCCTGTTTATACACAAGTCAATAGACATCACCTATATCATTTTGCTATTTCATCATTTTACTATATAACAATTTTTATTATTTTGCTATGTTAATATTTTACCTAGCTCAAAGTTCTATGGGGATGGGCTAGAGACAAAGCAGCAGGTGCTCCTGGTACACTAAGAGCTGTAGTCACAACCCTGCACACAGGTGGCCCAGGTCATAAGTTCATCTTCTTACTGGATTGAAGCAGCACTGGGATTTGGCAGTCCCCTGGATGTCTAAGCAGTCTTTTAAGGACTGCACTGCTCACTGCCTGGTGAGGAATGGGCTAGAAAAGATGTCCAAAAAATTGTTTGCTTCACCCAACCCTGGCTTGTTTACCATGGCAGCCGGAGATTTCCCACACACAAAAAAAAAGCATAAAAATATTTGTGAAGATGATTCCCTTCACTGTCAGTATGTAGAATGAATGTGAAATTCAGTAGACCTAAAAGATGAAGGGCTCTTGTTCCAAGAGAAGCCCACAGGTATCATGTCCAAAGAGCAGCCCCGAATGAAACCAGGCTGACACATAAAGCCAGCTTACCGAAGTCGGAACTGGACACACATTTTTCTGGAGTTGCCGCAGGGATGGGAGCATCAGGAAGCTGACACAGGTTTTGCAATCAAAATGAATCTAGTCAAGAAGCCAGTATGCCTCCCAAAAGGCACAAAAGGTCACAAAGAGTCAGAAACAACTGAACAACAACCAAAAAGTATAAATATTATGCTTAATTTACTTTACTTTAAATGCCATGTTTTGGGGATCCACATTCAAAGGTTTACATTGGAGACCCCTAGACTGAATCTACTAAGGGGTTCTTCTGGTAAGTCAGGGATCAATGTTAACTTTACACTAGAGTTCCAAAAATTGCCTTCACACAGTTAAAGGCTAGAGGAGGCATGGTTAGACAATGAATTGTCTGGAAAAGATTCGGGGGTCTCAGTGGACAGCAAGCTCAGCATTAGTGGAAGGCATGATGGAGCAGCCACAAAAGGAAGGGCCATCTTGGGAAGCATGATGGGCGTCACAGCTTCCTGGAATAAAAAGGCACTTCCCCTTTATTCTCGATAGGCAGATAGGCAGCTCTTGTCTAGAGGGAGGTGTGCAGCTCTGGGAAGCTAGAGGACAACCCTGATGGTGAATGACTTGGAGTCCACATCCTATGAGGAAGAGAAGACTTAGGCCAAGGGGAAATATGACATGTGAAGGGCAAAAGCATGTGCAAGAGGGACTAGACATTTGGTTTGGACCCAGAGGACAGAGGAATGAGTGAATTAAGCAGTTACAAAGATCCAGATTTGTGCTTGATGGCGTGAACGAACACACACACACACACACACACACACACACACACACACAATTTCCTCACAAGGAGAGCCCTCTCCAAATACAGTGTCCTACCTCTGGATAAGGTGGGTTCCCACTCTTGGAGCTCTCCAAGCAGAATCTGAATGATCAGTCATTAGGGATGCTGGGAAAGTGATCCTGGGCTTGAGTTGCACTACTTGGTCAAGCACAAAGAGACTGTGCTTCTAAAGCGAAGAGGAATCAGCACAGTGGAACTCAGATATTCAACTAAAACCTCCTAAGTATATATCCCATGGGTTGTCAAGACCTAGAATCACCAAAACTTTGGATTCTAATGCTGTACTTGTAGGGAAAAAAAATAAAGCAAGGGCTCTTGGGATTGAGTCAGTAATGGCTAGGAGAATATCGACAGGAGAACTGACAGCTCATTGCCATTGGAGGAAAAGTCTAGAAGGAAAAGGCTGGCAAGGCTCCAATGCTGATGAAAGTATTCTGAGAAGGACTGCATTGGGAGTAGGACTTTCAGGGACTGATAAAGACTTACCCCACCACCTCCAAGATTTGGTGACAAGCCAAGTGGGGAGGCAGAAGGGCATGAACAAATGAGAGAGACAGAGAGAGAAGGGGAAAGAGAGAAAGAGAGAGGAGAGAAAAAGGAGAGAGGGGAGAGAGAAGGGGAGAGAAGAGAGGAAAGAGAGAAGAAGAAGAGAGAGGAGAGTGAGGAGAGAGAGAAAAGAGAGTTGGAGAAATTCCAGAATATATATTTTTTCTAGACTGTCTTTTGAACCCAGAGGGATAAATATTTAATAAGGGAACAAGCCAGTAGCAGACTAAGGGGGTGGGGCATTTGGTGTGTTCATCCAAGAGCCCCTGAAGCATTGCTCACATCCACTATCCCACGAATCATACCCCCACACCCTTATAAAACACTCCCACACCCTTATAAAAGGTTTCTACATCATGAATCCTAGGAGGCATGCTAGACAGTGGAAGACAGCCCTAATCTATGGGAGGTAAAAATAAAAAATGTAAGTGAGCTGCTGAGCATATGCAGAAAAATATCAGACCTTCCACAGTCAAGACCATAGGTCAATGGCCCCAACTTCAGACACTTCAGCAGCAGAAAAGATAACTAGGGAATGACTACTTGCACACAACCAATAGAAGGTCCACCTTGGTATGCTACATATCAGAGGAAAGAGGCCTTAGCTGATATTGATAAGTGGCAAAGAAGCAGCTGGATGTCTAAGAAATCTTTTAGAGATTGTTGGGTTCAGGGACTAGTCAGACTGGAACAAATTCATCTCTTCAAGGAACCACATACTTTATCTCCTGTAAGTCCTGTTATAAGTGGAAATTGCAGAGAGGCAAGTTAGGGTGAGGAAACTGCAGAGGCAAGTTAGGGTGAAAGCTTATTCCCAAGGGATATCCTTTGTACATTCCAACAAGCCTCCATCAAGACACTACTCTGTGTCAGGCACTGTCCTAGGGGCTGGAGATACCAAGACAAAATAAAATGTTCCCTACCCTCAAGGGTGATGAGGTACCAGACTGAACTCATGGAGTTTATCTAGAGCATAAGAACCAAAGTACAGTGGAGAGAGTCTGGAACAGATTAGAAGAGGTCTAGGAAAACTTCTCCCTGAAGAAATTGTCTAGAAAAGGAATTTGTTTCTGGAAAGGCAGATCCTCTGTGTGGGAGCCTCATTCACAGATGCTGGTGTCCTGGTGTGACCTTGGAAAAGGAAGCTGGAGACATCAGCTTTGAGCCTCCACTGTGGGACACATTTGTCTGGGGTATTTGGATTCCACCATCTGAGTCATAAGCAATTTGGGACTCTGTGGCATTTGGAGAAGCTATTAGATAGCAAGTCAGCCTCAGATTCAAGACCTGAGTTCAATGGCACATACTGTAGATCGCTTAACCTGAGTGCCTTTGGGCAAGTCTCTAAAACTGAAGCTCTGGGGTGTAGTTTATCTACACTTATGGGGGAAGTTTCTACACTAGGACTTCCCTCCCACTGATGACATCTGGACCAAAAAATAATAAGGAGCATTTGAGGTGGGATTGATCTCAATTCAGAAAATGAAACCCGATAAAATGAGCATCAATTGAGGAATAGCGAAGCAGACTGTGGCAGATGAATGTCAGAAAAGATGTGAAGAGGAGAAGCCCAGAGAAGCCTGGGAGGACTCCTCTGAACGGATACAGTGAGTTGTAAGCAAGACAAGGCACCCACCTCCTATGCCAGTGGAAAGGGAAAGAATGGTTCGAAAAAGGAACTCTAGAATGAGAACAGCAAGCTTGACCCTGATGAAGAGACAACAAAATTGTCTCCTCTTCTCCTTTGCTGGAGTAGGGGACTCTGAGTGTGGAGAGCTGCTCACACTGCCTGCCTCCCTACATAGATTGACTGGCTTTGCTGAACTGGGTTTTGGATTTTTTTTTTTTGGTCTTTTTCTGTTTTAATCTTTGTTAGACTGACTCTCTTGACTGGGGAAGACGGACATGTTGGAAAGCTGTTATTCAGTCTATCCAACCTGACCCCTGGATTGTCAACACTGTCCATGGAGTTTTCTTGACAAAGATACTGGATTAGTTTGCCATTTCCTTCTCCAGTGACTTAAGGCAAACAGGTTAAGTGACTTGCCCAGCGTATCACAGCTAATAAGTGTCTGAGGCTGGATTTGAACTCAGGCCTTCCTGACTCCAGGCCCAGCACTGTATCCACTGAGTCACTTAGTTGCCTCAGTTGGAGAATTAATGGGAAGAAAAACCAAAATAAATCAATGAAAATCAAGATTCAGATTTAAATCAGTCAAAAAAAACATTTGCAAAGCCCTTGCTGTGTGCCAGGAAGGGCCCTAAAGCGCAGTGAAGATACAAAGAAAGGCGAAGAGATCATCCCTGCACTTGACGCTCTCAGCCTAAACCATGTGCAGACAGCTTCTTAGGGTGTACGTGGCGGGGAAGTAATCTCATTGGGGAAAGCACAAAGGCAGTGGGGGAAAGACTGAGAAGAACCTCCTGGAGAGGCTGCAATTGGAGCAGGGATTTGAAGGATCCTAGTCCCGAAAACTAAGGAGCAGAAGGGAGGAGGACCCATTCGGACCCGGGGCCAGTCACAGGACACCCAGAGACTTTGAGAAGCTGGGACATGGGTGGCGTGACCTGTGGAGACCGAGCAGAAGGAACACCCATGAAGGTCGATGGTGTGGAGGGAAGCATGAGGAGACCCGCCCAGTGGGCAGGGTCCTAAAGGGCTTTCAAAGCCAAGCAGGGGAGGTTACATTTGGCCATGAAGGGAGCAGGGAGCCACGGGAGTTCCTGGTGGAGGGAGGTACGTTCTGGGATGACTCCTTTGGCAGCTGGCAGAGGAGGCAGCGGAGAGCGAGAGGCCTGCGGAAGCCTCACCAGTTAGGAGGTTACTGCGATGGCGCAGAGGAGCCCGAACCCCGGGCGCTGGCCGTCTGAGCTGACAGAAATGACTAGAGTGGAGAAATGGGGAATGACAACAGGGCCCTCCGGGCCAGAGGGTCTCTTCGCCCACTTTCCCTACTCTGCTGGAACAGTCCAACTCTCCTTTTTCAGCCCCCCAGCCACTCAGGAGGCCCAGAGTAGAGGAAGGGGCGGCCTCCAGTATTCCCTACGGGACCCTCCCCCCAAGTATATACAAAGTGGATAGGCATGTGGTGGGGGAGGGGCATGGATCGAACTCGAACCCCGAGGAGACCAGAGAGGCGCCGAAGGGGCCGGAGCGAGAGGGGAAGACGGCGCGCATCCCTGGGCCAATCCGTGGCAAAGGGCTGACGGCAGGCGATGGATTAGTCTGTAGAGAAGCCGGCTCGCCGCAGACCAGCTTGGCTGGGACCCAGAAAGGGGGAGCAGGAGGGAGAGGGTGGAGTTCATCAGCCTGGAAAGGCAAGCAAGGGCGGGCCAGGGTGCCAAGGCAGGGCTCCGGGGCGGTCCTAGCCTTAGTGACCTCCTCTGTAGCAGGCGCGGCCAGGTGGCCCCTGAGAGCCGGCAGGGAAGTGGGGACAGCTCCAGGGTCTTTCCCTGGGTAGCCCCGGTTCCTCAGGCCCCGCCCCCTCCTTCCTCTCCCTGGTTCTCCCTCCCTCTCGGGCGGAGGCGGGGCGGCTGTGGCCGTGGCCGTGGCCGTGGGCGTGCGCGCTGGGAAGGAGGGAGGCGGCGGCTGCTGCCGGGCCGGGCCGGGGGGTGCAGCGATGGCGTCCGCGGGCCAGGGCCAGGGCTCCGAACGGGGGTCGGGGTCCGAACGAGGGTCCGGACGTGGCCGAGGGCGGCCCAGGGCCCGAGTGCGGCGCTGGCGGCGGATACTCTACTGGATCCCCGTGCTCTTCATCGGCCTCCTGCTCGGCTGGTCCTACTACGCCTACGCTGGACAGCTCTGCGTGGGTCAGTCCGCGCCCGGGGAGGGGGGGTACCCACCCCTGGCCCGGGCCGTCGTCCCTGCCCTAGTCCCAGTCCCGCGCGGGTCGGACCCATGCGGGCCCCACCCCTGGCCAGGGCTTCATCCCACCCCCTCGGTCTTGACCAAGCCTCTCTGTGCCCCGCGTGAGTCAGTCCGCGCGCGGCGCCGGGGGGAAGGGGGCTCCACCCTTTGCGTGAGCCTCGCAACCTCTCCCCAAACCCTTGTTGGCCAGTCCGCGCGGGGATCCCCCATCCCCTTCCTCACCCCCTCCCCAGCTCCAGCCCCTTTGCCCCGAGTGTGTCCCGGAGCGCTTGGACCCCCAGCCCGCACCAAATCGCCGCGCGCCCGCGTGTCCCAGGAGGTGTGATCTAAGCCCCCCCTATCCCCCGCTCCCGATCTTCCCCAGACCCCTTCCTCAACTAGCCCCTGACCGCTCAGAGCGCCTATCCGAGGCTAGTACCCCCACCAGCCCTCATTCCCCCAGCCCCTTCTGTCCCCGCCCTCCCTGACCCCTCCCCTTTTATGGGTCTATGAGAAGTTGGCCCGGGGTGGACCTTCCTGCGTCACAGACTAGGAGGCCCCCAGGCATCTTTCCCCCTTCCTTGTCCCCGGCTCGCTGCTCCTCCCCCGACCGCACCCTCCTCTCTGCGACCGGGACTGATAGGGGGTGCGGAGATAAGTCAAGCTTAGGAGCAGGAGTGGGGGCCTACCGTGGGCGTGAGTCACAGAAACTAGGAGTTAGGGGCGGGATGCGTTCTGTGGATAGCAGAGCTGTTCACTCACAGTGATAGGGCACAGGTCGCACAGACCTCCACGGGCTAGCCCTTGGGGTACTCAGCTGAGAAGGCAGTGTTGGATACTTGGAGCAAGGCTGTGAGCCAACGTGCAAAACTGGTTTTGTGCAAGCTGGGGGAAGGGGGAGCGGGTAACGGAAGTCCTCCGTGGGAGAAGAGAGTGTGTTCTGAGGACCCCAGGTCAGAATGGCCTGCAGAAGTAGGGCTCCGAGAGAGCTGGTGGGACGAGTGGGCCCGGAACCACAGAGCCTGTTTAATAGCAGCACTAAGGATAGCTGCCCAGACGCTGCAGAATCGGGAGGGGGTAGGACGCATTCCTCCGAGGCTGCCAATGGGATAACCCCAGGCTCCGTGCTGGGGCGAACCTGGGTCTGTCCAGGGGATTGGGGCCGGACAAACCTGAACGTCCGGTTGCCCCTCCTGCTCCCACCACAGCCATAGGCAAAGAAAGCTTCCGCCTAGAGTACCTGCTTCGGGTTCTAACGCTTCCTGGGCACTTGGTACCTTGTTGCGGCCAGGGCAGCCTTCAGACTCGGCCAGGGCTGGCCCTGTGGCCTCTCCATAGCCAGATTTTTCCACGGTCAGGAAGGAGGCTGTGATTAGAAAACCGTCTGTTCGCTTTTCTCCTGTATTATGGTATTAGGCTAAGCAGCTTACCGTGGGTCAGTCAAGCATCTCCCCGGCATCTAGACAGCCCTTTCTGTTAGTGTGGGCAGCCGACAGGGAGGGAGGGTTCTCTTCTGGCGCCACCGTCGCTGGTCCCCGGTCCGGCTACGCATTAGGGGAGGACACCGGCTTGTGCTTGGGCCTCTGTCGGCTTCTCTTAGATCTGTGTACGTTGGGAGCATCGGTTGAGAGGCCCTGGGAGAGTCTTTTTCCCGGTGTTCTAGGTGGTCGTGTGGAGGAGAGGCAGGGCCCCTTGACTAAGAGGCAAAACCAAGAGCACAAGTTTCCAAAACCATTTCCCCGGCCCTGAAAGAAAGTTGCGGTGGAGTAAGAGGATGTCAGATCTGAGCTTCAGAAAATCACTTTGACAGCGAAGTAAAGAACTGAGGGCAGGCAGGAAGGAGAAACTGGAGACTGGGAGACCCAGCTAGGAGGCTAATGCTGCTGTGGCATTTCCCAGATTTTCCATTAAGAACCAGTTTAGTGAAATGGAAAAGCTCATTGAACCTAGGAGTTAGAAGAACTGGGAATCAGGCCTGGCTATCCCATTTCTGGCTCTGGGACCTTGGGTTCATCGCGTTGCCACTGTGGACCTGTTTCCTCACCAGAAAAATAAGGACCCTAATCTAAATCAGGGGTTTTTAACTTGAGATCCATGTTCCTTGGGGGTCAACGGCCAGATTTCTGGAAACCTGTGCACTTGGATGAAGAAAAAAATGACATCCTTATTTCATTATAATTGGTTTCCTTTGTAATGCTCTGTATTTGCTTTACGCATTTAAAAAGCTGTTTCTGAGGTTTATCAGCATGCACAGGGTACTGAGAACCCAACAATGGGGAAAACCTCCTGATGCAGGTGATTTCTAAGGTATTGTCCAGCCCTAGTATCCTATAATCTTGTGTGTAAATGGGTACGCAATCATCTGAAAACCTTAGAAAACATACACCGATGTGGACGGTCCCTTCATGGGCTCCAAATGGACAGCCCTAGAACCTTCAACTTGGAAGAGACTGTGGTGGTCTCTCCCCTTACATCTTTACTTGTAGCTTTCCAGATGTGGTTCCTTGTCACTGGACTTCTCCAAGAAGGGGCAGCACATTCCCTTGCCCATTTTCTTCTCAGATGGCCCCCATCTAGGCAGTCAGTCCTCAAACTAAGAATTGCTTCTCTGTTCCTTCCTCCCACTGGCTGTTGTTGTCCCCTCTGGGACCCCTTAGAAAAAGTGTACTCATTGTGCATGGAACTGACCCAACTGGTAATCTCTCTGCTCCTACTTCTGTGAGTCTATCTACCCCTGACCTTCCCTACCACAACAAATTGTTCAACTGGTTGCTGTGTGATGGTTTTGGGTTCACCCTACCCCCCATCCTGAAATCTGTAGGCTGTGTGATTCAGTGTGGTACTGAGATAAATAATGGGAACTTGGGGAGGGATGAAGACAGGGGTTTGATGATACAAGGCATAAAGAACAGACTTGTGCCTAGCCTTTGGACATTGCTCAGGATAGGGTCTGCTTTTTTTTTTTTCTTTTTTTTCTTTTTTAGAGCTAGCCTAAGGTCCTGGCCTTTTCAGGGTTACTCTTTTAAAAAGATTCCTTTTTTAAAAATGTAAGTAACAATGTTTTATCAATCTATTCCTATCACATACAACCCTAAAATTAAACAAACTATTTAATCCCTCAACATGTATCTGTATATTCTGGCAAAAGAAATCTTCTCATTGGCCTGTCTGAAATGTGTGTTGCCTTCTGCATTTTGAGGAGAAAGGAGATGAGTGGCATGTTTCGCTTAGATTCTTTGGCCTTGCAATTTATGGTGGCATTGATCAGAGCTCTCAAGTCTTTCAAAGTGGTTTTTCTCTACAATGTTGATGTCACTGGATACGTTGTTCTTCTGGTTCTGCTTGTTTCACTTTGAATCAGTTCAGAGAAGTCTTTCCAGTTTTCTCTAAAATTATCCATCTCACCACTTCTTATAGCATAAAAAAAAAACTTCCATTTCATTTAAAAACCACCATTCGTTTAGCATTCTCCAATAAGAGAGCAACAGCTTTTTTTCCAATTCTTGGCTACCATAGAATGAGGATTTGGTTTGTTTGCTTTTTTTTAACCTACACATCTTCTTCCTCTATCTTTGATCTCTTTACTGAATTGGTCCTATAGTGCCATAACTGAGTCAGAGAGTTTGCATGGTTTATTAATTTTCTGGTCTGGACATAATTCCAAATGACTTTCAGGTAGGGTTACTCTTAACAGGCATACCTTTGTTAACAGGCATACCTTTGTTTGTGCTCAAGTTAGGTTGATGGGGAAATGATGTGAGTTGTCCTATTTTTTTAATACGCATGCTATATTGTGAGCTTTTCATTGTATGACACTGGATGTGAGCTTTTTCATTGAGCCAGACAGTTTCAGGGATTTGTGTGAACATGGGACCAGAGGACCATGCCTCCCAATGTACCAAATCCCTGTGCTGAATATGGGATATGGAGATGAAAAGATACAATCCCTATTTTCAGGGGGTTAACAGTCTAATGGGTGGAAGTACAGATCATGAGTGCTTAACCTGAGGTGATAGATTTCAGGGGATCTATGAACTTGAGTGGAAAATTGCCTTTCTTTTCACTAACCTCTACCTGAAATTTCTAACTTCCTTCCATTATGAATATGTAATAAAATGTGCTTCTGAGAAGGGGTCCTCAGGATTCACCAGACTGGTGCCAAAGGGGCTCATTATCCATAAAGGATTAAGAATGCCTGGTCTTGACAGCACTTTAAACAGTAAATGGAGGAAATGGTTACTTGTTCCAAGATGGGAGAGGTCCTGGAGTGGAAGAGGAAAGACTGACTCTGCTTGGGTGAGAAGAGAAAACTAGGAGTAGTGGATAGAGATGGCAGAAGGTGTTTCTGTAATATCAGATAAACTTCCAAGTACTTAGAGTTATGCCAAAGTCAGACGGATGGCTTCGAGATGTGGGTTTCCCATCACTGGGAGTTGTCACAGCCACCAAAGGGTTATTCCTAAAACACAAGTTGGATGGTTTACTCCCCTGCTCTACAAACTCCAGTGGCTTCTGTTGTCTCTAAAATCAAGTACAAGTGATTTCTCCCTCATTGGATCGTGAGCTCCTTGTGGGCAGAGGCTGTGTTTTTTGCCTCTCTTTGACATCTCTAGTGCTTAATACGTCAATGCTTGTTGACCTGCATGAGTCAATCTCAGGGGAGAATTGGGCTTGGAAGGAGTGCTGACTCAGGAGACAAGAGGGTCCTCAGTCTGACGTTACCTCTGGGACCTTAGAAGGCCCTCAACTTCTCTGGGCCTCAGTTTTTGCCTTTATAAAATGAAGGGGTTGGACCGTTGGCCTCAGATATCTGTTCCAACCAGTTCCAACCAGTGCCTATACTGTGTGCCTACTATGTGCCAGTAACTGTGCTGAGCACTGGGAACAGGAAGAAAGGCAGAAACAGCCCCTTCCACCGGAGAGATCACAGGTCAGTGGGCAGATGGCAGGCAAACCTGTATATACACACTGATCTGTACAGGGTTGTTATTTGTCCTTTGTTTTCAAGGAGAACCATGACATCAGGAAGGTGATGTCATGACTTGCAAGTGAATTGGACTGAAGTAAGGCAGGGCAGGGTGAGTGGGAGTGGAGGAAGGGATGTTAGCTGAGTCTGGCAGGAAACCAGGAGGCAGAGGGAGGAGGGAGGCCTGGAGAACGGTCAGAGAAGAAACTTCGAGCTGGGGGATGGCATGTCTTGTGTGGGTACCAGCACGGCAGCCTATGGGCACTCTATGGAGATGGAGAGGAGGCTAGCTACACCACCCTCAAGGTGCCCAGCAGGACTCTACCTGCAAAATGCCCTGCCCAGGGGGTGCTCTGTGTCACCAAAAACTGTGCCTAGGCACCGCAGCAGGGCTTCACTGGTATCCTAGGAAACTGCCAAGGCATTTCTCCTTTCAGTTTCTATCTTTAACAGCCTAGATGGTCTGCTTTCATGGGCACTTCTCCAAGCAGGCGTGGTTGCTTTATTGTACCATTTTTGGGGGTTAATTGTCTGACTATGATGAAGTGGCTCACTTTGGAACATGTGAGCATGTAGGACAAATTGAGGAATCGAGGCTTGAGTAAATTCCACCAGCAGCCATTTGTCTGTGAGGTATCCCGAAAGTCTGAGTGCAGGCTACATCTGGGAGCTTGAAATTGTCCCCCGGGGTAGCTTGAACTTGGCCTATGAGAGATCTAGAGCTTCCAAGAGGTAGTGAAGAAGGAGCATACTTCAGCCATTGAGTACACCCTGTAGCAAAGGCAAGTGAAGGGGCAGAGGGACAGTAAGCAGTCCATCCAAGCCCTGGTGCAGGATCAGTCTAGAAGCAGAAGTTGGAGAGGAATTGTGACGGGCTTCAGATGCTAGAGACAAGAGCCTATGTTTTATCCTCAAGGCCATGGGAGCCCCTGGAGTTTATTGAGTGACATGATCAGAGTAGGACTTTGGGAAGACCACCTTGGCAGCTATGGGAGGGATGGGCTTGTGAGGAGAGAGCCTGGAGGCCTGGAGACCTTGGCTGGAGTGGGGACTGTGGAAGCAAAGAGAAGAGGCTGGACATGAGGAACCGAAGGAAGGTGGGGCAAGGGTGTTCTATGTGCATAGACAGTAGTCAGGAGGGGAGGAGACTCACAGAGGCTGAACTCAGATGTCACTGGAAGAACAGTGATGCCCAGGGAGACATGGAGAAGCTAGGAAGGGTGATGGGGAGGGCCAAAAATAAGGGAGGATCCCAAGGGATTTCATAAACAGCCTCTCACTGGCCGGCTCTTCCCTAGTATGCTGAAGGATGAATTATTGATCATTCAGGGCTGCAGGGTGCGATTTGCCCATTCTGTCTCTCATCGGTCTCTGAGCCAGTTATCATGAATTACTAAGCGATGGGCATTCCTATTTATTCCTACTGGATGGTGGGCAGCTAAGAAAGAATGGGTGAACATTAAACCGGCCAGGAGCAAGATGAGTTCAGTGGACCTCCAGTCTACGGCCTGACCAATTGCTTGTGTCCTGGGTGCGCACAGTAAGAACTTAAGAAGTGTGTGTCAGTGATGACGGCAGCAAACATTTACAGAGTGCTTTGCAAAGCACTTTTCGCACATCATATCTCATTGGGGAGAGGTGCAATGATGATCCACAATTTATAGATGAGAAACTGATCCTGAGAGAGGCAAAGGACTTATCCATGTTTGCGTGGCTAGTGAGTATGAATAAGGATTCGACCCCAGTCCCTCTGCCCTTTCTTTTCTTACCCAGAGGAGCCTGTAATTATTTTAACACTTTGCCCACTGAGGCCATTGTCCTCAGATTTTCTTCGAGTCCTTTGTGCTAATAGCCTTCAACTGTTTCCTTCTCTGAAATCACAGAGCAGGTCACAGAGCTCAAGGCGACCAGGGAGGTGATCTAGGGGAATGCCATCTGAATCACATCTCAGCGGAAGAAATCCAGCCGCGGCGTACTGGGAAGTTGGCAGAGCTCTGGGGGCAGGCAATGAATGAGCTCTCTGTTGCTGCGTCTGAAGCTGTTGTCATGCCTTCCTCCAGAAACGCCTTCCTTTTTTCTCCTCTCTCCGAGACTAAAGATATTTAGCTCATTAGAAACAATAACAAGGTTATTGAGGGAGCCTAGGGACGGGCATCTGCAGCCAGAGTGTGAAGGCTTCACCTTCTGAAAGGCTCCTTCAAAGCAGGATAAGTCATGTTGGTGCTAACTGTAGAGCGCTGGGCTCTTCACATATGTCCTTCAGGAATGATTACCACATTTCTCTAGTCAACCACAACTGGACAGCCCAAATTCATGCCCTCACAGGATTCAGATTTTCATTAGAGACAGAACAGAGGCTCAGCGAAGAAGACCAAGGACATCTTAGATCACTCAGCCTGCAGCAGTGTGCTGGTCACTGCACTCATGGCCCAAGGACTGACTTAAATTCAGTGGCTTCCAGTCATGAGAAGACATCACCCCATTTTGGCATCCTTGAGGTGTGGGGGCGGCCCCGGGCTCCCGAAGGCACTGCCAATTCTGCCATGACTTATGTGACCCTGAGAAAGTCACTTTAACTCTCTGTGCCTCAGTTTTCTCATTTGTCAAATAAGGAGGTTGGACCCAGGGGCCATTTCATGTTCAATGGAATGTCCATTTCAACTCTGAATTTATAATCTTATAATCTCCTTCTGCAAAGGTGGAGGAAAGGGGCCACCATCCATTCATAAACATTGACTGTTGGTACTCTACCTTGGTCAAATGCTCAGCAAAGTGGCACACACTGGAGGCTGTGAACCCTACTGCCGTGAAGTCAGAAGACTTCGTGAAGGAGTCACTCAGTGAAGGAACAGCTCAGCAGGACTCCTCAGCGAGGCAAATCAAAGGACAGAGCTGATTTTAGTGGGTGACGGTGGCCAACCAGGAACATCCCCTTCATTCCTCCCTGACTCTGAGTCTGGCCCTCTCGATTCCTCTCTCCACTATCCCCAACTCCCCTGCTTTTCAGTCTTCAATTCTGATAGAATATAAGCTCCTTTAGGGCAGGGACTGTCTTTCTTTAGTACTTACCAAAATACTCAGCCCTTAGTGAGTGCCTAATAAAGCTTGTTGACTTGCTGGCTTGACATCATGACTTGGGACTCTTGGCTGGGTGGCCTTCTCATGCTCCAAGATAAACTTGAAGATCAATGCCACTTTATGCCATGGTCTGATACCAAAATGAGGAAGTAGAAAAATTCTAGAGACTTTGATAAGACTCTCCAAAGCAGTTGAGCATATAAATATTTAGTCCTGTCGTTCTGTCATTTTGACTCTTTGTGACTCCATTTGGGGTTTTCTTGACAAAGATACTGAAGGGGTTTACCATGTCCTTCCCTAATTTTAGAGATGAGGCAACTGTGGCAAGCAGGGTGAAGTGACTTGCCCAGGGTCCCAAAGCTAGTAAGAATCTGAGGTCAAATTTGAACTCAGGCTTTCTTGACTCTAGACATGGTGCTCTATTCACTGTGCTACCTAGCTGCCCTAATACTTGGTGACTTCAGGGCAAATATGGGGCTAGGGGAAGATAAATTTTAAAAATACATTGGAAAATATAATTTAGGATTAAGAGATTAGATCTCAAAGGATTTTCTCCTGTTAAGAAGTCGCATACCTAGACATCATGAATACTCCCTTTAAGAAAAGCTAGACCTTGCTGGACACAGAGAACGTTGAAGTATGTACCACATATAATAAAAATTTATTATATTTAACCATTTTAAATATGCATGCTATTTTCTAATTAACTATCTGTATAGTCAGACCATCAACTCTTTAGGGCAAGGTCAAAATAGAAGAAGAAAGAATAAATGTTAAGAAGACATTATGTCCACTTAGAACCATTCCAGTTCTACCTATTCAAAGAATTTCTGGTTGCCTCCAAATGGGAAATGGATAATAAGAAGGATATTGACATAGTCGTCGTATCCTATAAACACTGAACTTACATAAAGCAGTCACCACAACCAGGAAGTTGAAAGTGCAGAAAGCACTTCTTGCTGTGCAAAGAGACCTTTCAGCTGAGGGCAGCGCTAGTCCAGAGAATACAGAGGGAAGATCCTACATAACCTGCATTACCTCACCAAGCAGTGAAGATCAGCAGAAGGGAACACCAGCCTGAAGGGAACTTGGCATGAGAACCATCGAAGCCAAATCACTCTAAGGGCATTTACAGACGGAACTGGAGGAAAGTAAGAGTGCTGTGAATAAATCTTCCAGCATTCATGCTGGAAGCAACACAATTTTGAAAGCTTTGTTTAAAGGATGGATTTTCAGAATCTCTGAGAGCAGGCAAGATAAGAGGTGACTGAGAAGACTCATGGCCAGTTTTATTCCCCCCAAAAGAACTGATGAAAATATGGTCCAGGTACAGGCAGCGCTGTCTGTTTTCTATAGAAAACCTCTCTTCACAGTCCCAGTTGACTGAGAGGAGAGAAGCGCCATGAAGCTCCGAGACATCTACAAGACATCTCCCTATAAACATTAGAGTGGCGTTGAATGCAAAATGATGGGGCGTACCAGCGGAATTCGAAAATGGAGTCCGGCTTTTCTGAGCTAAGTGGTGCTGAAAGTAGCTTTTATCCTGCCAACATAATTTCCATTTTGTTACTACAGCAATTCATCTTGCTGCGGCTCGAAGGAGGTGCTGGTAATGAAAAAAGCAGTGCTATCGTGGGTAAGGAACTGGGGGCTCAGAGAGACTTGGATTTAAATCGTGCTTCAAATACCAGCTAGCGACCTGATCCTGAGCAAATTTTCTCAGAGGGGGAATTCAGAGGTTATACTCGAATGATTTGGGGGTTTTTTGGAAGCAATTGAGGTTAAGTGATTTGCCCAGGGTCCCACAGTTAGTAAGTGTCTGAAGCCAGAACTCAGGTCCTGCTGACTCCAGGGCTGCTGCTCTATCCACTGGACCACCTAGCTGGCCCTCGAATGACTTCTAAGGTTTTGTCTAATTCCAAATCTACTGTAGCATTAAGTAAGGAGAGAGAGGAAAAAGCAATTTTCCCCTGGAATTCGGATTTCAAATTTGTAACCTACAAAAGTGGGCATAATGTACTTCCTCAGGTATCTCAGTGGCCCAGTTGAGAGAGTGCTGAGTCTGGATCAGGGAAACCTGAGTTCCAGTGTGACCTCAGACACATATGACAATGGGCCTCGGTATGCCTGTTTCTTTATCTGTAAAAGTGAGATCATAATTCCACCTCCTTTTATTGGGAGAGTCCAATGAGGTAATTTTTGTAAAGTGCTTATCACAGTGCCTAGCTCACAGTAGGTCCTTGTTCCCTTCAGGGGACAGGGAGTGCCCAGGCTCCTTGCCCCCAAGAAGCTGTTGTATCTCCATCTCTGGAAAGAGCAAAAGGCAGGCAGAAGGGACTGCATATTTCTCCTCCTCCTTCTGGCCCCTGATCTTTTGTCTTGCCTGTGGGCCATTCATATTTAGGAGGCATTGAGGAGAGCCATAATCGATAATTTATTTTTGGTCTGTTTGTTCCCCCTTGTCAGCTTGGGCTTTATAAAGGGTTTGATGGATTTTTTAAGTGTGATTTTGCCTTGGGAGGAGCAGCTTTTCCTCTATGCCAGCACTTTACATTCTTGTCACGGGAGTCAGAGAGAATGGGGCTGAGCCTTGAACCACCTCTCAGCCCAAGCAGTATGATGACGGGGGAGAATCTGCCCTCCAAATTCTTATTGCCAGGTGCCTTATTTGTTTAAACTAGGTCCTGCTTGGCAGGGTGAGATGCACAAAGGGCTGGCAAAGCCATCCTATCTGATGCTTCCCCATTCCAGAGGAGGAAGCCATACACCTGCCAGGAACCAGCACATGGACTGGCTGCCAGAACACCTTGTGGGGTCTTAGAGATCTTCATGAGACCCCTGGCATCCAGAAAGAGCCTCTTCCCTGGGCAGAACATGCCAGGGTCCTGTCAGACCTGGCACATCACAGGGCTGGAGTATAGAAAGGACAATGATGAGGTGGGCATTGAGGGACCTGGAAAGTGTGATTTAGCCCAGCTGCCAGGAGACCCTGGCTGTGACATGTCAGAATTCAGAGGACCTTGAATCTAGTGCTGGATTGGTCTTCCAGAGGTCACCTAATCCCACCCCCTCTGACAGCAGAGAGCTTGAATGACTTGGCTCTGACAAGTATCAGGGCCAAGACTTGAACCCACATTTTCTGACTTAAAAACCCCTTCCCTTCAGGCACTGGCAGGTTCATCTTATAGCTCTAGGGGCTGAGGAGAAGGGCGGTTAGGTCACTTACCCACATTCTCTCTGCGGGACCAGCCCCCTGGGCCACATGTGCTCCTGATGGCACAGGTGCCCCCAAGTGGCCCAAGGCTTGGGTTTGGGTGCGAGGATTTGGGCTGATGGTTCCCTGGGAGCTCTTCCACCATCTGACTTGTCTTCTAAGAAGACTGGCGACTCCTTCTTTTCTTCCTGCTCATGTTCTCATCTTTCATCATGGAGCCTACAGACTGTTCATTGTGGCAAGAACGGGAGAAGATCTGCTTCTGTGTCTCCACTCATTGAACCTAATGAACAGAAACACGTCAGTCACTACAGAATCAGGATCTGCAGAGGAAAGCCAGAATGAGTGAATGCCCAGATGTTTGATGTATCCAAAGGATCCTCCATACAGGACAGAAAGGCCTCCTTCCTCTGCTGAAAAGAAAGCCCTCCCTGTCCAGGATTGGGGTCCTTGGAGGGAACTGAGTGAACACCAGTCTAGGCTGGAGCTCTTGGGCGGGGGGGGCGCTTTCCCAAGAGATCTCCTGACTCTCCACCAACTGTAGGAGATATCTGCTCAGCTGCAGCCTCAGCCGCTTTTTTCCTAGTGGCTGCCTGCCTAGGTCCAGCTCCAGCCGTGCCAAGTAAGGGAGCACAGCAACTATATAACCTCTGAGTACATGTAGAAACCCCCTCTACCCATTCTGTGATTCTGCCGCTGGGAGGCTGCCTGCTTCACTCCAACTGGGATGCCGCTTCCTTTCTCATCTGGCTCCACTTGCAAGGAGAATGCCAGTGTAAGGAGACGTCATTGCCTCCAGGATCCTGCCCTTTATTGGGCAGAGGGCAAGACTAGTAGTTCATGTGCACAAAGGCCCTGAGCACTTGTCCCCTTGTGTCACACATAGGGTCAGGGACCATTGGGAAGTTCTCTGTGGCTCTGGACACTGCCAGAGACATCTGGTCTCTTATTGGTCATCCTGGGATGCTGAGATTTGCAGCCAATGACCCTTGATTTCCTGGCCAAGTGGACAGATGAGGCAGCCAAAGGCACCTACAGTTTAGAAACAAACTCACTTTTGAAGCTTTTAAAAATAAATCATTTTATTTTAATTAATAATAATGGAGTGAGTATTTATATAATGACTCTGAGGTTCGTAAAGCATTTTACCAACATTACCTCACTTTATAGTTACAACAGCCCTGTGAAGTGGATGCTATTTTATCTGCATTTTTCCAGATGGGAAACTGAGGCAGAGAGAATGAATGTGACTTGCGTAGGGTCACACAGCCAATAAATGCCCGAGGCAGATCTGAACCTAAATCTTTCTGGCTCCAGGTCCAGAACTCTATCTACTAGGCTGCCTCACTGCCTCTAATTCTGTTTTTATGGTACTTTTAAAAATTGATTCAATGACTGTCTCTGCATCCCTCTGCTGTCTCCTTTGTAGTAGCCATTCCTCGTAACAAAGAGAGGAAAAGTTCAGCAAAACCAGTCATCCCATCCTACTGATAAATTCGAGGCGTTCCACACCCGTAGTCCCCCCACCCCCTGCCTGGAGGGAAGGCAGTGTTTTTTCTCATTTGGGGCTCTTTGTATTTGCAGCCCCTCCCCCTACCACAGCGCCTGCATAGGAGGTACTTAGTAAATACATGTTGACTTATTTTTATGTGGTTCCATATACAGCATCCTGTGTTTTCCTGTCCTCCTCTTAATTCTTCTTGAAACAATCCATGTCCCAGAGCTGCTTAGCTATCCACCAAAGGATTCACTTTCTAAGTCTTGGCTACCACAAAAAGCCGGTGCTAGGAATATTTTAGGTTGTAGGGGTCTTTTCTTGGTATCCTTGGCCTGGAACCAGGAAGACCTGAGTTCAAATCTGGCCTCAGATACGAACTACCTGTCTGACCCTGGGCAAATCACTTCACTTCTAATAGCCTCAGTTTCCTCATCTGTAAAATGGGGATAATAAGAGCATCTTCATCTCAGGTTTTTTGTGAGGATCCATTGAGATAACATTGGCTAAAGTGCTTTAGGTTTTATGGAAAAGCTTATTCCCTCTCCCCTTGGGTTATATGCTTAGCGGCAACATCTCAGGGACAAATGGACATTTTAATCTTTTTATATAACTCCAAACTGCTTTCCAGAAAGGTTCAATTAATTTGCAGCTCCCCCAAGAGTGTATGAATGAGTGTTCGTGTCTTTCTGTGGCCCCTCCAGCAACACCTTTGTTCATCTCTCGCCCCCTTTGCTGGACATAAAGCCACACCTCAGAACAATTTGGATTTGCGTTTCAGTTCCTGCTAGTGATTGGGAGTAATCATTGAAGTGATTATTGGTAGTTTGTAATTCTTACTTTGAGAACTCTTTGTTAATTTCCATCAGTTACTCATTCTCTGGGGAAATGGCTCATTATCTTATGTATTAGATCTCAGACCACTATCAAAGAAATTAGACGCAAAGATTTTTTTTTCTCTCAAATCAGGGGATTCCTTTCTCACTGTAATGGCATTGATTTTGTTGATGCAAAAGTTTTTCAGTTTCATGTCAGTGAAATTTTCTCTTTTGTGTTTCTGTGATAGCCTCTGGCTAATTTTAATTCTCTGGTGTCCATAAATGTGAAAGGTGCCCCATAATGTCATTGGCAGAATCTTATGGAGAAGACCTTCTACCACCTGGAGATGGGAGGGAGGAGGGGGCAAGATTTAGGACAGGCATCTCAGTGACCTTTGGGTAGAAGAGATCCTGTTTGTGAAGCATCAGCACAGTGCCTGGCACAGTGTAGCCACAATGTAAATGCTAGTTATTAGTTATTATGCTTAAGAAGGATTAGTCTCGTTCCTCTTGGCAGAACCAGGGGCAAGAGAAGAAAGGGAAACTGCCAGAGGACAGATTTGGGCTTGATATGAGGCAACACTTCCCAACCATTAGGATTACCCAAAGGTTGAATAAACTACCTCAGGGGGCAGTGAATTCTCCATCACTGGGGAAGTTTAAGCAAAGGCTGGATGTTAGAGCTATTGTAGAAGGAATTCTGGGATGTCTCTGGACTGAATTAGATGATTTCCAAGGGTCTCTCACTGAATTAACTGATAACAGTATTGAGTGGCACAAAGTCAAGGCTGGATCTCTGTGGCCTCCTCTCCTCCAGACATTGATCTGCCTTTTACTGGTCATTTTCGCACTCTGGCATTGCTTAATGCAGAGATGGATGGCCTCTTCTGGCCGTGTTTTAAGCCAGATAATTTCTTCTGGCTGAGATGGTTTGTTACTCTCCTGTCCTCTGCCCAGAATCTTTTCTGGTTCTTAAAAATGAAATAAAAGTATATTACATAAATACTGCATATTGCTCACAGCCAATATTTTCTGTTTTTCTTTTCTACAGTGTCAATGGAAAATATTGGAGAACAAGGTAAATGTTTTCTTAAGTGACTTTGCATGTAGGTCGTACTTCCAAATTTCCCCATCGGTGCTAAATCACAAACAAAACTGCTTAGGCATGAAATCAGGACAGCCCTCTGGTCTCCCCAGCCAGCACGAGGGGCTATGCTCCACTGCTAAAGTCCAGGATAATGCATCGTCCTCCAATTGCCACAGTGTGCTGGCTGTGTTGAAGAAGGGCCCTGGGCTTCAAGCTGTGGGCAGCTGTCAGACTGGCCTCTCAGTAGAGATATTATTAGCCCAGGAGTGTACTGCCCCTTAGCAGGGAGAGGCAGCCTGGCATGGAGAGAGGGTGGAGAGTCAGCCTCAGGAAGGTCAGAAAAATCTGGGCTCAAGTCTTGCCTTTAATACCTACTGGCTGCCTGACTCTGGGCAAATCCCTTGAAGAGAGTTTCAAAGAAGCTGCCCGATCTGCACGGGAGAGGGAGTGTCCCCACAGCAAGGAAGTAACAACGCCAGCCTCTGAATCACCCTGCGCTAGACCTCACTATGGATATTGCTGGCTGAGGGCTTCCCTCCCCCTGCTGTGGCTCATTGGGCAAATGTTGTCCCTTTGCCACATTTTAGCATTAATTGTCCCTTACCTGAACTTGAAAAACCACTCTGTAGCCTACATTTTTAACAAAATCATTTCACATGACTTGATTTGATTGGTTTGGTCAAGATAGGTACCATATTGGAATGACTATGAATTCAGCGATGTCCCAGACATAGGATTTCCTTAGTCTTTTCCTCGCCCATGTCCCCAAAACCAGCATCAGAAAAAGGTATGCCTCATGCCCGGTCTGTAGTAGAAGCTCTGTCTTTGAAAGGACAAACCTAGAGAAGGACTGAGGGTCACTAGAGAGTGAGTGCCCACGTGGGAACTAGTTCCAGTGCTGCTTATCAGGCCCAGTGCTCCAGAGCCCGGTCTCCTCCGCATGTGTTTGTTGTGTGACTTTGTGTAATGCCCTCTATTTGTGTCCCCAGGGTTTAACACAGTGCCGGGCACAGGATAGGTACACAATCAAATCTGATTGAGTGAAACTTGGCTCTCTGGGTCCTTTTCAAAAGCCCTATCACTTTTTCAACCACACGGATACAGGATATAGAAATAATTTCCACAACGAAAATATTGGGCTTGTGTTGTTTCCTTAGACAGTGCCCAGCAGACCATTTGTTTTGGGGAGGTGAACATATGTGCAAATGGGGACATTTCAAACTCTGAGCGTACTTTGGAACAGGCTTAATTGGCATAACCAGGACACATTGTGCCTTGGGGCCTGACATGCAGCCATCGGTTCAGCACATCAGGCGACTCTTAGGCTCCTATATTGACAAAGGTTGAGTTATTTACAGATTTTTAAATAGACACACAACAGGATGGCTGTGATGCACCCTTTGATTCATGTCTCACAACAATAATTGTGATTCTCTCCTTTCAGTTGTATGTCTCATAGTATATCACTTGCTCTTTGCGATGTTTGTCTGGTCTTACTGGAAAACCATCTTCACGATGCCGATGAATCCTTCAAAAGAAGTAAGTTCAAGTTGGAATAACTTTGCCTCCATGTGCAGCTAAGGGGGCCAAGCACTAAGATAGACTGAGCACTGAGCCTGGAGTGAGGGAAATCTGAGTTCAAATTCTGCCCTAGGCACTGACTAGCTGAGTGACTTAACCTGTTTGTCTTTCTTTATCTGCAAAAGTGAGAATGACAACAGCACACTCCTCCCAGGTGTTATGTGCACTAAATGAGATATTTGTTCCTCACTTAGCACAGTATCTGATACCTAATGAGTGCTTAATAAACCCTAACGACTGCTGAATAAACTGAGGGTTCCTTCCTCTAACAGACCACGATGCCTTGGGGTGTGTAAAAGCAAGCACCCTGGCATACACTGCTATCACAGATTATTAGATCTGCATTCATAAAAGGAAATGCAACTTTTGAGGGGTCAACAATCACTTTTAATCAAGGACATGTATCATTCACTTAGTTCAGGGAAAAAGTTGTCACCCTGAAATTCAGAAAAAATACAGAGAAATCAAAATCAACAGACAGGGCTTCCAACTGTCTGACCACAAGCAACACATACATCACAGATCAACAGAGAGATTCAACGGTCAGACCATTCCATACATGCGTATGGAAAAAAGCTGGGGGTGGGAGGGCGGTTTCATTAGCAGCTTCCTAGAGTCTCATCTGGCTAAACACTTCCAATGAGTAAGCCCCAAAGTAAAACCTCACCTCAGCATGTACACACACACACACACACACACACACACACACACACACGTGTGTGTATATACATATATATGTGTGTGTATATATATGTGTGCGTGTATATATATGTATATATATATATATATATATATATGAAAATTAACAAAAGGTGTGGGCCTTCCCTAATCAAGTTTCCCTTAATAGGCAGGCCCATTTATGAGTGAGGGAAATCTTTAATGTCATTAGCATTACAGGGGGTAGGTGGGAGAGGAACTTACCCTGCTGAGATGAGTGTGTACATTTGAAAAATCAGCTTCTTCAGGAGAAGATAGGAAATATCATGGCTAGGCATCCGTTTCTATCAAAAAGATTTGGAGATTTTTAAGCTCACAATGAGTCAACAGAGGGTCTTGATGGCATCCCCCAATGCTCTTCTGTCTACTTAGGAAGGGTTGTGTGTGTTCCAAATGAGGGAGGGGAAGGTCTGGCTGGTGTTTGTTTGAGTCAAAACCCCATCAAGAGTTCACTTCTAGGCACCCCATTTGAGAAAGAATATAAAAATCTAGAGTACATACATCATAGGGGGCCCCAGGAGGATTTGGTGACTGGAGAAGATTCCATATGAGAAGTGGTTGAAGACATTGGGAGGTCAGCCATGGGGAAGAGAGAGTTGCTTGGTCTGGTCTGTTTGACCCAGAAGACAGAGTCAGCAGCATGGGGGCAGTGGGGAAGGGGATGCCAAGAAACCAATTGAGATCTGATATTAGTAAATATTTCCTAGCAGCTTGAATCATCCTAAAGTGGGATTCAGTTCAATTCAATAAATGCTTATTCAATGCCTACTCTGTGCCAAGACACTGTGCTAAGTGTTGGTGAGATAAAAGGAGGCCAAAAGGAGTTTACAGTCTGATGGGAGAGACAACGTGTAAATAAATATGTGCAAAGCGAATTCTATACAAAACAAATAGGAAATGATTCAAAGATGGCTGGGGAAGACCTCCTGTAGAGGGAGGGATTTTAGTTGAGACTTAGAGGAAGCCAGGGAGGCCAGTGTTCAGAGCAGAGGAGGGAGAGCATCTCAGGTGCAGGTCAGGCAGGAGACCAAGGTCACGAATGGAAAAATGCATGGTTGGGGAGTGAGGTAAGAAAGACTGGGAAGGTAGTTGCTCTTGGAGCCACTAAAATTTATTGAGTGGGGCTAAGATGGTCAGTCCTGTGTTTTAGGAAAATTACTTTAGTGGCTAAATAGAAGACGGAATGGAAGGGGGAGAGACTTGAGGCAGGCAGACCCCCGGCAGCCATTGCAGCGGTCCAGACATGAGTGGTGAGGGTCTGGCCCAGGGGGAGAGAAGCGGGCATATCCCAGATATGGTGCAGTCCTTGGCAGCAGTTGGATATAAGGGATGAAAGATGAGGAGGAGTCCAGGATAAAACCAAGGTTTTGAGTCTGAGGGATTGTAGCAGGATGCTTGGGGTTCCGGTGTGTTCTCCACTTATTAGAGAGTTTACTTACAGTGGTGGCTGGATGACCGTTTATAGGGGCCTTGTTGTTTTTAAATGTCTTTTGATTTTTTCATCCCCTCAGTTTCTCTCACTTCTAGGGGATGTCGTAGAAGGGATTCTTAGTTGGATTGGAGGCTTCTGAGGGTCCTTCCAACTTGGGTTCTATGATCCGAACTCACTGTTGCTTGAATTGTTCTTTGGATTCCATTTCTAAAGAACTGATTGGCCAGTTTCTAAGCTGGCTCTAAGTACGTAGAGCTGTCTTGGGTCCTAAGGTGGGACAAGAGAGTCAGTTACAGATGACCCCTACTTATAAGGGCCCTGAAGCACAGCCAAAGAAATGTCAAGTGGAAATGTAGGCTCGACTGGAGGCAGGGCCGGCAAGTTAATGAAAGATCAGAATGAATGGCAGAAGCTTTCAGTACACCCTTTGAGATAGGAAGAAGGGAATTTAGCCCTGACCAAGGGGAAACTTCTTAGTCTTTCATGCCTTTCATCTAAAAAGGGATTTGTGAAGGCCTCAGGTCTATTGCTTTCACTTTCCAGATGACTCTTGGCCTGGGGGTAGATGGGATCTGAGGGGGTGGTGGGAAATGAGTGGTTGACCTGAAAAAGAGCAGCTATGAAAGGCCCTGGGAGGATAGGAAGAATTCTTTGTCCCTAGAGTCATCTCATAAAGATGAAGTTAAAGTGGCATCCATTCAAGAGGGAGTATAGCTCTGGACAGACTGGATTGCAAAGGGCTGAGGCCAGAGAGCTAGCACCGGGTTCAGAGATGGGGGGATTAGCAGTTTCTCCATATCATTAGCTTTTCTTTGCATTTTCAAGTCTTTTTTTTTTTTAATGTTGTGGCAGTAGAAAGCACCCTTGGGCATGATGATTCTGGGATGTGGGGAAAATAAGGGATCCATAGCCCCCAACAAAATCTCATTAAGAAACCACATCCCAAAGGCATTTGGAATGCCTGCTGTATTCTCAACCTGGTTAGACTTTGTGGACAGCAAAAAAAAAAAAAAAAGACAAAACAACTTAAGTAGACCCTCCCTCTCAATCGCTTTTACTGAGAGTTTTGTTGACCAGTGGCATTGAAGCACCAGGCAAAGAGCCCTAACTCTGGACACAGGAGACATCGGACATTTAGTATTACTCCTTGGCCTCAGTTTACCCTCTCAGTCAAATAAGGGAGGGTTGGACTCAGTAGACCCAGAGATTCCATTCCAGCTCTAGTTTTGTGATTCTTTGTTCTTGTTCCCAAAGATTATACCCAAAGAATGAATTAAGCAGACTTGTAATTTCTAATCAAAATAAAGCCATTTAGAAGGTAAGGCAAGAGAGTAAATATATTAGACGTTGGAAAACTCCATCATTCTGCTTTATCCATAATCTTAAAGCCATCGTTGAAGACAACATGCATTTTTTGTTTATAGGCGTTGAGAAAGCCTTCCTTTACCCCACTTCACAATGGTCAGAGTGGGATTGGAGGAACGCTCACCATGAGAAACATATGAATGAAGCCCCAGGGCAGAGGCACAGAAGGGATTTTTCTACCTTACCCTGACTCTGAAGCACCCATCCTAGGCTTGACCCTTCCTTTGCAGCATGTTGGCATTCAGTTGCTTCAGCCACATCCAACTCCTGGTAACCCCATTTGGGGTTTTCTTGTCCAAGAGAGTTGTTGGGAGTGTTGACTGTGTCCTTCTCCAGGTCATTTTTACAGATGAGGAAACTGAGCCTCTGGAGCCTGGATTGGTCCATTAAGGGGCCCCCCTGAAGGAACATGAGTTGCCCAAGACTTGAGCCCAGTCAGTTAGGAACGCTTCTTACAGAAATTAAGCTGTTGGGATTCCAGACATTTTCCAATGAAGACTTGATCATTTTTCCTTACCCCTTCTCAACATTTGGCACCAAAGGCCTCCCTGAAGGGGTAAATATGAGGTAATTCAGCATCCACACCAGGGAAGGGTAATGGAGAAATCTTTGTGTGTCCAGATGAAATTATATCTTGCTTTTTAATATCATCTTCATTTCCACATCAAAAATAAAAATGAATCACAACCAGATGGAGGCTAGAAAGGTCCTCCTGTGGTACACATGCCACACATTCTGTTATTTTATTGTTAATAGGGTTAGGGATTTTTTCCCTTTCAGCTAAACTAGAGGGGATAAATGAGTAGCCATTTCTTCGACAATACTCATTTCCCTTTATAATTATTCGCCAGTTCCATCTGTCCTACGCAGAGAAAGAGTTGTTGGAGCGAGAACCTCGAGGAGAGACCCATCAAGAAATCCTGAAGCGAGCAGCCAAAGATCTCCCCGTCTACACGAGGACCATGTCTGGAGGTAAATCTCACTCACTTGGCTCTGGGATTGAGGGGGCATGGGCATGGTGCATCCTAGGTTCTTTGAGAAAGGGAACTTGAGGCATTGAACTTCATTTTCAAATTTATGAAATTAAACAACCTAAAGTAATGAAACACACAGCATTAAATATTGTGCAAACATGTGGGAATTTCATTAAGTCTTTAGAGCAGGAATGCCAACATGATGTGAAGCAATGTCAAATGTGCCATTGCCAATACGCCCTCTGACTTCCTTTCGTTCTGCCTGCTTCAGTTTGATTCATTGAGCTGACATCAGATCCTCCTCCACTGTTTGTGGGGGATGAAGGGGGTGGTGGTAGCCGGCCCACATTTGGCAATGCAAGAGTGTAAATTTAATTTGATGCGGGGAGAATTATACAGTCTTATTTTGTTAAAGTAGCAGTTTTGCACAAGGAATGTTGTGTTCACATGCATGGGGGGAGGGGTAGGGGGGAGGGGAGCAAGCAGTCATTCACTCATCTTTTTAATTCTTTTTTTTCAAATGGCAGATCATTTCATAAATCTGTTGGGTGAGTCAGAGCTCCTGCAGGAGCTTGGTCTCCACAACCCCTGGCAGCCACTAGCCACCACTGGGGTCCACCGCTGACTTTGGGGGTGTTATGTCATAGGAAGAAAGGGGCTGGATACAGCACACATTGGCATCTGAAGCAATGTTTTCATTTACAATGCAACTCGGCATGGCTATGAAGCACCTACTATGGGTAGAGGCCCAGGGAGATGCTAGCACTGAGTACTCCCCTCTTCACACACAGCCCCCCCACCACCACCAAACTGGGCATTTCCAGGCAGAGCCAGATTTCATTTAGTTGCCAGGATACATGGGGGCGGGGCATTACCAATACGGGGGATGGAGACAGTCAGAGGAAGGGGAAGGGAAGGGGTCATAGTAAGAGCTAACCTTTCGGAGTATTTCTAGAGGTTTGCAAAGAAAGCCCTTTACCTGTCCTGAATCACCCCACTTGACCCTAAGCAAACATCCCTGCGAAGGAAGTCTTAAAAGAACTCTTTTTACCATTGTAAATAAGGGAAACCAGGCTCAGACAGGGCAATGGCTCTCCTTAGTCACACAGCTGGTAAACATCCTAAGGGGAATCCGAATGCCAGCCCCTCCCATACCAGGTCCAGGCTCCATCTCAGGTGATGCCCCAGGGAAGAAAGAGGCTGAAAGGCCAAAAGGAGGACAGCCCATAATTCAGGGGTCGCAAGGCCCAACACCTGGTGGACATAGGATAATTGCATGCTGGACTGCTAGGATTAGCCAGCAGGAAGTTGGGGTTCCCTAACCATCCGGCCCAGGGAGCCTTAGGGAGGCAGAGGCTGGAAATAGAATGAGGGAGGGCGGGCTGGTCCTTCATCTGCCCGTCTCCCTAGTCAGTCCCACTGACTGGATCCCAGCCCAGAGGGACCACGGAGAGAAAATGCAATTTTGGAAACAGGAGGGGAGACGAGAAGGCTGGATATGTGTCCAGTATTCCCTAGCACCCTGCTTTTCCAATCTACACAGCCTTCCCACAAACCCCCTATGGCTCCCCCAAACGCAGCCTTCTCCCCTAAGAATGCTGCCAATTGCTGAGGACTCCTCCTCTCCTCCCTCCCTCTTCAATTCTCCTCACTCAGATGGCTTCCCCTACCTTCATCATTCCTGTGTCTCATGAGGAGGGCATCCTCACTGCCAAGACAAATGTTCCATTTCATCCTGTCCTTCCCTGCCTGCCCCTCATGTTCAGCTGGGATCATGTCCCCCTCATCTGCCAAAACCAACACCCACAACACAAACCCTGGCTGGTCTGAGTGTCCCTGCCAGCGAGCAGCCATTCTCTCACCTGCTTGAGAAGGTCACCTCCCCTAGGTGCCCCCACTTTCTTCTCCATCTCTCGACTTTTGGTGATCTGGCTCCTGACCTCACCATTGCCCCAAACCACTGTCTCCAGAGTCAGATGTCAGGGCCAGTGCCCTTCCCTCCTCTGTCTCCTTTAGATGGATTATCCCCTGGCCTCTGTCTGGCCCTCTTCTCTGCTCCCTCGGAATCTCTTCCATTCCCATGGGCTCAGTTATCATCTCTGTGAGGAGGAGTCTCCAGTTTATCCAGCTCTAACCTCTCTCCTGACACCCGTCTTAGGTCACTGCTTTTCAAGCCTTTTATCCTGGATGTCCATTAAACATCTCAAACTCAGCGTCCAAACAGAGCTGATCTTTCCCTGAGCAGAGGGACACCACCCTCCTCATTCCCATTCCCTCAGTCTTCAAACCTTGGAGTCACTCCACATTCCTCATTGACTCTCGCCCCTTCCCCATATCCAAGCTGTGGCCAAAGCTGGACTTTCCCTTATGACACCTCAGGAATATGCCCCCTTCCATCCTCTGACCCCGGTGCAGACCCCCTTGTCTTCCTTCTCCAGGAGGATCCATGACATCACCATGCCATGGTTGATGACTTGCCCTGGAGTTAACTTTTAAGTGAGGCAGAGAGGGGAAGGTCCTCAGTCTCTCTCTCTCCTCCAGTCTATTAAGATGGCTGCTGGGGGTTTGCCCGCCCTGAGGCTCTGCTCTCCCCAGTGCTTCCTCCACCAGCCACTCCAACCATGCCACTCCCTACCCAGTAACCTCCAGGGGCTCACCTCTGGATCCAGTACAGAATGCTCTGCTTGGCTTTCTTGGAAACTTCACCACCTGCTCCCTCACCTTCCCTGGCTTCTAACTTTCCCCACCGCACTCCCGGCTCCAGGAAGGCTGGCCTCATCGTTCTTCCTCACTGACGTTTATGTGCTAGTTCAGGGTATTTTCTCCAGGCACTGCTATCCACTCCTTACCTCCACTGTCAGCTTCCCCGACTTTCTTTGGTTATCTCCCTCATCAGACTGGGAGCACCTTGTAGGCTGAGTGCTTGAATGCTGGGTTCTGCTCATCCTTCCTCCTCTCCCTCCTGTGACCCTGGTGAGCCCCAGGTATCCACTGGAGGTGACTGGGACCGGATGAAACAGACCCCAAGGAGTTCAGGCTTCTGTCAGCTGGCCTCAGAGCAATCCCATTCCCAGGCCTCTACCTCCAGTCCTAAGGACTCAGACCCTGCAGCAGCTCTTGTATCTCGCTTATAGGCTGTAATCTATTTGAGCAGAGAGTTTCCACACTAGCCAAATTGCAGATCTTGCTCAGTCTGACACACACATATGTGTGTATATACGTATGTATCTGTGTATTGATGCATCCTACTTTTACACAGATATTAACCAGTCACCCGTCCTAGGAAGGGATGGTAGCAGGTGACCCTGGGCATGTCACACCCTGCCTTGATTCCATTATCCCTAAAAGCAGACCAGCCAAATTGGGCATGAACACAACACCACCACTGTGGTCAGAGCAAACAAAGGGATGTTTCTGCTCAGTTTGGGGAGGAAAAAATGTCTCTTTGTTAATCAAGCTCAAGAGCATCACAGCTCCACTCAGCTTGGACATCGTCCAGGTCGTTAGACGTGGTGGGTAGCACTGCCCAGGCTAGGGGTCTGCGTTCTTCACACCTATATGCTTATCCAAAAGCCAAGCCATCACACAAGGCCTTGCCAGTTGCACGCTCATACAGCCTCCATCTTCCTTATCACTAAGTAAGTGCCACTGGGGAGTGCCACAGTGCACAGAATGCCAGGCCCAGGGTCCTGAAAATTTGGGTTCAAATCCAGCCTCATTTTCCTTACTAGTTGGGTGACCTTTAACCTCAGTCTGCCTTAGGGAAGGAAGTGACCCTAGATCTGATCTGTGAGAGATGATGGGGTTTTAACAAATGGAGAAGAAGGGGGGAGGACTCAGAACTAGAGCTGTGGTGGCTCAACCACCTCACCCCCACCACAGAAATGTTGCTACCTGATTCTCTTACGGTTAATGACCCACAGGAATAAGCAGGTTGATCCTGGTTCCCAGGTTGATCATAAAGTCATAAATTCATTGACACCTGGAAGGGAACCTCAAGGTCATCTGGTCCAGCTCTTTTGATTTACAGATGAGGAAATAAAGGCCCAGGAAGGTGGAAGGTCTGGGCCAAAATCCCACAGGGAATAAGTGAGCGGAAGAGTTAGTATTCCAACCCAGATCCTCTGATGCAGTTCCAGCATCAGTCTCAGCCTGCTAATGCAGAGTGTCAGTGACCTTTCAAGGTAGCTCATTTGTCTTGGAATGGAAGGTAGACACTCCTTCCTGTGGGTGCTGGGAGCCAGGTGTGTTTTCTAATTTGGTGGGAAAATCCATGCAGTCTCCAGGGCCTCTGCCACCCGCAATTACTCATGAGTTCAAGGTAGCTGGTCTTATTGCTATATAATGACCACAGTGTCTCTGCAACCAAAAGGGTCTGACTCAGTTACCTGGAAGGAGATGCTATATTGTGTATTGGACTTCAAAGAAACATGCTGGCATCTCTTCTGTGGACTGATAATTCCACTGCCCATTCATTAGAGACTTCTGGTTACTGAAAGCTCCATGTCCTGTACTTGGGGAGACTTCCTCACTGGAGACTGCAGCACAGAGAACCAGGGTTCAAACCCCAACTCTGACACCCCAATGTGACCTGTGGCTAGTCGCTCCACTTCCCTGGGCCTCGCTTTCCTCATTTTTAAAATTTGGGTATTGGACTCTATGGTCTTTAAGATCCTTTCCATCTCAGGGTCTCTGGTGTAGGATCTGTGCGTAATTCAGTCTCTCTCCCTCTCTCTCTCTCCCTCTCTCCCTCTCTCTGTCTCTCTCCCTCTCTCTGTCTCTGTCTCTCTCTCCCTCTCTCTCTGTCTCTCTCTCTTTCTCTCTCCCTCTGTCTCTGTCTCTGTCTCTCTGTCTCTGTCTCTCTGTCTCTCTCTCTCTGTCTCTCTGTCTCTCTCTCTCTTTCTCCTTCCCTCCCTATTCCTCCTTCCCTCCCTCCCTCTCTCCCTTCTTCTTTCTCCTCCCTCCTTCTCCTCTCTCTCCCCCTCCCTTTTCTACCTTCCTAAAATAAAAAATAAGCCAGTTGTGATTTGGAGAGAATGCTAATTCAAGCAGCTTTTTCAAAACTAATTTTCGTAAAATGGTTTGCTAATTGTGTAGTCAACTAAATGCCAAATCCAAGGTTAAATAGATGTTTCTGTTCTTAGCCATCCGATATTGTGACAGATGCCAGCTCATAAAGCCCGACCGATGCCATCACTGCTCCGTCTGTGATAAGTAAGACAGCTTTTACATTTCCTTTTCCAAATCCTCCAGAAGAGCCATATGTTTTCAAGGAAATGGGCAGAATCTGATTAGCCCACTTAAGTATCACCTTTGGCCCACTGTTTTTGCATTTTTCTTTCTCTGTTTCTTGTCTTTTTTTTAACCTATTTGTGACTTTGGACCAGAGAATGCCTGGTCACAGTGCCACTTACTCTCTGGGCTGCATTAGATTTTGTTTTCTTTTCCCGGATTATAGCGACATAAATCAATTCAGTTCTGTCCTCATCTCCCCCATCTCTAAAGTAGGGATTTGGAGGAGACCTTAGAAGGCCCTTCCAGCTCTGTGCTCTGTAATCCAGGATTAAGCACCTACTGTGCCCCACACCACACAGGGCATTAGGATCTGAGCATACACAGGCAAAATGAAGCAATCTCTGATCCCCTAGAGCCTCGTTCTGTTGGTAAAGCCCCCAGGCTAGGGCACCTTTCACTGGTTTTCTTTGAAACACAAAGGAAACGCGTTATTTAAATAATCTCTGTAACGTCAATTTAATTGTGCATGTATCAATTTAGCAAACTCTTGCCATCCTTGTAAAAATGGTACATGGCAATTCCATCCATGGCCAAGACATGACAAATTATAAGGCTTTATAAATATTATATCTTGAGCATGACGGAAGATACACAAGATATCCCTTAAGTTTTCTTGAAGTTTTGAGAGTTGAAAAGCTTTTCACGGTTTAATACCACACTAAGCCATGGGCCAACATGCCCTTGCCTTGACTTTGCTTAGCGCTGGTGATCACGAGAAAAACTGCGCCCAGTGAAAGCCGCTGTGTGGATGTCATGCTTTGTGTTTGATGTGGTGGAGTCATGCATGAGCGTGAGTGAGCGTGTTTCGGTGTTTTGGGTTTTTTAATGTCAGTGTCCTCAGGAAAAGGAATATTGGTTTATGGACCAGTGAGTCTATTGGTTAAGTGTTTGCTTGATCGGACTTTTACTGAGTAACAGCTTTCAGTTCATTGAAATCCAGTGCTTAGACAATGCAAGATACCAGTGCTGTGTGTTTAATGTGTATGTGTGTTCATACTTGTGTGTGCACACGTGTGTGTGTGCTTGCATGTTGCCTTTTAACAATTTTGTGATTTCACCGTGCATCTGTTGGGGGGGTTTTTGGGTCTGTTTTTTTGTTTTTGTTTTTGCTTTATTAGATGTATTTTGAAAATGGACCACCACTGTCCTTGGTGAGTACAACTCTGTATCTGTGATTCGTAAAGTAAATTTAAATAGTTAGATTTTCGTATATAGGAAAAATTGTCTTGTTGGAGCTTGAGCCATCAGAGAAGGCTCCTCTGGGCTCAGTCACAGGGCATCATTCCCAGAAGTGGGTTTTGTTCCCATATGTTTCGAGAAAGAGAAGACTTGGGCCAGTTTTCACTTTCCAGAGCCTGGAAATTTGGCTGGTCTTGGAGCCAGGGGCTGGTGGAGAGGGAGCAGCAGCAAGGTGGGCAGGGCTTCTCTCTCCCCATTTTCTCCCAGGCTCCTGGATCTGCCTAAAAGCACTTCTGGCTTCAGCCCATGTCAGGATGTTGGTGGCTGGCACTGAGAGGCAGTAAGGTAGTGCAGTGGACACATATGAACAAGGGATTCACAGAGAGATGGCTCTGACCCACCTCTTTAATTGGCTCATGATATTTATGACAAAAGATGAATCTGCAGAATTCAGGGAGACATAAGAAGACTCCTCTGATGGGATGCAGAGTGGAAAGTGAAGAGCGCAGAGAGTGATGATGCACACACACACACACACTCACACACACACACTCGCACACACTCACATACACGCTCACACACACGCACAAAGAACGCTCAGGTTAACTATGACCTTTCATGACAGCACTGTCATGAGGACACAGCCCTGCCTTCTGTTGATCGTTGATAATGTCCCTGCTGGTCACAGACTGTACTCTGTAAAAGGGTTTGGCTTTCCATTGGGAGATATCTGCTGTGCACATACATGCCAGATGTATGGTTCCTGCCATGGATATGTCCCCTCATCCGTGTGGACACTCACCCCAATTGTGCAGCCACACCTTCTCATCGGTTACAGCCCTGCCTACATATCCTCCATAGACCTCCACAGGAACCACCTACCATGTTGTGGTAGCCTTTCCTGCCCTCCCTGCCCATAGCGTGGAGGCCCCAGAGCACCCAGTCTGTCTGCCGGCCATCCCGTGTTCTTTCTGTATGACCAGCCCACCTCCTTTTCTGCTATGTTGTTCTCATCTGCTCCCATCTACTACATGCCTTTCCTTTGCCCTTTGAGTGATCTTTGACTTAAATTCTTCATTCCTGGTAGCAAGTTAGGGCAATGCCCTGGGCCATTTGCCAAAGGCCAGCTGGTCTACTCCCCCCTGCCAGCTCTGCTTTTGCCCAGCTCATGACTCTTTGCACAGTCTTGTCCTGCACAGGCGCTGATGAACCCCTCTGGGAACCACCTAGCCATTCTATCTATCTCAAATTAGAGACAACAGATATCCTTGTTCCTCATGGATCAACAGGCTAACTTCTGAGGGATTCTAGGTCCGCAGGCTGGATGCAGCCCATGCAACATGCAAGCCCAAAGTCATCTGCCAAGAGTCACATCTGAAGCATTTTCCCAACTCTCTCCATCTGCAGCAACAATCCTTAGGAGAAGCTCATAGATATGGAGGCCAAAAGACCTCCGACGACATCTAGTCCAACCTCCTCATTTTACAGTTGAGGGAACAGAGGCCCAGGGAGGTAGAAAGCATCAAAGAGGATCTGAACTCAGGTCCTCCCACTCCAGAGTTAGTGCTTTCTCCATTGTCACATGATGTCAGGTCTTTCTGACTCTCTCCAGTACACTATAAAGTCTGTGGTATGCATTTCTTGTCCTCAAGCATTTGGTGTACTCTCTCATCTTTTGGACATCTCAAGAATCAAACCTTTAAATACATGTCCTTTAGCGTGGCACTCCTTTGTGTAGGCTGAATCTGTACCAGTTGTTCCTCCCATTTTAATTTTCTTTGCTACCTCATGGAGCACATTGAGGGCTGGGGTATGAGAGACCCCAGTCACCCAAGTGAGGTGACCGTCCTGCCATTGATAAGGAAAGAGCATTTGTGCTAGAGACCTTAGCAGATCTTTTCCATTCTTCATCTACTTGTCATCCACCTCCGGGTGACACCTTTGGACCCCCTCAGGCTGGCATGACTTGAATCAGCTCAGCTGGGTTTTCACTGAGCTTTCTTTACCTCATTTTTATGTTTGATACTTCTTGTGGTTTTAAGAGGAGACTGCTCACCATTGTTACCAACCTTGGGAAGACTTTCCAAACAGTTCTGTACTCTCGGTCAACGTTGTCCTTAGCTGCTGCTCTGTTTCTCATTGGGCAAGGAAGAGGTGGGAGGCAGTTTCTAGGTTCCTTTGACTCCCATGTTGCGGTGTTTGACTTGGGTTGAGCAATCTCTTCAGGAAAGGACCAAGGATGTTTCCATGCCCCTTCTCTTATCCATGGTTTTCTGTTTGTTTTTTTGCATCAGTGGCTTCTTTCTTGTGCCAAATCTTTCCGTTTTCTTTTTTCTGGTTTAGCATTGTTCCCTTTTGTAGGTAATCTGACTATACACAAGCAGTTAATTTGAACATCACTTCCACCTCAATAACTCATCATTTTCTCTCTGGTAAAATACCCATTTCCTTTCTTGACATGCTATTTGGTACTCACAACATCTAGCACCTCATGATTCTCAAAGAAAATATTCATGATATACATCTTCAGCCTGGCCTATGAGCCTTTTGTTCCTGAATTCTGAACCATATTTTCCAACATATTTTTCACTATTTTTCCCTATTATCTATCACTTTAACTCTGAACTCACTGAATATTTCTAGATCGTAGGATTCTGGATGAGAGATCGCTGGGGCCATCAAATTCAATTCCCTCATTTTACAGATAAAGCTGAGGGCCTGCCAGGCTACATGACTTTTCTATGATCCCACAGTACCAGAGGAAGATCTTGAACTCAGGTCCTTTGACCTCAGAGACAGTCCAAATAGATGGAGGTTTCCCTGGCAGGTTCTTATCAAAACTTCCATCTGTCTCTCTGCAACAACACCTCTGGATGAGCTACATTATTTTCATGACTATCTTTTTAAAATATTATCATGAGCATAGCAGTGCGACCAACCATGTTGTGGAATTATGCTTCTTGTGACCATTAGCCTCTGTCTCGGTTCTGGGCATTCTCTCTGGTCATCCCCAGGCCTGGGATGTTCTTTCTCTTCTGCTCTGACTATTGGACTCCCCAGCTTCTGTTAAGTCCCATCTTCAACCTCTTTTCATTCCAACGCCTTCCCTCTCTTCATTATTTTCTATTTATCCTTTCTGGATATTTTCCTTTGCTTGTTGTATCCTCTATCAGACTGTGGGCAGGACTGTCTTTTGTCTCTTTTTGTATCCTGGCCCTTAGCACGGTGCCTGGCACTTGGTATGGCTTAATAAATATTGATTGATTGATGAGAAAGTCAACTTTCTTCCTCTTTTGTTGGCTCCTCCAATAGTAAATCTGCCACATATCTACCCATCCATCCATCCATCCATCCATCCATCCATCCATCTTATTGTTCTGTTTAGTCTTCCTTTAGTCTTCTGGCTTCATTTTCAGCAAAACTGATGTGAGACTGGTTGGGTTCCTCCATGGTCTTCTCATGCACTGCTCAGTGGACAAAGATCTTAGTAGCCTCTGCTACTTGCCTGCCATGTTGGCAGAAGTGGATTTCACGGTTCTCTGCTCTGATTATTCATTGCCAATGGCCCCAGTGATCTACCCCTGCTCACTTCCAGAGGCAGGTCATCAGAAAGCAAATCTAGTCTGATAACAAGCGTCTTGAGACTCTCCCACTGTGGTGAGCCCTTCCAGAGTTCACACTTTTGGCTGACAGAGCCTTGTAGTGTTGAGGTCACCTCTGGGCCAAGATGTGGTCTTACAGCAGGAGTCTATTTTTTTTTTTTTTGTTACTGAAATAGAATGTAACACTAAGTTTCCAAAAAGACACAAATCTGCACTCAAAGCAAGCTTGGACATTTTTTTTCAAAGGCATCCAGTGACATAGGAGAACAAGAAGGATGAGTTCTTATCCTTCAGATCTCCCTGAGTATACAATGGATTTGTTCTCATGGGCACATTACCAAGCCTCCCAACCTTGGCAGTCAGCAGAGCCTCCAGCAGTCTTGGTGCCTCGAAGGTAGATTCAGGGCTGATCTCAGACTGGGGAGAAGAAGCCCAGCCACTGATTCCCTTCCACTCAGGCTCCAGCTCCACAGGGAGGGTGCTGGCAAGGCCCATGGAGGGGGCGGGCAGAAGCTGCTGGAAGGTGGGAGGGCAGGTGGAGGGAAGATGAGAGATAGACCCAGAAGGCTTTTGGAGTGGGGTGAATCGGTACAAGGGTGGGGGGACGTCCCCTGGTATTTGGTGGGTGCATCTCTATGTGTGGGTGCCATCTTCCTCATCAGAGTGGAAGCCTACTTCCCTTTTGTCTCTGTTGCCCCAGCACTTGACCCATAGCAAGTACTTAAGGAAGGAGCAGTGATTGGTAAATAGTGATAATGATAGTAACATTCTTTTTGTGGCTGGCACTTTTATAGGGCTTTGAGAACCGCAAAGCCTTTTACACACATTATCTCATTTCACCTTCCCAACAACCCTGAGAAGTAGGTACTCATGTTAGCCCCATTTTACAGATGAGAACACTGAGGCCAGGGTCCTATAGCTAGATTTAAACTCAGGCTGACCCAATGTTCTCTACCCTCTGCACACACACACCCCCCCTGGGGAGCTTATGTCTAGAGCATGGTGCCCAGAGGACAATGACTGGGCAGGGAGACCTCCAGGTTCACCTTATCATAGGGGAAAGGGAATCTCTACAAGTAGGGGCCTGGGGCAAAACTGACTTCATAGGATGCCCAGAGGCAGAAGTTCACCCAAGGGGCTGCCCCTGGGGTTGGAAGCTTTCCTGTCCAGCTGAAATGGGCCTTTCTGCACCCCCACTCCCACACCCAGTTCTCCTGGTTCTGCTCTTGAGGGCCAGCCTGGCTTCCACCTAACTGCCTTTCACATTCTCCAGGGTCCTTCCCAGTTCCTGCAGACTCTGGCCTGGCCTTGGGGCCTTCGCCTCCCTGTCTTCCCCATCACCTCCCCCTGGCAGCTGAGCAGACTACCCGGGATGCACCATCCCTGGGCACTGCACCATCCCGGGCACTGTTCTGGAGAAAGACCCTCCCTCCCTCCCTTAATTTTCCAGCTCCTTGTAATTGCTCAGCTGTGTCCTCTTCCCCATGACTCCATAGTTGCATCAGCACTGTCTATGGAGTTTTCTTGGCAAGGATAATAGAGGGGTTGGCCATTTTCTTCTCCAGTGGATTAAGGCAAATAAAGGTTAAATGACTTGCCCAGGGTCACACAGCTACTAAGGCCACATTTAAACTCAGGCTCTCTTGACCCCGGGTCCAGCACTCTGTCCACTGAGATGCCTGGCTGCCTCCCAAAAGCTGCCTGTAGCCATTCTGTTGAGTAGATGGCCTGGGCCATCTATGGCTGTTTCTGACCTTGCTCTGTGTCTATGTAGAAGCCCCCAGGGACTCATCCCATAGCTCCCCACTCCAAACCCACCCCCCTGATCCCCCACTGGCATTTAGACTACATCTGGCTGCTCAGTTGTCTGTCGTAAAGACTTTGTAAAAGTTGATTGTGCTGGTGAGGCTGAGAAGTAAGACATGCAAAAACCAAGCAAGGATCTTCTTTTGTGTGAGCCAGATCTCCACAGAAGCAGATTGAGTCTCTCCTGGTTTGACAAGACAATCTAGAACCTCATCACTCCCAGGCTGGCCCTCAGGCTGAAATGGTGGCCTCGTGGGCTTCCTCCAGTTCGATGGGACTTGGGTTTCCCTCCCTCCCTCCCCACCACACAGAGCACTACTGTAGAATATTGGGGGAGAAACAAAATAACTGCCCCGCCCCCAACTCAGGTTAATCACAGAGATGGAGATTGAAAGGAGGGTCCCAAGGCATATGGCTACAAGGGGCCTGCCAGACTTTCTAGTGTGACTCCATTTCACAGATGAGAAAACTGAGATTGAGAAATGGGAAGGGTCAAGGACTCAGAGTTGGTGCATCATCACAGAAGCCTGGTCAGTTCTTCCAACTGCATGCCCCTCCTTCTTTGCTGCTGGGCTAATAAGCAGCCTTCTGTGTGGGAGTCAGAAAGGCTGGGGAGTCCCTGGTGCCCCCTCTCCTTTGGGGGAGAGCTGTGCTCCCCAGACAAAGGCCTAGGGCAGGGGGGCATAGAAGGCATTTCTGCACATCCCAAAGAAGACCTTGAGTAGCAAAGCCAAAAAAGGGCAGTGATGCCCTGCTCCAGCACCCCAGGGACACAGCATTAGAGCTGGCAGGGCCTACATTCAGGAACCCTGAGTTCAAATCTGACCTCAGACACTTCCTAGCTGGGTGAGCCTAGTGGACCCTGTTTGCCTCTGTTTCTTCATCTGTAAAATGAGCTGGAGAAGGAAATGGCCAATCCCTCTAGGATCTCTGCCAAAAACCAACCAACCAACCCCAAATAGGATCACATAAATGTGACTATGGAACTTCACGTATGTGAGGCTCACTAAGACAGAAATGAAAGAAGCAGGCCTTTGTAGCTGAGGAGACCCCTTCCCACTCCCATGGGCCACAGTGCAGGGAGCAGAGGTATAAAGAGCCACCCTCAGAGCCAGGATTCCAATCCTGCCTCCAGGGGACACTGGGACAGCCCCTCCATCTCGGTGTTCTCTCTAGGCAGTCCTCTAAGATGACATTGCAGAAGAGGGGCTGACCTGCATTGGGTAGAGGGAGCATCCTCACTTGGGTTCCCTACCTCAAGTCCCGTCCCTAGCCCTACGCTCACAGGGTCTTGACCTAGGCATATTAGAAATGTGTCCACTGACATCAGCCCAGAGAAAGCTGAGTGGGAGGCCTGGGGTTATGCACCCAGCGCCTTTGGTGCTTCTGGTCAGCCAGACAAAGGTATGGGGCCTAAAACCAGATTTTGACCCTGCCCTTTCTGTTACTTTGTTACCAGGGTGAATAACTGTGTCGGATTCTCAAATTACAAATTCTTCCTCCTTTTCTTGGCCTACTCCCTGCTCTACTGCCTGTTTATCGCTGCAACCGACTTACAGTATTTTATCAAGTTCTGGACAGTAAGTGTTTCCTGTAACATGGGTGGGAGAGCACAGGGAGAGAGGAGGGCTGGCAAGGCTCAGCCATGACCTGGAGATTGCTTTCACATTTCCAACTGGACAACAATTGGTCAAATAGACCCAGAACTGGATCAAACTGCTTTATGAGAGAGGGCATCTATGCCCTGCTCATGGATCTGTACCACGCTCCCTTCTCTCTGGGATTCCTGGTATTTTGCCCAAGACTGTTTTCCTTGAATCATTACCACAGCCTTGCCTTGGCTGTAGGCATCGATTCCAATGAGTGTGCCAAGGGAATGTGGGAAATAAAAATTATTTCCAAATTTTAGAAGTCAAGTATCAGCTGGCTACGTGTTGGGTCAAGTTTCTCAACGTGGCCAGACTGAATCTGTCCTTTTCACAATGCCTTGTCCCTTTCTTTTTTCCTTTTCCTTTCCTTTCTTTCCTTTCTTTTTATTTCTCATTCCTCCTTGTTCCTTCATCTATCCATTTATGATTCTTTCTTTCCAGAATGGCCTTCCTGATACCCAAGCCAAGTTTCACATCATGTTCTTATTCTTTGCGGCCGCCATGTTCTCTGTCAGTTTGTCCTCTCTTTTTGGCTACCACTGTTGGCTGGTTAGCAAAAACAAATCTACCTTAGGTAAGTGATGCCATTTCTTGTAGATCACATCAGCTCTCTATCCTGCCGATGAACTTTTGCCCTGTCCTTAAGTATCCCCAATGCTCATTGCGGTGATCAATCATCACCTACGAACACTGCAGCCCTTCTCTGTCTCATTAGATGATTTCTCGGGTCCTGTGACCAAATTACAGGTATTGGTCACCAGGTGGCCTGGCTCTGGGCCTCCCACCTTGAGCTGATCATGTGCTTCCAGCACTAGCTTAGGCTGCTGAGGAGAGCTTGTGTCCTTGTGGTATAGCCTCAGAGTGTCCTGGAGCAATATTTCTCATAAGGAGGTCCCAAGGGCAAATTGGGTGGAGAGCCACTCTTAGCTTCATTGAAAACTACATTGTGGGAGATTCTGTCCTTCTGTATTAATCAACCTTCCCTTGCAAAGATCCATTCAAGACCCTACTTACCCTCAGTGCAGGAAGTGCTTTCAGCAGCTAGCCCCTTCTCTTGTGGGCCAGTCAAGGCATTCAAAGATGTCTCCCCCTAGGCGGGTGCAGGGCGGGCTTTCCCTGTTGAAGCTATGACTTTCTCTTCTTGGCTAGAGGCTTTCAGAAGCCCTGTTTTTCGCCACGGAACAGACAAGAATGGTTTCAGCCTGGGATTCAGCAAAAACCTTCGCCAGGTGTTTGGGGATGAAAAGAAGTACTGGCCGTTGCCTGTGTTCTCCAGGTGCCGAGTCCTTCCGAGCTGATGTTTGTGAGGCGGGGCGGTCCACATGGGATTGTTTCCTATGTGCAGTGGGGAACGAGGTGGGACTGATATCTGGGTGATGACTGTGGACAAGAAACTTGATCTCCCTGGCCTCATTCTCTTTGTCTGTAAAACAAGGTGGTTGGGTTAGATGATCTTTGAGGCACTTTCCAGCTCTGGCTCTTTGATCCTCTATAAGATCTTGGATTAGGCATTTCCCTTCTCTGTAAAATGAGAAATCATTGTACTTGTAATCCCATGAGGCTCCAGGGAAGCCCTTTTCCCGTTAGGGCTGTCTGAGCTGGGTCTCATTGGGACCCAGTCCTCGGGATCTGGGGTCAAGTGGGCATGTGTTCTGTCCCCATCTCAAAGGGTGACACCTGCATGCTTGGTTTCCACAAAGTGTGGTGGGCATGGAGGGTTCTGCTCGCTTTGGTCAGTGCATTGATCCTGGCTCTCTGCTTGTTTGCAGCCTTGGAGATGGATGCTCCTTCCCCACTTGCCTTGTGAACCAGGATCTGGAGCAGCAAACTACTCCAGCTGGACTGACTCCGGCTGTCAAAAAGTAACTACCTGCCCCATCATGCTGGTGTGTTTCTCTGTGCCCCTCCTCAGAAGGCTGCTGAGCAGCCTCAGATAGCCCATATGGGATGTTTGTAAAGGACTTCTTTTCAGTGGTGTTAATGGTGCTGAGCATTTCCTTTACTATGACTGAGGGTTGGCCATCTGAGGCACAGTCATAGCTTTAATGCATAAGATCCTCCTTCTGGAGCTAAAAGGGGCCACCAGATCCAGCCCCCTTCACTTTACAGATGAGGAAACTGAGGCAAACAGGGTGAATTGACTTGCCCAGGGTCACACAGCTGGTAAGTGAGGCTGGATTTGAGCTCGGGGGGGGTGAGTATTCCTGACTCCAGATGTGGTGCCTGCTAGCCACCGGTAAGTATTAGAGGCAGGATTTAAACCCAGGTGTTGGTCCCACACTCTATATGGTATGCCATGTTCCTTGTAGCTTTTTTCCTTATCACTCATTAATATGGTTGTGACATCTACATTTTTCCTCTGGATGGTCATGAAGACATCTTGATTGATTGACCGATGAAGGACCTGCAGGTGGCTCCACAACCCTTTATGAGTGTGGGCAAGATGGGAGGGTGCCCACGATGGCTCAAGAGGGGCATGAACCATTCCTGTAGAGACTAGGGACACCCTGCCCAAAGAGAACCTGCCTTAATCAGCACTGGGATGGAAGCTTTGCAGAAGCACATGCAAGTCCATGTTTTCAAAACATGGCGGCTGTACTACAAAGTACAAGCCGAGTCCACCATTGGGAGACACCGCTGAAGGCAAAGCTTCTTGGGAAAGAGAATGCTGAGCTTGAGTCCCAGGGCCACAGGGAGGCTCACAGAGCCAGGCCGCCAGGTAGAGGGCTCTCTTAGCGCTGGCTCCACAAAAATGTTTCCATACAGGTGGAGTGTGTTTCACTCGTCTAGATGCATTTCTAAAATGTTTCATGCTAAGCACAACATCAAAAAGAACAAGAACTGACTCTGGAGTCAGAGGCCCTTGGTTCTAATCCTGCCATTGTCATTAACAGTCTGTAGGACCTTGGCCAAGTCATTTAGTTCCAAAAACTGTTTGCCCTTCTGTGAAGTGAGAGGGATGGAATAATGGTCTTCACAGCTCTAGAGCTTTGAGCCTAGGTATGACCTTGGGCAAGTCTCTTCATTTCCTCCTTTGTAACTGTCAAGAGGAAAAACAGAGGCTTCATAATCATAGTGATCAGTAATAAGAAAGAAACTGCAACAAGGTGTAGGAGATAAAGTGTGGGCCTTGGGGTCAGTTAAACCTGGGTTCAAATCCCCCCTTAACACTCAGCGGCTAGATATCCCTGGAGGATACCAGGCCTGGAGGCAGGAAGGCCTGAGCTTGAATTCAGCCTCAGGTACTTGTTCGCTCGGTCACTTAACCTCTTTTTCACTTTTCCCAACTGTAAAATGAGTAATGACCACGCCCTCCCAGGGCAGTTGTGATAAGATAATATTTGTGCCACTTACCACAGTGCCTGGCACAGAGTAGATACCATAGAAATGCTAGCCACCATTATTATTAATCATTCAATGAGAGGGGTGGACAGAGGGTTGGACTCTAGATACAAAATCCAATAATACTGTTTTATCATTTACTTCCACAATCATTCTGGCTGCGTTTCATGGAAAGGGTATGCCCTTCCTCCCTCCCCCACAAAATTCTGATGTTCTATAGATTTCATCTTCCCACGTGGGCACATCTATATGGCCACGGCATTTGTGACATATAGCTGTGCTCACACAAGCCAAGGTGGGGAAGGGGGAGTGTATTCCTTTCAGCAACAACTCTCTTGAGCTCTATGGGGCCTGAAGCACCAGGATGGGCCATGCCATTGCACCAGAGATTTGGCAGATCACCAAAAGTCACAGAGGAGAGGGTGTTGGGCAAGATCAACCAAATCAAACCGTGTACCACGCTGTTATCAGTGGGAGCCAAAGGACTGTTTGGAACGCTATTCCTAGAACAGGGCTGGTAGTGATCAGCTAGTCCAGCTTGAGGACACTGCCTTGACAGCCAGTAGAGGAGGTTGGGAGCCACCTCCCTGCTACCTTAACGGTGATAGCAGCTGCTTTCTCTCCACCCAGCAAGCCTGGGGTTGGGAGGGGGAACCTGTAGGTTCTGGTCCCAGGCAGCCACTGCCCAGGAAATGGCAAGTTTCCTGCAGGTGCTTTTGCCTTCTGTTATCAAGAAGGAATCATGCCTGGGAGTGCATCGCCACAGTTATTATGATTGAGACTTCTTTATTTACATATTACACGTATTGTTTTCATGAGAATTCTTCCTTTGCTTTTAGAGCATTGGCTACATTCTACACTGTGATTTTTCCTGTCTTAAGGCCACATATTTAATTCACATGAACACATCTCCAATTTTATGCTAGAAATCACAAGGAAGAAAACAGAATTCAATTTAGAAAGTTCATTTTATGTCCAACCAGAGGAAATTGTTCCTAGGGTGAAGTATGGTTGTACTAGATATAGTGTCAGCATGCCCTGGGCCTCTGAAGCATGCCATTCTGATGGGCACCAGAGACATCTCTAGCCACTGGAGTCCCTGGCTATGTCACTTATCCTGGTATAGATCAGGCTTATTCAGAACTCAGGATAAATACTTCAACCAGGAAAAACCCTAGTACTGGGAAAGAGAATACAAATTCACAATGCAAGGTTGTAATTAAGAATGGGAAACTAAAAATTAAGAATTCTTTACAGGACCAAACTGTCAACTGACATGTGTTTTTGTACATACTAGAAACTGTAGGATGAAAATTTTAATTTCAAAGTAAAATTATAATATCTGCTCATTATTATTTGTATTTAAAGTACGTTTGTGCAGATAGGAAGAATTCTAGTATATGATAATAAAATTCTAAACTATTATTTTACAATTTTCACATCACTTGGGGAAATCCACATGGCTGGTTTTTCTAGTGTTAAAGTTAGCTCAGTAAGTTTTCATTTGTAACATTTTTCATGCTGTTCCAAAACTGCTAATAGTGTCACTCTCATGGCCAAGTATATTTCCCAAACTATACATCAGTAACTGTTGATCAAAACCTTCTTTGTACTAAGGACCAGGCATACAAAGCAAGGCAGATACACAAGTCTACCAGAGAGATAACACCCAAATGATGACATAAAACAATTCACATACAGAACACAGGGAAGGAAATCTTAGATTTCAGAAGCCAAGAAAGGATGCTGATGTTTGCTGGTAAAGCTCTAAAACAGGACCGAGATGCTGGTTTTCTTCTGAAGAGGCATAGGGAGAAGAAGAGGGCCATATTTTTTTTGGGGGGGGGGGGGCAGGGGTGTTGAATTTTGTTTTTTAACTCCAGTTCTCAATTTGTATAACTTAATAAGAGGAGGTAAGGGAAATGCACTCTGCAACCTCTGGCATTTGCTTCAAGGACCTTTCATTAAAAGGGGAAGGGAAATGCCATGGCTTCACCCCAATGTAATGGAGCTCAATATTGCCCCCTTGAGAGTCTGTGAGGTCCCTGACTTTCCGTTTAATGAGATAGCTGGAACGACCACTGAGGGACCTGTTGAAAGTGAGCTGCAGCTGTAAGCCAAACTATTTTTCTTGTCCATCAAAGACAAGATGTCATTGTATTTCCTAAGGTCTGTGTGCCCCAAGGAAGCTGTAACCATGCTTTCAACAGTTTCCCCAGATTTGATCAGCCATTGAGGAAAGATGCAGAGGAGTACCTTTCTCAGAGACCTTGTTTTACTTCCCACTGGGCTGGTACACCTTCTGCTCTTCTGAGCTAGTGATCATATGTGCCGCCTCTCATCTTACCCATATCTGAAGCTGGGCATTTAGCACACCTGTAGAGGACCCAAGTCATCTGGCTGAACTCTGGCCTGTAGCCATGATGTCTTTATCACCTTTCTATCCTTCTTCTCATTATCACACAGCCTCGAAGGACACCAATTTCCTTCAAAACCATTAAGAGAGTCCCAGAGCCACCTTCTTACTGACTCTCAGTCTTGGACAGACAGCAGCACAAATTCTGACAAGGGAAAAGTAGGTAAGAAAGGTAACCTTTGTTCATTGGTTTTGAAAAATGCAAATTTGAACTTGATGGTGTGTGTCAAATGTGATTTGCTTTAGAAATGGTCCTAGGCTATCTTTGGAGTAATTGGATTTCTTCCTAGGTGCGTGCCAGTACGTACTGAAAGCTACTGCTTGTGGGGAGAAAGCAACTTGGAAAGAATCAGCCTCTTGGATGTATATGTCAATGGAGCAGCTTGAAAGGGCTTCTGGGGACCCCAGATAGCCAGCACTCTGTAGAATTTCTGTTTTTAAAAATGGATCCAAACTTAATGCTTGCTAAACATAATTTAGAATTACTTCTAACTCCAACAAGTCACAGTCTAGAAATCAGTTCTTGGGGAGATAGGCTAGCTTTTCTTTCTCACCTGCATCCTATTGGCTGTACTTTCTCTTTCAAATTAGTAAGCAGAACCATTTATTTCTCTAACTTGTCCTTTGGCCCAGTCCTCCAGGCTCTCTCTGAGCTCTCAAGCTTTGGCTGGCTGACTCTGGTTAAAAGGCAGATTCTCTCCATTCCTCTACCGCACCCCACCTCCCCTACCAGTCTCCTTAAAATATTTAGGAGCTCCTAATGTTTCTTAGTTCTCATTTGAAAGCACTTGGCACTTAAGGATAAAGAGAGAAACATGGCTGATACAGAACCACCGCTGATGTGCATGTAGTTTACATCACAAGGTTAACTTGTTGAGATAGGATGGAAACATGAAAAAAAATTGGATAGAAAGCTTCTTTATTTTAATTAATCATTACTATTCATTAGAATTCAACGCTTTACATTTGAGACTTAATTTTTAAACGCCTGTGAATATAGATTCAGAGACTTATCAACTCCAGCTGTGAAGAACCTTGCTTTTCACAAATCACTTCAAAAAGCATAAATCCATTTATTCTACAAGCTCTGTCTAACCCTGCTTTCTAATTGAGAGGTGTGTTTTCTTCAAATGTGTGTCTTCAGCCTGTAAATGCAACCTCCTGTGTGCAAAGAACAGTGCTGTCATCTAGGGATAGTGGCAATAAGATAGCTCTTGTCCTCGGGTCTTTAGTGTTTAATAAGTATGGAGAGGTAGCATGGTGTCGGGGAGAGATCCTGAGCCTCAGAAGATTTGTTTTTAAGAGTTGTCTTTGATGCTTACTGACTGTGGGACCACAGGGCAGTCACAAGCTCTCAGCATTCCAGGCTGCTAGGACCCGAAGGTAAAAATGTCATGTTCCATCAGTAGAGAGAGTTTCTGTACTCTCTTATACCAATAAAATAATCATTCTAGTTCAGTATGATCCCAATAAGCGAAGATTTTTTTTAATCACCTAATTCAGTCCAGGAAACAAATTCTGCACTGAGAGAATCTCTCTCCTCTGGAGTGTTCTCTCTTGTCCCAAATGTCTTTGCTACTCTTTTCTCCATCACGGTGAGTAAACAGATGAAGGAGAAAGGGCATCAGGTGACCTTCCCCCATCTAGGAACCCATAGCCCTTTTGGCCTTGCTTGTTGCTGGGAAGGAAAAGTACCAAGATGGCCAAGGGAGGACCTTATCCATCCTCGTTGAGTGTGAACTCAGTTCTGATTCAGCAGTGCTGAGTTATCAGTCCTTTTGGCTCCATAGGTAGCCAGAATACCCTTTTTCACCCCCATGCCTTCAGTTACTTGTGGCCAGAAAGGAGGCTCACCAGACCTCCCTGTGTTGCCTTAAAAGTAGGCAGGGAACAAGGGCACTTACTCTGTAGAACTCACCAGGAGGAACATGTTGGCATATGCTCCAAGGCTTGGGTCTTCTTTAGCCAATCCTCCCATTATTGTTCAATTTCTTATTCTGTAAACTTGGTGCTTACAGCGAAGTGACTGTGTCAAAAAGGACAGACTGTAGTAGTGTTGTAAAGACCAAGAGTTTTGAAAGGCTGAAGAACTTTGATCACCATGACATCCAAAGGACTGATGATGGAGAGGTCATGCACAAAATATGCAGAATTAGACACATGCACACATACACACAGATGCCTTTACATGCATACACATGTATTTATTTACATGCATGTGTGTCTTTGTGTGTGTGATTGGACATGACTGATTGTAAAGGCAAGCACCCTAGCATACCCAAGATGACCTACTAGCCCCAGTTCTTAGATCTGCTTTACTAGGAAGGATAGTTGTTTAAGGGGTCAACAATCTTTTTAGTTCACATTTACTAGTTCAGAGGAACAGTGAGCACCCTGAACTTGAGAGAAAATACAGAGAAAATATAAGCAGAGAAATAAAGACTACCAGACAGGGCTCTACTGCCCGAATCAAAGCAATATTGCTATACACTTTATTCACATCCCTGGACAGAGAGAGCTTTTACATCTGAGGAGTTGGGGAGCCCTGAACATACAGGCACTCAGTCTAAACAGGGAATCACAAGGTCCTTCTCTTAAGTGAGCCTCCAAGTAAAATATCAACTCAGAGTGTATGTACACTTCCCAGAGCCAGAAGGCGTCACAGTCCTGGTGACTCAGTGTCTGATTAGAAATCAGCAAAAGGTGTGAAAGTCTTCCTACAAGCAAGCCGCCCTTAATGGACTCGTGGGTGAGGCCTGTTAATAGGTGGGGAAGATCCGAAATCCCATTAACATTACACTGGTGTCAGAATTTATTTTCCTCAACTAAGCAGCTTCCTTACTAAAATTTTATTTTTATTTTTCTTTCACTCAGGCAGGAGGAAGGGAAAGAAATGAGATTTTTATCCATTGAAGAAGTTCTCTTTAATTTAAAAACCAACCAAATATAAGGGAGAACTGAGCAATCACAAGGCAGCCAGAAGGATGGTTGCGAAGGAGGCTAGTTAGGCAGCATCAGCTGGAACTTTGTAAGATCTGGAGTAAATGAGAAGACTGGGAGACAGCAACTTTCCTTGGTCTCTCCTTCTCTTTCAGGGGCCCTTTGTGTAATGAGTACAAGTTTGTTCTGGACATGGAGAAAGGGAGGGAACCAGTTGGGGTTCACTGTCTTTCATACAAGAGAATAGGAAATGAAATTCAGTGACTTAGTCAACCTATGAGGCACTGAGAGTACAATACAAGTAGAAAAAGAAGTCCCTACCCTCCTGGAATTTGCATGCTAATGAGGGGATGACAATACATAAAAGGAGATTGTGGGGGATACAAAGGTGGGGGAAAGGACATGATAAAGGAAGTCAGGAGTGTAGCCTGGAAAGGAATGAGTTCTGGCCAACACCCTCCTTAAATGAAGTTCTGGGGGTCTCATCCAATCAGAGGGAGAAGCCAAAGGGAAGGAGGGTTTTGAATGGGATTTTTATGTGTTGTCTAGGTTATAATCCCAGATATATATCATGAGTATTGATATTCACCCATTGAGCATGGGCATTGAAAACACTGTGCAAGGGGTAATACTTCAGGAAGTCTGTGTTTTTAATAGATGGCCATGGAGTCTCATAGCCCAACCCGCTGCAGTCAACCTGGTGAAGAGCCAGCTCCTCAGAACCTAAGTGGACTGGTCCCCAGGCAGCAGGCCCCTGGATACAAGGAAGAGCTCCCCAGCTTGGGAATCATTGACATAGCTTCCAAAGGCCCAGGGTCACAGCCCCCAACAAGGAAGCCTCCAAGGAGGATGTTAGGAGAAGGCTGGGGAAGACAATAGGTGGATGGGACAACATTCTTACTCTCTGGGAAGATGAGGTTTTCAAAGTACTATTATATCCTTTGTCCTTCAAGGTATGAGCAATCCTGGGCTGACCATCGAAAATGAGACCTAGAGACTGTTCACACAGAGGTAAGCTTTTGTAAAAAACAAAAACAAAATAAAAAAACTCTCTAAGTACTTGATAAGAGAAGGTATATGTCTGATACCACATTGTGTTCTGAAATGCTTTTTGAGCTTTTTAATTCTGACATTTGATATGGAGGCAATCTACGGAAGACCCTGAAGATGGACCAGTCCACATCCTTCCATATTTGCCTGCTTCCTACAGCATCATCCTATATATCCCAGTGTTGTTGTCCTTTATTTTCTGCTCCCTACTGTATCAAACCACAAAATAACCACATTTTGAGTCTGTTATTTTCTCTGTTAGCACACAGTCTTTAGCTCCCTAAGCTTGGTCAGAGTATATCCCTAGAATGTTGACTTTCATCACAATAAGCTGGCTACTCTTGATAGTTTTGTTTGGTATCCTATAAAGCATATTTAACACTTTCTGAATATCCAGATGGGAGGTATTATACCACATCCCCCAAATCAAGGTCTAATGCGCTGATAACGTTTGTAAAAGTTCTTAGGAGAGTGTGCAGTAGAACAGGTACTATTTATTTAAATGTCTATTCCGTCCCCATCACCTAAAATCCTTGGGTCTAAAGATTAAATTAGGGAACATAACCTGAGAGCATGAATGCACCTTTTTTTATTCCCTTTTTGGAGTGTTTTATTGGAATTATAAAAAAGGAGATTCTTTAAGTGAACATATTAAACACGTGAATATACATATACACACTTGTATATGTGCTTGGCTGCTGGAGGGGCAGTGTTGGAGATGGTTTCTTCGGGACTTTCTACCCTGTGGCCTCAGATGAGCGGAGTGGGATCAGTTTTGGACGAGCTGAACCAGCAGCTGTGACACCTCAGGGAGGATGTTCAGAGTTTTTTGTTCTGTGCTGGATTGACCCCCTGAGCTGGTCCTCTCTCAAGGTAAGGCTGAGAAGGCAGAGGGATCTAAGGAGGCGTATATAGTCTACATATAATGTTGACACATACAGCTTTAGGTTCTTCTCCTTTGTTTTTGGACACAGAAGCAAGTGGTTTCTTTACCCAGTGGCCACTGTAAAACAATCATATGACCCAAGTGGACTGATTCCCTCTAGGTCCTTGGTTCTGTAAGGTCATATTCAATGGAGAGTCCATAAAGCCTCTATTTCCTTATCTGTAAAATGGGAGAATTGGATTCTATTATTCAGTCATTTTTTTTCAGTTCCGTCTGACTCTTGTGACCTCATGTGGGGTTTTCTTGGCAGAGGTACTGGAGTGGTTTGTCATTTCCTTCTCCAGACCATTTGACAGATGAGGAAATTGAGGCAAATGGGGTGAAGTGACCTGCCCAGGCTCACACAGCTAGTGAAATGCCTGAGGCCAGATTTGAACTCAAAAAGATGAGTCTTCCTGACTCCACCGCTGCACCGTCTGATTCTAACGATCCTTCATATTCTAGATCCCAGAATTCTGTGCGCTTGCCAGCACCCACAAGAGAAGTCTGGATTGTCCCACGAAATGCAGCAGAGCGCACTGATAGGCTCCTTCCAGGTGCCTCACCAAGATGGTTTTCTGTTTTCTGTTTCAGTTGGAGGTCACGGTGCTGTGATCACTGGAGGAGACTCTTCAACAGGGAAGGACATCCCCCGACTGGCCCGTTAATTCCATTTACTCCTTGGGTAGACCTACCCAGACAGAAGAGCAGAGAGGGCTCCTTCTCTGTGCCATTGCTTGAAGCATAACAGAACTGCAGAAATTTTTGTAAAATGTAAAGAATGTTTCAACTAACAAATCCCTGATGAATACTAAGAGGTCAGTGGTAGGTTATGAGCCCAGGGGGAAGAAAGCTCTCCTCCCTTCCTTGGGAATCTTGGAGGACAGAGTTCACAGTGGAGTGGACTTCACCACCAGGGGTTCACATAGCACAATTTATCATCTAACTAGCTAATTTGGTCAGCTGATTTTCAAATTGGGAACACTTTCACGCCAGGCCATCACTTGAAGTTGGAATCTCCCAAATCTGTCTTTTAGCATCTGCCTTTGGGAAGAAGTTACCATGAAGTCTGAAGGTCTGGGCTCCTCCTATCTCAGTTCTGCCTCTTGTTACCAGTGTGACCCTGAACAGGTTTATGGGGCTCTGGTTCTTCATCTGTAAGCCAAGGGAATCGGACTCGCTGGCCCCCAAAGTCCTTTCCAGTCTTACAGCTGTGCTAGGTGAGGAGATGGGGGAACAAATCAGACCCACCCAGGGTCATCCTCAGCCAGCGAGAAACGGTTCTGATCCCCGAGAGCCCAATGAAATAGAATCCCTCCCAAGTGATCTCCATCCAGTGCTGCAAAGGGCATGACTGAATGGGGAGACCTGAGCCTGTACTGAGGACAAAGTCCGCTGAGGACCGCAGCCGTCGTGACATGTTCTTTGCCACATGTCCCCCTTTTCAGTCTTCCCAGATGCAACGAGAAAACAGCTCCGGAATGTCCTCACCTCCAAGAGGCCAGATGAAAGCCACCAATCGAACCTGTTTGTGAATTCTTCAATAACCTGTCTCTCCAGGGAGTGCTGAGCCCAGGAAAGAGGTTACACTCCTGCCAGACTGTCTCATGGGCCTAGAAAGGGCTAACTGCCACAGAGGTATCGACACCCCCTTCTGTCTTAGCAAGATGGTGGCGGCAACGCATGTCCATCCTCATGCTGCGTGTTGCCTAATGGGGTGATGCAGAGACCCACAGAAAGCCCTATTTCTGGCCTGAGTTTGGCTTCAAAATAAACTGAAATGGTATTTGTATGAAGTAATGCGGAAATGTTCTGCCCCTCTGAGAAACCCTTGTGCCTTTGTATGCACTTACTATAGCCAGAATATTAATTAGCGCGTTCTATTTTGAAAGGTGAGCCCATGAATTTTATATGTGTTAGGGTTTTACAATGATAGTTTCTATTGCACTGACCCTGGAAATGTAGCGTAGGCACCCTCTTAATAGGCCTGGAGTCCAATTAGCAAGGAAATGGTGATGACCTGGAGTTCGCCGTGTCTGCTTAGGCAAAGACACAAAGCCATCCATAGAAAACCAGGCAAAGCCTGGGGAAAGTGAGCTCGCCAAAGGGCCCCTTCTGGCTTTATTCCTGCAGATGGAGAGGCTGAGTCTTTATTCCAGTAGGGTGAGTTTAGAGAAGACATCCGAACCCCTCCCTCTTATCAGAGCCCACTTGACAGCCTTGCCTTGGGGTTTGGAGGGGGCATTCTGGAGGAAGGGATGGGAATGTTTTCTTTTTCATGTTCCTTCTGAGAAACAATGATTTTGATCTGATGTACCTGAATTTCCTTTGCGAAATCTTTTCTCAGCAGATGTTACATCTTCATTTTTATTTTGGTGTAAGGAATTTTTTGTTTTTTCTACAAAGAATTATGGTTGTGATTGAGATTGCACCCACTTAGTATTCGCTGTCTGATAGGGGAGGTGGGTTCTGTAAGGACCCCACGGGGTGGGTGTGATGGGTTGGGAACCGGATACTGCAAAGGCCAAAATGGCTCCTGTTTGCTCTGACAAGGTTAGGGTAAGGGGGGCACTGCATGGCCGTTTGGGGAAGACTTTGGTTGTCAAGGGGATGACTGCTTTCTCCTCATCTGACCCTTTTGTTGGTGTTGGGTTTTATCACTCAAGTACTTTGCATAACTACTCAACGCAGTTTATCATCACTAGATACATTAATAAAAAGAGACTATCAAGTTGAGACAAGTGTGAAGCCTTCATTCCAAGGGGCCTGTGCCTTCTGTTCCTTTTAAAGGGAAGTGTTCTAGAGCTGTGTCCTGTCAGGTCACTTCAGTGCCCTTGTGCCAGTCACTGGCCTGGCCAGGTGGGGAGGTCACCTGTAGTTGGTAGCTGATCTGATCTCTTCCTCAGCCCAGCCCTGACACACTCTAGGCATCAGAAGATGCCTGGGCCCTGGAAATCAGTACTGCCCAGCCGTTTCCTGCTGCTTTTGGTGGTCTGGATTTAGAGTCTCTTACCGCAGGCACTTAACAAAAGGCTAGCCAGGCTTTTCTCTTCAGAAATATTATTTATGCTAGGCTGCTTCCTTTGTGGGTATTGTGCCATCAATAAAGTCTAAGCAGGCAGGTCTGCCCATTGTATGACTGAAATGACCATGGTACTGCGCTTTAAAGTGGCTCTAAGAGTGTAATTTTCCTGACACTTAAAAAAAAAAAAATCCTTAACCAAAATGAGAGAGTGAGAATAATGACTGGGAGTGGAAGGGGAGTGGTGGGAACAGGTAGGGGGTTACACCTCACTGGCAATCACGTCATTTTGGGGAGGAAAAAGCATCACAGAATTAATTGAGCAATTCTAGTAATAAAGAAAAAATGGAAATAGCTTCGTGTCAGGAATAAGTCTACCAAAAACTCAAACTAGAAAACAACTTGCAGCCTGGACCCACCGGAAGGCTGTTCAGATGTGGCTCCCTCCCTCCCCCGACCAGGGTCACAGAATTATGCAGGTTTTTCCCAAATGACATCCCAGGAGGTGACCTGGTAGGATGAGTCAGAGTCTTGGAGTAAGAGGTATGTGCTTTGAATTCTGGCTTCTTCCCCTGCTACCCTGTGACACTGGGCAAACCTGGAGTGTCTCTGTTCTGGCCAGCCCTTTCTCCTCTAGCTGGGAGGGACCCCTCCCAGCTCTAAACTTTGATCTCATCTGTGGAACTCATCTGTGGTGCAGCAGCCCCAAGAGTGACCTTCCAAAGAGGTGCCTGGCCTAGGAAGCAGGTGTGGTTATCACCCACACCAGGCCTCAGTTTCCTCCTCTGGAATATGGGGCTGTTCATTCAACGTTTCCTTAGAGACCTCTCATGATGGGGAAGACAGAGAGAGACCCTCCACCTTCGGAAGCTGCCCCCCCCCAACCTTAGAAGAGCTCCTTACAAGGAAACTTATCCTGACATTAAACTTTACTTTGCTCAAGCATGCTTGGCTTACTGTGCTTATCAGACTTAAATTTGTGGTTATTAAGTCATTTTTTCAATCATGTCTGATTCTTCCTGACCCCACTTGGGGTTTTCTTGGTAGAGATACTAGAGCAGTTTGTCATTTCCTTCTCCAACTCATTTGACAGATTAGGAAACTGAGGCAAACAGGGTCAAGTGACTTGCCCAGGGTCACACAGCTAGTAAGTGTCTGAGGCTGGACTTGAACTTGGGTCTTCTCGACTCTAGGTCTAGTGCCCTGTCCTCTGTAGTGCCACCTAGCTGCCCCATAAGACTTAAAGCAAACTATAAAAGTAGTTAGTAATGAAGAAAACCACCATTGAGATGGTTCCATCTGTGAGAGCTGTGTGACAAAGTCCCAGGCCCCTTCACAAGCTTTGAAGCAGGTTCAGTTCTGTTCTTCATACAAAGAGACCATTTTTAAAGCTGCCCCACCTTCCCTTAATCTGGGAGAAAAGAACCTGGAATGAGTGGCTGCCAGAACAGAGACCATAACTTGAGTCTTGCCTCTGTCCAATGTGGCACCATTAATTTGCACTGAGTTTTAATCTCAGGAGCTTGATAGAGTTTTAATCTCAGGAGCTTGATAGAGTCTGTGTAAGCATTCTATGCTTGTGGCAAACCAGAACCACGGTTTCCCTGCTAGCCATCTGGGCAAGCTGGCTGACCACAGGACATAGGGGACTGAAATTCATATTTCAATGCCATATGTAAACTCACCTTGAACGGTGGATGGGGCAAGTTCCCCTGTGTTTCCTCTCCCCTTACAAGGCGTGTGCTGGTTTGTAAGCAGACCTGGCCATAGCTGATGGACTAGAGCAGGGAAAATTCATGCCCGGGGGCTGGTTTCCAAGGAGTCTCCTGGGAGACCGAACTGGAAGTGAACTCTTTGCACAGCTGGGCTCAGGGAGTCTGAAGACTGAGGAAAGAAGCCACTTTTTATACCAGATTCCCCCAAATGGAGTGAAAGCCAAGAGCCCAGTGAATGCCAAGGAAGGGTACTGGATCAGGTGGCCACACCACTGAGTACATCCCTTCACATTTCCTCAGGGGCACTTTTAAGATGTAGTTACCCTCTCAAAGGTCTGCCAGCAATTCCGTTGGATAGAAAATGCCTCAGTTTTGCACATGGGTAGGAGAAAGGAATGGGAATTGCAAAGCCTTCAGTGAGCCTCACCAGGCCTGCACCCAGGCTTGGAGTCTGTCTGGGTCCTAGAAACAGCCCTTGGTATTTTGGCTGCTCAGGGGTGAGGTGGGAGTGGACATCTACCCAGCCTGCCACTGGAGAGAGCCAGACATCTTCTCGGTGTGCTCTGGGCATTCTCTCTGATGGTCTTCTGGGCTTGGGATCCTCTTCCTTCTTCACTCCGACTTCCTTTAGTTCCTAGCTACATCTCCCCTTCTGCCGGAAGCCATCATCACTCCTCCTCATGCCAGAGCCTTCCCACTGTTGGTAATTTCCTGTGGATTCCCTAGAGAGCTTGTTTGCCTGTGGTCTCCCCCATTGGACTGTGAGTTCCTTGAGGGCAGGGGCTGTCTTGCCTTTCTGTACCCCAGCTCACTTAGCATAGTGCTCAGAATACAGGAGGTGCTTAATACATATTGATTGATTCATCACCCTATTCTCCTTGCTACTGTGTTCTAAGCTTTTATAATCACTCCCCTAGTTCTCCTACCTACCTGACTGCCCTCTTTTAGCCTCCTTTCCTAGACCTCCATTAAGGACACACTGCCCCCTCTGAGTGTCCCTTGGGACTCAGTCCTAGACCCTCCTCTCTTTCCATCTCTACTACTTCACTTGCTGATCTCATCAATAGTCTCTCTGTAGATGGCTTCCAAATCTACTCATCCATCCTTAATGTCTGCTGACCTCTAGTCTTGCATCTCCAGTTGCACTTTGGACACCTCAACCTGGATGTTCCATAGGCCTCTTAGACTTGATATGTCTAAGACAGAACCTAGTATCCTTTCCCCTCCTGTTGGTCCCATGACTGCTGAGGACACCAACATCCTCCTAGGTTTTCAGGCTCACAACCCAGGACTCACGCTGGACTCTTTCCCTCCCCACCTCTTCAGATCTGTTGCCAAAGTCGGCTGATTTCACTTTGGCAGCATCTCCCAAATGGGCTCCCTTTTCTCCTGATGACATTACCCCCATCCTTGGTGCAGGCCCTCAGCATCTCACACCTGGACAGACTATTACAATAGCCTGATGGTGAATCTGCCTGCCTCAAGTCTCGCTCACTCCAAGTCATCCCCAACAAGTAGCCAGTGATTTTTCTAAAGCAAGGTCTGATCCGGCTACAGTACTTGCCTGCTCAGTAAATCAAAGGCCCTCATCCCATTCAGGATCAAATAAAAAATCCTCTGCATTCAGAGCCTTTTACTGCCTGCCCCCATCCCACCATTCCAATTTTCCTACAGCTTATGTGCCCCTACATGCTCCATAATTCTAGTGACACTAGCCTCCTTGGCCCTGGAGCGTTCCCTTCTCTCCTGCCATCTTCTTTGGCTGTCCTCCAAGCCAAGGACATTGTCCCTCCTCAACTCCCACTGCTGACTGCTCAGCTTCTTTGGAATCAAGATTAAAATCCTACCTTTTTTAAGAAGCTTTCCCCAACCCTTCTTCATCCCAGTGCTTACTCTCTGCTAAATATTTCCTAATTATCCTATCGAGAGCCTGTCTGTACATAGCTGAGAGCACGGTTTGTCTTTAGTACGGTGCCTGGCACACTGTGGGTATTTAATGTTTATTGCCTGGTAACTTCTAGGGAGGTGGACTTGATATAGTCTAAGGTCTCTTCTTGTTCTAGATCTATCTAGAGCTTTCAAATCCCAAGGTTCAGCAGTATCCCATAGATGACAGGAAATTAACAACAGGGGGAGTGGACAAGGTGGGCCTGCATTTATATGAGCTTATGACTTTGGCAAGGCTGAGATCGTTGGTAATAGGGAAAAAAGACTTTCAGCTGAACGGTGAGCTAGTCTGCAAGGAACTGGAAGAGTAGTAGATGCAATGAAGATAGATCTTTTCTGGGAGTAATAGCTCAAAGGCATATTAAAAACTAGCCTTCTTTAGTGTCAGAAGACCAGGAAATGTTTGTAAACAGGATAAAGGAATTGGTAGATTCAAAGGGATCAGAGAACCGGGACAGTCAGACATGGAGGAGGGTGGGATGGAGGGCACAAGGGGAGGAGCTGGCCTGGCAAGAAGACCTTCATTTTCAGAAACTGGACAGGACACTATGGGGAGTGACTTGGAGAAGTTCTGAATTGTGAAGGTGAAGATATTTTAGTTGGGGGGTGGGAGTGGCTGCAGCCCGTAGAAGTTCTAGATTCAGCCTGAGTCAAAGTTCAAATCCACCCTCAGACACTACGTGACCCTGAGCAAGTCACTCAATCCCCATCAGTTGTTTCCTATATTGTAAGATGAGCAGGAGAAGGAAATAACAAACTGCTTCAGTACCTGTGCCAAGAAAAACCCAATGGAGTCATTAAGAGTTGGATATCGTTGAAGCGACTGAATGTGGAAATGCAATTCTGATTTATAGACAGACATAAGTCATGGTTGATTATCACCTTTCTTCAATGACACCATTCAGGACTCTGCATTTGCTTGGTACCTCTCCTTCTTCATGTCTGGACAGATACTGAATACTGTGCAAGTTTCATCGGCAATTGCATAGATTTCCTTTTCTATATTCACTGATGCACATGCGTTAGCTGCTCATCCTGTCCTATCTCGTGCTATTTCTACTTCACTAGTCAGCCACTCGGGCCTGAAGTAGGATAGTTCAATTGTCAAGGATAGTCACACAGGTGAGGGCAGATCTATTCCATTTGGGGGCCATCTTGTCTTCCGTTTAATCTTGAAAGTTCTTGAAATGCTCTGGTTAGTGGCTCTTGGCCCACTGCGTTTCACTGTGTAATACTTCCCATTGCCTTCTACCATCCAACTAAGCTTTGGCATGAGAACATGCTATAAACTGATGTTAGCCCTGGCAGGGAAATCAAGCATTTGCTGAAGGAAAGTGTTTGGATATTCTCCTGAAATTTCCCCACACTACTGTTCCATATTGCTGGCAGTCTCTTAAATCCCTTCTTGGTCCTTTTTATGAGTGTAGGCAGGACACTGGGAATTTTCCTAAGAGAGAATGATCTAAAGTCACATACACCACTCTATGTGCAATGAATTTAAAGAAAATAATTATAAATGAAGCAGTAATACAAAAAGCACTGTACCAGCCTCAACTCCTCTCAAAGGCTAAATTCTAAATCCATTCATTTACCACGCCTCTGCTTCCCCCAAGTTGTTGTGAGATGTTCACTTGAAATAGCCTGGTTTTCAGAATTTCAGATCCTCCCACACAGGGGTGGTGCACTATACATGGGGCAGACACTCCAACACCTTCATGGCTCTCCTGAAGCAAGATCCCCAGTTTAATGCGGAGGGTTTGTTAGAATGAGATGAACGGATGTGCTCTTTGAATGACTCTGGCCTGTGTCTACCAACAAAGAGCAAAACATTTTTCAAGGTAGTGAAAACTGACTTTGGGACTAGAAGCCCAAGGTTTGAAGAGCTGCTCTGATACTCACTAGCTGGAGCAATCTAGGCAAGTCACACCACTTCTTATAAGGGCCTCAGTGACTTTTGTAAGAGGGCTTATCTTTATTCATTTCACAGTCGTGATTACATTCATGTCATCTTAGACATTTAATATACTTATTTCTCAGAAATAAGATTACAAATGTAAATTTACTTATCCAAATGGGCCATGATAATTAGCAATTAAGTTGGCATCCAGTAGGAGAACCAACCTGTCTTTCTTAAAAACAGATGTAAGGAAAAACCCCTGAGAAACAGTCATGATGGAAGGCTATAGACACATAGCCTTCCAAGGGTTTAGAACAGGCCTCTGATTCACCCTTGCTTCCTACCACCCCGTCTAGAAGCATCTGGTGATGAAATGCACGGAGCATGGCACGGTCTAACGAGCACTGAACACCAAGCGTCCAAAGACCACAAGTCTTCCGACAGATCACTTTGTGACTGTTGGCAAACTGCTTCCTATTTTGGGGTCTCAGTCTTCTCATCTAAATAAGGAGAGTTAGACTGGCTTGGGAGGTTTGACTATTAACATACAGAAGGCAGGCTCTGGATCATTATTTTTCACAGGGGAAGAGAGTTAGGGTTAGGTTAGGAAGGCTGCTGGGGTTGGAAGAGTTCCCTGAATACTAAAGGAAAATCCACCCCCACACAAAGGCATTTGTAAAGAAGACCACCAGTCAAGTGATAGATGTAAGAAAACATTTTTTGAAGCCTTTATTTACAAAAGCTTTAAAAACAAATAATACCTTCTGTTTTGCAAGTAACTTTTCTGAAGAAGGACCACCCAGTTACAGCATTGTAACTCAATAAGAAAAGAATGTTAAAGTACAAGGGAACAAGTCAATCTGGCAAACAGCTAATACGACTCGAGTTAAGTGCAGGTAACACACACACACCATGACTTGCCTCCATCATCATTTCTGAGTAGCATTTAAGTTACCCATTACCAAAGTCTTCCTTCACATGCTCTGGCCTGCTCACATGCTCCTGTCTACATGGCTAAGAAAGTATTTCACAGTTATTCTGTCAATATATAGAAAATATATTGCAAAGATATACACACAAAATAAACAAGCATTAACTCCTCAGGTGACTTTATTCACTTTAACTTGTCTTGTCGTTTTGTTGTTTTACAACAAATCTCATCATTTTTGTCTTTGTAGCAACTACAAAAGCATAATCTCGTCTCTTCTAATTTAATTTGGTATAAGACATACCTAAGGTGACTTGCTCTCTTTGGACTTACTGACTTGTGGAGTCGCCAAAACAAGGGCTCGGTAAATATGACTCTATCACGGGGGAGGGCGAGGGGTAAAAGCGAGCGAGGAAGCGGACCAAGGCAAAGGCGCAGCCGCGCCACAGGGGTGCCGGCAGCTCCGGCACGCAGGCGAGAAGCTGCCACCAAGCACTTCTTCAGTCCCAAAGCCCATTCAGAGACCAATCCAAAACCCACCGAGCCTGGTGAGCAGGGCTCCGAAGCCCCAGGGACAGCGAGCGGGGGCTCAACTCTTCAGGAGCCCCGCTTTCCCTTTCAGGAAAGCTTTGCCAAGTCAACAATTTGCAGCACAGTAAATAGACTCTGTTCCATGGGTCCAAAACAAGAGAGTGCTGTGTAAAACTGGCAAATGATCAACTTTCAGGCTAACAGCAAGGAAAACCCAAACTTCTACTAAAACGGTGGATCTGAGTCACTCTCTAAAGTGCAAAATTGATGGTCCACAATCTCAAATAGCTAAAACTCTTGCATACTGGAAGGGACAGACATGAAACAGGGCAATAAGTTACAGTCAGTGCTTGTTAATCTGGGAATGGGGGGAAGAGGTGTGGGTAGAAACTAAGACCAACTAGATATGTTTACCGAAGACTGAGTATGATACGGATGTTCCCCTTGGCCACACATGCTTGCTAACAGATGGATTAATTATACAGCCAAATTTAACCTGAAGACTCTTCTACTTATCAGGATCTGTGGAAGGAATGGTCGTAATTAGTACTGAAAGACAAAAGAGAAAACGGCTGGAGAAGGCAGGGTAAAAAAAGAAAAAGCCTTATTGTCTACTGTCCAAGGGATTTAACTGGAGATAAAACCTATGTACAAGCACATGTGTAGCTCCAAACATCAAGGCCTGCTGTCCATCCATCTCATGTCATGACTGCTTGCTGGCCTCCTCTTCATACGCATTCCCCGTACCATTCTGCACATAGGAGGAGCCCGAACCAAGGCCGTACAAGTGCCCACAATACTTGGCATCATCGATGTGATCTTCAAAGAACATCTGAGGGGGAATGGTGAAGAGAAGGACAGCTTACCCAACCCTCCTCCCAACAGGCCCCCCTGGGCAGGCTTACTCACTACTCACAGCCCTGGCCAGCTGCGCGGGATGGGATGCTGCCACCTGTGGAGCACAACCCAGCCCAAGTCTGTGAGTGAGGAACAAGTTAGATCCCGGCAGGTGGGCACTAGCGCCCTCAAGGAACGAGAGCAAGACAATCAGGCTGCCTCTGGCTCAGCAGCAATCCTGGGCTACAGAAGCACTAAGGTGGCGCAAGGAGGACAGATTTCAGACAGAGGTGCTTCAAACAGCACCAGAAATAGCTGGAGATGGCTGGGAAGTCTAATTTCAAGTCTGTAGGTAACTGCAAAGCAATTTGCAAGGCTGAGTTATATCTGCATTAATCCCAAGAGAAGGTATTTTTTCCCAACTGGACCTGGCGAAATCTAGAGGGACCTAGGATATAGTAAGCACACAAGTAGATACTCCCTTTTCCCTGGCCCCTTCACAGAGATGTCTGATGTTAAAGGGCTTCAGTCTACAGTCTACCCAATTCAGTGCCTTGTTCATAATCACCCTCAGCTTCCTGGCAAGAAGATCATCACATTCATAGGACATTTCCCATTCTTCAATGAGTTAAGAAATTTGAAAAAGTCCCATTACTGCCAGAGAATCACTTTTAAAAAATTAGGAAAGTGAAACACAAAGCTACACTAGAGAGCATAGTGATTATGCAAGCCTCGTGGGGCATTTTAAGTCAAAAGCAGCATGGGGAAATGGAGAGAGCAGGAGACCCTATACCATTACTAGTCCTGTGCCCTGCGCTGCGGCCTCAGTTTCCTCTTCTGTAAAATAAGTAAAAGTAATATTTATACTACCTATCCCCCAGGGTCAAATGAGATAATAACAGCTGACAGATGAATAATGACTTCAAGTTCACAAGGGACTTTATATGCGATCTTGTGAAACACAGGTATTCATATCCCAGCTTTTCAAATCAAGAAATTTAACTTAAGAAAAAAAAAGAAATTCAACTTAAAGGGTTAAGAGAACTGTCTATGGTTGCGTATGTCAGAGGCACAATTTGAATCCTACTGACTCCAATGTTTATTTCACTGTAAACCCTACACAAACACAAGATCATCATCTTTTAACATTTTTCACTTAATTCCAAAATAGAAATGAAAATTCTCAGATTTAGATGTATTCCTAAAAAATTAAATAGTCAAATCAAAATACTCTTGGCCAGGCAACTTCTTAGAAGACCCCTTTGGCTAATCTTTGTGAGGGTTCATGGTTTCATCATTTCCCTGATGTGGATGCTCCATGGGCCAGGGTGGAGGATGTTCTTTCCAAGCCTTTGTAAACAGTTCAAGAACATGTTTTAACAAAGCCCAAATTTTGTCTTGTTTCAGTTTGGATTTATATTCACATTCACACAAATTTCAGTTCATCTCCTGCCAGAGATTCTTCTTACCTACCTTCTCAATGTTAAAAAATTTAACACATGGACTTCTTATTTTTAGCCCTGTGAAAGGCCTCCACTTTTAAAATGGCTGTGGCTAGGACATGGATCAAAGAATGCCCAAGGAGTTTGAGCTCTGGTTCTGCTGGTTGCCAGTTAGGACTTGTACGTTTTGATCCACATCTGTTTCACTCCCACCTTCTGCCTCTTCCTTAGGTGCTACTGAACGCAGCCATCAAGAAAGCACACTGTCTGGATCCCCTCCAGATGGGTGGCAATCACCTTCAGCTGGGCTGTCCTTCCACTCCTCAGAATTCTCTTCTCTCAAGTCTCCCAGCACCACCTCTTTCCCCTGAGGATCTCCCTTCATATTCTGTCCCCCCCAAAGAGACCATCTGTAAAAAGCAGTTCTCCCATTCCTGACAACCTCCTTCTCACCAGGCTCCAAGAGGCCCCTCTTCTCCCCAAGGCCAACCTTCTCCACACAGGGGCACCTCCTTATCTCTCTCTAACCTTCAATCTGAACCCAAACATTCACTATGTACACTAAGTTTATTCTTTGATTTGCTCCTTCCCTGCTGACTCCTGAAACGATCCCAACCACCTTCAACAACTCCCACTAGACCTTACCATCCCTGCTAGCTAGCATCCTATATACTGGGAAAACTTTCGGCCATTCCTTCATTCCCTATCCCATTATCTTCTAAACCGTCTCCAAACGCTACACTGCTCTCTCCAAAGTTACCGATGATCTCTTATCAAATCCAACGACCTTTTCTCCATCCTAGAATATGACGATGATGATGTCACCCGCTACCGAACAACATGACCAAAGAGAAAATCCTGTTTAGAAGTGAAGGCTCTTCGTAAGCAGAGCCCCCTTTCCTACCTTTTCAATCCTCCACATTATTCCCCTCCACCCACTCTTCAGCCATAATGGCACCTATTTACTGGTCTCCAAGCTTTTGCAAAGGCTATCCTCAATATATAGAATGCTCTCCCTCCTCATCTCTGCCTTCAAAATTCCTATCAAAGATACCTTTCCAGGGCCTACCTACTGCTCACGCTTTCTCCTTTAATGCTACCTTCCACAACACACTCTTGGATGTGTACCTATTTATACACACTTTGTCTCCTCCATTACAACATGAGCTCCTGGAAAGCAGGAAATCCTCAACCCTTGGCAGAATGCCAAACACCTAGGACTAGACTAGCCAGTGTTCTACAGCTAATGATCTGAAGGAGTGGCCTGGGGCTCTGAGAGGTTCAGTTATATTCCCAGGGTCACAGTCAGGACTTGAACCCAGGTAGCTCTCCAGCCACCATACATACCCCTCTCAAGAACAGTATCCGAGAGGAGCTCGGATCTGTTTGCTGTTCTCCATCCAAGTGGCTCACAAAGCCCCCATGACATAGGTAAGGCAAAGACGATCTCCCTGTGCCACCCAGAGGGGGATGCAGGCCAGGATGCTCCTCCCCCTCCAAGCACCCCACCTCAGACAGGAGCTCCTCTGGCCTCCCCAGGCTGGCTTCTTCTGGGGCAGAACAGAGGGGTCAGACTGGGTGACATGCAAGGCCTCCCCCTGCTCCAATATCCCTTAACTGTTCATGCAGAACAAGAACCCATCTACTAGGAATCATGAGCCCAGCTCAGGGGGCCTGTCCCACCAGTCCAAGTGAATGGAAATCACAGAAAGGGAAAAGAACACTCCAAGAATAGCCAGCTGGGTTCTCATTCCAGATCTGTCCCTAACAAGCTGAGGCCCTGAAGACAAATCTCTGCACTTCTAAGAGTGAGTCTGAGCTCTCTAATGGGCTTGGATGACGTCATGGGGGCACCATGTGGAGAAGAGAGCCCTGGATGCGGAATCCTCCACTACAGACCACAGGCAAAATTCAGGGGTGGCAGGGGAGGGGATCCGAGTAGGTCATTCTGCTCTGTGTCATGACCACTTATTGTTTAGAGATTCACCTGACGAAACAAACCGCCAATGCCAGAAAGAGATCTCTGGAGTAACTAGAAGAAAATCCCTGTGTCCCAGAGAAAAAAGAATGGTAAATGCCCCACACAACACAAGGGAGTAAAAGCAGTGAGCTCTTCATACTTCTCTCATTTTGAAAAAGGCCATTCCCGTCAGTAACGAATCGGATCCGGCCTGGTGCTGTGGTCCTATCCGCTCCAACTCCAGCTGCTCGGCCACCTCCTGCAGACCACCCTACAAGAAGCACAGGGCCACCATCACGGAAATGCACTCAACCAAGTGGGGTGTGACAATGCCAGAAAAGCAAGCTGCTGTTCACACCTTCCAAGGTACTTGGGAGTGAGTGTTCCCATTATGATAAAGACAAGGGGCACCAACTGATCGGTGACACTTGGGCTGTAGCTGCCTTTCCCACAGCACCTGAGTCAGGAGACTGAGGCCTAAAAGTCTTAGAAATGCTTAACACAAGGAGTCACAACGAAATGTGCTGCCCACATCTTGGTGCAGACTCTGGCTTCTGTCCTGCCTTTGGACATCACCAATGTGGTCATTTGTTTCGGTGGACTACGTGTTTATAATCGACTTTTTTTCTTACTTCCTCAGTGGGGAGACAGAGAATTCAGATATGAAAAGAAACTTCAATTTTAATAAAATCTTTAAAGAAAAGAGTTACTATGACCCACTCACAACGCAGCCCAATGGCAACGACCTTCTCCACCACAGAATGGATCAATAGGAAGAGCATTAAGCTAGGAGTAGGATCACTAACGCTGACACCGCCACCCCCATTTGCCAGCTGCGTAACACTAAGCAGGTGCCAGCAACATCTCTGTGCCTCTGTTTCCTCATCTGTAAAATGAGGGACTGCTACGAGACAATCTTGCTAAGGTCACATCTGACTCTTATAAGCCTATACCTCTAAAGCTCAGCCAAATCAGAGATGGCTTGGGACAAGACCCCCTGGAGCTTAGGTCGACCTGGAATTCATGACATGAGGGAGGCACCTTTAGAGGGAGAGCAATGAATCTGTTTCCATATGTTCATTTCTCCACTGAGCTCAAGCACAGTCCACTGCTGGGCAAAACTAGTGTGCATTCAAGGCTACTATGAGATGTGGGTGGTCCCTAGAGGCAGCATGTTCTGATGGAGAATAAAGATGATAGTGAGTATGCTGGGCTGCAATCTACACTCACAAACTCCCTGGGACCCTCTCCCGATGGCCAGCTCCAGGGTCTTCTCTTGCCTCCTTAAACCTGTTCTCACCCAGTGGAGGAGTGGGCCTCAACAGTGATTCAGAGAGATCACTGAGGTCTGATCACATTATAAATGCTGTTTCTTTCATTCACCGGTACCGACTCTTCAAACCCCCTTCCCCCACCTATGTCTGGGGAAGAAAAGGTGCTGCACAGGAGAACACCAAGCAAAACACTGAACACAATACAGTGCCCAGTAAGGCCTCAGGTAATCTTTCCTTTCTTCTCTGCCAAGGACAATCCCACTGCACAGAGTCCTGATAGCAGCCCCGTGTTTTCTCTCATATTCCATTTTCCCTTCCACACTTTTACTAAAATCTCTTAAAAAGCACCTCAATTTGATGCCTTCACAGCTGAAATGTCATTCCTCAGCACCCACCCTCTCCCTGCATCCCTCTAAACTGCCTATACTCTGGTCTTGGAGGTTGCCCTCTCAGTATCCACACTTAAGCATTCGCTCTTGGTTTGGGTTTCCCTCCAAGAGCTGCGCTGGGAGCCCCACTGGGTGCCAAGTGCACTTTCTCGACCTTACCTTGAGGTTCTTGCAGCTCTTCATGAGGTACTTGACATCGTAGATGACCGGAAAGAACAGCCGGAGGATCTCAAAGAAGTCGAGCTCTTCCTCAGGCAAGTTAGAGTTGGTCAGGATTTTGATTAAATAGCCAAAGTCATAACCACTACAAAAGTACCAAATACAAGGAAAAGGCAAGATGAATGCCAAAGAATATGCAGTAAACATCCCGACTCTGCCATGTGGTCTCTGAGGCCCTCTGACCTCCCTCCCTGCAGGACAGGGCAGCATCTCTGACCTCTGCTAGGCAGTGTGAAACCCAGAAAGGCCAGTGTGGTTGGGCTGGCTGGGCATCTGAACACATGCCAGGCCATGGGGAGGCACTGCCCAAGAGCTCAGCAAGGAAATGCTTTCTACGGTCATGTGTGGGAAAGTTCCCAAGAGGGACAAGGCTTGTGCTGCTAGACTGCAGACAAGGCTACTTGTGCTCCGTGTCCTCCAGCCAACACAATTCTGCCAGATGACCTTTTATTGGATTCCATATCCTACAGAACGAAAGCCAAAGTCCTTTGCCAGGTATCACAGAGAAGAGCCCTTCTATGCTCCATCATCCAAACACATGAACATTCTCCCCTTTGCTCATCTGCTATCTTGCCTCCTTTCCAGCCATCAAAGTCCTGTGTCTCATCACAGCCAGATAGTGCCTCTGAATGTCACCCTTACCCCATTTTGTTATCACCATCAAGAGGGCAGGAGGTATGTCTGCTATGACTACCTGACTGACTAGACTGTAGGGTCTTGAAAGCAGCATGGGGGAGGAAGGGCTCAGTGTTCTCTCCCTCCATCAGCCACCCAGTACTCTCACCCAACAGTCTCAGTCATCCAAATACTGAGCACCCCTATCCCCAGCCCCCCAAATCTGGCTTGTATAAGGGCCCTCCACACAGACGCCCAGAGTCAAGAGCAGCAGGCTTTTAATGCTTGGTTTTTGTCTGGCAGGCCAATATGCCTCCCTCTCCCGTCCGGGTGCCATGGGGTCCATCCCCTGACCCTGTTGTCCTTGGTTTTAAAACCAGCTCCTCAAATGCCATGGCACCTAGTAAAGACCAACAAACCAATATGCTTGTTATCTCTAGAGTATGTTCCAGGTTCTCCTTCACAGTGATCTTATAGAGTCCAGAGTCACACTAAGTAGCATTCTAAGGGTGACCCAGGATTCCTGCCTTTCGGCCAGCCCGCTGCAGATGGACACTGATTAACAAAAACTGCCCAAGCCAAAAGCTGTGGTGAAGATACACTAACAAAGCATCTGAATAAAAACAAAAAAAAGCAAGACCTTCAAAGTAAATATAGATATGATTTAAAATATGGAAATCCTAAGCAGTATTTCAGACAGTTGTCACATTACACAAATTTGACAAAAAGAATTCTGAAGGAAATCTGCATTCCCCAAACCCATCTCTGTTCACCTTACAGTACAGTACTGTTCACTGGAATGCACGCCCTCCTTTCTCCTGGCCCCATGGCCACCCCCCTCCCTCCAAGGGAAAGCAGAACAACAGCCGTGGAGAGCCCTAGTACTACAGGCAGGTGGGGGCCTGGCACCAGAACAGACCTTTGCCCTGCTGCCCCCACCCAGCCCCAAGGGTTGTCCCTTACATGGCTGGTTCTAGCCCCCAGATGTTCCCCTTCCTGCTGGCTCTTCTCTGTGTCCCCCTGACATGTCTTTCAACCGTGTGCCAGCCTGTTTGCTCCATGAGGACAGGGCCCCATTTCTGCTTCCCTTCTCCATGGGCAAATGTGCATTACATAAAAATCACTTTATGTGGAGGTCTGTGGAATGGCCCACTTACGTAAAGTGAGATCTGTATGTATACCTCTATAAATCTCCCTTTTCATTTTAGAAGCATGACCTATATTTGTACCAAAATATGACATCAAGGCTGGGAAAAGAGGAAGTAGGGGTGGGGTCTGCAAAAACACCTTTAGTCTTAAAAAGAGTTATCTAGTCACACAAGCACAAAAATCAATTGCTGGCAGGCAACAAATGAAGATTCTAATATAGAAGAAATGAAACTTCCAATGACTAAAATGACCATAAGGCAGTTTCCTAGCCCCTCTCACCTTCAGATGACCAACACTACCGACATTTAACAGACAGGCCAATAACGCCTATCTCTTTGGCCACATACACATGCTTCTCAATCAGGATACCTCCTGAGATCATTTCAGACAAATCGGGGAGACAGAATCTTTTTTTTTTAACCTCTGCACTAAACACCAAGGTAATTCAGTGCTTCTTTGGACTTTCCGATGAGACATGTAACGTTCGGGGATGGGCATGTTCAGAGACAATTCTGAGGACCACGGAAGGACTGCCTGCTCAAGCCAAGTCAATACAGAGAAGGTATCCACCCAAATTTCCATGGAAAGCTTTTTGAAAAAGGAGACCTGAGTCATGCAAAATTCATCCCAGAAAGCCCTTCTTTTCTGGAATGCAAAGGAAATCATAGAATGTGTCCAACTTGAGAAAAACCCAACCACTGAGAACAGTGTCATTTTCTATAGGAACAATGTTACAAACAGTGATCAGGTTCCCATGGAAGTCTTTAAGCCCCTAGTATGTGGCTACTGAAGCTAACCAACAGGGCTCTAAGGAGGAAATTCTAACATGTCCCCTCCCTGGTAGGGGCTGGCAGGAAGCAGCCTCTGAGGATGACCAAGAGGTCCTGTTTCAACAGCTCCTTTCCCACTCTCCTACTCTCTACTTTCCTACTCTCACTTCCTTTCCTACACATGCTCAAAGTCTAAACACCAACTAGCTTTTCTTCTTCAAATATCAAGCAAACGTTTGGTTTCGTGTGCCCAGCCCTTAGCACAAGGACTGGCCCACAGCAAGGACTCTGTACAAGTTCTCCCCATACTGGAAAAATGGAGTCAATTCAAAAGGAAAATTGTCTTTCTTTGTAGAAACTCTCTGCAACAATCTCATGAGATGCTTTACAAGATGGTGCTTCAATGAATGAGGTGTTCGTAAAATGGACTTAAGGGTATCTCCTTGAATATGGGGGGAAGGGGAAGGAAGAGAGAGGGAGGGGAGAGAAAATGAGAGAAACAGAGGAGAGACAGACAATGGAGAGGAGGGAAGGAGAAAGTGAACTGAAATCTTCCAAGCCAATTTTACCTGTGAAATGAAAGCCACTTGACCCCCTCACACAGCACGACGCCTGATGTCATGAGAAGTTCTGCAAAATACTGTGTCTCAATCCCTTCTTCCTCATGCTTTTTAAACTGGATTCCAGAGGTTGTTAGAAGCTCTATGGAGTCCTGGGCATACATGTCCTCCCTAGAGGGGAATAGAACAAGATTCCAAATGTGACGTTAGATACTGCAACATGCATCAGTAAATATGACGGAATCAGGGGCAAAAAAGGTTGTCAAATTATTCCAAAACACACACTTAAAGAAATCCAATCTGAAGGCCATTTTTCTGGGTCACAGCATCAGCAGTAAGCTTCCATGTAAAAAGATGCCATGCCACGGTAGGTTCAATCTTGCCTGGGATCCTTCCTACCGGTGTCAGTGCAGGAAAAGTCACTTCCTTCTCTTTTTTTATTCTGAATTCACACAGAAATACTTCCATATTCACAGTCGAACATGAAATGACAGATGTCTTATTTATGTGTGGCTTGCTTTACAAGTCCTGCTGGTTTGTGCTCCTTTCTGGCCTTCCTCCTGTTCTCAGTCTCCATATTTTTAGAAAAGATGCCCCAATGACCTTTTCTTGCCCCTCTCCAACCCTCCCACCACTGCAGAAAAAGAAAGCAAAAATTCAATCTTTTAAGTTCTTTCCTCTTCCTCCCCTTGGAAAGCATGAGCAGAATGTTCTCCCTTTTAAAGGAGAAGGGTCTCCCAGGATGCTTAGAAAGAAGGAAGTGTTCCCAGAGAAACCTGAAGTGAGGCTCCATTAGGGGGAAAAGGATAAGGAGGTAGAGGCAGGCTGGTGTGAAGCTCTTCATCAAGATACTAGCCAGGAGAAAGGAGTAGTTTGTCCTCTTCTCAAGAAAGGAGCTAAAAAAACCCACTGGTCCAGAGACTACTGTGAGGCATCTGCTCCAAGACAAACATTCAGAGGAGTGCTTAGACTCAGTGCTTGCAAGGAACTCGAGTACACGTTCTCTACCAAGAGCAAGAGGGGAGGTTCCTGCGGGTTCAAAGAGAGTCAACCCTGACATATTGTCAGTGGGTGTGGCTGACAAAAAAGTGTAGCTGTCCCAGGGAGTGCAGTGACACCATGCTAACAAAAGGCTGAAGGGTGGACAGTGGGAGGAAGCCAGGGTAAGGGGGTCAGGACAAGATCACGGGCCAAGATAGGGTCACAGCCAGGGAGAGGGGTTGCAGGGTTTACAAAGAACTAGAACACCATTTGTCCTAGAAAAAAACTGGAAGGTAAGTGGGTACAGCTGGGTTTATGTGTCATGGAATATTACATTTTTTCTCACTAAGGATGATGAATGTGAACAATCCAGAGAAACCTAAGAAGACTTTAACGAACTAATGAAGACCCAAGTCAGCAGAACCAAGACAATCTCCTGAAGGAGGAACATTCCAACAAGAACAAGGAAGAACGCTTTCTGCCTCTCAGGAGGTACAGAATAAGAAACACACTATCAGACAAAGTCAACGTTTTGAGGTTTTGCTAACCTTCTTCTCTTGTTACAAAGGAAGCTTCTATTTAGAGAAAGGATAAGAGTTAGAGGGAAGTTGTAGTAATTTAAAAAAATTAATGAAACACTTTCTTAAAAACTTTTAAATCATTTCAAAGGGCTCTCACAAGGGATACAGATACTGTTACTGCATCTCTGAGAGCCAAAGGGAATGTTGAGGAAAGCAGTTTTTGCTGGCAGGCTTGAAACATCAGTTAAAAAAGTCAGGTTATTATGAAGTGTTTCTGCTTATGGAGTAAGAGATGGGGTATATTTTAGCTTTGATTCATAAGGGGTCTATAAAAGCAGCATATTCTGGAAAGATTGTTCCCAGTAATGACTAAAGAGAGAGGAAAAGAAAAGGATTAATCTAGCCCCCACCCCCCCACCCCCAATTTAACTCTTTATCTTGAGAAATATAAAGAAGATTCAAGTAGCTCCATTGGACCAAATGGTGAAACTGAACTTCCAGAAGTAAAGCAGGGTCCCGGACACTTTCACCAAGAGTGTAAACAGAACGGTTTACATCTTCTCAGCAAAAGTACCATAGATGGTTATCTATCTATGTCTTTATATTCATCTTGTTTATGGAACTTTGGGAGTTTCCCCAGTTAACTAAACGACTCCTTAAAGCAAGGAAATAGGGATCTTAGCTAATAAATGAGAAAGTTTTGAAGTTTACTAATGAGTACAAAAATATGGAAACATACCACTGAAAGCTAGAGTTCAAAATAACAAAATTAAATAAGGGAACAAATCGAGTGATAGACTGACACACAAGTGAGGTTGGTCGGCCCTATGACCTTCTGAAGGGCCATTCAATGAAACCGCTCCAGTCAGGCTTAATCAGACAGTCTTCATGGAGTCTTAAAAGTGCCAAGTACTTATTTAAACCTTAATGAAAAATGAAGGCACACGCTATACAGAATTTTAGGATTGATCAGCCTGTTCAATTATAGCCTCTGGAGGACAAAAACATCCTCAAAATACCAAAAGGTAAACACCACAGGTTAGGATAAATTCTCTTTTTTTTAAACTTACGTTAAATTAAACTTGAAGTTGAACTGCCATGTTGAAGTTCCTGGAGGGTATTCTCCTTGCTCATTCATAAATGTTAACCCAAGCTGAATGATTTTTAGCAAGTCTACATTACATCTCAAAAGCTGGTACTGGTAGTCAGCATTACTTCTGAATTCTCCAATGGGTCTTGCAACCACACCTGGAAACTCGGTGTCCTGTAAAAAATGGTTTAGAAATCCATAACTTGCCAAAATACCTCAAATATAAACCAACCATTCCCAAGTTGCTTAATTTTTCTTTAAGGAAAAAACAGGTCCTACTTTGCAATTCATATTCAATCTCTCGCCTACCGACCTTTACATAGTATTTTGTTTTGGCTGAACGTGAAAACTTCTTGAAATTTTTGCTTCTTTAAAAACACAAAGTAGTGATTTTAAAGGCTGAATTTCCTGGGATTTTCCTGTTCAGCAAAAACCTCTTATGTAGAAAAGCACACACGCACACAGACACATAAAAATCACGGTTCAAGTCCCTGGAAGGGTTAAACGAATTTATGGTCATTGTATACCACAGCACCAAGAACCCAGTTCTTCTAAGAATTAGAGTTAAAGTCCAAAGGGACAATTCACTGTACATTCCCAAAGCCTATGTTAGCACTGCTGGCTTTTCTTAAAATTTCTTTGGCTAAAACAGCATTTTTTACTTCCTGAAAAGAACTGTGTAAAAAACATTCCAATCCCACCCACTCAACTTTGTGGGAAGTATCTTTTCTCCCATGTTCCTACTCCTGACTGGTGAGGGAGCAAAAGCTGTTTCACCTACCAAACAGTGGGTTAAGACTTTTGCAGGATTAGAAAATAACAGATTTCTGGTTACCTGGAAGTCTGCATTTGTTAAATGGAAGAAAATTAATTTAGTTTAACGTTCCTCCTCTTCTCCATCCTCCAAAAATAAATCACTGTTACATGGTTCAGTTCTCAATGTCTCAAGAAGGAAATGGAGATACAATACACATCCATGTGAAAATGAGAGAACTTCACTGACAGAAGACTACCAGTTCAATCTAGTATATTCCTTCATGCTAAGGATTAACCAAGTACAGAAAGACAAAGAATCAGAGAAAAGGCCTCTACAGATTAGTTCCTCTATGCAAGATTCAAAGAGAGATAAGAATCAAACAAGGTCAGAAAGATGGTTTAGGGTCTTTGACCTATGGAAATAGCAATGAGATCCAAAAATTGTCTAAGTAATGCTAAGGAAGGGAAGCTTCATGTTGTCATGGATTAAGGGTTTTTTAAAAAATCCTTTCTCTATAGAAAAATAAAGCCACTTGGTTAATTTTCACTTAATGAAAACAAAATGCAGCCCCAACCTACGTTCCAATAAAAATTCTAACATTCGCATCTTTTCCTCTTTTCCACCACTTGTATCACACACATCAAAGAAAAGTCACACAACTGAACAACCAGCAATTTCACAAAAAAACCCACAGAAACAACAAAAAACACAGATGGGGAAAAAATGGGGCTATGAGTGTACCATGGCAACGTAATTATACTTCCGTATAACTTGACGAATTTTCTTCATCTCGTCATCCAGGTTGCAAGCCCAAACTTCACAAATTCTTTGGCTGTGATCTACGGTCGCTGCTGGCATAGTGGGGACACGGAGGGTTTAGATGCCAACAAGCACCGAAATATTACACTTGATTGAAGAGTCGTCTTACAAAATAAGCTTTCTTATCCTTTATTTTTGTACCTAGAATATTCAAAAGAAAAGCAAATTTCTAACATGAATTCAGAAGTGCTAATATCCTGGCCCCAAAGCCGTCTCACCCAGAAAACCTACTGAACAGAGCTACTTGGAACATCTACCTCCTAATCGGAAGTAACCTCCTTGATCTTCCCTGACTTGCAAGGAGTACATCTCCCAAATGTACGGAATGTTCATATTCTGATAAAATCACACTAACCAGTTACCTGACCTTGGGCGAGGCACTAACTACTTCCAATGAAAAATGAAAGGGATGGGCCACAAGGAATACAAGTGAACTAGAGTCACAGCATGTTCCATTTGGAGAGAACTTGAGAAACCAGCACATGCAGAGTTGGGGTCTTCATATATGTTGGGGTCTACGACCCCTTTGGGTAGTGTGGCAAAGCCGAGGACCACCCCCACAGTGACTTAAATCAAGGAAATGCTCCATTTCAGTTAGACAACAGTGAAGTCATCATGCCCCCTCTCCAAGTCCACAACCCCCTGAAGTCCGACCGGACCTCCACGACCAATGTTTCTGATCCGCCTGTCCACGGTTCTTTCGACTACCCCAACGGTCCCCAAGAATTTACTATTTAGTGCTTCCAAGAGGCACTGAGCTAAGGTCTGGGGGAGCCCAAAACCAAACAAACGAGAGGTAGACAGTGCAAGTGGAAAATCATCCCAGCTGGACGGCAGGCAACAGGGAAAGGGCTTCCAGGGAGCCAGGAGGCCAGCCAGCGAAGGAGCAGAGAGCCAGGGCGCGGTATGATGTGGGGCAAACAGTAGGCAAGTCCTGGCACTAGGTCCGAGGGTTCACGGAGAGGATGTAGGAGGGTTTTGGGCCTGGTGGCACGGTCAGGCCTGTGCTGGCAGCCTGGCAGGGAGACCCGCAGGTTACAGCAGGGGCTGGGACGGTGAGTGGACAGCGCCCGGCACAAGGCGCACACACGAGACTCGTTAGGGGCTTGGGCAGACGGGGCTGGGCACGTGGGCATCGCCCGGCATGGTCTCCCACCGACAGCGCCTCCACCTAGTCTGGACGGGCTCTGGCGCCTGTTTGGGGGGAGCTGCGGAAGGCAAGCTAAAGGATTTACTTCCTTCTTTCTCGCTAAAAACAAGTCTCGCCCTGCTCGTTTTCGCCTCTTTCACCTTCACATTCACACAACAGGGCGGGGGTCTGACCCGAGAGCTGACCGGCCGGAAACACCCCCAGTCCGGACTCAGGCGCCGGGCCGGGCACCAGAGCCCTGACAACAACAGCGGAGGGCACCGAGGGGCGCGGCCGCCGCCCCGCCTGCCTCAGGTTCCCGACCTGTCACACCGGACGGCCGCCCCGCCCGTGCCCGGGCCGCGGAGCACCTACGGGGCCTCGGGGGCACCAGCACGGCATCACCGGAGGCGGGCCACGGGAGGGGACCGAGGGAGGCGGAGTGACCCGCCCCCAGCCCGCTCCCCCAGGGGTCCTCTGGCCGGGAGGGGGCGGGGGGTACCTACATCTGTTCCCCGCCCGTTGGGCCCGGCTCGGGAGGGGTAAAAATAACCCGCAGGCCCTCCCCACCTCCCCCCGCCGAGCCCGGGAGGGGAGGGGGCGGCTTCACCCCCGCCCCGGGCAGCCCCCGCCGCGCCGACGTGTCCCGGCTCCGCCCCGGCGGGAGGAGGCTCACAGAAGGTTCGGGAAGGAAGGCGGGCGGGGGGAGGGGCGGGCTCGGCGCACACCCCTCCCCCCGCCCCGCCCGCGCCGGCCCCGGGCCAACAGTCGTAAATAACCCCCGCCCCCCCAGGCCAAGGACGGGGACAAGGACGAGCGCGGGAGGGGGCCCCGCTTCCCCTCACCGGGGCTGTCGCCCCCTATGCCGGCGGGGCAGCCGAGGCCGAGGGGGACGGCCCCGACCCGCCCCTCCCCCACCCTACCGGCGCGCCCGCCCCCGCGCCGAGGAGGGAGGGGAGGCGGCGCCAGCCCGCCCGCCCTGCCCACGTGGGCCCGGAGGAGGCCTTCTCGGAGGAGGAGGCGGCGGCGGCCTGGCGTCCGGCCCCCTCTAGTGCGAGCTGTACCTGAGCGGGGGCGCGCCGGACCGCGGGCCCGGACGCTGGCCATCCAGCCTCCGCTTGCATACCTCCAGAGACGAGGAGGCTCACCTCCCGGCCTGGCCGCCCCTCCGCGCCGGGCCCGGGCCCGCAGTACAAAGCCCTGACGTCATCGGCGCGCGCCCCCTCCCCTCCCGGCTCGCTCCCGGGCCGGCGCGCGCCGCCCCGCGCCCCTCCCCCGCCCCGCGTGCCCGCGCCCTTCCCCCCGCTCCGCCGCGCCCCTCCCCCACCCCGCCCCGCCCCGCGTGCCCGCGCGCCGCGGCCCCGGGCGCGAGGACCTCCGCTGGTGCCGATGCGGTCGTCGTGCTCCTCCGCCTCGTCCTCGCCATAGAGTCAAGCCTCAGCGGCGGCCCCATAGACGCCTCTCGCCGGCCCGGGAGAAGGGGGCGCGGGAGCCGCGCGGCGCCACCTCTCCTCACAAGTCCGGCGAGGCGCCGCACGATGACGTCAGCCCGCAGCGTGCCGCGCGAGCCCGCAGCGCGAAGCACGCACGTACGCACGCGGCGCAGGCGCAGAAGGAGGTGCCTCGGCCGAGGCGGGCGGCGCAGGCGCGGCGGGCGGGGGAACCGCAGGCGGGAGCGCGGGCGGCGCAGGCGCAGGAGGAGGTGCCTCGGCCGAGGCGGACGGCGCAGGCGCGGGAGGCGGGGGCGCGGGCGGCGCAGGCGCGGCAGGCGGCGGAGCGGCGGCGGCGCCTGTCCTCCGGGACCGAGCGAGCCAACGAGCCGGACATGCCCCGGCGGCTCCGGCAGCCGCCCGCCCGAGCTCGCGGGGCCTCGGCCCAGGCATGAGCTGGCTCTTCCCGTTGAGCAAGAGCGGCGCGTCGCCCGCGGCCGGGGGCGCAGGCGCGGGGGGCGGTGCGGGGGGGCTCACCAGTCTGCAGCAGCAGAAGCAGCGGCTCATCGAGTCCCTGCGCTCGGCGCACGCCAGGTGAGGCCCGGCGGGGGCAAAGGCGCGGGGGCGGGGGAGGGGCCCGGTCCTGGCCCGGCTCTGCCGCCGCTCCCCCCGTGACTCAGCCTGGGGGATCTCGGACCCAGCGTGGGGGCAGCTACATTTATTAGGCGCCTTGTGTGTCCGCCTCGCCCAGGGCTGAGCTGTCAGAGCCTGGAGCCCTGGGGCGGGCCAGGACAGGAGGGGCCCCCGCGGGGCAGGAGGGCGGGCGGTACCGGCCCGGGTGTCAGGACCCTTCCCGCTCCCTCCCGCAGCCTCGCCGAGATCCAGAAGGACGTGGAGTACCGGCTGCCCTTCACCGTGAACAACCTCACGGTCAACATCAACATGTGAGTAGGGGTGTCTGCTGATGTCACCCCGTGCCCCCGTGTGGGCACCACCTCCTGGAGGAGGGCACCCCGCGCCCACGGGCAGTGGAGGCTCTTCCCCACACTGGCCCCCCTCCTCCCTGATCTCTCAGCTCCCGGTGCCCCTGCGTGGGCACCACCTCCTGGAGGGGGGCACCCCGCGCCCACGGGCAGTGGAGGCTCTTCCCCACCCCCCTTCACTGGCCCCCCTCCTCCCTGACCTCTCAGCTCCCGGTGCCCCTGCGTGGGCACCACCTCCTGGAGGGGGGCACCCCGCGCCCACGGGCAGTGGAGGCTCTGCCCCGGCCCCCTTCACCAGCCCTCCCCTTCCCTGACCTCTCAGCTCCCGGTGCCCCTGCGTGGGCACCACCTCCTGGAGGGGGGCACCCCGCGCCCACGGGCAGTGGAGGCTCTGCCCTGGCCCCCCTCCTCCCTGATCTCTCAGCTCCCGGTGCCCCTGCGTGGGCACCACCTCCTGGAGGGGGGCACCCTGCGCCCACGGGCAGTGGAGGCTCTGCTCCGGCTCTCTTCACTAGCCCTCTTCCTCCCTGACCTCTCAGCTCCCCGTGCCCCTGCGTGGGCACCGCAGCCTGAAGGTGGGCACCCCGCGCCCACGGGCAGTGGAGGCTCTGCCCTGGCCCCCCTCCTCCCTGATCTCTCAGCTCCCGGTGCCCCTGCGTGGGCACCACCTCCTGGAGGGGGGCACCCTGCGCCCACGGGCAGTGGAGGCTCTGCTCCGGCTCTCTTCACTAGCCCTCTTCCTCCCTGACCTCTCAGCTCCCCGTGCCCCTGCGTGGGCACCGCAGCCTGAAGGTGGGCACCCCGCGCCCACGGGCAGTGGAGGCTCTGCGCCGGCCCCCTTCACCAGCCCTCCTCTTCCCTGACCTCTCAGCTCCCGGTGCCCCTGCGTGGGCACCACCTCCTGGAGGGGGGCACCCCGCGCCCACGGGCAGTGGAGGCTCTGCCTCACCCCCCTTCACTGGCCCCCCTCCTCCCTGACCTCTCAGCTCCCGGTGCCCCTGCGTGGGCACCACCTCCTGGAAGGGGGCACCCCGCGCCCACGGGCAGTGGAGGCTCTTCCCCACATTGGCCCCCCTCCTTCCTGACCTCTCAGCTCTCGGTGCCCCTGCGTGGGCACCGCAGCCTGAAGGTGGGCACCCCGCGCCCACGGGCAGTGGAGGCTCTGCCCGGGCCCCCTTCACCAGCCCTCCTCTTCCCTGACCTCTCAGAGCTCTACCCCTCACCCCCCAGCTCAGCTGCCCCTCCTGTGTGGCTGGTGTCCCCGCAGGACGCCTGCTCCCCAGTGCCCCGGGCTGGTCCTGCGCCCTCCTCTCCTCCTCCTCCTCATCTTGTTCTCTTCTCTGGGTCTGCCCCCACCTCTACCCTGGACGAGTCTCCTGCTCAGTGACCTTCCCTTGCTCGGTAAACCCCAGCAGTGCCCTATGGCCTCCCCTGATTCTCCGGTGACTCCTGGCTACCACTCCCTCCCTCCCTCCTCTGCCCCTCATTCAGGGTTTGTCTCCCTTGTCAGACAGGGTGCTCCTCGAGGGCCGGGGCTCTCTTTGCCTCTTTCTGTATCCCTAACACCTAGCAGGGCACCTGGCACATAGTAGGTGCATGATAACGTTTGTTGACCGACTGACCTGAATTTGGGTTTTCCTGATGTCAGCAGCAGGTGCCTGGCCCGTGCCTGCTTCTCACACTGCAGGACCCTGGGGTCTACCTTGACTGAGGAAGACATTCTTGTGGTCGCCCTCCCACTGTGGTGAGGGACTCCCAGATGGCTCAGGCACCTCAGACAGACCGTGTACCTGGCTGAGGCCTTGGCTCGCAGCCTCCAGACCCAGGCGTTTGGTAGAGACATCAGATGTCCGCAGACCCCTGACCTTGGTCAGCCTGTGATCCCCAGGCACAGGAGAGAGCAGACAGGCCCAAGTGGACAGCCTTTGAGTAGCGAGAAGAGTGTGGTTTTTTATCCTGTAGGAGGTTGGGAGCCTAGGTCCTGAAGATCCTAGAGACCCAGGTGAGGGTGAGGCCAGAGGTACCTGTCTCGGAGGATGGCTCTGGCCACTGTGGGAAGGATGGGTTAGAAAAGAAAGAGGCAGGAGCAGACAGGCCGTGGTGGAGGCTCCGGGGCAGAACGACCTGGAGGGCCTGAGGCTGGGGCAACAGCCGTTAGCCAGAAGGGTTGGATTCCAACTGGGGCTGTGGCCCAGAGGGATCCAGGTATACCTATACGGTACGTACGTATACACATATGTATAGCGTACTACATATGCTATACATAGCATAGATGAGAATGGAGTACCTCCAAGGACATGCAGTGTGGTTTAAATCTGAGCATTAAAAGAGAGGCATTAGGGTAGAGCAGGTGCGGAGGCGAGACCTGGACATCCTCTTTCATCCTGAGACAGACCTCTGGAACTGTTTTGAAAGGCTGACCTTTGTCATGATAACCGCTGGAAGTATGGGAGAAATGAGGGGTGTGGCCAATCTTCTGGGTATCTGAATGGGTGTCCTGGGAAAGTCAAAGGTCGTCCAAGCCCAGCTCTCGTTCCACAGCTGGTGCAACTGGCTCATTTCTGTGTGCCAGTCTCTAAAGAGGGCATGGGGCTTGTTAGACTACTTAACCTGTGATGTGTAGGACTGACGATTGGGGTCAAGTGCACTTCAGAGTCGGTCATCTTAAGAGACACACATAGGACTGAGGGAATCCTTCGGACAAGTTCTGAGACGATTAAGAGCCATCGCATTGGGGCCTCCATGGGTCATAGTGGCAGGGCCTGTACTTTGCCAGTATTTCCTGTATGCCCAGGGCACAGAGAGGGAGGAGAGCCCTAGGTTACCAAGAAGGTAGGTTTAAAGCAAGGGCCCTTAGCCAGGGGCCCCTTCTCAAAACAGTCCTAACTGCATACAAGCAGCTCCCAATCAGTTAAATGGAAATGCAGGTATCAAAAGGAAAAAAGGCCTGGATCCTGGGTTGTTTGTCCTCCAGCGTATCAGGTGGACATTGGCTTAGTCAGATGGGCTGGACTGTTGGACATAATTGAAGGCGGTAAAGCCACATCTTAAATGGTTTGGTGACAAGTTTAATCGCCATCAGATAAATAAACGTACACAACAAGGAGCAGAACCTGACTGAACTCACAACCTTTTCCCGAGGGAAGAGTGAACAGGACAGAGGAAGGCCCTGAGGCGTACCTTGCCCTCTCCACATTCCACAGGCAGGGTCAGTATATTTGACCACAGGGTCAGGTTGACCAAACCTTAACATTTCTGCATGTTTTATTTTGGGTGCACTGAAATACCTTAGTAAAATGCCTTGACAACAGCAGGAGAGAAGCTCTGGGTACTGCTGGTCCTGTGGTAACGTGGGAAGTGCCAGGACCCCTTAGGCCTGGGCCAGCTAGCACAGCCAGGGGGCTGTACGACCTGGAGCAAGCTGCTGACCTGTGGGGCCTCAGTTTCTTCATCAGGGAAACAAGGGGAGCCAGCTGGCTCGAGTCTGAATTTTCATTACCTAAGCTCTAAGAGGACTGCATATTGAATGTAGGACTTACTATGTCTTTTTCTTCTGTTCACCCTCCCTAGCTTCCTTCCTCCTCAGTTTCCTCAGGAAAAACCAGTGATCAGTGTTTACCCTCCGATCCGACATCATTTAATGGACAAACATGGAGTGTACGTTGCCTGTCCATTAGTAAACAATGTAGGTATACAGTCTTGGTTTATCCAAATAAATAGGGAAGCCCTCCTGAGGAGTAACTAACCTGAAGCATTTGTGATATGGGGGCTGGGAAAGGTTTCCCTCCCACGGTGTGGGCTCTGCTCAGTGCCTTGGTGTTCACATAGCTTTCCCCTGCCTTTCACAAGTGCTGTGGTGGCACGTGATTCTCTCTTCTGCACCTCTGGGTCTCAAGGACCCTTATTTGCTTCTTGGAAAGATTGCAATGAGGTAGTCCCTGTTGTAATTTTGAGTGTCACTTTCTATATGGCTAACCTGCAGCACTGTACCTTGGGTGTACTGACCTCCAGAGTTAACCCCTGAACCCATGAGTCCCTGGAAAGAGTTGATGAGTTCTTTTGGAGTTCTGATTTATCTTTATGGAATATTCTGGGACGCATTCTGCTCTTAGCGATGTGGCCAACAAACCCACTTTAAAATGTAATCTGAGTTGTCTATTTGAAACTTGCATCTTGCGTGTCTGGCCAGATAAGTCCAAGTACAAATGGGAGTTTGCCTTTTGGTTCCTCGTTGGACCATGGAGATGACCCTGTGTTCTTGAAGGCCCAGCCCCAAGAGAATGAGAGAGGACAGGCCTGCCAGTCTGTGATCCACGGGTCTTCCTGGCAAGGCTGGCATCATAGGCAGGACAGTGGTGGTGGCAGGCTTGCAGCCACTGTAGTTTGTGAAACTACTTACTATTAGAGAACTTTGGTCTGTGTATTGGGAGAATTCCCCTGCCCCCCAGGAAATAGGGGTTCTGAAAGAGTTCTCTTTAACTCTTGATGGGAAGCCGGACATGATTTTCCAAAGAGACTTCATTAGTACCCTAAAATGTTGTTAAACACATTTTTCAGTTTACCATGCACTCAGACCTTGGAAAAATTATTCAAAGTCTCTTGGATGAGTTTTGGAAGAATCCTCCAGTTTTGGCTCCCAGTTCATCGTTTCCATAGTAAGTACAAATAAGGTATGATAAGTAACGTATAAGGTTATATAAAGGAACTAACGTGATGTAAACTTCATAAATAAGTATTATTTCTGACAAGTTGAAGGCTTTGATAGACTTTCCTCTGTTTGGAAATGTTTATTCCAGCTTATCTCCACAGCTCATCACCTCCCAAATGATTTTCCTGGGACCTGAGTCTCCTGCTGTACTTTAATTGATTTTTTCAGTAAAGCAGATCTCTCCTGAAGCCAGTGGGTGGTAGGGCCAGGGTTTCCTTGGTCTTTAGACCGTTTGTCTGACTTTAGTGAGAAGGCTGTTTTCTCAAGCAGCAGGTTTCTCTTTCCGGGTCCATCCTGCACAGTTTTCACTGGCCTCACTAGGTCATTCTGAGAAAAGTGTTCGATTAGCTCTCTATTGTTTTATAAGTGTGAATTGAATAGTGTCATATATTTAAGGGGAAAAATGCTCTTCTTTTAAGGAAGCCTCACCCTTTACACAAACAGGTGTAGACCCGGTTTTTTCTGTCTGAGGTTAGATTTGAACTCAGGTCTTCCTGACTCCAGGCCCAGCACTTCTAGCTGCTGGGCCAGAGGCTCGGGATCCTCAGCCTCATTTCACACTTCTCTGGGATTCAGGTTCCCGTGTTCTCCTGCTCCATCATGGGGATATACACAGCCTCAGTGGCACTTTCAGTAAAACGAGGGTGACGTGGTTCATGTGTCTGAGGCCGTTCAGAATAAGACAGAACCAGAGAGTCAGCTTGCAGCTACAGTGACCGTGTGAGAAGCTTCTTTTACCTTCCAAGAGTCATTTGGAAATATACCCTTGGTCCATTCTGGCCACATTGCGGACTCCATGCTGCCTAGGGATATGGCTGGTATTTCTGCCACAAAGTCCATGTGGCTTGATCTCTAGGCATCTGTTTTAGATGGCTCTGATGACTTCACCCTGAAGGTCTCTGAAGGACCTGCCCCGGCCTTTGGTCCCGACTTGCGGGAGTCCAGGAACAAGCATTTTCAGGTGGGATGTGGCTGCTTTCCTCCTCAGCTCTAACGTTCTCCTTGTGCCCTGCTTTCCCCTCAGCCTGTACGGTGGCCCAACGGGAATGCCTCCTTACGCTGCTCAGGGTTTTCCATTTCTTCCCTCGTATCCTCAAGAAGCAAACAGACCCATGGCTTCAGTCCCTGTTGCGGACACTCTGTCTCCAGCCTCAAGTTACTCCACCCCCAAACCTGCCGCTCCCTCTTGTGGCTTCCTCTCCAGTCTGCCATTGCCCGTTCCCACCACAGACACCCCTTTGCTGGTAGGTGTCTTGGGCTGATTTGTCCATTGGGGATACACAGAATGCCAAGAATAGGGTTGGGAAAGGGCAGAAGAGAAGAAAACTGAGAGCTCAAAGCCACTCCCAGAATGCTCAGCTCAGCAGGAGGAGGGTTATGTCTTTGAGCGAGGATGCCACATTCTGGGTCCTACTGTGAGGTCCCACAAAAAAGGCTGTGTGGGAGAATGCTTGGGCCTTTGGGCTACTGGGCCCTGCAGTGTTCCATGTGAGCGCATTGCAGGCAGGGTGGAGAGGATTCACAGGGGCTTGGAGCTTTCTAACCCATTGGAACCTTCTTTAGACAGGCCAAAACGGATGTGGTTACAAGATGCCTGATATCCCTGAGGCGTTTCCAGAACTCTCCGAGCTGAGGTAAGCCCCAGAACAGATCTGTCCTGAGTGAGACCAGAGTAATGATCCTCCGCCTCTCTTGTGGCTTGCCCAAGAGCCAGGGCATCAGCAGCCATTTGTCAGGGCTACTGGTGGCCAGGCTGGGCCTACGGAGAAAATCACCTTGAGTCCCTGCTCCCCTGAAGCTCCTAGGACTGAAAGGGGTACACACAGGGTGTAGACAGGAAATGAGAGGCCTCCTAAAGCCGGATCTGACAGAAGCCACGTCTGACAGAAGCCGCAGGCTCGTGTGACGGTCCTTCCGCAGAATCAGTGTTTCTCTTTTGTCCGCTGGGAATCCTTTCAGTAGCCATTGCTAGTCTACCTCACGGACCATGACCTGATTTGTACACAGCTTTACAACATGCAGTCATCAGGAACCTGGGGTGTACTGGATCCTGGCCTGTAATGTCTGTACAGTTGAAGGCCGTTTGGAGAGGGATCTCTGCTGGGGAAATCAGGAAGGTGTCTTCTGAGACCCAGCTTTTGATGAAACTAGAGAGTCTGTAGAGCATCGTGGGTGAAAAGCAGCCAGTTTGACTGGACCACAGATCTGTAAAGGGGTAGTTGCTATGATCCTGCCATGACATTAGCAAGAGGCCAGGAGGTCTGTGAAGGGCATTCAGTGCCAAACATGGGAGTGCCGGTCATGCTCCACAGACCTGAGGCCTGCACTGAAGGTCTATTGCTTTGGAAACTGCCCTGGCCGAGGGGGCGGGGGAAGAGTGATGGGGGTTGCTCAGAGATTGTGATGGTCAAAGTGATGAGCCATGACCCCAACACCTGACTAACTGGAAAGATGGTGGTTCACTGGTCAGAAATAGGACCTTTTGGAAGGGGGTGGGGGGAGGAGATGGAGTTCTGTCTTGGAGGTGATAAATTTAATTGTTTATGTTGAACATGCAAGCATAATAAGTATTTACTGCTGGATGGCCAAGGTGCGGTTAAGGCAAGACAGCCCCTGCCTTCAAGGAGTTTAGGGGAGGACAGTAGAAGCTGGAGTGATGGCCCAGGGGTGTCCTGGTGAGGGGTGCTGAGTGGAGGCCTAGGGACTTCCTAGCAAGGAGAGGTTTGCTGTTGGATGGTTGGGCCAGAGAGAGAACAAGGGAGCCCACCTGGGATGCCATTTAGGGGTGGTGGGGAGTGGCCTCAGATGGCTCACCTTGCAGCTGAGAGAGAGCATAGAGGGAAGAGGAAGGAGGTGCAGATCCACATCTTGGGGTAGAGCCACAGGGGTGGGGCAAGCCCCAGGAGGATCAGGCAGACGGGAAGGGCGGGGACTAAGACTCAGCAAAGACCATTTGTGTCCAGAAAGGTGACGTTGGCACTGAGGGCCATTTGGAGAAGGCTGAAAGAAAGCACTGTCCCTTCTGTCCAGTTGTGGCACCCTCCTGACCCAGCGCCTGAACCAGACATGTTCTGGTATGCCAGCTCCATGACCTGACCGCCATCCCAGGCATTTTTCTTTGCTTTATTTTCTTCATGTAGATTGTTAGGCCAGTCTCTCCTGAATAACCCTAACCTCTTTGAGTTCACCCTGGAATGTGCTTTGACTTCCTTGTACACCACAAAGTCACAGATGAATGCTCTGAAATGGTTTACCTTGGAAAAAGAGGAAAGTTCCATTCATCTGTTTGCCACTGTTGATTTTGAAAAATTTACTTCACTTCTGAGTTCATACTTCTCATCTGTAAAGCTCAGTTCTCTTTCTGTTATTTTGGTAAGGACTAAGTGAATTGTTACTGAAGAAGCTAGCCCGCAGGCTGAAGAGGGGTAGGCTTGACCACTCTGGGATGCAGGGACCAGGCCATGTTTGCCTTGCTTCCTGGATGAATCTAAGGCTGCTCATGTCTAAGTGTTGATCTAAAGATCAACAAGGAGAAAGCTGTGTGTCAGTAGGCACACCAACATACACAGGGGAGCTGCTATCATAGGTTCTTAGATCCGCATGCATAAAAGGAAATACAACTTTTGAGGGATTAACGGTCACTTTAATCAAGCACATGTATCGTTCAGTTAGTTCAGGGGAAAAAGTCCACACCCTAGACTTCAGAGAAAATACAGAGAAATCAAAGATCAACAGACATGGCTTCCTCTGCCTGACCATCAACAGACAAGTCTAACTGTCTGACCATAGTTACCAGAGGAAAGCTCCAACATTGGGGTTTTGGAGGTGGGGGTTGCGGGCTCCTTAGCTGCTTCCCAGAGTCTTTACCTGGCCAAACAAACACTTCTAGTCAGTAAGCCCCAAAACCCTCACCCTAAGAGGATTTATACACTTTTCAGAGCCAGTGCCTCAGTAGAAAAAACAAAAGGTATTTGGGACCCTCCTACAAAACTGCTCCCAGCTTCCCACAGTGGGTGGGAAAGAGCCTCTTTAATCACATTATTCGGAGATATTACACTTCTTGATATAAACAAAACCATGAAAAGATCCTATTTTGCTTGCTCTCACAAGCTGTGAAGAAACTGACAACTTGTCTTTTTATATTAGCGATGTACCCACTAAGTGGAATCCATTGGAGGTTCTGAGTCAAATAAAGAGACGAGTTTCCCAGTCGTCACCATCAATCCGCTATCATTCGCTGAGTGCCTTTGCACATGAGGCTGCTCCGCTGGGGCAGTCGTGCCCTGCCAGGGAAGGCTAGGCTTTGGGGATGCTCTGGGGTTGTGTAGAGCATGTGCCTCCCAAAGTCCCTGCATGGGGGTGTCCTAACCAGCAGGTGGCAGGACATCCCCCAGTGCCCTAATGTGCCAGGCGCTGTGCTGAGCACTGCGGGGGACGATGAATAAAAAAGACAGCGACCTCCTGGTTCTGCTCATTTCTCATGGCATGGTAGCGCTCCATCACAGTCACACCACAGGTTGTTCAGCCATTCCTCAGTTGGCCCCTGATCCCCAGTTCTTTGCCACCACAGAAATATCTGATAACAATTGTTTTCATACACGTGGGTCCTTTCCCTTTTTTTTTTTTCTAATCTCTGGATTACAGACCCATTACAATACCCAGCAGTATTGCTGGGTCAGAGGACATACACAGTATTACGGCCCTTGGGACATGGTTCCAAAGTGCTCCCCCAAAGGTCTGGATCAGCTCACAACTCTGCCTACTGTGCATTAGGGTTCTAGTTCTCCAGCATTTTATCATTTTCCTGTTTTGTCATCTTAGCCAATCTGACAGGTATGATGTGGTACCTCAGAGTGGTTTTGATTTGTTTTTCTCCAATGTTTTATATGACTCTTGATGGCTTGGATTTTTTTCATCTGAAAACTGCCTGTTTCTGTCCTCTAACAGTTTGTCAGTTGGGGAATGGCTAAGGAAGTAAGGCATTGGAAAGAGGCTGGTGAAAAGGGAAGGCCTTCCAGGTCTGGAAAACAAAAAATAGAAATGAGTCATGGGGTGGCCAGTGTGGCTGGGCCACAGAGTGTGGGCAGAGAGGCTGGGTGGGAGGTTCCCAGGAGCCTCCATTCTCCGAGAGTGCACCACGTGGACCCCACATACAAAGTGAATGCATGGTAATTTGTGCTTTGGGGGAGCAGCAGGGATGAAAAGCAGGTGTCTGGGGGAGCTGTTGCTCTCACTGATGGCCCTGAAGGGAGCAGGGTATTCTGGTTCAGGAGACTGTCCGGTCAAAGACAGGAGACGGGGACCTTGGAGGCCTCTGGTCAAATCCCCCAAATATGCAGATGGAGAAATAGGCCCAGAAGATTAAGCAATTTGTTTCCTTGCTCCTCTAACTTGTTTATGATGTGACTTACATAGCCTGTGGTGTAAGGTTACAGGTCTGAATTGGATTTCTACTAACTCATACTAAACTAAGTAAGCATGCATTAAGTGTCTGCTGAATGTGTGTGCTGAGTCCAGAGAAAGACAGAATTAGTCCCTGTTTTGAAGGAGCTCCTGATGTATTAGGGAATGTCTCTGCCGGATAAACTGGGTATTAGCTGGGAGGGAAGGCCCTCTGGCATTAAGGGGCCCAGAACATGCTTGCAGAAGCTGATGAGACTTGAAAGGAACAGAGGAGGGAAAGTGGGGGACTGTCCGAGCCAGGGGATGCATCCTGTCCTGGGAGGAGCAGCCAGTCCATCATCTCCAGGTCCTAGTGTTCATGGAGGTAAATGAAAACCTGGAAGGTAGGCCTTTAAAAGCCAAATTGGCACCCTAGAGGTGACCAGGAGTGGCTGGCATTCTGGCTAAGGGGTAGCCAGAGGGAGGCCCAAACACTGTGCCACTCCATTCGTTTGCTGCTGGGACTCTGCCTGATTTGTTTGAGAGTGTCTGCACCGTCGGCCTTGGGTGTGCCTGTGGCTTGGCAGCACGGTTTGAGATGGAGCCCTGGAGCCCCTTCCTTCAGCTGAGTTTTGTTACTGTCATCCTTCCTCTTAAGTTAACCCTTTGGTGGTTTGATCGGTTTGGCCCTGGACGTAGGAGTCAGTGTAGCATTTATTGTCCTTTGTCTTTATTTCGATCAAGCATCTCTCGTGCTTCCCTGTAGATTCCAGGCTGTTCTGTGCGCCGTGTCATTCCTCTGCATGAGTTTTTTGTTGGTGATGTGCACAAATGCTGATAACTTTTATTTATTTCATATACTTCAACTTTGCAGAAACTGTTGTCCTGCAAACAAACCCCAGTCATTCTGATTCCCCTTTTCTGTGCAATTTCCTCAATTTCTTTTTCTTTTCTTAGTAACAATAGTTCAGATTTATATGGTGCCTCCAACATGCCAGGCTCTGTACTGAGTGTGCACTCTGCTGTGATCTCACTACAGGGAACTGTACGTTAAGTCCTCTTACAGATGAGAACAGGGAGGCACGCTTGTCTGAGGCCAGATCGGAACTTGGGTCTTTCCAGCCTAGCGTCCTGGCCTGTTATTGCTCCGAAGTTTTGCTTTCTGCTTTTTCTCTGATGCTCCAAGCCTCGAGTTTACGCTCCCGTAGAATACTGGCTCTGAGTTGTCGCTTCATGCCACGCTGTGAGTGTTGTTGCTCCGTGTGCCTTCAGAACGAGGTGTCATCTTTTCATCAGAAGGCTTTTCTGTGTCTTGGTGAAAGTGCGTTTTGTTGTTTGTGCTTTTTCTTAGGAGCCAGCCCTGCAGTCCTGGCAGAAATCCATCCTACTTGTTTTCTTTTTAGGAAGCCAGAACCATGTTTTTCTTAAAAAGAATTTGTTAGCAGGTTTATTTTCTGAATTTTGCAGGCAGTTTACGTAATAGGAGAGTTAATTTTTCTGTGTTCATTTGTTGGAATTTGTCTGTAAGCGCACCTGGTCCTGAAGGATTTTCTTTTCCTCTGATTGGGTTAAGTTTTGGTTTTGGTTTTTTTTGTTCTGTGAGTTTGGCCATTTTATACTTTTGTAAATATTCATTTATGGCTTCTTTTTGTTTTTTTTTTAATGAAGTTTGGTTTTTTATATTTTAGATTTTGAGCTGTCTCCTTCCCCAACACACACTAGAAAAGATTTATAAATCTGTGTAAAACCATACTAGATGTACTTTTTTAAATCAGTTCTTTGATAGCATCCTCATCCGTAGATCCTTTAGAGTTGATTTGAGTATTTCTAGCACTCAGCACACCTTAGTTATCCCTAGTATTTTTCAGACAGTGTTGCTGTTACCGTTATACGTTCTCTAGGTTCTATTCACTTCCCTCTTCATTATTTCATGCGAGTCTTAGCGAGCTCAGTAGTATCCCATCATAGTCATATAGCACAGCCATTCCCCCGTAAATGGGCATCCCCTCAACGTCTAGTTCTTTGCTACCACAAAGGGAACTGTTAGGAGTATTAGCCTTTTTCCCTGATCACTTTGGGAAGCAGACCTGATAGTGGGATTACTGGGTCAAAGGGTATATGTAGTTTTATAACTCAAAGTGAGAACCTGAAAAGGCCTTAGCCTAAAGGGCAAAGGGTCTGCCATTGCATCCTGGCCCATCTCCAGTTGTCCTGAGGAATATCTGGCTGCTCTACCCAGTTGGCTCTGGAGGAAGAGTGAGGCTGGTCCTTGCACAGCCCTCCTTCATCTTCAAGTCATGTCATCATCTCCTGATGTCATGGTCTTCTTCCAGAACAAAGACAAACATAGCTACTCTTAGGGCGTAATTCCAGATTGCTCTCCAAAAGGGTTGAATTAGTTCACAGTTCCACCAGTGGTGTGATAATGTCCCAATTTTTCCTATGTCCCTTCCAACATTTATCATTTTCCCCTTCTATTATGTTAGCCAATCTAAAACGTGGGAAAAAATATCTCAGAGTTGTTTCTATTTGCATTTCTCCAGTCAGTAACGATTTAGACCATTTTTTTCATTTGTGTACTTTTTATTTCTTCACTGAAAAACTGCCTGTTCATATCCTTTGGCCATTTATCAATTGGGGAATGACTACATTCATATAAGTCTGACAAAGTTCTCTATCTGAGATATTGAATATTGAGATTGAATATTCTCTACATATTTGAGATGTGAGACCTTCATTTGACAAACTGTCTATAAAATTTTTCCCCCATTTTCTGCTTTCCTTCTGATCCTGGCCTGGTTGCATTGGTTTTATTTGTACAAAACCTTTTTAATTTAATGTAATCAGTTATCCGTTTTACATTTCTATTTACTTTCCTATTCATAAATTCCTTTACTATGCCTAAGTGTGATATGTAAAGTGTTCTGTGTTCTTTTAGTTTTCTTACAGTATCTCCCTCCCTTTTGATGTCTAGGTCATATGTCTGTTTTGATCTTATTTTGGGAAGTGGTGTAAATATGGTTATCAGTTTTGTTGGCATATAATTCAGCAACATTGTAGGCTTATCATTTCCTCACTTGTGATTTGTCATGTTTTCTTTTTTTCATACTGATAGTTTTCCTCTTTTATTTTAAAAATGAAAGTTTTATCTTTTATCAATTTTTTTCCCCAAAAAACATCTTTCAGGCTTATCTATTAATATATTTTTTAAGCTTTCGATTTTGTTAATCTATTCTTCGATTTTCAGAATTTCTATTTTGGTTTTCTGGCTGACTTTTTCTTTCTTCAACCAATCTTTACTGAATATAAGTTTTCTTGCATTGTGGTCAGTAAAGGCTGCATTTCATTTTGCTTTTCTGTATTTGTGAGGTCTTTTTACCTTAAGAGATGATGTGTTTTTGTGAAAGTGCTATTATATGCACAGCTGAGAAATAAATAACTTTTCTGTTCTCATTATTTGCCAAAACTCTCCTCCCCCACTCTCCTCCATCACCCTCCCTCCCTTTAATCTCTGAAACTTTTTTTTGACCCCAAATCACTGGCCTTCCATGTTTAGCCAACTACAGGACCCAGGCCAACCCTGCCTGGTCATGGTTGGCGTCTTCATGGCTCAGAATGAATGTAAACAGCAGCTGTTTCTGTTTTGGCCAGAAACCCTGAGGGTCTTCCCCTCCCAGATTGATTTCTTTTGGATCAGGTAAAGAGGCAGTAGTCCTGCTCCATTTCATATTAAGCTTTAGTCACTGAATGGGCTTTGCCTTAGTCAACCTGAGACCTGGAAAAGACCTTCATTTGGAAAGGCCAAAGGCTCCCGCTGCATTCAGAGCTGTCTCCCTCCGTTCTTCCTGATCCATGTCTGGCTCCAGAGGAGAGAGTGGGGCTGGTGACTTTGTACAGTCCTGCCTCGCTTCAGTCCAGTTCACTTGCATGTCACGGCATCATGTTCCTGATGTCATGGTCCTTTGGGAATGAAGGACAAACAAATATTTGCCAGAGCATTTTTCCGTTAAGGATTTAGATACTATGTAATTTAGTACCTGTATTGATACTATGATCCATAGGGTACCTTCTACTCAGTGATAAATATTCTTATATCCTCCATATCCCAGTGATTCTAAACCCCTGTAGATCAGCATCCGTTGCCCAACTCCCATGCCCCTCAAACCTCCCACCTCAGTGTTCTGGTCAGACACCACCTAGCCCTTTCACTGTGCCCTTTGGAATGCTTGTTCCATAGGCAACAACCTTACCTTTAACCTCACTCTTGTTCTGCTGTTCTGTCTGCTGGTGACTGTCTGGCCACCCTTCCCCGTACTGGCTGCACCTCCACTCCCTGTCTTTTGCTCATTGACCGAGATGGGGAACGAGGCTCGTTACCTCCATCTCTTGGTAAACCTCTCTTGGAGGTTCCTGCTGTACATGTCTGTCATGCTGTCATTAACCTTAGTAACTGTTCTCTCATTCCTCAGTGGTACATGGGGTGTACAGCTCACAGTTTTGTGTCCTTCCCAACTCCTGCCCTCTTACTAGAGGGCTCTGCTTCAAAGACCCTGACCAGTAAACTCTGCAGACTTCTGGCTTGCCATGAGTGCTCCTCCACCCCTGAGCCACACAGAGAGGTGGTCATCCCCCACAAAAGCACCATGTCCACGTTCAGGAATTCTGAAATCCCCTCATGTGACTATAATCTCATCCGCTCTTTGCCTCTCCCTCTGTGTTCCCATATGTAACTCGATTCTTTATCCATGTGGTGACCCTGAGTCCTTCGATTCCCTCAGTTTTCTCCCTGACCATCTCCCCTGCCGTAACTGCTCTCTCCCCTTTTCCCCACCTTGACTCCTTGCCATAGTCGTCTTCTCCTGAACCCTTAGCCCTGGCACTCCGACCATTCGACACCTTCAGTGGTACATGCATGTTTGCCTAATGAAGCTGGAGAAAATCATGCAGCTGTTCTGAGAGGGCCCACTACAGATTTAAGTTAGACAACCTCCCCTGGGCTTTCACTGCTTCACAGCTCCATCCTGGTTCTTTCAGATCTCATCCCTCCTCAAGGAGTAGATTGGTGGTACAGTGAATAGACTGCTGGGCCTGGAGTCAGGAAGATTCTCCTCTTTGTGAGTTCACATCCAGCTTCAGACGCTTACTGTGTGACTTACCTATCAAATAAACTGGAGAAGGAAATGCAAACCATTCTGACCTTTGCCAAGAAAAGCCCAGATGGGGTCATGTCAAGTTGCACATGACCGGATCCCCTCTGCCCACCCTCTCAGCTGTGAACCTTTCTTCATCGGCATCCCTCAGTGCCCGAGGTCACTGTTTCTTCCTTCACTCCTGTCTTAAAGGATGAGATGAGACTTTCTCCCTGTTCCAGCCCCATCCCCCACTCAGCCACTGAAATGAAGGTTGGACTTGTCCCCACGCCCCCCTCTCTCATTCAGTAAATCCAGCGGCTCCCTGTGGACTCCGGGAATGAGCAGGAGATGTTCTGTGTAAGACTTAGCCCGTCTTTGTCCTCCACAACATCCCGGCTCCCCACGGCACCCTCCACCTCTGGGTTCTAGTGGCCAGACTCGCTGGTCGTCCCCCCAGGCCTGGAACCCTTTCCCATCTTTGATGTGGACCACTGACCTCCCAGGCTTCCCCCCCAACTCCTCTTCATTTTATTCCCTCTCCGTCCTGTCTGTGGCTTGTTTGTGTAGATGTGGTTTTGGTGCTGAATCCTGAAGGCAGGCTGCTCTGCCTCTTTGTTCCTCGAGTGCTTAGGGCAGTCCCCGGCACATTCTGGGTGCTTGAGGCCCAGTTTTAGCCTTGTCTTCTCTGAAGTCACCGTGCTTCTTACTGCTTGTTCTGGGTGAATTTCTTCCGTTCACAGTCATTAGTGCTCTTACCTTTGTTTCCCCTCTCCTTCCTACCCTCTGTGAAAAAGAAGAGGATGATGAATGCCTGTCACCTGAGCCTCCCTGGGGTTTATCTTCTCAATGACCACCCCCTCTTGCTCGTGTTCCACTTTGAGCTGAATGGATTTCCACATGCTGCTTCTTTCGTCCTGACTAGAGCCCAGGGGCACTAGGTTTCTTCCCTGCTGAGTTTTTTCCTCCCCAGTTCTTTTGTCTTGAGCTCCTCAGTCTAGAGCAGGACCACTCCCAACTCCTCTGCCTCGTACTAATCCTTAGGGACAAGAGGGCTCTGAGGAGAGGCACTTTTGTACACCCCCTTCCAAGTGCTCAAATACTGTTTCCTTTTCATGTTTGTCTTGACTCCTGTGGTGGCATTTCTGGCTGGCCCAGGCTAGAAAAATGACTCATTCTTGTTTCTTCTTGGATTCTCTGATCCCTTGGTCTTTCTTGGAGGCGTCTCTGTGAAGGGCTGGGCTGGGCGGGGCTGCTTCCCACTGCTAGACTGATCCTGCCTTGGTGACTGTGTAGCCATCCAAGGGAGGACTGGAACATGAATCCTTTGATTCCCAGACCAGCCTAAGAGCCAGTGTTAAGAAGGACAAGAGGCTGGTTTGGCCAGACCTCAGAGTTTCTGAAGAAAAATAAAGTCTAAGAAGAGATCTGGAGACGTAGGGGAGCAGCTGGGTGGAGAAGAGCTTTTTTGTAGGGTCCTCCACATAACAGCCCCTTGGGTGTATGGAGCAGTGGGATGATGGCATCAGACCTGTGCTTTAGGAAGGGAGCCCAGTCAGAAGCCTTCTGTAACAGGCTGAGCAAGACTCACTTAGGTTGTGTGCCTGCCTGGCTAGAGGGAAGGTGGTGCCATCAGTAGAGGTGGGACGGCTAGTGACCGGGGAAGATGGGTCTGTTTGGGGCGGGTTGAGTCTGAAGTGGCATTTGGTGATGTGGGCCAGAGCTTCAGAGAGAGACTAGGCTTGAGTGTGATCACAGAGAGACCTTGGTGGAATCCCTGGCACCTGGTGAGGCAGACCATCAGGGATCTAGAGAGAAGGCAGCCCAGGAGCAACAGAGGTGGGGGAAGGACCAGGAAGGTGCAAAGCCTTAAAGGCCCCTGAGAAGAGAATGGGAAGGAGAGAAGGCACAGCAGCAGGCCTGCGCAGGACAGGAAGGAGGCAGGACTAAGAGAAGAGGCCCTGGGACAGAGCTTGGGGGCAGCCCAGGGCATGGGCGTTGAGTGCGAGAAGGAGCCTTGGGGAAGAGGCCAGCTAGCTCACCTGGGGTTGGCTTCCCTTGTGCTCCCAGCCTGTCACAGCTGACAGAGATGAACGAGCAAGAAGACGCGTTCCTAGTGCGGTTCTCCGCTCTGCCCCAGCTGAAGCAGGTCGTCACTGACAAGGAGAGCCTGGTCAGGAACATCGAGGAGCTTGCCCGTAAGTCTGGCCTCCCCCCGCCCTTGCTTCCCAAGAAGCGGCTGTGATGCCGCCTTAAACACGGCTTCATTTTGCAGGGAAGAATCTCCTTTTAGAGCCCGGCCTGGAAGCCAAAAGGCAGACGGTCCTCAGCAAGGTCAGTGCAGTGGTTTTCATGGAGACAGGAAGGAGGACGGGAGGGAAAAGAGCCCGACACACTGTGTTTGTTCTTCCTTAGTATGAACTGCTCACCCAGATGAAGTCAGGCTTTGAAAAGAAGATGCAGAGGCAGCACGAGCTCAGCGAGGTAGGACTGTGCTTCCTGCTCACTTTTGGTTTACCTTGGCCAGTTCCAGGCCCTTGGTGCCACTCCAGCCTTCCTTACCACCAGCAGAGGGTGAAGCCCACCGTATGTCTCAGGAGGCTGAGGTCCGGTGGCTGTAGCTCCACGCTGGGGGGCATCCTGATGTGCAAGTATTTGGCATTGAAATGAAGAGAGAGAAGGGCGGAGGGGAGCCCCTTGCTGTGCCCATCATGTCATTAGGCAGGGAAGGGCTGGCACCATCCCTCAGATCCAGGGGTGGATTTCTTGGTGCACACGACTCACTTTGAGAGGTGTGTTTATCCAAGTTCTTGTCAATTCTGTTTTATTCTTTCCCTGCGAGGTTGGGGTTTGATCCCTCCCTGGAGGGCCACTCTCTGGCACGGAGGTGCACAGACACCTCCAGTTGTTGGACGAGGAAGGGCTCAGTCCAAGCCTGGGAGAGGCCTCCTCTTCTCCTTGGCAGCCCCGATTCTGTCGTCTCTTTAGAGCTGCAGCGCCAGCGCCCTCCAGGCCAGGTTGAAGGTAGCCGCCCACGAAGCCGAGGAGGAGTCGGATACCCTTGCTGAGGACTTCCTTGAGGGCAAGATGGAGATAGATGACTTTCTCAGCAGCTTCATGGAGAAGAGAACCGTATGTACTAGTGTGCCAGTCTGGGGGCCTCTGAGCGCTCTTAAAGAGACAACCCGGGGCGGGAGATATCCATCCTCGCAGGCCTCTCGCTTGGCCCCACCCCCACCGGTAGGATGGAATGGGGGTCAGACTTTGGCTGACAGCCTGGGGTGTTCTCAGGCGCTCCCAAGCCAGGTGGAGCCCCCCCATCCTCACTTGATTGACCCTGCAGAGGCAAATGAGTACTCCTTACCCTTCCCAGCTGTGCTTAACTAGATAGACAAGGCCCAGAGGCAAGGGGCCCCTGGAGGCCTGTTTGGGGGATGGGCTGTGACCCAGGACAACTTTCTCTGTGCCCCTCCAGATTTGCCATTGCCGCAGAGCCAAAGAGGAGAAGCTCCAGCAGGCTGTTGCCGGCCATGCCCAGCTCCACGCCCCTCTCTAGGCAAGTGTTTCCTCCCAGAATGGCACCTTGGTTTGGGAGGGTAGGGAGGGGCTCTCTTCCCCTCCCTTCCCTTCCGCTCCCTTCCCTTCCCCCTCCTCAGCTGGGAGGACAAAAGCAGCCCCTGGCCAGGCTCCCCTCCCACAAGAGCTGATCCACCTTGACACCAGCCCCTACTCCCCCACCACCAGCTTCTGCTGAGCATCACTGCTGGGCCGCTAGCCGAGCCCCTCTCCATTCTTGTTGCTTTTTGCGTTTCGATCTTTCTGTTGCTGGCAGGGATTCGCCCCCCTGACCGGGCACAGGGTCCTTGTGGGCAGACGTTCATTATTTGTTCTGTGGGGGGGCAGAGAACGCTCGTCGCAGGAGGGTGCACCAGTTACCTTGCATCCCTCTCATTGTCCGAAGTGTCGTTCAGGTAAATTTTAGAGTTTTTTTCTTTGCAGATTTTCCTGAACACGTGAACTGCCAAGAGAAGAATGAACAGTCCCAATGAAGCACGTTTTCAGTAGATGTGATTTGCAAACAGGCATTTCATCCTAATGGTTGTACCGTGTAGTAGATTAACTGTCCATTGCGTAGAGCTGGGCCTGATCTCTCCAGATTAGGATGCCTTTTACTATCTTCTTTTGAGAAATCCTTCTGCACTCTTTGCACTAAATAGCCTTTGTATTTATTGTTGATAAAGTCTTTTACCATATTTGAGTTTCTGCTGCTACTCCCTGATTATTAGAAATTAAATACCTATGCATGTAATTTTGGATAAATTCAAGTATTTTATAAATTCATATTCTTTTAAATTCATATTTTTAACTGAAATGGACTGGTTTATTTATAAAGAATGTCTTGGATTTTTTGTTTGTTTTCCTCCTGTAACTATTTTTTTTTAAGTTACTATTTGGGGTAGTGGTCATTAAAATATCACATTCCCTTTATCTTTCAGGAAAAATTTTGTTCCTAAATGACTATGCCAGTGTCGAACTTTAGTCAGTATAGAGTCCTCCAGCAGGTCATTGCCATGTGGTGGTGACTGATTGGGGACCTGTGCTCCCGTGGCCCCCACAGGAGCCTCCTCCACCTGGCCCTGGGGTGGCATTGATCCTCCACCCTCCAAGAAGTGGCTCATCCCTTAGAAGGCTGGCCACCCTCCAGGCCCTGGCTTTGTCTGTGTGTCAGGTGCTTCTGGTCACAGCTGCACCGAAGAAGATTCCTGTGGCCAGGTGGGACCTGTGCCTGAAATCACAAAAGATATGATAAATGATTTGTTTCATGTTTTAAATGAAGGCTGTGTCCACAAGGACAAGCCCACCCTGGCACATGAAACCATCTTATAGGACTGGCCAGGCTGGGTCATTTGGAAATGGATCTTCTACATAGCTCATTACAAGAGGGTCAGTGCCCTGCGTCTGCAGGGGGAGTCTGGACAGACAAGCCAACGATTTTTTCCCTAACTGCTATTGTCAGTGAGTTTTAGCTCTGATTGGAGACCAAGTGAATCCAGTGTGGGGTGGTAGAAACACTATTTGAAGCAGAGGAGCTAAGTTCTTCCATCAGCTCTGCCATAGCCTCACTGGTTGACTGCGGACATTGGTCTGTAAAGGAGGCATCATGGGCATCTCTGGGAGGATGTCCCATTGTGTATTCGGTGAGAGGGTGGGCTCTCAGTGATCTCACATATAAAAATCATTGATACTTTTCTTGTAAAGGTTAACTAAATACATCAGTTACCTTTTGTCATTACAAACTCTAGCATACTTTGGACTATTCCTTCTTGTAAAAGAAGTCGGGCATCTTCGTAGGAGTAACATGGCAGCCAGCACCCACAGTGAGGCATGAGGAGAGGGTCGCACCTGGGTTCTTGTCATTGAGGCCAGTGACAGACCCCGCATCATGCCTAAAGAATCAGGGCCACGGTGCCTGTGGCTAGCTCTTGAGAGCAAGAGGGAATAACCTTGTGTTCATCCCTAGAGGGCAGCACCAGTGGTGAGAGGTGCCCAGAAGCCAGTTGAGATTCCAGATTTCCTGGAATCTCAGGAAAATCATCCAGACCATGAGAGCCATCCGAAAGGGAAGGGGCTAAGGAATGGGATAGGGAAAATCCCACACAGGGACCTCTGAGTTTCCTCCATTCGCTGAGCTTCAAAAGGAAGGCAGGGAAAACATGAGGGGTGGTCGTTGGAGTTGTCCCCATTGGTCACCAGTGAGTCCACTGCATTGGATCAGTACTTTACAGGCTGGGTTACAGTGGGCAAGTCTACCCTAAGCCTCTGACTGGTCAGGTTTACTGGAGACTAATTATAACATGATGAATGACAGATTTTGTCATTGTACACCTTTTAGTAATAGCAAGGGAGCTACCCTTGACACTCAATGAAGTCTAAATGCTCAGGTCTTTCCATTACCCAGCTTCCTTGTGAGTGGCGAATTCCTTTTCTATTTGTCATTTATAGTGCCCTAATTTCTGCAGCTTGGTTCTCGCCACTAAAATTCACTGCTGAGTTACACTTCTTGATATCCTGTGTGTGGAAGTGGGTCAGAGGTTCTTGGCCACTGTTCTGCATGTTTATAAATATATCATGGAAGGTACAAGTTGAACAAGGTGGCTCAGGTTTGAGATGTCAGTATTTAAATAGCCTGTGCACCCCTTCCCACCGCCCTGGAGCAGATCTGGGATTAAAGCCATATTGTTTGCAATTCTGTTACCTTTTTCAGATTAGAACTGGAAGGGTTAGGAAGAGAAGCAATCCAAGGGTAAGGAGCCAGAGAAGCTAGCCATCCTTTGGTGCCTTTGGAGTTCTCCAGAGGGGACCCCCTAATCTTCTAGAGGAGAAATACCAGGCTGGTCCAAAGTTAATGAGTCCTGGGGCATTTCCTTCAACCTTGGGGTCTTAGGCAACTCAGGTGGAACAGGATGACTCTTATAGGATGGTTTAGGGGTTAGAAAGACTTCCTAAGCATCAATGGGGACTCCTTGAGTGTCCACCCAAATGGATCCCACTGATAGCCAGCCCTATCTTACAGCATGTACTTGGGAGCAGGAGGTCATGATGGCGTCCTCTGCCATCCATCACGGCTGTTTGGAAAGTCAATGAGACGGTCAGTAGAATGATGCTATCTGCCGGAATACGCTCCAAGTGCAAGTGATCATTTCTGTCTCCCTCTGACCAGCTTGGGCTTCGTGCATGTTTCCTTCTCACTGGTGAAGCTGAGAGTTATGGGGAAATTCTACATTCAAGAAGAACACTCTTTTTAGGAATATTTTTCTGGTCCCCAGGCCATTCCCTGTGCCCTTCCATCCTTCACATAAGATTTGACTTGTCAAGGATTTTCTGGCATGAAGAATTCAGTTTCCTGACTGAAAATGAGGCTGAGAAGCCTGCCTTCATTTGAATGACTGTACTCATCAGACACATCCTTACGGGGCCTCGTAAAAGTCGCTGGCATCACTGAGCCAGCTGCTCCAGAGCCCTGAGCTGTAGACACTGCAATTTCTGGCTCTCCCTAACTTCGGCTTTTGTTCTGAAAAATCAACCTAAAGTCTGTGTAATGAGTGGTCGATGGAAGCAGACAGCACATCCTTGTTGAGAATCTCTCAAAGAACCAGTTTTGGGAGGGAGCAAAATCTCTGTTACCAGATTCCGAGAGTGGGCCTGGCTGCCCTAATTCCTGATGCCCAGAGTCCTGGCTGTCGGACTGAAAAAGGAATAATGGTGGTCCTTGACCTGCCAAGAACAATAACATGTCCCCCTGCAGTATGTTGGCCAAAGCTTTTTGCTGCCATTGAAAAGACAACTTGCCTCGTAAGGATTTATTGTAGAGAGGACTTTTTATCATCACAGTGTACACACTGTATACATGACGAGACAACCATTTAAGTTAACCAAGATCCCATCCCCTTCAACATTTGGGAACCACTTGGAGGCTGATGGGAACAGAATATATCTGTCTGTAAGTATCGTCTTGTGACCTCTGTCCCAGCACTCGAACAAGTACACCCAAACAAAACCAAACAGTAGGTCACTCACTGGTTAGTATTTTAACTAGTCATTTAAAAGTCTTCAATTCACATTTTTCTCTACAGACAATTTTCAGGTTACCTATAAAATAGGGTAACATAATAAAACAGAGAGAAAACTACATCTTAAAAAATAGGCCATTTATATTCAGTATGACTGTCAGGTTGGCGTTGGTCAATCCAGGCTTCCAAAGCCAGTGTCTGGAGATTGCAACCGGTCTCAGGGAGGCAAACCTGATGCTGGGATGGAACACAGGAGCACATAAACAGCAGTCTGTATTTTAAAATGGTGACAAAGAAATGAGAGAACCCCGGAGAGTGACTGAAAAGACTGAAAACATTCTGTAAGGAAAACATGGAGTCATCCTTGGTTAGCCTGAAGGAGGGGGCAGTTTAAATCAAGATAAAATACAGTAATGTCTGTGTTAGCCCAGAGGAGGCATTCCAGTGCCAAATTATGTTATTCAAGGTAGAAAGAACATGGGGATGTCATCCCAGATGTTACAAAAAACCAAAACTAAATTAGGGACTGATGTGCTGAGCCATTCATCCAGAAACCCTCAGACAGAATACGGAAGGTCTCTCACCTCCACCCCCAAGGATGCCAATAAGCTTCCCTGCTGTGTTTAAGCACCTCCTTCTCTGATCTGTGCACTCATTCAGAGCCCAGATACTATCCCTGAGGACACCCAGACTTAGCTAAATAAAGACCCACGGCAGCATGACTTTACGGCTACCCTGCCCCCAAATCTCTTCCCATCTGCTTGCTGATACCAAGAATTCTTGGAGCAAAAGAACAGGTGCTCATTAATGTTCCAGTCACATGTACTGCACTTAATTCATACTCCAGCTATATCAGTGATGCCAAGGCTGTGGTTTTTGGCTTTTTCCCCTTGATTTGGGGAAGGAGTCGGATAGGCTAGGTACCTGGCACAAGAGCAAGCCCTGCTCCCCTTCAGCTGAGCATCCAATGAGGCAGAGCATTGCCATGCACTATGTTCACATGACAGGTAGAGAAGCTTCACTTCCAGAATTTGTGGTTAGAAGTGGAGGACGTAGGATGAGGAGGCTGTCAGTGAGTTTTCTCTTAACAATGAAGGGCACACACACAAAAAAAAAAAAAGATGGGGGGGGTGATTTCAATCTCAATGTGTCTGTTCAGTGAGGAGGGATTACTTTACACCAAGGAGAACGGACATCCCTAACCACCCTTTAAATGCATTCGGAACAGTATTGACCCCTACTTCTTCCCTCTGGGACTGGGGACATCTGTAACTTGAGGGGATTGGAGTAGAAGATTATCTCCCCTGTTTTTAGGTAGCCAGGAGGTAAGACCAGGATATCTTCAAAGCCAAGGGTCCCTTTCAGGTACCAGCTACATCAAAAGCATCTCTGATGAGCCCTCTCATATATCCCATAACTCCACATGGGAAGCTGTTGTGACAGCCTCCAGACAGAACACCCATCGGCATCCAATCAGCCTCTCCAAGAGAACTCTCTACTTTTCGAATAAAGTCACCAGTCTGGGCATCACCCTGGACCCTCTTCTCCTTCCCCCCTCACATCCAGTCCGGTGCTAGATCCCGACACGGCTAGCCCCTGAAATCACTGGTCCTTACCCTCTCCTTCCTGGACTGCCTCCTGCTTTGTTTTCTGTCTCTCTCCCTTCCAGTTTTCCACAGACCAGCCAAAATATCAGAGTCTCCTGTTCTGAATCCCAATTGCCCTCGGATAAAATAAATGCAAATTCCTCCTCCACCTAGCATTTCTACATCCCCCCTGAGCTGGTTCTAGACTCTCTCTCCAGTCTTGTTTCACATCCCCCTAACAAGCCTGATGTCCCATTTTCTGCCTCTGCAGCTTTCCAAAGTCAGTCCCCATTCCTAGAATGCATTACTCTTCATCTTCCTTCAAGGCTCAGCTCTGGTGCTTCCACTGGGAAGCCTTCCTGGATCCCTCCAGTTGTTAGGGCTCTCTGCGCCAATAATCTTGTATTTGTTCCCTTGTTTATGGACCCCATTCTCCTAGGAAAGCCTTGAAGGCAGCCCTGGTGCCTTGTAAACTGCAGGCACTGGTGAATGGACTCATGTTTCCAGGCCTTTCCTTTTCTTCTTCTCTTCCCTTACTTGACCCTCCCTCCCCCCAAATCCATTGTGTCTAAGAATCTTGATTTTTCCTTCCGTTCTACATCAGGACTTCTCTTTGGGGAATTTTCAAAGGTTTGTGTTGTGTGTGTGTCTGTGTGTGTGTGTGTGTGTGTGTTTTAAAGTCAATGATTATCATTATTGTTTCTCAGACTTGTTTTCAAGGATTTTAAGAGGTTTAAGTGTTATGTGACCTAGAATTTATATATCAAGCTTGAAAAGAAAATTACTGTGGGTATTTTCTCATTTGAATCCCAGTTCCCAAAGTCCTATACTTTATGCTTATAGATTCATTTTCTACCTTGATTTTCATATGATATCTAGAAGGGGGAGGAAAGCTCCTGCCATTTGAAAAGGCCAAAGGCGGTTTTCTATGCTCAACCCTTGACAGGTTTGAGGCCAGGTCACCTTGGCCAGGTGACACTATTTCCCACTTTCCTTGGTCATTCCATTTTGGATAGCACAGCTCCCCTCTTGGGGAAACCTTTCTGTGCTGCAGTAGGGGGCTCATGCGGTGAGGAACACCGCCTCATCGGGATCCGGGTCCTTGCCACTGTCTCCACTCGGGGAGCGACAGCTCAAGTCCTCCACCCCAGACTCCTGGTCGCTGTTGGCGTAGAGGTCGGGATCGGAGCTCTTTAAATTCTCCTGCGTGAGAATCAGGGCGGAATCGTCATCTCCCTGGGAAGGGCTCCTGGAGGGTGATGATTTTGGAGGCCCGCTGGAGTCCGCAGTGGGGTTCCCTGCACTGTGGGTGGAGGTGGGCAGCCCTGGAGGTTTGATCTGTGGCTCACTGGGCTCTCTCTTCCCCGATGTGTTGCTAAGTGGAATCTTGTGGATTTTCTCCAGTCTCTAAAAAGAAAAACGTTTCCATTTGTTTGGAGTGATGGACATTTTCTCTCTGTCTTTTCACTCCATTCAATCATCACATTGCTAGCAGCATTTATGAAACAGAAGGAACTTAGTTTGGAAGTCACAGAATTTCAAACATTTAGTCTGGCTTTCACCCAAAAAAACAGCACTCCATGTCTCACCATCCAAACTTGACCTGAAGACCTCGGAGGTCTCACAACTCCAAAGTCTATGACCTTGACAAACAACCGTTCCATTTGTCATTGATTGTCAAACCTTCATCCTCTCTCCTAAAAGAACATGTCAAATCCCTCTTGAACATGACAGGCTTCCAAGCATTTCCACACTGCCTTTTTTTATATGTTATGAAAGACAATAGCATTTTTAGAGAACTCTAAGGTTTGCAAAGTGCTTTACAAATGGGATCTCATTTCATCCTCACAGCTACCTTGGGAGGGAGATGCTGGTATCACCTCCATTTTACAGTGGAGAAAACTGAAGCAGACAGGTTGAGTGATTTGCCCAGGGTCACTAATAGCTAGTATCTGAGGCTTTATATGTACATGTCTCTGTCTCCCTCCCTTCCCTCTGTTCACATGGGCTTTATCATAGCCTTACCGGCAGGTGCTCTGCCCAAAGGCATGCAAATTTTGATGGCAAAAGCCTTGAGAGACCTTGGGGTTTGCTACCTAGATTTTCTTTCTTAAAGTCCATACCTTAAACCGAAATCACTCTGGCTCTCATTGTTTGGCCAGCAAGAGGTCCCAGGCCAAGGCCCGCTTGGTAATTGTTTGGGCTCCGATTGGCTTAGAGTGAATGTAGATAGCAATTATATCTGTTTTGACCAGAAACCCTGAGGGTCTTCCCCTCCCAGATTGATTTTTCTGCCACATTTCTGACCTAGCCTTATGGGTGTTGCCTCAGTCAGACTGAGACCTTAGATTTAAAAGGCCAAGGTCCCCACCCCTACCCTGTATCCTGGACCATCTCCAGTTGTCCTGATTTATACTGGGCCACTGGACCTGGCAACTTTGCACAGCCCTGCCTCACTTACAATTCACCTGTAAGTCATGCTATCACCTCCAAGACATCAGTGATCTCCTTGGAGAACAACTACTCCCAATTTACTCTGTATGTATTTTGTCTGTGCATACTTGTTTGCATGTGGTCTCCCTCATTAGAAAGTGAGCTCTCTGAGGGCAGGCCGTGTCTTTGCCTCCCTTTTGTATCCCCAGAGTTTGACGCGATCCTGGCAAGTAGTAGCTGCTTAATTAATGCTTCCTGACTGTCTGTGTCCCCTCACTTTCTTCTGTATCCTCTGCAATTCACAACTTTTCTCTCCAAAGTCATCAAGGATCTCTCAGTTGCCCAATCTGGCATCCTCTACTTCCTCTTCATCCTTCTTAATCAGCTACATCTCTCCACCCTGCTGACCACCCTCCCTGGTGGTCCTCCTCGTTCTCTGAGTGTTCTGGATGCTGCACCCCCTTGCTTCTCCTCTTGCCTGTCTGACTGACCTCTCCTCTCTCTCTTTTGCTGCATCTTTCTTCCAGTCAGAGGCCCTGAAGGGTCCCCTCTAGGGTCTGTCCTGAGCCCTCTTCTCTATCTTCCTACTTGATGTTGTCATCAGCTCCCACGGGTTCAAGGATCACCTGGACACCGTGATTCCCAGCTCTGTATCATCACTGTTAACCCAGCTGCAGCCCCACATCGCCCACTGCCCAGCCAACCCTCTGAACTGGATGTCTTGTAAGATCTCAAACACCATGCATCTAAAAGAGGACTCCTTTCCCTAAAAGCTGCCTATCTGCTGAACTTCCGTTATTATTGAGGGGACCTCTGCCTACTTCCTGGCCATTTCCACCCCTGCCCCCACAACCAGCTTCCTTCCCTATGCTGCCCTGACCCATTGGAAAAGCAGGGCCGCTGGGTACTGATTAGTAAAGAGCATTCATTCATGCCTTCATTCTTCCGGCGGTCTTCAAGGATACCTTGAAGAGATCCTTGATCCTTCCCATTCTCATTCAGCCACAGATCTAATCAGTGGCCAAATTCCAACGTTTCAATGTCTACCACACCTCTTCCTACATCCCTCACACATGGCCACAGTCCTAATCCAAATCCTTATCTCTTCTCACCCAGGCCATTCCAAACACCTTGTCATTTGCTCTCTCTATCTCAGAACCCCCAGCCACAGACTCGAGAGTGGTCTTCCTACAGTAAGGTCTGAACATGGTGCCCACTCCTTACTCACCAAGCTCTGGTGGCTCTCTGTTACTGCTTCAGGATCAAATGTAAACTTCTTTGTTAGTATTTTAATCTCATCAAGTCTGGTTCTTTCTTGCCTCACTTGACTCTCTTTCACACTCTCTGCTGTCCAGCCATGCTGACCTGCTTTTTGTTCATCAGACTCAACAGCATCTCCCACAACCACGCATTTGCACTAGCCTGGGACCCTATGCCTGGAAGGCTCTCCCTCTGGACCTCTGACTCTTGAAATTTTTAGTTTCTTTCAAGATTTAACTATGGCACCACCTTCTATATCTCCTGCTCGCCCGGGCCCTAGACTAACTCTCCCCTACCTGTCTTATACAAACTCACATTCTTATGGAGGAGAAAATGTGGCGATAGATAAATATAGATAGACATGTATATGTGTATATATACATTTTATATATATATATACATATAGATACATACACACAGATAGGTCTATGTGTATATATGATAAATGGATATATGTGTGCATACATGCATACACACATACACATACATACACACTTATATCCATGAGGACAGAGATTTTTTCCATTTTGTCTCTGTTCCCTGTGCTTAAGCATAGTTCCTGGCACACAGTAGCTGCTTAACAAAGCATTGTTGACTGACTACTGATTAACCAAAGAAAGTTCCACAGAAGAAAATTGAAGGTAGACTGGCTCTGTCCCCTTAGTGGGGCTTCCACCAGACAGCTCTACCCAGACATGTCAGAGACATCTCAAACTCATGTTTTCTAAAAGACCTTATTATCTAGAACTCTGAATACCATCTCAGTTCAGAGAAAAGAAGCCAGTATAATTAAGGGCACATGGCGGAGGGCTGTTAGGGAGGGAGGAAGGAAGGAAGGAAGGAAGGAAGGAAGGAAGGAAGGAAGGAAGGAAGGAAGGAAGGAAGGAAAGCTCCCTGAAATGCTAGGGAAAAGGAGCTCATGAAGTGCACCTTGAATTGTCCCTGAGGTGTCTGAAGTAGGGCTGGCCATACTGGGTCCAGTGCTCAACCCACAGTCAGACAGTGAGTGAGGTTGGGGACCAGGATAAGGAATGGAGAGTAAGGTTCAATAGGGAGGCTATTGAGCAGCATTCTGGGGTTTGTCTGGGGTGGATGGAAGGAGGAGGAGCCACGAGGGCAGACAAAGCCGTGGGGAGGCTTGCCAGCCATCCACACAAGAGAATGTGATGGGGGAGAAAAAGGCACCGGCCTCAGGCTTGGGTTACCTCTTCTAAGACCTGCAGCTCCTCTTCTAACTGCTGTGTTTCCTCTTTTACTGCCATCAGGTAATCGGTCACTGACTGCCGAGGTTGCATGCTTTTTTCAAAGCGATTATACATTCCACTCCAAAACCTAGAGAAGATAAGAGAGGCCTGGTGATTACTGCCAAGACATTTTCAGGCTCCAAGTTCCATTGGGGCCACCTACGACAGTTTTATGCACCAAGCGTACACCTGCAGGAGCAGAAAGGATGCAAGTCCTGAGGAGCTCCCGAGGAAGGGATTCTGGACTTGGAGAAGGAATTCTGCTGCTAAGCGGGGGATGGGGTGCAGATGGAAGCCTGAAACAGAGACAGAGGCCAACGATTCACAACGTGTATACTGAGACAAACTCCCTGGAGTCACTTGACTTAGATTTAAAAGGTCACACCACAAACCAATCAGAGGAACAAGCAATAAATTACTTTCCAAAAATATGGCTAGGGAAAGACTTCAGAACCAGCCAGAGACAAAAGAATCAGAAGCTAAAAAGGACAATTTTAGTGACATCAAATTTAAAAGGTTTTGTACAAACAAAACCCATGAACTAAAATGAGCAGGGAAAGTTAACTAGGAAAAATCTTGGCAGCAAATTTCTCTGATAAAGGCACGACTCCAGTTTGTAGGAACAAGACCCACTCCCTGGTTGATAAATGGTCAAAGGATGTGATCAGGCAATGCTCAAAAGGAGAAATTCAAGCTCTATGAAAAAATGGCTACAGAAACACAAACTGAAGTAGTCCGAGGTCAGATCGGCAAAGCTGAACATAGTACAACATCTAGCTTTTATATGGCACTTTGGGGTTTGCTATTTCATGTTATCTCATCCAGTCTTCACAACAGCCTTGAGAGGTAGGTGCTACTATTATCCCCATTTTATGGAGGAGGAAACTGAAGCAGATAGAGGTTAAGTGACTTGCCCAGGGTCACACAACTTTAGACTGTCCTGACTCCAAGTCAAGCATTCTGTTCACTCTGACAGCTAGTTGCCTCAAAAGAAAATGAAAGATGCTGGGAGGGCTGTGGGAAAACAGGCATACTAAATACATTGTTGTTGGAACTATGAACTGGAGCAGTCATTCTGGGAAGGAATTTGGAGCTTTTCCCCCCAAGTTACTTAGCTGCGCACAGCCTTTACCCCAACAATAGCTCCGGTAAACCTAAACCCCAAGAGATCAAAGAGGAAAAGGATCCATATGTCCAAAAATAATTATAGTACCTCTTTTTGTGATGGTAAACTGAGGGGGGCATCCACCACCTAGTGAATGGCTGAAGCAGTTATGGTCTGTGAACGTGATGGAACACTACTGTGCTGCCATAAATGATGAAAGGACAATTCAGAGAAGTCCAGGAAGACTTTTAGATACAGAGGGACTTGACTAGACAACAGAGAACCTATGAGAATACAATGACGACACTTTGGGAGGACAAGTTTGAAAGACCTAAGAGCCTTTACTCCCCAGTAATGATAATGCCAGAGGACTGAGGAGGCAGCTTATGCCCCACATCCTGACAGAGATGGACTCGTGACGAGAAGTCAGACATGGATCTTTGGACACGGTTTTCACTAAGTATATGTGGTAAAAGGGCTTTCTTTTTTTTAGGGAGGTGGGGGAGATAGGAAAGAGAAAATTTAAAAAGTAAATAAATTTAACCCCACCCCCTCCAACAAACTAAAGGAATACAGTCAATTAGCCAGTTAGTAGAAGAAAGCACTGACAAACCAGATCTGCTGGTGGGACATCGCACGCTAAAATGAGAAGCCGGGAATTGTCTCCTAGTTTTTTTGTTGTCGCCATTACTTTGCTCTGTTTTGAGGCCTGGAGGAACTTCCTTGGGATGGTCTGCGTGTGACACTGGGATCACGTGTACAATATCCTTCCTCCTCCTCCCCAGGAGGACATAGGGCCGAGGCTTGACCCAGAGCACACAGAGCAGTCAAGCAGCTCAGAAGCCTAGAGCTCCTCTGACTTAGGGGGGGCTGGATGAGCTCAAGGGGATTAGCCAAACAAGGTCAGTGCGACGTGCACTCAGACAGTCCTGAAAATCTAGAGCTGATAGCCCTGCTGATGCTGCAGATGGTCCAAGAGCATGGCAAGCAGGGAAACGAAGGATGACTCCCATGGCCATGGTTCTGGGCAAGACCCTTCAGCTTCTGCCTGGACGGTGTCAGGGTTGCAGGAGCAGAGTGGCAGGAGCAAAATCACCCAATTTCTAGATTATTAACGGAGGCTGGTCCTTAAATGCGAGCTGCCCATCCAATTATCCAGACTGACCTATGATGGGAGGATATTCTCTGCATACAGGCAGTGGACTGGAGTTCATCTCTCACACACTCTAGAGCTGTAAGACTATAGACAAGTCATTGTCAAGTTAGGGCTCACAGGGTTTCATGGGTACAATGATGTCCTTGCACCACTGGTTATGGGGCAGGCTACAGGCTCCTGAGAAAGGTGCCGGTGGCCCCCACGTGGGTATTCAGCATTCCTCACCCATCTCCCTTCCCTCCCCACCCTGTTTCTAGGGATTTAATCAGCCATACCCTCTTACAACAATTAGTTCATTTTTTAAACCTAAGGACAATTAATGGCCCTTCAGGTGCCCAAGGTCCCTTATTCTGCTCCTGTGTGGACTTTAAACCAAAAAAAGTAGATGTCAGTTATCATTCTTTTGTCATCTCTTAGAAGAAAATCCGGAATTGTGAGGCACAAGGCAAGCTTCTAGGGAGATCACACAAAATGAGAATGACAGGAAACAGCTGGCTCCTGAGACTCAGCCCTCTCTGACCTGGCAATCTGTACACAGGCAGCCGCGAATTGACTTTAAGAGTACAGATTGTAACCTATTCAGAAAAACCTGGAAAGACTTCTACGAGCTGATGCGAACTGAAGGAAGCAGAGCCAGCAACATCGCCACGTGATGACAGACTTAGCTTTCTCAGCAGGGCAGTGATGCAAGACAGTTCTAAGACTCATGATGGGAAATGCTCTCGATATCCAAAGAACTATGGCGTCTGAATGCCGGTGGAACAGACTGTTTTCACTTTCTGTTTGTTTTTTCTTTCTCGTGGCTTTTCCTTTTTGTTCTGAGTCTTCTTTCACAAGGTGACTAATGTGGAAAAATGATTAATACGGTTCTACATGTGTAGCCTATATCAGATTACTTGCTGTCTTGGGGAGGGGAGAGGGAGAAAAATTTGGAACTCAAAATCTTATAAAAGTGAACATTGAAAACTATGTTTACATGTAATTGGAAAAATAAAATAAAATACTATTAAGTGGGGGGAAAAGTCTGAATCTTCACTCAGCTCAAAGGAATAAGTGAGGAGATGAGTCAATGCCCACACCCCGTGGTCCATCCACAGCTCTGCCACAGCCTCACTGGGTGACTTTGGGGCGGGCCCATGACCCCTGCGGGCCTCAGTCTGTAAAGGAGGCATTGTGGGCATCTCTGGGAGAATGCACCACAGTACATAAGGTGACAGGTTGGGCTCTAAGGAGGCTTTCTGTGATCTCAAGAACAAATAAAAACCATGTCCTTCTCTCTACTGAAGGCCTGGGATAGGTGACTTAGAACAGGAGAGGGGAAGTGAGGATGGGGTAGGACACAGAGGTTGCCCTGTCCTGCAGAAGAGACAGAGAAGGAGCAGCTGGGAGGGAACGCCACCACCACCACTGCTACCCAGTAGCAGCCTCACAAAATTATAGAGAGTGGGTGGGAAGGCCAAGGATGGAGAAGAGGCCACCAGAATGAAAGTCACCAAGCACATGGACTGACTACACATCTTTGTGATTCTCGGGAGCAGGACCACTTTACCTTTCATTCCATCCCGAGCCTGCACACAAAAGGCTCTTGATAAATGCTTGCCAACCAACTGTCCTCACTGCAATAAGGCAACATTTCTGTGCTTTCCCGAGTCTCTATTACACTCCTTAGTGAGATGAGGAGATTGAGAAGACTTTTCATAATATGGGGAATATTGGATTTTCTAAATAAAATTTCTCTTCCATAAGGCATCTCTCCCTGGGTACCTGAGTTTCAGGTATCCAGGGCTTGTGGACGGTCAGTCGGGTCCCGCCCCTTACCAGCTACCAGCTTTCTTTGTGAAAGTGCCGTGGGCTGTAGCCAAAACTTGGCAAATCTCCCCTTTGTTTGTTGTACTGTTGCCACGTTAACACTCCCAGCTCCCACTTCTCCCCCTCCCCTCTTTTCTAAAGCCACATCAGCAGTTACGTCAGATATTAGATGAGGTAATTGTCTTGGGATAGGTGAAGATTTCCCGAGGTTTGTCTAGTTTTTCCACGCTTAGATTGTGAGCCCACCTCCCAGCCAATGGAGAGGTGGGATAGTGGGGAGGTGGGATTCTCTGCGTTAGGGTATAAGTATTGTGCTTCAGTTTCTGTAAGATTCCCCGACCTGGTGGAAGGACGTCCCTTTCTTGAGAATTGCAATAAATCTTTTTCTTTCTGTTCTTATTAAGAAGTCTATTTATTTAAAATTTTGAGTAAGGGTCTTTTTATCCCATACTCTCCTAACAGTGACTCCCTTTAAAGCTCCACACAAATGAATATTCCATCCTTCCGGCAGCCTTGTACTCCTCCAATCAAGGGGGTGACAATCTTCCCCAGCAGCTTCCTTCCTTTCACCCCCTATTCCTCTAACATCTCCACAGCCTAGACAGAGCCCTCACTGGCCGACACTCAACCCCAATCCCTACAGATCTGGAGTCACAGTCAAATCAACTCTGCCATAGTTCCTGGATGGGTAGTGTCAATCTACTTCCATTCCTGTACTAGGAGGTACATTCCTAAGCAGGATTCTCCTCCCAGGCCACCTGCTTTGTAGAATATAAGCTCCTTGAGGGCTGAATCCTCAGATCTTGAAATTCTTTCTTTCCTTCATGCCTTCAGTCTGTCAACAAGTATTTACAGGCACTAATAAGCCAGGCCCTGCTGAGGCCCCAAGCCTGACTGGTTGGGGATACAGGAAAAGGCAAAAACAGGTTAAGTGAGGAAACAACAAGCAGACCGTACAGACGAGCTCAATACAGGGATCAATAGGAAATACTCAATACAGGGAAGGCACTGGCTTTGAGAGGAATGAGAAAGTCTTCCTGTGGAAGGTAAGGCTCTAGTTAGGTCTTGAAGGAGGCTGGGGGGGCCAGGAGACAGAGCAGAGGAGGAGGACCATATTAGGCATGGCGGACAGCCAGTGCAAAGACAGGCAGTCGTCCATCCATTCATCCGTTTGATCTTTCGCTGATTCACATTTCTGAATGTGTTATTATATATATTTTTGAAATGCGTTCATATTTGAGGGATGTGCATTTGTGCTGTGTCTCCCTGTGGGGCTGGTTGATCCATAAGGGCAGTCACAGGCTCTGGGTTCTACTTTCTGTCTCCCTGACGCTTAGCCCAGGGCCCGGCCACCAGCACGGGCTTCACAAATATTTGTTATGCCTAGAAAAGATAACAGAAGCGTTCCCTTACTTGTACATGAAGTTGCAGGGGCTGGTTGGGGGCCGGAGTGTTCCCTGAGCCTGGCTGTGGTCCGCTCGGAACAGGGGGTTCAGGTAGTCAGCCCGACTCTTCCACAGGTGAGCCCATAGAGAGTGTGTTCTTTCTTGAATCCTGAGGGACGTAATGAAGAAAATCCACCTGAAGGCCTTCCCAAGAATCAAGGCATCTCTGTGACTCAGAATTTCTGAGCTGGAGGCCAGACTTTCAAAAGACCAGCAAGTACCCCCGATTTTACAGATGGAACCCTTGGAGGGGAAGTGACCTTTCTGCTGTCACACAGTCCCTTAGTGGCAGAGCCAGCCAGAGTACCCGGGGCTCTGGACTCTGCCTTCAATGCTCTCCTATGCACAATGTCTCAGGCACATCTTCTGGGGATCCTCTCCCCCTATAGGCACCAGGGAGTGCTCTCAGATGTCCTGGATTCACTAAGTTTACCCAATGCATTCAAGTGTGCACTCACCAGATTCCATGGGAAAATACTGCAAAAAACTGACTTTTGTCATGTTTTATAACCTGAAATTTTTTCTTGCTGTTCAGCCATGTCCTACTTTTTGTGACACCATTTGGGGTTTTCTTGCAGAGATACTAGACTCATTTGCCATTTCCTTTTCCAGTTCATTTTACAGATGAGGAAACTGAGGCAAACAGGATGAAGTGACTTACCCAGAGTCATACAGCTAGGAAGTATCTGAGGACAGATTTGATAAGTCTCCCTGATTCCAAGCCCAGTACTCTTTGTACTGTGGCTCCACCAGGCTGAAAGTTTTACACATAAATGAATTTAGAATCAGTAGGGCTCCAGAAGAAAGTGGAATGAGGAAGTCCTAGATTCAAGTCCTACCTCTAGCACGTGCTGACTGAGTAACCCTAGGCAAGTCACTTTAGCTCTAAGTGCTCCGGAGCAATTTACTTTTAGAATTGTGTTATATAGATTTGTGTTGCTACCTGTTGTTTCTACATCAACTAAATTTCCCCAGCTTTTCCCCTTCCCCCATCCCCCCTCCCAGACAGCCATCCCATATAATCAAAAAATATTTTTTAAAAGAAAAAGAGGATGAAAAGGGGGGAAAAATCATCAAAATTGAACAATATACTGTAAAGATCTGGTAACTTCCTCAGACCATGCACTGAGGAGGAATGGCTGACCTGGATCACTGAGTCCCACACTGGGACTGCTTTATTCCCATAAAACCACAGGTCTGGACTAGCTAACTTGCTCCTGTCATCTATAAACACTGGCTGACTTGGTCTAAACACGCTGTCTCACACTCAGCCCAGATTCCCCTTAAAGGCCAACCTGGATAGAGGGCCAAAGAGAAGTCTTTAAAGGGTTACTGGGTTTCCTGGGATGGGCAATGGCTCCCAGAAGAGCCTGAAACACTCACCTCAGCTCCCGTCGCTCCTTCTGGTTGTTACAGAGAAAGGTTCCAAATTGGCAGGAATGGATATGATGCTGGATGTGCACCAGAAACCTCTCATTGAACTCAAAGGCACAGGGAAACTGCTCCGTGAGCTGCCACACACACTCCAGAAACTGGTCAATGACTGGGGAGATCTCCTTAGGGTCTCCATCCAGGTGGCCATACCTGCAACAACACAGTGGGAGATGCTGAGAGGATGGGCAGATGTACTCACTGAGAAGAAGGACAAAAAGGAAACCAAAGGGACAGAAGGAGGCCCCCAAGCAGCCCCAGGAGCACCACAGAAAAGTTGGCTAAGGAACAGGCAGACATCCACAAAGTGAGCACCGAGACAGAGAAGATGCCTAAACCTCCCTTTTCCACAGCAAGTCCTGTGTGGTCGGCAGTGCCTTTATCATTATCCCCATTCTGCATATGGGGAAGCTGAGGTTCCCAGAGGCTAAGGGATCTGCCCAGGGTCACTGAGCTCATAAAGCAGAAGAAGCCGAGAAGCTGGGAATGTCCAAAAGAGCCCAGGACTTCTCATACCATGTGCAGTGCCTTGCGAATACAGAATGAAAGTAAACGAATGCTTTCAGAAGGTCACACACCTGTGGCTTCGCTATTCTGACTGCAAGTCACTGAACTTTTAGGAATCTCACTCACCTTACCTGTAAAGCTGTGGAGATAAAATCTGCACTACCTACAAAAAATGTGCATCTTTCCATGCCAGAGAGTATTTGCCAACAAGCAGACTCTTAGTCATGAAAAAGGACAGGAAAGTTTGCAATTAATCCTCCATTTTTAAAGGATTTGTATGAGAAAGGCCCATAGTGATCTTATAAGCTAACACTTTGACTCCTCAGTTGAGGAAAGCAGACTCTAGGCAGGGAGGCGATTTGCCCAAAGTTAGACAGAATGAGAAAGCTTGACTGACTTGTGAGCTACACCAATGGGGGCTCTTCCATCAATGAGTTCCTGAATCCAAGCAAAGACTAAAATATATCAGACCTAGCTAATATTAGTTAATGAGCTAATATTAATGTTAGCCAGGAGTTGGACTTTTTTTCCCTCTGTGACACCCGCAAGTTAATGATACTTGTACAATAGCATCTGTGGTAAGAAACAAAACACATCTTCAGTGGCAGAGAAAGGTCTATCAATCAGGCCATCGTCTCAAGCAGGTGGCTCTTCTCACACCCTTAAACAATTTCCAGCTTTAAAATTAGATCACTGCTGATATGCCCTATGCAAGGGCAAAACCATACCTGTGATGAAACTTGTGTCCAAAGGAAATCCAGTCTTTTTCAATTAATACCTACAATTAGAAAGAGACACTAAGAAAACATGGTCGTGTAGCTAGGTGACTGCTGAGGAACACTGAGTAAGTGATGTTCACCCAGTGGTTCTTTGGGAAAACTCAGTCACCTTCTGAAGAACCCTATGACTAGGAGACTACCCATGGTGATGATCATGTTTAACCCAAAGTAAGACAACGATCTCAGTGGAAGTGCCATTTTTATGGCTGAATTAGGATTGGGATCTGAATTCACATTCTCTAGCCAAGTCTAGACCTGGCATTGTTACCTACACGAGGAATATGATCATTATGGCTAATCTAAGAACCACAAGACTAAGGGGTGGGGTTATGGAGGCATGGAATTCACTTCAACATGGCACACTTCCAAGCACTTAGAGTTGATCTAAAGTGTCAAAGCCCTCACTGGTAGATAGTGAGCTCCCCATCACTAGAGGTACTCAAGAAGAAATTGGAAGACCACTTTTCAGGGATGCTATAGAGGGAGGGAAGGAGGGAGGAAGCTAGCATTTGTGAGGTGCTTACTGTGTGCTAAGAGGGGATGCCAGTTCAGATATCAGTTGAACCCAATGCCCTCTGTGGCCTGTCACTAATAGCCCTGGAATCCTGCAGGGTCTGTGACCTAGCTGGAGGTGTTGGGATGACTGTACACAATTAGGGGATGAAGAAGAAGCTGGTTGGGAGGCTTAGGGCTAGTGCTGCCTCAGTCTACCCGTTCTGGTTGTTTTTTCGGTGTGGGAGGGGGTCACAGCTGGTTCCCAAGCCTGCTTTGAGCAACTGCAGGACAGCCATACTCACCATGAAGCCTTTCAGCGTCCGGTAGTAAGGATCCAGGAGCAGGCTGGCCACTGAGCACACCTGGGCCGTGCGGTCCCAGCCATCTGAGCAGTGGACGAGAACACTGGTCCCTTCCTCAGCCACAGCCTGAAAATACAGATGGGGGACAGAGTCAGCCAAAAGGAGGGGTTGGTGCTGGGCAGAGGCTGGGACAGATCTCTCCTCCAGCTAGAAGCCCCTGGGTCCCCTCCCTTTTGGAGGAGAGCATGTGGCCGAGGTTCCTGTGGATTCTGGAGGACAGGCAGGTTTTTATGTAGGGGCTTCCATACTGTGCCCAAGGGGCAGCCAGCTGACCTTTGAGATCCGAGGTCGCTGGCTCTGTGGCCATAAAGAAAGAGAAGGGAAGGGACAGAGAGGGCTTTCCACAGGGTCACAGGAAGGATCTAGGCTGAAAGGGACCCAGTTTCGTCTTCCCTGTCACATAGTGGGGCACACCCCAGCCTCAATCTTCTCTGGGAAAAATAACTGCCTGAATCCAGAACTAAGCCTCGGGAGTCCAGAGAAGTCACAGCCTGTGCCAAGACCTTTGACTTTTGTCATTCCAGTCACTGTGATGATACAAAGGTGTCCTGAGTCTAAGCCCCCTGTCCCTCCCTGGCCTGGGAATGGTGCAGTGGAGAGGGTGCTGAGCTCAGAGACAGGAAGCCCTGGGTTCAAATCCTGCCCCCTCTTGATACACATCCCGTTTGTGACCCTGGGAGAGTCCCTAAACTTTCTATCCCTCAGTTTCCTCCTCTCAGTCAAGGGTTGGATTCAATGGCCTCGAGGTTTCTTCTCACTCAAGATTGATGAATCAATGTTGACCCTGGGGAGGTTACTTCAGTCCTACAGGGCTCAGTTTCCTCCCCTGTAAAAGGGTAGCCCTGGATTGATAGGCTGCAGACTCGGATGGACTTTCTCCCCAGGTACAGTGCCTGAGAGACAGTGCAGTGGGAGGGAATGCCCCCCACTATGAACCACAGCACCTCCAGCTTCAGGGATCCTCCATCTGAGGTGATTTCCACCCCTCTGACACCATACTACATCCTCTGGGGGAGTGGTAGGAGTCCCAGAGGTATCTTCTGGCCCCAACTCCTTCCATGTTGGATGGGCCTGGCCATGGACAGTGGACACATCAGCCTCCCACCACATTCTGGCTTAGATGGGCAAACTCAAGCTTCATGGGGCCAGTCTAGCTTCTTTGAACCTAGGGCTATGTGACCCCACTGAGGACATCCAGGGGTGACAAGATCACTCACCTTGGCAATAAAGACCCCCGCATCCAAGATGGCTTTGATGTGCTTCAGCCAGCCAGAATTCTCCAGGCCCCAGAGAAAGTCACTCATCGAGGGCGATCGCAGCTCACACACTAGAAAACAAGATGGGTTGTGACAAATCTTGGGGTGCTAACGGCCCTGGCTTCACATGGGAACTCATGGCCTGCTATCTGACTTTACATGTGAGGAAATGGAGGCACAAGGAAGCTATGGGACCCTCTGAATCCAAGCCCAGGGTCTTCCTGCTACCCCAAAAGTATCCTGCCCTTGCCATGGCTGCTCAGGCCCACATCTCCTTGTATGCCAGAAGACCCAATGTCAGAGGACCCAATTACATCTCAATCAGGCTATGCAATCTTGAGCAACTAACTCTTCTCCAAGCCTCAGTTTCTAAATCTGCAAAATGGGAATCCTGACAGCTCCTACCTCTCAGGCTTTCTATAACGATCCATGAGGATGGTCTTGTAAAGTGCTTTATAAAGGTAAGCTTTTCTTTTCCCCTCAATTCAATAGTGGTTCTGACTAACTTTTTCAGCTACAGGGAGAACACAGTACCCCTCTGGGGCTACTCTATGCACATTAGAAGAAGAAAATGCTCTGTAAAAAAAAATCCCAATAAGTAGATCTGCAGGGCCAGTTCTGCTGGGTCTGCCCATGGGGACTGAGCAACATCATACTCAATCCAGTTAGGCTTCGTAATGCCACTAGAATGTTCCTAACTGCCATGAATCCTAAAAGTATCAAGAAAGAGACCTTGCCCCTTGGAAGGAGACTTTCTGGCCAAAATGCCGGGGCTTCTGGCTGATGGGTCAAAGGGAACAAAAGAGAGGGGTTCTGGAATGCTTGAAATACCAAGAAAAGAATTCTTCAAATTTCCTACAACAAACTCTAGCAAGGGAATTGTAAGCAATATTTATCCAGAGGCAGCAACCCCATTATTACTATGCTTCATCTTTTCATACAAAATGGAAGTTTATTTATTAATTTTGTATTTATACTGTATTTTTTATGTGTCCTTGTCAAGGAGGGACTGTAATGTGTAGAGAAACTGAGATTTCATTGGCCAAAATACAGCAAGGCTTTGGTGTAGACCAGCAGTTCCCTAACTTCCCTTTTTCTCTCTGAAAAATTATTGAGCACCCCAAAGAGATTTTGTTCAGGTGGATTAATACCTTTCAATATTAAAAATTAGAAGCACTGGTAACAAGGCTAATGGAGGTGATGGAATTCCAGCTGAGCTATTTAAAATCTTAAAAGACAATACTATTAAAACGCTGAACTTATGCCAGAAAATTTAGAAAACTCAACAGTGACCACTGTGTTGCAAAAGATCAGTCCTAAAGAAGGGTAGTACCAAAGGTGCTCAAATTACTGAGCAATTGCATTAATTTCACACTCCATCAAGATTATGTTTAAGAGGCTGCAAGTCAGGCTTCTGCAACATACGAACTGAGAATTACAGAACAGAGGCAGAGGAGGTAGAGACCAAATTGCCAGCATTCTTGGGATTATGGAGAAAGCCAGGGAGTTCCAGAAAAACATTTGCTTCCGATTCACTGACCACACTAAAGCCTTTGACTGTGTGGATCACAACCAAATGTGGCAAATCCTCAAAGAGATAGGAAAACCAAATCATTTTTCCAGTCTTCTGAGGAACCTGTATGTGGGCTAAGAAGCAAGTTAGGACCAAATGGGGAACAACTGTTTGGTTTAAGATTGGAAAAAGAGTGTGACAAGGCTGTATGTTGCCACTCTTATAAGTTTATTTAAGTTCTACGCAGAGTACATTATGTAAAATGCCAGGCTAGATGAATCAAAAGCCAGAATAAAGGTCACTGGGAGAAATTTGAACAATCTCAGATATGTAGGTGATACCACTCTGATGGCAGAAAGTGAAGAGGAATTGAGAAACCCCTCGATGAGGATGAAAGAGGAGCCTGGAAAAGATGGCTTGAAACTTAACATCAAAAAAACAAAGATCCTGACAACTGGCCCCATCACTTTCTGGCAGATAGTGGGAGAGGAAATGGGAGCTGTTCAGATTTTATGTTGGTCTCAAAGATCACTGCAGTCGGCGCCTGCAACCATGAAATTAAGAGGAGCTTGCGACTTGGAAGGGAAGCTATGGCAAATCTGGACAGCAGACTAAAAAGCAGAGACATCACCTTGCCAACAAAGGTCCATACAGTCAAACCTATGGTTTTTTGAGTAGCAATGTACGGCTGTGAAAGCTGGACCATAAGGAAAGCTGAGTGCCTGGAGAGGACTTTTGAGAGCCCCTTGGACAGCAAGGAGATCAATCAGTCATTGTTTAAAGAAACTGACTCAGGCTGTTCACTGGAAAGTCAAATGCTAGAGTTGAAGTTTAAATCTTTTGGCCACATAATGAGAAGACAGAATTCATTGGAAAAAACCCTGATGTTGGGAAAGACTGAAGGCAAAAGAAGGGAATGAGAGAGGATGAGATGGGTAGATGGTGTCACGGCGGGGATTAACATGAACTCAGACAGACTCTGGAGACAGTGGAGGACAGAAGGACCTGGCATGGAGTCCTGAAGAGTCACTCATGACTGAATGACTAAATGACAACATTATATTTTACATTAGAGAGTAAAATGGATAAAATTTTAAAATATGCTTATTAATTCATTTGAAAATACTCATTATGTTACACAAACAACATTTTTTAAAATGAAAATTAACCATTTTCCAAAACAAAAAAATTTAGTGAGGAAAATGGCATCATTTTACACGCTTTTTGCAAATCCTGATTACTTGGATTAATAGAAGATAATGATTCTCATATCTGTTTCTGAATTCAGTCTGTCCTGATCATGTGGGTTTAGCTGTCATATCTGAAGAAAATCCAGCCACCCACAGATATGGTGTTAGAAAAGGAGACTGCATTTAATAGGCCAAGGATGTCTTATTTTTATTTTGGAAGTAGTTTTGACCTTGAAGATGCCCTGAAAGCGTCTCCAGGCAGTGTAGACAGAAATACATAAGATTAAAAACACAGGCTAGGTAAGAGCTGACTTCCTTCTTAATTTCCTTTTTGCAATTGCTCAAATTCATTTTTCAGGTAAAGCTAGAAGGTATCTCAGGCCTATTGAAATCTAAATTAGTTATCTGTAATAGAGGGCTTTGATATTCACCCTCCAAAAGGGTCAAAGGCCTACTCTTAGTCTGGGGACATTCTGCCTGACTTCTGTTATCTAGGCATGGTGGCTCTGACTAAAGACAGCCCGAGAAATTCTAGCCACTATTCCCTAGCAGACAAGCTGAGATGGCTCGGGTGGCCCTGAAGAGGCCTCCTGCCATCATTTAGGTCTGTCTGTGCTCAGACACTGATTTGACTCCTGAAACATTCTCAGAGGCCTTGGGTGGCCTCATGACCAAAGGCAATCCTTTCCACTTGGGCTACAGCTGTACTGCACTCATATCCCATTCATGCACAGATGAAAACATTGTCCTCAGGACGTCACTGATCCTCTTTGAGAAGGACCACCCCCACTAATAACAACAACCCCTTCTCCCGGTATCCTCGAAATTGATCCTAGACAGCCCAGGGAGTTGGGCAGAAAAGATATCACAATCCTTCCCACCCTCTATGCCCACAGGGCAGGGAATGGAGTATTAGACTAAAAATATAGGTACCAGCTGGGGCTGCTGGCCTCTGACGGTTGGGACAAGGCAGTGGAAAGACCTTAGAAGTGAGGTCCAAGATGTGGAGGGAAGGGCTAAAGGGTTTCAAATGAACCTCAGAGGTCATCTCAGCCCTGTCCCCCTTCATTGCCCAGAAGAGGAAATCCAGGGCCAGAGACACTGCCCCATGCTGCCTACTTCTTCTCTCTTACAGATCATTAAAGTGGGAGCCCCTGGAGGGCAGTGATCAGTGCAGGGCCTGGTATACAGTAGGTGCTTAATAGATATTGATTGATTGATTGATTGATTGGTTGATGGTGTGCTGGGCACCAAGAAGCTCTGACCTGGGCTGTGGCAGCTTATGTCTCCCTCTTTCACTTTCTTCCTTTTCAGAAACAAATATTAACATGCATATGGGAAGCCAGCTGGCCCCCAAGGTTTTCCAAGAAGCTTGTTTTCAAGGTAGCCACTGCTGCATCCTCTGCCCAGGTCAAAAGACCACACAATTAGCCAAGCTGGCCAAATGATGGAGCTCCCCAAGCAGATGGAGCTCCACTGAGCCTGAGATGGTAAAACACAAAAGCAATGGGTCTGTTTGCACACATTAGCCCCAAGCAGGCAGAAACGCCTGGCTGCTCCAGCCCAAATCCACAACCAATATTTACACACCTTTTACTGACCGGAAGTCCACTTCAGCTGTCACCGGGGACACACGGGCCTACACTCTGCTTGTCAGCTACCAGGGAGACTTTGTTCTATTAATATTTGCTTTACAGGACTGAGCTGACACCAGCTGTAAGGCCAGGCACAGCAATGATGTGGAGTGAACGCCTGGGCTACTCCGCAGCAGCTGCCCCTCTGCAAACAGACCGAAACTTGGGACAGAGGGGAAGGGGTCCACAGGAGGCTGCCAGGGGCCCAGGGCCCTTCTGAGGTGGTCAAAGAGTCTGTGAGTCCTACACATGTCATGACTTGACCTGGGAATCAGGAAGGCAAGACGAGAGCAGAGCCATTAAAACTTCTTCAGCTTCCCTACGCCTATAAATGACAGAGAAAGCATTGGCCTGCACTGATCCAGAGCATGTCCTCCCAGGGAAACTACACATCCAGCCCCAGACCTTAGGCATTACCCCAACAGCCCACTCTGAAAAGGTTTCTCAGCATTCCATAAAGGTTGTGCAGACCTTCTTCACTGCTGACTCTGCCTCCACCAGCATGACTCACAACAGCCTGACCGTGCTGCTTTTTCTCGGACTCAGGATGGCTTCATTTCCTTGGAAAGGTGTTTTGGATGGGGTTGGGGGAGAAACGGGGAGATGTAAATAAGCTCCAGCACAACCAACCCTCTCCCAGAGACCAAATATAGCTCCTGGACACCAGACCCATCAGATAGAGATGAAGATTTTCTTGGAACTAAAAATCAAGTGACCTTGGCCAAGATTGTTCTCCAATGTCCCACCATAGCCAGAGTAAGCCAGAATTCTTTAAGACTCTTCTCAGAGATGGTAAGCACTGGTAGATTATCCCAGACCAGACAGCAGGGACCATATTATTGAATTCCCATATCTTCAGTTGATGTAAAATCATGTAATAATTATTGCTATCAGTCCCATTACCTTCCTTCCACTTGGCCTCCAGAAGAAAGACTGCCCAGGGCTGAGAGTAGCCCAATCAAGTTCTGAAAAGCTCACTATAATCAAGCAAGACCCTGGCTGGTAAAGACATTGGCCTCGGCAATCCATGAGACCAAGACAAGTGCCAGATGGTCCTCAGTCCTGGGCAGCCTCTCTTCTGGTAGCCAACTGGAAGGGGAGGGGGCTTTGAGCAATAACCATCCCACAATTTTTAGATCAGCTGTAAACATTAACCATCACCTGAATCAATGTAAGATCTTGGTACAATGACTAGTGACTGACCAAATTGCCAGAGGTATGGAATGTTAATTCCGTTGGCAGTTTTTCTACAAGAAAACCAGACCAAAGCAAGAGACAGCTAACTCTCAGGTTCTCCTTGGAGAGACTTAGGTGACTGAACCTGAGTGAGATATGACAGGTGGGCAGAATCAGGTGAAGGAAATCCTCTGCATGCCTAGACTGAAAGATCATCTTGTCCATAGAAGAGGAAATAACTAAGGTTCATCGAAGTTGCTGGAAGTCTAATTTTTCTTCCTTAGGATTCTCATTTTGAATTCTTTTCTGTTTTCAGTGATCACACCACCAAATATCCACATTGACAGCGACAGTGAAAATTCTCTCAGTCTTACCCTGGTAATGGATAGCAATTTTAAGGTAATACTGAAATCCGTCTTCAGCGGTTGGTGGGGAAGGAGGTGGTAGAGGAGGTCAACCAGTGAATATAAGTCAACAAAAAATATCATTTTTGGGGATACTTGTCATCTTGTGAGAAGTAGAAGCCAAATGGCCATGACGAGGCTAACTGGAGTATAGGCCCCAATACAAGCTTAAAGAAGATGAGGAGCTCAAGGAATTCTACAAAGAATTATATCCTTGGGAATGCGAGGGCAGAAAAAGATGAATGATACGTTGGGAGAAATGCTTCTGCAAAGAAGTCAGATTTGTAAATAATCTCCCACTTAAATATCATGAATACTTTCTCCAAGAGTAGACACAGAAGGACACACAGACTGACACACAGGAAATAAAATGGTTTAGACACTAGATCTGGTTAACGGAGGGTAGGAACTACTCCTGGATCAGATGTCCTCTGCACAGTCAGGCCTTTGCACGGTTAGAGCAAAGTCAAAATGGATGCCAAGTTACGACAAAGATGACAAGGTTATAGCCACGACATTAAAGCTCCTCCACCTTGACTTTTTTTTAATGATCCCAAAGGATGTAAAGTGGATAAAGGAACAAATATTAGCACAAGTTAGCACTATTTCTTACAATAGTTTAAACAATGTAAAACAATGTTCACAACGAGGGGAAAAGAGCCTAGAAACCATGTTAGCCAAGCTGAGAGGCAAAGGCAATGCTGGTATATACCAATGCTGATATGCCAAGGCTCGAGGAAGAGGGTAAATGAAACAGCAAGAAGGAATCAAAGGAGAAATGAAGGAGCTGGACTAGGGCCTCTGAAGTCCCTCTCAGCTCTAGATCTGGCAGCCTGGGAGTTCTGTCTTTTAGTCAGACAGCAGCACCGGATTGTGCTGGCATGAACAAGATGGCAGACTCTGAGTGCCATGAAAGAAGTTTGGAAACTCCTGAGAGCAGTTCAGCTCGCTATCTCTGTCCCACTTAACCATGGGCCCAAATCCTAATATCTGTTTGTCCCAGACAAGTTTGCGGGGGAGGGGGTCAGTCCAGCTGCATTCATCATCTTCACCCATTTGTTTTTCCTGGATCTATGGATGGTCAGCTTTGTGGACCGGTGCAGGGGGCAATCAGCACAATCTCACTCATAAACAGAAGATCTCATCATAGACAATAATAGTAATAGCAATAGTATTAACAACCACCAGTGTTTAGGCAGTACATCAAGGTTTACAAAGAGCTTCATACTCATTTAAGCCCCATAGCTGCCCTGGGAGGTAGGCCCTATTATTATTATTATCCCCATTTTACAGATGGGGAAACTAGGCAGGTAGATGAAAAGACTTGCCTAGGCACACTCAGCTAGGAAGCATCTGAGACACGATTGGACCTGGGTCTTCCTAACTCCGGATCCTGAGCTATATCCACCAGGCCTCCTTGCTGTGTTTCGGAGGGGGTGGGAGAAGCATTGTGAAAACACCTACCCAACACTGTGCTAAGTACTGGGGAAATAAACATGAGTAAGGAAGACAATCTCTGACCTCAAGACATTCACATTCTACATAAAAGGTTACTGGGAAGAGGGGAGGAGGGGTTCGTGTGACCAATGAAGAAATTTGTTCATATGATGCAATAGGAGATTTGGGATTTTTCTGGTTTCTCAGGGATAGAGGGTGGAGAGGCAGGAGAGGGAGAGAATACAGATCTGGAAATATAATGAAATTTATTTTTTAAAAAACATATAACTCTTAGGAGTTTTTGTTGAATCCTATGAATTGTGGGTTGGTTTGTTTGGGTTTTTTTTTGAGGAAGATGGGGGCTGAATGGGAACAAATATGAGGGAAATTTCATATTTTTGGTAACTTTGGGGGCAGATTCCAGATGACATCACTGGATTTCTAATGAACCTGAGAGGCAGCTGAGGTAGCTGGAGCACCATCTGTTGGCCAAACAATACATTATAGGCTTCCCTTCATTAAGTGATTAACCATGCCAGCCTGCTCTTCTCTTACCACAGAAGAAAGCAGAGGAAGAAGCCAGATGCTGACTCTGCTACCATATACTAGCACTCAGCATCCACACCAGCTATCACACTGGCAGACAGAGTAGGGGTAGATGACAATCCTAGGAAAATCCAAAGTCTTTCCCACACTCTTGTCATTCTTCCCTCTTTCAAATACCTTCTGAATTAAACCTTCAACGCCATCCCAGTTGAGTCTCTTCCAGCACAGATTCTGCCTATATAATATTTTTGGTCTAGTCTTGCTACTTTTCTTATCTGTGTTCTTTCCTATCACTATTTCCTTCTCCTCAAGAAGCACATATGAAACGATGATGTTCAAGTCCAAGTAGAGCGACTCTATTGACAGTGAAAACTCTTTGCAGATCTTTTTCCAATTTTTTTTGTTTGTTGTCCTTTTCACATCTTTATCTCTAAATGCCCTTGGAATGAATGACATAGTTGAATGCCTCACCTGGCTCTCTTTAAACTGGTTTTACCTTCTGCTAATTCTTTCCACTTTTTGAGATTTTGTTCAGAACGTGCTAAAATCCTTTGCAATATTTAACAAAAGAGTTCATATTATAAACTGGTGCTGCCTCTTTCTAACTGATAAGTAAGCTTGGAGTTTTCTGACTGAGGAGCTTCTGAGGCGCATTTGACTTCTTTGTAAGGACACCTGAATCACGTTGCTTAAACGTCTCTAAAAAATTATGATTTTTAATGATAATGTCCTTTCTACCATCAGTTACTGAGTTTTCCTCATAAGTCGGTTGTATAAATATATCAAACATTCCATAGCTGCCCCCTCCCCCACTCCGCCTTGTCCTTTTGTCTGTCTTCACACCAACCTTGACCTTTGCTCTAACCACTCAGCTGTCATAATGTGCTTGGATGTGGTTGCTGTCATTATTTGTCTTTGGTTCTCAAAGAGAACTAATGACATCATGGTTGATATCTTGACTTCCATGTGAATTGGATTGGAATGAGACAGAGCTGCTCAAAGCAGACAGCCACCTCTAGAGTCATCCAAGTTCAGCGAGAAGACAGTGTCAAGATGGCTATGGATGGCTCAGGCTGCAGAGGGTCCTGTGGGCTGGCCTGGCCTGAGCAGGAGCACCACAGAGTCCCCCACAAGGGCATTCCCAGGCATCTCCTGGTATCCCAGTCCTGATGTGTCTGTGGGCTGGAGCAGGATCACCGTCAGTTAGTGGTGGGCCCTAGGCTAGGGGAGAGCAGGGGAGGGGGGGCTCACTCACCTTCCAGCATCTTCTGCAGGCTACTCCTCATGACATGGATGTTCTCAATGCCAATGAACTGAAACTTGATGTTGGCGTAGTTATCCTCATTCTCATAGCCTTTGCCCGCTGCACGGTTGGCCATGGCATTGAGCTGCAAGGCAGAATGAGCCTGGTTATGCCCACTCAGTGGCAGCGGCAGACCAGGGCAGGGTCCTGGGGGGGGTGGGAAATGACACATGAATTTATGGTCAGCCCACCCCCTCTTCTCTTCCCCCTTTCTGAGACTCAAATCCTTTCCACTACATACGTCTTATATAGTGCCCAGCCATTGTCTTCTCATTATGTGAGCTCCTTGGCAGGGACGGGGAGGAGAGAGATAATTTGTAACCCAAAATTTAAAAAAAATGAATGTTAACATTGTTTTTATATGTAATTGGGGAAAAAAATAAAAATACATAGATAGATAGACAGACAGACTTCTAAAAAGTGAACTCCTTCTGAACAGAGTCTGATTTTGCCCTTTCTACCACCAATGCATGTATCTTCTGGTGCCTGGAACTCAGTAGGTGCTTAATAAATGCTGTTGACTTGCTAGCAATTGATCACTTGAAGGAACCAGGGGGTGTTTAAGTTGGAGAAGAGAAGATTCGTGGAGGAAATGGGAGCCATGTTCAGATATCTGAAGGATGACCATGAGAAGAGTCAGAGTGGACTTGCTCTGTTTAGCCCCAAAGGGCAGAGCCACGGGCAGTGGAGAAAGTTATAAAGATGCACATTTAAGCTTACAATGAGAGCTGCCTTGGGAGGTAGTGAGCTCACCATCCTTATTCTCCAAGGTCAGATAGCCAGACTACTACCAGTGGTCTCCATGGCCAGATAGCCAGCTCAGATTAATCTGTGCTTGTCTTGTAGGGGCAGAGGGGCCCTCATCTGTAAAACCAAAGGGGCTGGATGCTGCAGCCTCTGAGGGCCCTTTTAGTCTACATCTATCACCTCTGGGATTTTTAATGAGTTTCTACCTTCCCCAGCTGGAGGGAGGGCTGACTATGGAACACAAAAGTCCTGGGCCAGAGGTGGGTTCTGCTACCCCCTAGTAGGTGACCTTGTACAAGTCATTGTCCCTCTGTAGAACAGGGAGGAAACACATGGAGCTGTCACCTCACGGGGCAAAGGCCTTGGAGCAACCTGCTGTCCAACCCTGCTGTCGTTAACAAGGACATAGAGGAAAACTGGTGAGAAAAGGCGGCCCAGTACTGGGAGGAGAGGCTAATGGCCAGACCTGGGCCCCTGAGGCTTGCAAAGTGCTTCACAAATGCCTCTTTCAATCTTCACAATACAGTCATCATTCTCATATTATAGGTGAGGAAACTGAGGCAGAGGCTAAGTGACTTGCTCTGGGTTACAGAGCTAGCAAGAGTCCAAGGCTGGACTCCAGGCCCAGAACACTGGGCTCTCTGGTGCTCCCCTAGCAACCTCTTGGGAGAGGGTGAGTGGCATCTTCTCAGTCCAGTGGAAGGAAGCCAACTGGTTTATCCAGCTTCACCAGGGGCCTTCACACGGGGGCCCTGGAGCACTCCTTCCCAAAAGCTGTATCCTATCTTGCCTTGACAGAGTCTTGAAAACCTCCAATAATTGGTAGACAGCTGTGGATGTGTCAGGTCCAAGTTCCCTGGAAGAATGACCGGTGACTTGGAGTGTGGCAAAGAGCAAGCCTTGGAGTGAGTTCCAGCTGGCCAGGTCGGTGCTGGAAAGGCCTCGACTGGGGGATGCTTTGGGACTCTTCAGTCTCTGTTTCAGAATGTCCGATGGCACCACCATTGTAGATGCCAGAAGACCTCCAAGAGGTGATTCACTGATCCCACCCTCGGCACTTGGTTGGGGTGTCTTCACTTGCCAGCTCCTCAAAAGACCATCTCTTGTAGCCCTGAACGGGAAAAACTCCACTTCTGGCCTGCTCCACACCTTGTGCAACCAAGGCATAAGGCAGAATCATTACCCCTCATGTTCCCTAAGGGAAGAGAATGGCCGGAAAGCTTCAGGGCCACAGCATCAAACCCAATTCATCTACAAATGCTGAGAAGCTCAGACTGAACTGGACAACCACTTGAGCCAGCACACCAGGAGGTGGCAGTAGCTGACCTACCATTGGAAGCAGCTCAGCTGTGTAAGATGGCGATGGTGCCCAGGATCCTAGGTCTAAGGTGAGGAGGGGCCTCGGGGCCAGCCCCTCGGTGTTCAGAGGAGGGCCCTGAGATCCACAGATGGTGCTGTCTCAAAGCAGGTGACAGGAGCACATGGGCCGACTGGCATCAGAGGGTTTGAATCTCTCCTCTGACAGTTAGGGACCGGTGACTCTGGCAAGTCATAAAACATTCCTGGGCCTCAGATGGCCCGATGGCCTAGGAGGAGGTCCCCTTGGGCTCCAAACCTAGGGCACCTTCAAAGGACAGATGAGGGACCGGATCCCTGAGGTAGATCCTCAGAAGGAGCCAAGAACTCAATGCCCTTTCAGGGACCCCCCAGCCTGGCTCGACCCTCATCCCTGAGCAGTGGCTGGCAGGAAGAGGCCCCTCCTAAAGAGAGTTCCATTCACCCCTCTGAGGTAAGCAGGGATTCTTCTAAGCGACAACACTGCCACCTGCTCTCTCGCCTGGGAAGGCAGCTCCCAGGAAATTTTAGAAATGAGGGCACTATGGGCTAGGTGGGGGAAGGGACTTGCCCATGGTCACATGGCTAGGCACCTGCAGCACTCCACTTACTCTGGCTTTCCATTAGCCCTGGCCCTGTCACCGAACGTTCAACCTGAAATGCAATTCATTTCCTTTGCACGGAGACCCACTGTGTGCATCTGCTGCTGCCCCATGTGATAGTCCCCTGGGGCTCTTGGTCTCTCATTCTCTGAGAGTGAGCCACAAGAAAGGTGGGGCCCAGGCTGGGGTCCAGGCAGGCTGGCATGCAGTCAGCATTTGGGCGTTCTCCTCCCAGGGACACATGGGGATGTGTAGTGGCACAGCCTCCCCTCTGGCCAGCCCAGGTCCTTAGGGAGGAGAATCTGAAGGCAGTCTGTCTATGGGCTGAAGGTCCAGTGGCCTCTGTAGGGCACGTGTGTGAGCAGAGCCAGGAGAGATGGGGGGATACTAGAGAAGAGAGGGAGAGAAAGAGGTGGGAGGAGAAAGGGAAAGAGGGAGAGGGAAATAGAGGAGAAATGAGAGAGGGAGAAATGAGAAAGGGAGAAATGAGAGAAGGGGAAGGAGGGGACAGAGGGGGGCAGAGAAATGGAGGGGGAGAACAAAAGGTCAAGGGTACAGTCTTTTGGCTCCTTAATGGCCCAGCGTCAGAACTGTTATCTGTCACTGAGAAGAAATAATCCCCAGCTAAAAATACTTCCCCGAACTGTGCCTCCTGATCAGCTAAATCTGGGCCTGACCCAGCTCTGGCTGTCATGGCATTTCCTTGAAGGCTTCCACAGTGGACAGCCACCTCGATTCCTGGCCCTTCAACCAACTGCTGACTTGTGTTATGTGTTCACTGTACCCCAATTCTGAAAAAACACCAGGACCAGGGTTGTGCCACCTGGTGCCCAGAGATGGAGGAATAGTCAGTCCCTCTCTCTTCCCCTTTTCCTTCTCTCTTTCCTCCCTCTTTCTCTCTTCTCTCTCTCCTCCCTTCCTCTCTCCCCTTGCCTCTTCTATGTCTCTCTCTTTCTTCTTTCTCTGTCTCTGTCTCTGTCTGTTTGTCTCTCTCCGTGTTTCTGTTGAGACCAGGCCTCTTTTTCTCCCCAGGAAGCCTTTTCACTCTATCCAGAGTTTTGGCAAAGCAACCAACTGGGGTCCAGGGTTGGGACAGCAAGGGGCTCAAGTGGGAAGGGGAAAGGACAGCTAAGCTCTAGAGAAAGTGGCTTCTGGGTCAGCAGGTGGGCCTGGTCACAGCATGAGGGGTGTGGTCTCCTCCTCTATTTCCCTCTCCCTCTTTCCCTTTCTCCTCCCACCTCTTTCTCTTCCTCTCTCCTCTTCTCTCCCCTCATCTCTCCTGGCTCTGGTCACACACATGCCCTACAGAGGCCACTGGACCTTTAGGGCTCTCCGGCTCTGGGGCTCCTTCCCCAAGCAGGCCCTTTCTAAAAAGGCCAACTCCCGTCTCCTGTCACCCCAGGACAACAGCAAGGACAGCAGCCCTTGGGACAGCACCAAATGCTTGGGGGTGGGTGGGGAGGCCCGCAGAGACCAAAGCCCCACTGAGGGGACCCACTACAGGAATGTGGTGCCCGATGGCTGGTGGTGAAAGTCACCCTCTCTTCTGGGATGGCCTTAAGCACTGGCCCCCTTCCCCATTTTAAGGAGGAGAGAATGAGGATCAGAGAGAGAAGATGACCTGGCCAAGGTCGCACCCTCAGCAGGAGGACCAGTTCCTCAACCCGGGTCTTCCTGCTCCAAAGCCAGCATTCTAGCCACTGAGCCTCAGCGGGAGGCTCATCTCTCCTAACCTTCTTTGGGGGATATAGGGGGGCAGTTAGCTTTGATTCGTAGGGAGAGCTTCCCATGTGGACAACTGTCCCCACCCCTGCCCCAGGGCCCCTGGCCCTCAGACCTCATCAGGGCAGGGACGGGGGAAGAGGGCTCTATTTTCCTCCCTTTCCCTGGAAGGTACAGATGCCATCAGGCAGGAAAAACAAAGTAGCTGCCAGGTGTCACTAACTACAAACCCTCCAGTGAGACGAAGGCTCTCCCCAAAGGCCTCTGGGCCTTACCATCTGCCCTACTGCTGAGTCACCCATGCTCCAACCCCAGCCACTGACTCTGCCTGTGACGCCTAAGGACCCTGGGCCCTGCCATCCTCCCCAAGGCTTTGGGCTTTCCCATCACACCTGCTACTTCAATGTCTCATTTCCCTCAACTGGAGTGTGAGCTTCTTTTCTCTTTGTATCCCCAGGACTTAGGACAGTACTGGGCACTGGATGAAGCCTTTTGCACTCATCTCTTCATCCCTCCATCCATCTCTCTATCCCCACATCTGTCTGTCTGTTCATCTCTCCATCCATCCATCTCTCCATTCCTCCAGCCATCTCTCCATCCCTCCAGCCATCTATCTGTTCATCCCTCCCTCCACCCATCTCTCTATCCACCCATCTGTCCATCTGTTCATCTCTCCACCCCTCCAGCCATTTCTCCATCCATCCCCCTATCAATCCATTCATCCATCCATCCCTCCATCCATCTGACTCTTCAAGCCAAACACACATGTATTCTGTGCCTGCTGTGTGCAGAGAGCTATGCGCAGTGTGGCATTACAAAGAAGGGCTCAGAGTGAATGTCACTGGGACTGTGGTCACCAGTCCCTTGCAGCCCACTCACTGAACGACGGCTCCCTTTATCAATGTGAGCCCATTCCGCACAGTGGGCCTGTGTGCGTGGTTCTGCTTCTATGTCCTCTTGGCGGGGTGCCAGGTCTGATGTCAGAGGGTTCTAGGCACCATGGTGGGAAGGTGGAAGGGCCCTCACCAACCATCTTGTCCAACTCTCTCATTTTACAAAGAGTGACGAGGCCCAGGCAGAGACATGTTCTTGCCCATGGAAATGAAGATGAGAAGCTGGCCCTGAGTCCTGCTGCCTCACGTAGACTCTGGCTCAGAGTGCGTCTGGCTGTGATGGCCAGCTCCTCCAGAGTAGGTGGCTGGCCCTGCTGTGAGTAGCTTTGGCCACATTTAGGAAGAGCTGAAGGGGCAGAGCTACCAGCACCCTCCTGGGGCCCAAGGACCCTGCCCCACCCCAGGTGTGGTCACTGTCCTGCTGCCCATGGTGGCCACCACTCCGTGGGTCCCCATCTCACCTTGGGCCGTGTGTCCACAACGTACATGAAGTCACTCCCAGGGTTGGCTCTCCGGATCGCCTGCAGCATCTGCTCATCCTCCAGACAGCGGGCACTGAAGCCGGACAAAGGTTGGCTGCTCCGGCAGATGGAGGCCTAGGGGAGGGAACAGAGAGTGCTCACAGAGGCTGACTGTAACCCCACGGCCCCTGGGCACTGTCCAGGCCACACACACAGTGAGTGCCTGAACTACCCCCTCACAAGCATCAAGAAACTTTGAGAAAGTCAGGACACTCGCAGCTCATGTCCAGAGTCTGACAGGACTCAGCTGAGATACAATAGGTAAGTCACTTCCCTTGTCTGGTTCCTGGAGCAGAGCTGCTGATGGGAAACATATCCACCCTCCACACATTTGGGTGGGATGAGCCTATCAAGGATTGAGGCCTCCATCCAGAGGAGTGAGTGTGCTCCTTCTGCGTGACCAACCTCTAAGGTCACTGCCATCCTGGAGAACGCCTCTGGATTCCTTGACTGGAGTGTGGCTGGAGGGAGCTCACATGCTCACTCCAACACCACGCCACTATGTTACAGTGACTTATGGCTTCATTCAACACTCTCTACCAGGCAATGAGCCCATCTAAGCTGGGAAGAATTCTAGAGAGCATTCAGTCTGCTCAAACCCAGTTATCAAGCCTTGAATTAGCACTCTGTGCAAGGCACTGTGCCAAGCATATTTGAGAGGAAAGTGTAACCGAGGGACTCATCCAGAGACACCTAACTCAGAAGTGGCAGAGCCAGCCCTCGCACCCAGGTCTCTAGGCTTGGAGCTGGGAGCTGCTCCTGCCACTGAACAGCCTCGTGGGGCTTAGAAACTTTCTGGGCATTTCCACCAATTAAACCCACCCCCACAGACCCCACACTGGTCACCCTGACAATCCCAAGAACACATTGCTTCTCTGGGTGCCTGAGGAAGGCTCCAACACCACTCTGGGGACATGTTCCTGGGCTCCCAAGGGGCCCGTGAAGGAAGACCACAGATCTCAAGGCTCTTGTCTGGGTCTCCTGACTAAGGGTGTGTGGAGCTGGGCTAGAGGACATTAGGACACACACCTCAGCCGGCAGGGCCAGGGTCTTGGGCCAGAGCAGGACACAGACCAGAAGGACAGAGCCCACCCCTCAACAGAGGCCCAGGCAGGGCAGATCAAGGGGAAGAGAGCCTGGAACCCATGACTCACATTGGTGTCTTTACAGTAATAAGACAAGGCAGGAAACCGGCGGCGGCTTCGGAACTTGGAGCTTCCCACGACGATGTGCGCAGTAGCCGACCTGGGGACGTAGACATCAGTGGGATACGAGTCACACACCTGTTCAACAGAATACAAGCATGGCTTTAGAAAATCCTTTGGGATGTCTGTGCATTGAGATCCAGTACCAGGTTTGCTGGACTTTTAAGTTCTGAGTGCAAGGGGAGAGTGGGAATGGGGGTCGGGGAGAGAGGGAGGGGAGGCTTGGGAAGGATAGAGAATAAAGGCTACAAAATACAGCTTAGCAAGCTTGACTTCATTCCTGACAAAATTCAAGTCTGCATTATTAAAGGGCGGGTCTGTGAATATTTAGAAAAGGAAGCAGCGATCACAAAGAGCCATCGAGGCTTCAGCAGGAACACAAGGGCCAGACTAACCCTATCTCACCTTCTGACAGGGTTACTATGCAGGCAGATTGGGATTATGCTGCTGTACGATGCCTGGAGCTTCCCACATAGTCTTCACACTACATCTACGTAAATATAGATCTAGAGATATGGGCAGGACGATAGTATAATGAGCTGAATCTGAAACTAGTGAGCAACCCAACTGCAGGCATAAATGACCCAATGTGAATATGCAAGGAGGTCTCCTGTGGAGTGCCTTAGTGGCGACCTCTATGAATGCATTTTAACATTTTCATTATTGTTTTAGATACAGATGTGCTTGTTAAATGAGCTGAGCTACAGGCCATTATTGACAAGTTCCTGGCAGATTAGGCCACTGAGCTAATGGATAAAAGTTAAACAGGAAAAATATATAGTCAAACTTTGGTCTGAAAAAATGGACTTCAGAAGTATAAGAAGAAAGAAGGCTATACCCTCAATTCATCTGAAAAAGATCTGAGAGTTTTAGTGGACCACAAGTTCAATATGCAGTATATGCATCACCATCATTCATTAATACATGATAATAACTGGTGTATACAGCTGCACCAGACCTGGGGTAAAGAAGACTTGAGGTCAAATCTGGCCTCAGATACTTACTAGTTGGGTGACCCTGGGCAAGTCACTTAAACCTGCTTGCCTCAGTTTTGGTCAAACCACCTCATTGTCTTTGCAAGAGTTGGACGTGACAATAAATCTCGCACTTTAAGGTGTGCGATGTGTTCACATGCATTATCTCTTTTGTTCTTCATAATTCTGGGAGGTACATGCCATTATTATTCCCATTCCATAGATAGGAAACTGAGACTGACAGAGGTTAAAGGACTTGCCCAGGGTCACACAATGATTAAGCGCTTGAGGCCACATTTGAACTCAGGTCTTCCTGACTGCAAAGTCAATGTTCTATCTACTGAGTCACCTTGTCCCGCTCCTGAGCACATATACCAAGGTCAAAAGTGGGAAATAAAGTTCCTAGATCCACCTGAAGATTTACAGCAGCATCTGAGAGGGCAAGTCAGAGCTGGAAACAAAGGCTGTGCCCATGAGCTGGGAGGTGGCTGACTGACTGCAGTGGATGCAGGAAATGAATGTTATTGTATCGCCAGGAATGATGAGTGAGGAATTCGGAGAAACCAGAGAAGTCTTGTCTGAATGGACAAAGATCAAAGAGAGCCCACGGTCTGGAATCCAGGTCAGGGGAGAAGGAAGGGAAGGAACCAGGGGTGGTTATCCTCAGCCTCATGGGACATAAGCATCTACTAGGGAAAGGAGGGTAGGGAGGGACAGGATTTCTTCTGCTTGGACTCTGAGAGCCAAACCAGGGCAGTGATGGGGGTGGCCAACAGGCCTGCTCGGGCTGTATGTCAGGGCAAATCTCCTCACGTTGGGAGCCGTCCAAGAATGAGATGGGCTACCAGGAGCGATGGTGGGGTCCCCTTCCTTGGACATCTTCCCTCCCAGGCTGGGTGATCACTTCTTAGGGAGTTATTTGGGTTGGGGGTGGATTGGATGGTCTCTGAAGGTCCTCCCAATACTTGACTTCTGTGATTCTGTGAAAGAACTAGGAAAGGACTGAGTGCTGGCATAAATGACCCAATATGAACATGCAAGGAAGTCTCCGGTGGAGTGCCTTAGTGGTCTAGAACCGACCTTTTATGAATGCATTTTAACGTTTTCTTTATTGTTTTAGATACAGACATGCTTGTTAAATGAGCTGAGCTACAGGCCATTATTGACAAGTTCCTGGTAGATTAGGCCACTGAGCTAATGGATAAATGTTAAACAGGAAAAATATATAGTCAGACTTTGGTCTGAAAAAATGGACTTCAGAAGTATAAGAAGAAAAGTCAAGTGGGAAAGTCAAGGCTAAGGCTGGCCAAGCTCCAGGGAAGCAGACAGACCTACTGGGGCTCCAGAAGATGTCCAGCGAAGCACAAGTCCCTACTTTGGTGCAGAAGCAGGGATGATGGCTGAGGAATGGGGCACTCCCCCTCAGATGGGGGGGGGTAGTTTCACCATCTGCTTTGGCTCCTCGTGTCCCTCTATTACAGGGAAGGGATCTGCAGGGACGGGTTGTACCATCATGGTCCAAAGGCAAAACAACAGGAAATAAATGGAAAACAATAAAACTAACCAGAGCAAGTCGAGTAAAGCAGCCTGCTTTACCCACCAATGGCCATCCCTCCCATCTGGGGCCATCCAAATGGACCAATTTCAGACCTCACTCTGTAATCAAGGACTGGACCAGGCATCTGGCTCTCGCTCCCTCCCGGCTGCCAGCTTAGTCTGACTCCTGGCTCCAGGCACATCTCATCAACCAAATTGCCTTGCGCTTACAGAAGGAAATCCAAAGTCTTTAGGGTGGCATTCAAGGCCTATTTTTCCAGACATCTCCACACTAGTCCTGCCAGCCACCCAGATGTCTCCTATCCTATAAACATGCCCTGTACTTTCTTTCTTTTAAAGAAACCACATTATTCTTTAATAAGGCATTTATCACAATTAGAAACACCAAGAGGATGACAGTGAGAAGCGTCAGACACTCTCGGTCCCTTCCCAGTGGACGACTGTAGGGTTCTCCTCCCAGAAATAAGTCCCTGGAAAGCCCCAGTGCTCTCCATGCTTTTGAATATTTACATCTGGATTTACATTTAGTATTGAATGCCTGGCACAAGTTCCAGAAAAGAGAGGACCAGGCTTCCCTGGGTGAGTCTGCAGAAACTTCCTAGTTAGGTTTTTAATTTCTTTTTTTAAATAAATGTATTATTTCTCTATTTTTAACAATTTATTTTTAAAATTTTGAGTTCTGAATTCTCTCCTTCCTCCCACAAGCAATGGGATAGCAACCACACAACATGAAACCATACAACACACACTTCCCTATTAGCCTTGCTGCCAAAATAGAGACGGTAAAAAATGGAGGCTTTGATCCACACTCAGATGCTGTGGGTTCTCTCTCTGGAGGTGCAGAACGTTTTACTCATCTTCTCAGACAAGTTAAAGCAAACTCCACACGGCTGTTACCATGAGAAGTCATGGAAGCACATTTAGGGTTAGGGTTAGGGTTAGGGTTAGAATTGAACCCAAATTCCACCCCAGAATCCCAGAGGCAAGAATCACCCTGGGGATCATTGGCTCCAAACGCCTCATCTTTGGAAAGGGGAAGGAGGGGGGCAGGGACACTGGAGTCCACTTATTCTGTTGCTTTTGTCCAAGGTCCCAAAGCGGAGCTGGGGTGGAGGCCCAGGCATCTGTCTTGACTTTAGCACCATGTTCTTTTCTCTATGGGGCCCTACACCTTCAAGTTACCCTTTCTAAAAGGATAGAGAAGATTATTCTCCTTCCTGAGGGAAAAGTAGACCAGCTACATGAGGGAAGGAAGGGAAGGGGATGAGCTTCTTTATATCACCTACTATGTGCATGAGAACACTGCTCATCCAGAGATGGGGCAAGCTGGCTGGAAAGTGCCCCAACCAGCTCTCTTGGCCTCTGTTGGCCCACAGTTTTGCCCACAAGTGCCCGGTTTTAGAAGGAGCAGAAGGGCGGTCCTGCCATCCAGATCTGTAAGTGGTAGGGCATCATTCATGGCCCCACCATCCCATCACGCACTGCACTTACCCTGTAGTCTCTGTTGACATCACTGAGGTGCCAGCAGCTGTTGGGGATGCCCATGCGCTGGTACTCCTCACGAAGATCCACCAGCCTCCAGCCTTGCTCCCGCTCTTCTTTACCCAGCTTGGGGTTGAAGGAGAAACAGAACAGTTCTTCATATTTCACTGAAAGGTAGAGGTCAGAGGCAGACAGTGAGACCCAGGCTCAGTAGCCACCACCAGGATACCCTTTCTGTTCCAGCAATGTGGGTGAAGGGCTTCCCTGTGGGCTGGACCCTCTCCCTCCCCATTGCCGCAGACCCCAAAGCCCCTGTAAGGACTATAGTACTAGCTCCCCTCTCTCAGAACAGATGCAGAGACATGATACAGGCAGCCCCCAGCACACTGGGCATCGTTCTGTGTCTTACAAACGCTTTCCTTCCCCACCCATGCTTGATGTTACTGATCATGGTGCAGTGAGTGTGCCTCCTCTTCAAACCCTTAGAAGTTCCACATTCCTGCTCTCCATTCAGCTCCATCTGAGCTGGAATGGAGGAGAGCCTGGCGTCCCTCACCCCAGCCCAGGCCCTAGCGCCTAGTCATGACTACGCCCCCAGTCACCCCAGGGACCGGCCCTCAGGCCTCCCCTCTTACAACATCCTTATGGGACACGAATTACCTGCAGCCCCCTGCCACCCTTTTCACATGTACTGTCCCTCACTAAGGGAGGGAATGTGTGGAGACCAGCACCAACTGTTTCTGGCCAAAGGTCACTGCACAGCTGAGCTATAAGGCCATTCACCAGATGCAGAAGAGACCCAGGGAAAGAAAGGAGGCAGGGTGGGACTGCCCTAGCAGGAGGGGGACAAGGACCTCCCAGGAGTCCTGATGTCACACCAAGGCCATCTCTTCTAACTCACCAGTCTGAGAGTGCTTGTGAAAGGGACAAGTGTGACTCAGAAGACAGAGGCTGCTTTGTATGTGTCTGCGCACCTGTCTCTCCGCTTAGACTGTCAGCTCCTTGAGGGTAGGGGCTGTCTATGCCTTTGTTCATATCCCTTGCCCTTGGTACACTGCCAGGCACATAGTTGATTGATTGTGTGCTATGAGAGAGAAAATGTTTCTATTACACACACACACACACACACTCATGGGGAAACTTCATGGGGAGACCATGTCCTGGCAGGCTGTACCCAGGTGGGAAAGGTTTGCAGATGGGCCTGGGGTCAGACTGTGTATCTGACATCCCAGGATTGGCTAGGCCAAGGTCAGAGAGCCACAGCCTCAGGCCACCACAATTCTTGGGAACCAGAAATTAGGAAGTGATTAAAAAAAAGCCAAACCACAGGACCTGAGTCAGCGAAGGGAGGGAGAGGGTACACAGGGAGCGCACTCCAGGACAAGCTTCAATCCTTGGAGGCCACATATACACCCACACCCACAATAAGCTAAATCAGGAGTCTTGGCAGCTTCCTTGGAGAGCGAGCATGGCTAGTCCTCACCAAGCTCCTTAACCCTTGGCAGCCTTGGCAGCCTGTGGGCATCGGTGCCTTACGCGTCTCACTGTTTGGATCCAGGAGCTTGGCCAGAATGGGAAGGTGGACCTCGGTGTCCAGGAGAAGAAAGTTGCTTGGGTTATTTATGGTGAGAGCCCAGGGGTCTTCAAATACCTCCCCTGCCTTCTCCTCATTAACTGGCCTGAACCCACAGAGGTTATAAATGAAGAAAGCCAATTTATAATCTCTCAATTATCCTTTTCTTTCTCTTTTGCTTTGGACCTACAATTCCACAGAGAATCCTTGGTAAGCAAACTCCATCTACCAACATAGACTGTCAGTTGCTCTGACTCATCATATTGGAAAGACGTGATGGGGGCACCCAGACAAAAAGAGCCCCTCGAGGCAGAACCTGAATTCAGGTTTCTGTGGTTCCAAGGCTAACTCCCTGTGCACTAGGCCAGGTGGCCTGTCTTAGGTCACCACCCCCAATCCCAAAGGGAGAGCCTCAGAGTTGTAGGTTCTAACAAGTCAAGCCCCTGTTTCAAGGGTGGCCAGACTGGCTGTGACTTCAGAACAAGCCAGAGAGGATTCGTACGCTGTCTGAGCCCCCATCAGTAGTGCTCTCATACTGTACCAGAAGCCAGTGTGGCACCATCAAAGAGCCCTTGCCTGGTACTGTCAGTAGGTTCAGTAAAAACACAGCATCAGGAGACTTTTAGTCATCAAGTCTGAATCCTCTCAGATGGAGTCTGGGGTCAGAAAAAAACCCCAGAATTTTTCTAGATCTTTCAAGGTATAAAGCTATTTTGTTTTTAAAGTATTGCCTGTGAGGCCTTGGCATGAAGGCAGGAGGGTCAAGATCACTGGTTTTGTCATCAGAAGCCCTCAGAAAAAAGTTCTTCCATTTCCTGTCTGTGTGACTTGGGGTCAGACCCTTCATCTCTTTGGGCCTCCTTTGTAAGAGGAAGAGGACTTGTGACATGAACTGGCTTTCAGGCCTGTAGTTCTAGGACACGCCTATCAACTGCTCTTACAAGGATGGTCTCATAAATGAGTTTCTAACACAGGTGGATGGCCTCGGTGGCGCCTGGGTGGCACTGCCCTAGTCTAAGCACTCCCCCACTAAGCTCACATCCTGCTGTCTCTAAACCTACAGAAAATAGACTTTTTTTTATTAACTATACATAATTTATTACATGTAATCATAAAATAATTAAATCTAACCATATATAATTTATTTTCTGTAATTATAAAATAATTGTATCTAATTATTTATATCTATTTTATTATATAATTATAAAACTATTATATATTATACAATTATTATATATACATATAATTAATCATAATAGGAGTGTAATATGTAATCTCTCCATCAGGTGGTACAATCCTTTGGCTACTGTGGCAGAACAGAGAGGGAATCTCACCTCTGCCCCTCTTGATGTGGCCCCAAGTTTCAAAAGCTATAGGGGCTGTCACATCACACTGCTAATGTATATTGAACTGATAGCCCACTAAGACCTCAAGATCTTTTTCAGACCAACTGCTTTCTAACTGTGCCTCCCATGTCCTGTGTTTATGAGGTTGATTTTTTGAACCCAAGTGTAAGAATACATTTATTTTTCCCGAATTCCATCCTCTTAGATTCAACTAAATGTCCCATTCTAACCTCTCACTATCTTTTTAAATCCAGACTCTGTCATCTGGTCAGTTTGGTGCCATCTGCATAAGCTTACCATTATCCCTTTTATTCAAGTGACTGACAAAGATGTTAAACACACAGGGCCAAGCACAGAGCCCTGGAGACCTCCTACAAAGTGAGAGTGAAGCCTTTAACAACTGTTCTTCAAGTCTGGCCAGCCAAGAATGAGGGGGGGCAAAGGGAGGAGGAGGAGCCTCTAGCAAGTGTCTGGATAACCAAAGTCCAGTGTCACTGCTATCATCCTGTTTCCATGCCAGGCTTCATCTACATCCACTTTCTGGCCAGGTGATCTCTAGCACGCACCAAAGACATGCCTTTGACTTTCACCCAAATGTTTTTCCTCTCTGCTTCTCAGAATTCCTTATATGTCTTTTTGATCAAAATGCTATCTCACTTCTACACCAGAAGTGCTACTGATATCCAATTTTAGTGATATATGCAAGGTCAAACTTGCTGCCCCGCATCAGGACCTCGGGAGCTTCCCCTCTGTTACTCAAACTTTGGTCGTCTGTGTGCAGCTACTGGAGGCTGTGAGTTTTAGGCTGGCTCCTTTCTTGGCTTCGTCCCATGACCCTTCTGTTGTCTGATTAGCCCCCTCTGAGGATGCTACCAGGGCTGGGGCAGTGTAGACCATGTGCAGAGCCCTGTGGTAGCCACCAGGAAAGACCACTGGAGCCCAGGGATTAGGACAGAAATGTCCACTGAGGTCAGTTAATACAAGCCTCTCATTTAGGAAGTAGAGAGGGGTAAGTGACTTCTGCAAGGCTACACAGCTAGCAGTGGCAAGACTTGCATTTAAAGCTGAGTCTTCTCTGTGTGACCTTGGGCAAGCATTAAACCTCTGATTCTAACCCTAAATGCCTCAGTTTCTTAATCTGTAAAATGAGGAATTCAGTCTAGAGGAACCCCAAGGTCCTTCCCAACTCTAGATCTACATCCTTTTGCCCTCAGAGACTACCTATGGAAACATCCAGAAGAGGAAAGTAAGGAATGAAAAGACAGGGCTAAGGTCACACAGCAGAGTGGATGGATGTGTATCCAACGTTGGGTCACACAGATGGCAAGGCAGGGTTCTAAGCCAAGCCATGGGCCTCCAGCCTGCTGCCCTCCAGGCTTGTTTGAGAAGAGGCAGGCAGGGCCCAGGGAACCTCTCTGCTCCTCTGGATGCCATCCCAGGGCTGATTATCTTGACCAGAAGTTGTCTCCCTCCCTTTCTTCCACCCCAGTCTTCAAGCAAAGTGGGAATGCAGGATGGGCACCAAGGAAAGCCATTAATGAGTCATGAGTAAAGAAGGAGGAAGCTTATGGCAGGTGAAGCCTGCGGTGTTTCCCACATGCTGTAAGGAAGACTTTGAGTAGTAAAAAGGGTGACACCAGGCTTGGTTTTTCAAACAAACTTGGGAAATTCTCAAGAATTCTGATCCATCAGGAGAAATGGTGCAAGGGAGAAACAAGGAACTTTGGAAAGACTCAAGGGGCCATGCAATGCTCAGTCAGCATCCGTAATGAGTTATTCTTGGAGCCAACTCAGAGGAACAGGGAAGAGAAGTGAACAGGGAGGGTCCAGGCCAGGGGGGTTCTGGATCCTCAGGCCAGGCTTGACCGTCAAACTCATCCAAGGTCATGGCCCTGCAGGCCACAACCAAGCAAGCACAGCTGTGCAGAGAAAGTAGTTCCCACCATGGGGTCAGAAGTTGGCCTGGGAGGTCTGGGAAGGGTCACCTGAGTGTCAGGAGAGAATGGGGGACCCTAGAGAGTAGTAGAGGTAGGCAGCTGGCTTGGCTGGCCTCGGTATCCTTGGTAAAGCCAGGGCAGGGGGGCAAAGTCCTGTGCTGGGGGCAGGCACCTGACACGAATAGACCAGTTCTGTCTAGGGGAGGCTGCCCCAGCTTCACTCCACGCTGGGACTCACAGCACAGCCTCCGAGCTCACAGGGTTTTCAGTCAAGTCACCCAAGGATCCATACTAGGGCATACTTCACAGGGGGCTATCCAGCAGCCCCTGCGTGGAAACATCCCTGAGGTAAAAACATCCCTGAGGTATGAGGCCTCTACCACCTCCTGGGGCAGCCCATTCCCAGCTGGGCCAGTCCTCATGGTCACCTCCAGACGCCATGCTGCTCTGCTCCTGGATCTGAGGCCTGGAAGACCCAGGGAGATCCTTCCTCCACACAGCACCCCTCAGATCCCTATGCCCCCAAACCCTCCAGACAATGCTGATGGAGCATGACCTTGAGGCCCCTCTGCTGTCTGATGCTCAAACTTTTTGTCCTTCATTTAAAAATAAATACTAATTGCCATCTCTTGTGGCACCCACACTTTCCACTTTCTGGATATAGTTTTATCTCCCTCTCTCCTAAGATGAACATTCCACTCCAGGATGGGTTGGACAGAGGGTAACTGAGGCCGGGCTCACCAGTCCAGACTCAGCCTGAATACCACAGGTGCCCTAGGGCAGCCCCAGACTTCCTCACTGCCCCTCACCAGCTGAGGCCCCACTTCCACATAGACCCACCCTGTCCGAGCAGAGCCAGGCTTCTGTGGGCAAGTTTCTGACTATGTGCAAAGTTATCTCATTAAAGCCAGCTCAATACCCCAGCGGAAGGCAACCTTCTGGCTTCTGACCACCCACCTGAGAGGTTTCAAGATCCCTCCTGACTGTGCCTCCTCAGCAAATCTGATGAGTGAGCCCTGTTCCCCTCTATCCAATTCATACATAAAGCTGTTCGGCAACCCGGGTCAAGCACAGATCCCTGGGGCACTCCACTGGAAACCTCCTGCCAGGTGGACAATCTCATACACATAAAGTTGGAAGAACCCAGAAGCCCTGCTCCAGAGAGGAAACTGAGACCCAGGGAAACGAAGTCAAGTGACTTGCCCAAGATCACAGAGACAGCATCAGAGGATCGGAACCCAAGTCTTCCTGACTACAAGCCCAACCTTCAGACACAAACTACCCTAGGATAGGCCATGGGGTTGAGTCAGGAGGACTCCTCTTCATGAGTTCAGTTCTAGCTCAGACTCAACTAGCTGAGTGACCCTGGGCAAATCACTTTACCCTGTTGGCCTCAGTTTCCTCATCTGGAGACAATATGGTGAACCCCTCTAGTTCTCTGCTAAGAAAACTCCACGTGGGTCATGGAGAGTCAGACGTCACTGGAATGACTGAATGATAACAATACTTGAGGCTTGATAGCCCCCAGTAAAATGAGAGGACAGAACGTAGAATGCACCTGACAACCCAGAGGAAGGGATGTACGCTGGCCCCACTGAGTCAGCGTGTTCAATGAGGACTCGGTCGTCGTCAGGTCCCTCAGAGCCACCTCCCCAGCCACCTTGGAGGCCACGGGGCTGCTCTGCTCCCAAACTTTTAGGGGTCTTGCCTGCCTCTGAGGAAGGCTTCTCACCACCTGGCTCATGCCTGTCTATACAAGCTCACTGGAGAGCTCCTCTCTTTCCCCTGGGCTTTCCAAAAGAACTGGCTGCTCTCCCCGGTTCTCATCCTGTGTCCTTGACTCCATGTCTCTGCTCGTGGTCACTTGGGGCATTCTCCCCATTTCTGCTCCAGACCTCAAGGACCAGTGGAGATACCTCCTCATCCAAGATTCCTCTGTGGCCAGCTATGTGAGTCATTCAATCCATGTTTGGGATGCGAGGACAAGATGCTGGGTGGCTCAGGAAAGGATTGTAGGTCACCCGGCTACAGTATTTACTGAAAGACAGATGAGACCAGGTGAAAAACAGCAGCTTCAGAGTCCAGGCCCATCAGCCCTGGAGTGATCATCTGGGGCAGGGCATAGCCAACCCTAATCACCAGGGGGGTAGTGGTGGCACATCAGCCATCACCCTGTTACTGAGTCAGCTTCAAGGGAGAGCTACGTGGAAAACAAGGTAACTTAACACCCGGTTACCCTTACACAGGATACACCAGGGCTGAGGAGAGAGATGTGACATCGTATTTGCAGAGAATCTCAAGCCAATTTCTAGTAAGCAGAAAAAGCCCCAACTGTAGGCCAAAGATCCTGAGGATGGCCCAGGTTGGGACCTGGATGTTCCAAAGGCGTCTCAGCACCCCTTACAGCCTGCCCTTCACCTTCTTCTGTTTCTATGATAATAATCGTAGTTAGCATTTCCCCCTGCCACATTCTGGGCTGAGAGCTGGCTTAGGGTTCTGGCCTCTCCACTCTGGCTTAAGATAAGAGGGGCCCGAGCCGGGCAGGTGGCTGAGGAGGTCGGAGGTGTTCAGACTTGTCCTCGGTTCTGCCTCTGCTGCTGCTGGCTAATCTGGCTCCCGTATGTATTGTATTTACCAAGGACTTGGCTCGACCCTCCCCTTTGGAGCTCAGCCATCACAGCAGTTGCTAGATGGACAGCACAGCTTGAGTCCATTGGGCTAGTGGGCTCCTCGGCTCCTTCCCACATTCGTATCCTGATCCGATATGACTTCTCTCCTTCAGAGCAGGCCTCCCAGGGGTTCTTTGCCTTGTTGATGCTTCCTTGTCTTTACCAGCTCTGTCTGCCCTCAAAAATGAAGACCCTCAAGTGCCTTTCCCACTCAACACTCTCCCCTTCCACATTCCCATGATGAGGGATGAGCATCATTCCCATTGAACTTCCAATCAGAATCATCCTCTGTGTTCCAGGGAAAGGGAAAACCGTTTGGGCCTCCCAGGCAGTCTTGTGCCACCGGCCTGAAAGTAGTTCCTGGAGAACTACATTCCCCCATCTTCCTCTTGGAAATGTTTAATTATTTTCAAAGCAACTGACCCATCTCTTCCTTCACCATCAGCTCTCCCTAGTGGCTCTGACCTTTTCCTTTCCCAGCGTCCACAGCAGGCGTCCAAGTGGCTGTGGCAGGGTTGACATCTTTGTGGAAAAATGTACATGACTGACCAGAGAAAAGAGCAGTCACCACATCTCAGCAATTCTGCCTCCAAGTCATCTCCTGGTTCTGTCCCCTTCTCTCTCCTCCCACAGCCAGCATTCTGGTCCAGGCCCACACCAGCCCTTGCTTGGTTGAATGCCCCAGCCTCCTAAGGGGCCCCTTGCTCCCAGACTCTCTCTTCTCCATCCATCAGTACTAGATGCCACGGTAATTTTCCCAAGGCACGGACATGAACACATCAGTCCTCTCCTTCCCTGTGTGCTCTGCACAGCCTCTCAGACAAACCCACCCCATCCTCCAGCCACAAGCTGGCTCCATCTACCTTTGCAGCCTCAGTGACCAGCGCCCCCACTTCCTATACTCTCTGATCCAGCCAAAAAGCCTTCTCTGTGTACCTCATGTGCCAGATTTTCTCCTCTCTCTGCACCTGTGAACTGGCAGTGCCTCATGCCTAGAATGCCCTCCCCACTCACCGCTGAATCTTAGAACCCTCATTTTTCTTCAAGATTCACCTCAAGGAAATGCAAAGCCTTCCCTGCTTCCCCTCCAACTGTCCTTCCTCATCAAAGTCCAGTGGCAAGACAAAGTCAGGATGACTGTCAACGGCCCAGCATGCAGGAGATGACCTTGCCATCTTCCACGTCTCACCAAGCTCCAAGTGCTCCATAGCTCCTGTCTCAGTCATCTTCATGGTCTGTGGGACATGTTATCCACCCATTCTACCAGTGGAGTCTTCACATGCCTGGGGTGGACACTCCCCTAACACAACGATGATCTTGGGGTCTTTGTTACCCTGGACCTGGTTTAGCCCACCTGCCAAGGCAATTCTGTTGGAATGTGACTATTTCTTGGAGCCACAGGTGAGAACTGGGTGACAGTTGGCCACCAAAGGTGGATGAGCAGCCCTCCCAGGAGAGAGCCTTCCCAGAACAGCTTCTCAGTGTCCCAAGATTTCCATGCAGGGGCTGGTGCTTCAGGACTGCCTTCAGTTTATCCCAAAGAGTACTCCAAAGGGTTCAGAGGGATGACACATGGGATCACATGACCAAGAATTATCAAGGGAAAATCAGCCCCTGAAAAGGGAAGCTCTGAAGACACATGTGAAACGGTACATCGTCTAAAGAGGTGGATGTGGCTGCACAGGGAACTCACGGGTCATCATAGTTTCTAAAGACATGTCCCAAAGATGCAAACAAAGGTAGGTACAAACACACACAGCTTTTAGAGTCAGGAATGACAAAGCTTAGAATGAGCTGAGGTTGCTGAAGAAAATGAAGGACGGCGATAAAAACAGCCACAGGGTCTTTTGGCTCTACTACGAAAACGGGAAGATGAAAGCATAGAACTGCTGCTCAGGGATAATGGGACTGTGCTGAGAGGCTGCTCTGGGGTGAGAAGGCCAGGCGGTGCAGGCCAAGGTCCAGAGCTGACAATGACTTGCATGGGCTTGGGCAGGTCGGCCTCTCTGGGCCTCAAGTGTCTTCCTGCTCTAAATCCATGTGATGACATCCCCAAAAGAAGGCTGGAATGCTCAGTAGGCTTGGCTTTTGTTCTTACTGATGAGGTGAAACACAAAAGTGACCTTCCAAGCAGGAGCTGATGCCCAGGACAAGCGAGAACTTCATGGCCCTCAATGCGTTCAAGTTGGCAGGGCACACTCACTGCTATCTACACCAGGCTGCCAAGAGGACTGGCACTGCTGGGCTACTCTCAGGGGTCTTGGAGAGACCCTGGAGAGCAGGACCAGTACTACAGGACTGAAGAAAGGAAAATACCCTGGACTTGAAGAAAATGAAGAAAACAGAATCTACAGCCACCATAGGCCACTGAGCCTGACTTAGATTCCTTGCAGAATGGCAGACTGGTGGCCTATGGAGAGAGTGCTAGGCCCAGAGTCAGGAAGACCAGGGTCAAATGTTGCCTCAGACCTATCAACTGTGTGACTGAGCAAGTCATTTAGCTTCCAGTTGCCTTAACCTGCTAGCAAAAAGAAATGATCAAACACTTCAGTATCTTTGCCAAGAAAATACCAGGTATGATTCATGGGGTCACAAACAGTTAGACATGGCTGACCAACAGCATTAGAGGTGTGCTGAGGGAATGCCTAGAAAAGGAAGCAGTCATTCCAAAGAGCTTTGGGAACAAGTCTTTGGAAGATCTTTCCCAAGATCTTTGGAACAATTAACTACAGATAGATTCTAACCAAGTAGGTGAGAGAATAGCTCATTCCTGTGCAAAGGATGGAGAAATACAGGCCAGATGGTGGTACAAGGAGGCGGATTCAAATCTGCCAAAGCCCCCTGTGAGCCCCCAGCTCCTCTGCCCTACCTGGCCTGGCCAGGCGGAGGAGGGAGATGTACACATCCTGGCAATCTCGCTCCTGAGGGACCACGAGGTGCAGCACCTGGAAATTCTTGCACCGGATAAGCAGCGGGCACCCCCCTGCTGTTGTCGCCTGCTTTTCAATGGAGGAGATCTCACTGTGCAGAATCTGAAACACACAATGACAGGGTTAGACCAGCAACAGGCAGGGCTTATTCAGTACTTACTTCCTTTATGGGGAAACACCACCCTGATGTCTGGTTGGCTTCTCCTGAGTTTTCTCTCCATATTCCTGTCCCCAACCTAGGGGCTCAGACATAGTTGTGTGATGCTGGGTACTTCTGAGTCTCAGTTTCTACAACTGTAAAATGGGTGTCTTAGACTGCACAGCTTCTAAGGTCTATCCCAGCTCTAGATCTTGGATCCTAGGGGCCAGGGGAAAGTTGTTCTCAGATCAGCAGCTCGTGCTAGGGTCTTGGCCATGGGTTCCAGGGGGCCACTCTGTAACCCCAAGTTTGGGAGCTCAGACACCAGACTACTTTGAATGAGCTCTCCAGAAAAATCTGATTTCTTGAGGTGGTGATCTCTGAAGAAAGAGGGCAGTCCACATGATCCCTATGCAATCTAGAGTTATCAAGCAGCTCTGGAGGAAAGGAGGCTGCTTCTTTATTGGCTTTTGAGGGAGGAAGAAGAGGCTCTAAGTCACAGCGGACATTCCAAGTCTTGGGAAGATGGCCCATTTTCTAGACTTCTGGGAACAAACAGCTTGGCAGGCCTTGGCCATCAGGGCAATGCTGTGAGTCCTTAATCCAATGACAGGGTCTTGAGTGGAAGGACACAATAGGATGACAGCTACAGAGACCCCCAAGTTCCCCCATATCTTACAAGGGGAAAGGGGAGACCTATTACAATGACAGAGGGTTTCCTTGCCCATAACCTCAATCTTCCTTTGAGAAAGGCAGAAGGAAGCCAATGGACTATGATATTCTCCTGGGAGATCCAAGCATCTTGGTCATATTCTGTGAGGAAGGCTACCCCATACCTAATACCCAAAGTGTGTCCCAGGGTCCCTGTAGGACTTAGGGACTGTACTAACTGCTCTGAGGGAAACTGAAACATAAGCCATCCCTTTGCTAAGTCTGGGAGGTATTCTTGAATGAACTCCATTTGGGGGACGGCAAGCCAAAGATGAAAACTGACCCTCCCCCAGGGATCAGACCCAATGTGTGTGGGCCCAGAGTTCCTTGGGCCAGTGAGAGATCCCGAGCCATTGGGGACATCACAATAAAGAAACCCAATCAATGAGAGTCCATGATGGTTCCCAGGAGAGGTGGACCACAGGGTCTCAGGGATGGTGCAGGCCAAAAGCCACTTGGACCTTCTGTCTTCTCCACTGTTGGTGGTCAGAAGTTCTGAAGACAGGAGGGGAGGAGCAGCCCACCCTCAGCCTAGTCCAAGAACTCCTAGGAGAAAGTATCTCTGTATTCAAGATTCAAAATTCTCCTTCAAGCAAATCTCCTGGGAAGAGGCCACTGCAGGGTAATGTCCTAGGATGCTGATAGACCTGCAGACCCAAAGTTCTGGTGCCAATGCCACAACTGACTGGCTGCAGGACTCTGCTGTGCGCCAAGCCTCAAAGATTTGCCATACACATGCTTTCCTTGATTGAGTGACTAAATGCGCTTTTCTTCCTCTCAGAAATGAAGAAATACTACGGGACTAAAATGGCCCATTTTCTAGACTTCTGGGAACAAACAGCTTGGCAGGCCTTGGCCACTAGGGCAATGCTGTGAGTCCTTAAGCCAGTGACAGGGTCTTGAGTGGAAGGACATGATAGGATGACAGCTACAGAGGTCCCCAAGTCCAACTCCCCCCACATCTTTCAGGTCACCTTGTCCAAAAACCACAGGGAAGTCATGCGGCCCTTGGTAAGTGGCTGGGCAGGATCTGAGCCCAAACTCTCTGACTCCAAATCCTTTCCCTTGAACCACTTGGGACTGCTCCTTGTCACTGTGCTCTGAGCCTTGATCGTTGACTGATGCATTCCCTCTGGCCTCTTCTTAGGAAGGCCTCCAACCTCACTTAACCAAAAGTGCCATGTATTCACAGCAATCAAGGACGTTTCCAGGACTGGAAACATGTGAAGCACCCAAGTCTTTGGCTGATGAGGCCACATCTTTTGTGGAGCTCAGAAGGACATGGGCATCCACAAGATGACAAGACCAGACTTTGCCACTGGTTCACCCCCCATGCCCCGAAATGGAAATGGCAAAATTCTAACAAAATATATGATGAATAGTGGATAGAAGCGATAGTACACACCCAGGTCTCTTTTCTGGTTTCAGGCACATTCTCCACAAAGATGACATGAGTGGCCGTCAGATACAAAGTCCCCAGGGCTGGTTTTTTGGAAGATGTTCTCTCCATCAGACGGACATTCTCTACCTGAACAGAGAAACCAATTTCTCAGAGTCAGTATTGTGAATGGAGCATCTGGGCCAAAGGGAATCATTAAAGCAAACACATGACCCAATATTTATGAGCTGATATCCACCAATGTACTGCACCCCAAAGCCCCCCACACCGAGACTGTTCTGAGCATAGAAGCACAGAGTTTTCCTCATAGAGTTTTCAATGTCCAATTTCCCCCAAGATTGAAAAGCCAAACACTCACTGGGTGCCAAGCGATAGTGAGACCACACAGCCCATCAGTGCTCAGACCTTCCCTCAGAGACCAGCCCTGATCTACTCATACCCACCTGGTCTAACTGCGGCTATTTGTCCGTGGCTTCCTCCATTAGACTGGGAACTTCTGAGGGCAGAAACTGTGTGGTCCAGCTCTGTATCCCAGCACTGGTCCAGTGTCAGTCTGGCACATACAGTACTAATAAATAGTGACTGACTGAGGGCTCGGGTGCTTTGCACACACAGTAAGACATCAACTCATCGTCATAGCAGACAGAAATCATCCATAGAGCTGTAAAAGACTTGCAAAGCACTTTGCATTTGATGCTGACAGCTGCCCTGGGAGGCAGGGTGATCATTATACCCATTTTACAGATGAGGACACTGAGTGACTCAGCCAGGGCCACACAGCTAGTGTCTGAGGTAGGATTTAAACTTAGGTCTTTGTGACTGAAGCCAAAGCCCTAACCACTGCCCCACCTGCCCATCTACTCCTTCAAGGGTCCATGACCATCTAGGTGTGAGGAGAGGCTGGGACTCTTCTCCCATTCTACTGCAATGGTGTTTCCCTCCCTCCCTCCCTCCCGCCAGTGTGGGGATGAGCCTCCCACCCTTAGACAGGTTGTTTCTTGGACAGGCTATTGCCAGGCTCTACCTACCAAGAGCTGGACACCCCCCTGCTCCAGCTTGGCCCAGGGTCCCTTGTCAGCCTGATGAGATCAGGTTCGAGGGGATGGTGGGCAGAGCACAGCTTCTTACATTCTTTACCTACCGATGTTTCACAGCAGGCCTTCCACCCACACCTCCATTTGGACCCCATGATCAAGACCCTACTCAGCACAGGTATTCTCATCCCCATTGGACAGAAGGAAACTGAGAACCAGAAATGAAGTAACCTGCCTATGGCCAGCCAGCTCACCAGGAAGAGTCAGGATTCTAATTCAGGTATCGGGTTTGCCAGTCTGCCTTTCTATGACTCCAGCCCAACTTGGCTGCTTTCCATGCCAGGTTTATGCAGACGCACCTCTGTAAATCGAACCACGCTTTCTCCCACACTTGGGACAGGCTTGGTCCTCTTCAGCACTTTCTTTGCATTCAGGGCTCAGCCTATTGACCCACTCCAGGCAGCCTGCTCTCTCTTTCCACACATACTCCAGGAGCATCTGCTCTCTCTAGCAGCCCATCAGCCTCTGCCTGGTGTCACACTGACTTGTGCCTTACCCCCAGCCTTCCCCTGGAGGGCAGGCACTGGGCTGATGTTCATTTCTGCATTCCTAGGACTGAGCACATTTAGACACACTGGCACACATCGTTCCCAGGCCCATCCTCTTACCTCCTCCCCCCACATGACCTCTGACCCAGCGACACCAGCCCTGGCTGTTCCACCGAGCCCCTCCATCTCCCAGCCTAGGCATTTTCTCCGACCATCCTCCAGGTCTGGAATGCTCTCTGTCCCCATCTCTGCCTCCTGGCTTCCCTTAAAGCCCACCTAAAATGCCCTCTTTCACACAAGGCCTTTCCCAAGCCTCCTTGAGTCCAGGGCCTTCACTCTGAGATTCTATCCAATTTGTGCTGTCTGTGGTTTGTGCTTCCACAGCACGTGAGGCTGGCCACTCCATGAGGGCAGGGCCTGTCTTTTGTCTTCTCTGTATCCCCAGTGCTTAGCATATAGTAGGTGCCTAATGGATGCTCCTGACTTGTTGCTGACATGGTAGACTTTCTGGATCTCTGTTGGTGTTCTTTTGTAACACTGCCCTCGAGAGATGTGGGCTGCCAGGCTTTAGTCATGCCAGCCAGGAGAAGGCCCCACAGAGAGCCTCCCCCAAGTTTCCTCCATGGAGGCTTCGAATCAGAGAAATTACAAAGGTCTCAGAAGAGTCCTGCCAAGAGGGTCTCCGCCCACCATGTGGAGAGAAAGCTAGCATTTCTTAAGCACCTACTACATGCAGGGAGTACGTGAGGGCAGAGGTCAGGGCATACCCTGAGGTCCAGAGAAAAGAGGAGATATGCAGAAGCTCACTTGGCTGGTACAAGACAATGGAATGAGAATTCAGGATTCTCAGGACCCTTGTTGGCATTTTAAGGTTGAAAAAACTGAGGCCCAGAGACAAGAGCAATCTAAGTGCCCACAGTACTCGGAGGGAGTAAGCGGGCTGCAAAGTCGAACCTTCACCCAAGGCCTTCACCCTTCAGTCCAAATTGTGGGCTCCCTCTACTGTCCCACAGGGCTGCCAAGTCGAATGATATTAACTTTTAAATAGCCAAAAAAGAAAAAAACCCAAGGAAATCACCCACAAAATTGGGAATACTCAGAATGGATTAGCCTTACCAGATAAAATTACTGCAAAGCAGTAATTATCCAGAGTACCAAGTACTGAACAAAAAAAAGAGAGAGTCTGGCAGAAAAGGTGAGCCAAGAAAGAAGTAGAAACAGGTAATATATTAAATAGCCTCCTGTCTGACGAATCCACGGACACACCAAACTGGCCATTTCACAAGGACGGTTGGGAAAAATGACTGGCTGTTTGGCCAAATAAAGAGTCTAGGCTACCATCTTGTAACTTAAAAGTAAATTCCAAATGGACAAAGTCATACTATGGAAAAAAAATGTGAGACAAATGGAAGGTCTTATCTGTCACAGTTAGGACAGAGGAAAGATCAGTAAGCAGATAAGTAACAGGAGAGATTAAATACGACAAAAAAACAATCTTGATTATTTAAATTTTAAAATCTGCACAATCAATGCAGCGGATCTAAAAGAAAACATATAGACTCGAAAAAGTCTGAATCTATAGGGAATAAGCACAAATATATAAGATTAAAGCTACTGCTCAATTGATACAGTCAAAGGATATGAACAGCTTTCAAAAGAAATACAAAATATCAATAACCACTAAAAAGGGCCAAAATCACTACTACTCAGAGAAAGGCAAAGACGTGAGAACCCACTGGTGGAGAGATGTGGAAATAGAGGCCTGCTAATTCCCCAATAATTGACTTACAAGTCAGTTCAACCATCAGGAAAAAAGATTTGGAATTACACAAGAAAATTCCTCAAGTGTATATACTCTTTGACTTAGAGTTTCCTCTCCTGGTTCTATATTCCAAGGAAGGTCCTACTAACAGACAGCAAAGGAAGACTTTAACGGACCAAATGATCATGGCGCCATTACTGAGAGAAAATATATGCCTAGTGATTGCAGATTGGCTAAAGAGGTCAGAGCAACAGCAGTGTAAGGGGAGAGTTCTGGGCCACAAAGGACAGTCGATCTAAAGAATTCAGAGGGAGCGATGCCGAATGAGGAAGGCAGCAGCAACGGGCCAAGCACCAACACAATGCAAATGAAAACAACACAGTAAATCAGGTTAAAGACAATGAGCAGAACTGGCACAACAACGAAAGTGAAGGCAGCCAGTCAAAGACGAGCTTGTACCAGCTTGCCTAAGTGCAAGGACATGCCCATCCCATCCTCCTCTGTGCCCTAGCAATCCTGATCTCCCCTCTGCCTCCTCCAGGAAGCCTGATTCCCCCAGGCCTTCATCTTCCTCAGATCACCTGGCACTCATTGAGCTGCTCTCCTACAGAACTGCCCAGAGGACCAGTCTGCATTTTCTTTCTGTTCCCAGAGCAGTCAGACAGACAGATCTTTGGGCCCTGGTGACTCGGTGGCAGAATGCTCACTTCCCCTGTTGGAGACCCAGGTTCAGTTTCCAGCTGACGTGAGAGTGTCAGGGGCAGCGAGGTGGTCCAGTGGATGGCACTGGGCCTGGAGTCAGGAAGACTCATCTTTCAAGTTCAAATCTTGCCTTTGACGCTTACCAGCAGTGTGACCCTGGCCTGTTGGCCTCAGTTTCCTCAAATGTCAAATGAGCTGGAGAAGGAAATGTCAAACCACTGCCAAGAAAACCCGAAATGGGACACAACTGAAACGATTCAACACCAAAAAAGTGCAGCACAAGGGTTTTCGTAGGGCACCTGGATTACCCTAAGCACCGCTCATCATTATCCCAGAGGATAAATTCTATAGAGATACACTCTATAGAAAGGTTTATTTGGGGATTGTTGGGAAGGAGTTCTTTCGTTCAAATAACACGGATAGACAGAGAAGGGACAAAAGGTACATGTGAAATACTCGAGGGCGACTCTGTGGGACAAGGTATCTGAGGGGGCAGCCGGAAGCCAGAGTCAGATTTTTCCATGGCTTCACATAAAGCCTGGAGGCTGCTGGTGGAAAATTGCTCTGCAGAATTTGGCAGCACTTAGTAGATTCCCGAGCCTTTGGTCCTTTGGGAGCCCAGCTGTCAGGGGCCTTGTTGAAGAGAAAGGAAAGGGATGGAAAGCCATGAAGGGGAACATGGGGAAGGGCAGCCAGCATTGAGACAAACGACAGTGAAGACTGTGACTTTCCCAGCCACATGTGATCATGCAAGAAATCAGGAAAGAAAAAGTCACTTCTTATTTTAAGAACAGTGATCCGCAATGGGGGCTGGGCTCCTACATGTGGCCAGAGAAGTCAGGGCTGCGACCTGGAGTCACAATGGGGGAACATAAAGGGATGATTGTCCAGCAGCTTCAAAACACAGGAGGTCTACATCACATCCAGGCTCCCGCGGGGGACTGTAGGGGAAAGTCTTTAATGCATCTGACTCCCCTAGAGGGGAAGAGAAAACCACAATGCTGCCTCTACTTACCCAGAAAGGTTTTAGGTCTTTAAAAAGTCCTAGGCAGAGGCAGGTACTCTGCCCTGACTCCTTTTGTACCCTCCTCCCTCCTCAGTGCCTACAAACATGCTAAGCACACCCAACATCTACTTGATACAATTAATAACCAGCATTTGCCTTCTAGGGTGCCATCTCAGCCTTACAACAACAACAAATGATGTTAACAGCATTTGCTGAGTATTTTAAGGTTTGAAAAGCACTTTTCAGTATCTCCCTTTTCCTTCGCCACAGTCCTGCAACGTAGGTACTATAATTATCCCTATTTTACAGAGGAGGAAACTGAGGTGGAGAGGTGAGATGATTTGTCCAGGGTAACACCGCTGTCTATTTTTAAGTGTCTGAGGCAGGATTTGAACTCAGGCTTACAGACTCCAAGTTCATGTGTTCTGTGCATGGCCCCCAAAGGAATCATCAACAAGATGAGACCAGGCAGATGTTGGAAGCACTTCTTAGTCAGCAGGTGGACACTTCCTGCTCCTGTTCAGCAGGCAGGGAGGCTGATTCGGATCTGGCCCCATGGGCTGCACAAATCCTTGTTCCATCTTCCTCCTGGGAGAGATCCCCACAGCTCTGTGCCAGTCCCACCAGGTTGGAAAAGGCTCCAGGTCCAGGCTGGCCAGTGACACACTAAATTATCTGGTACCCAAAGATTTGTGGCTGACCACGGGGCCCAGAGGCTCCATGGACCTGGAGGAGCCAGGAGCTTGGCCCAGACCATCAGATGTGGTAGATTGACAAGCTCAAAGGGCCCAGGCAGGATGCCATCAAGAGGAAGCTCCTGAGAATGAACCCCAGAAGGCAATGTGACCTGTTCACAATCCCATGGGGAGAAAGAAGCCAGCCAAGAGGCTGGACCTCCATTACCTGTCTTCACATCTCATGCTTCATCCACAGGCCCCATGCCAAAGGCTGCAACCACACTACCCAGAGTGGGGCATGCTCTCCTACAAGGCCTGTGTCCACACATTCTTCAGGAATGGGGGCCAGAGGCCTGGGACTTCATTAGTGTAAGGTACTCCCAGGTGAGAAAATGCCCTCTAGTAATACACATCTGGTCACCTCTCATCTATGGAAGAACCTGGGCACAGAGAGAGGAAGTCACTGTATGTCCCTATATCACGGTCAAGATGGGTCAGCTTGAACCTAGGACTTTCTGACTTGGACACTAGGGAGCCTGGCTTTTCTCCATATGTCCAATGCAATCAATATATATATTTAAACCTTTACATTCAGCCTAACAACAAGGATTTACAGACTGTCTCCTAGGGGCAACACTAGACCAGGACTAAACAGGAGATGGGGACACAGGTGATCGTATCATTCGGAGGCATCAGGTACTTCAAAGTGCTTGTTCACTAAGTGGTCAGCCCCCCAGAAAAGCCAGTGCCTTGTGGGAGGAACTGAGGCAGTGTGAGGGAGGGAGCAGAGTGAGGAGAGAGAGACCACAAGACCACAGTTATGGAAATGAAGCCAATAGGGATCGATGCTGATACCCATGCACAGCTTAGCACCACCCTCTTCACAGGAGGGAAACAGGGTTATGCAGTCATATGCCTCCAGTTTGGCTTGACTTTTTTTTAAAGGCATCAGCCAGTATTCAAAATGAAAACTATATTAAGGCAGGAATAACACACAGAGAGACCCAACACTCAAGAGCAAAAAGTTCAATAACACGAAATGAGAAAAAAGATAGCATTTCAATTACAATGCTTCCTTTTTTTATACCAAAATGAGTGTGTGCATTTTATTCCTTCATTGAGGCAAATGTGATGAGAGTAAGCTTCATGTTTTCTCTCACCTCCCCCCTTTTTCCCTCAATTGAAAAGTCTTTTTCTTGCCTCCTTTATGAGAGATAATTTGCCCCATTCTATATATTCCTCTCTCACCCCTTAATTTCATTTTTTTAGATACGATCCCTTCTTATTCAATTCACCTTGTGCTCTCTGCCTTTCTCTATATGTGTGTGTGTGTGTGTGTGTGTGTGTGTGTGTGTGTGTGTGTGTATAATCCCACCAGCTACTCAGGTAGTAAAAAATATTTCAAGAGTTACAAATATTGTCTTTCCACATAGGAATGTAAACCATTCAAATTTAGTAAGTCCCTTATGATTTCTCTTTCCTGTTTACCTTTTCATACTTCTCTTGATTCTTGTGTTTGAGAGTCAAATTTTCTTTTCAGCTCTGGTCTTTTCATCAAGAATGCTTGAAAGTTCTCTATTTCATTGAAAGACCATTTTTTCCCCTGAGGTATTATACTCAGTTTTGCTGGGTAGGTGATTCTTGGTTTTAGTCCTAGTTCCTTTGACTTCTGGAGTATCATATTCAACGCCCTCCGATCCCTTAATATAGAAGCTACAAGATCTTGTGTTATCCTGTTTGTATTTCCACAATACTTAAATTGTTTCTTTCTAGCTGCTTGCAATATTTTCTCCTTGACCTAGTAACTCTGGAATTTGATCACAATGTTCCTAGGAGTTTCTCTTTTTGGATCTCTTTCAGGAGGTGATTGATGGATTCTTTCAGTATTTATTTTGTCCTCTGTTTCTAGAATATCAGGGCAGTTTTCCTTGATAATTTCATGAAAGATGATCTCTAGGCTCTTTTTTTGATCATGGCTTTCAGGGAGTCCCATAATTTTTAAATTGTGTCTCCTGGATCTATTTTCCAGGTCAACTGTTCTTCCAATGAGATATTTCACATTATCTTCCATTTTTTCATTCTTTTGGTTTTGTTTTGTGATTTCTTGGTTTCTCATAAAGTCATAGACTCCATCTGTTCCATTCTAATTTTTAAAGAACTATTTTCTTCTATGAGCTTTTGAACCTCCTTTTTCATTTGTCTAATTCTGTTTTTTAAAGCATTCTTCTCCTCATTGGCTTTTTGAACCTCTTTTGCCAATTGTGTTAGCCTATTTTTCAAGGTGTTATTTTCTTCAGCATTTTTTGGGTCTCTTTTAGCAAGTTGTTGACCTGCTTTTCATGATTTTCTTGCATCTCTCTCATTTCTCTTCCCAATTTTTCCTTCACCTCTCTTACTTGATTTTCAAAATCCTTTTTTGAGCTCTTCCATGGCCTGAGCCCATTGAATATTTATTTTGGATGTTTGGGATACAGAAGCCTTGACTTTTATGTCTTTCCCTGATGGTAAGCATTGTTCTTCCTCATCTGAAAGGATGGGAGAAGATATCTGTTCACCAAGAAAGTAACCTTCTATAGTTTTATTTTTTCCCCTTTTTTGGTCATTTTCCCAATCAGTTACTGGACTTTTGGGTCCTTTGTCACTTTGGGGATCTGTAAGATCTCAGTTCCTCCAAGGTGGCACAATCAAGCATGTACACTGGTCTGGGAGCAACAAGAAACTTTTGTGCCCAGAATCTGTGAGTAGTAGAGTTTCCTCTCCACAATCACCTGGCCTCCAGTTCCAGCAAGCCAGTACTAGGGGCTGAGATTCAGATAAGTTGTTCAATTCCCCCAGGATCATTAAGTGGGGACAGGGCCTCCACACAGGCCTGAGGTAAGGATCAGCTGCCCAGTTCCCCCAGGGGCTTTACGATCCAACAATGGATGTGGGCTGCTGTGAGAGCTGCTGCTGCCCGATATGGCCTCTGCTGCCACTGCCTGAGGCCAGAGCTATGGGAAGACCCTGCTCCCTTCTCAGACACCTGAAAAAACCCTCTCACTGATCTTTGGCACCTGTGGGTTGAGGGATCTGTAAACCACTGTTACTGCTGCTGGAGATTCTGCTTGGGTCCTCCTCTCGCCATGGCCAAGGCTAGGCTGGGCTCAGCATCCAGTGCAACAGATCTTTCCTGTTGGCCTTTCAGGTCACTCTAGGCTGGAAATCACCTCCACTTGTTGTTCTGTGGCTTCTGCTGCTCTAGAATTTGTTGAGAATCTTTCCTTACAAGTATTTTATGGCTTGTGGGGGGAAGAGCTAGTGTATGTGTATCTTTCTACTCCACCATCTTGGCTCTGCCCCTATAGTGTACGTTCTTCATGACAACCTTGAGAGTAGCGACAACATTAGTTTTTACTGTCTTTTAGGGGGGAAAATTCTCTAAGACAACTATCTCCAATAAGTGTCTGCTACCCAGGATTGATGGGAATTCACAGAAATCTTGGTGAGCAAGAGCCAGCACCACAGTGCAGCAGCCACAAGAAAGAAAGCACAACCTCTGAGACCTGAACAAGCAAGACTCAGGAGGAGAGCAGCCAGATTAAGAGCCAGGTGAAAGACTGCTCCACATCACTAAGAGGAAGTGAACGGTAAATCAGTCAACAGAATGGGACCGTTTCACAAGCATCTGTGATTATGCCTGGGAAGACTGGGGCTGCATCAGGAGAACTACATCACCACATCCGTGTCCTTGTCTGGTATCATGGCCACTTTCCAGCTGCCCCCCACAGGGGGACTCAGTGAGGCAGGACTACACCCAAAGGTCCCTGGCTGCCTCTTTTCCTATTGGTTCTTTACTGATCTGAGGAGAGAGATTATCCCATGGTGGAAATATTCACAACTGGTGGTGAAAGGTCTGAAGGTCCTGGGAGGCCTGTGGGACAGCAGCTGTCATGTCTCCAGAGCATCAGAGGCTGAAGGTCCCCTCTGTGACCTTCTGTGTCACAGGAAATAAGATGGACCTTCTGTTTTAGCCGCTGGAAAGAAGACTGAGCCAAGCTTGGTCATCAGATTATATCATGCCCAGCAGAGGTGAAATGTCACATGGCTAATCAGCAGTCCTGGACCCTGCTTTATGCCTCGAGCTGGTTTGAAATCTTAGTTTTGCAACTGATTGTAACCATAGTTGTAAGCTAAGGTACTGAACCCTGTGCATTCTTTTCATACATGCTGGAATGCTCCCATTTTTAGCATTCTTTGTGAGTAGGAATAAAATGTCTTCCCCAGATCCAGTTCATATTCTCCACTGAGTACCTCTCTCAGCTCCCCTTCCACAACTGAGGAATCCCTTTAGACTTGTAAACCATAACTCTTATTATAATTAGCATCACCCCAGTATGCCAGGGCTGGGAAGTTACTAAGCCATCAGAAAGAAGAATGGGGAGATGAACACCTCCCCCATTAAGAGTCAGCTTCCCCGGGACTGAGCCTGCCTCCCAAGCAACAATACCTGGGTACCAGCTGAGCAGTCACCTCACTTCCTCTTTGCCAGATACAAAATGAAGTTAAGGCAATTTGGTGGGGAAGGCACTGGCCTCTAGAGAGATCAGGAAGGGTGTCATGTAGAAAGTGGTGCTTGAGCTCAGCTCTAAAGAAAAACGAGGGATACTAGAAGATAGAAGTGAAGAAGGAGGGCATTCCAAGCATGCGGGGAGGGCCAGTGCAAAAAGCAGGGTGGTGGGAGACAGAGGGATGAGTCAGTTGGGCCATGCTGAGCTTTACCACTCCTGAAATGATTTTTTTATAGCACTTTTTTATAGCACTTTTATAGCACATTCAAAAACTGGGAAGAGACTAGTTTGTAACCCAGAGGCCAGAGAACTAGACTTGGATTCCTGCAGACATTCTAGAATGGGTAATGCTAGACAGAGGGATGTGTTCTCAAAATAGGAAATGAGTAGATCTGCCTGCTCCTGCCACCAGTGACCATCATCCCATCCATCCCATCCAGCGACAAAGGCCAATCTCTTTTTACTGATCTTTCTACAAATATGGAGAGGGAATGCCACAAGGGCATTTTTGACCTTTCTTGGTAGCCCCTCTTAGCATCGGGCATGATACACAGGAGGCATTTAATAAATGTTTATTGACTGACTGACACCTCTACATGCCATAAGCCCCTCTCACTGTTCTCTAGGTTATAGACATTTTTAGGTATCTGAAGACTGGTGGTTCATATCCCTTGAGCATCTTAATGTTACAGTAATATTATTATTAGTAATTAACAGCGATTAAAGTAATTAAGAGATAATAAATATGAATTAATAATAAAAAAACAATTAAAGAGATGAAACACCCTTTCTGGGAGAAGTTGAAAGTAATTAAAGGAATTCTATAATTTCCCAAAGGTAAATCTGCCTACCTCTTCCTCTTGCTTAATTCTGCACCCAGCTTGCTTTCCATATGCCTCTGTCGGTTTAGGGAAAGACCCAGAGTAGCTTCTCCATCTAACTGTATGTCATTATCTGAACAACAGGAGGTCTTCATCCACTTGGTTTTTCCTGTGTGGATGGTTAGCAAACTCTTCTTCAGGGGTCATGTATTTCTCCACAAGGCTCAGAACTGTTTCAGGACTTAATTAGCACAAAGAAGCATCGAGAGGACCTCATCAGCCAAAGGAAATTTCTCATCAGCTTGGATTCTTTGTGGGATCCTTTCCTTCACTCTCCAATCACTCCACAACTTCCCCATTTGTGCAGTTGACATCATCATATTTCCCAGGCTTAAAAACTTAGAATCAACTTTGACAATCTTCCTTGAGGGCAGAACTGTCTTTTGTCTCTTTCTGTATCCTCAGCAATTTAGCACCGTGCAAGGAATGTAGTAGACTCTATACATAGTGATTGATTCTAACTTTCCAGCTGTGGAACCCTTTGAGAAACACTTAACCTTTGTCTGCCTCAGTTTTCTTAACTGTAAAATGGAGATATTACCACCACCTACCTAGCAGAGTTATTGTGAAAATCAAATGAAATAATCTTTGTAAAGCACTTAGCATAGTGCCAGGCACATAGTAGGGCCTCAATAAAAATTTTTTTCCTCCTTCCTTTTACCACCCAATACAATCCATTGTCTTGTCCCGTCATTTCTTACTCTGAAACATCCTTACCCACCAGGAACCTCCTGACTAGTCTCTCTGTCTTCATTCTTGTCTCCCTCTCTGTAGCACCTGTACACACTAATTAAAATAACCTTCCCAATGCACAGGTCTCACAGCACCATGACCCCATCACCTTCACTGGCTCCCTATTGCCTTCAGATGAAAGTACAGAATGAATGAGATTCAATACCTTAGCTTATAACCATGGTCATAATCACCTGCAAAGCTTATACTTAAGCCTCCTCAGGGCATAAGACAGAGTCCAGCACAATATGCGCCCCAGACCTTTACACTCTGGCTCCAAACCACCTTCCTACTTCATGTCATACATTCTGACCCCTTCTCCCCACCAGCACCCTGTGATCTGCCTCCAAGTCAGGAACGGCCCTGCCATCCTTGCTTGCTAACCCTTCCCCCTACCCCTGCTCCTCTGTCTTTTGCCCAGGAAGCCTTTGCTGACCCTCCATCCTCAGCTGCTGGCCTCCATCCCTCCCATGCACCAAAACACTCTTGGCTCTTCTCTGTCCCCTCCAGTGCTGGAGGCTTCCCTCTGAGATCATCTCCCATGGACACTGTGTATATTTTATGTGTGATTGTTTACAAACTACGACCCCTATGAGCTCTTAGAGACCAAGGACTAGGTTTTTGTCTTTTCTGTAGCCCAGGCCCTGGCACATACTTGGTGCTTAATAAATGTTTGCTGACTGACTGACCTTGAATTTTAGTTATCTGCCCACATAACTTCCTAGTCAATCCCATACTATGCCATCATTGGGCATGGGTGTCTTTCTTATTTTTGCACCACCAGCACCTTGCAAACAGTAAGCTGTATGGGGCAGCAGGTAAAAGGTTGGCCTTGGAGTCGGGAAGCCAGTGTTCAAATCCTGCTTTGGGAACTTAGCCTTTTCATAGCACCTGGAGCCCTATATGGTCAATTCCAGGCCACACTCTTTAGGAAGGTCACCAACACAAGCTGGAGAGTATGTCTTTTCTTTATTGTGTTTATTTATTTTTAGATTTTGACATTCATTTCCACAAAATTTCGAGTTCCAAACTTTCTCCACATCTCTCCCCTCCCTCCACCTCATAATACCTTGCATTCTGATTACCCCTTCCCTCAGTGTACCCTCACTTCTATCATACCCCATCCTTTCCTTATCCCCATCTTCTCTCTTTTCTTGTAGGGCAAGAGAAATTTCTATACCCCATTATCTGTGTTTCTTATTTCCCAGTTATATGCAATAATAATTCTCAACATTTGTTTCTAATACTTTGAATTCCAACTTCTCTCCCTCCCTCCTTTCCTACCCATCCCCACTGAGAAGGCAGGTAATTCAATACAGGCTATATATGTGTCATTTTGCAAAAGACTTCCATAATAATCATGTTGTGTAATACTAACTATATTGCCCTCCATCCTACCCTGGCTTCCCTTTTTTTATTCTCTCATTTGACCTTGTCCCCTCCCCAAAGTGTTTACTTCTAGTTACTCCCTTCTCCCATTTACCCTCCCTTCTAGCATCCCCCTCACCTCATTTATCCCCTCCTCCCCTACTTTCCTGTAGTGTAAGATAGATTTTCATACCAAGTTTTGTGAGCATGTTATTCCCTCCTTAAGCCAAATGGGAAGAGAGCAAGCTTCACTTTTCCCCTCCCACCTTCTCCCTTTTCTCCTCTATTAGACAAGATTTTTCTTATCTCGTTTATGAGTGATAGCCTGCCCTATTCCATTTCTCCCTTTCTCCTTCCAGTATTTTCCTCCCTCACCCCTTAATTTTTATTTTATTTTTTTATGGATATCATCTCTTCTGATTCAACTCAACCTATACTCCTTGTCTGTGTGTGTGTGTGTGTGTGTGTGTGTATGTGAATAATCCCTCCACCTACCCAAATACTGAGAAAAATTTCAAAAGTTACAAATATTATCTTTCCATGTAGGAATGTAAACAGTTCACCTTTAGAAAGTCTTTTATGATTTCTCTTTCCTGTCTGCCTTTTTATGCTTCTCTTGATTCTTGTGTTTGAAAGTAAAATTTTCTATTCAATTCTGGTCTTTTCATCATGAATGCTTGAAAGTCCTCTATATCACTGAACCATTTATTCCCTTGAAGTATTATACTCAGTTTTACTGGGTAGGTGATTCTTGATTTTAATTCCAGTTCATTTGATTTCTGGAATATTCTATTCCAAGCCCTTCGATCCCTTAATGTAAATCATTACATTGTTGTTATCCTGTTATCCTGATTGTATTTCCACAACACTCAAATTGTTTCTTTCTAGCTGCTTGCAGTATTTTCTCCTTGACCTGGGAACTCTGAAATTTGGCCACAATATTCCTAGGGGTTTCTCTTTTCAGGTCTCTTTCAGGAAGTGATGGGTGGATTCTTTCAATATTTATTTTGCCCCCCTGGTTATAGAATATCAGGGCAGTTTTCCTTGATAATTTCATGGAAGATGATATGTAGGCTCTTTTTTTGATCATGGCTTTCAGGTAGTCCCATAATTTTTAAATTGTCTCTCCTGGATCTAGTTACCAGGTCAGTTGTTTTTCCAATGAGATGTTTCACATTATCTTCTATTTTTTCAGACTTCTGATTTTGTTTTCTAACTTCTTGGTTTATCTCATAGTCATTAGCTTCCCTGAACTCAATTCTCTCTTTTAAAGATCTATTTTGTTCAGTGAGTTTTTGAACCTTCTTTTCCATGTAGCTAATTCTGCTTTTTAAAGCCTTTTTCCTCATTGACTTTGTGGATCTCTTTTTTCAATTGAGTTAGCCTCTTTTTAAAGGTATTATTTTCCTCAGCATTTTTTGGTTCTCCTTTAGCAGGCTGCTGACATGCTTTTCAAGCTCTTCTATGGCCTGAACCCATTTCATATTCATTTTGGAGGTACTGAAGGGCAGAGGGTTTGACTTCCTCTGACAGTATGCCTTGTTCTTCCTCATCTGAAAGACTTGAAGGAGACTCCTGTTCACCAAGAAAGTAACCTTCTATGGTCTTATTTTTTTTTTCCTTTTTGGGGCATTTTCCTAGCTAGTTACTTGACTTCTGAATCCTTTATCAAAAGAAGGGTCCTAGTGCTCCTCCTCTCCTCAGTACCATGCTCAGGGCTGAAATTCAGATCAGCTGTTCAACTCTCCCAGGGGCTTTGGTTGGGGGGGCGGGGCCACCACTAAGGGCTGAGGTTCAGATCAGCTGCTCAATTCCCCCAGAGGCTTTAAGCTGATTTACCTGGCCAATGGCCCCAGGCTGCTTCCATGTAGATGCCTGCTGCTGCTGCCACCTGCTGCCACTTCCTCTGCCACTGTCTGGGGCCAAGTGCTGGGGGAACCAATTCCCCTCTCCCAGGTGGGAAAGCCCTCCCACACTGACCTTTGGAGCTTTCTTTGTTGCTTGTGGATTGAGGGATCTGGGACCCTCCCTGCTGGGAATTCTGCCCTGGAGGTCTATTCAGGTCCTGTTCCTTCCAGTGTGGCATGGCTAGGGCTGGGTTCCACTCCGTTCAGTGTCCTGTGAGATGGACATTTCCTGTCAGCCTTCCAGGTTACCTTTGGCTGGAAACCTCTTTCACTCTGTTGCTCTGTGGCTTCTGCTGCTCTAGACTTTGTTGAATCATTTTTTACAAATGTTTTGTGGGTTGTGGGAGAAGTGCTAGAGTATGTGCATCTTTCTACAGCACCATCTTGACTCTGCCCCCATATATCTCTGTTACTGTTACATGACTCATTCCAGTCGTGTCCAACTCTTCATGAGTCTGTTTGGAGTTTTCTTGGTAGATGCTGGAGTGGTTTGCTGTTTTCTTCTCCAGTTCGTTTTATAAAAGAGGAAACTGAGGCAAACAGGGTGAAATGACTTGCCCAGGGTCACACAGTGTCTGAGACCAGACTGGAACTCAGATCTTCCTGACTCTAGTGCTTTCTGTCCACTGTAGCACCACCTAGTTTCTTGGAGAGTATTCACAGAAGGGCAGTCAGGATGGGGAAGGCCTGAGAGGACCAGCCAGGAACATGAGGGGAGGGAAGCTGCAAACAGGCAAATGTAGGGTGAAAACATTCTAAAAGGGGCATATAAAGAAGCTGAGCAAAAATACAGATGTGATGACATCTGTAAAGCGCTCTTCAAACCTTAAAGCCTATGTAAATGCCTGTCATTTTTTATGTCATTTATCCTTCATTTCTCAGAGGACCAATGACTTCACAGGGTGATGCTGTGGCTTGCACATGAACTGGATTGAAGTAAGGCTGGGCTGCACAAAGTCTTCAGCCTCATTCCCTCTTCCAGGGTCACTGAAGTCCAGCGGCACGATAAAAGGCAAGAGGACTAGAGTTAACCCAGAATACAGTGGGTGACCTTGGTGTCATCTGTGTCTGACTAAACTCTGAGTGCTCCACAGCACCTGCTTCAGCCACCTTCATGGTCAGTGTGACCACATTGTTCTCATCCACCCATCCTTCTGGGGAAAGTCTTCATATGCTTGGGGTAGACAACCCCCCAACTCACCAATGGATTTGAGGCCTGTCGGTTGCCCTCAGCTCATCTGCTGAGATGGTTTTCCTGGGTTTTGACTGCTGCACCTGCTCCAGATGCCTGGAGGAGAGCTGGGAGGCAGGTGGATACCCAAGGTGACTGAGCAGCCCTCCCATCAGAGGGGGATGGTCCTCCCTGAAGACCCCATACATTCCTCAAGGAGCTACATTCTATCAGGGAAAACAACAAATGGGCCTATAAGAAAATACAAACTATAAACAAGGAAAACATATCTATAAATTATACCAAAACAATGTGGGGAGGTGGAGGGAAGAGGCACAGAAATGATTTATATGGGGAACCGAGCTCTGAAGAAAGCCGGGATCTGACCTCTAAAGAGGGAAGGTAAGAAGGATCCATTCCAACACAGCAGACAACCTGACCCAAGGCGCAGAGACCCAATTTACCATAGTCCGTGAAGGATACCAGAAGTGAGTTTGACTGGAATGGAGCATGATGGGAGTCTGTGCTTGAAAAGCCAGGCCCCAAGCTGGGACATGAGGTCATGGCAAACAGTGACCCTCCATTTTACCCTAAGGATCCTGGGACCCACCAGAGCTTTTGGGGAGGGGGACTGCCCTGGGTAGCTCTGTTCCTTGGCAGCAGCACAAAGTGTGACCTGGAGAAGGGAGAGCAGATCATAGAAGATACTCAGGAGACACTAATAGTCATTCAGCTAGAAATCAAGGGGATCTGGATGGGGACAGTGGCAATGTGGGGAGGGAGAAGGAAACTTAGGCAAGTCCCAAAACCAGAAAATGAACAAATTAAGATGCCCCAAAAGAAACTATAAAGACATCTTTAAAATGAGAGGGATGTGGAACAAAAAATACAATACAGCATACTACATGAAATGAAGACATTTCCTTATATGAAAGTTTCCTCTACCAATGAAATCACAAGGCCAATCTCTATCCTTATCACCTGAAAACAGAAAAGTAGACCAATGAACACAAAAGAAGCAACCAACATAGTAGTGCTGTGCTAGAGAGACCCCAGAACATTACTACCAGTGAAGGCAGGGCAGGTCACCTGGCAGAGGGTGGACTCTCCCTCCTGGCCTCCAAGTAGGACTCCTTGGGAAGACACTTGGATTAAATGACCACGCCAAGGTCTCTCATCACTCTCAAACGCTGAGATTGCATGACATTCCTTAACCTCAATGAACATCCCTTTGCTCAAGGTAAAGTGAGATCAGCAATCACTCCCCCAGGGCCTTGGCAAGACTGAAAGAGATGAGGTAAGGTTTACGGGAAGGTACTAGGTCCCCCTACTGCCCTTGTTGCTGCTGCTGCTGTTGCTGCGACTGCTGGGGATTCAGGAAATGCTGAGTGGGCTTGCAGCTCAGTCCTAACTTCCTCCTTCCCTTCACCTCATCTCCACCCTACCTGCACCCACCTATGGTTTTTCACCCTCATCCAGAGAGCCAGGACCTGAGGAGTGGGTAAGCACAATGCCATTTTTGGAACAGTCAGTCAGCCAAAGTTTGTTATGCACCAATGATGTGCCAGGCACTGTAGATACAAACAAAAAAAAAGCAAAGAATGGTCTCTGCCCGCAAGGAGCTCATCATCTAGAGGGGAGATAGCATTCTAATGACTGTGTACAAGCAGGACACAATTGGGATGAATTGAAGATCATCTCAGAAGGAAGGTCCTAGATTTAATGAGGATTGACAAAGGCCTTTGCAGAAGGTGGGACATTCTTGGAAACCTGAAGGAAGCCAGGGAGGGCGAGACACAGGGGATGATGCTGAGGGAGAGCGTTCCAAGTGTGAAGGGCGGCCAGAAAAAGGCGGCCTTGAGTCAGGAGATGTGGCATTTGAGGAACAGTAAGGCAGCTAATGTCACTGAGTCACCGAATAAGGCGGGGAGGCACGTTATAAAGGACTCTGAATGTCAAGCAGAGTATTTTCTATTTGGTCCTGGGAGTGATAGGGAGTTCAAACCTGCATTTTCAGAAGATTGCTTTGGTACAGTGGAGGACACACTGCGGTGGGGAGACACTGGAAGCAGGCCGCCCCGTAAGCGGGTTATTGAAACAGTCCACGTGTGAGATGAAGGACTGCACCATGTTGGTAGCAGGGGCAGAGGAGAGAAGGGGATATGGTCAAGGGATATTATAGAAGGAAAATTGACAGGACTTTGTAACAGATTAGATGGGGCAGGGCTAGTGAGGCGTCACATCAAGGATGATGTTGAGTTTGTGAGCCTGGGGCACCAGGAGGGGGATGGTCCCTTCAACAATAATAAATAAGTTAAAAAAGTTGGGTGTATCAGTAAGCACCCCACCATACACAGTGGGCCCTGATGTACAGATTCTTAGATCTGCATTCGCAAAAGGAAAGTAACTTTCAAGGGGTTAACAATCACTTTAATCAAGCACATGTATCATTTCTTTAAACAAGCACATATATCATTCATCTAGTTCAGGGGAGTCAGTACCCTGAACTTCAAAGAAAATTCAGAGAAATCAGAGGTCAACAGACATGGCTTTCTCTACCTAACCATTAACAGACAGATCCAGCTGTCTGATCATAGTTACCAGAGAGGGAATCACCAACATCTGGATTTTCCAAGCCAGGGTGGGGGCTCCCTAGTGGCTTCCCAGAGTCCTCCTCTATCCAAACACTTCCAGCAAGCCCCCAAGTAAAACCTCAGCTCAGAGTATTTATACCTTTTTTTTAGAGCCGGAGGGTATCACAACTCTTGAAAACCAGTGCCTCATTGACAAAAGGCTTCCCACAGATCTTCCCTGATCAAACTTCCCTTAATGGACAGCCCCATTAATGGATGGGGAAGATCTTTAGTCACACTAAAATAATTAACAATGCAAACACATATACTGTTTCTAGTTAAAGAAGCTTTTGTTTTTGTGCTTTCCTCCTTGTAGAGACTCTTGATTGATAAAGACAAGATTCAGTCCGAGGCACTTGATCATACTAAAACAAAAACAGCAGAAGATCCTATTTTCTTGCCATCACGGGGGTGGGGGGAATAAAATAATGAGTTCAGTTTGGGTCATATTGAGTCTCAACATATCTATAGTATATCTGGCTCGAGATGTCCTATGGGCAGAAGAAGTGAGAGACTGGAGATCGGAGAGAGATTAGGGTTGGACAAACTGGTCTGAGAATCATCGGAATAAAGATGATAGCGCAATCCATGGGAGCTGATGAGATCATATACAGAGAAGAGAAAGAGGTCCAGGGCAGAGCCTTAGAAGATGCCCATGGCTAGATGGCATGACCTGGATGAAGATCCAGCAAAGAAGACTGAGGCAGAAGAACTAGAAGAGAGGGATGGTATGAAAACCCAGAAAGGAGAGGATCCAAAAGGAGAAGGGGATTCACAGAGCCAGGGCTGCAGAGAGGTGGAGAAGGAAGGGCCCTTGGGTTGGGGAAGATAAAGGTCACTGGTACCTTTGGAGAGAGCAGTTTGGGTGGAACAGTACGGTCAGGGGATTATAGAGTTACAAAGAGTGAGAGGAGAGAGAGGGGAGGCTCTGAGCGAAGGCACAAGTCTACACAAAAGGTGTAGGATGCTGGCCGGTGGGGATGGAAGGGTTAAGTGAAAGATCTTGGGGGGGCGGGCAGGGGCATGTTTGGTGGCAGGAGAGAGGCAGCTTGTACACAGGGACAAACTGAGATAAATGATCAAGTGAGGGGGGGTAGAGGGGGTGACCTTCTGGAGAAGAGATGATGAGATGGGACCATGGGCAGTGGTCTTGGCAGCTCTGTGTGTGAGATAGGTGGGAAAGGGACTGTAATGACAGAGGGCCATTAAAATGAAGAGGAAGCTGCTCTCTGTTAAGTGACTCAGATTTTCAGTAAAATAGGAGGCTGGGGAGGGCATGAAGGAGATCTGAGGGATGTTGGAGGAAGGTTGGAAAAGCCCCTGTGATGAGTGGGAGACTGAGTCACTTAGGATGGTGATGTTGGGGTCTGAGATCATCTTGCTACACTGGAGAACCAGTTCAGATTCAGTAATGTAAATCTGTCACCTGATCAGCACAGTTTGGTGATTTAGGCTGACAGGGAGAATGGAGGCCAGAGCACAGCTACCCCACATTTTGGATCCCCCAGAGGGGCCAGATAGGATCCATGAGCATGGAAAGTGGGGGCCAGCTGAGAGGTGAGGTCCGTGTGGCCCAGAGAGGGAAGAGGAAGCCTCCTAGCCAGGCCCTCTGTATGTGCATCCTGGGGGCATCTGTGGCCCTTCCCTTCCCTTGGCAGAGCTTTAAGATGACCTCAAGGGGCGGCGAGTTCTTCTGGGCCACAGAGAAAAAGTGACCACCAAAACACTGGGCTCTTTCTTCTCCCTGCCGGGAAGCTGAGAAGTGAAGCCAGGTCTAGGGAGCTCTGACCAACCCCAGCAGCTCTGATGGCTGAGCCTGGGGGGAGGAAGAGCAACCGGGCGGTTTGGGGCTTCAGCCAGCTCTCTTGGCTTTGGTACTTCAGTCATCTGAGGCTTCAGCCCGACTGAACTAGGCCAAGCGTGGGACAGTACATAGGCAGACTCAAGAACCCTCAGGAGAACCCTCCTACAACAAAGCACAGGGCAGGTGTGGGGAGTGGGGAGGTCTCCATCCCTGGAGACATGCAGCCAACATGGGATGACCACCTGTCAGAAACACTGTCCGGTGCATTCCTGCTCAGAGAGATGACCCTGGATTTCCTAGCCTACATGGCATCAGTCAATAATAAGTTACTGAATGCCAACTGTCTGCCAGGCACCATGCTAAGAAAGGCCAAAGACAATCCCCATTCTTCAGGAACTCACAGGGACTACGTACAAACCAGAGAGCAAGAGGATTGACTGGAGCAGACCCCAAGGAAGGCCCCAGGCCATCTCCTAAACCACACTGCCTCAGGAAGGCTCCTTCTGGCTTTAACAATATTGTCAATTAAACCCCAAATTTCACTTCAAAGTCACACATACCCCAAGCACAGTGTAAAATGAGTGGTCTTGGGCCAGCCCCAAGCTGCAAAGTTGCTGCCACCCCACTCTGAAAAGTCCCAGAAATCAAACACACCCGATAATGGGCACTTTTAAAGTGGCCACACCCAGGGGACGAGCTGGGCAGTTTCCTCACTACCAGAGGAAGGAGGAGACTAAGGCCCCCGCCAGCCTTTCTGGCCAGCATGCTGCCCTGGAGGGGGTCTTTCTTCCCCCCTGGTGCCATGATCATGGACCATGAGGACTCCAGCTAACAGAGCACATGTCCTAGCTCCCAAGAGGACACTGAATTCCTCTGTGCAGAGACTCTGTTTTCTGTAAACTTGTCATCTCCTGGATGAGAACCCAGGATTCTGTATATAGAAAGTGCTTAATAAATGTATGTTGAATAAATATTACACAGAAGTTCTAAATAGTCCTTTTCTCTCAATGCTTCAGTTTCCCGTTCTGTAAAATGAGGGAGCTGGACCAAATGTTCTCTAAGGTCATGGGATAAAAGACTTAGAGCTAGAAAGGACCTTTGAGTCCACCTCCCTCATTTTGCAGAGGAGAAAACTTAGATCAGAGATGTCAATGACTTGCCCACAGTCACAACTAGAAATCATCTGAGATGGGATTTGAACTCTTTCTTCCAGGCTCCAAGTCCAGAGCCCTTTTCATTAACCCTGGAAGGTCTCTAACACCACCTCAAAAACCAAGTCCTCTAGGAGAAACGAAACTCCTTGGCTGCAATAGGAACCATGAGCACCCTCTGAATTTGTGGAGACCCCATTGGCCTGAACAGGTGTGAGAAGAAGCCTGGTCTCCTCAACCTTGACCATGTGGCTGCCCTGTCTAAGCAGGACAAAATCTAGCCTCCACTCAGGCTCATATGGGCTCTGTCGAGATGTCTGGGTCTACTGGAAAAAACAGCATCACCCCAGGGCTTGTGCAAAGCTGGAAAGACATGGGCAGGCGAGCAACATCTCTCCCCCTTCTTCCTCCTCTGCCCTTAACTTCTGGGAGGATAAGAGTATATCCACAGCCCAAGGCATCTCACATGCCCTCCTACAGGCTACTGGACTCCTTATGCCTCTGGTAACAAAAGTCACAGGGAGGGATGGTAGAAGTATCTGAGTCTTTGTCAGTGTCTGTGTCCATTCACCTAATGTTTGGGCTAATTGTCAAGAAAGTCAAAACTTCTGAAGAATTGAGGATCCTTCCTCATGGGATCCAAGGAGATGTGAGAAAACAAAGCATGTTTAGGGATCATCCATAATCTAACGATTACAGGAGACCCTGGCTGGTAGGTGTTCAATGCCTCTGGCACTGGGAATCTAGACAGGAGAGACCCTGGGGTCCAGGGCCAAGGGGAGCAACCCACTTTCACTGACTACTCAAAACAGGGTTCAGGACAGCACAGACTTCAGGCGCACAAGGGGAGGCAGGAGTGGTCAAAATATGCAAGTTCATCTCTGATTGGCTCAGCCCCTTTTCCCAGAGGCCACAGATGGCAGCTAGAGAGGATGGCAGCAGGATGGAAAGAGGAATGTTCTGGGGCCAGGAGATTTAGGGTCAAGCCTCAAGGATTATAGAAGATACTCCCCCTTTCTTACATAGATATGGCTAAAAAGGACAGAAACAGAACAGTTGTACAAGGAATTGACAAAATCAGCTCCAGAAGAAATAGCCTCTTGAACCAAATATTGTAGAGACAGTCTGAGTTGAGTATGAGAGTGAAAACTGTCCCTCAGTGGGAGAGAAGCAAAGCTTCTCAGGGGGTTCCTGGGACATCTTTGCTCTGGTCTGAGAGAGAGAAAGACAGGCCCAGCAAAGGAAAAGAGAGAGCATAGAGAGTTGGTGATTGGTGTCACACATGGTCTGTGAGATCCTGGAAAAGTCACAACCTCTCTGGGCCTTGGTTTCTTCATCTGTAAAAATGAGACTATGAAAGCACCTACTTCTTGGGATTATGGGCAGGTAGATGCCACAGTGCACAGAGTGCTGGGCCTGGAGCCAGGAGGACACCTGAGTTCAAATCTGGTCTCAGACACTTATTAGCTGTGTGACTCTGGGCAAGTCACTTACCCCTGTTTGCCTCAGTTTCCCTATCTGTAACAAGAGAAGGAAATGACCAAGCACTCCATTGTCTTTACCAAGAAAACCCCAAATGGGTCATGGACAGTCAGATATGATGAACAATACCATAAGATCATAATAAAAACCGAATTAATGGGAAGAGCTGTCCAAACATTGAAGTGCTATATATGAGTTACCCAAGTCATCACTGGTCAGTATTGTCCAGTTGGAGATAATGCGCTACCTATTTCCCAGGGATCTTATGAAGACAGCACTTTAAACCCCATAGAAAGGCCTGGAGAGGGAAGCTGGGGGTGCACTGGCACTGTCTACCCTGACACACACCACACAGCATGGGAATACTCAATGGCCTTCACAGGCAGGCACCCAAGGAGTTTGGTGGGGATACTGAGTAAGAGTCCAGTAGTCTGGCCTTCCTTCTCCTCTGACCAGCTCTTTCTGACTCACATGAGGAACCTTCTGACCGGCAATTCCAAAGTGACTTCATTTGGGGCACACCTCTTTAGAAATGGCCTCCATTTAAATATCCAGGAATTTCCCTGTTTTGACCCACAATGATCTAAATGTTGACTAGTCATACTCCCACCTTTGGCCAACTTCATTTGGAAGGGAAAGTGATTGCCTATGTTGGATGGCATGTAAGTCAACATTTAAAAAAAAATACAAGACCAGTAAAATTGCAGATAAGGGGAAGCAGTATAGACCAGTTCTCTCCCCCAACTACACCAACAAAGATCAAGGAAGAACACTAGAGAATGGTAACTGAGAAATCCAAGGAGGAATCACACTAGGTCATATTTTTAAGCCCAGATTAGCCCAAAGAACCAGAGGCCTGTAGACACTGGAAAAGGAATCCAGCCAGAAAGACCCCAGGCAAAACCTAGTGGCAAGGAGACTGGGCTGGGACCACTGGTTATGTACCGGGGCAAGGAGCAAGGTCATCAATCCAGCACCCAAAGGGGTTCAGGCTGTGTACCAGTAATTCTGATCTTATGGAACATTCTAGCAGTTTTCTACCAAAGCTTAAACCAGAGGCAAGCCTCCAGCAGCGTTACCCCAACTCAAACAGGAGTCCAGAGTCCTGTCCAGGAGAACAGGGATCAGACTGACCAGAGCACACTGAAAGTTTGTAGCACCTTGGCCTGAGCAGAGCCTGAAATCCTTGACCATGCCTTTTTTAACATAGCACTTTCCATAGCTTAGAAAACTATATTCCAAAAGACAAACTATAGAGGCTTAAATAGCCAAAGAAGGCAGTTCCAGGACCTCCAATAATGCAGTAGAGGAGGAAACAGGAAGCCAGCGTTCCTTTGAGAAACTTGCAGAGTCTGGCCCAAGACAAATCCCAACTGAGGAAGTAAGACCAGAATGAGTAACGAAACAGAAAATGCAAACCACAAAGAGTTGTCATCTCCAGTTACACAAACCCAGAAAAGAACATAAATCTACAACATCTAGAAGTCTCAAAGTTTGTCCACAAAGTCAAGGAAAATTTCCGTAAGAAATGAAGGAAAAATTTAATAAAGATAATGTAAGTTAAATGAGAGCTATAGAGGAAAGAAATGGAAAAGAAATAAATGCCTTAGAGGCTAGCTTAATAAGCAACTTGAAAACACTTACCCAAGCCAGAGGCTCTCTGAAAATTATGATGGACCAGACAGAAGTGAATGACTCTATGGGACACTGAGGCCCGCAGAGATTCAGTGATGCCCAAGGTCACCTAGGTAGTGTTTGAGATAGGATTCAAACTTGGGTCTTCCTAACTCCAGGGTCAGTACTCCACCACACTGCTGAACTGCCTCAGCAAAATCATGGAGTCAGACAGGTGATGGACTGATGTAGGTGAGAGGCTAGAGTCACACAGCTCAGTTACAAGATGTGACAAGGAAATGGTGCTAGATAATTTTGGAGAGATATGATGGTGCCTGGTTGGGCAGGGTCTTGAATGTTCAGGTGAGGAGGCTCTGAAGGATTTGGAGAGGAGAATTGACATGATCCAATCTATGTGTGATGATAATATAACAGTCATGTGGTTCACAAATGATATTACCAACATGATTTCATTTGATGGGAAGGTTAATCTGGCAGGGGCGGGAAGGAAAAGAGATGGGAAGACAGCAGAGGCAGTTAAGTAGTCCTACTGTGTGGCAATGAGAGCCAGGAACACATGATGGGAAAAGATGAGAAAGATGCTGAGGGAGTGGTAGGGTTTAACAGCTGACTGAAGGTGAGGGAAAGACCCTAGTCAAGGGGGTCAATGTGGTGCCATGGATAGATTCAGGGAGGGCAGAAGGAAGTGGGTATTGGAATTAAACACTGCACATGGTAAGGGGAAGAGATTTACTACCTATGGGACGCTAGGCCTTTCATCTGTAAAATGGGAGAGTTAGATTCAATGACCTTAAAAGTCCTTTCCAACCCACATGTACAAAAATATTGATAGCAGCTCTTTCTGTGTTGGCAAAGAATTGAAAATCAAGAGGATGCCCATCAACTGGGGAATGACTGAACAAGCTGTGGTCTGTGAATGTAATGGAATACTATTGTGCTATAAGAAATGACGAGCAGGCAGATTTCAGAAAAACTTGGGAAAACTTACAAGAACTGATGCTGAGTGAATTGAGCAGAACCAGGAGAAAATGTTACATAGTAACAACCACATTGTGCAATGACTTTGATGGACTTGGCTTTTCTCCGCCATGCAAAGATCTAAGACAACTCCAAAAGACTCATGATGGAAAATGCTGCCACATCCAAAGAAAGAACTTGGGAGTCTGAATGCAGACAGAAGCACACTATCTGCTGGCCTTTTCTTTTGTTGCTTTGTTTCTTCTTTCTCATGATTCTTTCCACTAGTTATAATTCTTCTTTGCATCATAACTAATGTGAAAATATGTTTAATATGAGTGTATAAGTAAAGCCTATATCAGATTGCACATCATCTAGTGTTGGGCATGGAGCCTGGAGGATCTGAGTTCAAATTCAGCCTCAGACATTAGCTGTGTGACCTTGGGCAAGTCATTTAACTCTGGCTCTATCTCCTCCACTGTAAACTGGGAATCATAGCAGCCCCTGCCTCATAAGGTTGCTGTGAGAATCAAATGAGTTAATGACTCAATATAAAGTGCATAGCACAGGGTCTGCCCCAGTTATCTAAATATTAGCTATTATATCATTATTTATCATTATTTAGAGCTCTGTAGTTTGTGGCTGGGACAAAGTCTCCCAAACCTTCTAAGACTGAGATCTGGTCCACTGGAAGAGGTGACAAATGCCATCTTGTTGGGGGCTGAGGAGAAGAACAGGAGCCATGGACCACAGACAGAGCAATGGGTACAATAGAAGAGACTGCCCTGGGAAGGGGTGACCAGTAGCATGTTCTAGGGGCTACTAGCTGAGCCAGCCATGAACTAGAAGGCTTCCAGGGAGGGGGGAGTCATGCCTGAGGGGCTCTGCAGCATGTCCTGTGTTTCCTTCAACCCCTAGAAAAATACATTCAAACTCAGAGCCTGGTGAGGTCGGGTGCTTTTAAGGAGAGTTGGTGACTCCATAAGGAGAACTCCATGTCCATATTGCCCCAGTACAGGCACTGCTGCTGAGCTGATGGTGAGGTTCTGGTGGTAGGAAACTTCTTCACCAGCTCAGCCCCTGCTCTGATCTGCCCCAGGAGAACAAGGCTTCTGTATGAATCTCAAATTTGGAAGCTGGATTTGCCATTAAGGGTTCTCATCATGCCACTGAATGTTTCCCTGGTTTTACCCTCATTCCTTCCCTACACTAAGATGATCTCAGTACTCCCCCAAAGAATAATTGTTTGGGAATTAGACTGAGATAATGAGGGGCTTTCAGAGGTTATTGAACCAATCCACCCCTAATTTGATGGATGAGGAAACGGAGGCCCAGAAATGTAGCATGTTTTGCTCAAGGTGCCGCAGCTAGTAACTGAGTGGCAGGGTAGGGATTTGGAATCTAGGTCCTCTAACCCCCAAACAAATACTCCTTCGGCTGTGCCAGGCTGCTTCTGGTAACCCCTCTATTCAGCTCCACAGTTGGGCCTTCAGGTCCCAGGATTTTGGTGCCTCCCTCACCTCCATAGCCAGTCCTTTCCCTCCAAGACCCTGGGGCAAGATAAAATCAGGCTCTGAGAAACCTACTGTTAATACCACCTGAGTGAACTTGAGCATGTCACTTTTCCTTGCCTTAATTTCCCCATCTGTAAAATGAGAAGATCTGACAAAATAGCCTTTATAACTACAGAAAGGATGGCAAACTCACTCCCCTCCATGGGCAGACTTGATTCATTTTGCTTAGCTGGAGGCAGAGGTAAAGGCCCAAGTGATTCAGAGTGGCCCAGAATGGCCAGACCATCTGCAAACAGGCAGCTGGCTGAATACCACCAGCCTATCCAGTTACTTCAGACTGTGCGCATGCCACCAGCCTGGTGCCTGAAGGAGCTATTTAAAGCCCATAAGCTGAGGTGGAGAATGAAGCGAAAATAGACGGTGACAGGGAGCCCTGGCTCCTTGAGAAATGAGAGCATGGTGAATTCTTGGAAAAAGCAGAGGAAGGAAAATGGGAGGGTGAGCTCCAGAAGAAGGGCCAGCAGCCTCAGCTCAGATGTAACTGCTAGGGTGCTCCACACCTTTTACGGCATCGAGGCGGCCTATGGGGGTCGGGGGCTGAAGGACATGACCATCCCAGAACCGATGCATTTCAACACCACCTTGCCTGGCATAAGTAACCAGCCAAGAGAAGACAAGATGTGAGGAAAAGATGTTGGGAGGAAAGAGGACAAGCGCAGATGGTCAGCTTTGGAACTCCCAGTATCAGCCCCCAGAGGGGCCCGCTGGCCGGGGCAGCGGCTGTTCCCAGCCTCTGGAGTCTCGCCATATTAGGAGCCGAGATTGATTTCCCCCTTGCGACGTCGCTGCAGGGGTCTGACCCTTTGGAGCGTGGAGCCGGATTTCTGAGAAATCACAAATGATGGCTCATGGCTCGGCCTGCAGGGTTCTTGAGGGATGATGGGCTAAGGTGGCTCTGAGCACAAGCAATGCCAAAGGGAGCTCACTGCTAGCCCAGGGAGGCAGAGACAGGGGTATGGGACTGCCTTGGGATCCTGGTGCTCCGCACCCTGGCCCCCTTTTGTCCATGGGTGTCAGTGGGAAAAGAGAAGTGCAGAACCTCCAGAGTGGCAAAGTTGGGTCCTCAGCCTGCCACAAAGCCAGGGAAGATGGATGTTCACACCTTCCTGCTTCCTTCCTCCCCATGGGAGGGAGGGAAGGAGCTCGGCCTCATGGCCCCAGGACAAACAGATGCTGTGGCCAGTCTTCCTGTGTATACAGTAAGTGCTTAATAAATGCCCTTTCACTCATGCATGCATGCATGCACATATTCATTCTAGGAAGACAAAACCCATGGCTTCAGAGGTCTACAGACAAATGCACAAAGTCTGCAGGATAAGCAAGATGAACGTGCCTTGTACACAGGAGGGGCCTACCACATGCTTTCTAACTGACCAAATGAGAAAGCAAAGCACAGACACCATGGGTAGCCCTGAGACTGGGTGGGATGAGATTCTTGGCTGAATTAATTCATGGGTGAATGAAAGTGGTGCCTAATTCAAATGAAACAGAACAATTATGGGAGGGAGAGGTGGGAGAGGAGGAAGAGGATTTTTCCTTTTTGTTTTCTTTCTAAAATTAAATACTATTTTTCTAATTGTCAAACATTTCTTTTCCTCCCTCCCATCCTCCAGCATATCATAGGCTCAGAGATTCACAGCTGGAAGGGATGTCAGGGGCTCTCTGGTCCATCCCCCTCACTTAACATTTAAGGAAACTGAGGCTCAGGTGACACAGGCCCAGGGTCACACAGGTAGAATCAGAATTGGAACCCAGGTTTCTGACTTCAAAGTCAATATTTATATTCCTGTGAGAAAATCCAAAAGCCAAAGCGGGGAATTCAAAAGAGAGAGTGAGCGTTTGGGTAAAGATGAACACAGGCAAAGAGCTGCGGGCTGCTGTCTGCAGAGGCTGCTCTAGATCCCCTCCACAAGATGAGGAAGGAGAAAAGAGGTCAAGAAAGAGATCGCAAACCCAGCGTCTTCCTGAGCTCCAATCTGGCCTCAGATACAGCCTACCTGTGTGTTCACCCTCTTTGCTTCCATTTCCTCATCTGTAAAATGAGCTGGAGAAGGAAATGGCAAACCACAATAGAATAACAATCAAGAGGAAGAAAGAAGCAGAATTTGGTGACTTCTTGGGTCCTTGCCACATGGAAGATTCTGTCCGTGTGGGCTCTGGGCTCAAGACTCTACAAGGTCAAGAAAAGCCAAGTCTGGGTAGCTCATTGCACCAAATAGGCAAGTCTCTGAGCACAGCCCGATGTATGTCTGTTATCAGAGATCAGTCTGAGCAAATACCAAGAGACTCATCACCAAAGGGCAGATCCCCAGGTGATGAAGTAGTGTGTCAACCAAACTCAGAAGCGTGAGGGGCTGTGAACATTGCCAAAGGAAAGAAACTCCAAAGATACGAAATTTAATGAGAAAGGGCTCAGGAAAAATGGAACTCAGAGATTTCAGTGAATGATCCAAGGCCACGCAGCAAAGAAAGGCACAACTGGAACTAGATATCCCATCTTCTCTCCTCACCAGGTTTCCCCACACTCCATGAAGGAGGAAAAGGATCTGGATCTCAGTAAAACTTCCACCATCATTGGTCAACATGGAAGTGAAGCCATTGCTTATTCAGATTGGCATCTTTCCAGAGGAGGCTTCTTCCTTTGTGCTTCCACACAATGCTGCATCTCTGGCTTTCCTTCCCAGCTTGGCTAGCACTGACATTTCTCCAGGAATCTGCGATAAGCCATGTTTTATTAACGGAATAAGGGGAAAAAAGTAAACATGGATTTACTTAAAACGAAGTTGTCATTGCCAGCCATCAAATGTTCCGGAGGAATTATTTTTAAACTCCTTTTAATGACTTGGAGTGGGGAGGAGGCATTCTGTGCCCTGGGAAGCACATTTATTCCCCAAGGTATCGACCAGAGAACTGGGGCCCTGGGGGGAACACTAGGAACAAGCTGACCTAGGCTGTTCCCGGGCACTCGGAGAAGTTCTGGGGGACTCCTCCTGGCCCGATGCCAGCAGCTAGCTGGGCAGGCGGGGGGGTGGTGGTAAGAGGAGAGGGAACAGCTACATTCATAACATCACAGGGTGGCAGAGACCCCTTTTCCATACTGTTACTGCCCTGGAGATGCTGGCAACGATGAGACAAGAAAACATAACCAAAGACATGAACACTGGGAAAGAGGAGACCCAATGTATCTTATTTCATGCCTCCTCCCCTTCAGCCTGGCCAGTGGTGGTGACCTCTCAGTCTGCCCCTAGCCCAGGCTTGGCCAGACCAGGCCACCCTCCACACCACAGCCAACACAACTGTCCTTATCTTCCCATACTCAATAAAGTCTAGGGGCTCCTGAGGCTTCCTCAGGATTTGGCAGTCAGGAAGCATTTACCAAGTGCTCACTAGGTGCCCAGGCTCTGAGGATGCAAAGAAAGGCAAAAACATGGGCTCTGCATTTAAGGAACACAGTCCAGTGGGAGAGACAACATGCAAACAACTACATATGTACAGAAGATACACAGGGTGCAGTGGGAGGTGAGCTCAAAGGAAAGGCTCCAGCATTGAGAGGGAAAGGAAAAGACTTATGCCTCAGCAAAGAGGATATACAAGTGTACATGCATGAGCATACAACATAATGTGTGCATGTATGGATGTGTGTGTGCTTCTGTGTGTGTGCATGCATGTATGTGCATGCACATGTAGTAAATGGAAAGTCATCTCAAGGAAAACCTCCAATATCTGGGAGGCTAGGAAAGTCCTCTAGCATAAGGGGGGGGGGCAGAATTTAAGCTGAGTCTTGAAGGCATTTAGCTAGGAGGCAGAGGTGAGGAGGCAGAGCATTCCAGGCATGTGAGGGTGTAACTGGATCACAGAGTGTAAAGAAGAGTAACATGGAGAAAGCTGTAAAGGGAGGAAGCAGCAAGCTTGGTAAGGACTTTACATGCCAAATAGAGGATTGACTATGGGATCCTGGGGGTTCTGGATAGCTGCTGGAATTTATGGAAGAGTAGAGTGGCATGGTCAGGCTGGTGCTTTAGGAGCATTTACTGGCAGCTGTGTGGAGGGTGTGTTGGAATGGGAAACGTTAGGAGGCAGGAAGATGGAGAGTAAGAGGCAGGAGAACATGACCCCAGGTAATCTTTTCAATCGCACAGTACTCCCCTCTCACACTCTATGGTCCAGCCAAATGAACCCCTCTATTCTTAACACAGAGTACTTCATACCTTTGAAATGGCCAACTCCTATCCTTGAAATTCACTCCCTCATCACCTGTGCCTCAGAGCCCTCACTTCCTTCAAGAATTTGCTCAAGCATCACCTTCTACACAAAGGCCTTCCTTGAGCCTTCCAACTGCCAGTATTTTCCCTTTATTAGTTTCTTATTTAGTATATATTCAGTGTACATCTACATATATCTTATCTCCATCCACACACACATGGAAGGCAAAGACTTCCATTTTCATCTTTGTATTTGCCTCTGTCAGTGCTTAATAAATGCTTATTGATCAACAACATGATGGTTTCCCTAGAAAACCCTGGGGAATCAGCAAAGAAAGTAAATGGGGAGATAACTTCAATAAAGTAGCAGGATTCAAAATAAATCCACAAAATAGCCAATATTCTACAGAACTATAACAAAATAATACAAAGGAAAATCTCTTTCAAAGTAACCATAAAATACCTAGGAACCAACCTACCAAGGCACAAGACACAAATTACAATCACAAAACACTATTTAAAGAAGTAATAACTTAACTGGAGAAATATTCATTGCCCAAGGTTGGACTGTACCAATATAATAAAAATGATGCTAACTAAATTCATTTATTAATTAAGGCACTATGCCAATCAAATTGTCAAGGGGGCCATACTATACAGTGATAGATAAAAAAAAATAAAATTGATTTTGAAGAGGTAAAGATTTAGACTCTGAATGAACTGAGAAAAAACAGAAGGAATGAAGAAAAGAGAGAAGAGAATTCTAAGACCTAAAATTATACTATAATGAGGGAGGAATTATAATACTATAATCAAAAAGACCTGAATTCACATCAAATACTGACTAGCTGTGTGACCCTGGACAAGTTACCTAACCTCTGTCTGCCCGAGTTTCCTTACCGATAAAATAGTACCTGCCTCTCCAAGCTGTTGGGAAGATAATGTACTTCGCAAACCTTGAAGAACTATATACATGTTCATTATCTTTACTACTCTAAGACAGTAATCATCAAAATTACTTGGCACTAATTAAAAGTTGAAAAAAAGACCATTGGAGCTAAGTAGATAAAGGAGAATCAAAATCAACTGAAATCAATGACCAGCTGTTCAATAAACCAGATAATATAGATTACTTAAAGAAGACTCCTCTGACAGAAACAATGGAGAAAACACAAAAGCAACTTCACTCATCTTACACCACATGCTACAATAAATTCAAAATGGATATGTGGTTTAAATGTTAAAGGTCAGACAGGAACAACCAGTTTGAAGATGACTTAAGCATTCTTTGGGAAAGAGAGAGATAGCAGAGGAAGGAAGTCAGAAGAGAAAGAACAGGGGCAAAGAGAGGAGAGTTTGCTTCCTGGCAGTTCATGCTATATTCTAACCCTGAAGGACAAAGATCTGCCACTTCTGAGGATGTTCAAAAGAATGCTCCTCAGGCTCTAAAGATAACTCCATTAGAAGAGCTTTTAATAAACGGAGCAGTGACATCATCACGAAACATGTCCAACTTCGTTTCTCACTTGTCATGGCTGCTTCCAATCAGTCTTCACTCTTCAGAAGAGTTGTGACAATATCTTCTCTTTCTCTTGCTGGAAACACAGTAAGTTCCTAATAAATGTCTATTGAATTTTGTTTTATAATCTTTCTATGCCCCAAAACTCTTTCAAAACCCAACACCTAGTCCTGTCTTTATATATAGTCACTCAATAAATACTGAATGACTTAAATGAAAAAATAAATAAATTGGAAGAGAATGATAGCAAGTTGGGTTTTTTTAAAAAACATTTATGACTAAAGGGAAAATTCCTAACCAAACAAGGTATAGAGGCAATTATAAAAGATAAAATAATTTCAGTTCCATCTGAAGCTTTTGTATTAACAAAATCTATGCAATGAAGATAACAAAATTTCTTTTCATGTGGGAAAAAAAAGTTTGCATCAAATGTCTCTTATAAGGATCTGACACCCCAGGTACCAGGAGCTAACAGAAATAACTTAGGACAAAGTAATTTGTCATTGAAAATTGCTCAAAGGCAGCTCGGTAGCGAAGTGGATAGAGCACCCAACCTGGAGTCAGGAAGACCTGAATTCAAATCCAGCCTCAGACACCAGCTGTGTGACTCTGGGTGAAAATGTAACCATGTTTGCCTCAGTTTCCTCATCTGTAAAATGAACTGGAGAAGAAAATGGCAAACTACTCCAGTATTTTTGCCAAGAAAACCCCAAATGGAATCACAAGGAGTCAAACATGACTGAAAACACTTCAACAAGTGGTCAAAAAATATGAAAAAACTTCTCAAAACAACTGTAAACGATTAATAACCATCTGAAAGACTTGTCCGAGTTACTAGTAACAGGAGAAATGAAAATCAAAATAACTAGCTTTAAGTCAAAGTGGAGGGACTGAAAAAAGACAGGCACATAAACACACTGCAGAACTGCAGTCTGGGATTGGTCCAACCATCCTAAAAAGCAATTTGGAATTTTGCTTAAAATGGAAGGGAGGCTGAAATGTCCATTATCCTTTAACCCAGAGATCCTGCTGCCAAATATAGGTTAAAAACAGAAAGAAGGCTTCCATATTTACCAAAATACTCATAGCAATAGTTTTTTGAGGCAGCAAATGGCTAGAAACAAAGGAGAGACCATAAGAAGGTTAACAGTTGAACTAAATGTGATGTATAAAAGTAAATAAATTAATCTGCATTCTCAGGAATTATGAGTGGGAAGAATTCAGGAAAAGCACTTGACTGATGTAAAGTGGAGTCGAGAGAACCAAGGAAATCACACACATAATAACTGCAAAAAGGAAACAGATACAAACCAAAACCCGAAATTGAATGCTATGTAATGGCAATGACCAAGGTAGGCCCTAGAGAAGAGCAATGAAGCAGGGTAGGAAGCAAAGATATTGTATCTGTAAGCACCCCAACATACACAGGGGGTCTGCTACCACAAGCTCTTTGATTTGCTTCTTTAAAAGGAAAGGCAACTTTTTAATCAAGCACAAGTATCAGAGAAAATCAAAATTTCAGAGAAATCCAAAATCAACAGACAGCACTTTCAAGCTGCCTGACCATTGACACACATACATCTTTATACCTACATTTGGGTTTTCAAAGGTAGGAGGCTGCTTAGAGTATGATTGAGCACACAGACCTTCTTCCAGACTGAGCCCCAAAGTAAAACCTCACCCTCAGAGAATTTATTCACTTTTCTGAGCCAGAGGGTAAGACCCTCTGACCCAATGCCTCAACAGAAGAAAAAAATAACAGGTACTCGGGACCCTCCTACAAACAATCTCCGCAATCAAGCTTCTCTCAATGGGCAGGCCCATGAATGAGTGGAAAAGATCCTCCTTAATCACATTATTCAGAGGCATTATACTTCTTGGTATAAACAAAAAAGCAAAAAGATCCTACTTTGCCCTCACAGATATCAAAAAAATTTTATGAAAGAAACAGGAGCCATGACTGGGCAATGCTGCCATTTCTAGGACCAGGAGGGCAAGGGACACTACGGTTATCACAGTTCAAGGTACAAGGCAAGGAACCCTTCCAACAGTGTCTTTATCACTGGCTAGGTCAGCCATCTCTGCAATCCCTGATTAGCAAAAGATTCATGCTAATATTTCTAGAGGAAAAATAATTTTTTCTTTCATTGCATCCCTGAGACCACCAGGGATTAAGAGAATGCCAATAGTGAAGTCTCTGAGCAGAATTGCGGAGGAAGGAGGAATGCTATAGAATTCTTCCTTCTCTGACCGAATGGGCTGGAGGGAAGGGACCATAAGGGGCAGCCACCTTGGGTTCAATGATGTAAGGCTACAAGACCTCGTACTGAAGACTGAGCAAGAAGGAACTTTTGTAAGCCAACAGTGCCCTCCTTGTACCAAGGAGAAATGGAATGCTCAAGTGACTTGTTCACCAAGCCCTGTGGTTTTTGTCTCTGTGCCTGTGGAGATCTGATTGTTCATCATATTCTATACAGAAATTTCAAGGGCCTGAAGAGGCAAATAGAGTTCTGTCCTTCCACTATAGGAGACATGACAGAGAGAACTCTAGAGAAGATGTTGATTCCTTTGCGCCCTCCCTTACTGACTGGTAGCAGCAGCTGTATCAGTCAGACCATGGAGAAACAATAAAGACCTTTGAAGGGGAAGCTAGAGTCATCAGGGAGCCTGGAAGAGAAAAAGAACAGGATATTCTAGACACTGGTCAGGGAAAGCCTGATACCCAGGGAGGTCCAGAGAGAGAGCAGGGAAAGGAGAACAAATGTACATTACCCACCCACTGAATGAGGAGGGGAGGCACTGGGGATCCAAAGACCAAATGAAAAACCAACCCCACCTTCAAGAAGCTTACATTCTACAGGGGCAATAGAATATAGCAGAGGTCACTCTGGACATAGCTCGAGGACAGACCACTTGATCTGGTGGCTGGATCAGAAAGTCTTCCTACAGAAGGGGCAACAACAAAGCAAAGGTCAGGAGGAAGCACAGAGGAGGGCACGCTCTGACTGGAGCCAGAGGAAGGGGTTCAAATTCAGCTCTGGACACCGACTACCTGCATGACTGTGGCCAGTCTCTTTCATCAGTTTCTTACCTGAAATGAAAGGATCTCAGAATCTGTTGTGATCCAAGAGGGTGAATTCCAGGAATGAGACAAAGTCTGTGCCAAAGAGCAGAAGCAGGAGACCAGCCAGACAACAGCAAAGCAGTTCCATTTGGCTGATTGCTGTCTCGAAGAAGAAGCAGGTCTCTACGAGGAGTTTGCATTTGATTCCAGAGGCAATGGAGAGCCTGAAATCACTGGAGTTTAAATTTAGAGCTAGAAGGGATGGTACAAGTAAGCTATTCCAACCCTTCTCTCTCTCTCTCTCTCTCTCTCTCTCTCTCTCTCTCTCTCTCTCTCTCTCTCTCTCTCTCTCTCTCTCTCTCTCTCTCTCTCTCTCTCTCTCTTTCCATCAGCCTCCATAGGTTTCATTTAACGTGCTGAGTTCCAGTCACACATCATCAACCATTTCCTGGATGTTTTGAACTGGTCCCACAGGGCATCTAAGACTCAACATGTCTTGAAGGAGGGCCTTGCTGGCAAGACAGCTGCCTGGACCATATGTACTCCCCCAAAACCGTGAAGTTGACACTAGACCAGATAATAATGGAGACATCCTACAAGAATCTACAGTAAGCGACACACACTACACCAACATTGCACAAAAGGTCCATCAGTGAAATTCATCAGGGTCCTTTCTTTCTCTCAGTCAGTGGGTGGTGGGGATGTTGTATGTGTAGGGAGCATGGCAATCATGATGCCCAAAAGGGGGCCATTCTGACTTTGTTCAGAAGGGAGCACAGACCAGCAGGACAGTTTTGAAAATAACATGTAGAATCTAATCTAAAACCAAGCAGGGAGGGACAGATTCAAGGTTTCCTACCAGATCCTGTCTTTGTGATCTCTGGAAGTGGGGAGGGTTTAAGTTCAGAATAAAACCCAAGGAATCGACCAGAGTTTATAATGCGCTTACCCTGTTCCAGGCACCATTTTATGCCCTGAAGATACAAAAAAAAGCCAAACCTAATTTTAGCACTTGAACTCTTCCCCTCCCCCCTTTCCTAACTTCCTTTTTTTCTGCTAAAGCCCACCCCATCCTTCCAGTCCCCCAGGTTCCCAACTTCAGCAGTAGTGACTCATGACTCTCTCCCCCACACCCCCATGCACAGAGCTTCCAAATCCTGTGTCTGTCTTCCCATCTCTCCCATTCATCTCTTTCTCTGCTCTGACACTGCCCTGGGACAGGTCCTCCACCCCAGGACCACCACAGTAACCTACAGGTGGATTTTCTGACCTCAAGTCTCTCCCTACCCCAGTTCATCTTGTAATCAGATGTCAAATCAGTCTTCCAAAAGAGCAGGTCTGACCATGTCACCACCCCACCCCACACTTGATAAACTCCTGGGGTTCCCTCCTGTCTCTACGATCAAATATAAAATCTTCTGTTTGACTTTTAAAGCTCCAGGCACCTCTCTAACCCACATACTTCCTGGATCAACAACTCTGGCCTCCATGCAATCCATACTCTAATCGGGCCTTGGCATGGGCTGTCCAGCAGAGTCTCCCTCTGCCTCCACTGCCTGGCCCTCTGCCAGAGGGCATAGTCCTCTCCACCATAGTCCTCATACCTCATACCTTCCCTTAGAGACAGCCTTCTCTATCCCTACCCTGGACATGTCTTGTATGCACCAAGTTATGCGCATGTTGTCTCTGCAAGTAGAAGGTGAGCTCCTTGAGGGGAGGGACTATGCTTTTATTTTTTATATCAGCAGCAGTTAGCACAGTGATTTACTGACTCACTGCCTGACTTCTCTGTGGGAGAACCAGGACTGGACTCCAGCCAGATGGGCTGAAATCAGCCCCTTTGGCGAGTATGCCCACCTCCAAGAGAATCCTGATGCATCTGGAGTATTATTATTTTCAGACCACTTGCTCCCAGGCTTTCTGAGCTGATGAAGCTTTATGGCCCTTCCTATGTGCACTAACGAACAAAACACTGACATGTCCAGGGTAATGGAAGAATTCCCCTTCCAAAAACTTAAAATGAAATGTCCAATCCAACAAAACAAGATACTTGGACCAGTCCATGAACACTCCCTTCCTTAGCCCTGCAGCAGGGTTTGCTGCAGACTGAGCAGCTTTAGTTCCTGAAATCCCACAGGCATTCTTACTGCTCCATGGGACCCCTTTGGGGGAAACTGCACAGATCCCACCAGGATGCCAGAAGAGGCCAGTGGACAAAACCTGGGACTCTAAGACCCAGTGCTGGAAAGAGGTCCACCTCCTCATTAGAGGCCACACCAATCAGCAAGACTTTGTTCAGTGCCCACTGTGGCCAGAAGCTCCTGAAAGATTATGAAAGATTACTGTCTAAGAAGGGCAGAGACCACATACAAGAGGCAGTGAGTGGTGGGGCCAGGGAGAGGCTCACAGATCGGTGAGGAGAGCCCACAGACAGACTCTAATCCCAGTGGGGATGGAAGCATCGATATAAAGATGGTAACAGCTGGCGCGGGGTGGGGGTGGAGGAAGATAGTGGGGGAAGGGCATTAGAGAGGCAGCATGAGATCACAGAGGATGGAAATGTTTTCAAGGACAGGTAACACAACCCTCTTGTTTTACAGATGACAGAACTGAGGTCATAGAAATAAAGCTGGCAGATATCTCAAAAGGCCTCTAGTCCAACTGCTGGAGCAGGAAACTGAAGCCCTGAGAGATGTGATTTTCCACAGGTGCCTCTCTTACAGAAGTACTCTTTCCTCTCCCTTCTCCACCCTCACAATATCTCTGCACCGTATCCCCCCCCCCCAAGACCCTAACCCTAACCCAGGGTCCAGCACAACCTGGCCCCTAGAAGGCACTCCATAAATGCTGCTGGTTCATTAATGGATGGACGAATGAGGGGCTTGGCTGGGCTGCCGGAAAGGGCCCTCCCCCGCCTTCCAGCTCTGAGGCCTAGAACCAGTCCCTAGTTGGACAGCTCTGCCTGCTGACAAACTGAATTAAGAGAGAAACGAAACAGAAAGGCCCTGGAAGGGGTGTTCGGGAGGCAGGGTCCCCAGCTCTGCCCGGTGGGAGCAGGACTGCTGAGGCCACGTGAGTCGTGGGCTGTTCATTCAGAGCCCTCCTAGGGTCCCAGGGACCCAATCCCCCAAGGTATCCCAGAAGGCTGCAGATCTCTGGCCTTTGCCCACTAGTTAAACAACAGCTAATTCCCTGGGGGCAGAACCAATCTGTGTATCCGGGCAATCCGGAGAGGCCTGGCATCAGCAGCCAGACTAATCCTCTTCCTCCGGCAGAGAGGGTAGAGTTACATACTGCTCCGAGCTAGAACCCAAACATCTCCACCCTCCCCAAGGAAGGGGAGAGGGCTGGCTCCAGGGCAGCCCCCATGCGGGGAGAGGGTGGCTCAGGCTGTTTGCAGGCCTTTCTCCCAGCTGGCTGTGAAGGAGGATGGGAAGGAGAGGCTGGGGCCCAGCCCCCACCCCGCGGGGAGCTCCCCGAGCGAGACCACCGCAGGTAAAGTTCAGGGCTCTCCATCTCCCCCCACCCCGGCCTGCGCCGGCGGGCGCAGCTTGCAGGAAGGGTCAAGGTACAGGGCCGAGGCAGCAGGCCAGGGGATGCAGAGATGGCTGGACCACGGGAGGGATGGAGCAAAGGATATGGAGAGGGATGCGGGAGGGATGCGGGAGGGATGCGGGGAGCGACAAGGTCCAAAGCAGGGCGGGAGCCGGGGCGCGCTCCGCACCCCCTCAATCACCCCCTCTCTCCGCCCAGCCGCTGAGGACGCTCCCGGCGGAGGCGCTGCCAGGAACCGACCTCGAGCGCCTGGCATCGGACCCCGGGGGTGGCACCAGTCCCCGGAGGGCGTGGCGTCCGCCCAGGGTAGGGATGGATGACAGCTCGTGCCCCCTCCCGTCCTCCGCCCGCATCCCCTCCCCTACCGGAGCCCCACCTTGGGCGTGCGGATGTGCTCCATGCTGCTGCTGGGTGGGTGCTGCCGGAGGACCGGGCGCCGGGCGCTGGGCTGCAGCCACCTGCGCCTCCTGCCAGCTTGGAGCAGGAGGGGAAGGGGCCTGGGCGGGCAGGCTGCGGGCGGGAGGGCGGAGGGGCTTGCGCGCGTGCGCGGGGCGGGGTGGTCCTCCTGTCCATCCAGCCATCGTCCCTCCCGGCCCCGCCCCGGTCCCAGAGGATGCTCAGCCTCCAGGTGTGCTGCGGCCCCCTGGCTCCTTCCCCTCCGGCTCCCGGTGTGCCCGGGTCCTGCCGGAGAAGCTGGGGGCAGAAGGATGCCCTTGTGGTGCGGCCTCCTGGCCAGGGCGGGATCTGAGCCAGCGGGACCGCATCTGGCCACTTGCACCCAATCTTCCTAGGCAGGCGCCGTGGTTAGGGAGGGCTATTGCCCTTCCCCACCCGGTCCTTTGGGGTGAAGGGAGACCATTTCCTCTCGGCGTCCTGATTTGGGGCCCTTCGTGGGCGATGCCTGATTATGGTAATTGAAACCCGGACTCCCAAATGAAGAGGCTGGCCGCTCCAAGGGTCTTCAGTGGGAGTGCTTGAGAGACTCCTGCCATCTAGCAGCCTGTGTGTGAAGGCTTCCAGCCAGAGCTCCTCATTAATTCCTGAGGCGGTCTATTCCTCCTGGGGACGGTCAGTTCTGATTACTAGGATGTTTTTCCTATGGGACGAACCGAACTACCTTTTGGTATAACAAAATCACAGGTTTAGAGTTGGAAGGGACTTCAAGGTCATTAAGTACCACTTTCATTTTATGAATGGGGAAACTGAGGCCCAGAAAGGCAAAGGGCGAGTCAGTCAACAAGTATCTACCAAGAACATGCTATCTGTCAGGCGCTGGGCTAAGTCCTGGGAATACAAAAAGGGCAAAAAACTTGGACCGGACCTGAGAGAGCCCTCAGTCTAATGGGGAGAAGATGTCCAAGTAACCGGGTATGCACAAGACATGCAAAATATGCATGGGAGGTTTCACTTGGAGGTACCGGAAGTGGGAAGAGGGAAAGTCTGAATTCAGACTCAGGGCTTCCTGACTCCAGCATTCTATCCGATGTATAAAAGCTAGCTACTCATCGTCACTTTACAGAGGAGGAAATTCGGAAGTTTAGGCACTCACCCAAGGCCACACACATACCCAGGGTCACACACTCACCCAAGGTCACACACCCACTCACCCAAGGTCATACACTCACCCAAGGTCATACACTCACCCAAGGTCACATGCTCACCCAATGTCACACACCCACTCACCCAAGGTCACACACACGCCCACCCAAGGTCACACACTCACCCAATGTCACACACATTCACCCAAGGTCACACACTCACCCAATGTCACACAGATATTAAGTAACAGAGCCAAGACAGGAACACTTGTTCCAACACCATTGTTTTGTTCTGTGAAGACACAAGACCGGTCATTAGTGTCTTTCTTTCACAGGAAAGGCATTCACATATATGTGTCTCATAAATCTAATCTTCTCCAAGCTAAAGGTCTTTGGTTCTATCAATCAGTCAATCCATACACATGTATTAAACCCATACATACTATGTGAATGATTCTGGGCTAGACACCCTCAGGGGCTTATATTCTATGGGAGAAATGTGACAAGAAGCCATGGTTTGAGTCATAAGACTTGGATTTGAGTTCAGTCTCTTCTGGTTACTCCCTGTGTGACCCAGAGTAAGTCCCCTCCCTGGGCCCTCAGTTTCCCAGGCTGTCAAAGGAGGGTCTTAGATTAGATGCCTTCTGAGGTCCCTTGCAGCTCTGGGGCTCAGACACTCGACACATATACAAGAAGAAACAAAAGCAGTCTCATAGGACACCCCATCTTGATTGCCCTAGGCCTCCCAACCTTCCCTGAGGGGTGACCCCAACACAGCCACTAAGCTTTGATTTGACTGAGCAGAAAACCTTGTGATCCCAGCCTGCTAGCCAAGTCTCTCTGAATGTTTCCCTCCACGGCCACATGAGCATTTGAACTCACACTCAGGACTGCTGAGAAGCTGCTGGGTGATGCAGATGATAGGGGATGGGTCTTGAAGTTCAAAGCTAGCCTCAGAGACTTCCCGGCTGGGTGACCCTGAGAAAGTCACTTGATTTCAGATTCCTTTGCTGAGAATGGGAATGATGACAGCACCCACCTCCCAGCATTGTTGTGAAGATAAACAAGATAATATTTACAAAGGCACACAGTAGGCACTTAATAAATGCTCGTTTCCTTCCTTGTTTTTTCCATCGAGAGCTTGCAGCCCACTAGAACCCCCAGGTCTTTTTACACAGGAAATAGCAACCACTCCGCCCATCCTTTACTCTGAATTTTTTACACTGATCTTGTTTCATTTGCCCTAGCAGATTTTCCCCACCTCCCTAACCTGTCAAGGTCTGTCACCTGCCTCCTCTCTCCACATCCTCACTGTGACCCAATTCTGAAAGACCAGCTGCTGGTATTTAATGCTGGCCTTTTTCTTTTAAAATGTTTATTGATGTTTCCTGTTTTACATCACTCCTATTTGCAGGTATATCCTTGCTCCTTCCCTTACCTGGAGAGTTATCCATTTATTGTGACAAAAATTACAAAAGAGAACAAATGAACTTACACGTCAGCTGGCTCTAACGGTGTATGCACCCGTAGTCTCTCACCTCTGAAATGAAATGAGGGAGGTAGATTTCCTTAACTCCTCTACAGGGCTGAGGTTGGTTGCATAATAGTACAGCATCCAGGTTCCTCTTTTTTCCCCTTTCCATGTCCATTATCGTAGGCAGGCATAGATTTTCCTGGCTTTGCTTACTTCACCCTGGATCGTTTCATAGAAGTCTTCCTATGACTCTGAATTCTTCAGCAGCATCATTTCCTACAATATAATAATGGTGTCAACAGAGTATTGTGGAAAAAGCCTAGGTTTGGAGCCAAGGCAACCAGTCAGTAAATATTTATGAAGCACCTGCTGCATACCAGGCACTGTCCTTAGCACCGTTGTTGTTGCTTGTTCTGGAAGAGGACCATGATGTCAAGAAGGTGATGCCATGACTTGTAAGTGACATGGATTTAAGTGAGGTCAGTCTGTGCAAAGTCACCAGCCTCACCATCTCCTCCAGAGCCATCTGGGTCCAGTGGCCAGATCTAGATAAGGATGACTGGAGATACCACATCCCACCCCGCCCCCATCTTCAGCACTGAGGATACCAAGAAAGATAGACCTTGCCCTCAAGAAGTTCATAGCCTAATTGGAGGGACAATACATTTCCAAAAGCTGAAAAAGGGGAGGAGGGTCTCCCGGTTGAGGTGTGAGGAAGTCCTACTGTTGGGCAGGAAATGAGATGGTTGCCCTAGTGCCATCCTCCAATGTAGAGCCTGGAAAGGGATTTCCCATGCTCCAACTCCTCCAGTCAGAAGAGGGGACAGGCCCAAGGACTATGCTTTGGTCAAACAAGTCCAGGATAGTTAATGACACTGGAAAATGGGAAAACCTCATCACTCTGCAAGATCCCATCAGTCTTAGGACTGGATGCCCTTCTCATTGGAGGGTGGAGCCCTCCACCTCAGGAGGAAGCTCAGCTGAGCAGATCTCATTTCTCACCTGCCTGTACTTTTCTGGGCCTTCTCTGGCTTTTCCACTTTGCCCTTCATCAGTACCTCTCCTCCCACTTGTCAGCTTCCTTTTGGGTATCACTTTCCCCCATCAGACTGTAAGCTCCCTGAGGACAGGCACTGTCTCTCCCTTTTTTTTTTTTGTATTTGCATCACCAGTGCTTAGGATAGAACCTGGAACATGTCAGGTGCTCAATACATGTTTGGAGACAGGCCTCCAGACTTTCTCCCAACAACTTTTCCATATGCACAGAGTCCTTGAACAACAGAGCCTGTGAGGTCAAGAGCCTAGCAGCAGCAGGAGTGTCTCCATGAGCAAAAGGAAATATCTGTCACAAGGTATAAGTCCAATGCCCTCGCCATGATTCAGCATCAGAGCAATGGCTTATGGAACTTGAGCCCCTTAGCACAGAGATTCAGGAGCTGATGATCAAGCAACTATTTCTGGACATGTGCAGAAAATATAGTACTGGCAGGGCAAGATGGCAGCTCCCTTTATATCTGGATGGGCATTGGGTTCCAGGGGAGGCAGTGTGGTGGAAGGAAAAGATCACTGTCTCTGAATAGCTCCAGAATTCAGGGACAACTCATCTCACTGCTCTGGGCCTTGGTTTCCTACTTTGTAGTAGACACAACCCCTTGCCAAAATTTCCTTCACTCTGTCCTCTTTGCCCTCAATTTCTGATCATGAGGTAGCCCTTCGCTCTGTGAAGTCAGCCCCTCCACATGTGCTCTGGATCCCATCCTTTCCTGTCTTCTCCAGCACATTCCCCCTTCCATCCTTCCCACCTTTTCAAATCTCCAATTTCTCCCTGTCTTCCGGCTCTTTCCTTGCTACCTTCAAACATGCAAGTCTCTCGTCCCTGAAAAATGTCACCAGTAGATGCTGCCGTACCCCAAAGCCAGCACCCGATATTTCTCCTCCCTTTCTCAGCTCAACTCCTCAGAAGAGCTGCCTACCCTCACTGCTTCTCTGTCACTCAGCCCCCAGTCTGGGGGAAGTCTGGTCTCTAGCTTCACCACTTGACACAACTGCTCTTTCCCAAGTCCTCAGTATTGTCTTAATTGACAAATCTGATGAGCCTCTCTAGGTCTTTTTCTTTCTTGACCTGTCTGCAGCCTTGAACACTCAAGTGACTTCTTTGCCTTGGAACCCTTCCCTCTCTGGACTCCCTGGTTAGCTTTTAAAGCCCTTTGCTCTCCGACCCTACCCCATCTTCCTAGCCTCATGGGACATTTCTGTCCTCTGTGACCCAACTAGACCGGTCCCTTCTGGCTGAGAATGACCCGGAAAGATGAAGAAAGGAGATGAGCAAAAATCCCGAGGTAATTCAACTTCTGCTCATGGACCAGCTTCTCTTGGCATCATGATTGGCAGGAATGTCCTTGCTGATTAAAAGCAACGAGGCAGATTGCTTTCTCTTGGTGACAGGCTGAAAGACCTCCCTGAGTAACTAACGCTACCCCTCAGGAGGCCCTGTGGAATAAGCTAGCAAGATCAAGACTCCATATGTCTCAGGAGCCGAATTCAAATTTTAGCCAAGAGAGCAAGCCCAAAGCAGACCGAGGAATGCAGGGGAAGAGGGCAGGAGAGCTCTGGAGTAAGTGACAGGACAAAGGTGCACTCATATATGGGCAAAGGGCAAGCTGATGCCTGTCCTAGAGGAGACCGTTGAAAGCTTTGAAGAACATCTATCTCTGCTCCTAGTTATAAAGGAGAAAAGAGTCCATGTGGCATAGTAGTTTCTTGGCCCTGAAACCAAGAAGACCTGGATTCAAGTCTCATCTTTGACACATTTCACCTTTAACATACTGGCCTAGATCCAGGCCTCCCAACTCCTGGCCTCTGTGTCAGGCTTGGATCCAGCCTACCCACCTGTCTTCCCCAAGGGCCTTCCCATAGAGCACTGTGTCAGCCTCAGATCCAGACCACCCACCTGGCTTCGGTCTTCAAGCTGGAGCCTTCCCAAGGAACCCTTTGTCTATCTTACGTCTAAGCCACCCACATTCTGGCCTCAGTCTTTATGCCAGGGCCTTTCCACTTTCCTAAGGAGGAACCATTCTGGACCAGATCCAGTTCCCATCATCGGCTCCTGCCTCTTGGGTCTCATGGAGACACAATATCACCACTTACTATAAGGTGGGTCTTGAGGGAAAGTCTCCAACTCACCTGCCTCCCCCAACAGACTTCTCTCTAGCCTCTGATCTTCTGCCTGGACATATACCTCGGTGGCAGTTTAGTCCCACGCTCATTCCCAGCCAAATGATTCCAACCCACCCTCTCCACCCCCTGGCTGTCTTTGCACAAACCTCATTCCCAACCCCTACATCTCTTTCTTGTACTCCTCTCTCCTTTCACCAGACCCCTCAATAGCTCCCTTCAGATGTATTGGAGAAGGTAGGATTTGATGAGATCCCTTTGCTTTGGCAAGGAAAAGCCCCCTAGCCAACCTCCAATGAGATGCTCATTGGCACATGATGACCGCCCTGCCCTCAACACCCAAGGGAAGCTGAAAAAGTTCGGAGGCTGGAAGGCAGGGCCCCTGGAGCACCTGCTACAGGGCATGAGTCTCTGGAAGTTGAGACAGGGCAGAGCAGCGGATGGAAAATCCAGAGACCCCATTCTGAAGGGAGAAGCAGCTGAGGCTGGTGGGTTGGGCATGTGCAGTTATGTGGATGCTGTTGCCTCCATTAGGATGAGCCAGGCATACAGTGAGTACTTAATCAATGCTTGTTGACTGGCTGGAGCTTCCCAGACTGAGATTTAGAGAAGGTTCAAGCTGTCCTGGTAGAGGGAGCTTCCTCGCTGGGAGTGCCCTGTCCCAGGCAGGAAAAGTGAAATCTTCTCCAGAAGAGTGGGGACCTGCAGGACAAGGGATGTGCAGCAGCAAAGGGGAATCTGACCCTGGACCTCGATTGTGGAGGGTGAAGGAAAGTGAGTCAGAGAAGGAACACGAGACAGTCTTGGGCTGCCCTGTGGAAGGAGACAAGGGGCAGAGCTGCCCAGTCTCAGGCGGTAGCATTGCATCCAGGGCCCAGACCAGGGGCTCCAGACCAGGGGCATGGTCAGAACCCCATATCAGGGGGACGGTCAGCTGAGGGTCTATGTAGGAATGATAAGAGGGAGGAGAGCTATGGAGTGTTGGGGGAGGGGTGCAGGTGGGTAGACACCAAGCTGAAGGACACAGTTGCTTGGCTGTCCATAGAAAGAGTGGGGTATACCTTTGAGGTACGGACATAGTGAGGAGCCAACAGGAGGTAACCCCAGGGGCACCCCAAAAGCATCAGTAAGAGAGAGGAAATTCTGGGCAAAAGCTGAGGAGCACAGGGGCATGAGGGGTGACCTGTTCACAACTCTCCACCATCAGGGAATCAGAAGAGATGGGCAGCCTCACTGGCTGACTGACTCACAGATTTGGAGGGTAAGTCATTGGCCTCTGAGAAGCTTTGGATGGCTGGAACTCACCTTCCAACTGAGGAACATTTGTATGGTAGTAACATAGCACCATGCACGAGGAAGGAAGGAAACCAGAACTTACTAAGTGACTACAACGTGCCAGGGACTGTGTGAAAGTGCTTTACAAATACTATCTCATTTGATCCTTCTGCAAGGTAGGTGCTGTTATTACCCCCATTTTACAGATGAGGAAACTGAGGCAAATGAAGTGCCTTGCCCAGGGTCACGTACCTAGTGAGCCTCTGAGGTCAGATCTTCCTGATTCCAGGCCGAGCACTCTATCCACTGTCTCCCCCCTCCTTGATCTGGTACAAGGCCCGTGCTGGGTACCAGGACCGCCCCAGCCCTGAAAAAATGCATAATGAGATGTGGGCAAATAAGTGAAGACCAGGTATCTGGGGACAGACCCTGAGCCAATGCGGGTCAGAAGAGGCTCTGAGTGTGCAGCAGGCTCGGGGTTCCTCTGTCCATCCAAAGTCCACTCCAGCACTGCCCATCCCCAGGAGCCTCTGTTCCCTGGAGCTCATGGCTTGGCCCAGGAAATCCTCAGGGCTGCCCTTGGTTCCCTGAATGCCCCCAGGCCTGGTACTTGCTGAGTGACATGTACACTGCTGCCTAGGTCTGCTTCCTCTCCCACCCTGCACCAAGAAGCAATCATGGTGCCTTTGTTAAGTGCTTGCTGTGTGTCGGATACTCTGCCTGCTCCCATGTGAACAGGAGCCCACCTGAAAGATTACATCTCTATGGTTGGGAGTAGGCAGATAACAAAATACTCTGGGCATTTGTGGAGGAAAGGGATTGGTCCATTAGTCACTTTCTCCAATCCTGGTGAAAATATGTACCTGACATTCCTGATGATTTGCAAACATCTAACTCAGTTTTTAAAAAGGTGCAGGTGGTCACTAAACATTAAGTGCCTGCTCTGTGACAGGCACTAGGGTAAGCCCTGGGGATACACAGAAAGGTGAAAGATGGTTTCCCCTGCCCAGACGAAGCTCACAGTCTCATGGGAAAGAAAACAGGGCCATCCTTGACCCACCCGCAGAGGAGCCTGGAGACTCAGGTACCTGTTGCTGGCTCTACTCAGGATTTCTCTTCTGATTTAGAAAGAGGGAGGATGGGAAGAAAGCGTGGGAGCCCATGCAAGAGCAGAGAGAAGGAAAGGTAAGTGGGGCATCACAATGAAAGCTAAGCCATGAAGACCTCCAGAGGACCAGGCCAGAAGGAAATGGAATTGGGCTGAGGAGAGGAAGGCAGTGGCCAGATCACAGATGGTGGGCACAGGAGATGCAGCCAAGAGCCTTCAGAGCCAGAAATCTGCAGCATCCAGGCAGGGAGAGGCATGTTCCCTTGGGTCAGCAGCAGCACTGTCCTCGGTTCCCTTCTCTGCTCCCCCCAGAGGAGCCCAGGACTTCTGGAAAGATGCACCTGTTAAGTGGGAGCCAGCACAATCCCAGAAGTGTGTGCAGTTGAGATGCGAAAACTGTGTTCTCCTCCCTCTGGCAGGCAGAGAATTTCGAAAGGAAGCCCCATCCACACCAAGGGAAAGAGGAATGAATCTCAGTAGTATGGGGAGACAAAAAGAACTGACCGCATGACCTGGCCTGCTGACTAACACCCTCTGGAGTCTGTACATTCTTGCTGAAGTGTCTTCTTTGCCCAAGGGGATACCTCAATACCCTGGCAAGATAAGGTGCTGGACACTGAGATCCTTTCTTGAGCTGACCTGCTAAGCATTCAAACTCCACTGCAGAGAACACAACTCCAATAACATATCTTAAAGAATTATGAACAAGTGATAGGTCTTATTGTTGACCAAATTGGGGGCAGGAGGTTGGTTGGTCATTGTCCTTTGTGCTCAAAGAGGACCAAAGTGACATCACTATGTTGGGGTCAGGGTACAGTGTGTCCTACTGGAGCTGATCAGACCAATATGCTTGGAAGGTTCTATCACATGTTGGGCACAACATGTCCATGTGAACATTTGGGGTGAAGAATGCCAAATATACATTGTTCAAATGCCAGATATACATTTGCCTAAAAGACTGTTTTACAAAGAACTCACACAGGGCAAGCAATCACATGGAGGTCAGAAGAAGTGATACAAGGACACTCTCACGGTCTCTCTCAAGAACTTTGGAATTCATTGTGAGACATGGCACAGGACCATCCAGCATGGAGTGCCCACATCAGAGAAGGCACTGTGCTCAAAAGTAATGTGAGATGTGCAATCTTAGAGCCATCTCCACCCCAAACGTTCACATGGACATGTTGTGCCCAACATGTGGCAGAGCCTTCCAAGCACTATTGGTCCGATCAGTTCCAGTCAGACACACTGTACCCTGACCCCAACACAGTGATGCCAGTTTGGTCCTCTTTGAGCACAAAGGACAATGACCAATCAACCTCCTGCCCCCAATTTGGTCAACAATAGAACCTTATCACTTGTTCATAATTCTTTAAGATATGTTAGTTGAGGTAACTAGGTAAGGAGGGAACCACAGGAGACAGACTAGACTATTGGCCAATCAGAACCCCAGCTCTCCAGAGAACTACAAAGCAGTCTAACCTCACCCTTAAATCTCTGACCCAATATCCATCAGGGATCCTCAGGTCTTCTGGTCACCTCCCTATCTAAGTTCTCACGCAGGAAGCAACCCCTTCCAAAAAGGAACTCCTTCCATATCTTTGCAGAATCCTCCTCAGATAGCAAAGGATTTCCACCCCAGAGGCTGCTCCCAGTTGAGGACTCTTCCAACTCCCTGTGATCTCCAGTGGCCCATGGAGATTTGAATGCTTTTCAAACACATGCAAGACTTTTCCCCCTCAGATTCTTCATTTCTCCAGGGGCAAGTGAAACATCTAATTGGGAGAAAAGCCAAGGAAAGTTTCCAGAGAGGGTTGGGGGTGAGTTATTGCTTGCAAGTATAGTAAACTAAATATCAGAGAGGCAGTAAAATGTAGTGCTAAGTTTGATGGAAACCTAACTCCAAACCTCACTTCTGACATTCATTTGTATGGCCATGGGCAAGTCACTTACCCTCTCTGAGCCTCAGTTTCCTCAACTGTCAAAAGGGTACAATAATAACCATGGTACTTAAGTAATTGGGCCGTGGTGGGTCTCAGATAATATCATGTGTGTAAAGTTTTTTTAAATATAAATTTATTTATTTAACTTTTTACATTCATTTTCACAAAATTTTGGGTTCCAAATTTTCTCCCCATTTATCCCCTCCCCCACCCCAATACACCAAGCATTCTAATTTTCCCTATCACCAATCTGCCCTCTCTTCTATCATCCCTCCCTTGTCTTGTCCCCATCTTCCCTTTTGTCCTGTAGGGTCAGATGACTTTCTATTCCCCATTAACTGTATTTCTTATTTCCTAATAGCAACAACAATACTCAACAGTTGTTCCTAAAACTTTGAGTTCCAAATTCTCCCCACCACTCCCTCCCCACCCATTCCCTTTGGGAAGGCAGGCAATTCAATATAGGCCATATCTGTGTAATTTTGCAAATGTCTTCCCTGATAGTCGTGTTGTATAAGACTAACTGAATTACCCTCCATCCTATTCTGCCCCCCATTGTTTCTATTGTGTCTTTGATCCTGTCCCTCCCGGAGTGTTGACTTCAAATTGCTCCATTCTCCCATTGCCCTCCCTTCCATCATCCCTCCCTCCCTGCTTACCTCCTTCTCCCCCACTTTCCTGTACTGTAAGATAGGTTTTCATACCAAAATGAGTGTACATTTTACTCCTTCCTTTAGTCGAATGTGATGAGGGTAAACTTCATGTTTTTTTTCTCAGCTCTCCTCTTTTTCCCTCCACTAAAAGGTCTCCTGCTTGCCTCTTGAATGAGAGATAATTTACCCCATTCCATTTCACCCTCTCTCCTCCCACTACATTTCTCTCTCACCATTTACCTTAATTTCTTTTAAGATATGGTCCCATCCTATTCAGTTCACTCTGTACTCTCTGTCTGTGTGTGCACGCATGTACGTGTGTGTGTGCGTGTGTGTGTGTGTGTACGCCTGTGTGTGGTCCCACCAACTACCCAGATACTGAAACGTTTTAAGAGTTACAAATATTGTCTTTCCATGTAGGAATGTAAACAGTTCACCTTTGGTAAGTCCCTTATGACTTCTCTTTGCTGTTTACTTTTTCATGCTTCTTCTCATTCTTGTGTTTGAAAGTCAAATTTTCTTTTCAGCTCTGGTCTTTTCATCAAGAATGCTTGAAAGTCCTCTGTTTCATTGAAAAACCATATTTTCCCCTGAAGTATTATACTCAGTTTTGCTGGGCAGGTGATTCTTGGTTTGAGTCCTAGTTCCTTTGACTTCTGGAATATCTTATTCCATGCCCTTCAATCCCTTAATGTAGAAGCTGCTAGATCTTGTGTTATCCTGATTGTATTTCCACAATACTGGAATTGTTTCTTTCTAGCTGCTTGCAATATTTTCTCCTTGACCTGGGAACTCTGGAATTTGGCCACAATGTTCCTAGGAGTTTCTATTTTTGGATCTCTTTCAGGTGGTGATCGATGGATTCCTTCAATACTTATTTTACTCTCTGGTTCTAGAATCTCAGGGCAGTTTTCCTTATTAATTTCATGAAAGATGATGTCTAGGCTCTTTTTTTGATCATGGCTTTCAAGTAGTCCCATAATTTTTAAATTGTCTCTCCTGGATCTATTTTCCAGGTCAGTTGTTTTTCCAATGAGATATTTCACATTCTCTTCCATTTTTTCATTCTTTTGGTTTTGTTTTATGATTTCTTGGTTTCTCAGAAAGTCATTAGACTCCATCTGTTCCATTCTAATCTTGAGAGAACTATTTTCTTCAGTGAGCTTTTGAACCTCTTTTTCCATTTGGCTAATTTTGCTTTTGAAAGCATTCTTCTCCTCATTGGCTTTTTGAACCTCTTTTGCCAATTGAGTGAGCCTATTTTTCAAGGTGTTATTTTCTTCAGCATTTTTTTGGGTCTCCTTTAGCAAGGTGTTGACCCGTTGTTCATGCTTTTCTTGCATCTCTCTCATATCTCTTCCCAGTTTTCCCTCCACTTGTCTAACTTGATTTTCAAAATCCTTTTTGAGCTCTTCCATGGCCTGAGCCCACCAGACATCCACCTCGGATGTCTGGGATACAGAGGCCCTGACCTCCACGTCTTTCCCTGATGGCAAGCATTGTACTTCTTCATCAGAAATGAAGGGAGGAAGGAACATCTCTTCCCCAAGAAAGTAGCTCTCTGTGGTCTTATTTTGCTTCCTTTTTCTGGGCATTTTCCCAGCCAGTTACTTGACTTCTGAGATTCCTCTCCACCCCTGCCTAGATCCTCCCAGCTAGTGCTTGGGGTCTGAGATTCAAATGCTGCTCCCCAGCCCTGGGGCTTTCAGTGGTGGGAGCAGTTGCTATTCAATGTGAGCTTAAGTTCTGGTGCTCAGGTGGGGGCAGGGCCACCTCCCAGGCTCAATTCCCTCAGGGGCTTTATGCAGAGACCTTCAGTAATGGCCCTGAGCTCCTGTCTGCTGCTCCAGGAGTTCCAGGCCACCACTGCCTCCACCACTCCCTCTGCCACTGCCTCCCAAGGGGGCCTGAGCCACGGAGACACCCCGCTCTCCTCTCGGCCAGCCCAGAAGTCTCTCTCACTGACCTGGAGTGCCTGTGGGTGGAGCGACCTTCTCAGCTGCTGGAGATTCCGTCCCTGAAACCTGCTCAGGTCTGCTCCTCTGGGGCACTCGGCCAGGACAGCTCAGGGATGGGCTCCACTGTCTGGAACACGACGGACTTTTGGGGTCAGCTTTCCAGGGCTCTCTGGAACGGAAATCTCTTCCACTATATTGGTGCGTGGCTTGCAGTACTCCAGAATTTGTGGGGAGTTCTTTTTATGGACTATAGATTCGGAGCTAGCATACGTGAGTCTTTCTACTCCACCATCTTGGCTCCTCCCCGCTAAAGGGATTTTTAAACTTAAAAGTTCAATTCAAATTTTGTATAACGTCATCATCAGAATCTAATCTAGAGCCAGGTTAGTAAATTCCATCAGTCTATTAATCAATAAACATTTAGTAAGTGCCTACTATGTGATAGACCGTAGGAATGCAAAAACAAAGAATGAAACAATCCTTGCTCCCAAGGAGTTTCCATTGTATTAAGGGAGACTCCTCCATGTGTGTCTCTCTGTCTCTGTCTCTTTCTCTCTCTCTCTTCCTCTCTCTCCCCCTCTCCCTTTTCTCTTCTTTTCTTTCTCTCTGTTTCTATCCCTGCCTCTGTCTCTCTCTCTTCCCCTCTCCTTTCTTCTCTTTCTCTGTTTCCCCCTCTCTCTTTAACCCTCCTCTCTTCTCTATCTCTAGCTCAGTCTCTCTCTTTCATTCAGTTTCTTTCTCCCCTATCTTTTTCTGTTTCTTCCCCTTTCTTCTCACTTTACCTCTCTCCCCCCTCTCTGTACATACATACATGTTTATGCAGAATAAACATATACAGAACCATTAAATAAACATGGAAGACCTCCCAGTGATGAATGTTCATCATCTCCTGTGGTAGGCCTCTACATACACACACACACACACACATGACCAACCGGCCTAGATCTATGGAATTGCCTCCCTTCTCTCAGCAGGGCGAGTACAATATTTCATACATTATTGGAAGGTGTAGTTTTTTGCTTAACTGTTTGTATTATGAGGAGGGGATTGAGTCAGTGTGTGTTGGAGATAGAGGTCATCCCCAGGAATGCCTGTAATGTAACACTGAAAGACATTCAAATTTATAAGAATACAAGTCATTGCCCAACTGATATAAGTCAAAAGATATAAACAGGCAGTTTCCAGATGAAGAAATTAAAGTTATTATAGTTTTATGAAAAAACATTCTAAATCATTCTGAGGTACCACATTACACCTATCAGATTGGCTAACATGACAAAACAGGAAAATGATAAATTTTTGAGAAGATGTGGGAAAATTGAAACCCTAATGCATCACTGGTAGAGTTGTGAACTAATCCAACTGGATTCTGGAGAGCAATTTGGAACTATGTCCAAAGGGCTATAAAAATGTGTATACCCTTTGACCCAGCAATACCAAAGAGGTTGTACAAATCTCTTTGAGATTGTACAAATGGGAAAAGGACCCACAGATACAAAAATATTTATAACATCTTTCTGTGGTAGCAAAGAATTGGAAATTGAGGGGATGCCCATCCACTGGGGAATGACTAACCAAGTGGTATATGAATGTAATGGAATACTAATGTGCGATAAGAAATGATGAGCAGGCAGACTTCAGAAAAACCTGAAAAGATTTATATGAACTGATGCTGAGTGAAGTGAGCAGAACAAGGAGAACATTGGACACAGTAACAACCACAGTGTGTGATGCCTGACTTTGATAGACTGTTCTTAGCAATGGAAGGATTAAAAACAACTCCAAGGGACTCATGATGGAAAATGCTGTCTTACGTCCAGAAAAAGAACTATGGTGTGTGAAGACCAAAAGCATATTTCTCTCTCTCTCTCTCTCTCTCTCTCTCTCTCTCTCTCTCTCTCTCTCTCTCTCTCTCTCTCTCTCTCTCTCTCTTTTGCTTATTTGTTCCTTTCTCTTGGTTTCTCTCGTTGGTTCTAATTCTTTTTTAAAACATTTACAATATGTACAACATGACTAACATGAAAATGGGTTCAATATGAATGTACTTGTAAAGCCTATATCAAATTACATGCTGTTTTGTGCTGGGGGGAGGGGAGAAATGGAAACAAAAATTAGAACTCAAAAGTTTATGGAAGTGAATGGTGAAAACTAAAACTAAATAAATAAAATTTTTAAAAGTTTAAAAAATATTGAAAGATATCAGTCAACCTTTAAAAAGTTGATGCAATCTCTGTTATGCTTTGGAGTGTCTGTACTGAGGTCTCCACTTGACTTTACCTTTAGTTGAAGCAAAGTCTTTGGGGGAAAGAGTGCAACCAGTCCCACACATCTCACTGAGTTATGAGTCACAGTGAAGCCTCCTCCCTTTTATAGGAACACAGGTATATGTGGACAGAGACAAAATAACCTTCAGACACAGCAGCATAAACACATTCTGCTTCAAATTAGCAGTATTTCCCCTAGCCTTCTGGGAGCCAAACCAGAGGAGTGGAGGGAAAGCTAGGTCAAAATCCAAGAACTCATGTACAAATCCCCATCCTGCCCCTTAGACATGGAGGGCCTTTGGCAGTCTAAAATTTTGAGCACCACCTAATATATACCTATACATATATACATGTACATATATACATAATATACATACACATATACACACACACACATATATATATGGTGTACACTACAAAACATCCCCAAATATGGAACTATGACCATTCTGTAAAGCAGCTTGAAACTATGTTTAAAAAGCTACTATGCACACACTTTGCTCCAGCAATTCAGCTACTAATGCTATATCCCAAAGAGGTCAAAGCAAGAGGGAAAAAAACCATATATACAAAAATATTTGTCATGGCTCTTTATGAGGTGGTAAAGATTCAGAAACCGAGAAGGTTTCCATTATTTAGGGAACAATTGAAAAAGTCATGGTGCATGAATGTAATTGTGATATTATTCTGCTGTAAGAAGAGGATAGTTTTGGAGAAATCTGAAAAGACTTGCATGAACTGATTCAAAGGGAAGTGAGAAGAACTAGTTATACAATAAAGACAAAAACCTTTGAAAGTCTTGGGAACTCTGATCAACACAATGAAGTCAGCCACAGTTCCAGAGGACTCAGGATAAAATAGGTGCCCATCTCTTCCAGAGAGATGGTGGATTCAGAGGACAGATGGAAATATTGTTTTTTCGTGTATGGATATGGTCAATAGGGAAATTTATTTTGCTCAACTATACATGTTTCTAACAGGGGTTTTTCAGGGTTGGGGTAGAGAGAGGTGGGCAGGAGAGAATGAGAGCCTAAAAATAAAATAAATTTTTTTTAAAAATCCAAACATAAAATTGAAAAAGGATGAGACAAAGATGAAATAATTATTGTAAAAATATTTTTATTTTATTTATGATGCAAAACACTTGTTATTTTCACTAAATGTTCACTAGATATCACTAACAATAATGGAATTACTGAATGTTTCCTTTGGGGGGGACCTGTGTATGTAATTGGGGAATAGATGAACTTGTAAATAATAATTATTCGTCATTAATTATTCAATGTAGATGGCCTGGCAGGTAAATTTCCTTTTCTCAGATACCTTTTATTGAAAGATACACAACAATCAAGTGAAAGGTCACAGCAGGCTACCAACCTAATTTCCAGCCAGGAGGCATTACACAGGGGAAAGCCACAAGCAAGAACAATGAGCTGTCTCTGATTTCAACTCAGTGGCAACTTGTCCATATTAATCCCATCTACTTTCACTATGTGGTTTTACTGAGTGGATAGAATCAAACCTTCATTACTGATTCACCTTTGGAAAGTTGATTTGTGGTACTTTATGAGTGTTAGGAACCAAGGAAGGAAGAAGAGTCCTGTGTAATGAGGCTGGAAAGGGAACTTCTCTCCAAGTTGTGAAGGGCACTCATCAGGTGCCAAAGATCAAGGTAGTCTATCCAAGAGGCACTAGGCAGCCACTACTGAATAGGTAGGAGGCTGCCATAGTCAGACCTGCACTTTAGGATAATCACAGCGACAGGGGAGAATGTATTGGAGAGAACTGAGGCAATAAAAAGACCGATCAGAAGGCTATTGCTGTGGCCCAGATGAGAGGTAATAAGGGGCTGACCTAGAGTATTGGCCCTGTGAATTGAGAGCAGGATATGACAAGATATAAAAACTAATTGGATATAGGAGATGGGGGGATGAGAGACAGACAGAGAGAGACAGACATACGACAGAGAGAGAGAGAGAGAGAGAGAGAGAGAGAGAGAGATTGATGAGTCAAGGGTGGCTCTTAGATGTTAAATTTGGGTAGCTGGAAGGATGGTGGTGTTCTCACCAGAAATAGAGATGTTTGGAAGAGGAAAGGATTTGAAGGGAAAGATGTCATGGGTCAATGGGCTCTGTGGTGAACATGGCAAACCATCCATGCCAGTTTATCCCAAATGACTCATTTGTCCTACCCCAAATGAAAGGGAAGGGGATGGGGAACCCTCCACTTATACAGCCACTACCCTAGTGCAGACCCTCATCACCTCTTCACCCTTTGCTCAGCTGTCAAAGTGGTTTTCAGAGATTGTAGGACTGAGAATGTCACTCTCCTCATCTCACCACTCAACAAATGCCACTGGCTCCCACGTCTTTTTGCCTTGAAGGTAGCTCATGACTATTCCTTTGTTTTCTTGAGATAGGTGGACGGAAGGATGGATGAACAGAGAGAGATAGATGAACAGATAGACTCGTATAGCAGAGTTTTGAGATCACAGACTCCAATGTGTTATGCTACACTAATACCACATCATACCCATCATTACCTTATTCTCATCCTGGGATCCATATCCAACATATCCAAGGGATATGTTCTGCTATTTCCTTATAATTTAATAAAGATGTGCAGTCCCTCACAAATTGATCTGAGCCCTGATCCATAATTCAGTCAAAAAATGTGTATTCAGTGCCTTCTATGTGCCAGGCACTGCACCAGGAAATGGCCATGACAAACAAAATAAAACAAAACAAGCCCTAGTTGCTAAGAGTTCACATCCTAATGGTTGCCAAGAAGGCCATGAAAATAAGTAGAGAAGTAAATGCACAGCGGTTTATTCAATAAATTGGAGAAACCTTTTCTAATAAACTTTTGTTTTCTTTCTCAAACCCCTTAGTCTTACAGATGAAAAAAAAATCAATGCTACTGATTATACAATTCATTAACAGTGTATCAAACCATCCAATGATATAGTTAAATATTTCAACAACGTCTCACAGCATGAGAGATAACCACAGTAAAACCCAGTCACCTCAATTAGCTACGACTGTTGACTTCTCAACTCTGGAACAGAGCCCCAGCCTTCGCTACCCTTGTGATGTCAAAGTCTCTCAAGAATTCTTTTTAGAATACCTTCTCCTGTAGCATGAGGTAAACTTAGTTTTTTTCAGGAAAAAATTTTCTGTTTTTCTCAAAGATGACAGTGAATGTAGTCACAGCCTATCAGGAAAACAATTCTTATAGTCTATCTTTCCAGCCACGATAGTGCAGTCCAGATAAAAGTTAAATTGACCCATTTCTTCACATTCTATTACCCCTTAGTAAAGATATTTCTTCAGGAGAGGTTATTGAACCTGGGACTACTTACTCACACATACACCCACACACACACACACACACTCTCTCTCTCTCTCTCTCTCTCTCTCTCTCTCTCTCTCTCTCTCTCACACACACACACACACACACACACACACACACACACACACACACACATTATATAGGACTGGAAGGGGATTTGTTTGATATAGGGAACTCCTGGATAACAAAACCCCCTTTACCAAGGAAGGTCAATATCTTCCCTGAAACGTCCAAGCTTAGAGAAATTCCTAGAGCACCTAGAGAGGTTAAGTGATTTGCCCAGCATCATAGGGCCAGTATAAGTAGTATAAGTATATATTGGAGACAGGAGCTGCTTTGAAATCACCATCTTCTTCTGGGTTTGTGTCTTGATCTTCCCTGCCACATCATGACTTATGCTCATGTTCCCTTTTTGTCATTTGCTCCTTTTCCCAGTCTATTTCTTGACTTTAAATTTTATGTTAAAGTTGGGTGCTGCTGGATGGGGGTGGGGGAAGGGACTGTCCCAGACTTTAGGCTTTTCCTGCTGTTGGGAGTCTGTAGCCTTTGGTGCTTCCAAGGTGATGTTATTTAAGAAGAGGTGTGATCACTGCCCTGCTGACCTGCACTCTGCTCTTCAACCAAGAAGGGACATTGTTCCTCTGTCTGCACCAGCAGCAGCCCTCTTCCTGACCCTGGAACTGTGAACAGGTCCTCCACTCTTCTACAGTCTCTATTGCTAGTGCTGTTCTCTGGCTTAGAATTGATACCAGGATTCCCAGTTCCCTTATGAGCAGCCACAGGCACTCCTCTCTCCCCATGGAACCATGAAGAGGGCCCCTGTACCTTTGTAGTTGCAAGTGTAATTGCTCCTTTTTGTCTTGGGACTGCAGCCTGGAACTGTGTGTGGGCAATGCCACAGACTCCTGCACCTCATGCCAGCAAAGAGTCCTCTGCGATCTCCTGCTGACCAATTGTCTGACCCCAGACTAGGTTATGATCTCCCTAAGTGACTGCTGCCCAGCTTTCACTGTCCAGTTTGTCCTGAGCTCCAGGTTTGACTGCCACACTCCAGTGAGATAGACCTTCCCTCCTAAGTTGTCTACTTTACCTGATCTTTGTTGGTTCTGCCCTCCAGAATCTGATTTGAAGTTTTGAGGTGTTATTTTCCATCACTCTTTTGCTTAAGGATCATCAATGATTCCCCATTGCCTTTAAGGTAAAACCTAGACCCTTCTGTTTGACATTTAAAACCATTCACAAGAAGATTCCAGCCCATATTTTCCAGGATAATTCCATGTGACTCTTGCTCACAAAAGCTTCTCTTCATATCTATGATCTACTCACTGTTCCCTGTATGTGAATTTCCATTTCCCACCCCCATATCTTTGTATATAGGCTGTGCCCCATCCCAGGAGACTTTTCATCACCTTCACCTCTCAGAATATCTGATGGGGTGGGGAAGGGAAAAATATGTCTGAAAATAAAATAAAAATTCAATTAAAAAAACATGCAAGTTATTATCCAAAAGAAAAGAGGAAGGCAAACCTCCTAGAACACCTACTACTTAGATTCCCTTCAAGGCTGATCTTAAAGTGTACCCCACTTCCAAAGGTGTCTCCTGGTTGTCAGAGGTCAAAGCATCATAGAAACGCAGATTTGGAAATGGAAGGGACAGTGATGGCCATTTCAGCCATCACACTCAGATTTCATTACAGGAAACTGAAGCCCAGAGTGGAAAGGTGATGGGAGTAAAGGCGAGATTTGGAGGATGGCTAGGATCTGGGCTGGGGAACATGGGGAGATGGCACATTCTAGGTGATATGAGAAGGCAAGAAAGAACAAGATGTATACATTATATGTTTATGTGTGTAGAGATATGTGTATGTATATATTATATATACATCTATTATTGTTATATGTATTATATATTCACATATATGCATATATATACATATATGTATACATATTATATATATATATATATATATGAGAAAGAGAGACAGACAGAGATAGAGAGATTGAATATTTTTTTAGAAAACCATTTTCCCCCTTAAGAGGTTATGGTGAGGAGAGGGTGGTACTTTGGGTCAGGTTACACATCCAAGAATAATCGCTGCTGCCTGAAGCCCAGTAGGCAGGGTTGAAAAAAATGTCCCAGAAAAAGTATGAGGTTTTAGACTGCTGGATACAGAATAGAGGACTCCAAGCAGCCAAAGAAAATGAATGTGCCCATGTGATCGCTAGAACATAAGTATTCTATGGCTGGAGAGAATCACAGCAGGTCAGAGTTGGCTGGGATCTCACAGTCCTAATGTATCTGATTGCAGTGCCTCCCATGGTTTTAATGACCATCTCTGATGAGTCTCAAATCTCTCTCTCCTGCGCCTACATCTCTGCTGACCTCCAGTCTCCAAATGCCTTTCAGACATCTTGAACTAAAGGTCCAGTAGACTTCTCAAACTCAGTACATCAAAAACAGAACTTATTATTTTTCCACCTTCTCACCTTCCCCATTACTGTCAAAAGCATGTGATGATGTCCCCTGGTGAAATGGATGGATGAGAACAATTTGTTCCTTTGGTCATGAACTGACCACTTCAAAGTGCTTCATCCCCTGGTCCCCTCTCCCTCTCTAGTCTTTCCCCTCACTCCCTGCCACATACTCATCATCCTAGGGCTGCTGGCCTCCTGGCTGATCCCTTAGCCCCCATCTCTTGGCTCCCAATGTTTTCATGCTTGTCCTTCCTGCCTGGAATGCTCCTCCTCCTCACTTCTGTCTCTTGCCATCCCCGACTTCCTGTAAATTCCAACTGCAATCTCATCTTTTTGCAAGAAACCTTTCCCAACACCTCTCCATTCCAGTGCTTTATCTCTTTTAATGATTGTCTTTTTATCCCATAGAACTTGTTCATATATATCTGTTGTCTTGTTCTATCTTCCATTAGACTGTCCTCCCCTAGGGGACAGGAACTGTCTTTTGCCTCTTTTTGTATGCTTAGAACGATGCTTGGTACATAGTAGGCACTTAATAAATGTTTATTGACTGAACTGATCCTTCTACGATGACCCCAGGAAGCTATCATCTAGCTTATGGGATCATAGATTTAAAGCTAAAAGGTGCCTCCGAGATCACTGAGTTCAGTTTCCTCATTCTACAGATGTGACTTTTCCAGCATCATCCAGGTAGGATGTTCCTGAGGTGGGGTTTGAACCTTGGATTTTCTGACTCCACATTCAGTGTCCCATCCACCACACCATGATACCTTTTCTTTAAGACTTCTGGAGGTGAAGATCTCACTTCCTCCCAAGGCAGGTCATTCCATTTTTTAATAGCTCTGATTTTAAAGAAGTTTTTCCTTCCATTGGCTCTAAAATTGCCTCTCTGTCATGGTCTCCATAACTTCTGGTACTCCCCTCTGAGACTAAGCAAAATAGGTCTCCTCCCTCTTCCCCATGAGGTGTTTGATCTTTCAGGGGCCTTTCAATTCTCCATTTGGGCCACTGACCCTGTGCCTTCTAAGTCACCCAGCGGGGCTTTCATCTTCCCATAGAAATAGGTCAATCTTGAAATAACAGGTAGAGAGGTGACTAGGGTGAGGATCTACCTTGCTCACAGAATTTAACAAGGAAGTAGATGACTCGATGGTCTTTTGGAAGGAAAAAAATGTGTCCAAGTTTAGCTAGAGATCCATGTCAAGTCATGCTAAGAATAGAAGAAGGATAAAAAGCCCACATCAGATTCTTAATGTTGAACTAGGCTCGTGTGAGGCAGCTGCAAATCTTCATTTCTCTGCAAACAATCCCACACCCTTACTAACCCCAAAGAGTTCTTCTAAAAACAGACTCTTTCTTTTCTTTCACAGAATCACAGAATTTTGGAACTCAAAGAGTCCTTGGACATCAGCCAACTCCACTGCCTCATTTTCCAAGGGAGGGATCTGAGGCCCTCGGAGGGGCAGGCAGCTGCCCCAGGTCATTTGGCTAGTTCATGGCAGCCCAGGGACTCAAGCTCCAGTCCCTGATTCCCAGGCTAGAGCTCATGCCACTCAGAAGTCCCCCTTGGTCTTTAACTGCTTCCTTGACAACTTCTTGGACTCATGACCAAGTAAGTAAGCTTTTCGGGCCTCTGACCTTTCGAAGGCTCAGTGGATGTGATTGCTGAGCTCTAGCTCAGAAGATGAGGCCTCTCCCTCAGAGAATCTTTCCCTGCTGGTCACCAAACCCAGAGATCTCAAGCTTGTGGGACCTCCTCACTCTAGACTCAGTTTCCCTTCTATAACTTTTCCAGCTTTATTTGAGAGCTCTCGCCCTGGAAACAGAAGACCTGAACTCAAAGCCTGCCTTTATCCTTGACTCCCTGGCCAACCTCAGGCAAGTACCTTCCTTTCCCTGGGTCTCAGCTTCCTGAGGGAGAAGGACTCCATGGCCTTTGAGGTCCTTCCTAAGTCTAGATCTGGGATCATGGTGTGGACTCTTTCAGTATCCCCATCTTGCCTGTCAAGGGTCAGGTTTTCTGCTGCCACCTCTGCCATCTATCTCATCTAGTCACTATCCTCCCATCAGGTTCATCTATGGCTGCCCTTGGAATGCAAAGTCGTCCCTGGGACCTTCCTACAGACAGCCTGGGCTGTTGAGTGCCACATAGGGCAGGGAGCATCGGCTCTGCAGAGCCTGTAAAGGCTTGGAGTGTGTTATAGTGATGCACCATATCTATTATCTGGGGATCAGCATGAATCCCTATTGGGAGCCCACTTGGTTACAAGGTAGAGAGGGTTGTGGCCATGGCTCCCAATCACCAAGATGGAGCTTGGACCTGAGCTGCTTTTCCTGTGGAAGAATGGTGCATTTAGGGTGAATACGGGCCTCACTGGAGGTGCTCTAGAGGTGAGACTGTCCACTTATAAAACTATGAAAAGGATCACAGCATACCACTGCTCTTCTCACAAGGGACAAAGCCAGAAGTCAAGAGGAATTTGGAGCTCAATGAAAGGATACCCCACAGGTTCTCCTGAAACAAAGAAGCTTGTCCTGTTGGTTTTGGCAGGCACCTCAAAGCCATGAGAAACGTCAAGGCTAGATCCCCCAGGGCTCTCCTTGCAGAATCCATAATGAGGATAGACAAAATGTTCTCCATTCATTCACCCCCAGGAGAAAGAGGTGAAAAAGTCTACTGAGGAGTCGGAGCCAAGTTAGCTCTTGTCAGGCGGACAATGCCTTCACAATGAAGGCAGTGGTGGGCAACAAGCACAGATTGTTCTGGGAAAGAGAACTTAAGTCAGAGAAACAAGAGAGGCTTGGCCACCCCTCAGAAGCCTCGTGCTCATATCCCGTGGATAGTCTCTTCAAGATGAGGGTCAGACAGCACTGGACATCCTGAGCATCAGAAAGATCCAGAAAGATCCACTGTCCCTCTGGCACATAGTTGGTGCTTAATAAATGTTTGTGATTAACCAGGTTTCCCAGAGTAAAGTTTAACTCCTTGCTAATTGGAGAAACATGGTCCCCAAGGGGAACATCAATCTAAACCATTATATCATTACAATCTAAACTTTTGTAAGCCGCACATACAGATGGGTCTGCTATGGGGGCTCAACACATCTTTTCCTTCACGCACCAGAAGCACAGGCCTTATTGTTGGCATCTGGCCCCTCTTCTTTTGGGCATCAAATCATTCCCTACGAATCCTAGAGATTTAAGAGAATGTCAGGTATGGGTAGGATAGACATGAGGCCCTCTGGGGACCCTCCCCCTAACCTTTGGAAGTAGCCCTGGAGCAGAGCTGCCCTGGAAGGAAATTGGAGGCCACACCCCAGATGGAGCTCTTCCCATCCAGCCATCCAACCTCCAATCCCTGACCTGATGTCATGGCCTGGGCAGCGCAGGCATTTGGCCATCTCATCTACCTCTCCCCTCACACTACTCCATCTTGCTTCCTTTTCATCTCTCATTTGGAGAATTATAATAAAATTTACTTTCCCGTGTCTACCAAAAGGGTGAAGCTGTCTACTTTGGTATGGCTCCATAGTGCTCATGTGTCTGAACTGTATGTGGGCTGCCAAGGCTTAGGATCCTTTCCAGAATGCCACTCACTTGCTCCCTTAGGACTATCTGTATCAGCCTCATCCTTCCCACGTCCCTACCTCAACTCACCCTTGGCTTCCCCACTGTGACAATGTAACCCCTATATTGGCAGATGAAAAGAAAGGGTAAATTATCCTTAGTGTTCAGTCACTTCAGTTGTGTCCTACTCTTCATGAACCATTTGGAGTTTTCTTGGCAAAGATAATGGAGTGGTTTGTCGTGTCCTTCTCCAGCTCGTTTCACAGATAAGAAAACTGAGACAATCAGAATTAAGTGACTTGCCCAACATCACATAACTAGTAAGTATCTGAGGCTGGATTTGAACTTGGGAAGATGAGTCTTCCTGACTCCGTCCCCAGTACTCTATCTGCTATGGCACCTAGCTGTCCCAGGAAATGACACGGTGAAACTTTAAAAATGAGTAGCATGCTCATTTTTCAAAAAATAGAGAACTAAGTCAAATGTATACTAATACAAGTCATTCACTAATTGAGAAATGGTTAAAGGATATGAACAGGCAGTTTTCAGAAAAAGAAATTAAAGCATATGACATAAGCTTCATATGACATATAGGCATATGAAAAAAATGCTCTGTCATTATTGATTAGAAAAATATAAATTAAAATAACTCCGAGGTACCACATCATACCTATCACACTGGTTAACATGACAAAACAGTAAAATGATAAATGTTGGAGAAGATGTGGGAAAAGTGGAACCCTAATGCATTGTTGGTGGAGTTGTGAACAGATCTAACAATTCTGAAAAGCAATTTGGAACTATTCTCAAAGGACAATCTAACTATATATGTATACCCTTTGATACATACAGCAATACCACTTCTAGGTCTGTATCCCAGAGAGATCATAAAAATGGGAAAAAGACATATATGTGTGTGTATTTGTTTACAAAAATATTTATAGCAGCTTTTTTTGTGTTGGCAAAGAATTGGAAATGTAGGAGATGCCCATCAACTGGGGAACACTTTGTTGGTATAAGAATGTAATGGAATACTATGTGCTATAAGAAACAATGAGGTGAAAAGATTTCCAGAAAACCTGGAAAGACTATACGAACGGATGCTGAATGAAGTGGGCAGAACCAGGAGAACACTGGACACAGTAACAGCCACAGTGTGCAATGATCAGCTCTGATAAGACTTAGTTTTTCTTAGCAATATAAGGATCTAAGACAATTCCAGTGAAAAATGCTGTCCACATCCAGACAAGGAACTGACAGAGTCTGAGCGCAGAGAGGAGCAGACCATTTTTTTAAAGTATAATACTGTTAATTTACTTCAAAAGACATTTCAGCATTCTAAACATACAAAAAAAAACCCAAAAGTTTTCAAATAGTGTTTAAGAACAGACTTTTTGTGTTTTTTTTCCCTTGCATCACTGCCCTGGCTTTCTGTTTGGCTGATACAAGGCAAAACTCTACAGTTTCAATTTAAAACACTGCGCTTCAACTAAAAAGAAAACTGAAAATCCAGACACTTTTCTCATGCCAGCTGACTCTTACTCCACTTTGTGACACCTAAGAATGGGAGCTGGGTGCTATTTCACTATACATACAGAAAGACAACTTTTAAGCTAAATGGACACCCCCTGCAGTGTATCTTCAATCTACCCTCACAGTGCAGGCTTTGGGTTGCAGCCCCCTAGGAAAGGCAGACAAGCCTCATGCCCCATCAAAGCCTCTACCCCAAAAATCTGTCTAGGGGCGTGGGGTTTTTTGTTTATTTTTACAAGCTATAGATATGTACAGTTTATAACCCAGAATTTTCTAGCCAATAACCATATAGTTAAACAAATTTTTTAAAAATGCCTGAAAACATTTGTAAATGCTTTTGTTTTACACCAACAACAGAAGTGCACAGAGTGCGGGGAACACCAGAACGCCTTTTCATTTTTAAAAATGTTTGAAATTACATACAACTTTGATACAGTTTCTGGGTGCTCCTAGATACCCATGGCCACTTCATGTAAACCAGTTACAATGTCTGTCTAGAAGCACTTTTGAGAAGCTATGTGATCAAAAGCCAATTAAGCCTAATGAGGGCAATCGACACCTTCACAAAGGAGAGGTGGTTCATTTAAAAGTCTTTCCCCTACTCTATGGTGTTCACACGGAGACCGAATATGGTACAGTTTCATTCATCATCTTCTTCATCCTCCTCGGCCTCCTCGGCCTCCTCCTCTTCCTCATTTTCCTCCTCTACCTTTTTGCGGGCAGCTTTAGCCGCTCCCTTGCCCCATCGAACTTCCCTTTCGATTTATAATCTGCGCCATCCTTCTCATATTTCTCCTTCAGTTTGGCTGCCTTATTATTATAGGGTTGCTTCTCGTTGTCACTCAGATTGTTCCACATTTCGCCAAGCTCCTTTGCCACATCCCCATGGATATGCCAGGGTTTGTAGACTTGATCTTGGGTCGAAATTCTGAAGAGAACAGGACGAAGCCAGCCGGTGGCCGTTTAGGTACCTTAGGATCCTTCCTTTTGCCGCCTTTCGCTGGTCCAGTCTTTCACTTCTCCATCACATCGTGCCTTGTCAGCTTTTGCCATCTCATCGAACTTGGATTTCTCTTTCGCCGACATAGTTTTCCACCTCGCAGAACACGTTTTAGAAAACTGCGAAATGAATAGGAACCTCTGGATTCTTTTTCTTATACTCTTCCGGGCAAGTTTGCACAAAGAAGTCGTAAGCAGACATCTTGCCCTTCGCTTTCTTGGGGTCACCTTTAGCCATGGTGAACTCCGTATTGTTCGCTAGTCTGAGCAGCCCAGACTATTTTCACCTTCTTTATTTTTTCATAGTTTTTCCACTTTTGTTCTGTTGTTTTTTTACATAATGATTTATTATTCCGAACCTAACAAATGACAATAAACGTGAAATACAGGATGTCCCAGAAGTCTTAGAGCAGTTGGAAGCTTAGAGAGTTCCCTTCCTCACTGCGCCTGCTTTTACGTGTTTGTTCGAAATGAGCCATAGCGCTCTGAGCTGTTTCTGGCTCCTGTGGCAAATCTTGAAACTTGGCAGGGCTGTGAACAACCTGGAAAGATCATTTTCTGTTTTCAGACATTTTTATTTTACAATTAGCATTTCACAGATGAAAAGGCCATCTAGTTCAGAGGCTGTCAGACTCAATCAGTCAGGTCCACAAAGCTTCTGAGTGCCATCCAAACAAGATGGGAAATGTTTAACAAATAAAAATACAGTACAAAATAGATATATGGTTAATTGATAGTTTTCTAAGTCAGTATGTGGAGGCAGGAATTCTTTGACACTATGATTGTAGTCTTAACCCCTCAATTTACAGATGAGGAAACTGAGTCTGGGAGAGGTTAGGGAACTTGCCTGAGGTCCCACAGAGATCTGAACCAAGGTCCTCTAACTCCAGAGGGATGCTGCCTCTGCAGTTCCACTCTACCTACAGATATATTTTGTTTTGGCCCATTTACAATTTCCAGTCAGCCCCCAACACTCGGTCCTCCCTCCAAGACCTTGAACACAAATGATCTACCAGAACCATGGTAAGTGCCATCTCTGCACCTGTTGGCTTTTGCAGGTTAGTGACTGGTAACAAGAAATAGGCGTGTGGGATTTAACCTCACTAAGAGGTACCAACCGCCATTGTTATTGACTTTGACTTGAGTTTGGTTGGGTTGCTTTTGGGTACTGTACTGTCTCCTCCCTGATACTCGTGGCTCAGATCTGTTCTCAAGTTCTGATTCTCCAAGAAGGAAAGCATTCAAGAGAAGCAGAGGCAAGGGAGAAGACAGAGCTGAGGGATTTTGGCAGATTTGTCTTTACTTCCCCTGATTTTCACTGTTTTGTTAGAAAATACTGCTCTTAATCTCCTTCTCTCCTCTGTGGTGTTTTCTCAATAACTGTATTCTCTGTGTACACAGCTTCTGGCTCTATCCATATAGAGATGAGACCCAAGCATCTGCCAGCCAAAGAGGTTTGGCAGCTCCTTCGGCCTCACTATTAGAGCAACTTGTTTTACGTTAGTCAAGTTCTGGCAGGAAATGAGAATGATCAATCAGGGGCACTTTGCTTCCCATCTTTTAGCATCCTCCACTCATTGGACTAGTAAGGTTAAAGCTTTTAAAGTTGCTCTCAACATCTCCTCACTTTTATCCCTCCTTTAATCTGTTGTTGATCCTGGCCTTGTTCTAGAGTCTCGCTAATCAATTATCTACCTGACTGCACCCAAACCCCTGATTCTGACAAGGTTCCCACGTTGGTCATTAGTTGGTTGAAACTTAACGTTCACACATATGCACAAGTATGTCATCTCTTGCTGTTAGTTTTGTGAACATCCAGACTCTGGACCTATTGGACTCCACTACAGGTGGGGGCTCAGGACTGGGACAATCAGACATTTTATAGCTTCTAGGACTGCCTCATCATTAGGCTTAAGACTATCTGGAATTCATAACATTTCGTCATCAGAACTCCCCCAAATAATTCCCTTTCTCTGTGGCAATAGGACCCAGTGTATCCCAAGTTCTTCAGTCAGTTTGAAGGCACAGGAGATGCTGCTCAGGCTTTGCCCTGGAGCCCAAGTTTTGTCTCACACTAAGAACTCAAAACTCAGTAATTCATTTTGAAATTAAAATCAGCTCCAAGTGTCTGTACTCAGATGCCCTTCCTTCCTCCTTTAACACACTTCCTACAATATCATATCCACTCTGCGTACACTAAATACACCTCTCTCTCTTCTTCCATTCCACCCTCCCTCCCACCAACTGACCTTGAGTCTAAATCTTGAACCACCAACAATAATCACCCTAATGAAAAGGAGTGAAAAGTCTGCAGAGTAACTTAGGACTGCAAACAGTTATCTGTTAATCCTCTGTCTTCAATGCTGTACCACCAATATGGCAGCTGCTGCAAGTATGCATACCTATTCCCAGGTTTTGTTTGAAAAGTATAATAAACTCTCCTCCTGCAAGACAAAACCAAAATATTTATTTGGAACGCTGCTATTAGGATACCAGAAGGCAAGATTCAGTATGATACTCATCACCAAATCAGGGATCAAAGACATCTCTAGCATTCTCTCAGTCAAGCCTCCTGAAGGCAAATTCTTCCCTCAGCTGATTTCTCTCTTGGCCTGCTTCTCTCTGCCCATGCTCCTCCCCCCCCCACTACAATATATAATGTTTTCAATGAAAGACTCAGCGCTTGATTGGCTGAGAGCTGGAGAAGCTTGGAAAGGTATGGGAATCCCTGTGGGCCAGAGCTTAATTGACTCTGCACCAGGGCTCCACCTGAGACCTATTAATGGACAGGAAGATCTTATATCCCATTAGCCTTACATCTGGATCATTATTTGCCATCTTTCTGGGGTTCTCAAGGTTAACCTGTTGAATTTGGGATTAGGGTTAGGGTTAGGGTTCGTACTTCTGGTATTCTATGGATGCTTGAGTTTTTCTGCAGGCACCGTTGGTGGAAAATGTGACATGAATAGGTAGGTTTTCACAAATGATTTCTTACAGTACACTACATCTTTATGGTTACTACCCTACACATCATAGTCAAGAATTCTGGGAGTTTTTCTGATTTAATTTCCTGAGATATCATGGTCAAATGTTTTTTTCTTCACACTTTTCAGGAAATCTTAGAATACTAACATTTTCTCTCCTTCTGTTACTTTTGTCTGTATAAATTTCAATTCTTTTTACAGTTATGTATTTTATGGGTCCTTTCCTTGTTCTTTCCCTTAGTAAAAAAAAATTCTCTTTGTCATCGAGCCAGATGTTTTCTTTGTGTTTTCTATGGATATGTCTAAAATATTGAGTTCCGTCATTGTCTAGTCCTGAGATTCTCCAGTCATACTCAGTTCTTTCATCATTTATTCTGGGTTTAGTTTGTTTACAATGTTTCTCATGCTATCTTAGAGGGCAAAATGTGCAGATGGGGCCTGAATGGGAATCATTAGGTGTATTCCAAACTGACTGGAAGACCAGACACGAAGAGTAGTCTTTAATGGGTTCATGACAATATGGAAGGACTTTTCCAGATGAAGTCACTCAAAAGAGGAACTCTGTGGGGCTCCACATTTTTTAGCATTGGATTAGTTGAAGTCATGACAGGTCTGTCATATGTACAGAAGCCATGAAGCTGAGAGTGACCAAGAGAGCAAGCATACCAGATCACATCAATGGAACCCCAAACATCTGATTTGTGGGAAAGATGGCCCGAATCTAAGAAAGGTAAATTTAATAGATATGAGTGTAAAATCTTACAGTTAACTTTTTAAAAAATCTATTTTTGCTGTTATAAAGCTGAAAAGTGCAGTTAGACAAGAAATCTGATGAAAAGGTCTGGGGAGGGTATAGTAGATGGCAATTTCAGTAGAAGTCTATAGGTTGATTTGGTGATCCAAACAAAATGTAGCCACAGGCTACATGGAGGCAAGTAGAGGGATGCTCCCCTTGTTAGGAAGGAACAACCCTGATAAACTGGACTGCATGTGGATGAGAGTGGTCAGGAGAAAAGACTAGAGATGACATCATACAAATCCTGGAGGAAAGAACTGGGGTCATTTAGGTTGGAGAAGAAAAGGCTTTGAGATGACATAACAGCTGAATGGTATTGTTTGTGGGATCTCCAAGGTGTAAATGTTGATACTAACCATTAAAAACTCGGTGTTTGCCAACAGGTAGAGACTGGTTCCAGCATGCCCCTGGGTGAGATCTTACCCTTGGGTGGTTGCATTGGGATTGCTAAAATGGAGAAGAGGGGGAGCAGTAGAGGTCGGATGGACAGGGCACAGACCCTCACAGATTGAGAATGGAGCACGAGGGTAATGATCAAAGATGATTTCTAGGCTTGGAGACTCAGGAATGGGAAGATCGGCAGAAATAAGGAAAGATTTGGGGGAGGCCAGTCCAGTTCTAGGTGTCCATGTCTGCCCTCCTCTCAAGGCTGAGGGAGGGAGTGCAGCACACACACTCAGATATGGAGCCATCAGTGCCCAGCTGCTCCAGGTCAGGCACTAGCAGGTTTGTGAACTTGGGTCGGCTGCAATGTTGACTTACTGACCTGCTTCTGGCCCCTCACGGTAGAGGATTCATCCTGAGACTGCCTTGCTCAGATTAGGACATTCAGTGGACATCAAGACCCAGGTCAGACCCAAAATGTCCTCATTCTGGCCCCATTCCCAAGAGGAGCCAGAGCAAGCAACAGCAAATTGGCAGCTTCTGCCATAGCGGTTATCTCCAAAATGGGGGCTGGGTCTGATATCAAGGGGTATGGGATCAACCAGTCAAAGGTGGGGCAGATGGGTCTTATTACACCATCCAGTCACCTTGTGGCTCCTGCAGGTGACCTTGGGATGCACTCTGCCTTCTGGGGCCGAGGTCAGTAATTAAGATCCTCTGTTCCTCGACCTCCCCACTCTCCTAGGCAGCAACAGTCCTTGAGAAAACCGAATACACGCAGTATCTTTACTTTGTCTGTTCTCTCTTCTTTTTTGTTAAAAAAATTTCTATTGCTATCTTTTGTTTTTACATCACCTAGATTCTCCCCTGTATTCCTCCCCTTCCCTCCCAGAGGGTCATTTCTTATGACAAAGGTCTTTTCAAAAAGTAGAAGAGGAAAAATTCAGCAAAATCTGATTAACACATCAAAGAGAAAAGACGTCTGACATCATACGCAACATTCCACAACTACAGAACCTCCATCTCTACAGAAGAGAAGGGAGGTGCGTCTTTTCATGTCTCATCTTGGGAGCCCAGTTTGCTCTTGGTGATTCTGCAGCATTTGGCGAGCATTGTTTTCCTCTGGTTCTTTTCATTAAAGTTGCTGCAGTTACTGAGTCCATGGTTTCCTCACTCCGCATCAGCTCATATAGCTCCTTCCTTCCTTCTCTGTATTCATCACACACATCTTTTCTTACAGCAGAGCAGTAGCAGTAGTATGCCATGACATCATGTGCCACATGTTGTTTAGCCATTCCCCAGTTGATAGGCATCTACTTTGTTTCCAAGTTTTAGCTATCACAAAAAGGCTGCTATACATATATTGGTATATGTGGAAACTTTCCTCTTTATCAATGGTTACACTGGAATATATGCCTAGTAGAGGAATCTCTCGGTAAAGAGGTATGGACATTTTAGCCATTTTATTTGCATAATTCCAATTCACTTTCCACAATGACTGTACCAATTCACTACTCCACCAACAGTGCATCAGTGTACTCCTCTTTCCACAATCCCTCCAGCAGGGACTGTTCCAATCTCTGGCCATCTTTGCCATCTTGCTGGGAGTGAGTCTCAGGATCCTACTCTTACCAGCAGTTATTTGGATCATTCTCTCATGATTGCTAACAATTTGCAATTACTTTCAAAATGATTTCTCCATTGCAGAATGGCTTTTGGTCATATATTTCTGTTAGTTATCTAAATATCTTGGATATCAAATGCACATCACAGATATGTGATACAATATTTTTCCCAATTAACTGCTTCCCTTCTTCTGGTAGATATATTTATTTTGTTTATGCAAAAACTTTTCAATTTCTTGTAAGGAAAATTGCTGGGGTTTTTTGTTGTTGTAATACTTTGTTAGTTAAAAAAATCATCCCTTACCACAACTGTGAAAATTTTAGGATTTCTTTTAATTTTTTAACGGAATAATCTTTTATAAGTTAAATTTGTTTTTCAATTAACAAGCATCTGCCTTCTCTACTTCCCCCTAGGAAAAAAAGAAGAAAAATAAGCCTTGCAGCAAAGATAGAGACAAGCTAAGCCCACCCCTACAATGGCATCTCCCTCTGCTTATCTCATCAATCACCTCTCTGGCAGGAGGTGGGGACAGTTTTAAGCCATCCGTCTTCTGGAGCCAGGGTTGGTCATTGCGTTGGTCAAAGTGTGTGCCTTTCAAGGTGGTTTGTCTGTAATTTACAATGTTGTGGTTGAATGATTGTTCTCCTGGTTCTGCATATTTCATTTCCAAGTGATACCTCCTTCCCCCCATCTGCCCCTCCTCTGTTGTATTGAAGTTGCCAGACTTCTACTTGTGCCCCTGATTATGTGACATAACTAGCACTCCTGCCTGTTCTTCCCCCCTTGCCTAGTGTTTCATTGTGTGCTCCCTCCTTTTCTTTTCTGCTTTTAAGAAAATCAAGCTGAAACAAAAATTCCTCCAAGGTTCTCCTTTAATTCCCTCTTTGACTCCTTCTGAAATCTCGGTTGTATTTGTACATCCCCTTCCCCCATTAGAATGCAAACAGTTCAGCCATATAAAGTCTTTTCTGATTTCTCCCTCCTAACTGCCTTTTTATGTTCTTCTTTACTCTTGTGTTTTTATCTCAAAATTTCTAATAAGTTCTGGTCTTTTCATCAGAAAATTTTTGAAAGTCCTTTATTTCATTCAAGATCCATTAAAGGTGTGTTATAAGGCAGCTAAGTATGCAGTGGCTAGAGCACCAAACCTTGAGTCAGGAAGACCTGAATTCAAATCCAGCTTCAGACTCTTACCAGCTGTGTGACCCTGGGCAAGTCACTTAATCCTTTTTACCTCAGTTCCTCATGTATAAAATGAGATGGAAAAGGAAATGGCAAACTATTTCAGTATCTTTGCCAAGAAAATCCCAAATAGGGTCACACTAAGTCTGACGAATGAAAAATGACTAACAAGAACAAAAGGTGTCCTATGGGATTATACTCAATTTGGGGGCAGCTCGATGGCACATTGGATAGAGCGCTAGGCCTTCAGTTAGGAAGATCTGAATTCAAATTTGGTCTCAGAAACTAACCAGCTCTGTGACCCTGGGCACGTCACTTAGCATCTGGTTGCCTCAGTTTCCCCACATGGGATAATAATAGCTACACCACTCCCTCACCACCCCCATTGTTGTGATGAATGAATGAGATATTTGTAAAGGACTTAGCAAAATGCCAGGCATAAAGAAGTCACCATATAACTTTAGTTTTTAATATTAAGATTAATAACCACCATTATAAATTATTCTTGGTCATGAGCCTATATCTTTTGCCTTTTGGGATACAGAATACCCTTGTGAACCTGACTGGTTTTTTGGTATCAAACTCTTTTCTCTGGCAGATGCAGTATTCTTTCTTTGAGCTCAGATATCTGGATTTTGGCTTTGACATTCCTTGGAGTTTTCACATTACGGTTTCTTTTAGGAGATGACTGATGGATCTTTCCTACCTTTTCTTTTCCCCTTGTTCTAAGAGGCTCTTTTCTTGGTCACCATTTTCAGGTAGTCCAGTGACTCTCCTTGATCTCTGAGGTCAATCATTTTTGCTCTGATACCTTCTGGTTTTTTCCACTTTTCCATCTCTTGACCTTGTCTCTGGTGGTTATTAACTTTTATTTGGTCCATCCCAGCTCTCAGGGAGTCCGTTCTTGGGGCATGATCTTGTACCTCTTGTGTCAAGCCACTCTCTTTCCAAGTCTCTTCTCCAATGCTCTCACTGGTTTTCCGTTGCTTTCCTCTATCACTCTCATTTAATTTGGAATACAATTCAAACTCTTACATAATTTCTTCTAGGGATTCTAATTGGTCTTGTGGCCAAGCTATGTTATCCTTTGAAGTTTGGCTCAGAGGTCATCTAGTCTTTTTTGGAAGCAACTCCCTCAGCTTCTTCAACTGAGCACACTGTTCACTGTCCCCAACTGCCTTAAAACAACCTAGAAATGTTTATTTTGTAGCCTATATCTTTGCTAAAGGTTTTTCAAGTAAACATTCAAGTCATCAGAAAATAGAGGATAGTTTATTTCCTATTTGCCCATCGTTTTATGCTTTTAATTTCTTTCTCTTGTCTTATTGCTATTGCTAGTATTTCTATAATGGAGAGAATGGCCTCCTGCATCATTGTTGGAAGCTTGATCTAATATTGGCTTTTAATTTTAGAGAGATACTTTTTCATATTTTTAAAAAGTATTCTATTCCATACTTTGTAGGATTTTTAGCTTAAATGAGCATTATATTTTGTCAAAGTCTTTTTTAAAGCATCTATTGAAAAATCATATGGTTTTGGATACTTTGTTTTTAACATGATTGGTGATGTTTATTTTCCTGTTGTTGAACTATTCTTATATCCCTGGTATAAGTCTGATTTGTTCATAATTAATGATTTTTCATGATATATTACTGAAGTCATTCTGCTAGGATTTTATTTAAAAAATTTAAATCAATAATTGATATTGTTCTATAATTCTCTTTATTTTCCTTTTTCTTCCCTGGTTTAGGTATTAAGACCATATTTGTTTCATAAATAAGTTTGATAAGTGTGTATTGTTTCTCAATTTTTGATAATAACATATAGTATAGGCATTAATTGTTCTTTAAAAATTTGATAGAATTCTGTGAATCTATCAGGATCAGGAAGTTCCCTACCCCCTTTTCTTTTCCTTCTCTTGCCTTTCCTCTTCCTTTGCTTTTTCTTCCCTTCCCCTTCCCTTTCCCTTTCTGAGATTGGATTATTTAACATAATTATTTCGTCTTCTCTTAGTTTGGGAACTTTATGTTTTTGGAGATAATCCTCCTTTATGTTCTCAGGTTTGTTGTTGTACCTCATAGGCTGTGATCACTCTTTCACTTTCTTCTAAACCCTCTACAATTAAGGGCACTACCACCATCCTCTCAGGCACTACATAAATGAGATTAGACAGTCTTCTTGCCCCTATACAGACAACACTCTAGTTTCTGGACTTTTCCAGTAGCCTCTTGATTGGACTCTGCCCCAAGTCTCTCCTGCTCCCCTCCATCTTCCATTTAACAACCAAAGCAACTTTTCTAAAGCTAAATCTGACTTTGTCACCGCTGGCTCCCTATTACCTCTGGGATCAAATAGAAATCCATTGGCTTCTAATCCCCTTCACTAGCTGGTCTTGCTACCTTTCCAGTCGTAGGCTTCACTCTTCTTCATACGCTCTGTGATCCGACTTCACCACCCTCCAGGCACAGGCTCTTCCTCACCCAATGCTTGTTACCTCCCAACTCTGGTCCTTTCCCCACTGTCCCCATTTCTCCAGGCTTGGAATGTTCTCCCTCCTCCCCTCTGCCTCTCTGCTTCTGTAGGGAAGCTTCCTCCAAGATCCTGCTCAAATCATACCTTTGGCAGAAGACCTTCCCAGTCTCCCCACTCCTACCCTCCAGTTCCATCTGCTCTGTCTATCCCTTGTACATATTTACATATTACCTAACCATGAGAATATAAGCTCCCTGTGGCCAGGGACTGATTTTTGTCTTCCTTAATACTTTCCATGTCTTTCCAATGCTCAGCACAATGCTTGACACACAGTAAGTGCCCAGTAACACAGCTGCCAAGGTGCTTTTCCCAAGGTGCAGATCCACCCATGTCACTCCCCTACTCAATAAGCCTCAAGGGTTCCTCATTTTTTCTAGGATCACACGGTGTTTCATCTCATCTCTTCCTTCTAAGACGTCTCCTTTTTCACGTAAGTTTTAGCACATCTGTATTTTTCAGTGTAGTTGTAGAATATACAACTTGTGAATACCTGTACAAGTTACAACTGTCTCCCCCTGGGGAAGTGTGATCCTCAACAAAGGCAGAGCCATGGTTGTTCTGGAGATTCCGGGACAGCGGCACAGTAGAACAAGGGCCAGGGTGCTCTAACCTCCAGCCCAGCTGTTATCATGGTCCCTGTGCAGCCTGTACTGCTCCAGTCCTTTCCCACACCACTGGCACCATGTGCAGCCTGGCTTTGGAGCATGGCGAGGCTGCCTGGCAACTTGCTCCGCTCAGTTACCAAATCAGAGGGTGCCAGAGATTGCCTTCATAGGATTCTAGGAGCTTGGATCTGGAGCTGCAAGGAATCAAGGCCTCTGCATTTTAAAGATGGGGAATTGGAGGCCCAGAGAAGTGAAGGGACTTGCCCAAGGTCACACAGGTGGTCAGCACCAAAACCAACATTCAAACCCAGGTCCCCTGCCTCCCAAATCAGGACTCTGTTACCTGAATCGTTTGGCTTGACCCAGAATCTGCCCCTATCATTTTACAGATGAGTAAACCAAGATTGAGGGAGGACAGTAGCATAGCATGGTGGAAAGGCCATGAAATTTGGACTCCAGGAACCTGGGTTTGAATTTGACTTTTCCTCTTACTCCCAGAGGGACCTTGGTGCTCCTTTGAAGCTGAGTGTTTCGGCCCTCAGTTTGGGTCCCTTTGAATTCTCCCCCGGATTCCGTGAACCTCGTCTTTGGGAGATCTTATCATTGGGCAGGATCCCATGAGCCATGGTACTCACGCCTCTGAATGGAGAGAGCACCATGAATTAACTCCTCAGCCGCCATCTAGAGAAAGTGCCATGAAACAGATGTCTCCTTGTTCCAACCTGGCTGTGCCCTATCTGGGCATCTCTGGCCTCTCCACCATGTCCCTCCCTCCTCCTCCCTTCTGGTTTTGTGCTTTGTCTTCCCCTCCTTGGGTTGTGAGCGCCCTGAGGCAAGGACTTTCTGTAAGTGCCAGGCACTAGTAGGAGCTTCATAAATGTATTGACTATTGGGGAAGTGCTGCTCTTCAGGGGGATTTTCAAACCCAGTCAGCTTGGATTAACTGCTTTGCATATTAATTGTGGTTTATTGTTTTCAATGTGGCAGCGACTGCATCTGGGATGGCACTTCACAGCTTCTTTGGTTTGTCCACTGGCTTCTCAAGGATATTGAGAGTCATACTTTTAGGAAGGGGATTTGTCATCTGTTAGTTTGTGAAACTTAGTGAGAATCTGGTGGATTTGATGGCCACTTGACCTCATTTGTCTAGGTATTCAGTAGATGCTAAATTTTTGCAGCCTCTAGTGGAATGTCACATTTTTACAAACTACTCTCTTGTAAAAAGTGCATTGCTAGTAAGTCCAGACTCTCTCAAGATGGCTTTCCCTAGATTCGAGGACCTGACCTTGTTGGGTTGATATGACCTCCCTCCATTTCTGTAAACACATCTACACAATGCAGGCATTTGTTTGACACCATCCTTGTGGACATATCATTGTCTATGCGGTTCCTATCACCTTCAGGACAAAATTAAGCTCTTTTGCTTGGCTTTCAAAACCCTTTACAAGGTGACCCCAACCTACCTTTCCAGGCTAATAATATATTAAACTCTGTGCTACACTCTACAATCCAACCAAACTGACCTTTTTGCTGTTCCTTACACACATCCCTTCATCTCCTGCCTCCACTCCTTTGTACTTGATCATACTCCATGCCTAGGATGCTCTCCTTTCTTGTCTCCACTTTGAAAAATCCTTTGCTTCCTTCAAGACCAATCTCAGCTGTCACCATTTATAGCACACCTTTTCTGATCTCTTGGTAGCCAGTGTCTTCCATCCTTAAATTGACCATATTTTATTTTGTGTGTACACACAGAGAAAATATGTACAGAAGGGACATAGCATAGTTTGTTTTTTTTTTTTTTAAGAGGGCTGGATTTGGAATCAGACACATTGAGTTTGAATCCCAATTCTGCAACTTAATACCTGTGTGACCTTGGGCAAGTCATTGAACCTTTCCATCCTTCAATTTCCTTAGCTGTAAAATGAGGGGGTTGGACTCATTGGCCATTTGGCTTTGGTGGTCCTTTCTATTCTATTCTCCAGCTCTTCATTATATTAATAAACTTTTGTGTTTTACATGAAATTCAATTTACATGTTTGATCCAAATTGCATTCCCATTGTGTTGGACTTCTTCTGACCCACTGAGAAAACTTAAGATTTTCCTGTCCTCCCTTGAGAGTCCTCCTTGTCCTCTGACGTCTTTGCCTGTTTATCCTCTATGGTAAAGGTTTGATTGAGGTTAAATTAGTTACTTCATTCCTTGGCTCCTGGGATCAAACCAATCTTTTGGTTTTTACCTTCCCATTGTTGCCTGAAGAAGTCTAAAATTCTGTCCATACATTTGTTTTCTGAGTTCCATTTCAAATGTAACTTTTTGTAAGCTTTAGTTGAGTGATATGGAATTCAAGTTTTCTATCAAACATATTGTTATAATCTTCTAATGTCTTTCTCCAATAGCTTTCTCAAGATGCTTCTGGTATGTTGGCATCCCATGCTTGTCCTTCAGAGTATGGCTTTATAGCACCAGTGATCCTCTCCTGGTCTTTACTGTGGCCATGACCACTGTATGATCATACAATCTCTTTGTATCTGCTGCCAAGCATTCTGGGAGAATGTGGTTTTCCTGACACTTGTAGCAAATGTCAACCTTTTTTTCAATTAATTTGTTGAATTTATATCACCAAACTCCAGAAGGGTTTTTATTAATTAATTTATTTGTTTTCAGTTTTCTACAATCACTGCCATAAATCTTGGATTTTCTCTCTTCTTTGCCCCTCCTTTCCTCTTCTTTTCCTCTTCTCTCCTCAAGATGGCATGCAATCTTATATGGCTTCTATACATACTTCTTACTAAATACATTTTCTCTTTAGTCATGTTGCATGGAAGAATTAAAATGAATGGGAAAAGCCATGAGAAAAAAACAAAACACAAGAAAAAATAGCTTGCTTCATTCTACAATCCAATTTCATAGTTCTTTCTCTGGATGTAGATGGCATTTTGCTTCAAGAGTCCTTGGGGAATGTTTTAGGTCCTTGAACTGCTGTGAAGGGCTAAGTCTACCAGAAACATTCCTCACACACTGTGGTTGTTGCTGTGTACAGAGTTCTCCTGGTTCTGCTCCTTTCACTCAGCATAAGCTCATATAAGTCCCAGAAGGATTTTTTCAAATTCCAAACACAGTGTTTCATAAATGGCTACTGTTTTGTCATCTATATGATTACTGGGTAGTATGTTGGGAATTGACTGTCAGAAAAGATTTTCAATACCTCTAGATCCTTCAGCAATTTCCTCTTCAAGTTTAAATAATTCAACAATTGTAGTCATGTTTTTGGGTGGAATGCTCAAGGATTCTTCAAGTCCTGTTATTTGTGGTATGGGGAGTTGTCTGTCAGATCCTGAAAGAAAGAGAGTTTCTGATACTTAACTCTGGCCATCAGGGAGAAGTGTGTGTGTACATGTGTATATGTTTGTGTGTGTATGTGCACATGAGCACATGCACGTATGCTCCTGTGCACATGGGTCTGTCTAGATGTGGCTCACAAGTGGTCATGACGGATAAGACACTTTAGTGTTTCCCCCTCCCTCAGGGACACATGACCCTTCTTTAGAATCTCCTTCACCCACCCTCCTCTGAGGGAGACTTTAATTACTACCAGACAGGGAGCAGAAGAGTGGAACATTGAGGCTGGCCATTCTGACCTGCTCTCCTAATAGAGGAGTTAGTTACCAGGCTAAAATTATCTATCCGTGTCCCTAAATATTATTTCTCTAAAGGAATAAAAATCTCCAATAAGTGTTGGGGGGTCTCGACATGCCAGAGCCAGAGAGTCCACTTTTCTGTAGGGACCACCGAGTGGAAGCCACTTAACTGATGGTTCTGAGCCCGAGGGATTCTTAGAGTAGACTTCATGCCCTGTATTGTTCTGGTCACCCAGAGGCAGCTGGTAGCACAGTAGATAGAGCACTAGGCCTGGAGTCAAGAAGACCCAAGTTCAAATCCTACCTTAGATACTCCCCAGCTGTGACCCCCTGGGAAAGTAACTTAACCCCTGTTTGCCTCAGTTTACTCTTGTGAGAGTCAATGACGTAATCACTGTAAAGCACTTCACACAGTACCTGATTCACAGTGCCAATAGATTGAGCACTAGGTCACATTGCCATCTTTCTTTCTGGTAGAAGCAGTAATAATAGTCTTGTCTCCACTTTTTCCAGGCTGCAATGTTTCCAGAATGCCAAGGTGAAGAGGAAGGTCACCAAAGGGCTTGGGACTCAGCCCCACTCTGCCAGCCTCCGTGGGACCTTGGACAAGTCCTCTCTGACTGCCTCTTTGTTTTCTCATCTGCCTAATAACAACGTTCTTGTGTAGTCATTTCTCAGTCGTGCCTGACTCTCTGTGACCCCATTTGGGGTTTACTTGGCAGAGATAGTGGAGGAGTTTGCCATGTCCTTCTTCAGCTCACTTTACAGATGAGGAAACGGAGGCCAACAGAGTGAAGTGACTTGCCCAGGGTCACAGCTAGGAAGTGTCAGAGGCAGGATTGGAACTCAGGTCTTCCTGCCTCCAGGCCTGCCGCTCTATCCACTGTGGTGCCACCTAGTGGCGGGCCTAATGACAACAGACGGTGTTTTCATGGTGCTGCAAGTTTTGCAAAGCACTTTGTATATGTCATCCCACTAATTATCATAATAACCCTGTGAAATAGGTGTTACTGTTGTGTGCATTTTACAGTTAAGGAAACTGAAGCTTAGAAAGGTTAAAAGATGGACCCAGACTTATGCAGCTAACAAATACATGTGGCAAGATTGGAACTCCCATCTTCATATGAGTCCAGTGCTCTAACCACTGTCCCGCCTAGTCACCTGTCAAATGAAGGGGGTTGAAGGGAACGGATTCTTAGGTCTCTTCTGCTGTAGTTTTCTGGTCCTCGGAACTATAAATATTCTCATAATTGAAATTTAGGGCTGGAAGGGATCTTAGAGGTCTTCTAGTGAGTCTATCTTCCTCATGTGACATTTGAAGAAACTAAGGCACAGAGAGGTTACGTTTTTTGTTCCACATCACCAAGCTAGTTAGTGGCAGAGTCAGGATTTGAACTCACATTCCTAGCATCCACTAGTCCTTCTTAATGCACCCAAGGAAAGTTAGCCTTCTAGGGGAAAAAACAAAGACATTTCCAGGGTGAAATGACAAGGTCCAGTTGGGTTCACCTGCATCACTGACCTCTCCTCCGAACTTAGACGACAGTGCCATCCCTAGGACACTAAGCTTTTCTCCTGTGACCACCTTCTACGCAGTTCAAAGGAGATGCTCAGCCTATACATTTCCCTGGACACTCTCATTGTGGGGACCAGGGAAGCCAGGCTTTCAGAAGGCAGCTGTCCTCCATCTTGAAAATCAAAGGCCCTGGGGCTACAAGGGGAACAAGCAAGGGTCAGGCTGCTTGCTTCTTGTGGGATTTCACTAATTACATGGCCAACTCTTTCCCCAAACAGGTTAATAAGGGATTGGGAAATCACTGCTTTTTTCTCCTGGGTTTCTGCAGTGGTAGAAGATGTTTCAGACTGCAAAGAAAGACCCCAAAGATCACCTCACTGGACATGTGATTGGGGACTGGTCCTTTCCCCTCTCTGCCATAAAGTAAAGAGGGCCCTTCTAGGAACTCCCAGGTCTGAATGTCTGATTTTGAAGAGATTTGGGCAGATATCTAAAGGTGACCCCAAGGAGTCCTGGAATCGAGAACTGTGCAGGAGGTCTGAGATACAAGGAGCCCCATGGGAAAGGAGAGTGGTCCAGGCAGCCCCCAAATATCCAAAGAAAAGCTTGTCAGACCTTTCCAGGAAGCAGGGGGTACACACATGCATATGTGTACAACACACACACATACACATACACACACACACACACACACACACACACACACACACACACACACACACACCCCTCAGCATTTAACCAACAGAAAAAAGTGCGTGCTGGGCTGTCCTACCCATTGCTCAACCCCTGAGTCCGGCATCTCAGCTGGCCCGGAGCCCTGCAGTGACAGTGGCTTCCTCAGTCCTCCCCCACCCCCTGCACGCCCCCTGGGCTGGCTAATCACAGCCCAGCACATGGGGCTGACAATCACAAGCTGGGGATGGGGGACCTGCCAATCCAACTTGACTGTTTCCAAGGCCTCCTCAGAGTTTTGCTCCCATAGTCAGTCTCTCCCAGACTGGAAAGGTGATTTTTACATCCTTGGCTTTGACAGTGATTCCCTTCAGGCTAGGTCAGGCTTGAGCCTCCTGAGAAGACAAAGAAAACAGGCCACTGCTTCCCCACAATCACGTCTTCGAAGACGATGTCCCTGTTCTGAAGGCCTGCCTCGGGTTCAACCTCCCCCACGGTATGCTTTATCACTCGACTGCACAAGAGATTGGGACGGATGCCACCACCCCCTGGCCCTGCTCCTCCTCCAGAGCTGCTCCTTTTCCACAGTTATCCCTCTGTTTAAATTCCCAAAGGTTAACGGACAAGCTGTCCTGGGCCTGCAACTCTGTTTGCACAATGGTCACCGAGCAGGGCCCATTCTCTGTCATGACAACACCCCTTCTCCCCCACAACCCCCAGTCAAGGCTGGTATACCAAGGTATGCCACAGAGGTATACCCTCCCCCTTCATCAAGGGGCTATTGTCTGCCCATATCAGATCAGGAATGTGGGAAGTAGGAGAGAAGATGGGAAGAGTTTCCAAGTGCCAATTCTTTCTCTTGTTATACGACCCCTTGATTCTCTAACACAAAGTCAGCTGACTTGACAGGACAGACTCTACTTTCTCTTCTGGCTCTCACTCCAAGAAGCCAAGATTTTCTCTAAGTCTCAGTTTCCTCATCTGTAGACAGGGAGCCTAACACACCATCCTTCCTAGATGTTGTTGAGGGGATCCAGTGGATGAAGGAGTAATGCTGTGAGAACGGAAGCAGTGAGCCTGGACAATGCTAGCCAGAGTGGCTGGGGTCTTAGTATCCCCCTGTGTAAGATGAGAATAGGACTCCCAGGAGTCTAAAGTCAGGGACTCTTTAATGGTCACTGGGGTGATGATGTGGATTGTAGCAAGGTATAACGATGGCTACTTACTGAGATACAGTCCATCGGAGATTTCAGGGCTGGCATCCTAAAGGGCTCTAATTGGTCAACACCATGGAAGGGAAATTTGTGGTGGGAGGAAGAGGAAATCTGGGGTTTTGCTGGTAGAAGGAAGTCTAAGGGCCAAAGAGGCATTGGGTAAGTGTGTGGGAGTGGTGGTGATGTAAATTATGTCCCAAAGAACCAAAAAGTTCTGAGAGACACAAGGTTGAAGTAGAAATGGCAGAGTAGGGCCAATGGGCCTGGGCCAAGGGTGTTCCCTCTCTGGTGCAATCACGAGGTTAGTGCAGATTACTCATGCCCACCATGTGATGGCCCTCCATTTAACTCTTTGGGGATGACAGCCTTTCACATGGGTCATGGAGCATCACCAGATGATCACTGCACAGGGAGAAGCCCAGGTCATTGGGAGCACTGTACAATTTCCCAGAAACCATCCGGCCTGCCCTCTTCCTCTGACTTGTTTCTCTCCTCTATGTCCATATACAATGTCTGTCTGTCCAAGAACAAGTCTGAAGGCTGTCCAGCCCCCTGCATGTCACAGAGAGACCACTTTCTTATATTTCAAAAATGATTTTAATGAGATTTGGGGCATCTACGTGACCCAGTAAGTAGAGTGCTACGCCTAGAATAAGGAAAACCTGAGTTCAAATCCAGTCTAGGAAATTTACTAGCTATATGACCCTGGGCAAATCACACAAACAAACTCCTGTTTGCCTCGGTTTCCTCAACTCTAAAATGGGGGATAAGAACAGCACCTACATCTCAAGGTTGTTGCGATACAATAATCATAACACACTTAGCACAATGCCGGGCACATAGTAGATGCTTTGTAAATCTCAGCTGTTACTATTTCTGAGATTTGTTGTCTAGTTTCTGAACTTGGAGAAGATAACAGCAATGATAATAATCACCAATTGATCAATCAACATTTATTAAGCACCTATTGTGCCTGACAGTTACAGCAAATAGAGAAGTGACCTGTGACACAGGACCACCTGGCATGGTGTGCCCACCCCAGGAAAGGGGCTGGGCTCTAGGAGCGAAGTAGAAGTGAGATGACTCAAAAGAAATGCAGGATACACAAGTTTAGAGAATCCACTCCAAATGTTCACATGGGCTCTGTGCCCAACTTGTGGTAGGGTCTTCCAGACTCCTATTGGTCTTATCAGCTACTGTGGGACACAATGAAACTTAACTTTATCATAGTGATTTTTTGTACTCCTCGAGAACCAAGGACGACAACCGACTGAGTACGTGTCAGGCACCGGACTAAGCCATGGTGATGCAAAAAAAGATAAAAGACAGGCCCTGCCCTCAAGGAACTGCATCTAATGGGGGAGATGATAGATAAATCAACACATATGAAGCAGACTCCAGTCAGGTCAAGTAGAAATAATTAACACTGGGAAGACATTAGAAGATTGATGTAGGCTTCCTGTAGACAGTGGGTTTTGTGTTGGACCTTAAGGAAGCCAGGGAGGTCATTGGTCAGAGCAGAAGAGGGAGAGAGGGGTAGACACAGGTTAGAGCACAAGAGTCAAGAGATAGAGACTCCTGTTCAGGAAGGCCAGGAAGCCAGTGTCAGGGGGTCAAAGAGGACTTACAGGAGGTAAGGTATGAAGAGAGTGGAAAGGCAGAAGGAACTTTGGATGCCAAACAGCAATCTTCATTAGCTCCTAGAGGCAATAGTGAGTCAATAGTGCTGTGAGAGTGTGTGTGTGTGTGTGTGTGTGTGTGTGTGTGTTTGTGTGTGTAATGATTAGACCTGGGCCTTAGGAAAAATCACATTAGTGGTTGAATGGAAGATGTATTGGAGTGGGGAGAGATTTGAGGCAGATTTACCAGCTGGCTATTGCAATAATCCAGGCATGAGGTGATGAGGACCTGCCCCACAGTAGGGGCAGCATCAGAGGACAGAACAGGCATATTTCAGATATGTTCCAGAGATAAGATAACAAGCCTGAGCAACAGATTGCATATGGGTAGGGATGTGCATGCGTGTGTGCGTGTGTGTGTGCGTGTGTGAGACGTGGGGGGGGAGGGAGGGAAGGAGAGGGAGAGATTGAAAACAAATACAACAGTGGGGATGACAGAGCAGTCAGTCTGCTGGAGGAGATGGGATAAAATGGGATCAGAGGGAAGAAGAGGCTCTCCTCACCATGAATGGCCTCTATTTTTAGCATGTGGTCTAGGAGACACCATTGAGGATTCCACAGTGAGGATGTAAAGAGATCACCTACCAAAAGCAGACAGGAGCAATCGGAGTGCAGCAGGCTGAGGACCACTGAGGTAGGAGCAAAAGACCCCATGTGCCCTGCATCCCTTGCGGCTATCATTGCATTACTACAACACAATCCTGTTCAAAGTGACTGTCTCAAACTGTCAAGAAAATGGTCATTTCCTAATAAGAGCTACCATTTCCAAAACCCTTTTAGCCTGTCAAGTCCTTGCAGCAACCCTACCAGCTAGGGCCATAGACCATAGAATTGGTAGGAACCTCAGGTCATGCATCCCAAACAGCTTATTTTACCCTTGAGGTAGATAATACTAGGTTTATGTTCCCATTTTACAGATCCAGAAACCAAGAATCAATGAGATTTACCCATTGTCCTACAGCTTGCCAATGTCAGGGTTGAAAATCAAAGCCCCGTTCTTTGGTCCCAAGTTTCATGGGAATTCCCTCTGCCATGTTTTCTTTTTGAGGAAGGCAGATCAGTAGTTAACATATTTCAGAACTCTTTTAACAATTTTCATTTTTAAAAAATGTAAATGCTTTTGGTTCTTTAAGATAGCTCCCCAGCCACTATTAAAGCAAAGTTGTTAACTGGGGTCTGTGAGCTGAAAAATAATTCTGAAAACTATTTCAACATGATTGGTTTCCTTGGTAATTCTATGTATTTCATTTTATGTGTTTTAAAATATTACTCTGAGAAGGGGTCTTTACCTCAGTGCTGATGAGGTCCAGAATACAAAAATGGTTAAGAACCCTTGGTCCAATGGAATCGAGGGCAGGCAGCCCTCCCGGGCTTCTTACTCTTATCAAGGGCATCAGTCAGCCCCAAATCTGACTTCCCATGAGGGTGATTGTGCCTGACAGATGGATGTTGGGGCCATCTTATTTCCACTCAGCCATGGACTCACGAGAAGCAATGAACTCAGCAAAATAATAAGCCGTCTCCATGGCAGGCCAGAGGATTCTCTCCATGCTGCTGCCACAGTGTCTAAGCTCACTGGCAAGACATGAAGGGGCACTGTCAAGTCCAATTCTCCCAAGATGACCCATTGGGCAGAACATCAAAGACTTAGGGCAGACAATTAGTGCAGCAGGATTAGAGGAGGCACTCAGCTAAAAAATATTACTCCTTTGCTATTCTGATGACCAGGCACAAGCAGACTGTGGATGGATATCTTAGCGGGATGGTCTTTCCTCTCAGGATAGTAATACCGCTGAACAAATGATTGTCCTTATGAGGAACAGAGTCAATGGCCAGAATGGTCACACCCTTAAAGGCATCTAACGTGGTAACCCCTGTACGCTTAAAAACACACCAGTAGAAGCACTGAAGGTGCACAGCTAGGCCAACGCGGTTGGTGAATGGAGCAGGTGGGAGTGCCCAGGTTGGTCACCTGACATCATAATCTTCAGTGATCTGGAACTCCCCACTCTTTCTCAGCCAACACATGTCAACAAATCTACCACCTGGACCTCTGTGATGTCTCTTACTTCTGACCCTGTTCTCTTCCCTCACAATTCAGACACTCATGACCTCTCACTTCTCTTCTTAAATCTTTGCAGTCTGGCTTCTGCCATCATCATTCAACTGAAACCGCTCTCCAGAGCTCCCAATGATCTCTTGGTTGCCCAATCTAATGGCCTCTTTTCAATCCTCATTCTCCTTGACCTCTCTGCATCCTTGGACACCGTTGACCACCTTCTCCTTCTTGATGGCCTAATCTCTCTAGGTTTTAGGGACATCACTCTCTCCTGATTCTGACCACTCGTCCTCCATCTGCTTTTCTGGATCTTCACTCACGTTATGACCTCTCACCATGAGTGGCCCTGAGGCTCTGCACAGGGCCATCTTTTTTTCTTTCACTGGGTGAACTCATCAGCTCCTGAAGACTCAGTTATCATTCTTATGCCCTCCACTCCACAACTACTTTTATGCAGTCTTTATATTTTGCATCTGTACATATCATCTCCCCAGCTGGAGTGTAAGCTCCTTGAAGAAAGGGCCAATGTCCCCCAGACCTCTGGAGGCATATCCACCAAAATCTCAGTTGTCTTGCAAATTATTAAGAAAAAAGCATAAGAAATCTGTAATCTAGAGTCCTTCATCTCATCTGAATAGAAAAAACAACTCATTATCTTTCTCCCTATCAATTATCAATCCATGCAAATGATTCTCCAATTGATTCTCTCTCCTGACTTATAAGCTCACATTTCCAGTCCCCTATTGGACATCTCCAATTGGATATTCTGTTGTCAGCCAAACTTACCCTGTCCAACCCTGAATGCATTCTTTTCCCCCAAAGTTTCCCTCCTCCAAGCCTATCTTTTACAGTCAAGTAATCTGTGCCTCTACCCTCCCCACCATCACCACCCCAGCTCAAAATGTAGGAGTGTCAATCTACATTCCTCACCATCTCTCACCCTCCAGATCCCAGCATTTTCCACCTACTGGTATTTCTACCTTCATAATAGCTCCTGCCTGCATCCCTTTCCCTCCCATGGCACTGATCCCACCATGGTGCAGCCCCTCCCATGCTGGACTATTGCAGTTTTCTCCTCTCGGTTTTCTGCCCTTACCTCTTTTCTCCACTCCAGAGCCCATTGTCCACTCAGCTGTCAAACTGATCTTATGTATGGACCTACTATTATCCCTGCCTACTCGGTAAACCCCAGTGCCTCCCTATCACCTCTGGCTTCTAAAGCCTTGAATTGTCAGACCCCTCCCAACTCCCCAGGCTCAATGTGCCTTACTCTCCTCTCCTTACTGGTTCTCGCACATGACTCTCCATCCCCCATCTCAATGCGCTTCCCTGATCATCAAGCATGTCACTAACACTCTTCCTTTTCACCTTTGCCTTACAGAGTGCTGCCCTTCCTTGAAGACTCTTTTCCTTCTGCCTCGAGCCTCTCTCCCAGATAACTAATTTGCATAATTTGTATTTGCTCCCTTTGTATTTATGCCTTCTATCTCTCAATAGGTGCTTAGTACTCCTGGGAAGGAGGGATCCTTTCATTTTAGTAGGCTCTTCACAAATTCTTATTACAGTTAGCAGACTTACTATGATTTCCTTGGTTTGGGCACTCCCTCCACCAGGCAGATAGCAGAGCCTCTCTGGATCCCCAAGAGGCCAGTGCCTAGTACTCCACTGACTGAGCTGAGCTACTTCCCAGGGAGATGGGTAAGCTTACTTTCACTTATCTCACTATATGACGTGCCTGTGTGCATGGCAATTACCACTCAGTCTTGAGTCACATTTCCTATATTTTGGGTCGTCACCCTGGATGACAGAACAAGGGCTGTTTCATCAGACCCTGACATGTGGCAGGCACTAAATGGAGCCTAAGATAGTGACCTTTGGTTGGGTCCACAAAACCTCCAACACTAATAAGATAACCAGAAGAAAGGAAGTGGAAGCACCTAATATTGAAAGTCTTCTCAAGGAGAAGGGAAGTGGGACCATAGTCGGCAAGGATAGAAGGTCAAATGTGGCTGTTTGGAGAATGGGGAAGACATGAGCATGTTTGAAGGCAACAGGAGAGCAGCTAGTACAGAGGGAGAGACTGAAAATAAGGTAGTGACAGTGAGAAAGGGAACAATCCACTCAAGAAAAGAAGACGAAACAAGATTGCTTATACAGGTCGAGAGGTTTGCCCTGGCAGGAGGAAGGGCACTGAAAGTTATGAGGTGAAGGAGTAGAGAGCTAATCCCATGAGACAAGGAAGAGGAAAGAAGAAGGAGATCGTGGAGAAGAGCCTCATTTTTCTATAAAATAGGAGACAACATTCTCAGCTGAGAGGGTGGGAGGGAGAAAAGACATAGGGTGTTTGAAGAAGGATGAAAGGATTTGGAAAAGCCTCTGTGGTGAGTGGGAGAATGAATTAATTAGGGAAGTGTAAAAGAACTGCCTGATAGCAGTGAGGGCCCAGTTGAGATTCTACAATCTAAATTTGTAGTCCACCAGTCAGTCAGGGTGGATTAATGATTTTCTCCAGTTTCATTCAGCAGTACGTAGGTAGGAGAAAACGCAGCAGATGGTGGGAGGGATCCAAGGATGGGGTTTAGCAGAGATAGGTAGGATAATGGGTCAAAAATTTTGGGAGAATGGAAGGTAAAATTGAACTGTTCACCAAGGGATCAAGGTGGAGAAGGAGGAAAAGTGTAGCCGGGACAGGAGCTGGGAGACAACTGAAGGATGGGAATTAGAGATCATGGTGAGCATGAACAGACTTTGTGGGGGGTGCAAGGTAGAGGGAAAGGAGGAATGAGAGCAGACTACAAGCAGATGAAAGCTTTGCAGGGTTCTAGAATCTGGAAGTAGAACATTTTAGCAAGATCAAGGGATGGCAGCACCACCTCTGGGTGGCTGAGGGGCACTAGAGGTCATAAGAAATGAACAGGTTGAGGAACTGGGAGGTTGGGGTATTTGAGGGAGCATTGTTTCGGGTCTTTAAATCCCCTCGTGAAAAAGCAGGAGTTAGAGAAGAGAGAAAAGTTGTGAGCCAGGGACGGAACTCGTTGAGGAAGGAAAGGGAGTGATCTAGAGGCCTGTATACAATAGCTGTGGGGACTTGGATTAGGTGAAAGACGTGGACTGATGGAACTTCAAAGGAGGAGAGGTGAATGACGAGAGAACCCAGAGGTGGGAGGTGGTGAGGCGGAGCAAGGAGGATTCCACTGAATCAGACGAAGTGAATGACAGGCTGGAAAGAGTGGCCAGGGAGGATAAGCCTTGCTCCCCAGCAGCCCGGACAAATCTTCCCATGCTTCTCCGAGGTTTTCATATTTCTTTAACCTTACTGAGCAATATTTGGTTGCATTCACAGACCATAGATTTTTCAGCCTTTTTGGTTATTACAAAGTAATTGGCAATGTTATTACCAACATCTGTCCTTCAAAGCGCTCCAAAATCTGGCCTCTTCCTCATTCCCCTCCTTGCCCACTGTGTTAAACCCGGGTTGGCTTACTCACTGTTCCTTACACACTACACTCTATCTCCCATCTCCATTTCTTTGCCCTGAGTGTTCCCCGTGCCTAAACTGCCCTCTCTCCTTCCTTCAGACTCTTAGAATCCTGGGTTTCCTTCCAGGCTCTCCTCAAGTGTCCCCTTTCTTGACATCACCCTGCCCACCAGGTGCTAATGCCTTCCCCGCCATGTCCACTCGTATACAGTCTCTGTATTTCCATGTCTGTCCATGCCATTTCCCCACTTAGAATGTAAACTCCTTGAGGCTAGGGACTATTGTTGCCTGTATACCCCCATGTGCCTCTGGCAGAGTGGCCACTGATGCCTCAGTTGTCTTGTAAATGATTAAGGAAAGAGTGTAAGAAGTCTGTAATACACTTTCATCTCACCTGAATGGAGATTCAGAGAGGGATCCTGATGTTCATTTGTTTCAGTCGTGGGTGGTGCAGTTGCTGCTTCAGTCCGACTGAGGGGTGTTCTGGATCACCTTTGACATGATTCAAAGGGATCTCCTCAGGGGGATTGATGATCCTCTAGAGGTTCTGATTCTGACCTTACTCTCATTCTTTTTAAGCGAATTAAAAGCTCCTAAACTTTGTACTTTGAGTTGGCTGTGGAATGTGATCCTTTTCTTCCAGGTGCCTTTAAAATGGGGGCATTGCTTGGACCAGGGAGAATTCCATCAGCAGGGGAAGCTCTACTCATGTTGGTCTCCCTCTGAGTTGGAAAGACTGAAGAGTAGTAATGGTCGCTGACAAACTTTGGCTAAAATCATGGCATTCAGAGGGACATTTCTCCTGCCACAGCACAGTGTCTGGCTCCTGGTAAATGCATATTTTTTTGATGGATGGGTATGTTGGTTTCTAAGCTCGTTAGTGGGATCCTGGAGTCATTAATGTGATCCCTTTCTTATATATAACTCCACCTCTACCGACTGGTTGGGTTTTCTGAAGAGCAGTCCACTGATGTTGTAGTGTGTGTGTGTGTGTGTGTGTGTGTGTGTGTGTGTGTGTGTGTTCCAAACTGGTTGGGAGATCTCCTAGTCAATGGTACTGCATAAGACTGAGACTAACTCAGGAGGGAGATCAAATCTCAGTTTAGTAAAGGAGACAACAATAATCGTTACAGGGAAATGCATTCTAAGCAGTTTTGCAGTGTAGGTTCTGGGAACAAAAGAACAGAGGACAGGGGTGGGGAGGAGGTTTTCCCAACCTCTATGTGATTCCAGAGTGATCTCCCATCTGCTACTCAGAATGTATTTCTTCTCTCTTGCCCCCTCACTTTCTCTCTCTCTCTCTGTCTCTGTCGCTTTTTCTCTCTGTCTCAGTCTCTCTCTCTCTCTGTCTCTCTCTCTCTCTCTCTCTCTCTCTGTCTCTCTCTCTCTCTCTGTCTCTCTCTCTCTCTCTCTCTCTCCCCCCCCCTCACTTTCTCTCTCTCTGTCTCTGTCGCTTTGTCTCTGTCTCAGTCTCTCTCTGTCTCAGTCTCTCTCTCTCGCTCTCTCTCTCTCTCTCTCTCTCTCTCTCCCCCCCCACTTTCTCTCTCTCTCTCTGTCTCTGTCTCTGTCGTTTTGTCTCTCTGTCTCAGTCTCTCTCGGTCTCTCTGTCTCTGCCTCTGTTGCTCCCTCTCTCTCATTTCTCCTCTTCCCTTCATGGAAGGTATACACAGCAGCACAGATCAGAAGTCCCTTGGCCAATTCCAAGTCCCGTCTGCTCCAGGTACCCAACATGCATGCAGAGTCACAAGACTTTCCTGCAGGAAACTACCTGCTTGTGGTGGGAGTGGGACTTACAGAATTATACGTCGTCGGAGCAATTCAAAGCTTAGCTCATGGAGCATCAGCCTGCCGGCCCACCTCCAGGCCTCCAACACCAATTGGATTCTTTGTCATCTTGGCTGATTTGCTTGGCGAGAGGTGAAACCTTTCCCTTGTCATGGTCTGCATTTCTCTTAATGATTTGAAAGCCTACTTTCACATGGTCATTTGTGATGACTTTCCACCACTTGTGTGCTGGGGAATCTTTTATCACCCCCATTTCTTTCTTAATATAAGCAGTATTTTATTTTTTTCCAAATACATGTAAAGATAGCTTTCAGCATGCATTTTTTATAAGACTTTGAGTTCCAGATTGTTTCTTCTTCCCTTCCCACAATGGCATGCAATCTGATATGGGTTACACACGTGTAACCATGTAAACATATTTCCACATTAGTCATGTTGTATCAACCTCATTTCACAGATGGAGAAAATGAAGCCCCAGAAGTCTAGTTCTCATTTGGGAAAGTTACAAGATTAATCACCTGACACCTCACAAACATCTCATTGTTCTGGGGCAGAATCTATTTCAGGAATTTGAACACCAAGAGAATCCTCTGGGGACATCCTCTCCTCTCCCTCTTCCTCCGCCCTCCCCTTTCCTGCCCTCTCCCCTCCTCTCTCCTCCCATCTCCCCTCCACTACCCCCTTCCCTCCCCTCCTCTTCTCTCCCTTCTCCTTCCCATAGTTGAGCAGTCAGATTTAGGGCCTCTGAAGTCAGGGAATGTTCTGTTTTTATTATCTCATCCTCATTACCAACTCAGTTCATGAAACACAGTAGGTGGTTAATATGTGCTCACTAAGTTCAGTTACATTGAACATGTCAGGACATGACTCTTCCATGCTGGGAGGCTGAAAAGTCCCAAAGCTCCCCAGAAACTCGTCCAGTCACTCAGAGGTGAGACTTCATGCCACAGGGCTAAACTCGATGACTGCAGCAGGTACTGGACTCCTTAACCAAGAGGAATGAATGAATCCATGGCCGGAGTGCATGAATCGAAGTAGTTAGTCAGAGTTAGCTGTGTGCCAGGCACTGGACGAACCCTGGTATAGGAATAGAGAAGATGATGCCTGTCCTCAAGAGGCCTACATCTTGAGGGGCAATAGAAGGACCTGTGGCCAGAGAGATCTGTTTTGGCCCAACAGTCACAGGGAACAAGATGGGAGACAGGCAGTTAGTGAGCTTTCACAGTGTGCCAGACTGTCCTAATAGGAGCAAACCAAAGCCAGGTGAGGGGGGGGGAGCATACTCAAGTACTTGATAGGGAGTCCAAGGAGCTGGAGTTGAATACTGCTGTGTGACTCTGGTAAACTGTACAACCTCTCTGAGCCTTTCATTCTTCATCTTGATGCTGATGGTTTGGACCAAAAGGTCTCTAAAGTTCCATTTGGTCTGAGCATGAAATGGCTAGGGAGTCAAGAAGACCTGAGTTCAAGTCCAGGCTATGACACACATGGCTGTGGGACCCTGGGCACATTCCTTAACCTCAGGGCTCCAATTAACTTTCTACAACTAGAAATAGCAAATTAATAGCCTCTAAATATTTTTGCTGAAATTTCCTACAATAATGAAATCCAGATCAGTGCCTCAAAGTAAAAAATGATCCTTCCAGTTCAAAATCTTATTCACTGCAACATAGTAGCTTTGAGTCCCAGCTAAGTAAAGAATGGGTGAAATTGGGAAAGAATGAATGAATAAATTGCTTTAAAAAGAATTTATTGGGGGGAGGGGCAGAGCCAAGATGGCGGAGTAGAAAGACACACATAGGGAGGCTGTTCCCACACCATCCATAAAACACCTGTAGAGAGGGACTCTCAACAAATTTTGGAGCAGCAGAAGTGGAGAACAACAGAGTGGAGGAGATTTCCAGCCCAGGGTGACCTGAAAGATCCACAGGAAACATCAGTTGCACCAGACGGGGAGCGGAGCTCAGATTGCAGAGCCCAGCCCAGCCTTGGCCACACGTGAATGACTCGTGAACAGCCCCTCCAGGACAGACTCTCCAGTCACAGAATTCCCAGCCCCAGCAGCAGAGGGTCCACAGATCCCTCAACCCACAGGCACCAAAGGTCAGTGATGGGGCTTATGCAGCTGGCCAGGAAGGGAGAAGGGCCTTCACATTGGCAGGAAGCAGGAGTTCTCAGTGCAGCCTTTACAGCAGCCTGAGACCATAGCTGGATTGTAAAAATCCCTGGGGGCACTTAAGAGCTGAGTCTTACCTCAGCCCTGTGCAGACACCCTGAGGCAGCTGGTCTTTGTCTCAAATTGAATGGTGGCCCTGCCCCCGCAGCTTGACTGAATTCCACCCCCCCCCCCCAGTGCTAGGTTGGTGGAACTGGAGGACAGGTGCCCGTGGAGAGGAAACGCTGCTAAGATTCTGGGCACAAAAATCCTTTCCTGTGCCCAGACCAACACACACTTGATTGTGCCACCTTGGAGGAACTGATATCTTACAGGTCGCCAGAGTATACCCTACTCTTGACAAAGGACCCAAAAGTCAAGTAACTGGTTGGGAAAATGCCCAAAAAATGGAAAAAAAATAAGACTATAGAAGGTTACTTTCTTGGTGAACAGATATCTCCTCCCATCCTTTCTGATGAGGATTACCATAAGGGAAAGACACAAAAGTCAAGGCTTCTGTATCCCAAACATCCAAAATAAATATTCAATGGGCTCAGGCCATGGAAGAGCTCAAAAAGGATTTTGAAAATCAAGTCAGAGAGGTGGAGGAAAAACTGGGAAGAGAAATGAGAGAGATGCAAGAAAAGCATGAAAAGCAGGTCAACACCTTGCTAAAGGAGACCCCAAAAAATGCTGAAGAAAATAACACCTTGAAAAATAGGCTCACTCAATTGGCAAAAGAGGTCCAAAAAGCCAATGAGGAGAAGAATGCTTTCAAAAGCAGAATTAGCCAAATGGAAAAGGAAGTTCAAAAGCTCACTGAAGAAAATAGTTCTTTAAAAATTAGAATGGAGCAGATGGAGGTTAATGACTTTATGAAAAACCAAGAAATCACAAAACAAAACCAAAAGAATGAAAAAATGGAACATAATGTGAAATATCTCATTGGAAAAACAACTGACCTGGAAAATAGATCCAGGAGAGACAATTTAAAAATTATGGGACTACCTGAAAGCCATGATCAAAAAAAGAGCCTAGACATCATCTTTCATGAAATTATCAAGGAAAACTGCCCTGAGATTCGAGAACCAGAGGGCAAAATAAATACTGAAGGAATCCATCGATCACCGCCTGAAAGAGATCCAAAAAGAGAAACTCCTAGGAACATTGTGGCCAAATTCCAGAGTTCCCAGGTCAAGGAGAAAATATTGCAAGCAGCTAGAAAGAAACAATTCCAGTATTGTGGAAATACAATCAGAATAACACAAGATCTAGCAGCTTCTACATTAAGGGATTGAAGGGTGTAGAATAAGATATTCCAGAAGTCAAAGGAACTAGGACTAAAACCAAGAATCACCTACCCAGCAAAACTGAGTAGAATACCTCAGGGGAAAAAATGGTCTTTCAATGAAATAGAGGACTTTCAAGCATTCTTGATGAAAAGAGCAGAGCTGAAAAGAAAATTTGACTTTCAAACACAAGTATGAAAAGAAGCATGAAAAGGTAAACAGCAAAGAGAAGTCATAAGGGACTTACTAAAGTTGAACTGTTTACATTCCTACATGGAAAGACAATATTTGTAACTCTTGAAACTTTTTTCAGTATCTGGGTAGTTGGTGGGATTACACACACACATACGCACACACACACAGAGAAAGAGACAGAGACAGAGAGCACAGGGTAAATTGAATAGGATGGAATCATATCTTAAAAAAATGAAATTAAACAGTGAGAGAAATATGTTAGGAGGATAAAGGGAGAAATAGAATGGGGCAGGTTATCTCTTATAAAAGAGGCAAATAAAAGACTTTTCAGTGGAGGGAAAAAGAGGGGAGGTGAGAGAAAAAACATGAAGCTTACTCTCATCACATTACATTTGACTAAAGGAAGGAATAAAATGCACACTGATTTTGGTATGAAAACCTATCTTACAATACAGGAAAATGGGGGAGAAAGGGATCAGCAGTGTTGGGGGATGATAGAAGCGAGGGCAGTGGAAGGAGGGAGCAATTTGAAGTCAACACTCTTGGGGAGGGACAGGACTAAAAGAGAGAATAGAAGCAATGGAGGGCAGGATAGGATGGAGGGAAATATAGTTAGTCTTACACAACATGACTGTTATCGAAGTCATTTGCAAAACTACACAGATATGGCCTATATTGAATTGCCTGCCTTCCCAAAGGGAATGGGTGGGGAGGGAGGGATGGGGAGAAGTTGGAAGTCAAAATTGAGTACTGTTCTTACAACTAGGAAATAGAAATACAGGTAATGGGGTATAGAAAGTTACCTTTCCCTACAGGACAAAAGAGAAGATGGGGATAAAGGAAGGGAGGGATGTTAGAAGAGAGAGCAGATTGGTGATAGGGGAAAGTAGAATGCTTGATGTTTGGGGGTGGGGGAGGGGAGAAATGGGGAGAAAATTTGGAACCCAAAATTTTGTGGAAATGAATTTTGAAAAGTTAAATAAATAAATTTAAAAAAAATAAAATAAAAAGAATTTACTGTTTACTATGGACAAAGCATTATGCTATGACTTGGGAATTAAGGAGACAGAGAAAGAGAGAGAGAGAAAAGAGAAGAAAGAGAGAAAAGAAAAAAGAAGAGGGAGAGAAAAAAGAAGAGGAAAGAGAGAGAGAGAGAGAGAGAGAGAGAGAGAGAGAGAGAGAGAGAGAGAGAGAGAGAGAGAAAGAGAGAAAGCTATTTTCTGGGCAAAACTGATAAAATATTTTGGAATTTTTGTTTCACCAGGTGCCAGGCTATGGATCTATAAATGCCTCTATAGACCACCAGAGAGCCCCAACAAAAGAGGAAGGAGGGGAGCGGAGTGGCCTAAAGTTGGTTGGTTGCTCCATGGAAATGATCACGTGGTTGTTGCTGTCATTGTTGCTATGAGTGGGGAGCCAGCTGGTTAAAGCTCTGTATCCCTATCCCCCTAGGGAGGAACAAGTTTGGCTGTCAGTCAGGAAAAGGCACACTGGGTTTCCAACTAGAAGCCTAGGATCTGGCATTAGCTCCCTCACTTAAAGACTGGGGAATCTTAAGCAGGTTCTTTCACTTCTCTAAGACTCAGTTTCTGCACTGGTAAAATGGAGCTAATCCTCCCTCCTCACTGGGAAATAGCAGTACCACCCCAAAGAATCCCTGGGATTGGAGGGTGTCCAACCCTGCTTTCTAGCCTGGAGCTGGAGAGCATCCAACCTGCAAGGGATTGTAAAGGGCATCTAATCCAATCCAGGAATTTGACAGCAAGGGAAACTGAGGCCCCTTGACCCAGGTCACATGTCTAGCTGGTGGAAGCACTGGATCTCAAACCCGGATATCACATCTTGGAATCCAGTTCCACTTCCCCTTGCTGTTCTCTTGGCCTCTCCTCTTCCCTGACTCTTGGCCACCTTGAGAAACTACCCTTGGAAGCACAGTGGAGCTGTGGCGCAAGCCTCTGCCAGCAAGAAGCTTAGGGAGCATTCCCATGTTTGGCTGCTCACATTTGCTCCAATAGCCTGGCCATGTGTGAGAATGACTAAGTGTCAGCCCATCCCCCCAGGGAGCCAAGGTAAATCTCTTTGGAGGAAACAATCCTCATTTACTGGGAGCTGTGCCACAGTGGGTATGTATGGGTGTGTAGAGTATGGAAAATATTCCACTGCAAAAGTCCCTTGAAATTCCCTTGATTCTCATAAAACCCTGAGAGTCAGACACTAGGGAATATTTCCTGGTATCAATGGATGGCCCTCATCTGTGTGACTTTTGATGGGAGTCATGTCTGCAGTGCACTGTGAAGTTGGCAAAGATTTTCCTAGACATTGTTTTTTGGAAATTCCTCTACAACTTGTAAAGAAGATGCTACAGGAATTATCTCTATTTTACAGGCTCAAAGAGAGGAAGGGACTGATCCAGCACCACAAAGCTAGTAAGCATCACAGGCAGGATTGGAATCCAAATCTCTTGAGTTCTAAGTAACCTAGTTCATCATTATTTCCTTACTCTAAATAACTTGGAATCAGGAGAAAGGCAGCCCAAATTCTGCTTGTGACATTAGCTAAGTGACCACATACTATTCCTCATGTGACGAGAGAGAGAAAGAGAGAGACAGAGACAGAGACAGAGAGAGAGAGACAGAGAGAGAAAGAGAGGTAGAGAACACCTTCTCCACGGTGTTGTTTTGAGGATCAAAGCTGGTAAACTGGAAAATACACTCACTCTAGAGCCAGAGGTCCTGGATTCAAATCCTGCCTGTGAGTGGTGCCCTAAAAAAAAATCAATCCTGTTCTGCATGCTGCATATATGGAGGGAGTCATGACTTCTGACTGGCTGAGAGAATACTGAAGCAACTCTGAGTGTTTGCACAAAGAACTTAGCTGAGTCAGTTACTGATACACGGGGAGAGCCTTGAAAAGAAGGCGATCCAGAGATGGAGATGGGGGGTGACAGGTGGAGGGGTTGGCCTCAAGATGTCCCTTGACATTCACTGCTGACAGTCCTTGAGATTGCAGAGAGAAGCCTTCTCCTAAGAAAGCATTCTCTCTCTCTCTCTCTCTCTCTCTCTCTCTCTCTCTCTCTCTCTCTCTCTCTCTCTCTCTCTCTCTCTCTCTCTCTCTCTCTCTCTCTCTCTCTCCCCCCCACTTCCCCCTAGTTTGAACTGAGGTCTTCTCTTACTCTCAGCGGCAGACCTCATAATGCAGTTGTGTATTTTGGGACATGTTCTAATCGATAGAATTTCTTGGGTTTCGGCTCGCTGCTCTGCCTAGATAAAGGGTTTACTCAGTGCTCGGCACACAGAAGGCACTTAAAAAGGTTTGGTGACTGCCTCATTGTGTGATTAGCAGTTAGTGTAAGCTAAGGGTTTGAAACACTGCATAAAGCATCTTCCAGTCTGTCTAATCCCCTCCTCGGGAGAACTGGATAGAAGAGAATGAGAAGGCAGGCAGTTCAGTCTGGGGACAGCGCAGTAGCATTAGATCCAGCCTTGGCCAGAGGTAATGGCCTAAGAAGAGGGAGGTTTGATGGACCCAGGGTCATTCCACTGGCTCTCTCCAAGCCACAATGGGCTTCAACTGAACCTGAAATAGATGGAGAGGGTACCCTGAGGCTCCAAGGGAGATGAGGCACATGCCAGCTAGCTGAGAGGGGAGATGAGGCCAGTCCACAAGGACCCCAAATCCCCAGGGGGTGTAGCAAAGAGGTGCACAGTAGGATGCATCCTTCTTTCTAGGATGCTTGTGAAGAAAGCCAGAGCATGGCGTTAGGAGGGAGCTCCCAGGAAAGGCCTGAGAGAGGAGAGATGCAGGGGGACCGGGGACCAGATGAGAGGTAACAGGGCCCGAACTAAGCTGGAGGCTGCAGCCAGGCACAGGAGAGGAACAGACCAGAGATGGCAAAACTGTAATGGATAATGCCTGGTTGGGAACGCTACCTGGCTGAAATGAGAAAGTAGGGACAGAGGAGAATCCAAGGTGACTCCAGGGCTTAGAACAGTAGGGAACAGGGAAGTCTGGTTATGCCCTCCTTGGCAGGGCCAAACCCCCAAATGTTTACCTGGAATGCGAATCTAATGTTGAAGTTGCTGCTAAGAGTGAATCATCCCCCTCTGGGGCTACTGCGTCCTCTCGAGTTTGTATCTGGGATGGGGAGAATTGGTTCAGAAGCACCTCAGAAGTTCCTTCTCAAACCACTCCAGCATCTCTGCCAAGAAAATGCCAAATGGGGTCATGATTGGATGACAACGAATTTCCTGGTATTAAAGAGAATGAGTAACAATGAAAAGGCTGTGAAACTGAAAGAGAAGAGGGGTGAAACGGAAAGCTGCTGCCATAAACCCACAAAGCTGGATACCCTAGCACAAGCTAATTCACTGCAGAGACAGGCCTGCAGTGGAGATTCCCAGTTCACCAGAGACAAAAGCCAAGGACTCGGTCAATGTTAACAGCCATGGCTCAGCAGAAATGCACAAAACAGGACCATGCATTGGAGGAACTGAAGCTCCTAACAGAGCCCAGCCTGACCTCCTCAGTGTTCACCATGAGACTTGGTAGGGGAGACTCACAATGGTAATCCTATATTAATAGGATGTCCTGGCTTTACCGTAAAGGACGAGGTGAAGTAAAGCAGGGAGGCCAAAGGAGATAAAGATAGACTCAGGGGAGGATATGCAAGGCGACTGGAGAGGACAGAGAAGGAAAGCACAGTACTGAGCGCTTAGGAGGAAAATGAAGAAAAGCTTGAATGGAAGCGATGGTCTCTTTGGAGCATCCTATAGACACCATATTCCCACAGGCAAGAAGGAACTGCCAGTGGAAAAGTGATGGGAGTGATGGGAAGTGGCCACTTTTTCACCTTGAAATTGAAGAGAGAGAGACAGAGACAGAGACAGAGAGACAGAGAGAGACAGAGAGACAGAGAGAGACAGAGATAGAGACAGAGACAGAAGAGAGACAGAGAAGAAAAGCCAGGTCTATACTCACAAGTACCCTCTATCTGGGGAGGGGTGGGTCACATGACCTCTAAGGTGTCTTTCAACTCTACCTCTGGTCCTACGATCCTATGACCTTGGGTAAGTCTCCCTCCCTGGGGAAAGTCCTCCCTAGGACTCAACTACCTCAGGGGTAGTATAAGTTGGCTTGGTAGAGGGAATTCCCCTTCTTTGAGGAAATCACTGGTCTTTTGAGCAATAGGATTTTGGTGAAATCCTGGACTATTTCCAGAACGGCTTAATCCCCAGCTGCTTGCTGCCACCAAAGCCAGAAAGAAGCAGCCTCACGGATCACTCTTCAGAGGACTGACAGAGATGGCGAGGCATCGGTGGGTGAGGCCTGCCCAGGAGGAGGAAGAACTCCAGAGAGATTGGGGACTGCCAAATTCTGAGATGGTGTTTCCCCTACTTTGGGATGAAAATGAGTAGCAGGTAGTTAGCACTATGACTGATCCAATCAGATATTTCTAAAGCCAACATAGTCCAGTCTTTGGGACCTCCTCCATCATCTAAGTCTGGTCGCCTTATCCCTCCCATCAGTCACAAGCACTCTATATTTCATAAAGATGTGGTCACTACACAAACAGCATCCACTTGGCTAAACATCAGCTTGACTCCAATGGAGCTTGTCTTGGCAGTGCCCCACACAGAGACCAGCACCAGAGGATGGAGATAATGGGTTTCAAATTCATAGAGCTCTTCAAGGAGAACCAAGCTCCATCCCTCCCTGGTCCCTCCATGACATATATCACTGTCCTGGCCTGGAAGCTATGTGTCCCCAGGCTGCCCTTCCAAATGGGCCATGATCTCCACCCCTTAGTGGAATCTGGTTGTAAGGTAAGGCCCGGAGGGCAGTTTCACTCACCCTTGTAGCTACCCCCAGTGTCAGTGCTTAACACCCTTGCCCCTAGGAGTTCCCTAATTAGTGCTTGATGAAATGAATTGAATGTTCCTGTGAGATTGGGAGCAAAAGCGCCAGGCCCAACTTCCACTGAGGAATCAAGAAGGACAGTGTCTCGCTCAAGGTCTCATGGCTGTGAGGAACAGACTGTGAAATCTAAGTCTTCCAAGTCACTATACTGAAAATGTGGGCGACAGAGGAGTATATGTGAGAGATGCCCACAGTCAGAGACAGTAGGTACCCTTGGGCTTCCAAGGGACCTGGAAGTAGTGTAAACTGTAAGCAGGGCGAGGCAGAAGATAGAGCCATTGACTGAAAGCCCAACTGCTCCTTCTCCCTCCCCATCTCCTCCTCCTGCAAAGGAGGAAGGATGACCTCAGCAGTCTGGCAGACACAGCATCATCAAGGAAATCATCGTTCGTGGGAGCAGGGAGTGATTTTCTTCAAAGCTGTGGAAAGCAAAACAAAATTGTGGGAAGCAACAAAGAGCCTTGTGCTCAGGGAATCAGATTGAATCCTATAGCAAGAACCTGTGAGCAAGGTGGTCCAAAGCAAGACCAATGCCTTCCGCTTACAATCGGCCTCAAAGACCAGCATACGTGGATGGCTCAGTGCTTGGCAGCTGAGCTGGTGGTGCCCGCCCCAGAGATGAATATCACAGAGGAAAGAGGAGATGATGAGAAAGATCTTGCTTAGTCCTAGGGGCTCAGATTGAGAGGGATGGGGGCACCTATTTCCATCTTGCCTTGAAAGGCCCAGAAAGTGACAAAGCCCTAAGCTGTTCCCCAAAGGCTGAAGCTGCTCCTTTACTTTCTTTGACCCACAGCCATTGAGTCCTCACTCAAGTCCTCACTCTCCCTAGAGGTCCAGTAAATTCCCAATACCTTCCTCTGGGATTGAGTCCCATATAAAAGCAGAATTCTGGACAAAAAGGGTTGACTAGCTGGGATCAGTGTAAAAAATTATATCCCTTGGGATACAAAGCAATCGAATGTACAGGATGGGGGAGGCCTGGGTAGTCAGACGAGTGTCTGAAAAAGATCCAAGGGTTTCAATAGATTGCATGCTCAAGGATCAGCAGTACAAGAGGCAAGGAGAAAGCTCAGGAAATCTGGGTTGCAGGAGAGGGGCCAAGCTTTCCATCACAGGGACACAAGGATCCTGCTGTACTCTGTTTTGCTCAGACCTCACCTGGAATAGTGCCTTCCCATGTGGGTGCCCCAGCTCAGAAAGAGCCTGAGTAGTTGGAGGGTATCCAAGGGATGGTCACTGGGAGGGGGAAGGGCCTTGGGCCTATACCCTCTGAGGAACTGGAGGTGGTGGGTCTAGGGAAGGTGGAAGGGTCTTCCCCAGGGGACACTCAGGGGGCAGCCAGTCATGTTCCATTTGGCCTTGGAGGACAGAAGCAGGGGCAGTGCTGAGAAGCCAGTTTCCTGGTCACTGGATCTGTCGGGGAAGTGGCCTGGGCTGCTTGGGGAGGAGGCAGCTTCCTTCCCTTGGGAAGCCTGGATGCCCAGTCCCCGAGTGGAGCTACAGTGAGGATCTTTCTGGTTTGGGTTGAACAGAAGGCCGCTGACACCCCGGTTCTGGCATTCTGAGACTTGAGCCAAGTGAAGCCCAGTCAGAAAGGAAGCACAGGGGAGAGGCAGGCCCTGGGACTTCGCGGGTTGCGTCGGAATGTCTGCCCATCATTCATTTCTGGCATCGAGTGCCTGCCCCACCAGAGCCGGAAAGAAAAGAGCCCTGTTTTGGGGGGCATGCCTGGGGGTGTGGGCCCCCTTCTCTGCATGGCGGCTGTTCAGGCAAGGCCCCTTCCCACAGAGATGCGCCCTCGAGCCTAAAAGGGCAATTTGGTGCGACGAGCTGGGGCTCCGCAAGGCTGGGCCCGGTTTGCCAGAGATGCCCGGTAGAGTGGCCAAGTTCAGGCCCTCGGCGATCCTCTACTGCCAGGCCAGGGCCCAGATCGCGGGATGCAGCCAAGCCAAGGGGCTGGGGAAACCCCGCCCCAGGACACCTCCCAGGCTGAGGGGGTCAGGGGGTATCACACTCCTATCCACACCAGCCCCGCGCTGGGTCCAACTGCGCTAAAGGAAGAGGCGACAGGGACTGGGGTGGGCGGGGGGGCCTCCCAGACGGTTGGGAAAGGGGAGGAGGGGTACGTGGGGGGGGTGGCTTTTCCTCCCGGGGGTGGGGCCAAGGGAGAGCAGGAGGTGGGGCCGCGGGCAGGGTCGACTCCGGGCCCAGCCTATGCCCGGCTCGCCCCCGCCCCAGCCCCACCCCTACGGCTCCCTGGATTTCGCCCACCCCCTGGCCCAAGCCCCATGCCGGCGCCAAGGCCTCGCACACTTAAGCACCCGCCCTGCAGACCTCGGGCCACACTTTCGGTCCGACCGCCGGGCGGTTAGTCTGTCTGTCAGTCTTCTCTCCGGCTCTCCCTCCAGCGCTTCAGCCCCGACAGCAGGACAGGCAGCCAGGGAGGCAGGGACGGCGAGCTGCCCGGCGCGGTCGGTAGATAGGTGAGTCTGCCCAGACTAGGGAGAGGGAGGGTCGGGCTCCGGGTGGGAGGCGGCAGGGCCGTAGGGCCCTGAGTGCGAGCCGCTGAGGGGTGTGCGGGGGAACGGTCTGCCACACTTCCCCCGGGAGCCCGTGCCGGGTCCCCTCTCTTCCCTCTCCTCCCCTCCCCGCGTCTGTCCCCGAGGCTCCCGGGCGCCGGTGGTTAAATATAGCCTTGGGCTCGGCTAGACTTGGGGGTGGGGGGACGGCGGCGGCGGACGCCCCTTCTCCTTCCGAGCTGGCAGCCTAGGGTCCGTGCCCTTGGGGCACAGCGCAGATTGGCCAGGAGGACCCGATCTGAAAGGGAAGGGGTCCAGAGGGCCTCCCCTAGAAGAGGAGGCCAAATTCTCCCGCTGAGTCGTCATGGGGCTCGGGGAGAGCTCGTCCTAATGCCCGGTGTCTGAGTTCAAGTCCTTGCTCAGCCTCGGCTCACTCCTTGCACACAGTCACTGACCCTCTGGGGGCCTCAGTTTCCCAGTCTGTAAGATGAAGGGGCCGGATTAAACTCCCTGGACGTTCCAACCAGCTGTAAATCAGTCGGTCAACGAGTATCGATTAAGCACCTAACGTGTGGACAGTAGGGACCCAGAATTCATCAGTCTCTTCCCTCTGGGAACTTAGATTCTATTGGCATCCTGTGTGCCAGTAAGGAACGAAAATACACACACACACACCCCAACCTCCAGGGGTGCACAGGGAGGGAGGCGCTGCTAACTCCGGAGCCAGAATGCTGATTGGGAGCTTTGCTCGCTGTTAGTCCGATGTTTACAGCCCATGGCGAAAGGAGGCTCATTGGAGGACAGCTCACCTTCCCCTGGCTTTCTATAGGATGGCTCGTTTGGCAGGAACGGCTGTCATCTGAATTTCTTTAGATGGAGCAATTGTCTCCATCCCTGTTTGGGATCCCAAAGCACGATAAACTGCGAATAGTGATTAAGTTACGACTGTCTACCGACAAAAGCTTGTGCTAGGTATTGGGGAAGATAGAATTTGGAAAAACTAGGGCCAGGGTCCTCAAGGGTGGGCCTCCTGGGGCCTTATCTTGTCTCGCTTCCTCTTCTCCATCTGCCTCAGAATAATGCCCCAGGATGGTGAAGGGCTATGAGGTCGACAGATTCCAAAGAGTTTGGAGAGCCTCTTGGATTTCATGGAAGGAGAAGAGGGCTAGTGCCCTGATTCCAGCCAGAATCCTGCCAGGGCCACTGAGAATGGGGGGCCTGGAAATAGTAATGGTTGGCAATGGGGTAGGGGTTACAGAAAGGCAGATTTAGGAAACCTGGCCCAACAGCTCATTAGACATAATTGGGATGGTCAGCCTTGGTCGTGAGTGGTTGCTGGCCTGCCTCGAGGCATTTTAGTGGAGTTTAGGGGACTACTGGACCCTATTCTACCTAAAAAAGTCTGTCCTGGGCTTTCTGTCCCTAGGCCTTTTCCCCCACTCTGGGCTTCTCCTGTCCTGGGTTGGGGGTTTACTCTCCTCCCTCCTTTACTCCTGTTTCTTCATTGTACTAGGGTTCCCAAAGAAACATTCTTTTGAAGAAAAGCTGTCTCTGACTTGTGGCTTTCACATCCCCTTTCTTGGGGACTTTCTTCTCTCCTGCTGGATTTTGAGCTCCGTGAGGAGGTACTATGAGGGGCTGTGGACCTGAAGGCAGGAAAGTCTGGCTTCCAAGCCCACCACAAGACCCTTACAAGCTGTGTCCTTGGATAAATTTTTTGTTCAGTTGTTTCAGTCGTGTTCAGTCCTGTCTGATTCTTCGTGATCCTATTTGAGGTTTTCTTGGCAAAGATCCTGGAGTGGGTTGCCATTTCCTTCTTCAGCTCATTTTACAGATGAAGAAACTGAGGTAAACAGGATGAAGTAACTTGCCCAGGGTCCCACAACATATAAGTGTCTGAGGCTGGATTTGAACTCAGTAAGATGGGTCTTATCTATTTTCCTCCTCTTTTAAGTGAGGAGTTTGGCCTCTATTCCCTCTTTGAAGGCTCTGATATGATCTTTGCTTCTCTCAGGCTCTCTTCTGAATTCCAGGTTTGCGCTGGATACACACAGCAAACAGGGGTTGCTGAAGTACTATTGTTGCCCATGGGATACCAGGCATTTGACCTGACAGGTGCTTGTGCCCTCATCCAGGTTGGCCATCCCACATCCAAGATCCAAAAGGGGGTGATGGAATTCAGCATCACTCTGATGCCAAATGGTGAAGATGAGAAAGTTCAGCTGTGCGTGTCCTTGCCCACTGCAGATATGGATGGGATCCTTTCAGTCCCTCCTGGTCTGCCTTGGCTGGAGAAGTAGCCAGCAAGAAACTCCCCTTCCCCTTTTCCACCCCCAGTCATCCAACACTGTTAGCATCTCCAGCCAGGAGTGGTACAAGCACAAACACCGTCCCTCAGACTTGATGTGAGGAAGGACAGAAACATGTAGATGCCTACAGTGTGCCTCATTGGAGCCTCACGACAACTCTGGGAAGTAGACCACCATTCTACAGTTGGGGAAACAGAGGTGGGCAGCCATGAAGTGATTTGCCCAGGGTCACTGAGGCAGTAAGTATCTGAGGCAGAATTTGAACTGGTGTCTTACTGGCTCTGGGCACTGTGGTACCACCTGGCTGCCTGCAAGCCAGAGTTTTCTGAGGAATGGATTGTAAAGAAGAGGGAACCATGGTGAATTCTGTGCTCGGCAGAAATGGTCACCTGAAAGTTGACCTGGCCACTTGAGCTACCATTTGGAACAAACTTCTCCATGGAGGCATCTCTGGGCCTAGGAAAGAGCTCATCTGACCCTTGAGCCACCCTGGGTTTGAAGTCTCAGTTTTTCAGCTGAGTGGCTGGCTAGCTATGCATCCTTGGGAAAAGTGCTTCACCTCTCTGGGACCCAGGCTCCAGCTCTGCTCCTTCTGTCTGAGCCAAGACAGCTTTAAGATTGTTGGCACCTTTCCTTTAAGGGAGAAGGTGGCAGACACCTGTGCCCCCCAATTCTCCTCTCCACTGGGGCTTTGAATCAATAGAATCAACATTCCCCTCCCTTCTGCCATATTGTTTTCCTTTGCAACTTGAAGTGTAGGAGGTGTTTGAGGACTTGTTGAGGGCAGTTCTAGGGATGTGGAATGGAAATAAGGAAAGGAGAGGGACTTGGCCCCCCACCTTTGACAGACTTTTTCTTCCTGGAGCCTCCCTCTCACCCCCTTAGCTTATGACTGAAGAGGCGAAGTGCCCATCCTGCCCAAGACCAGAATCAGTCCAGCTTCCCTAGGCCCAGCCATGCTGTGGGCAAGCTACCTGTATGCCAGGCACTATGGTAAGTGTGGGGGTACAAAGAAGGAGCTCACAGTTTAATTTGGCAGCTTGATGTAGTGGTACAGGGCAGCTAGATGATGTGGTGGTTAGAATGCTGGGCCTAGGGACAGAAAGACCCGAGTTCAAATCTGGCTTCAGACACTGACTAGCTATATGACCCTGTCACTTAACCCCACCAGCTTTAGTTTCCTCACCTGTAAAATGAGCTGGAGCCAGCAATGGCAAACCACTCCAGTATCTTTGTCAAGAAAAACCCAATGGAGTCATGAAGAGTTGAACACAACTGAAACAAGTGAATGAGAGCAGATGACCTTGGGGTCCCAGAGGATGGGAGGTCTGTCATGGGGAAGATGGTTCAAACCTTCCCTAAACTCTGGAGGGCAAAGTTGGGGAGGATGACAGGTGGGTAGGAATTACAAAGAAGTAGACTGAGCTCAAGGAACGAAAATCAGGACTCCCTCCAGGTGGAGTGCGCTTGCTTCCTTGACAGGGCAGCATTGAGAGTAGTGAGAGACTTGAAATAAGGCTAGTCTGAGGGTCTATGAAGTGTAGGCAAGGGGTGGCCAACCTCAGAACCAGAAAGACCTGGGTTAAAGCCCCACCTCTGACTCACACTAACTGTGTGACCCTGGCCACCTTACTTCACCCCAAGTGCTCTCTGTTATCATCTAAGTCTGTTTATGGAGAAGAGGCCAGCCTACGTTGGTAGAGGGAGTCTCCTGACCTAGGAGTTCCCTGTGCCAATGACATCACAGCCAGCCTCTTCTGTTAGGAACCAAGAGTTCAAGGGTCAGAGTTCTTCACTAGGCACCATTTGGGGAAACTGGGTAAGTTCTGCTTACCCCAGGTGTTCATTTTGGTAAGCAATCTCCTGGCACACTGCAGATTCCTCCCTCTAGGGTCTTTTATACTTTTCCAGAAGCTATTGGGGTGAAAAGTGTTTTGAGGTTGAGCAGCTCCTTTTGGATTCCCACAGAAACCCCCACAGTTTGCCTCCTTTGCCTCCCTCACCCAAGGGATGTCTCCTTGGAGCTCTGTTTCCATTTGACTCGGCTAGTCCTTGGAATTGGGCAGCCCTTGACTGTACTCCTGCTTTGGGAAATGATGGATTTTCTTCCCTTTTTGCTCTTTAAGCTAGGAGAGAGAGACAAGGTAGTGGTTAAAAGGGTGTGCGTGCGTGCGTGCGTGCGTGTGTGTGTGCGTGCGTGCGTGCGTGCGTGCGTGTGTGTGTGTGTGTAGGGCTATGGGGAAACAGTGCTTAAAGTTGTCCAATCTGCTTCAAGAAAGGCTAATTTTTGGTATGTTTTCCAGTCGCCCCAGACCTTGTGTTTTCCCCTCCCTCCAGTGGGGTTTGGGTGTTTCTTTCCTCATTATGGAATCTGCCTTGTGCTCGAGATGGCCTAAATATTTGGTCTTCCTTTGTATCCTCTGGTCTTGTGAATGCTTGGCTCTGGAATGACTCCCTGCTGCCTTTTGGGGATGCTTAAACTCTTTTAATTTGGCATGATGCTGTATTAAGGGTTGTATCCTCCTTCCTCCCAGTAGAATATAAGCCCCTTGCAGAAATAATGTTTCTTGATTGATTGGATTAGATAAGAAATTTAATTGTCCTAGATAGACTGATTGACTGCTGGAAGAGATCTTAAAACCTTCATTTTACATGTGGGGAAACTGAGGAATAGACCATTCATAGGAGTCTAGAAGAACATGAAATGGCTTACAGAGGTTGACATGGATAGGAAGTGTGGGTAAAATTTGAACCCAGGTCTCCTGACTGCAAAGTCAGAATTCTTTCCTCTGTGCCATAGACAATAAGTAACCATTTGGGCCCAAGTCCTTGGACTTCACATCTCAGGCTTTTGCTTTGGCAGCCAGGGTATGGAGGTACATGTGGCCCTCAGAGCCCAAGGAGGAGATTCAAGCTGCTGGCCCAGTAGGCGGGCTGCCCACCCCTGGAAGCTGGATTTCTGGTAGGGGCCCAGAGCTAGAGGTTTGTTTTGCCAAATAATAAATGCTGCTTAGGTACCTTGTATGCAAAGTGCCAACTCTTAGCAGATAGAATTCCTGCCCTCAGGATCTCATGGACCCCAGTGTTTAAGAAGCCTGTAATGGCCAGCCAGCCTCCCAAAGCACACACAGAGGAGGCCCCATCAGAGCCCCAGCAGGCACCGGCCCCTTCTCCCTGCTTTCCAATTGTTCTGCCAGTGTTTCTGACATATTGGTACGTCCAACCTTATGATCTCCCAGTTGGAAGGACTCTGGTGGGGAAACCTTTTTAAAGTCAAAGATCCTTTTAAAAGGCCAATAGTTTGTTGGTTGCTCCTGCATGAATAAGGTTAGTTATTACTTTTTAGATAAATCAGTGTTTTCCAACACTGGTTGTTCTTGAAGTAGGGCCTGGCAGCTCCTGAGTCCTTTCTGGAGGGTTTAGGGAAGGCACCCATTGGATCCCAGGCTCAAAAGGCTGCCCTCTCATTTTCCAAATGAGTTTCCCTCATGTAAGAAGTGTCGGTCAGAATTCAAATGCAGGACCTTGGACTCCATAGGCAGTGTTGTGAGTGAGTGGGAGCTACGCTTTGAGAATCACAAGTTCTGGTGGACAGGTGGAGAGATTGACCCCAGGTCACTGAGGTAAGCTAAGGGCTGAGCTGGGAATGTTTCATGCTGCCTCTTCTGGGGCCATTGCAGTGGGTCTCCCAGCTATGAAAGGCTCTGTTTGAAATTAGCAGCACATTTAGGTCTTTTCTAAGACTATATCCTCAAGACAGATATGGAGCCAAGGACACTGAATGTGAAAACAGAGAACTGAGGTTTGATTCCTCCCTTGAAGCCAACCAGTTGTTATCTTGGGTGTGTTGCCTCAGTTTCCTCATCTGTAAAGTGGGGATTATCATGACTTTCATTGCTGTCATCATAGGGTGGTGTGAACTTGGACAACCTTAAACTGCAACAGAAAGGGAGGTTCTTATTAATATTATTAGGTATTGAGTGACCCTGGTGCTTACCTCATTTCTCCATCTGGTGACTTGATTTTGTTTCTCTGTTGACATTTTTGATTCTGAGATATTTACTGAGAAACCGAATCATTAACTGTGTTTGCGACTCCCACCTGGGGTTTTTGCCATCTGAACTTTTCCTCTTTTTTTTTTTTTTTTTGAACCTATATGTAACCTAGATTCATCCAGGTTTGGGCTGGGCATGTGTTTCAGAGATCCAAGGCTGCTCCAGGGCTTGACTTTCCCTGACACGCACAAAAGCTCCTCTTTTTGTGCATCAGTATTTTCCAGTGATACTGCCTGGCAGTGAGTCAAAGAACACCATGATCCCGGAAGAATCCAAAAGATGTTGAAGCTGCCAGAGGGAGGCAGAAATGGAACCTGCCCAAGGAAGGAGGCCACTCAGTCCTGCCAACTATGACCTGGTGTGAAGGAACCTGTCCAGGAAATGTCAGTTTGGAAAAGGACAGGGAGATGGGCACCTAGAACAAGGAAGATTGGAGGGTGGATGCCCACTTAGAGGCAGAGCTGGGGCATGTTGGCAAGTATTGCATAGGAGAATAACACAGAATAAGGCTAACTGGGCTGCACTCTGAATCAGAGGACAGAGGGACTGTTACTTGGCAAATAGTAGTAAAGCTTTCCATGCACCCATTTTCTAAGTTTTGGGCTACTACTCTGGGTGACAACAGCTCCATTAAGGCCCCAAATGGCATGGCAAGAGCGGTAGGGTTTTTTTAACAAGTGTTCTCATAAAGTTATGAAATACCTTCCTAATTCCCTAATTGTATCTTATCATCTTAGGGCTAGTTGCAGGACATGCCTTTGACTGACTCTAACTTCTCAGGGACCATCTATTAAAATGGGGGTTTGGAGGGCTGGTTGCCATACTGTGGCAGGAGTGCCCAAGAAGACGATTGGACAGTGCTTTGAAGGTGTTGATTATGTAACTTCTGCTAAACAGATCTTTTCAAAATGGAATTTATTAGCTGGGCAGTCATGGGGGAGTTTGAAGTGAAAAGAGTTGGTCAAGAGGCATTATTATTAAGCACCTACTATGTGTTAGACACTGAACTAAATCATGGGGATAGGAAGAAAGGCCACTAATTCTTAATAAGGATTGCCTCATTCGCTTACTCTTTTGGACACCAGATCTTTTGTGGAGGATAACCACACTTCCTTTCTAGCCCTCTTAGTGATTCCTGAATCTCCCAGTTGGAAGGGACTTCCTCCCTGGCATTTAACCCAGCCCATCCATGGACAGTAGTCCTCTACACATGTTGGTCATCCAACCTTTCCCTCCACTGAGGTAGGAAACCCATTCCCCTTGGGGACAACCCTCATTGCAAGGAAACTTTACTTCAAGTCTAGATTTACTCTTCTACAACCTTTCCGCACTGGACAGGGTTCTTCCCTCTGGGACCAAAAATCAAGTCATCTTGTGTCTATATATGACCTTATCATCTGTACAGACTGCCCTACTCCATGCTCCCCTACTCCTAGGACAGCTTCCTGCCTCTTTCCTTGCTGAGTTAGCACTCCTTCTCCAAAGTCCAGCTTACACACAGTCCTCCCTCAGACACCTCACCTTCTCCCTCAATTCTCCTACAGCCCTTGGGTGTGTGTATCTGTTGTATCTATGTGGTGTTCTCATATGTGTTACTTGTCCCTTACTTTCTCATGCCCACTCTGGACCTTTCAGCACCTCGGACAGAGTCCAACATTCAGCAGGTAGTCCCTGAGTGTGACTTCTGCTGTATTCTAGACTAGCTCAGTCCAACTCCATCCCATCCTACACTGTCCTGTGTGCTAGAACTTTGTGGTCTCCATCTTAGACATCTCCCTGCCACATTCCTTCTGTTATATAGTCATGGAAACATAGATCTTATCCCTGGTTGCCCTCTTCCTCTTGTGCCCCTAGCACAGGGTGTCAGGAAGGGGCTGGCCATCTCACTCCCTGATCCACAAGGTTTTTCCAGATCGTCCCTCTCCTCATTCCATGTGGCCTCCTTTAGTAACCGAACCACTCTGCTGTTTCTCTATCCCTGTGGCAGCCGCTATCCACCGCCATCTTATCTCCTTCCTTATGATGGTTACTGTCCATCTTTGTCAGCTGCCAGTTTCTCAGCTCTCTACTCATCATCTCCACCTCTCCCTTATCTCACCTGAAGACCCCCAAAGGTCATCCTCTTAACCCTCTGTCCCTTAGCACTTCCACACACCAAGTGTAGGACTCTAAAATTCTCCTTTTGGGTCCCACTTAACTTGGCAATTGTTCAACAAGAGTGTCCTGGGGCACAGCCCTAAACCATATTTCTGTTATGAACTCTAATCAGTCCACCCAGTTCATCCATCTCTCCTTCTCTGACCTCACTTTTTTTCCTTCAGTCTTAGTTAAACTCCACAATCATTTAGTAAGTCTTCCTCTGAGCCAATGCTTGAACCTGGGGTACTAGAGATGCAAAGCGATGAGGAAAAACAGCCTTGCCCATGGGAGCCTATCTTCTGCTGGCTGGGAGGGAGGGCAACTACCCTGGCCAGGCCATCAAGAGAGCCCTGCTCTGCCCCCGCAGCACAGGGGCAGAGGAGGCAAATCATCCAGACTCTATTCAGTTTTACTGGCATGAAGATCTACCCCATCATCCTCCCACCCCCAACAACAAAGCAAGAAGAACACTAGCCTTATTATAAGATGGTTATTATTCACAGAGAAGGAAACACAGGTCAAACGACTCTCCCAAAGTCACATCTAGGAAGCAGCTAGGATTTGAACCCAGGTCCTTCTGGGGAGATTCTACCCATCGTGCTTGCTGTGTGGTAAGCACATGCTCAGGAATGTTGGGGAAGAATATTATAAAAGGGCCTTCTTATCATAGGAATTCTTGGCCATCTGCCTTCCTGCTTTGTGCGTGGTTCTGTATTGGCCCGTTTGTTATCCAAACGCCTCTGCCTGGGTATTTACATCTGTGATCCAGGCTTGGGGGATGTAGGGAACACAGTACTCTCTGATCTGGAGAGCTTGATGCTGGAATAGGGTTTGTATGTGCAGTTATTTATCAGTATAGCCATTGTGGGCACATGAGTCTGCTCCAGGGAGGCCCCTTTGGTGGGGGGATAGAACTGAGTCTGTAGGACAAGAGCTGTCCACATGAGGCCTGAGCCACCCAGCCTTCCTACAGCTTCATTTCTGGGGAAAGGGAAAGCGACTGAGAGACTATTTTCTGAATGTGCCACCAGAATATTGAGCCCCTGATGGGGAGTAATTCACACTCTTCTGCTGGATGGAGTTTTTACAGAGTTGTGTGGTTGCCTCAGCCACAATTCAGCAATACCATATTAAGGCCCCATTATTGAGATGGGAAAACAAAGGCTCAAGTATCTCAAATGGAATTGTCTGCTTGGGAGCAAGGGAGGGATCCCCTGAGTAGAGAACACCATCTTGGTATAGGGGAAAGAAGACTAGACTTAATTCAGAAGGCCTGCTGACCATGAGTGACCTTGGGCAGGGCAAAGGACCTTCCCTTCTGTGAAATGAGTAAAATTTTTATTAGTTCAAAAATGCCATAAAGTGACAACTTGTTATGGTCAGAAACATCTCTAGTATATTTCTTGAGATGAACTTTTTGATGGAAAATGACTTACTGACAAAGAGTCAGTGATAAGCCAGTGACCCCTAAGGTGAGTTGGGTTGGATCTTTCATTAACTGAGAGAGAAGGTACAGAGTACCCTGGTCTGATCCTGACATTTTCTAGACAAAGAATCTGAGGGTCTGAGAGGTTATAGACTGGTCAGAGATCACATGGCTGATAGCCATGCAAAGATCGGAAGTCTAGGTCTCCTGATCCCCAATGGGAAGTGTTGAGGTGTTAGTCATTTCCCACTTTGCTGCCTCCTTGTGGAAGAAAAATTGAACTAATGGAGGTCCCCACTAGAGGAGTTTCATTGCTGGACAGATTTTGCACTTACGATGTTCTCAGAACTTCAGCATCTTTCAATAAGACATTTAATACATTTCAAAAATGCATGTCATAGTCTCAGTTGGACCTCACCTTCATGGAAGAATTTAATTCAACACCCTAATAAAAGACCACATGGTACAGTAGAGAGTATGCTGGCCCTGGAGTTAGGAAGACCTGAGTGCAAATCCTTTGGATGTGAAGTAGTTACGTGATTGAAGGAAAATGGCCATCTCCTTGAGCCTCTATTTCCGCATATGTAAGATGAGAATTTATGCTCAATTAGGATATCCTGTATATAAACCCATTGCTGTAGCTCTGGGTAAATATCATTTAAAAGTCCATAGTATTTTATTTTTTCCAATTACATATAAAGACAATTTTTAACATTTACTTTTTAAAAATTGAGTTCCAAACCATATCCCTCTCTCACCACTTCTTCCGTAAGATGGTAAGAACTTTGATATAGGTTATGTATGTGCAATCATATAAGGCATTTTCATATTCCTCATGTACGAAAGAAGAAATGGGACAAAAGAAAAGAACCACAAAAAAATAAAGTGGAAATAGTATGTTTCAATATGTGTTCAGAGTCTATCAGTTCTCTGGATATGGATAGTATTTTCCATCATGAATCCTTTGGAATTGTCTTGGATCATATTGCTGAGAAAAACAGAGTAACTCACACTTGAGCTTCACAGTGTTACTGTTACCGTGTACAATGTTCTGGTTCAGGGTGCTTCACTTTGCATCAGTTCATGTAAGCTTTTCCAGTTTTTTTCTGCAATCTGTCTGCTGGTCTAAATGTCATTGTGTCCCAACAAATGGTCATCCAGCCAGGGAATGAAGGCCTTCAGTGTGAGGGAACTCACTACCTCTGCCTCCTTCACCAGAGCAGCCCCCATTTCTCTTTGGGGTAGCTTTCCCTGTTAGGAAGTTTTTTCTCAATTCTAGCCTAAATTTGCTTCCCTGCATTTTCCACCCATTAGATTTGGTTCTGCTTCTGGTGAAGGCTGATGTCTTAGCCCTTATGTCACATTAGCGTACTTCAAATACTGGAAAACAGTTATATCCCCTTTGCGTGTCTCCTGACTAAACATGCCCACTTCAACCAACCCTACAGGCCATCCTTTCTGTCTTCTGGATGCCCTCCAAGCTTAGTAACACCCCCAAATGGGGCTCCTGCACCCCCTACTCCAAATGTGGCCTGAGCCTGACCTCCTTATGATCTATGAATTAAGGGCAGGGGACAGTAGGGATCTCCCAATGCCACAGACACCTTCTGTCTCTCTCAACACAGCTGACTTTTGAAGCTTGTTGTTCCCTTCTGGTCCAGATTTTCATAAGTGGAGACATTTTTTTACTTTAAAAAGCTATAATCTATTCTTTAAATGGGCTAGATAATTTTTTAAAATCCTGTTTCAGTTTTCAAAACTAGTGTTAGAGAGCAGGTTAGAAGGACCCGAGGAGCAGCTGACTGGGGAGTGGGGCGGGGGATAAGCAATGTTTCTCTGATTAAGGAATTCGTTGAAAGCCCCACCTCTGATACAGTTTGACTGAGTGCAGCCTCCTCCCCAGTGCAGCAATTCGGGTCACTTTCTACAGTGAGGAAGGCCAGGAGGTGGCCACTCAAATTGGCAGAGAGTGTTTGCTCACCCACGAGTTCCCTATGCCAGCGAGAACAAGGCCTGAGCCCTCAGTCTTTCCGTTCTCCAAAGGCTTTTAAGGGTTAAGTTTCCAAAATGGTGTTTCACCCATGTGAACCCAGTTTGACTCAAGTGATCTCTTCTATCTCATTCTTTTATCAATGTTTGAATCTTTTCTTTCTCTGATGGTGTTAGGTAACAGATGGTTTGCACTTAGTTCAATGAAGCAAACACACAAAAAGCAGACTTTGCATAAAACTTTTGTGGATAATGCATTTCATCCTGGTGAATAATTGATAGCCTATTGACATTAATCTCACCTTATTGACCAAACATGGCACAGTGTGGTCACTTCTAAAATTAAACTTTGGTAGCTTCTTGAAACGTTTTCCTGAGCCTGGCCCTGGGGCCCAGCAGGGAAGAGGCCTCACTGCCTCTGGGGACTGGCAGAAAGGGGTACTCAGAGAACTGGATTTGAATTCTGGTTGTGTCTCTTTTGGGACCTTTGTCAAGTGTCTCCACTTCTCTGAGTCTCAGATCCTCTTCTATAATAATAGCCCACATTTAAAAATATCACCCATCCATGTCACGGTGGGTGTGGGTGAGCTGAGAGCTTTCCAGCTCCAAATCTGTGATCTAGATGGTGTAGTGGTTAGAGCACTGGGCCTGGAGTCAGGATGCCTTGGGCTCAAATTTAACCTCAGATTGGGTAAAGCACATCACCTTTATCTGTCTCCATTTTCTCAGCTGTAAAGTGGAGACCATGAGAGCCCCTATCTCCCAGGGCGGTGTGAGAACCAAATAGGAGGCAGTCTCTGAAGTGCTTCGCACAGTTCCTGGCACACAGAAGTTACTAGAAGAATGCTAGCTATCATTACTACTAAGCACTGATCCAGGGCCTTCCAGCATTCTCAGTGAGTGAACCATCAGAACTCAGCCTGAAAGGAATACTGATTCTTATTTCTCGGATCTCACACTTCAGGATTTTCGGAAAGTCCGTACTGTTTCGATCACCAGGGGTCACTACTAAGCACATCCCTCTTCTAAGAAAGGATGCTTTGGAGAGGACTGAGGCGGAAGGGGAGTGGGGAGCTTCTCTTTCTCTCCCCTTCATTTAGGGGACTTGGGGAGGGTAGCTGGAGCCTTGGATTCCAGGGTTCTAGGCTATTGTTGGGGCAGGCAGCCTGTTAATCCTGTGAGAAGCCCCTGTACACCTCCTTGGCCCACTGAGAAGCTAGACTAGCTGGCCTCCCCAGGTCCCCTCACTTCTGGCCTCCTGACAGCTCTCCATGGTCTGCCCCACAAAATCCAGAAAGGAGAACTGACCACGTAGCCCAGGAGTGTGGGTGCTGGCGGCAGCTGCTGGCTGCTGAGAGTACTGCATCCAGTCGTTTTGTCTGGCAGAGAGGGACTAGCTATGTGGTCCTTAGATTAAACAACCTCCTCTTTCTGGTTTTCATGCTCCCACCCTCCACGCAGAGCTCCAGGTGAGACCTTTAAATCCTTTGTTGAATGGTGTAACTGACTCTTTGCACAGCTGGGTCCATGGCCAGAGAGTCCTTGGGGACTGTCTTTGAGCAAAGGTAAGCTCCCTTCTTGAGTTCCCGCACCCTGATGTGATGTGCCAGGCACTGGGCTAAGCCTTGGGGTTACAAAAAGAGGTCAAAGACAATCCCTTCCTTTGAGAAGCTTAGAATCTAATGATACACACACATGCAAATATGTACGTGTATATACAAGATAAATATATAGAAGATACATCCACACAAAATAAATAGGGGGAAAATTCATGGACAGAAAACACCGGACCTAAGCGAGGTTGGGAAGGACTTCCTATGACAGGTGGGGTTTTATTTGGGACTTGAAAGAGGCAAGGACAAAGGGAGAGTGGCCAGGCATAGGCACGACCAGACAGAATGCCTGAGGCCTTGTTCACTGAACAGCCGGGAAGCCTGGGTGGCCGAACTAGAGAGTACAAGTGTGTAAGGTGCAAGCAGACTGGAAAAGTGGGAGGGAGCAGGTGGGGAAGGACTTGGAAAGCCAGATTGACCTGGAGGTGATAGAGAGGGTCAAGGTCAGATACCTTGGGGACCTTCAGAGGAACACCTTCTGTACCAACAGAGGCAGACTCACTGAACCACATGGCCTTCTCTCACTCTCTCGCTTCCGCTCCTGTTTGCTTTTCCCTTGGAATCTGCCACCTCCAGAGGCCCCCTGGCTGGTGTGTATTTTTCTATAAGTACTTCTTACTGTCCAAGGCAAGGCTTGACCTTTCAGTGGAGATGGGACTGATGATAAGGGATTCACACCAAAGAGAAAACATTACGACTTGGCTAACAGGGCAGACAGAAAAACAGGGGAGTTTTTCAGGTTTTGAAGACAGAACCCAAACAAGGCAGTGAGATCTAGTGACAGAGGACTGAGTGGAGAGTTGCTAAGACCATGCTTTAGCCCTACCACTCAGTAGCCTTGTGACATTTCCCTGACCTCTTCTGAACCTCAGTTTCCCTGCTCTGTAATGTGAGAAGTTAGCATATCCAAGGTTCCTGTGGGCACAGACTCCTGTCATGTAAAATAGCCCAAGACCCACTGCCAGGTTCTGCACCACATAGGTGGTTTGGCACTTTTTCCCTACTATGTCCATTGTTTCTCTTTTTCCCTACTATGTGCATGGTTTCTCTTTGTAGTCACCCTGACCAGAGGGTGGACTTTTTACAGACCAGGATGGTGAGGGGCCACGAGATTATGCCATACGGAGGAGCTAGGAGGTACCTTGGATCTGGAGGTGCAATGAGCTGTCTTCAAGTATGGGAAAGGGCTGTCCCATAAAGAAGGAACTTTGGCCCCCAAAGACAGACTGAATTGCTGTGGATAGAAGTGAAGAAGCAGTTTTGGCTTGATGTAAGGGAAAAACTAATGAGTGCTGTTGGAGTGGGATGGGTTTCCTTGGGAGGTAGTGAGCTCCTCTCCCCAGAGGGCTTCAAGGTTCTATATCCAGCATTTGGCAGAGGAGGTCCCTTGGCCTGGAAGGCTTCTCAGATAGAGCCTTCCAGCATGGGGGCTTCTGATACTGGTCACCAAGGGAAGTGCACAGAGCTCCTCGTGGGAGCCATGTTTGTCTTAGAGTGTTTCCGCCTAGGACAGCTGGTCACCTTCCTGATGGCTTGCCCCTGCATTTGTGGCAAAGCCTTCTCGTACAGCAGGGAAAAGAGAAATATTCCCATGTTCGTAGCCAAGACCAAACCACAGGGACATGGGACCAGAACATAGTGACCTCAATTCTCCTGGAGAGGGGAGAGAGGAAGGGAGAAGGAGGGCTGAGCTGTGGAAGCCCACCCTAGTGCACTGTGGAGAGCTCATCCATGACCCCCTGACCTGGATGACAAGAATAAGGAGGGAACTTGAAAAGAAAAGCTAATTGTTGATGGAGAGCAAATGTGCGTTGGGAACGTTGGATGATTCAGCAGGAGAGTCGATATGCTTCCATTCAGTCTTGAGACCTATAGTTCACAGGATTCTGGATTTGGAGCGGTAAGAGTCTTTAGAGACAATCAAGCTTCCCTCATCACTTTGCCAATGGGGAAACTGAGACCCAGAGAAATGGCATCAGTGGTCACATGGCCAACTCTTTTGGTGGGGCCACAAAAGATGTGACAGGAACCAACTCGACAGTGTCTGGCAGGTATGATTCTTTAGCTTAGGTTTGTCCCCTACTCCAGTGTGTCCTGGGGTCATGGTAAAGCTCCCTCAAGAGGCTAGTTTGGAAAGCAGGCCCCTAGAGGTTTCCCATCCTGTAAATGGACAGAGAGGGAGAGGAGATACTGGGAAACAGTACTCACTCCCAGCTGTCAGGGGGGCTGCCCCAGGCCACTCAGGATGAGAGGTTTTCCAGAAATCCCTCTTTTCTCAGGGGATCTCTGAAAGGAAGGAAATGTGACTTAGCCCCAGATGAGTCTGTGACTGGGAAGGAATCTTGAGGGATCAGCTGGCCTAGCCCCTTGTGACTGGAGGGGGAATCAGTGCTTGGGGTCAAAGAATCTGGGTTTGAGTGATTGCTTCTCAGTGACGTGGCCTGGGCCATGTTCCTGTACATCTTAGGTCTCCTTTTCCTGAGCTCCTGGCAGGTGGATCAACTTTAAAGCCCTCTCAAAGGGGTAAGATCTTGTTCTAAAGCATTGGAGCCCTGCCTTCCCCTGGCTCATGGAGGAGGCCCTGAAGAAGGTGGTCTGGTAGACTGGTGCTGGGTTCCAGCCTCCACTTTGGGCCCTTCCTGCCTCACTTCCTCATTCTCCTCCTCTACTGCCCTCCTAGTTCCTTGGAAACCTTGTGACCTCCACACTAGACTCAGATGGATGCACTGCCCTGAGGGTGATAGCCTCTTGGCCACCATTTTCCCTGAACATTTTTGGCTGCTCTGGTGGGAGCAGGGCAGGGTCTTGTTCTGGCCTGGCAGAAATCCTGTGGGTAGGCATATGCAGGCAAGGTGGGATGGGCACTGGGGGCAGCAATCTGACCAACCTTAAATGTGATCAGAGGATGCTGGGAATGGAATATGAGGAAACAGGGCTCTGGGATTGTAGCTCAGCTGTGAAGTCATGTTGCATCATATGAACCTTTAAACCGGAGGGGCTGTGGCCAAGTGCAGAGGTGTTTGATCTGAGGAGGGGTCTGGGACGGAGAAATGTTTCTGGCCACAGGTCACCTTCTTCCCTGGGGGCCAGCAGCTCCTAAAAGTGGCCCTCAGGAGTTTCCCCCTGACAAGCCAGGCTTGGACACAATTGACTCCTTTCTGTGCTTATTGGACACAGATTTAGGGCTTGAAAAGGACCTTAGAAGTCATCTCACCCAAGTTCTTTATTTAAAAAATTATTTTAACTTTCATTTTTAAACTAACAAGTATTTGTTTTCTCTCCCTGATTTTACACTTAAAAAAAAGAAAAACCCTTGCACCAACCCTACATAGTCAAGCAAAATGGACCCCCCTCATCGGTCATGTCCCAGAATGCACCTTGTGCACCCCAAGTCCCTCCAACGGGGGAGGGGTTCACACTCTCTGTTGTCAGTTTGTTTATTGAACATGTCTCTGACTTTACGGTGAGGACCTGAGACATGTGGGGTTAGTGGACTTGTACCCTGGCCTTCTGACTCTAAACACAGCTCACAGTGGATGGTGTTGGCCGTCAAAATGTCTCTGGGTGACTTGTAAAGGAAGCCCATGGGGGCCGGTGGAATGGCTCGAAAGGCAAGCGTCCAAGCCAGGAAAGGAATTAGGACTTGGATCCATCCCTCGAGCCTCCGGATGTGAGCTGGTTTGCCAACACTTAATTCTGTACAGACTTTGGGGATTTGTTTTTCCGTTAAAGATAAATAGTTCCTCCAAGCTCCACAGGTCATTGAGTGGAATGTGAAGGGCCCATTGTGCATTTGTTTGGATGCTGGATGCCTATGGTGAGGGTACAATCCAGTAGGGAGGGGTAGGACCCAGGCAGGGACTTCTAGGCCACACCTTGGCCTGATCAGTGTGGTAAGGGTAGAACCAGGAGCTGGGGGAGCGCCCCATACAGATGTCACCCTGTATTTAGTACATCACTGCATCCTCAGCGCCTGTGAGGCCAAACATTCTTGTCCCTATTGTACAGATGAAGAAACTGGTGCTCACTAGCATGAAGGGGTTTGCTCTCCTGGTCATGGTGCTAGACTTCTGAGACTTGGTTTGAGATCTGGGTCCTTCTATGGCACTAGGCTCTCTGAAGATGCCAGGGAGAGGTCTGTTCCCTGGCTGGTGTGGAGCATGTTTGAGCTTCACCCTTTGTTGCTGGAGTCAGAGCCCTGAGTGTGGTAACAGGGGTCTGGGCCATGCTGCTGTTGTGAGCCCCCCTCCTTTGCTGGCCATTTTGGGTAGACTGAGAAGCCAGTCAGAGTCTTCCTTAAATCTCTGTGGATCTTGGAGTGCGGTGAAGAGGACAGTCCCTCTCACCTTTTGTGAGGAAGCAAACTCCAGTTTCTTTTGTAGGCTCATAGGACTGCAGTTTAAGTCCTGGAAGGGAGGTTAGCCATCCCCCTCCTTTTCCAGTTAAGGACACGGAGGCCTCAGGCACCACAGCCAGTTGGTGGCAGTATTGGGGACTGGTTGTGGTTGTCTTTCCTTCTGGAAGAGTACCATGACACTGGGGAGATGGTGATGGGACTTGCAGTTGACTTTGATTTGAGTGAGGGAGAGCTGTGCAAGGTCACCTACCTCCCTTTCTCCTCCAAAGTCATCTACGTCCAGTGGCCAGATATTCCCCAGGATGAAGGGAGGTGGTCAAGGGTGCCATAAGAGATCCTTGCCCTTTTAATTTAAGGTCTTTTCAAGGTCTCACTTTGAGTGAGGCAATATCCATTCAGTGAACAGATCTCTTTAAGAAATGAGTCCAGGGATGGCTTCTTTAATTAAAAAAAATCAAACTGGGAGAGAAAGACCCTCAGGGTTGCTGGAACAGCAAGGTTGAGGAACAGTTTCTATTGATATTCAGCCTGAGACAGGAAGACCCAAAAAGAACCGTTGTGCCCTATCGTTGTTCCATCCATAGGATCCATTAGATTTAAAGGGTTGGTCTTGGAAAAAGAAATCTAGTCAGTAAAGTCCAAGCTAACCTAGAACCTGAGTGTCCAAGCAGCTCAGTCAACAATCCATTTCTGGAGAGTTAATAGTTCTGTAGACCCCTACAACTGGCTCTTGGGGCTTGCAGTCACCTTAGGGTTAGTCTTCCCCCAGCTAGTGAGGAGAACAAGCAGGGTAGGGACAGATACTGTTTCAGGAAGGAATGTAGGACTGTGTGGAGACCAATTGTTTTTGCTGGTATACGAACAAGTACCTGTACACTGTTGAGTTGAAGAGGTTTCTGGTGTTCCTCTGGTGACTTTGTAACTCATGGTCCCTAAAGGACTGAAGTGAAAAGGCCATGAGGGGTGGGGAGGCTAGCTGATGTACAGCAACCCAGCGATCGGGCAGGAGAATCAGAGTGGGGACCATGAACATCTCGGGGGCCTACTACTCTAGCCCCCTTAGAGCATGATGGGAAGGGGAGCAGCCTGCCCAAGGTCATCCCAGCAAGAGGAAGGATCATCACCCTAGAGCTGGAGAGAGGCCTCCCAGCCATCTGATGCTACCCTGTCCTTCTGCAGATGAGGAGACCCAAGTGACCTGCCTAGGTTGAACAGGGAGTAAGCCTCAGGTGAGATTTGAATCTAGACCCTCAGACACCAGAGCCAGTGGTTTTTCCAGCATGCCATGCCAAATAGCCAAACTATCCAGGCTGCTTGTTTTGCTGGCTAGGCCTTGAGGGCTTTCTGCTGGATCCCATTTTTCTTTGCTTTGGAGAACAGTGATGCACACAGACCTCAAGCACAAGGGACTGTCACTAAACAAAATGGAGTTACTACAGCCCCAACCAGACCCAGTGGGAGGCCCTAGAATGTGCTCTGCTTGTAGAAAGGGGGCTGGCCGGTCTGATAACCATCAGGGACCAAGGGAGGCCAGCCAAGCCCAAATCTAGTGAAGGAAAACACAAAAGCAGGAATTTGCAGTGGCTGACAGAACACGATCTGTTTCTAATGCAGAAAAGTGAGCAAACCATGAATGCCAGATGTTTTCAAGCCCAGGATAGACAGAGCCAGTTGGAGCAGCCAAGGGTAGCACCCTGGGGGTGTTTTCATCAGTTTCTGGGCCCTCCTGCAGGGCTCTGGGGAGAGGAGTCCAGCTGCTGCCCGAAGGTGTGGGGAGGGTGCAGGGTGAGAGGGTGAAGGTCACCTAGATGGTGACAGCTTGTCCTGTGAAGGGAGGCCATGGGGTTTGGGAGCAGGACCCAAGGGCCAGAGGCTCTGGAGGGAGGAGCAAACCAAGCCAGAGATCCGAGTCAGACAGCACTGGGACTCTAGCCTCAGAGTCCGGGCTTGTGCTTAGAGAGGACATTTGATGATCCTGTCCAGGCCAGGTTTGACAATCTTGGCAGTTACTAAGACCATAGGTCTGTAAAGCCGGCCAGCATCTATTACTATGTGCCTGGCCTAGGCCCTCTGACTCAGCATTCTGGGGCGAGGAGAGTGCATTATACCACAACAATACATGTGTGCACTTGCATTCACACAGGTATATAAGTATGCACATTACAGCTGTAGGTTTATGACCTAAGTACACATGTAAAGCAGATCCACACCACAGGAACTTTAGTGGCTGGGCTGGGGCGGGACCAGGAGAAGCCCCTTGGACAGGAAGAGAGGCAAGCAGGCCAGAAGGGTCAAGACTGTTGATGGGGTGAGTGGTTGGAGTGGGGGGCCTGGCCTTCTAACCAGAGGACTTTGTGTTGAATCCTGGAGCCCACCCCCTCAGAGAGGAGACCTGCCCAAGGTCCCACAGGCCCAGAGGTTAGTGACAAACCACATACCAACTTCTGTTTTGACACATTGCCTCTCACCATGCTGCTGCTTCATTCTCTGGCCTCAGTTTCCTGCTCTGTAAAAAGAAGCATTGGCCTGTGTGGTCCCTAAGGTCTTTCCTAAATTGCGCTGACCATGTGACCCTCAGCCCATGTCCTGGGGAGTTCACGGGTCAGCAGCTTGGGTTCTTGCTTTGGAACATTTGGAAATGTTCCCAAGCTCAGTTGGTGGGAAGGGGACTTTTCCCAGGTTTTTCTGCAAGAATCCCATCCTACAGCCATGGAGTAGCCACAACCCATCTGAGGATGTCCCCTGCTAGCCAGCAGACAGTAAGCTGGGGGTGGGGGGTTGCTGGAGATGGGGAGGACATCAGCCTCCACCTGGCTTTGCCTCTAGGAAGCATCCTCACCCATTCCCCCTTCACTTAAAGTCTCTTCACTTTCTCCTCCACCTCATTTGCCTGTCCTCTCTGATTGGAAGGTGGAGCTCTGAGCTCCTCCCCAAACTTCCTCCATGGTGGGCTCCAACGTCCCTGGTGACTCCCTAGCTCTGCACCTCTGGTGGCTGCCCCCAACTTCCCCTCCCCAGTTCCCTTTTGTGTGCCATCCTCTCCCATTAGGTTGTAAATTGCTGGAGGTCAGGGACTGAGCTTTTCTTCTCTGGACCTCCAGCACTCAGCACAGTACTAGGCACACATTCCTTCCAATGACCCTGAGAGGGGAGGGAGGACACCCCACTGAATCTCCAAGATGGAAGGGATTTCTGAGGCCAGACTGCATTTGAATTAGAATCCCCTTCTACTCAGCCAATAAACATTCATCTTAGGGATGCCAGTTATCCAGGATGCCCTCTCCACTCATGGACAGTTTCATTATTAGGAAGCCTTTCTTTCTGTCAGGTCTTTGTTGTTCCATTGTATTAATCTTGTTCAACTCTTTGTGTTGGGTTTGGGGGTTTTCTTAGTAAAGATACTGAAGTGGTTTGCCTTTTCCTCTCCAGTTCATTTTGGAGGTGAGGAAACTGAGGCAAGCAGGGGGAAGTGACTTGTCCAAGGTCACACAGTATCAGACCAGATTTGAACTCGGATCATCTTGACTCCAGGTTAGGTGCTCTACTCACAATTCCACCTGCCCTACATCATGCCTAGATGAGCTTCACTGTAGCCTCTCCCTCACTCCTCTCTGCCTCTTCCATCATTCCTTCTCCTGCTGTCTTGGACCAGACAGCACAAGTTTTATGTCTTTCCCATATGACAGTATTTCCAGTAATTTAAGCTAGTTGGTACCTTGTGGTACCCCTGAGTCAAATCTCCTTCAGGTATCCATCCCATTTCCTTCAGCTATTTCCTAAAATGTAATGCTCCGAATGAAATGACATCTCCCAGGTGTGACCCAATGAAGCTGAGGCAGCAGGATTCATTTCCCAGAGTGACAGCTGTCAGTCTCATGTTGAACTCACCATCCATCACTCTCCAGACAAGGGTTTTTCCCATAGACTGTTGTCCAGGCGTCTGTGCTGGACTTGTGACCTTGAGCTTTTGGACTGAGGTATAAGACTTTCTGTTAAATTCATCTGACTCAGTTCACCCCACTTTTCTAGCCTGTCAGTATCTTTTTTTAGACCCTGATTGATCGATCCAGTGTGTGGTCCCTATCAGCTTTGTCAAATTAGACAAGCCTTTACCTGAGTAACTGATCAAAATACCAAGCCAATTAGCTATCCCTTCACATACATCCCAGTGACCATAGCATCTGGTACTTCTTTCCATAAGCACAACTTTTCTATAAGAATAGCTGTAGAGATCTGGTTCAAAACTTTATAGCAACAGTTTGCCCATTTTTGATCTCAGGACCCCTTTATGCTCTTAAATTATTGAGGACCCCCCAAAAAAGCATCTCTTGATATCTATTATCATAGAAAATAAAACTTACATTTAAAAATGTAATTCATTTAAAAATAATGAACTCATTACGACACTGCAACCCCAATAACATTTTAAATGGAAAACAAAAAACTCCAGTGAAAACAATGGCCTTCTTTACACATTTTAAAAATTAATTTATTTTTTAGTTTTTAACATTCGCTTCCCTAAGATTTTGAGTTCTAAATTTTCTCCCCCTCCCTCCCCTTCCCCTACCCCAAGAGGGTGTGCAATTTGATATAGGCTCTACATATGTATTCATATGAAACCTATTTCTTCATTAGTCATGTTTCTTGACACATTTTTTACACGCCTCCAAGGTCTGATTTAACATAAGCCGGTTGGATTCTTAATAGTGGCATGTGCATTCAGTCTGCTGTGAATGTGCTATTTTGGTTGAAATCTATGAACACAGTCTGGCTTCCCATGGATATGTCCCAGAAAAGCAAGGAGTATTTTTAATGAAGAATGTCTTAGCATTATCATGAGCGTTGTTTTGACCTCACCCTCCTGCCCCTCACCGGAGTCTCCTTGGACCATAAGAGAACCTCTGGACTATATATAGTATCTATCGAAAAAGGAAAAGAAGACGGCATCATAATCTGTGCTGGAGGAAACCATACTGAGTCTCTCATCACCACCTCCCTTTCTACATGTTCACAAATCATCCCTTTTATAACAGCTTCAAGGTTTTTGCCAGGAGTGAAAATATCTTCATTTTAGAGATAAGGAAACTGAGGTGCAGAGAGGCTTAACTTGCCCCCAGTTGGTAGATAGCAGGAGCCAAGGCAGGGAGGAGGTGGCGACAGACGCGCCAACTTGCAGTTTTCCTGTCTTGCTTGAATGTCAGCCTGGGTACTGTTTCATCCCATTTTAGTGTGCCTGTCTCACCCCAAGACTATTCCTTGGCAGAGCCCCATCTGCATCAGCCTGGGCATGCTGGGATGTTTGGACACATTCTTCCTCAGAGCCCTTTGCTTCCAGCCTGTCTACAGTACGGGAAATAGGAGAACTCCAGGGTCTTCTTGTGGGGGTCTGCATGGTTCCCATAAGTAATCACCAGTTGGAAAGGAGAAAGGGATGTTTGTAGTCACTGGGTCTCAGGCTATCCTCCTTCTGAAAACGCCATCTTGTTGGGACTTTGGGTCATCTGTGGGAAGGACTGATTTTGGCCTCCACCCTAAGCATTCTCTCAAGGCCTCTGCATGGGAGCCTTGGCCAGTGTCTGGGATCACTTGCTAACATGCAGAGACACCATGGGTGGGCCCCAAATGGGTTCTGGGTCTCCTGTCCCAGGGTCAGCCTGGCTGAGTGTCCAAGTCATGACAAAGAGTTTGGCCCTCAGGGGATATATTACTTTGGCCACACTTCATGGGCACATTGCAGTCTACACTGAATGACCAGTTACTTACTAGCAAATGAATCTTGAGTACCTGCTACGTAGCAGCCATTGCACTAGTGCTGGGGATGGATAAAGTCGAAAGCAAAATGGCCTTGTCTTCACTTTAGTATCCCTTTTGTGGCTATGGGTGTGGGTCACTTCAGGCATGTGTGACTCTCTGTGGCACCATTTGGGGTTTTCTTGGCAGAGATACTGGAGAGGTTCACCCTTCCCTTCTTCAGCTCATTTTACAGATGAAGAAACTGAGGCACACAGGGTGAAGTGACTTGCCCAGGGTCACACAGTTAGTAAGTGTCTGAGGCTACATTTGAACTCAGGTCTTCCTGACTCTGTGAGGGGCACTCTGTTCACTGCAGCGCCACCTAGCTGCCCACTTCCCCATTTCATTTCTGGCAATGGTTTTGTCTGAATTAGGGCTTTCCTCTGAACCTCCTCCAAAGCCTGCAGTGGAACCCCTCTCTCCTCAGCTGTCTGGGAGTCTTCCCCAGGCTGATGGGAACAGAGCTGGCTATGGTGTCTTTGACCCTGCCCAGGAGAGGGATACAGGGCAAGCCTAACGTGAGCCTGTAGCACTCCAGGACAGCTGACAAAGGGTTCACCTGCAGGGGCGGAGGCCCATTCAGCTCCTTGTCTGCTTCAAGTCCTTGGGTCAGTCACCTATCTTGAAAGAGCCTCAGTTTCTTCATCTATCAAAAGGGAGATAATCCCCAGAGCCTACTTCCCTGAGCTCTTGTCAAGTGCTCGAGGATGGTTCCCTGTGCTTATGTGATTGGTTTTTTAACTATAATCTATGTGATCTATAATCTTCCTATACTCTCTCTTCACAACTGTCCTCGTTCTCTGAACTAGTTAGAAATGCTTCTCCAAGTGGTGCTGATGGGCAGACGTGGGCAGTCTCAGCTGAGGAAGATGTTCAGTGGGCAAGGTGGCTTTTTGCCCTGCTCTACCCCGCCTAGAATGGAGGCCATGTCTCCGTGATGGGCCAGACCTGTTTGAGGCAGCTGCCTTGAGCCCTCCCTGACCTGCCCATGCTACCAGGGTGAGCAGTGTCCTGCACAGCCTTCCTCTGTTGGCCTGGGACATTCCTTTCAGTAGCTGAAACAAGCAGAGGGGGCGTTATCTGTGGGCAGCTGTGTGTTCTCACCGTGGGTCCAGGATTTAAGATTCGTCAGGGCTGCCTTCATGGCTGGACATCTTGGAAGCTTGTCTTTTCCCTTGGCATCTTATATTTGCTAACTTGAAACGGTGGCTGGCGAGGGGGCTGGTGTCGGGGGTGGGTGTGGGCTACACTTCGAGACTCCAGGGGAAGCAGCCATATTGGTAAATCATCCATGAAAAAATACTGCTTTTCAGATTTCCTCAAGGCACATACACGAATCCCAGTCTCAGACACAGATAGCCACTCTTCAAGATGAAGAAGAGAAGGGGTCTTGATGTAGCACTGGGGTAAATTGTCTCAGGCTTTTTATGACCAATGAACAATGAGGGGGGAAAAAAACCTTCGTATTTTGCGGAAATTCACTTTCTTTGACTGAGATTCCGCCTCAAACTGTCCCAGTTTCCAAGAGTGGCTTTCCGGTGAGACGTGTCCAGAGTCTGAAACAAACCCCACATTAGGAGGCTGGGGATGGGAGGGGGGAGCGGGGGTGGGGGGCTACTCTCTAAACAGTCCTAGTTCAGGAAATGCCAAGTCACCTTCGTGGCTTCCTTCTGGCTCAGAACTGACAGTGCCTCTGGTAGCCCCAGGATGAGGGGTGAGTCCAACATCCTCGTTCTCCAGGGCAGGAACCTAAAGGAGCTTTATCCCAGCTAGTAAGCGCTGAAAGTGCTGAGCTTAGCCCCAGGAGGGATAGAGAAACCTGGTGCATTGGGCAAAACCCCCAAATGAATGGACCAGAACGAAGCTAGGGCCCAAGAAGTCTCTAAAGCCAGAAGGGAGAGTTCATTAGGGTGCCCAGCCTTCTTGCCTGATGATCAGAGGATGATGGTTTTATCCCTCCATTGTCTTTCTAGAGTCAGAAAGGCCCTTTAAGATGACAGCGCCCCAATACCTGACATGTCTATGGGGTCTGGGGGTAGATGCAATTCTGCTCCAGTACATGAATTAGGTGCCAGTTATATACCTGTATGGAGACACATGTAGGCAACAATTGGAGGGTCCAGCATCTAGCATCTGAAAGGAGTGCTGGGCAGGAGAATAGTGATTGTTGACTGTGGCACCCTGTCCTTGGTCCTGGGGTGAGGGGCTGTTACAGAGATCTCTGCACCTACAGAAAACTTGTCCTCTTAGTGGAAAAGCTCTAGCATGTGCCTGAGAAGGAGGCTAATGGCTTGAACTTCCTTGGAAGGGGGCAAGAGTGATTAGTCTATTGCTTTAAACAGCAACAACAAATTCCTCGAACTCCAAACTTAAGCCTTTATTCTAAGAAATGAAAACCCAAGGGCTTTAGCGTGGTCTCATTTACACTCTTGGGCCCTGAGGTCACTCAGCTGGAAGGGATGCACAGTCAGAAGGGGCAGGTGTAGAGCCTCCGTCAGGCTCTGACCAGCTCTGGGGTCCTGCGTAAGTCAGTTTCATGTGCCTTAGAATTGTAGGTAAGAGCTGTTAGTATCACAGATGGAGAAACTGAGGCCCAGAGAGCAGAAGACACACAGCAAGTAGGAATTAGAGGCAGGATTCAAATCTCGGTCTTTTTGGCCTCCCATGTGCATGTGTGAAGTTAGTGCTGCGTGTTAGATATCAGAATGAGCACGTAAAGGGGACTGTACTTATGTGTTCTGCCCTGGGAATCCCATAAACCCTGGATTGAGCCTGAGCCTGAGCTTTCTGGCAGCAAGGGGAAGCACTGTGTGCATGTGTGTGCACATGCGTGAGCATTCATGTGCATGTGTACATGTGAGTTTGTATGTGCATGTGTATGCATGTTCAGACACAGATATCTCCCAGAAAGCCCAGTGCACTGGATTATGCTGTCTTTGACTCATGACCCACTTGGAAATTCATCATGGAGAGTGACCAGGGTGGGAACCTGGGCTTTAGTTCATAAGATATTCCCAGTGAGTGGTGCTAAAAGTGGGAGTGTACAAACAGCCGTCTGAGGGACCTAAGTCTCCAACAAGGAGGTATTCTCTGGCAGAGAAGATTGGGGGATAGGGCAACCTGACCTCATAGTGGGTTTTTTTTTCCCTTAAGAAACCATTACTTAAATTCTGAGGCTCAGTAAATGACTACTTTTCCACCATCCTAGCTAGCATATGACCAAGATAGAATTTGAACCCAGGTTTTTCCTGAATTCCTAAACTAGAGCCTTCCCCACCATGCTGTGCTACAGAGTCACAAAGAGGGCATAACTTGGCATTGGGGAAATGCCACCAATTGAGGAAATACCATCCTTCCCCTTGAGGTTGCCCCACGTGGCTCTAGGATGGTTCATGATTTTCACCCATGTCACTGTGTCTGGATTTAAGCCTCCTTGAGCTAATAGAAGGCTGACCAGCTGCTCATTCCTCTTCTCGGCACTTTTGAAGGCTGTGTGCAGTCCCAAGCTCTGAGTCTTCCAACCCCAGTAAAAGGAAGCAGAACCTGCTTCACTTTCCACTGTTATTTGTCTGTCACTGGTTTCGTTTTTTTGTTTTTAATGAAGCAGGGTCCACGTCTTCAGTGTCTGTCCAGCTGCATTTGCCAATGGGCTGTTCAGAGCTCAGCTCAGGTGCTGCCCTTTTAGGAGGCTCTTCCTGATCTCTTCCCAACTGCTCCAGCCTGCTTTGCCCCCCTCCCCATCCCTCTTCCCCTTGGTATTTCTCTCACATGTGTTCCTGGCTCTTGAGCCGTGTGCCTGTTGTCTATCCCGATGGAAAGGAAGCTTGATGGTGGATGAATGGACATTCATAGACATCTTTAGGCCTCTTGGTTTTCCCTGTGGAAGTGTTTAGGTTGAGCTCTAGAGCTAGGCCGTCTACAGCGTTTCAAGATTTGACATAGCCAACACAATACTACAGGCAGATGTTAATTATCCCTGCAGCTGCCAGTTGGACTCCATGCTGGACCTCCTCCATGACTATGGTGTTGTTTTAAGTCTGGTCTGATACCAGTAATTAGTCATTGTTTGGTTCGGTGATTTCAGTTGTGTCTGACTCTTCGTAGCCCCATTTGGAGTTTTCTAGGCAAAGATACTGGAGTAGTTTGGCATTTCCTTCTCCAGCTCATTTTACAGAGGAGGAAACTGAGGCAAACAGGGTGAAGTGACTTGCCCAGGGTCACACAGCTAGTAAGTAACTGAGGCCTGATTTGAACAGGGACAGATTAGTTTTCCTGACTCCAGGCCAGGCACTCTGTCCACCGTGTCATCTACTTGCTCACTCATTGGACAAAGTTAGTGCTAGTTTGTCTTTGAGCTCTGAAACAACAACCCTGAGGCTCCTGCCCCTCCCAGCGTGATTTATCTAGTGATTTTTTCTTTTCTATTAAAGGGGCCATCCCTCGGACTACTTTTTAAAGAGGCCTATTCACTGAGTGGGCATTACCTCACTTTAAGTGAGCACCTGAAAAGGCCTTAGTCTAAAAGGCCAAGGTCTGCCTCGGCATCCTGGGCCATCTCCAGTCATCTTGATGAATATCTGGTCACTGATCCAGATGGCTCTGGAGGAGAATGTGAGACTGGTGACCTGCACAGCCCTCCCTCACTCAAAACAAAGCCAAGTGCAAGTCATGTCATCATTTCTCTGATGTAATGGTCCTCTTGGAAAACGAAGGATGAACACAACAACAGATGCTAGAGAGGTACCTTTTTGGAGATGAACTTTTAAGACAGCACTTTATTCCATCAAAATTAATGGTTTTTGAAAAGAGTTCACAGGAAAAATTGGGACACTAATGCATTGTTGGTGGAGTTGTGAACTGGCCTGACCATTCTGGAGAACAATTTGGAACTATGCCCCAAGGGCTATAGAACTGTGCCTAACCTTTGACCCGGCAATACTACTACTAGATCTGTATCCCAAAGAGATTCCAAAGGCAGGCAATGGGGAAAGACCTACTTATATAAAGGTATTTATAGCAGCTCTTTTTGTGGGGGCTAAGAATTAAAAATTGAGGGGACACCCATCAATGGGGGAATGGCTGAACAAGTTGCGGTATGTGATCATGATAGAACGTTGTTGCGCTATAAAAAATGACAAGGGAGGTGGTTTCGGAAAAACCTGAAAAGACTTACATGAACTGACGTAGGGTGAAGTGAGCAGAACAAGAAGAACGTTGCACACAGCAATAGCAACATCGTAGCAATGATCAGCTGTGAATGACTTAGCTGTTCTCAGCAAGACAACCCCAAAGGGCTCATGATAAAAATGCCATCCATCTCCAGGGAGGGAACTGACAGAAGTCTGAATGCAGACCAAGACACACTTTTTTCACCTGCATTCCATTTTCTTCCACAAAATGACTAATATGGAAATATGTTTTCCATTATTTAAAATGCATAACATATATCAGGTTGCTTACTGTCTCAAAGAGGTCAAAGGAGAAGGAGGGTAGAAGAGAACTGGGAACTCAAAATCAAAAAAAAAACAAATGTGAAAAAATGTTTTTACATGTAATTGGAAAAATACAACATAAAAATTAAAGGCATGTAGGACCAAAAAAATCAAACTAAAATAGTTCACAGAGAGTCAGTAAAGCTGTAGAATATAATTTGTGAAAGCCTTGCTATCTCCTTCCTTTACCATCATCAGCACTGCTTTTCAGAAAGATTTTGTAAGGATAGGAAATTGGAATGAGTTTAATGCTTTAAGGTCTCGACTTTTAGGGGATGCTAATTATGTCTTCAGTTTTTCCCCCCGTCTGTTTGGTTTCTTCCCCCTCTTTCATATAGCTTGAGAACTGACCAAGCAAGCAAATAATCATTTATTATTGACTCCCCCCCTCGCACACACACACACATCATAAACATTCCTCAGGACCAAACCTCCTTTTTGGATTCTTGTTCTGGTCTCACTGCTTTTCTTCCTTGTCTTCTGATGGCACTTTAATTCTTTATGAATTACATAATACATAATTCTTATGTACTTCTTTGTGAAGTACAAAATCATTGAAAAATAAAAAAAAATTGACCTGTACAATTTTTTTCTATCCATTTGTCTTCATTCCAGCTGGGAGTACCTGATTTGGTTGGATCTCATGCCAAATTTTCTGAAACCTCTCGGCCCTATGCTCTTGGATCCTTTGTGATCCAGTTCTACTCATAGTATCATAGACTTGGAGCGGGAAAGGAAACTTCAAGGTTATTTTCATTATTTACAAATGGTGAAACTGAGGCTGAGCAGTGACTTGTCCAAGGTCATGCAGATAATAAGTGGCAGAGTGTGACTCCAAACCTGCCACATTCTGCCACACAATCTTGCCTCCCATTCCTCTCTTCCTCCATAAGGTTTAATAAATGAGTTCATATTCTAAGCTGACTGCCCCATCTCAGATTACTGGATAAGGCTCTTTTGGCCTCTTTACTAGGGCCTTTGCTTTACATTAGCAGTTCAGCTTTCCACAGAGAATGATGTTAGTCTGTATTCATGTCTGTTCTTTTGTCCATTTTCCATTTTTCAGTGTCAATAGATTGACTTGTAGAATAGTTTGTTTTAATGTTTATTCTCCTAATTTGTATTGATCTTTGCCCAGTAACAGGGCATTTCCTATTTCTGTTCAGATATAATTCAGTTCATTTGCTATGTTTCCAGCTTGCTGGCAAATTTCTTTTGAAGAAACCAGTCATGATATTCTAGATGTGAGACTTCTGTGTGGTCTATGATGAGCTTTCGGCTTTTCTTTCAAATTGACGTTGAAGTAGATGCCATTTTGACTAATTGGCTGGCACAAGATATTGTAGTTATTTTCATGGCATAAATACTTATCGTGGCCCCTGCTATATGGAATTACCATGGCCCCCATGACATGCTGCTTCTAGTTGTCTTTGGCTGTATGGTAGAGAGTATTTGTCAGCTCCTTTGTCTCTGGGAGAGCCTCTGGGCCATCCTTCAACTTCTGTTTTGATTTCTTTGTAAAGCAAGGACCTCAAGACTGATCGATCTGATTTGCATCAACGTCTTTGTTGTGTTGTACATGTTTCGTTTATCCTATTGTCTCCCTGTGGATTATCTTTGCAACAGCTTTGCCTAGGGAAAGACTTTACTTTGTGGGGGTTTGGAAAGTAGACTAGAGAGCAAGGAAAAAACAGGACTAACAGTGTAATGTAGTGAACAACCAAAGAATACTGGGTTCAAAACCTAGTCCTGCTGTTTAATTCCCCATGTGACCTTGTATGAGACACTTTCCTTTTCTGAGAGGACTCAGTTTCCTCATCTAAAAACTAAAGGAGGTTTGACTAGATGACTTATACTTTTCCTTCTGACATTGTGGTGCAGAGACAGTGTTGGATTCAGTCAGAAGGCTTGGCAGTTTGGGATCCTAGCTCTACCTCTACGGATCTTGGACAATTTACTTCATGACTCTGTACCTCAGTTTCCTCATCTGAAAGTAAGAGTTTGGCCTAGAAGGTCTTAAAGCTCCTATTCAGCCATAAAATTTCCCCAGTCTCCCAAGTCAAGGGAGAGAGAGAATTGCTCAGACTAGTGATGTGGATGGAGTATTCCACCCCCATCTTCCAGTAGTTTAATTTGATAATGGATTATTTGCCTTTCAATTGACTGATGTAGATATTTGCATTCTTGGATTGTGATTGGTTGGGTCAGTGGGATGTGTTCAGAAGGTATGAGGCAACCTCCTTTCAAAAAATTATGAAACCTTGTTTTTGAGGCTCTGGTACCACGACCTTCCCTGCAATGGAGTTTGGTTGAAACCTCCCCCCATGAAAATCTCTTAAGCAAACTGCCTGTTTGTTGACATAAGATAAATGGAATACTGATGATAAACAGTGCACACTGGGAAAAGGGAGGGCCAGAGGGTTTGCACAAGTTTGGGAGAGTCACCTGCTTTTCATACATAGGCTCCTGCCTTTACTTAGTGGCACAACTTTAAATATGCAGCCTAGACTTTGAGAGAGGATCCATAGGGTATGGGACAGTTGGCTGACTGTGGAGTGAGGAAAATATAGGCTTAGGTCCTGCCTCTGAAAACAGCAGCTGGGCCACCATGGTCAAGGCATTTCTCAGTGCTCTGAGCAACTTTCTCTAAGACTACTTGATAGGGCAGGAACACAGGGTAAAGAGTGAGTACCCTCTCCCAGTGAGCTCCCTAAGGAAAGGTGCCTAGAGCTGCAGCCTCCAGTGAATGGATTCCCTCATTTCTTTTCATTTTTTAAACTTAATCTGGATGGAAATTCTGATGCTTTAAAGCATAATAATGGGGGGGGGAGGAACCATTAATCTATGGGTTTTATTATCCCATCCAGTTAATAGGCACCAGCTCTATGTCAGGCACTGTGCTGGGTGCTGGGGATATGGGTAAAAGAAAATACTTCTGTCCTGAAAGAGTTTACATCCTTCTGGGAGGTTACCACATGGAAGCAGATCACTACATGATATCCATCTATGTTTTACATCTACCTAATGTGTATGTGTGAAGGGGGCTTCTGATGATCTTAAAGTGAGGGAAAGATGTGTGGGCAGGAAGAGAGATCCCGATTTTCTAACCTCTCTCCTGATGATAAGGGAAGCCCACATTAATTCATTTAGTTCTTTAGTTTACAATCCCCTCCTTTGAATCCAGTATAAAGATATCATTGATCTGGGACCCACCCTTGGAGGTCAGTGAGCAGAGCCCTTGGCATGGGAACCAGCTGACACAGCACTCAGGTCCATGTGGGACCTGTAGGATTTGGTGCTGTTGGCATACTAGGACCCTCAATAAGTGTGGTTATTTATCTATTTTGAGTCAGCAAGTAATAGGGAAGGTGGGGACATGTGGCGAACCACCGAGAATAAGTTAAACCCTGCTATCTGGGAAGGAAGATGGCATGGGGCCTCAGTGTAGAGACAAGCCCTCCTCCATTCTTACAGTTAGTGCAGTGGCTTTCCCTGCAGCCCATGGCGTGTGACCACAGACTTCAGAGCCAGAGGAAGATGAACTTTTGCCCAACACATTGAGAAGGGAAACAACTTGGCCAAAGTCATCCAGCCAGTTAACTGACCCATCCTTGTTTACAGCCTAGAATCTCTCCATGCCTCAATGGACCAGCCAGGCACTGAGAATACTGAGATAAAAAGGAAACAAACAATCTCTTCTCAAGGAATCTATATGCTAGCTCAGGAAACATAAGTCCATATAACTGTGTGCCAAATATGCTGAGTTTGTCTACAAAGTGAATGCGAAGTAATTTCCACGGGGAGGAGTGCATGGGTAGGAAGTGAGATTAGGGTAGGCTTTATGGAGGAAAGGGCATAGGACCTGAACTTTAAAGACATTGGCAGGGGAGTGATTAAGAGGAGAGGGCCAGAAAAGAACACAGTAGGCAAGGGGGACCAACAGGGCAGAGGCCTGACTGAGTAAAGGAGAAAAACAGCATAATCCAGCTGGAAGAGGCGTCCTGTGGCTGGGCTGGAAAAGACCAAATCTCTAGGAGGACATTCTGTTTGATCTCGAGGCAGTAGGGAGCTAATGGAGATTATAGAGTAGGGGGTGACAGACCTGATCAGACTTTTGCTTGAGGAAAATCTCTTAGCAGCAATGTGAGGAGGACGAGGTTCAAAGGAGGGAGGAGAGACCAAGTAGGAGGCTGTTTGCCTTACTCCAGAGAAAGGGGATGGACGTCACCTGCCCCAGAAGAGTGGAGAGGAGATCATGCAAGAGGGGTTGTTTTGGACACATCACGTTTGGTTTATTTGTGGGACATTCAATTCAGAATGTCCAGGAGACATTGGTGATTGGGAACTGGAGCTCAGGAGACGGAGACCAGGACAGGACAGAAAGACCCAAGGAAATGGAGCTCACCAAGGCTTCAAGGGTCAGTGGGACATTATCGGGAGAGAAGAGTTGGAACCCCAGAGCAGAGCCCCTGACTACAGCCACACATGGTGTGGGCAGATGTCCAGGACATAGATGAAAGGACACAAAAAGGAGCAGTCAGACAAAGTGAAGGAGATGCAACAAGATAGCTGTCATGGAAAGCCATGGGAGAAAAGGGGAGCCAGGCCACGGCAAATCTTACAGAGGTTCCCAGACACTGAGGACTGAGGGAGGGGGGTGCAATGGGGAGGGGAAGGAAAAAAGTGGCTGAGAGATTGAGCAACTGAGAGATCATTGGAGGAGAGAGAGATGGAAAGGGGAGGGAGAGGAGAGGAGAGAAGAGGAGAGGGGAGGGGAGGGGAGGGAGAAGGAGAGGGAGATAAAGACAGGCAGAGAGAGGAGGGGAGAACAAAGGGAGAGGAGATGGAAAGGGGAGGGAGGTATGGGAGAGGAGACAGACAGACAGATAAGAGAGGAGGGGAGAGAGAAGAGGAGAGGAGAGGAAAGGAAGCACCCTGGAGTCCATGCCCACGCATTGGTCTGGGGAGGGGTGAGGTCACTTACGCACGAACCATACAAATTAACAGAAAACAAACACAGATTTGCGTTTGTCCCTAACACAACCTGTCGTCTCTTTGTCGTGGTCCCCATGGGTGCAGTCCCGAAGCTGCTGATCTCATTCTGCATCGCTTCATGCAGGTTTCTCCACATTTTTCTGTCTTACTCTTTTTTAATGGCATTTACAACATTATTCCATTACTTCACTGCATGCTGATATATTCAGCTATTCTCCAATAATTGCACACAGAGGTTGTTTACAGGTGTTGGGGGGTTTTGTTTGGTTTTGTTTTGTTTTACAAATACATTATGATTATTTTGTATGTCTATGAAGATTTATGCACTGCTAATTCCTTTTTGCACTGTTTTAATATAAACTCCTGTGTGGTTATCCTGTGATCAAAAGGTAAATCGGTTTTGTGACTTCCATTGTATGTTGTTGGATCGATTTCTAAATTATTTGCACCAGTCTGCAGTTCCACCAATAATGTATTAAGTAGCCATTTTCCTCACAGCCTTGCTAATGTTCTTTATTATTTCTTTTGCTGTTGTACTATATTGAGATTATCTTGATTTGCATTTCTCTATTTATTAAGAAATTTGAGTATCTTTTTACATAGTAACAAATTTTGTTTTCTTCAAAAATTCTCAATTCATGTTCTTTGACCCCTGAGGAGCGTTCACCTGATGGCTGTCCATTCATTAGCTTTAGATGAGGATGATAAAATTGCTACCACTAATTTTTCCTTAAGGAAAATGAGCATTTACCTGTCACTTTAGAGAGGTAAAGTATTTTATGCAACTTCATTTTTTGCCTATGTACAATCAAATTCACTTATTTTTGTCTCTAAATAATGCCTTCTGTTTCTTTGAAAATACTCCTCCTCTCTCCTTAGGACAAATATGTTATTCATTTTCCAGTTTTTGAGTTGGAATATTCAGCTCTTTTACTATCTGATTGTTAGGCTGGGCTTTTCTTCCACCTCATAAAAAGAAATAAAATGCCTTTATTTTTATTTCTATTAAACCCAAACTTCACTAACCACCCTAAACAAAGCATGTATGTTTTCTTTGATTTGGACTTTCTCTTTATGAAATGGAATTTTTGCTTGGAGATTACTTTGTGACCCTTTTTCTACCCTCCTCCTCCTATTTAAGTGCTTTTGACTATCCTTTCTTAACTCTCCCACTTTCTCTTTCCTTTTCCTATTTTTCTGAAACATCGTTCTGGTTGAGCCAGCTTGGTACTCTAGGAATTCAGACATTGTTCAGCAACTGATCTGTTTGGATTAGAGAAGCGTGATTTGCTCTACACACTTCATTTTTTGGCTGGTAGGGCCAGGAAGACTGGGTTTAGTCTGGTGCCGTCTTTCTTTCACCTTTTCAAAGTCTGTGTTCCAAATGTCCCTCTTGCCTTGAAGTGGCTGAGTTTGCTGGGTAGAGAAGATGCCAGATTCATGAACCGTTCTTTGTTCTGCACATATTGCACTTCCTTTCTCTGATTGCTCGATGCCCCCATTTAAAAATCCACTAGGATTTTGAGGACTGTTGTTGGAGCTTTGTGATGGAAGCTTGGATTTTTCCCCTTCATGATAACGCTTAATGGAGTTTTAACCATGCTGTGTCTAGGTGTATTCAATCTTGGCTCCTGAGAATTCTGGTTGTATGTTGCAGCCTGTTTTTGCAGGTTCTGGGAAGTTTTCTTTGACAATTTTTACTTCAGACTCTGTCCTTCATTTTCTGGGAAATTGGGAGATAGTGGTTTTGAATTTTTCTCCACTTTGATTCTTTGTTATACATTTAACGAACATTTGCTGAGTGCTACCAGGGTGCTACTGTCCCATGAGGCTTCCCGCTGAGAACGCGGCTTCGTATCCTTTCATCCTCCTTGTCTTCAGGGGCGTTTCTGCGCCTCTTTTCCCTCCGTACTTAGCCTGGGCTCTCAACGCTGGTTTCTACCATAGGAAGTCAGTTGTTAATGCTGTTGATTTGATTGGGTTACCTTATTCATTATTTTCTTCCATTCAGTTTCAGGTAATTTTTAATTCTGGGTTCTGATTCCAAATGGTTTTTTTTAATCTTTGTACAAACTCTTCTTTCATTTGAGCTTGATATTTTCCGATGAGTCTTGAGACCTTTGGCTCAGATATGAGCTATGACGGCTTTTGATACCTTACATTTTTCATATATTTTATTTTATTTTTCCTTTTTGTATAAATGTATTTATTTTTACTTTTGTTTTTCAAATCTCTTTTATATTTTAATCTCTGAAAACAATACTTAATTAATTTTCATTAAACCACCCCCTACAAGTAGCACTTCTTGTGCTACATTAAATTGTCAGTGTTTTATAACCAATCTCTCCAATCATCAAAAGTAAGCTTCCAATCAAAAAGTAACGACTGACACCTAATAAAATTCTCATCCCCAGTAAAATAAAATGCCAAAAAGCTTTCAGAGCTCACAAATGTTATATCAGCACAAGTGATGCAAGTACACCCCATAAACATGGGTGCATGTTGAACTTTATAATGGTTTGCTTTGAATTTACTTTGTAAATAAAACTAACATTTTATCACTATTCAATGAATTATGGGGTTGCTGATTAAATGGCCCTTAAATATTAAAACAAGAATAATAAAAGAAATAATCCTAAGAAATGCTTTGTTTTGTCAGAACAAATCCTTTACAAAGTCATCTAAAACACCTAATTTAGGCGAATCATCCACTCATCCTCCGTTAGTTTTTGCATTTAAAAAAAAAACGTCATTTTCCTCAAAGGATATCATTGCTTATAAGCCTGAACTTTTATTTTTCCTTTAACATTCTTAAAATGTCTACTCCTGAACATTTTGATTTTTAAGACACTACACAATGAAGTTCCCTTTAAAAACAAATTAACAGAAGTGATTTAGGGATGGCTGAGATCTCTTCTAAATTCTCTCTTTATAAAGTAGAGGTGATCTGTTATTTAAGATCCTAAAGCAAATTACATCCAAGTAGATTTTCCTAAAAATCTAATGTTTATAATAGCATTTTTTAAAAAAAAGCAAGCAAACTAAAATTCAGTCAAAACTTCAGGTACTTAAAAGGAGGAAAAGTACATGAGATTAAAAGGGGAAAATTGAAAGAAAATTTTAACTTACAAACCTTTTAAATCCTTTTTCAGGCTATAAGTATTAGTAAGACTGGCATTAACATTGTAATTACACAATTACAGCAGAGCTTCCACATTCTTAACATAAATGACTTACATTTAAAATCAGTTAATTAACTTTAAAAATATAGTCTCTAATTTAATTGGCCTTTAAATGTTTTCCCTCTGGGAAACATTAGCTGAATTTTGGCTTTTTCTATCCAACTGGGTAATTCTGACTTTTCTCCCACCTACCATAAATGAGTTATTTTAAAAACCAGGATTGTTGCAATACTTAAAGTTTTGTTTTTCTCAAGTGGAACCCAATAATAAGAGTTAATGGTAGTAGAGGGAAAGGACTAGATACGGCACTATGCATAAAGATCACAAAATGGAAACAATATTATGAACAGAAATTAAAGTTTAAGGCATGAAAGAAGGTTCAAATAGTACCATCTATAATAAAAGGACAGAAAACACATGGAAAATTGAGAGCTGTAGTTCTGAACTACTTTAAAAATTCAAAAATCAGTAGAATTCAGGGCACGAAAGTAAAATAAAATGGAAGACAGTGCAATAATATGACCCTAATAAGAAACTTCTTTTTAATAAATAATCCCCAATAAAATGAAGTTTCACAAAATCTCTTCTTAAAACAATACATTACACCACACATGGCAAACACAAATCCTGCCATTTCTTCCTTTCAGAGCATTAGACTGCCAAGGTTTCACACAATGCACATGTTACTTCTCCATGGCATCTAAGTCTAGTGACATTAGTTCAAAGTCAGAAATAGAGAATCTGTAGCCACTAGAATGATCTCTGTTCTCATCAGCAGTCAATGACTTAGAGCTACCCATCAGTTTTTACTTATGTACATATATTTCCATCATAAAAGAACTTAAGATCCTACTCTGCTCTCTACTTGTATTGTAGCCTGTTTCACATAACTTCTGTATAATTCAACATATTTAAAAAATCTTGATTTTTAAATGAACCTTTTTGGTGCTGCTGCATGATGAATTTAATTGAAACTTAAAATGGCTACTACATTGTATTATATAAACTAATTCACAGCTATTGGGAAAATTTTCTTAAGCTAACCAAATACAAGACCACCACAATGATAAAGAGGAGTGGAATACAAGGAAAAAGTGAACAAGGAAATAAAATGACTTTTGATCAGTGGTCATTAATTATCTTGCTTTCTGACATATGAAAGAAACTGAGTTTCCAGTGTTCGGGTAAATCCAGATATCTCTTAACTTCTTCAATGTCATCTTTAATTGCTGAAATAGGGTCATCAATCGAACTCAAGTTTTTCTCTGGTCTGATGTAGACAGTAATGACTGCACTAAGGATTTCCCTATAGAGGTCCTCTTTGAAGGTATGCATAATAGGAGTTTCCACCGACTTTTTAGTATTCTTGCAATATGGGGTCCATCCTATGCTTAAAGTCATCTTATGGACATCTCCATTTCCAACAGAGGCACAACCACAGTAAATTCCAGTAGAAAAATCCCTTGGAAGATTATCTACTATGTGGTCCAGAAAGTTAGTTGTAGGGATCCCAAGCTCCTTGGAGCCACACCTGAAGCCTCACTTTACCCCAGGAGAATTAAGGCAGGTGCTTCATCCCGCCGCTGGCTCCAGGCTCTAGGGATGGCCAGAAAAAAACATCCAGGGGAGCCACCATAAAACTCAGGGCAATGTTCCCCCTGACCAGTCAGGACTGGAAGGAGAGGAATTCTGAAGGGTTTGAGGCTGGCAGGGACCAGGTGCTCGAGTCTCCAATAGCCCTGCTGGAACACTGCGGGCAAATGGCGCACAACACTGACCCAACAAAAGTCAAAATAGCTCCCAGGTTTCATATATCTTAGAAAGTGTATTGTCAGTCTTCTTAACTTTGCTCTTAGTTCTGGTTGGTTGATTTAATTCTTTTGTTTTTTTTAAGTTGATTTTCTTTTTGACATTCTTTCTTGGTGTTTGAAAATTATGAGCAACCTATCTTTCCTTGACCATCCCATTCCTCCATCATGACCAGAAAACCCAAGAGTTTTCTCTACAATGCCACTCTGCAGAGTACTCTGCTTACTAGATCAGGAAAAGGTGATTATCTGACTCCCATGACATAGCTGCCTCCCTTCCCCTTCCCCCAATCAATAAGGTGTTATTATAGTCATCTTGGTGCTGGTTTGAAGAACTCAGTATTGGATTTCCAGGACAAGCCTAGAACAAGAAAAAACCTGAGTTCATTTCTAGATTCCCCAGTTGTGAGCTGTGTGACTAAGCCTTGCTATTCTCATCTGCTGTGCACAGGCTCTGGCCCAGGACCTAGGACACAGGATCTGCTGGGTGGACTTGAATGCAGTCTCTTGCCATGTGACTTAAAACTCCTAAAACAATCCCTCCATAGTTTCCCATTGAACCTTGTGAGAGTTTTCCTCCCACTGGTGCAAATCAGGAGCCTCCCTCTCTCATCCTGTTCATTTCTTACCCAGGTCTTTCTGTAGACAATTTGTCCAACCCATGGGAGGTCTTTGCACAGCTGTCATACTTGATCAGCACCTACGCAAAAGTGGAGTGTTAGAGACTTGTATTCTAATTTCTCTGTAGTTGGCGGTCAAAATGGAAGGGAAATAGGGTGGGGTCCAACCTCGGAGCATTTTCTGCCTAGAAAAATGTTTCTGCCTAGAAAAATGTTTCTGCATTTGAGTGGGAGCCTCCTCCAGGCTAACCAAGCCATATTTTAAGATTCTATTGTCCCCATGAGGACAGATAGTAAGAGCTTCCTCTTGGACGTTTTCTTGTTCTGCTCCATATTTCGAGGTTACCTTTCCTCCCCATGTGACAGCAATGGAAGGATAGCTGGTTCTCATGATACCCAAGGAAGCCTATGATGGATGAGGGCTCACCTCCCAAAGTTAGATCTCCTAGTCCTAGCTTGAAGAAGCCTTGGCTAGGTCTGCTGATGAATTGTGTGGCCTCCTTCTCCGGGCCTCAGTTTCCTTCATTGTAAAATGAGGGGTTTGAGCTGAGCTATTGAGATGATAGGATCATAGAGTTAGAGTGGCATGGGTCCCTTAGGCCATGGTTTCTAGCCTCCTCATTTTACACATGAAGAAACTGAGGAGAGAAAAATTGGGGCCCCTTCCCACCTATGGCATCTTAGAAAAGTTCCTTAATCTCTTGCTTTAAGTTTTTGGGGCTTTTTCCAGGTTTCATGGATTGGAAGAGGCTGAACTGAGCTTTGGATACACGGCCTCTGATATCAAATCCAACATTCTTTCCCTGCTCCAAACCCTTTGATTTTGTGAGATACTGGTGGCTGCCTCCCAGGGCTCAGGGCCACTTGGAGAGATGCAATCTCGCCCTGAGTCTCCTCGACAACCAGTCATGCAGGCAGTCTCCTTTGAGTAATTACCCTCATTTTGGAAATCCCTCGTTCATTTTAGGCCAAGCTGTTATTTCTTGCCCTATGGAGAGACCAGTAGCCCAGAGCAGTTACAGACACCAGGACACTGGGATATGATGGGGAGGCAAGAGGCTCCAGGATACCTGAGGCAGATAATGGGGAGGCTAACAACCAGGGGGAAGACAGAGTGAGGTCCCATGTCATCAGGAGAGGCAGCTCAGCTCACTTTGGGATCCAGTCCTGGGGGACCTCAGTGAGGTTTTTCCCCACTAAATGTATCTATGTGGGAGCAAGGGAAAACAGAAGCCAGGGAACGACCCGTGTGGTGCTGGGAAAAGGCTTGCTGCTAGCCATCTCCGCTACCCTTAGGATGCAGTGAGAATGTGTGTAAAGACCGTGTCGGCGTACAAAGAAAGGACTGTATAGCAGGTCCCAGCTAACCGGACTGCGGCAGTGTCCTGGCCTGAATGACAGGGAGCAGGCACACAATATTCAGTCCTGGGGACTGCGGGGTAGGGCTTTGGGGGGCAGGTGGGGGAAATATTCCTACTCATAGCTTGGTTCTCTGCTCACAATAGAGAAGGCATACTTTCTCTCCCTGCCTCTCCCAATTCTCAGTCGTGCTCCTGTATCGTGGGCAAACCTGGGAACACCAGCCAAGGGCTTTGCTCACCTGTGCCTCCCCTTATTTCCTGGCTACGAATCACTCCAAGGTGGGGAAGAGTTGGTACGGGGCTTGGGTGTCTCACCTCCATCACTCTTACTGCCTCACACCTGGTGGTCCTGGCTTCCTTCCTGCTGTTGTGGCTGCATGTGTCCTTCCTGTCTGGGCCTGTTAGGACAGCATCACCAGCTGACCATGCGAGGAGGGCAGTGGGACAGAGGCTTCCCCGGGAGGATGGGGTGAGGAGGCTATTTTAGCCATTTGGAGAGTTCTGTGAGACAGAAGTGGAGACCAAAGGCCAGGGACTGTTGCTTTCCTCACTGCCTAATGACTCACAGTCAGAATGGCTATAGACCAAGTGCCGGTGTGCCCGCGGTCACTAACCCCTCGCAGCTCCTTTTGGCTCTCGTGCTTTCCACTGCCCTTCCTGCTAGACCAAGCATTCTTTCCTTCTAAGAGAAGTGGATATGCCTTTTGGAGAAGTCACCACAAACTGAGAAATCCCATCAGGGTCTGCGAGAGCCTGGCAGAGTCAGCCAGCCTGGGTTCCATCCATCCATCCATCCATTCATCCCTCCATCCATCTATCAAAGTGCCAGCATGAGTCGGTTGGAAGGGGGCAACTTTAAGGAGTTGGTCTCTCTGCCCTCCCCAACCTCGGTTGCAGAGGGGAGCTCTTGCTGGTCTCCACCCCATACATCAGTGCACAGGATGAGGGTTGGCCTTTCCCGAGTTCACCAGCTGATGCACTGCCCCTTGAGGCAGGGAAGTGAACATCCTCACCCTCGTGCCTCCCAGGGAAGTGTCCTGGAATAAGTGGACAGCACGCACTCTCCCTAAACCACTAGGTGTCACTGCCAGCTTGAGCTAGCCACCCAGGCTACTTAATATCCTGGGTGGGATAGGGATGTGGCCTGCTCATAATAGGCACTGAGTGCAGAAGGGGTTGTGTATGGCGTAGTGGACAGAGCCCTGGGCCCTGGAGTTGGCAAGACCTGAGTTCAGATTCTGCCTCAGGTGTTTCCTAGCTGTGTAACCCTGGGCGGGTAACTGAACCTCTCCCTGCCTCAGTTTCCTCAGATATAAAATGGAAACAGCAATGGCCTTTCCCAGGACTCTTGGGAGGACCCAGTGATATTGCTATTTGTAAAGAGCTGATACCCATGCCTGGCATGTAGGAATACTTCATGAGGACTGCCTCATGGAGGTGGACAGTCCCCTCCCTCTTCCTGGTAGCTGCATCCCTCTTGGTTGGCTTTGGGGGAGGGATCTGAAGAATGACCCTAACAGACGGACCCACCTGATGGGTTCTGGCAGTCCAAGGTCCTTCCATGTCCCCTCCATCCTCCCCCACATTCCCTCTTGTCCCCTCTCCTGGAAAGCTTTCCCCAGTGGTTGCGGAATGACTGAGTAATGTTAAATCTGCTTTGTGCCTTTGCTTTCCCCGTAGATCACTGCCCACAAGATGATTCCCTGTAGAGCTGTGCTGACCTTCGCCCGGTGCCTCCTCCGGAGGAAAGTTGTCACCTTGGATAGCCTGGAGGACTCCAAACTCTGCCGCTGCCTGACCACAGTGGATTTGATCGCCCTTGGGGTGGGCAGCACCCTTGGAGCTGGTGTCTACGTCCTGGCTGGGGAGGTGGCCAAGTCCAGCTCCGGTCCCAGTATTGTGCTGTCCTTCCTCATCGCGGCCCTGGCCTCCGTTATGGCTGGTCTGTGCTACGCAGAGTTTGGGGCCCGCGTCCCCAAGACGGGCTCGGCATACTTGTACACCTATGTCACTGTGGGAGAGCTGTGGGCTTTCATCACGGGCTGGAATCTCCTCTTGTCTTATGTCATAGGTGGGTCTGGGCAGTGGGCAGACCCGCTGAGCTGGTTTAGTCAGAGAGCACATATCAGGCACTGTGCCCAGCCTGGGGCAGAAACAGTCCCTGCCTGCCCTCAGGGAGCCCCCATCCAAAGTGGGGACACGGAACGGGGACAGGTCAGGGCTCCTGGAAGTGGCTGGTTTTGTTGCCATGGGCCCTTCCACGATATGTGTGGTCTGCAGCCCTGGTCCGTGGGGGGAACGTCCTGTCTGCTTCTCTCCCGGAATGATTCCTGGTGCTAACTGGGTGTCCCTCGTGTCCCCACTGTTCTTGTGAAGGAACCTCCAGCGTGGCCCGGGCGTGGAGCGGCACCTTTGACGAGCTGCTTAACAAGGAGATAAGCAAATTCTTCCGGAGCCGCCTCAACATGCATTCCCCGGGGCTCGCGGAGTACCCGGACTTTTTTGCCGTGTGTCTCATCCTCCTCCTATCAGGTAAAGTGTCGGGTTGTCAGTCGATTCCTTTCCACCTTATTAAGCCCCAATTTGTGTGCCAGGCAGTGGGGATACCAAGGCAAAAGTGCCCAAGCTGTGGAGACCACACATATGGAGAAAGCCCCACACAGGGGCCCCTAGCCGACAGAAGCAGGGCCAGCAAGGGCTGCGTGTTGAAGGCAGCCCTCGAGGAAACCAGGAATTCCAAGAGACAGAATAGAGTGGGGAACAGTACAGCAGTGAGGGTGGCAGGCCCTGTGTGAGGTCCAGGGGGCAAACCAAGGATGGAGAGAAGGGGAGTCAGGCACTAAGAGGCAGGTTGGAGTGAAGCTAACATGGCCTCTGATGCCCTTTCTCTCCAGCTCTGCCTAGGTTGCCAACTCGATGCCTGCCCCTTTCAAGGCTGGCCCCTGGGCCCGTCCTTGGCAGATGGGCACTAGGCTGCCTTCCATGGGCACATTCCTTCCCCCAGAGCAGTTCAGTGAGAAGTGTTGGTCAGCACAACCCATGCACCCCAGGGTCCTTGGCACCAGGACACCACTGCCTTTCCCTCCATGCCCACCCTTATCTTCTGCAGGTCTCTTGTCATTTGGAGTCAAAGAGTCAGCGTGGGTGAATAAAATCTTCACAGCAGTTAACGTCCTCGTCCTGATCTTTGTCATCATTGCGGGATTTGTGAAAGGCCATATCACAAACTGGAAGATCAGCGAAGACTTCCTCAAAAATATCTCTGCTGCCACCCAGTAAGTGGACCCTCAGACCTTCTCAAGGGGCATTGTGGGACTAAACCCTGGCTTAGGAGGTACAAATCCCACCTCTGACAATCAGAGCCAGGCCTTCCCTGGCCTCAGTTTCACTCTCCGTGAAAGGAAAGCATTGGGCTCCCTGACCTCCGAGGTCCCCTTTCTGATCTTATGTTTCTTTGGGTCCTTCCTAATTGTCCTCCACTGCCTTTCTGCCCTCTCCACCTCCCCCCTCCCCCACATAGACAGATTTATATTCACATTCAGCCACCAGCAAGGTCAGGAAGGATGGATGTGGCATTTGCCTGGTTTGGGGGAGAAAGTTTGGGGCTCTCTGATCCCTACCCCTCCCAGTTGCCTCTGTTTCCCCAGGGGCAAAGTGAAGGGGTTGGCTCAGATAACCCTTGTGGGTCCCTTCTAGCTTGGCATCCATGCTCTATTTTGTGACCCCTCCCCACTCTCAATCTGGGTCAGCCAGGCTGGCTCCCACCTCTGCAGCTTCCATTCGAGCCCTAGCTGGGACCCAAGCTTTCCTGGAATCTCCATCCAGCTCTGGCAGTGATTCTGAGGTCCTGCTTTCAGAAGGTGGGGCTGCATTGATTCTAAATGGGACCAGATTGCAGATAAACTCTCTTTCCTCCCTCCCCAGAAACTGAGGGGAAAGAAAATGGGGAAAAGTTACCCCCAAGAGTCATGGGGATCTTCTTGGAGGGAGTAGCATCTGAGCTGGACCTTAAAGACTAAGGAGGAATTCAGTGGCAGAAAAGAAAGGGAGTCTTTAGGCATCAGCAAGAGGCACCAGCTGAGGCCAGGAAATGTGGGGAGTGTCCCAGGTCAGGGGTGGTCAACATAGACCAGAGCAGAGACTATGTGGAGTGGTTGTTCGATCCTAATCAACCCTTTGTGACCCCATTTGGGTTTGCTTCGCAAAGATACTGGAGTGGTTTGCCTTTTCCTTCTCCATTGGAACCATTTTGTCAGGCAATCAGAGCTTCAGGGACTTGCCCAGGTCACACCACTCAGTCTGGATTTGAACTTCCTGACGCTGGGCCCAGGTGCTCTGTCCACTGAGCCAATGACAGACTATGTAGAGAAAGCAATAATTAAATGTATGTGACAAAGGTAAATATTAGGAAAGACAAGAAGGAAAGAATCCCATCAATTCTAACCCTAACCCTAAATCTGTAAGAAGCCCCCTGGTGTGGTGGGTGAGTCCTGCATTCAGGGTCAGGACCCTGGGAAAGATGCTTCAGTTCTGACCCAGTTTCGTTGTCTGTAAAATGAGCTAATAAAGCCCCTCCCTTTCTTAGGAAGGCCAGATATATGGCCCCATGGGAAGGGTTTTCACTGACCTTAAAGCAATATAGGAATGTAATTACTTAGTGATCACTGGACAGATCTAGGCCACCGTCCAGTGCACAAGAGGAAAATGAAAGACTAGCCTGCAGTTATCCCCCACCTGCTCCTCTTGGGGAGAGTGACATTTAAAAGACTCTAGAGACATCATTTCTGGGTAATTTAATCATTTTATTAACAGCATCAGCATTTCAACAAAAGGATGGCCATTTGGCCAGCTCTCTCTCAGGTCAAAGACAAGCATGGTGGCTGGCTCATGGGCTCACTATTCTATGCCTTTCAAAGAGTAGGTGTTCCTTTGGCAGTAAGCTCTGATTGGCTAATGATTAATGACAGAAGGAATATTACATCTTCGTTCTGTCATTGACTTGTTAAGTAAGCCTCAGGCTCTCCTGCAATGTGTTCCACAAATTAACCCAACCCACACCGGGGTGACACACAGGGCTGCCCCACCTGAGTAGGGTCTGGAAAGGGGGCAAGGTTAGCTCAGCCTTCAGAGACCACATCCTTGAAATGAGGGTAACAGATGAAGACACGTCACTATTCTTAAGGGTCATTTCTCTCAGGAGTGTGCCTGAAGCTGGCCTGGGCTGCTTGGCCATGTCTCCTCCAGAGTGGATGTGTCTTCATCTCTAATTATCAGACATGTTTCATGCCAATAGATGACCAGCTAGTTGAACCTGACTTAGGACCACAGGATGACCAGTATTGATAGGGACTACAGAGGTCACCGAGTCCAGCCCCCTAGCATACAGGTGGGGAGGTTGAGACACAGAATGGGACTCCAGGTAGAGTTCCAAGTGGCCTCACAGACCATACCCTCTGAGGCCCCGAGGGTTTCAGTGAAGACTAAATTGAAAGCCCCCTGCTGCCCTCACTTGGTGTGGGCTGAGCAGTGGGGCCAACAGTCCTGTCTACACCTTCCCCATCTCTAGAGATCCATCTACAAACAGAACAAGCCACTACGGGGTTGGAGGCTTCATGCCCTTCGGCCTTAAGGGGACCCTGGCCGGGGCTGCCACTTGCTTCTATGCCTTCGTGGGTTTTGATTGCATCGCCACAACTGGTAAGAAACCTCTCTGATCTCACCCAGGGAGGTGGGGCACCCATGGGGATGCTGGAAGGGCCAGCTCCCTGAGAGGGTGGCACAGAAGGCAGGGGCTCCAGCTTCATCCACATGCTGGCCAATGCTGGGGGACCACCAGTCTTGTGCCCAGTGTCTTCCACCTTTACCCCCCGGGCATGCCTAATCCTACCATCCCCTGCTGAGTGCCAGGATGACCAAGGTTGGGAAACTGAGAGTCCTCTCCCCCAAGGCTCCCTGACTTTTCTCCCTGTTGCCTCAGGGGAAGAGGTACGGAATCCTCAGCGTGCCATTCCCATCGGCATCGTCACTTCCCTGCTCGTGTGCTTCATGGCTTACTTTGGGGTGTCTGCGGCCTTGACCCTCATGATGCCCTACTACCTCCTGGATGAGACCAGCCCCCTCCCTGTAGCCTTCGAGTACATCGGCTGGAGCCCTGCCAAGTACGTGGTGGCCGTGGGCTCCCTCTGCGCTCTGTCCACCAGGTACATGCTTCGGGGGCCCAGAAGGCAAGACTCGGGAGGGCAGGGATGCACAGAGTCCATAGAGCTCCTAGGCTGGGTGGGGGGGCAGGCAGGGACTCCTAGGTCACTGGGCTGGGCCTACTCTGGGTCACACAGAACCAAACCACCCCCATTTCCATGTAAGACCAGGGGCCTCTCAGATATGTGTTGAGGTGTCTGTTGATGGACGAGGCTGCTCTGACAAGTAGTGAGTTCTCCCTCACAAGAGGTGTTCAAGGTGGGCTTGAGGCATCTGTTCTGGATGTCAGGACCTTGTTCTAACCAGCTCAGCTTGCCCCACATGATCTCCTCAGAACGTTCTGGGGGCTGCTCCTTTCCCATGTAGTACATGTGTGTCTGTTTAAGCAGCAGAGGGCCTAGGGTCCTGTCAGTCACAGGTGGCGAAGGCTCTACCAGGGCCTAGGGTGGAGTTTGACGGTGTGGCCGGATTCTTTCCTCCTATGACCCCTTTGGGAAAGGGAAGGGTAGTGGTAGCTAGGGAAGGGGATCCCAGAGGACTCAAGCTTTTCTCATCCTTGCTAGCTGATTTCCAGCCCTTCGAGAATCACAGAACACCGGACCCAGGGTTGGGTTCAGGGTGGACCTGCCCACAGACCCTGAAAGGCTGGGCAGAGTTAAGGCACTGGGCTCCCAGTGGCTCTGAGCTTTAAGACAGAATCCTGGCTCTCTGCGGGGAGATATGCAGAGCCACAGATGTGATCAGGACCCTGCAGGGAGTCGGGTACCAGTCAGCCCTGTGAATTAACAAGGGTTTTGGAGCCAGGTTGGGGGGTGCCGGGCAGGGGCTGAATCAAATGCCATTGGCTGCAACTCAAAAGTAATGCTGCCCCAAGAAAAATCTCCTTTTTCCCTGATAGAGGCAGGAGAGTTAGTGGCAGAGCTGCTAGCTGGGCTTGGAGGTAGGAAAATCAGGGCTCCAATCCTGATTCAGACACTGGGTGACCCTGGATAGGCCTCAGAGTCTTGCCCCAACTCTCCAGCCTCCCTCCCATTCTCAGGCTTTCAAAGCTGTTCAGACAGAGAGACCTGAACCTGCCCTGCCAAAGGGGGCTTGGGTGGGCACCGTGTCTAATCCAAGCCTTGACCTCAGTCATGGTCATGATGGTGCTTTGGGGAGCAGCACAGCCTTGACCTCCTGGTTCATTTTAAAATTTAGCTCAGTTTTCTAAAGGCCTGCAATTGAAGGAACCAATCTCCTCATAATCTTTATAAAAGTGATCACTTGCTGAAGCATTAAATGAAATTAAATTTTAAGCATTAAATGAAATTCTCTTTAAATCAGGGGGTTCATTCTTTTCTTTCATCATTTTATAACTATTTCCATTCAGTTAGCTAATTTGTAATCTGTATAAAACATACCCTGAAAAAGGGGGGCCCATGGCATCAAAAAGGTTAAGAAGCCCCGATCTCCCCCAATGCCATGTGGGGGGAGATGGGAAAACTGATCACATGGAGAAATGAAGGATTCGGATGATTGGAAAAGCTGATCTGAGTCAATATCTTCCTTCTGTTTTCCCAGTACCACCACTGACCTAAGCAGCTGCCCAGGGAGAGGCAGGCCCTGGCTGCCCCACTTGTGCTCCCTAGATAAGGCCCATGGAGGTCAAATGACTTACTCAAGGTCATGCGTAGGACCATAAGCCTAGAGCTGGAAGCTATGTCGTCCTTCATTTTACAGAGGGAAAAACTGAGGCCTGTGGAGGTCCAGTGCCTTGTCCAAGGGATCACAGAGTGGTTAGTGACAGCCAGGACTTGCCACCAAGTCCTACCGTACATACTCATGAGAAGCAGCTAAGGACTAGCTTATTAAGTACACTGCAGAAAGTCAAAAGATGTGAGTTGGAATCTGGAATGTGCCATTTATTAGCTGTGAAACTTGGGCTCATCCTTTCTTTGCTCTGGGCTACCTCAGTTTCCTCTTGCTAAATGAAGGAGGAGTGGACTTAGATGTCTCGGAGGTCTCCTCCTGCTTGGTCCAAGATCTTCTCAGACTAGGACCTAGTGAATTAGATTCCCCGGGTCTTAATTTCCTTGTCCTTCAAATCTGGGGATTGGATCAGATGGCCTCTGAGTTCTTCTCCAGCTTTCTCCCAGGTCCCAAATAATTGGTTAGACTTTAACCAGTTCGATGCATCTTTTATGAGAACAGGCCTGATGGCTTGCTGTTTTTGAAAGGACACAGTTGATGGTGTTAGTCTTCGAAGTAAGGGATAGATATTGGCTCAGCAGCCTTGGCTTCCTAATGACAGAAGGTACAGCAGGGACAGCAAACTTGTGAAAAAACTTTGTGGGGCCTCATGCTCTTGTTAGCAGGAAGCCCACCATCGGTGACTCAGTTGGACCCCTGAATGTGCCCCCACTGTGCCTTGCCATAGGAGCCCCCCCTGAGGAGGGGGCAACCAGGCTGAACGGGGACTCTGCCTCTGTGATGTGATCTTGCTTGCTCTCCATGTATGTTTGCTTTCCATCCAGTCTCCTTGGATCCATGTTCCCAATGCCGCGGGTAATCTATGCTATGGCAGAAGATGGTTTGCTTTTCCAATTCTTAGCTAAAGTCCATCCCAAAACGAAGAGCCCATTCAATGCTACTTTGACATCGGGTTCCGTGGCAGGTGAGACTCAATTGACTTTTGTACAGAGAGGGGAGCCTTTGGCCAAGGACATGGGGGCAGTAAAGAATGCCGATGTGGTCTCTCCAGCTTGTGTTGCTCTTGCCCAGGAAGGTGATAACATGACGCGGTTGCATGGTTCTCTACAGTCTGCTTTGTCCAGGTTCTCCCACCTGAGTGGGTCCCATCCATGTTTCCGCCATGGAATGACTTGTCCCTGAATTCTGCATTTTTCTGTTTTAGTCTTCTCGGCTCTATGTTTCCTTTGCCCCGAATTCTCTTTGCCATGGCGCGGGATGGCTTACTGTTTAGATTTCTTGGACGACTAAGCCACAGGCAGTCTCCAGTTGCCGCCACCTTGACGGCAGGGGTCATCTCTGGTAAGCTTCACAAAACCAGGTTTCTTCGGCATTCACCGCAAGCACCATGATGCATGGACCTTCCCTCAAGAGCTAGTGCTTGCCATGCATGCGGGGAAGAGACTTTGTGAAACAAATGAATGAGATGGGCATGGACAGCGGGCTTCTCCTGCAGTGGGTGATCTTGGTGGTGGCATACTTGGCATCCACAAGTGACTTAGCCCTTTGCAAGCAGGGTTTGAGCTTTTGAATTTTTTTCCAACTCTTTCAGTCTCTTAAAAAATAGTGACTGAAATGGTGAGTCTTTCTGGATATCAAGTATTAGAGAGAAAATGATCTGGAGAAACGGATCCCTTGGAATTACTTGCCCAATCAATTCACTGAAATCAAATTCAAGGCTAATTATTTAATTGTCTAAACATTAAGCAGGAAAAATGGTTCATGGCTTTCCTGTTGGTTTTGAAATGATGCTGTGAAATTAACCCAGCTGAGGCCCCTAACACCCCCTACCCTGTCCAGTTTCCATGGAAACATGCCAGGTTAGGGTTAGAGTAACCCCAAACCTTTAGGTTTCTCTCAGAAACCCCCTATGAGCCGACCCTTCCTCCCCATTGCTTTGGTGAGCTCCCCTGGGAATGGGAGTCAGCCAGGCCAGCATTTAAAACGTGGAGGCTCCTACCATGGGAAAATCATCTATCCCAGTCCTCCATCTACGGGCCTCCCCACCTCCAAGTAGGCTCATTGGAGCTGTCTGAGAAACACCAACTCCACTGCTGGCTGGCCTCTCCAGGCTAATCCAGCAACCTGCCCTTTCTCAAAGGGTGGTCCTAAGACCACCAAGGAGGCCCAAGCCACAGGGAGGGGCTCATAAAGGGTGTGTGCATCCCAGGGTGCCAAGCCAGACTGCATGGCAAAAGTGAGTCAGCTTCTGGGCCTTCTGCCATGTCAGTGTGTTAGCAGGGGTCAGACTGCCAGAGACAATGTCTGCAAAGATGTGTCAACTCACACAGAGAACACACACATACATGTACGCAGAACATACATGTGCATGCACATAGGCACATGCGTGTGCTCACACATGTATTCCTCCCTCGAACCAGCCTCCCCATGAGGCATCTCATCATCTGCACATACTTCCAGCAAACATGTCCCACACCACCATCAGGGAGAGACATCTGTGTGCCACCAGGGGATCATAGGCCTAGGAGCTGGAAGGGAACGTTGCTATCATCAATTCCTGCACTTCTTGGAATCCCAGATAGGGTCTGCTATAAAACATTGATTTTTCCCATGATAAATTTGATTATAGGATCCAAAACCCAGAAGGGACCTTAGAGGTCATTGGGTCTCATCTTGCAGAGAAGGAAACTGAGGCCCAGGCGCATGAAGTGAGCCTAGGATTCTCACTCCCAAGCTAGAAGGGACCTCTGAAGAGATAGTTCAAGTCCCTCTTATTACAGGAGGAAGACAGGGAGTCCCAGAAAGGTCACACGAGGATTACTGCCCAGCACACACAGGTGGATAAGTCCAGTGGTCTACAAATACAGCAAGGTCAAGGGAGCCCCTTCCTGACCCACTACCAGCACTGTCTATAGAGCCTCAGGGGTGCCCAGGGTCACATGGCTGATAAGTGTGAGAGGTGGGGATTTAACTTAAGCCTATCTTGACCCTAGGTGGCACACATTCTATCCCTACAGAGGCTCTCCAAGTTCACCTAAATGTAATCTTGCTAAAATGACCTTTTGTTTGAAACCAAAATCTGCCCACTATTAGGTAACCTTTTTATAAAACAAAACACAGCTCTGCACCTTGCTGGGCTAGTTAGCAATTTTAAGTCAGCTGTGGCTTCCTAAAAGCAACATCTGTAAGATGACAGGCCTAAAGGCCCTTCTGACTCCAGACCTGGATCCTGTGTGTGACCCTGGACAAGTCAATTCCTCTCCATAGGCCTTAGTTTCCCCTTCTATAAATGAGAGGGTCAGAATAGATGACCTCCCAGGGCTCTTCTAGCTCTAGTCTTGGATGCCTATTGAATCAAAAAGAGCTTTCGTTGAGTTCTGCCACAAACCCTGCTTCCCTCAATCCCCACCTGGGGATTGGTGAGAGACTGAAATCAAACCTAGGTTTTCTTGGCCAGCTATGAATGGAAAGTCCAAGACTCTGAGTGTTCCCAGCATCATTCAACCAGGTGACCTACTTTTTCCTATGCTCCCTGTGTGTCATCTCTGTAAGTCATGGTATCTCTACAGTAAAGGCTTGGATTTCAAGGTCTCTGAGGAGACCTTTCTGCTCTAGAATTAGTCTTTTATGTGACCTTGAGCCTCCTATCCCATTCTCTATAAGTAAGATGAGGGCTTGGGTCATTCATGGGTCCTTGGTCAAAAATACTTATTCATCTGCCCTCAGTTTCCCCTTCTGCAGAATAATTAGGTTGATCTAAGTGGCTTCTGTGGTTCCTTACAGCTCCAGTATCCTATGATACTTTGGTTTGCCCAGTTATACACATGTGCATGCATGTGCAGATACATACACACATGCATACACATTTCCCTTTTAATCAGCTGTTCCTAAATGAATAGCCATGAGTGACAGGCTGGGCCTTTGGTTCCCTGTGTTTATCAATCTGTTCTCTCCGGACAGCTGTCATGGCATTCCTCTTTGACTTGAAGGCTCTGGTGGATATGATGTCTATTGGGACCCTTCTGGCCTATTCACTTGTGGCTGCTTGTGTCCTCATCCTCAGGTGGGCTCCTCACTCCCCAACCTCCCCCCATGCCTTCTTCCCCCTCATCATCCTGCGTGGAGGTTCACTTCTGGGCAGAAATCTCTTGCTAAGAATCACTAGGCTGGGTTAGCTTGAGGGTGGAGAAAGAACAGGGCAGATCTTACTCTCTAGATAGTGCATTCAAGGCCCAGGTTGGGAACCTCAGGAGGGCATGTGGTTCAGTGCAAACATTGTTGAATCTGGAGGTGGGAAGACCTGGGTTGACTCTTGTCCCTGACACATAGTGGTGTGTCACCTGAGGCATGTCACTAAGCCTTAGTCTTGAGTTATCGAGGCCAAGAAAGCTCCTATCACAAATCTCAGGTCCTGTGATCCAAGAAGGAATCCAGCTGCAGTGACTTGTCTAAGGTTACTCTGGTGGTATGTGATAGAAGGAGAATTCATGCTAGCGTAATGATACAGTCTGTCCTTGGGAACAGGTACCAGCCCAGCTTGACTCACCAGAAGACAAAATGTTGCCCGGAGAAAGAAGCCTTGACCTCAGATCCAGCCACAGTCCTGCTGCCAGGATCCGGAAACAGCAAACAGACTTTCCTCAAACCCTCAAGGTTACCCACCCAGCGGTCAGCATCTCTTGTTACCTGTTTGGTGGGGCTGCTGGGTGAGTCCTCTTCTCCAGAGTTAACAAGACTCACACTTCCCCATAACTGACCATCTTAACTAGTGACTGGCACAGAGTTGGCATGAAGTAGGGCTGGCCACTGTCGATGGAGGATGGAGCTAAGTAGTAGGAGAAAAGCCACCTTGGATGATGCTGTCACTGGTCTTACTCTAGTTACAGTACTGCCCATGGGACCCTGCCCTAGAATTTCCCTCACAAACTCTCATCTCATCTCCCTTTAGAGTTAAGGTGCAGGACAGGTTGGATCAGTCGGAGTTTATCATGGCAACTTGGAATATAGGGGCGTGTGTAGTCTAGTGTTAAGAAGAGCAGACCTGGGGTCCCAGGACATGTCTTTCGTGGGGGGTGGCCCAGAAGTCACAGTGCAGGTCAGCCCAGCCTCCCATCCTACTGCATTTGCCAGCATTAGGGAAAGAGGACTGGATTTATTTGGAGTCAGAGGACCTGGATTTGAATCGATTGTAGCCAAGGTGGTATTGAGCAAGTGACTTCCATTCTCTGGTCCCCTGTTTCTTCAGCTGTTATGTATGGGACTCAGATGACTGATCAGATGACCGATCCCTTAGAAAATCTAAATCTATACCCCTGCAACCTCATATTCTGTATGAATCCAGACCAAAGAAGTCCATAGTCATCGTGCAGTTCTCCTAATACCCTTTTTCTCACGGGACTACTCATTCCTTTGAGCTCCAGGGCACAAATCCTCCTCAGCAAAAGCCACAGTACTGGGAAGAGACCAGTCTGGCCGAAAAACAAGGTAGATGAAAAGCAACTCTTGGAAAGCTCCTTTTTTTAACTTGAATATTTCCCAGACCGTGGCATGCCACTTGGCCAATGAAAGAGCTGGCCGCAGAATTGAACTGCAGAGCAGGCAGGACTGTATTTGGGAAGTTACCCAACTATATTTCAAAAGAATCCAAATTACAAGGAAACTAAAGGAATAATGGGAAGCTCTAGCTTCTATCATGAAATTTGCTATCTTTTCCCTTTTTTAAAAGGAAAAATAAATCTCATGATTTTATCTCCATACTTAAGTCCTTGCCAATGCATATTTGAACTCTCTCTGCCCCTTGGAATCTTTTGTAGCCAGAAGTTCTGGAAGGGAATTCTGTCTCAAATGCTCAATACCTGAGGGATCTTGAGTCAAGTCATTTCACCTCTGGGCTTCTCTTTAAAATGAGGGGATTGAATGTGATGACCTCCAAGGTCCCTCCCCACTCTAAATCTCAGACTCTGTGGGTCAGAGATGGGACACAGATCTTCCTGCCTCTGAGGCTAGCTTTCTTCTTTTTAAAATAAATTTATTTGTTTTAGGTTTTCTACAATAGCTTCCATAAGTCTTAGATTTTCTCCCCCTCCCTCCCTGAGATGGCATGCAATCATATATGAGTTCTACACATATATTCTTATTATACATATTTTCATATTAGTCATGTTGCATAGAAGAATTAAAATGAATGGGAGAAACCTGAGAAAAAACCAAACATAACACAGGAGAAAATATTCTGCTTCATTCTGTGTTCCAATTGTATAGTTCTTTCTCTGGATGCGGATGGCATTTTGCCTTGAGTCCTTGGGGAATATTTTAGGTCCTTGCATTGCTGGTGAAGGTCTATGTCTACCAGAAACATTCCTCACACACTGTGGTTGTTACTATTTATAATGAACTCCTGGTTCTGCTCCTTTCACTCAGCATCAGTTCATATAAGTCTTTCCAGACCTCTCTGAAGTCCTCCTGTTCATCATTTCTTATAGCACAATAGTATTCCATTATATTCCTATGCCATAACTTGTTTAGTCGTTTCCCAATTGATGGGCATCCCCTTGATTTCCAGTTCTTGGCCACCACAAAGAGTGCTGCTATAAATATTTTTGTACATATGTGACCTTTTCCCATTTTTATGATCTCTTTTGGATACAGTCCTAGAAACAATATTACTGGATCAAAGGGTATGCACATTTTTGTAGCCCTTTGGGCATAGTTTCAAATTGCTCTCCAGAATGGTTGGATCAGCTCACAGCTCCACCAACAATGAATTAGTGTTCCAACTCTCCCACATCTTCTCCAACATTTATCATCTTCCTGTTTTGTCATGTTAGCCAATCTGATAGGTGTTATGTAGTACCTCAGAATTGTTTTGATTTGCATCTCTCTAATCAATAGTGACCTAGAGCATTTGTTATATGACAATAGATATCTTTAATTTCTTCCTTTGAAGCTACCTGTTCATATCCTTTGATTATTTATGAATTGGAAAATGACTTGCATTCTTTTAATTTGACTCAGTTCTCTATATATTTTAGAAATGAAGCCTTTATCACAGACACTAGTTGCAAAAATTCTTTCTCAGTTTTCTGCTTCCCTCTTGGTTGCATTGGGTTTGTGCAAAATCTTTTCAATTTAATGTAATCAAAACTATCCATTTTGCACTTCATAATGTTCTCTATCTCTTGTTTGGTCATAAATTTCTCCATTCTCCATAAATCTGACAAATATACTATTCCTTGTTCCCATAATTTGTTTACAGTATCAGTCTATATCTAGATCATGTATCCATTTGGACTTTATTCTTGTGTATGGTGCCAGGCATTGGTCTATGCCCAGTTTCTGCCACACTGTTATCCAGTTTTCCCAGCAGTTTTTGTCAAACAGTGAGTTCTTATCCCAGAAGCTGGGGTCCTTGGGTTTATCAAATAGTAGAGTGCTATATTCACTGACTACTGTGTTTTGAGTACCTAACCTATTCTACTGGTCTACCCCTCTATTTCTTAGCCGGTATCAAGTGGCTTTGATGATTGTTGCTTTATAATACAACTTGAGATCTGGTAGGGTTAGGCCACTTTCCCTACCATTTCTTGTCATTAATTTCCTTAACATTCTGGACCTTTTGTTTTTCCAGATGAATTTTGATATTATTTTTTCTAGCTCTAGAAAATATTTTTCTGGTAGTTTGATTGACATGGCACTGAATAAGTAAATTAATTTAGGTATGAAGCTGGCTTTCTATCCAGCATGAGTGCTTGACTGCCTCTCTAGATGGTGACCAGGGGGTGTATTGGAAAACTGACCCTTTCAATGAAAGGAGATCTCTTTCCCTGGTCTGAGCCATAATCCTTTCTTTCTCTCTGGGTCTGGGATGAAGCATTCCTGATTCTTGGCCTCAGCGTCCTGATGACCTACAGCGTGAATGCTGTTACTGATCTGGAGCCATGGAGCCTTGGACTTCTCTCTGTGTTCATCTTCCTTATCCTCAGCATCATCCTTGTCATCTGGAGGCAGCCCCAGAATAAGCAGAAAGTGGCCTTTATGGTAAGTACTCAGAGCCCCACCCTGCTGGAACACCTTTGAGCAGCTGGAGAAAGTGGTGACCTGTGGAAGGAAGGAAAGCTAAATGACTCACAGTTCAGAAGCCAAGGATGGCCAGCCACTGAAGAGGCCTGGGAGTGGACCTGGTGGGCCTCTCCTGATGTCTGTGCTCCACTCCCAGCTTCTGACTAAAGATTTCTGCTTCACATGAGCCAACATTAACTTTCTGACTCTTTGCACTTCAAGGAGAATTTAAATTCCTTGAGAGTAGGCACAGTTTTTCATTTCTGCTTTTGTAGCCCTAGTACAGAGCCTCCCAGAAGTGCACTCTTCAACAAATGCTTGCTGACTATTGAATTGAACTGAATTAAGCCAATATATTGGAGCCCTCTACTAAAATACCTATTAGGTGCCAGGCACTAAGTGCTGGGGATACAAAGAAAGGCAAAGAACAGTCCTTGCCTTCCAGGAGCCCATGGTCTACCAGAGTGGACAACATGTACACAAATTTGTACAAACAAACTATAAATAGATCAATAGGAAATAATCAACCCAAGAAAGACTCAAGAATTAAGGAAGGTACGGCCCTTGTCCTTAACAAGCATATCATCTAATAGAGATCTCTTGATCTCATTCCTTTCTTTTTTATGAATGGCACATTTTGTTCTGGTTTTTGTTTTTATTCTTTGTCTTTGCTTTTTAGATGTAATCTTATTCCTGTCTCAAAAACTGGGGCCAACTTGAAATCCAATGTCATAATTTGCTCTTGAATAACTCCTTTGTGAAATACTCCTTAAAAAATGCACTTTAAAACATGGGAAGCACCCCCAAGAAAATACTCCCAGAGGATTGGAAAACCCATCTTAGCCACAGAGTCATTTCCTTTTTTTTAATTTAATATTTTATTTTTCCCAATTACATGTAAAAACAATTTTAACATTCTTTTTTCAAATTTTGAATTCCAAATGCTTTCTCTCTTTTTTCCCACCATGCATTGAGAAGGCAAACAATTTGACATAGGTTATTCATGTGTAGTGATGCAAATCACATTCCCATGTAAGTCAAAGAAAACACAGCCCCCCCCCCAAAAAAAAACAAGAAAAATAAAGAAAGGAAAGAAAAAGTATCTTCCATCAGCATTCAGGCTCCATCCATTCTTTCTTTAGAGAGCTTTCCATGGTTCTCTGTATTTGTCATACATTATTTCTTATAGCACTATATAATTTGTTCAAACCATTGCCCCATTGATGAGCATCTACTTTATTTCCAATTTTTAGCTATCACAAAAAGCATGGTTATAAATATTTTGGTATACCTTGGGAATTTCTTCTTAATCAGCAACTTCCTTGGAGTATAAGCCCAATAATAGAGTTTCTGGTTAAAGTGGTTTCATCACTTTATTGCATAATTCCATATTGCTTTCCAAATGGTTGCACCATTTCACAGCTCTCTCCCAACAATGTATTAATGTGCCTATCTTTCCACAACCCCTCCAACCTTGACTTCTTGTCATTTTTGCCAATTTGCAGGGTGTGAGCTGAAACTTCAACGTTGTTTTGTTTTGCATTTCTTTTACGATTACTCATTTGGAGCATTTTTCCAGAGGATGTGTCCATTTTGGCAGAACAGCGACAGTGACATGCATTGGTTCTGTATGGTCTCTTCCAGACCTCAGGGTGCTTATGAAATTCGGATGCCTTGATTATCCTTTTAATGTGGCCATAACTTACCTCCCTGATGTGTTTGCCTATGCTTTGCCCACCTTTCTCTGTGTCAGCTTCATGTGTCTCCATATCACCTTGGACTTTTCAAATACACATCGAGGCAGCCCTGATTAATGGGCACATTTTGGTTCCTGGACAAACTCATTTTAATCATGCTTGCTATTTCCCAGGAGGCCCTGGGTACACATGGTTGGCTCCTGGGACCAGGAGTTCTGTATCTGTTAGTTGGAGGTGTGGGAGCAGCCACTACAGAGGGACAGAGCTCTGGGGACCCTGGGAGCCATGTGTTCTGGGAAGAGAGAGCTGTTGGGTGACTCCAGGGTGAAGAGATGGTTGTGGCAAAAGCCCTGGAGCCCTCCTGAGTGTCTCCCTATCTGTCCACAGGTTCCCCTGCTACCGTTTCTGCCCACCCTCAGCATCCTGGTGAACATTTACCTCATGGTCCAGTTGAATGCACAAACTTGGATCCGATTCAGCGTCTGGATGGCTATCGGTGAGTACTTGCCAGCCAGCAGCAGGCTCCAGGTTGGTGCTGCTTCCCCTCCCTGTGCCTGTGCTTCTGCAGAATGTGCAGGGCTCCACTCTGGTTATGTTGTGGCTGGTTCAGACAGGCACCAGGATAGCAAAGTCCCAGAGGAGGAAATGGGTCTTAGACGGCTGACCCCCTCCCCCTCCCAGGTCCAGGATATAGCAGGGCAGGACCTGAACCCAAGTCTTGCTGGCTCTGAGGCTGCTTCTTTAGCCCCTGGGCCGGTGTGACCCAAATGAGGAAAGCATTTACAAATCTCTAATCACTGCAGAGATTTATGGGGTCAGGGGGTATTTACTGGAGGCACAGAGTAGAATTGCAAATGAATGAGTTCAGCCAACTAGCTCAGCAATTAAAGAGTTGAGGATGAGATTGGGGTGCAATGAGAAAGCACTTCTGTGGAGTCAGGACCATATCTACTGTTTACTGCCTGTGGGACCTTGGACAGGTCACATTCCCTTGTTGGGCCTCAGTTTCCTCATCTGTAAAATGAGAGCCTTGGATCAGAGGGTCTCTGAGGTCCTTCCACTTCTAGAACTAGGAGCATGGAGCAGGGGGCCAAGAAGACACTTCATTTCATACTAGGTGATCCGCCCCAAAGAGACAGGCATGTGCGGTTTGGCAGCTGTGCCAGCTGAGGTAAGAACTGCTAACTGATACCCTTTGTCTGTTTTTGAAGGTTTCCTGATCTACTTTTCTTACGGCATCAGACACAGCTTGGAAGGGCACCACAATCATGAAGATGAAGGTGTGTGTGCAGAGAGTTCAATGGGGCAAGTGGAAGAGAAAAGCCCCATTGAGGCCAGCAGCCTCACATAGGGCAAGCCCAGTGTCCATTCCTCCTCTAGACTGGACAAGTCAGTGTTGATGCTGGGCAGCCTGGCCCTCGTGCTCCATATGTCTTTTGTTGGAAGCAAGGATAGGCTGTTTTTGCCAGTTCCCCCTGTCCTCAGCCTGCTGCTCTTGTCCCATCTCCCCTCTGTGGTGTTTGTGCCTGTGGGCTGAGTGAGCCCAGACAAGAGCAGCGCGTCTGGAGATCAGCCACTTCCTTGAGGACCATCTCCTCAGAGATGAGCCCAGAAATAAATAGGGAAGGGGAGGCCAGAGTTGCACCTCGCACCTTTTGGTACTTGGAAATTCTTGCTGTTTTGTTTTGTTTTTTTTCAGTTTTGTCATGCATAGTCCTGCCAGTGTTAGCCTTTGCTGGGAAGGGGTGTTGAGGAGCAGGATGCTCTGTGGGTACCTATCCAGTTACATGCCTCACCTGTACTGGGGGAGCGTAGCACTCACCATGCTTCTGATGGTCTCGTTGGCCTTGTTTCTTTAAGCTGACAGACTGTCCTCCTTCCTATCCACCCCTCAGAGCTGGCATGGAAAGAAGGCTCTGGGGGAGCAGCAGAGCAGAGAGAGGACAAGCATCCTCTGGCAGTTTTTTAGTAAATGCCCACAGGGGATCCCTTAAGTTGACCCCCCCTCTAGTAAAGAACTATTTCTAATAAATTAGTATATATGAACATTTGCTTCAGACTTATCATACACTGTAGACATAACATTCCACAGCATTGAAGAATGACTTCATTCAACAACCTTTTCTTAAGCACCTACTACTGTCATGTTGGGAAGAACTCTGGATTTGCTATCAAAGGACCCGGCCTCCAGCCCTGGTCCTGCTGCCTCTTAGCTGTAAGACTTTAGACAAGTTCTGTACTGTCTCTGGGCCCCTCCTTTATGGGGAGGGCATGGAACTCAATGGCTCCAGCTTAGCAATCAGTCCTATCACCATTGGGCAATTTCCCTGTCAAAGCATGTGTGTGGTGAGGGGGAGACTTCTAGGCGATGTCATCCTCCAGGAGAGGGTGAGAGGCACAGGGTGCCTGGGATTGACTCAGTGCCCCTTCTCTAGTCCCAGTTCGCTGTTTTACTTTGGCTAGGATTCTCTCTTGTTTCTCTGCTGCCTAAAGCTTTCATTTCTACATCAAGGAAGGGGGTGGAAGCAAGTAACAGGACAAGACAGATCTGCTCCTCTCCAATAGTCAAAGGCAGCTAAGCCCAGCTGGAGACCATACCTCTCACCCTGTTTCTTCTGGAAGCATTTCCAGGCACATTTCTTTTTTCCTTGCTCCCATTCCTTTTTATTAAGTATTTCCATCTGTTTGGCCCTGTAAATCAGGGGCTTGTTTTAAACAATGACGTGTCAACACTGGAAGCAGCCCCTTCCTGTATCCTAGTAGGGTGAAGCTGGCACCGTGCCCACTCAGGGATGCGATAGTCAGATAATGCGGGCCAAGGAATGGAACAGAAATGTGTGAGAGTCCTCAAAGTTAGCTAAGCCTAGTGTCCAGACCTATTTCAAGTAGACCTTTCAGGGGCAGAGATGGAGGCTCAGTTTCTGTAGCGTGGGTGAGTCAGGGCCTTTCTTAGTGGAAAAGGAGATGCCCTTCTAGAGACTGGGGATGGCATAGGAGTGCTTAGCATAGCACTGAGTCTCCAGATACCTGTAGGGCTTGCTGTGGCCCTAGAGAGCCTAGAGGGCCCAGGGGAAATGGTTCAGAAAGAGCAACTTTCACTTGTAGTTCCCATTCTAGGGACCCCACATTTCTTGATTCCTTAATTGGTGTGTGGAGAGGGAGAGGAAGCTGTGAGCTTCTGGTGCCCCAAATCACAGGGCTGCTGTTCAATTTTGGAAGGACAAATCCTAACTTTGGATCACAAGACCCTGGGATTAGAGTTGGATGGGACCTCAGAGACTATTAGTCCAACCTCATTTCACAAAGGAGGAAACTGAGGCCAGGGGGAACAAAGTGACTTGTGACAGCTGATGGAGATCTCCTCCTCTAACCTTCCCCATGGAAAAAAAGAAACTGACTTGGGATGTTCCCCTGAAATCCTTCCTTAATAGTCAGATGTAGAAATGCGTTTGGCAAGCCAGCAGACGTCTCAGCCAACCCACTAGGGCCTTCTAAAAAATGTATTCTCTGATAAGGAATTTGATAATTATCAGCAAACACAAACATTTCCCATGTACAAAAGACAGAAAAGGGTGCTTGCACGGGAAACTGAGAAAGTGCTGTGCAGAGTTTTGTTTTGGTTTGTTTTCTAAGTCTGCATCACTGGTGAAATGATAGACTCCACACTGTCCCAATCCACATCCTTTCCCACTGGGATCCTTGGTTTTGTTTTTTAAATTGAGGTCTCCTTTCCTGAGTCACAGGTTAGTTAATTTAGAGCTGGACCTGCCTGGCCAGTCAGCCCTTCCTCCAGGTGAGGACAGTGGGGAGATATGTATGCACATACATGCACATGTCCTGTATCTATACATACAAACATTGACAGAAGTACTTAGTAATCATGAGTTCTGACACCTTAAGGTGGGTCAAAATTCATTGTGGTGTTCTCTATTAACAGGTGTTTCTACAGAATGTTTTTAGGTATTAATATTAAACTATTGTGAGATTCAATGTTATAGTGTATATAAGATTTTTAATGGTATTTTCCAAGAACAAGGTATTTATATGTTTCTAGCACAAAGTCAGCCTTGAACCCAGAACCTGGAAAGCTTCGCATTGCCATGTGCCTTATTTGTCATCATGCGGGGTTCCTGGAGGGCTAGTGTTGCTCAGGGGTCTGGCCATCTCTCCTGTCCTCATGACACACACAGTGAGCCCTCACAGGCCCCAAGGGTTCCTCTAAAAGTGATTGCTTTTTCCAAGCTGCTGATCCCGGGGAAGAAAAGGCATCCTGTTAGTGCCCAGGCCAGCCCAGCCCTGAGGGACCCTTCTTTTCTTTGCAATGCAAAGAACATTCCAGGCCAGGGTTCAGGAGTAGAATGAAGGGGGGTTTTTTATTATCATTATTTCCTTCTATCCTGTTTTGTGAAAGAAAAATAAACATGTGGTTATAATTCATGACTCTTCCTTTTCTTTTCTCCCCAGTATTACTGGAGAATAATCCTCTCAAAGGGCCCTCCCTCCCTCCATCATATGACTTTGCACAGAGCCTTTTTTCCAGAATAGAGATCATCTCTAAGGAATCTAAGAGCCAAACAAGCTAAGTGACCTGGCCAAGGTCTCACAGGAAGATTAGGGTAGCTGTGGGACCAAGAACTTGGGTGTCCTGACTCTCTGGTCTGATGATCTTCCCATGGTGGAAGGAGCCCCATATGGGGGAGTTAAAAGAACTAGGCTCAAACCCACCCCTTCCACTGCTTGTGTGTCTTGGAGCAGGTGCTTTCTCTGATTTGGGTCTGTTTCACCTCTATGGGGCAGCTAAGTGGCTCAGTGGATGGAGTACCTGGCCTGAAGTCAGGAAGACTCACCTCCATGAGTTCAAATCCAGCCTCAGACATCTGACTAGCTGTGTGACCCTGGGTAAATCATTTCACTCTCACTTATTCCTCTGTAAAATGAGATAGAGAAGGAAATGGCGAAGCACTCCAGTGTCACAAAGTCACACGTGTCAGACACAACTGAAAAATGACTCAACAATTTCCACTTCTATAAAGTATTGGGTCCCCACCCCAGAGAGCCATCCCTTGAAACAACAAACAAAAAGGGAAAGACAAGGCAGTCCAGTGACACTACGCAGCTCACGACTACATCCAACGGCTTCTAGGGTGTTTCATTCCCATAGTCCTATCCCCCTGTAAAGCGAATTTTCTCTTCCAAGCCCAGTCTGGTCCTTTTAACTCGGCCCCATTCCATGGCTTGACTTGTCTCTTTCTTGTCCTCATTACAGTCACAGTCCTTGCTTCCCGGGGTAGCTGCCTCTTTCTGCATCCATTCATGTCCTGGGCTTCTCTCAGTCCTCAAGTTTCATTTCTTCCGTCCCATCAGTTTTGACTTAGCCGTTCCCACGTTGAGGAGAATCCCCTGTTTCCAGTTCTTTGTCATCACACCAAACATGCTATTAGGAGTATTTTTGCTGTCTTGGGGTAGAGGGGGATGGATCTTCCAAAGGACTTCTGGGAACAGTAGTGAGACCCCTTGGTCAAAGAAGGTAGACATTCTAGTCATTTCTCTTGATTTGATTCCATGTTGCTTCTTGAAATGGTTGGATGAATTCAAGTGTACTGCTGTTCCTGGTTTTTCCCTGATGCCCCTCTCTCCATAGCTATACATAAGAGGACTCCCTTTACCATCCCAATCTCACCCATCCCCATCCCCTTGGCAACATCTAGACTAGAGATGATGGGGAGGTGGACACAGTGGAGAACATTAACTCTGGTGTGACAAGGACTGGATTCAAATCTCAACTTCAATACAGCCTGCACACAACCTTGGTTTCCTTATCTACAAGGTAAAAGTTAAAGACTTGATGGCCCTTCCTAGCTGCAGATCTAGGATCTAGGATGGGCAGGGCAGCGTCCTATGTCCACATTGGATCTCTGGCCTCCCAGGGATGAGTTGCTCTCCACTTTTGGACAGTTCTTAGAAAGAAGTCTCTTCTTAAACCCAACTGCAATCTGTCTTCACAGCCTCCCCCATCTCCCATGGCTTGGAGCTCTTCCCCTTGGGGCTAAGCAGAACTGGACACCTGCCCCCCACCCCAGACTTTTCTCCAGGTCAAAGGACTACCTTCATTTCCTTCACCTGGAGCCAAAGTTGGAAACATAGTTTCCCACTGGAATAAGGCACTAGATGTTTCCAGAGCAACCCCAAGACACTTCTCGAGTCCATGATGTACTTGACTTTACCCTCCATTTCCCTGGTGTTCTGTGTCCTGAAGATGATGGGCAGGAGGACAAGCAGCTCAACCCTGCTCCTGCAAAGAGAGAGAAGCTCCCTGGGCAAAGTTTCTCTTTGGTCTCCCCCCTCCCTTTCTGCACCCCTCTGGTGGCTGGGTTCTCAGGCTCTGCCAAGCCTCACTTTGGGACAACTGGGCCCATCCAGTCTGCCTCCAGAGGAGCCCCAAAATGCCCCAACCCCATACCTATAGTGTGAGTGGTTAGATATTTAGAAGTTGAAGGCCCTAGATAAGGAATTGGGAGCTGGGCTTCTTCCTGAGTGACCTTGGGGAAGTCATCTGACTTCTCTGGCTTCAGTTCCCTTCTCTGTAAAGCGAAGGGTCAAAGTGCTATCATCTGAGGTCCTTTTGAGTTCTAAAATGGTAGGTCAATGGTGAAATGAAAAATGCCTCATCTTCTGGCATCCCCTATGGACCTCAAGTGGGATCCCTCCTGTCCCATCTCCCTAGCTCAGTGGGATAGATGGGGGCAGGGGAGTAAAGGAGGATAGATACTTCACATTTTCTGCCCTGGTCACCAGGGCCAAGGTCCCCCCTGATGACACTTGCTAGCATGGAGGTTATTAGGGTTTCTTACTGGCAGGGAGCTGGTAGGAAAGAGCACTGAATGCCAAGGCCAGTTAGAAAGGTACAGAGGGCTTTTTCCCAGGGGTAGATCAGGAGTGGGAAGGTTGAGGGCCACAGTGCCTCAGTATCCCCTGACCTTGAGAGAATTGAGGAAAAGCCATGAGCTGGCTGACTGGGGGATGGCCGTGCAGATGAAGACTCAGGACCTTGCCATTCATTCCAGTAAGTGTAAGGTTTTTTCTGCCTTTGAGTAGCAGCAGAGGAATGTAGCTTTTTAAGTGGGACCACCTCACAAAGCCTCCAAAGTGAACTTGCCCCATTAAGCCAAGGGCCTTTCAGGAGAGTCCAAGAGAGGTCATCCTCCCTTTGGCAGCATCTGAATCACCAGAAGGCTCTCCCTTTATCCCTGATCACACCGTTTCTACAGTAGACCAGGAGGAGGGAAGCTCTTTGAGGGCAGGAATCATTTCCTGTTGGTCCTTGTGTCCCCAGCCCTGATCCCAGGGTCTGGCCTGTGGAAAGTAATTTGAGGCATATTTGATGGAGTTGAATTGAGTCCATCTCCTCTTCCCCACCTTACTCCAGTAGCCTCAGAAGAGGTCTTTCTGCTTCCCATCATCCCTCTCTCCAACCAGTCTTCCACACCGTAACCAAAAACACCCAATCTATGCTTGCTGGGTGCTTGATAGATGCTCAAGGCACAGTTCTTTGCCATTCCCCTCCTGAAAATCAGGGGTTGCTCCTTGCCTCTGGGAGAAGTGACTCTGTTCTCAGTCTGGCACCTTATGGTGCCACCATATTGCTTCCTTTCTCCATTCTGGTCAACCTGCACCACCAGTCGCTCCTCATGGTCAGCATTCTGTCTTTGCTTTGGCTACCCCAATTAGGGACCCATGTGTGTGCCACTTTTTTCTTATCTAAAGCCTAGTTTTCTGTTCAGAGCACAGGCCAGCCCACCACTTCCTGCCCAAAGTCTTTCCTGACAGCCTCTGTTGTCAGTGTCCCTGAAATCACTTTGTAAAGTTGGCAGGGCTTTGGGATTTACCTGTCTGTGAACACATCACACATCCCCTCTGAGGAACTGAAGCTCCTTGAGGTCAGGCACATCTTTGAGCCCAGCGGAGTACAGGACACACAGGAGATGCTTGATTAAAGACTTGTCAAGTTGAAGCCCACCTTGACTCTGCCTTCAGACAGAAGTTCCTAAGCTTTTTGGTGTCCTGGCTTCTTTGATAGCTTGGGAGAACAGACCAGAAAAAAAGCAAGTTTTCAAATGCATGTGATAAAATGTAGAGGACCACAAAGGATGATGTTGAAATCTAGTTATCACCATTGAAAAACAACAAATTCCGGACTCTGATTACACACTCCTGCTAAGCTGAAGGTTTTCTAAAGATCCTAGAGACAGTTCCATGTTCATGAATCGAAATAGTCTCCCTGATAATTAAGTGCACATCCCAACTGGATTTCAAGAAAGCAGGTGCCTATGAGTTCAATATGCGCTCACACCAAGACTACTAGTTCCATAGGCAGGGAACTTGCAGCCTCAGGGCCTCATGTGGTCCTCTGGGTCCTCAAGTGCAGCCCTTTGAGTTGTGGCCACTTGAGGACCTAAGGGACTACATGGGACCTTGAGGTCAAAGGTTCCCTGCCCCTGCCATGGGATAATGTGGGAGTCAAATATAGGAATACATGACTAAATCAGAACTTGAGAGGCAAGGGACCTCAGAGATCATCTCCACTTTGCTTTACAGGGAGGGAAACTGAGGCCCAGGGAGTTTCAGAGATGCATCTCTTGGAGGTGAAGCTATTGTGAAGTCATTGTCAGAGATGGGATTAGAACCCAGGCCCTTTGAATCCAGCCAGGGCTTTTACAAACTGCAACTTCCTGTTTCCCCTAGAGTCACATGGTCATAGATTGGGGGAGAAAAGCCGATCCCTCTCCTCCCCTGGCCTTTCCTGCCTACAGGGGAGGGAGAGAGAAACACCATTCTGTCAGCAGGGAAGCAGAGAAATGCCACCATCCTGGCTCGGTCCATTCCTGACTTCCTGAGAAGAAGAGAAACAAGATGTTTGCGACGGAGACTCTGGTCTCCTGGCCTGCGCTGGCCTGGTTTCTCCAAGGAAGGAGAGAGCGTCATTTCATGACTCGGGACATCCGCACCTTGGCTGCCTAAGGCCCTGGTAGGACTACACCTTGAGGCCAACACCTTGCTCTCAGGACCCCTTCCATGTTCTAGCTCTACCATGCCGACCATCTTTGTGTATGACTAATGTGCAGTAATTGGGAAATGAGTGAGGTGAGGAACTGGGAGATTAAGGCATCTGAGGGGGTATCGGTATCTTTGATGGAGTCCCTTAGTAGGAGGGTAGGACCAGAGGAGGAGAAAAATTGTGACCCCTGCACTGAGCTCATTGAGGAAAGAAGGCTTGTGACTTGGGAGTCCATAGATAAGAGCTTCCAGAATTGGGAGTGGGTGGAAGAGGTAGAATGAGGACCTTTCAGAGGAGGACAGGTCACTGAGGGAAGATGGTAGAGCAAGATGAGACTGGAGGTGGACAGCCCCCACTCTCCACCCCCAGCAACCATTGTAATATCTTGGTTGAGGAGGGCAGGGTGAGGTGGTGAGGGTCTGCACTGGGGTTGGAACGGTATCTGGAGGAGAGAAGGGGGTGTATTAGTGGAGAGAAGAGATATTGCAAAGGTGAACTCAACAGACCTTGGCCACAGCTTGGATGTACAAGGTGAGAGAGAGACAGAGAGATGACTACTTTCCCCCCACCAGGCTTCCCCCTCCCACCCCCAGGTTGGGAGAACAGCGTGGCCTTCAGTAATACTAGGGACATTTGAAATGGCGGAGAATAGAGGGGAGAGATGCGTTCCACTGGACAGCACAGGAAGCCATGAATCTCCGCCATGTATGGCTTGTGTCGTGAGCTGTATTTCAAGCTTAAGATGCTCCTTTCCACATGGTCCTGCCCCTTTCAAGCTTCCTTCTCTCCTGTCTGTCTTTAGGATGTGCCACTGATGCCCTTCTGTTTGCCCTCTGTTGGTTGTCATTTTCACTCCCTTCCCCTGCCCTCCTCAACCGGGATATTACAATGGTTGCTGGGGGTGGGGAGTGGGGGCTGTCCACCTCCAGTCTCATCCTGCTCTGATCCATCTTCCGTCCAAACACTAAAGTGACTGAAGCTCAGCTCTGATCACATCTCACACACACACCACACACACACACACAACATATACACATGGAACACACATACATACATACACCACACACATAACACATACATACACAACACACATATACCCACACAACACACAAAACACATACACATACAACACACATATATACGCACAACACAACACACAATACACACAACACAAAATACACAACACATACAACACACATGCATACACACAACACACATAACACACAACACATACAACACATACATACATATAACATACACATGACACATACACACAACACACATACACACAACACACACATATACACACACAACACACACACACTCACTCCTGTGTCTCACCTCCAACATCCAATACAAAATGCTCTGTTTGATATTCAAGGCCCTCCTCCCTTTCCCCTTCCTCTTCATTCACACCATAATCCAGGCATCATGGACTTTCTGGTGCTCCTCACTGCCATCTCTGGGCATCTTCCTTGGCTGCCTGGCATGCCCTCCCACTCCCAGATCTGGTCCCCTCCTTCATGGCTCAGCAGCTCAGATGCCCCATCTACCGGAAGCCCTTCCTGATCCTCCCCCACACTGCCTTGTTTTTATTCTGCATGTGCCTATGATTTCTGCATAGACACAGACAGGGACTGTAGATTTGTGGACACCTATCTTCTCCGTAGAATGTAGTCTTCTTGAAGGATCTATGAAGTGCCTACTACATGCCAAACTCTGTTAAGCCCTGAGTAGCTGACAGTTTAACTTCCCAGCTAGATGAAGACTTTCCAGAGGAAGTGGGCCAGCGTCTATGCAGGTCCTACTGTGTGCTAGGCACCCTGAGAGGTGCTGAGGATGCAAAATGAGAAAGGAATTTGTAATTTTCACATTGGTCGGTATGCCATGTGTAGTGAATACGCTAACCACTGTGTTGCCTCAAGAGCTGTCTCCCTGGCTCAGGAGTCAGAGCTCACAAGGCAGCCTAAACAGCGAATCCAAACTTTGACCATGCTCACAATCTCTGGACTTAAGCGAGTGTGGAGTGGGCTCCCGGCCAGAACTCTGGTGCTGTGCTCACAACCCCCACAGACTTGACTCCAGAACTGTTGTGTTGTGGGACTTAGGGGCTCCTCCTGGAAAATCACTTAGTGTTTGGAGTTCACCCTCCCCAGCTGTGATTTAGGGACATAACCTGTGCCTTTACTTCAGCTAAGGGAACATGCCTCACTCTGAAATGAATTAAACTCTGGATTACGGGCACTCCTGTCTCCAGACTCCCAGCATTCTCAGGTTGGAGACTGGCTCCACAAAAATCCCGTTCACCAAAGAAAGGTTAAAAATACAGCCTGCCCTCAGGGAGCTGCCGGACTAATGGGGGAGACAACCGACCAATAACCGCGCATGTAGATGGATGTCCGAGGTAAGCAGAGGAGAGGGCGCTGGAGCGGGGACCTGGCAAGGGCGTGGAGCTCTAACCCTAACCCTAACCCTAACCCTTTGGCCTTTGGGGTCCCCAGTAGGTCCTTAATCGATGCCTGCCAATGCGGTGCCTTTGATACGAGTCAGAGGACCTGCATCAACTCCTGCTTGTGGCTGAATCCAGGCGACCTTGGGCAGGTGCTTTCCCCTCCCGAGCCTCAGTTTCCCCTTAGGTAAAACGAGGGGCTTGGTGCAGGTGGCATCTGTGGTTCAGCTCTGATCCGCGATGCCAGAGGTGACCTTGGGCAAGCCCCTTCTTCCGGCCGATCCCGAGGGTCCTCTCTCACTGGTCGCGGTCCGCAGGCTCCAAAGGGCCCCTTGCCACAGCCAGGGCCGGCCCGGACCCTCCTCTCGGCCCTTCCGAGAGTGGCCGCCAGAGGGCAGGTGAGGCGCCCTCAGCTCAGCCAGCCGACTCAATCTCAAACGGAGTTCTGCCCTGGGAGGGGACAGGGAGGCGGCTGGGGCTGAGCGCGGAGCTGGGGCTGGGGCTGCCGAGGAAGATGCCGCGGTCCAGGGGGCCCCGCCTCGTCCCCCTGCTGCTGCTGCTGCTGCTCTTGCTGCTGCCCGAGGCGCTGTCCACAGGTGAGGACTGGACTGAGGTGGGGGGCTGCGGGTTGGGAGTGGGGGGACGCTGGCCTCCGAACTCTGGCACAGGACATCTCGGCAAAGGATGTCAGTCCCCCAAACCCCTACCACCCCCGTTCCTAGCCCCTCCCCGCATCCTTGCCAGCCCCGTCAGTGTCCACTGAGCTCTCCTCAGCCATTCCTGGGACGGACCCCCCCCCAACCCTTCCTGGCAGCCCTGCCGCTGCTTTTCTACAGTGGGGGGGGGGGGTCTGAAGCCTTGGGTTGGAGGTGGGGGGAGGGGAAAAGCCCACTCGGAGAACTTGCCCCTGCCCTGGACTCTCCGAGCTGCAAGGCTCTGGCCGGGGAGGGGGACAAGAAGTTTGATGCCCTTGGCTGGGAGCTCCCTCCCCGATTCCAACACACACACACACACACACACACACGATGCCTGAACTGGAAAAACGGGGGAGGGGGCAAGGCGGGTGTAATGGGGGTATGGGGAAGAGCAGGTCTGGCCAAGCTCACCCCAACAATCAGTGACAGGGTCGGAATTCTAACCCTGGTCTTCTGACTCCAGAGAGCAGATCTGTAGGGCTTTCATATGGGAGGGGGGCAACAATTTGATCCAGACCCCAAAGGGCAGAGAGCTAAAAACAACAGACTCTGGGAAGACTCTGGTCAGCAAACATGTGCTGACCATAAGAGAGTCCCCAAGTGGAATTGGCTGCCTGGCAAGGTACAAGGGAGGCTGCGGGAGCACTTGGGAACAGGAAAGGGGAGGGTGACTTTCAGAGATGCTCAGGCAGACCTGGAGTGGGCTGGGAAAGGAAGCACCTAGAAGGAGGACACTTAGGCTGGGGGGGAGAGGGAGCCATGGCAGGGATAGTGGGGCGTGCACTCTGGGGGCAGGTGCCCCAGGAAAGCTGGGCCATTCCAGTGCTTATCCCTCAGGGGACACCATGATGGGCACATAGAAGACCTGAGGCAAGGCATAGAGACTGGTAGGCCTCCTCTGTGCCCTGCAGGAGCCTTCTGGTCCTGTGCTCCATAGGACTCTGGCAGGGAGGAAGAGGAGGGAGAGAAGGAGGGTTGCAATGTCAATGACAGTGATCATGGCAGTGGTTGAGGCAGGAGCAGGTGAGATGCAACCCCCAAGGAAGCATTTGCCATCATGACTCCCATTGACAAGCCCAATTAATTTCCAGACTCAGGGAGAGGAAGGTCCCACTGTCCTCATTTGGGCATCCTTTCCTGAAGAGCTGCCAGAGGAGATACCAGGACAGTGAAGGAAGGGCCTTATGGTGTAGACTGAAGAATCCAGGACTGAGGGTCCTAGAAAAGACAGGGCTCCATGGGGAAGTGAGCTCTGCTGTCAAGGGTGACACTGTCACGAGGAGCAGGGATTAGGCTTGTTCTGCCCACTTGGCCCCCAAGAGCAGAACCAGGAGCAGCCATGTGTGCACGTGTGTGTGTGCACATGTGTATGCCCGTGTGTGTACCAGCCTTGGTGCAGAGTCCAACAAGGCCTTCAAAAAGGTCACTTGAGGCTGGATTCAGCAAACACTTCCTAGTGAGTTGCCTGCAGAGGTGGGGAGTTCTCCTTCCTCAGAGGTATGTGAGTCTAGGATGGATCTAGTACTCCTGGGGGCTGGGCGATGGGGGCCTGGAGATCTCTTCCGATTCTAGATTCTTTAATGTGACCCGTGGAGTAGTTTATGGTGAAGGAAGACAGAGATGATGAGTGCTGACTGCAGAGATGGCAGAAGCCACTAGGTGGTGCTGTGGGTGGGTTGGAGAAGATCTGAGTTTGAGTCCTGTCTCAGACACATACTGGCGGGTAGGTCATTTTACTGGGGGACCAGGAATGTCCTCCTGCAGAAGGGGCTACTCCTCCACCCGTGGCTTTGGGGAGGTTGGCATCTGACCTCCTGCTGGTCACCCCATGGCTCTGTGGGGGCATGTGAAGGTGGGTCCCTACCGTCACCAGGGACAGCAAGGCTAGTGTTCCCTCCTCTCCATGTCTTTGTGTCTCAGTTTCTTTTTCTGTAAGATGAGGAGTTGGACTAGTGGGCCTCTGAGGTCCTTTCTAGTGCTTAAACATGTCTACCGTCACTTAATCCTTCTGGGCCTCAGTTTCCTTACCTGTTCAATAACAGGGTTGGTCGAGATTTCCAAAGCCCTCAGCCCAGATCCAGGATCATGTGATTTCTCTGGCCCCCATTTCCTCCTCTGTACAAAGACAATATTGGCCTCTGTGGCCTCGGAGGTCCCTTTTAGCTCTGGACTTGGGACCTATGGCCTCTCTGAACTTCAGCTGTCTCATCTCTAATGTGGGGATGATAATGCCGGTGGTCTTCCCTCCAAGGGGGAGTGAGGCTTGGTGAGATGTGAGGCTTGCTCTCTGAGGGCCCTGAGATGCCTGCCTATGCTGAGGAGGCAGAGAGGGCAGCAGTGGGATACTCCTCCACTATTTCTCTGAGTAGTCTTGAGGAAAGATGGCAGATGTTAGGGTCATGCCCTGCTGGGCTGCACTTTTTCTCTCTTGTCCACCCTGATCTGTCCCTCCTTTTCTGTGAGGTGCCCAGAATCTACCCAGTACAATGGCCTGACTGAAGACAGGTTCACACCACTGTGGGTCACACCCTTGGGAGAGCAAAGTTTCTGCTGATGCCCATCTTAGGGGAGCAAGGCCCTTGGGTCAGCCTTGAGACTGTCAGGAGAGTTGGGCTCAGGTCTGCTGCCCCAACATGGCCTGGTGAAAAGATTTGGCATGTGTGTGTGCCCCTGTGTGTACCAGCTTAGAGAAGAAGTGACTGACCTGGGTGCAAGATCCAAGGCCTGAAGGAGCCATCAGAGGGGCCAGATCACCAGAAGACTGTTTGCTCTGGCTTCCTGCCCACAGAGGCTTTGCAGGCAGCTCTCTGTCCTCACTGCCCTCTCTAGCCACCACCTTCCCTGGCCATCAGTGTTTGCACAGAGAATGCCCACACAGAGCCCCCTGCTTGAAACTGGGTCGAGGCTTCAGACCATTTCTGCCTCCCCTGTTGTTTGGGGTGCTCCGGGCTCTTGGCATGGGCCTCAGGCCCAGATGTCTATGCACTGATTGTGCAAGAAATGGAGTCAGGGCCAGCTCCAGGCATGGTGGGGGCCAATATTTGCTCTGAGTAGCCCACAGCCAGAGAGGCCCAACACAGAGCTTGTCCCCAGAGCCTGCCTCCATTTCCTGTGCCCCCTTTCAGAGGAAGCTTCTGCTGGATTTTTCAATACCTTGGAGAAAGGCCGTGGGTGGGGGCTAGTCTCCACCTCCTTCGATCAGGTCTGGCAGTGCCCAACATGGAGCAGAACAGGCTGCCTTCCTCAGGGACCAGCCCCTCAGAGTTCAGGGGTGGGAGGAAACCCCCCATACTGGGGAAAATCCAAGAAACACACACTGTTCCAAACAAGCCATGGGCTTCCACAGATAGGGAGCAGAAGGGACCCCACCCCCCATACACATCTCCCTTGGGCACATACCCCCTCATAGGCTCCTGGGAGCTAGAGCAGGGAAGGACACCAGGGTCTCCAAGTCCAGCTCCCTTGTGTCATACAGGGGAAATCAAGCCTGAGGGACATCATGTTGTGTCTTTCTTCCAAGCTAGAAATGATGAGTGGAAAAGACAGATGTAGAAAGCTTTGATGTCAGGAAGACCTACCTTCCAGAGTAGTCCCAGAGTGGAATGGGGCACCTGGGGAGGTAGTGGGCTCCTGCTCCATTGGGGGACTCCATGCAGGGATCAGATTATCCCTTGTTGGTGATACTGTGTTCCTGCTCAGGTGCAGTCAGCTCCGTGGGGACTTCCATGCCCCAGTCTTCTATGGCTGCTCACTGGACTCCTGATACAGTCAAATAGCCTTACACAAGGGCAGTACTAGCTACCTCAAGGTCCCACAAGCACATCAGCATTTTGGAGGCCGATGTTCTTAAAGGGGATATGTGATATCTGGCAGGGTGTGACTTTCTGTCATTTTAGGATGTAAGCTCATGCCCCTATCCCCTCCTCCAGCTCTCCCTCTTTCTCTCACCACTGAGTTCTGAACCAGAGTTAATAAAGGACAGAATGGAAAGATGGGAGTCCAGAAGGACACCTGGTCCCAGGGCTGTCCCTGGGGTAGGAACGGGTGACTGAGGCTTCATCTGGTGCCAGGGTCTTGGGCTGACCTCTTGGGTCCTGTGGAATAATCGCCATCGATCACCAGGGTGGAGAGATGACATTGGGTGAAAGGTCTGGGATGAAGCTGATGTCCCAGGTGGAGCAGGCACCTTGGAAGGGAGCTAGGTCTGAGGCAGACCCTTCTCTAAGGAGTGCTTTGAGACACTCTATGGAGTGCAGAGTACAAGCGTGAGGATGCCCATTGAACATGAAGGCACTGGAGCTCAGAGAAGCGCAGTGACATGCCCAAGGTCACACAGCTGGGCAGAGAAGAAGCCCAGAACAAGGGAGAGCTTTCTGTCTGGGCAGCGCCTCATCAGTGTCCTGGATGAGCCCAAAAGGCCCTGTCTCTACCGTTCTCCAGGAGCATTCTACTTTGCTCCTTGTCATGCACCTCTGATGGAATAAGATGGGATTTGGGTTTCAGAGGGAAAAGAAAACATAGCTAGGAATGGGGCTCTCCTGATGTGGAAGCCCCCTCCACCAGTGCCCATGAACCCTGGCACATTCCTTCAGCTCCACACAGCCAGGAGACATCAGGAGGGACACTTGGGTCCAGGTCTTCCTGACTCCAAAGCCATGGATGACTGCCTTTCATTGAGCGAAAAACCACAGCAAAACCCCCCATTTCTCAAGTGATTTCCAGCTTTACCAGCATCTTGCTCAGAATGCCCCAGAAGCAGAGGTTACCCAATGCCAGGAGAGGGGAAAGAGTGAAAGCTGGAGTCAGGAGGAATCTTAGGGCTATTTATGCCTCCAGCTCCCAGGGGCTTTGGAACCCCTCACTGAGATTTCGTTTGCTCCTCTGTAAAATGGGGCCAAGGACACGTGGTGTTCCTATCTCGTGGAAGGATTGCAAGGATCCAATGAATAGCATGTTAAGAGTTTTCTGCAAACCCTTAAGCATTAAAGAGGATATTTATCATATTATAAATGGAAATATTGTTATATAGAATAATATATTATATACAAATGATATATAACTATAATAATACTTATAGTTAATGTGATATAGTCATATAGTATAGTTATAAAATATAAAAGACTATCAAATATAATCATATTATTTAGTTATATCATATTATAAATGTAGTTTATAGTTACATAAATGTATAGTTCTATATTATAAATATAAATAGTTATAACTATAATATATTAAAATATTTATAACATCAATTTATAATATAATAAATATAAATATTTAAATCATGTTATAAACACAAATATTTATAGCACATAGACATAAATAATATATAAATACAATTGTTTATATTACAAATATAAACATAACCACATGTTAAATATTACTGAGAGGATTTTTTTTGCTTTTCATGTTCTTTTAAACTTTGTTTTACTGCTGCATTTTATGTGTACATCACTCTCACTTCCAGTGTCCACCCGAGGAGCTGTCCTCACTGGAGCTGGGCCCTGCTCCGACTCCCCCCAGAGTCCGAAAGTGCCCCTGAGGCTTTGGGGGCGTCTCATCTCTTGGTCATTGGCTTCAGTCCAGCTGATTGCCTTCTCCCCACTCAGGCACCAGTGAGTGCCACTCTCTCTCCATGTAACCAGTTAACATCATTTGCTTCTCTCGGGGATATTTCCTTTGAAGGGACCGTAAGAACAAAATTGACAGCATTTCTCCCCCCACACTTCGCCTCTCGAGCTACCTCGAGCTATGCGTGGGCTGGGCTCACACTCAGTCATCTGATCAAGCGGGCATCCTGGTGTGGCTCGATGAATGCCAGCTCCACCTGGGCTGGTGCCCGCAGGGGGTCTTCCAGTCCTCAGGTGCATCAGCAGTGAATTGGCTCCAAAGCTCGACTGGTGCTTCTGTCCTGTTCTCGCAGACCCCTGGATGGGATATTCTCCTGACTTTTCAAAACTACCAGGGGCAGAGCTGCCAATTCCTCCCTTTAAAATGAAAGAACAAATTCGAAATCAAAGGACTGTTCCCATGGAGCTGTGCTGACCTGGGAAGGACAGGGCTGGGGCCTCTCCTCTTACCTGACACGTAGCTCCCAGCCATCTTCAGAAAAGGAGAGAGGTGAGAGAGAGGGACAGAGAGGGAAAGGCAAGGGAGCCAGAGAGGAGGAGAGAGATGGGGAAGAGGGAGAGACAGAGAGAGGGAGAGAGGGGGGAGAGAGAAGGAGACAGTGGGAGACAGAGGGAGATAGAGGGGTAGGGGAGGGAGAGAGACACCCACAGAGAGAGGAGGGGAGAGCTGACCAGCAACCAAAGCTCCTCATTCCCCCCCCCAACACCCCACCCCATAAAGAATGGACAGCAGTGTTGTCTTGAGGCCAGGCTTGGTCATCAAAATCTGTTTTCAGGTTGGATTTTTTGTTGGTTTTACACTGATATTGTTGTCTCTGTGGTCCTGTATTTTCTTTTCTGGTTCTGCTCCCTTCCCTTTGCATCAGTTCTTAAATACCTCTGGATTCTCCATCTCCACCATCTGCTGCAGGGCAGCAGTATTCTGTTACCCCACCCACCATACTCTCTTTGGCTGGTTCTCATTTGGTGGCACTTCCTTTTTTCTAGATCTTGGCCACCATAAAAAGGTCACTAGAGATATCCCAGTGGATATGAGACCTGTCTTTCGGACTCTGATCTGAATGGAGTGGGTCCCCAGCATCAGGAGCTCTGGGTCAAAGGAGCTGGGCATTAGAGCCACTTTCTTTGCATAATGCCAAATTCCAGCTATGACTCTCCTGATGGCTTAGTGGTTATGTGACCTTGAGTGAGAGGTCATTTTTCTGAATCTTAATTTGCTCAAGAATAAAATTGGGCTAATAATGCCATTAGGACCTACCTCAGGGGCTGTGAGGGTCATGTATGCCAACCTTTTAAGTGCCACTGACTGTCAGCTGGCATACACTCACACTAGCCCCAAGTTAGCTGTCCAGATGAAGAAGTTGTGTGTCAGATAAGACCACTGGCTCCCCCAGGGCTTGCACCCCTCATCCCCACAGTGCTCCCACTTGGACTCCATGTCTGGTGTTGCTGCTTTGTGCCTGGGGAGCTGTTGGCTATTTCCAGGAGGCACTGATTGAATGCCATCTTCCTTTTCTCCCTCCAGCTGCTGGTCAAGCATCTGCCAAGAGCAAGAGGCCCAAGGAGCCCGGGGAAAACAAAATCAAGCCAGCCAATAAGCGAGGGAAACCAACCCTGGCCCCTGGAAAGGACAGGGACTCTGTGGCCTCCATCCCCAAGGCCTCCTCCATCATGATGCAGGTGATGGAGAAGGGACGCTTCCAGAAGCCAGCTGCCACTCTGAGCCTGACCGCTGGCCAGACTCTGGAGCTGAGATGTAAAGGGAACAAGGTGGGCTGGAGTTACCCCGAGTACCTGGACACCTTTAAGGATTCCCGGCTCAGGTAGGCCTGCTGCTTTCTCTGGGGCTGGGCCGGGCTACCGTCCATGCTTCTCCTCAGCTGAGGTCAGGGGGCAGTGAGGCCACACCTGGAAGGGAGGAGTGGTTGGCCAGAGGGAAAGCTGTCCATGTTTAGCTAGAATACATTTCTTTTCTTTGCTTCAGACTACTTTGGTCAGCAGAGATCTTGGACTGAGAAAGACAGAGTTTTAGCTAGAATTTTTTTCTTTCAGTCGAGTAAAATGATTCCAATTAGGAGAAATCTCATTCTAAATGAAGAGCTCCCATTTTAGGACAAGCCACTGCAAATCCCATGGCTCCCCTGGGCCACTGAGCATGAGAATTCTGTTCCGTCATGGATCACTTCAGAGCCGGCGTGGGCTTGGGGAGAAATGCTACTGACAGGAGCTGGGTGACACTGGCTGGCCTCGGTGCCCTCCGGCTGCCTACTTCACCAGCGTGTTCTGAGTGTCTAAGGAGAGAAGGCCCAGCTAGCTCCTAGCAAGGCGCACATGTCCAAGAGGGCCGTTGGCTGATTGGTTGTTGTGCTTGGTTCTCAGAGGACCAAAATGGCATTGCTGTGCTAAAGTCAAGTTTCAGTGTGTTGACTATGGCTGAGCAGACTAATACGAGCCCCGGAATGTTCTACCACAGGTCGGGCTTAGATAGTCCTTGTGAACACTTGGGGTGGTTACTTCATTTGTGCGTCCTATCTTTCCTTTGAGCTGTCTCAATTCTGCTTTGCTCATAGAGCACAGCCCCTTCTCTGATGTGGGCACGTCATACTAAGTAATCCTATGCCATTGTCTCCGATGTTGCACAATCAATTCCAAAGCTCTCAAGAGACCTTGAGATGCCCTTGTATCGCTTCTTCTGGCCACCATGTGATCACCTGCCCCATGCAAGTTGTCTGTAAAATAGTCTTTTTGGCAAGCGTACATTTTGCATTCGAACAAGAGAGGTGTTATTAAAGGAAGTGAGGTCTGTCACCTTGGCCTCTCAGGTGGGAAGGGATCTGGGGCAACTAGCCCTCATTTTACACCTCAGGAAACCAAGGCCCAGAGAGGGGGAATGATTTGCCCAATCTTTCCCACGTGCAAGCTGACATTTCAAAAGCTGACACTGCAAAGCACTTTCCAGATCTTAGAGCCTTGGTAAGAGCCATGGAAAGGAGGCATTCCCTCTCACTGCCCCAGGGAGAGGCTGAGGCCAAGAGCAGGGCCACCACATGCCAAAGGCAGTGCTCAGCCTAGCTGTCTCCTAGCCCCTTCATGGGCACCATGGCCTTTACCCACCTGCCCTGACCTGTTCAGAACTCTGGCCTCTCCCTCCAAAGGCCTTGAACCCAACCTGCTGGAAAGTTCTGTTGAGATTTTGTTGATGGAGACTGAGCAAGAGAGACTCTTGGGAATATCTCAGAAGGGAGAAGGTTTGCCTGACCACAGCCTTCCTTGGCTGCCCAGCTGCAGGGCCTGGGACAGGTGATTTCAGTGCCATATGGGCTTCTGGCCCAGGGGGTTATCTTTGGGAAGTCAAGAAGTCAAGGGTCCAATTGAGGTTCAGAGAGATTAAGACTTTTGTTGGTGGTCACACAGCCAGGACCAGAATGCACGGTTCCAGGTCCTCCTGACTCCCAGTTTAGTGTTCTTTCCATAACACCATTCAGGTTAGAATAAGGGAATAAGACTTGAATGTCAGGAAGGCCAGGGTTCAAATCCCACCTCAGGCACTTAGTAGCTATAGAACTCAGAGCAAGTCATTTACCCATTCCCAGCCTCACTTTCCCCATCTGTACAATGGGCACAATGACACTTATCTACGTCTCATATGTAAAACACTCTGCTAGACAAATGCCAGTTACTATTAAGACTAAAATAATTTTTAAGAACATTGGCCTGAAACAACCTGGAAGGATTATTGTATAATTTAGGATAATTTAATTTATACATACTATATTTTATTTAAATAATTTATATTTATGTGTTTATATAATATTTTACTCATATAATATATAATGCAGTGTCTATGATATGTAATATTATATGATATATTATTATTGTATAATTTAGTCAGTCAATAAGCATAGACTGAGTGCCTCCCATGTGCCAGGCATTGTCCTAAGCCCTAGGAATACAAAGAAAGGCAGAAGACCGCCCCTGCCCTCAGGGAGCTCAAAGTCTAACAGGGACAGAGCAGGAAGGTAACTACGTGGAGCCCAGCTCCCTGCAGGATCACAGAGCCGCAATCCACATAAGGAAGGCACTAGCACCAAGGGGGCTGGGAAGGGCTTCCTGCAGAAGATACGATTTTAGTGGGGACTCAAAGGAAGCCACGAGGTGGAGATGGAGGTAGAACATCCCAGTCATGGGGGACAGACCCAGCAGCGTGCGATGAATGCCCAGGAATCAACCATTGGACTTGTGGTCTTTTCAGTGGGTGCGCAGCCGCAAGGCAGCTGGCGTTTTTTGGTGTTGATGGATGCATGCAGGCAGGGATCCATTCTGTAACATTAGCGTTGGTCATCCAGACTTCTGGAATGTTTCCAGTGATAGGGCACTAAGCTCCTTTCGCGGCTCAGCCAGTTCTGTCTTTCAAAGGGCTTTCTGACCCACCCAGCCTGTTTTCTTGCAATCTCAGCTTCACTTCATTTTTCTTCAATTGCTTTCCCCAAATTGCTTTTCCCCGTGATGTCAGATGTCCCTATGGACTCCTTGGCAGGCCACAGAACCAGCCTTGGGACTAGCGGTGGATGGCTTAGGCTTGCCAGGACAGGCAGAGCCAAGCCTGAGTGTGATCGGCAGTCTGTCAGCATAGCAGGTCTGACCACTCCTCCCTTGGACGCCACTGGGGAGCTGGCCATAGGGGACAGGCAGGGAGAATCAGCACAAGACAGTCCCAGGACCCCAGGGTTAGAACAGACCACAAAGAAGTTGCTCTGTGACACAGTCCACAAGTGGGCCTCTGGCCTCTGCTGGAAGGTCTCCAGGGAGGAGAGCCCATCGCCCTCTGAGAGGGCTCTGATGGGCTGCTCCTTCCCCACTCCGAGGGGGTTCTTCTTTCTCTTTGGCGTCAAGCAGAACAAGGCTGGTCCCTGATTCAAATGGGAGCCTTTTGGATACTTAGAGGTGGTTTTCATAGCTTCCCTGAGGCCTCTCCCCTCCAAGCTAGACATCTTTTCATCCTTCTCATAGGTCATGGATGTGGGACTCTTCATCATGCTGGGCATCTTGCCCTCCCCTGGACCCTCTCCAGTTTATGTCCCTCTTAGTATGGAAGGGATACAGAAAGGGAGAGGAAAACCAACCCCCTACAAAGGCATCCTTGCCACTAACTGGAGGCATGATTAAGACATGATGCTAAGACAAAACTGGCTGCAAGGCCTGGAAGGAGAGGGAGACAAACCAGTCTACTTGGGGAAAAAACTCCCTAAAAAGCAGTGCTGTCCCCAAGTGCAGTGGAAGTGATGAGTTCTCCTTCATTGGAGGTATGCAAGCATAGGCTGGGGCTGTTGCAGAGGATTCCAGCTTTGGCCTGAATTTGGAGTCCTGGGGGCATGAACGCCTTCCGTGACACCACAGTTGGGGAGACACCCTGGGAAGGAGGCAGTCTTGCACAGCTGGCTCTGAGGTCACAGAACTTCTCTGTGGGGCTGCAGTACTAGCTTCCCCTTCAGTTTCCTGATTCCAGGCTCCAATTCATCCTCCCCGAGGCCACTAATTTTTCTTTTCTTTCTCTTATTTAAAGCACAGAGACTTTTTATTCTTTTTATCTCCAAATGCTCTCCCTCCCCCTAACACCCCACCCACCAACCTACTGAGAAGGCAGGAAAAATAAAACCAGCGATGTATATATATGTATATATATATGTGTGTGGTGTGTGTGTGTGTGTGTGTAGTCAAGCAAAGCAAATTTTCATTTTAGCAGTGTTCCTGAAATACCCAAAGAACAAGAAAAAGAAAATCTGCTTCAGTTAGCCCTCTGAGTCCATTCACTCACTCTCCAGAGGAGGGCAGCATTTTTCATATAGTCCTTTGGAATGGTGGTGGCTCATTGTATTGATGGGTTACTAAGTCTTTCACGGTTGATTGTCATTATAATATTACTGTTACTGTGTACAGTAATCTCCTGGTTCTGCCCACTTCACTTTGTGTCAGTTCACACAGGTCTGCCTAGGTTTTTCTGAAACTATCCCTTTCATCATTTCTAGTGGCACAGAGTATTCCATCACATTATTCTAACTTGTTCAGCTATTCTCCAATTGATAGGCATTCCCTCAGTTTCCAATTCTTTACCACCACTAAAAGAGTTACCATAAATATTTTTGTACATATGTGCCCTTATCCCCTTTTAAAAATAAATTTTTGTTCAAAATTCTCTCTCTCTCTTTCCCCACCCATTGAGAAAGCAAGAAATATGATTCTCATTATACATATGAAGTCATGAAAAATATATTTCTGCATTGACCATGTTCTGAGAAAAGAAAAAAAGGAACAAAAATAAAGGAAAAAATCTATTTTAGTGTGCAATCTGAGTCTACCAGTTCTCTATCTGTAGATGGGTAGTAGCATTTCCTTTTTTCATACATCTTTTTTAAGAATGTCTTTTCAGTTCCAAATTGTCTTCCTCATTCCACCCCCTTTCCCACCCACTGAGAAGGCAAGAAAGATGATACCCATTATACATATAATTATACGAAATATATTTCTGCATTAATCATGTATCCACCCTCCAAAAAAAGGCAAGAAAAATACAGAAAGAGCAAAAAAATGCTTTAATCTGCTTGAGTCCATCAGTTCTCTAACGGGAGGTAGACATCATGAGTCCTTTGAAAATGTGGTTGCTCGTTGTATCGATCAGAGTTTTACTAAGGCTTTCGTAACTGACTACCTTTACAATATTGCTGTCATCATGTACATTGTCCTCGTGGTTCTTCTCACTTCCCTCTACATCAGTCCATTCGGATCATCCCAATTTTTCTGAAACTATCTCCTTCATCTCTTCTTACAGCACAATAGCATTTCATCACATTCATAGGAAACACTATGTTGACTCATTGTCCAACTGATGGGAATCCTCTTAGTTACCACTTTAAGAAGAGCTATTGTAAATATTTTTGTCCTATTTTCTTTGCTCTCTTTGGGGGTATAGACCTAGTAACAGTATTACTGGATCAAAGAGCATTCAGTTTTATAACCCTTTGGGCATAGTTCCAAATTGTCCTCCAGAATATTTGGATACACAGCTCCACTAGTAGCACATTAGTGTACCTAGTTTTCTACATCCCCTCCAGCATTTGTCTTTTTTATTTTGCTATCTTAATTAATCTGGGCATCAGGTGGCAACTCAGAGTGGCTTTAATTCACATTTATCTATTAATGATTCACAGTATTTTTAATGAGCTATTAATAGATTTGATTTTTTTCCTCTGAAAACTACCTGTTCAGTGTTAACTATCTTTTGGAGAATGACTCTTGTTCTTGTAAATTTGACTCAGTTCCCGATTCTAATTTTAGAAATGAGACTTTTATCGGAGAAACTTGCTGCAAAGATTATTTCCCAGTTTCCTGCTTTTCCTCTCGTTTTAGCTGCATTGGTGTTGTTTGTGCAAAAACCTTTTTAATGTTATATAATCAGAATTGTTGCCATTACCTCCCATGGACCTCTTCATCTTTTATTTGGTGAAGAACTCTTCCCCTTCCCATAGATCTGACATGTAATTTCTTCCCTCCTTCACTTTTTAAGCCTAAATCATGAACCCACTTTGAGATCATCTTGTACAGTGTGAGAAGTTGGCCCATGCCTAGTTTCTACCAGACTATTTTCCAACTTTCTGAACAGCTTTTGTCAAATAGTGAGTTCTTGCCCCAGTAACTGGGATCTCTGGACTTATCAAGCACTAGGTTATTGTGCATATTAATGCTGTATATTGTGTACCTAATCTGTTCCATCGATCAACTTCTCTATTTTGGATGATTACAACTTTGTAGTATTTTTGACATCTGATACTGCTAGGACCCGTCCTTCATATTTTTTAAAAGTGGCTTCCCCTGATATCCTTAACCTTTTGTTCCTCCAGGTGAATTTTGTTATTACATTTTTCTCACTCTAGAAAGTAATTCTTTGGTAGTTTGTTTGGTATGGCACTGAATGAGTAAATTCATTTAGGTAACATTGTCATTTTTGTTACATTGGCTTGGCCTATCCATAAGCAATTAATATTTCTTCAACAACTTAGATTGTCTTTATTTGTATAAAGAGTGTTTTGCAATTATGTTTATTTAGTTCCTATGTGTGTTGTGGCAGGTGAACTCCCAAGCAGTTTATACAGACTGCAATTATTTTAAGTGGAATTTCTCTTTCTAGCTATTCCTGCTAGATTTTGTTGGTAATATAAAGAAATGGGTTTATTTTACATCCTTCAGCTTTATCAAAGTTGTTCATTGATTCAGTTAGTTCTCTAGCTGACTCTAGGGTTTTATAGGTAAGCCATCCTAACACCCGTTCTTCCTTCACTTTCTTCACAGCATCTTTGGGACAATAGTATTTTATTTAACATGTTTGTGTCCCTTGGGGAGTTGGTCCCTGGTTTTCTTCCTGTCTTGACTTTCCCTGGTTCAACACCGTGTTTGTGTCATAGAAGAAATTTGGCTGGACTCTTTCTTTGCCTATTTTTTCAAACAGTTTACGTAGTATTTCCTCCCATCCTATTTTTTTATGCTCATGCTCCTCTTTTGGCCCTGTTGAGAGTTTGTTATGCTTTTGGGTGCTGCCCCTCTTAAAGTACCCTCTCTCTTATTTTCCCCCTTTCCTTCTGATATCCCTATTGAGGAAGATAAGTTTCTGTTCCCAACCCTGGGAGCATGTTTATCCTTACTTCTTTAAACCAGTTCAGATGAGAGAGAAGTTCAAGTGTCCCTCATTCCCTTCCATGTCTTCCATTGTATGAAGGCTTTCTCATGTGCCCCATTCTTCCTCTTCCTTCCCTCTTCTCCCAGTGCATTTTTCTTTCACACCCTGCCCTTCTCTTTTGAGACCAGCCCAATAAAACAGATTCACACCCAGACCCTGGGTCTGAGTAGACATCCTCTAACAGCCCTAGTGGTGATGTTCTAAGGGGTTACATGTATCCTTTACCCATGTAAGAAAGTAAACAGTTTTACCTTATTTCATCCCTTATGATTTCTCCTTCCTGTTTACTTCTCGATACTTCTCTTGAGTCTTGTGTTTCAATGTCCAATGTTCTGCTCTGCTCGGATCTTTTCAATCAGGTGTGCTTGAAATCCTCCTTTCATTAAATATCCCTCCCCACCCCCCAGGATTAGACTTTATTTTGCTACATAGGTGATTCTTGCTTGTGATCCTAGCTTCTGTGCTTCCCAGAATATCACATTTGCATGGCATAGACTTGAGAGTGATATGTAAATACTAGTCATCATCACCATCACCATCATCATCACCATCACCATCATCATCAATCATCCATCATCATCATCATCATCAGTCATCCACCACCATCACCATCATTATCACCATCATCATCACCATCACCATCATCATCATCATCACCACCACCACCATCACCACCACCACCACCATCACCATCATTATCACCATCATCATCACCATCACCATCATCATCATCATCATCACCACCACCACCATCACCACCACCACCACCATCATCCATCATCACCATCACCATCACCATCATCACCATCATCATCATCATCACCATCATCATCATCATCACCATCATCATCATCATCATCACCATCACCGCCATCATCACCATCATCACCATCATCATCCTCATCACCATCACCATCATCATCACCATTATCATCACCATCATCACTATCACCATCATCACCATCATCATCATCACCATCACCATCACCATCATCATCATCACCACCACCACCACCATCATCCATCATCACCATCACCATCACTATCATCCATCATCACCATCACCATCACCATCATCATCATCATCATCATCATCACCATCATCACCATCATCATCATCATCACCATCATCATCATCACCATCACCGCCATCATCACCATCATCACCATCATCATCCTCATCACCATCACCATCATCATCACCATCATCATCACCATCATCACTATCACCATCATCACCATCATCATCATCACCATCACCATCATCATCATCATCATCACCATGACTATAACTCAAGGTAAAACAGTCCACAAGAGGAAGTCTCATATAGTGGAATATAGAAACTGTCTCCAGTCTCCATCCCTTGCTACACATACAAAAGTCTAACAGTCCCTGCCTTCAAAGAGTGTAAATTCTAACAGTGGAGACAGCATGTGTATATATAGGGCAATGGTGGCCAGAGAGGGCTTTCCCACAATCATTCCCATTTCACAGAGAAGGAATTGAGGTTCTGAACATTGCAGGAACTAAGTAGCCGAGCTGAAGACTGACCCCAGCTTAGCTGACTGCAAATCCCCTGTTCTGTTCTAACTCACTATACTTCCTCCCCAAGAGGGGTCCTTGGGACCCTTTCTAGCTTTGCTGGGTTACCTTCCCTCTCCTGTGGATCACTATCAGAATTCCAGAATGTTAACCAGAGGCAAGTGGGTTACAAAATGATCAAGTCAGAGAAGGCAGTAAGACCAACCTAACGATGGTCATGCGGCTCCTCCTTGGCTGGCCAAGCCTGGCCCAGCTGGCAAGTGGTTCCGCCACAACTGGTTTCCTGTACTGCCCTCCTGAGCAAACCCCACAAAGGCAGGCTCCCCTCCAGCCTTAGCAGGCCTCCCAGGCATCCTTCCAGTCTGGGCTGGGGACTGACTTCAAAGAGAAGAGATGATTTGTTTTTATTTAAGTAAGAAATATTTACAAACCAAGACAAGCCAAGCCCAGAAAACAGTGGCCTTTGGCTCGTCTGGATGGGTCAACAAGCAGAAGCTCTCTCCTTTTCTCCTCCCCTCTTTCTCCCTCCTCCCCTCCCCTCCCCTTCTCTCCTAGCTCCTAGGCTCCAATTTACACAAAGACTTGATGTTTCTCATCTGCTAACCATGGGAAGGTAGACACTGGGAGCTGGAAGGAAGGGACATGTGAACAAGGATTTTGGAAAGACCCCCTTGTCTCATAGCATCTTTCCTTGGGAGTCTCCTTTGGTTTCTTAGGTTCCTTGCTCGGCTGAAACTGCCATCAAGACAGACCCAGGCAGGGCACCAAAGATATTTCCATCACACCAATGGTCACCTTGGTACTTGGGGCTGTGGCCTTCCCTGTCAGGGTCCTTCCCTCCATCCCAATAGTGGTCCTTCTGTGCTTCCTGAGAGGAGCCCAGGAGCTGCTGGGGCCAGGTCTATCTGCTGTGGCTCCTTGGCACTCAGCCATGATGCTCCTTCATTAGCCAGTGGCCTGTACTTGAAGCCTGATAGGACCTGCTAGGGCTGGTTCCCAGCCCGCATTGACCCAGAGAACCCACAGACTCCAAAATGAGGCAAAGGAGAAACTGGAACAAGGAGGATTCAATAATGTCTAACAGCTTGGGACCAGGCCCAAGCTCTGGTACTTCTCCTGGGGTACCCTGGGGAATCATTTCCCTAATCTGGGCTTCTGTGACTCATGGGGGGAAGCAACCCCAAAGACAAGTAAATTGGGAGCCTAGGGGTAGGCCCCCTTAGCTTGGGCCCACAGACCCAAAGAGGCTCATCACATACACCAGGAGTGACCAAGAAAGCCCCACAACCTGGTACTCCGAATGGGCAGTGGCTAGGAAGCCCTTCAGGTGCCAGGGTGGCAGGTCATTGGTTACACAGGACCCAGAGATGATGGCAGGAACCTGACCATTGGTGTTCTGAGGAAGTAGCTGACTTGTCTTTAGGAGAGTTGACTTTGTGTGTGTCTGTTGGGGCACAGACTTCTTTTCTGTTTACATTTTTAATTCCAATTCAGATCTGCCTTCTCTTCCTCCTTCCTCCCCCTCCCTCTCCCCTCACTTTTCATCAGTTCATACAAGTCTTCCCAGGTTTCTCTAAAACCATCCCCTTCTTCATTTCTTATAACATACTAGTATTCCATCACAATCATATACCACAACTTGCTTAGCCATTCCCCAACTGATAGGCATGCACCCTCAGTTTCCAATTCTTAACCACCATCAAAAGTGCTGCTATAAATTTTTTGTCATTAAGGAACCCTTTCCTCTCTCTTTGATGTGGGAGTGGTATCACTGAGTCTACATAGCTTAATGGCTTGAGGAGGCATTACTCCACATTACTTTCCAGAATGGCTAGACCAGTTCAGATTTCCATCAGCAGTACATGATTAATACACACACACACACACACACACACACACACACACACACACACACACACACACATATATATATATATATATATATATATATAAAAAATATTGCAAAAGCAAAAGGAAAAAACTCAGTACATGTGTGTGCCTGTCCACATCCCCCCTTCTTGCCATTTTCTATGACACCAATCAGATAGGCATGAGGTGGCATCTCAGAGTTGTTTTGATTTGCATTTCTATAATTATTAGCAGTTTAAATAGCTTGGATTTTTTTCTTTGAAAACTACCTGTTCATATCATTTGACCATTTATCAGCTGGAGAATGGCTCTTATGAATTTGGATCAGCATCCTTTTTTGTTAGCAATTATATATGTATATACGCAGATCTTTCTAAGGGAAACTTGCTACAAATATTTTTCCAATTTACTTGCTTCTTTTCTAATTTTAGCTCCATTGATTTTGCTCATGCAAAATTTTTATATTTTACATAATCAAATGCGCAGCCCTGTTTTCCGCAGTTGATACGGATGCTGGGCAGGTGTTGTAGGAATGGATATAACTCTGAAAGTTGCAAAGCAGATAAAAGGTAGGTAGAGCAGGAGGGGCAAGAAGGGCATTGACCAGGACTGTTGGAGGTCACTGTCCCAGTGACCTGCTGATTGTAGCCATGGTGAAGCTCTTATGCTTTCTTATCTAAGTGGAATATTTATTGATGAATGTTTATTTATATATTTATTCATTTATTTACAAATTTGTAAGACAGTGGAAGAAACAAAGTCTTTTGTTAATAGATATATGCAACAGAGTTTAATTTCTTTTTCTTTTTAAAGATCTCCCAATGACACAGAGTTCAATTTCTTAAAGAAATACAGTTTTTCACTTTCCTGAGCCTCAGTTTCTCCAGTTGCATAATGTGGTTGTTGGTGCTCTAAGTTCTAGGATGTAGTGCTCTTCCTTTATAATTACTGAACAAAGGTCATTGGGTCAGATTTGTAATCTCCATTTTATAGACGAGGAAACTGAGGCAAGAGTAGCAAAGTGGATTGTTGTGGGTCCCAAAAATAGTCAGATGTAGGATGTGGTCTTTTGACTCCAACACCAGTGTTGTCCCCATTAGACCCCCGTTCCTCAAAGTCTATGCCCCCTCTTTCTTTTCCTTTATTTGCTGCCTTTCCTGTTCTGACGTGAGAAAGGGAGTTGGGCTCCCACACAAGCCAGTCACTTGTCTGTCTTGCTGGAAGCCAAGGCATTTGTTTTTGCCAGACAAGTGGGTGGTTTGACAGACCAAGATGGCACTGGAAACAGGATTTGGAGCCACCTGTTCCCACAGCCGACATATTGGCACCGGGGGTGGTATTTTCACTGAGTTTTGATGTGTCTGTCTTTAATTAAAAACAGTTGGCAGCCTTTGGCTTGCAAGAAAGACAGTGTTGTTGTGTGCCCAAACATCTGCTCTTGGTAGATGGGCCTCAGGACTTGAACTTGAGCAGCTCCTGTCCCAGGAATGGGAAGAGCCAGAGGACCTGATCTTTCCTGGAGACAAGGAGTGGGCTCCAAAGCACATTTGGAGGAGATCAAATATCCTGACTTTCGGTGTGTCACTCAGTTGGTCAACAAACATTGATTATGTTCTTATTCCATGCCATACACTGTGCTAAGAAAGCAGAAAGACCAAGCCTGCCCTCAAGGAGCTTACACTGGAATAGAGGAAGATAACAGCCAAAAGGGAGCTGAGAAGGAAAGGAAGGGATGGGGAGGGCCAAGATGAAGGTCCCCAGGCTAGGACATGGCAGATAAATTGGAGAGTAGCCTAGAAACTTGGCTGGGGGCCCTTCTTAAATGGCGGCCTTGGGAGAAGCCCAATCAGAGGCTGAGGATGTGGATGACTCCCAGGGCTGGAGCCAGCTTCCAGGGGGGAGAAAGTCTGGGGTGTAGCCTTCAAAAGATGAGAGCTGGTCAAGGGTAGGTCTGAAAGCTTGACAGAGGAACCCTGGCAACAGTCTAGATGTTCATTCAGAAGGGTGAATAGACGGTCTCTGGGGTCCTTCCATTTTGGGGCTTTAAGACCTATGATCATCCCAAAGAACAGTCACTCATGACTAGATGGCACCTCAGAAGGAGGTCTATAGTGGAGTGCCCAAGGGGTCTTTCCCTGGCCTTGTACTGCTTCACATTTTTATCAAAAATTTGGGTGAGGTTAGAGATAACCTGCTCATCGGTGTTGGTTCTCAAAAAGTCCTCGATTGGCTAGATTTGGGAGCCATTCAACACATATTTATTAAGGTGCAGCAGAAAGAGCAGCAGTCCTGGAATCAGGGGTTCAAATCCAGCCTCATACACTTATTAGCTATGGGCTAATATGCCCAGTGACCCTGGGCAAGTCACTTAATCCCAAAGACCTCAAAACAAAACAAAGTATTTTTTAGGTGCTTACTATGTGTCAGGCACCATGTCTTTCTACAAAGAAAGGCAAAAGATGGACCAAGTGCTCAGGAGCTCATGCTGATGGGGAGGGAAAACAGGAAAATGTATGTACAAACAAGACAAATGGGCAGTGATCAACAGAGAGAAGGTGCTGAAATTCAAAGTGGTTGGGGAAGCCTCCCGTAGAAGGTAGGATTTCAGTAGGAACTCAAAAGAAACCAGGAAGGTCAGTGGTAAGAGCAGAGGAAGGAGAATGTTTCAGGTCTGCAGGACAGAGAGAGGATGTTAAGAGCTCTGTGTGTGTGTGTGTGTGTGTGTGTGTGTGTGAGAGAGAGAGAGAGAGAGAGAGAGAGAGAGAGAGAGAGAGAGAGAGAGAGAGAGAGAGAGAGGAGGGAAGTGGGGACAGGAGAGAGAAAGAAGAGAGGGGGGAGAGAGGGGGACAGATAAGAGAAAGAGGAGGGGGTGGGAAAGAGAGCGAGAGAGAGGTGGAGAGAGAGGAGAGGAGAGGGAGAGAGGGAAGGAGGGAGAGAGAGGGAGAAAGTGGGGGGGGAGGGGGAGACATGATCAGCCCTAAGCGTTAGGAAATCTCTTTGGTGACTGAATGTAGGGAGAGACTTGAGGCAGGCTAATGACCAGCAGCCGTTGCAACAAAGGAGGCTGGGGCCAAGCAAAGGAGAGACCGAATTAAATAAGGGAAAATTCAGGAGCTACACTGCTACGCTTGGGTTATATCATGGACTTCATGGGGCCAAGAGCGTGGCTGATCACTGTTGGTCTGAGAGCAATCTGGGCGGGCGTGTTAATAGGCTGCCAATGTAGTAGTATTCGTCTCTATTAAATTTTGTCTTCTCAAATTCACCACAATGGTCTGTCCTCCTAAAGTCTTCTCATCCAGTGCATTCTCTGTTCCATCCAGCATCGTGACCTCAGGATGTTCTCTATGCTCTAATCTAAGTATGGGACTTCATTGAATGCTTTGATAAAATATAAGTCAGTGATATCTATCCGCTCCCTCAGTCCACTGACCAGGTTGGTAACCTGGCTACAAAAAAGTAGTACGATCCTCCTAGCATGGCCTGCTCAAGACGAAGCCACACTGGCCAGTGTCCATGACTGACCCATGCTTTCCCTGACCGATCATTGAGGCACCTGTGAGTCTCCCTGCCCTGCAGCAGGTGGCTTTCCCGGGCTCCTCCCTTCTAAGATCACTACCAATCCCATGTGCCAAGGAGCTGAGTCCTCACGGTCAGGCAGCTAGGTGACCTCCTATTATCTCCTCGCTTGAGAGGAGGCATCTTCTCATCCTTTCCAGTCCTCACTGTCCTGGGCAGACTAAACAGAAACAGAGAGAATTGATAACTAGATAAGATGATAAAAGTGAACATAAACTCCTGGGGCATCCCACTGGAGACCTCCTTGGGAGCTGACCCCAAGCACTCAGTGCCTCTCCTGTGAGTCCCAGCTGCTCAGTCAGCTTCAGGACCATTTAAATGTAGCCAGAGTTTTCTCTCTCACATCATTCTCGCTGACCCGTCACCTCTGGGAAGGAGCGCCTACTTGGAGTTTCCTCTTGTCTTAATGTGGCTTCATTGAAAGCTCCCTTCTTGGTCCTAGATTCCTCCTGAGAGCCCAGCTTGTCCTGAGCTCTAGCAGAGTCCCTAACATCATTCTTAGATATTTGCTTGATCTTGCGTCTGTCATCTCTACTTTTATTTTTTATAATTTATTTTTTAATTTATTCATTTTAAACATCCATTTCTTTACAAGTCAGAGTTCCAAATTCTCTCCCTTTCTCCTACTCTCCCTCCATCACCCATTGAGAAGGCAAGCAATAGCATATAAATTAGACATGTAAAGACATGCAAAACATTTCCCTATTATCCATGTTACAAAAAAAAAAACCCAAAACCAAAGGACAGCAAGAGCCGGTGTCCATGACTGATTTTGAGACGTACCTTTTCTCAGCCATGCAAGGATCCAAGACAACTCCAAAAGGCTCATGATGGACAACGCTGTCCATACCCAGAGAAAGAACTTGGAGTCTGATGAAGATGGAGCGGACTGTTGGCTCTCCTTCTCGTTTGTTATTTTTGTTTTCTCGTTTGTTTTGTTTCTCCTTTCTCGTGGTTTCTTCCATTGGCTCTAATCCTTCTTCACATCATGACTCATGTGAAAATACGTTTAATATGGATTATAAGCAGAGCCTATATCAGAATGCACGCCATCTTGGGGAGAGGGAAGGGGAGAAAATTTAAAACTCAAAATCTTATAGAAGTCCATGTTGAAAACTAAAAAAAAAGCAAGTAATTATTTTTTAAGACGGCAACCACAATAAAGTGAACAAAACATTCTTCAGCCTGCACCCAGACTCCCTCTCTGGAGGTGGAGAGCAGCTTTCATCATACGTCCTTTACAGTTGTCTTGGGTCATGGAATTGATCAGAGTAGCCAAGGCCTTACCGGCTGATCATCGTTACAATATCAAGGCTGTTACTGTGCTTTATGTGTCTATTAACAAATCAAGTTCAGTGGGTGAGACCGCTGAATAACTCAGCTACACTCTTTAGACAATGTTCCCTTTTTCTTTTTGGAATCCTCTTTCCTTGTGTCTTGAGTGTTTCATTCTCGAGAACAACCCCTCTCTCCTTCCAGGTGGCACAGTGGATAGAGCACAGTGGATAGAGCAAGGAAGACTTGAGTTCAGATCTGGCTGTGACCTTTGTCTGCCTCAGTTTCCCCATAATAACACCTATTTTTCAGAGTTGATGTGAGGCTCAAATGAGATTAAATAAGTCCTTCCTTCCTTAATTTCTTTCCTCCCTGGATCGTACGACCATTCCTCTGAACCCTTTGAAATCTCCTTTCTCCAAATCTAGCTGATACCTGCCTTTCTTCTCCCTCTCTATCATCAACTTTGGGGAGGAAGTGCTTACTTTCACTCATTTTCACTCAGCAATCCCTTCCTGGGTTTCTGGGATTCCCCCATGGGGAAAATCAGATCCAAGAAGAGAATTTCCCATTTTAAGTCCTCCACCATTGAAGTTCTTCTGGATTCTAGGTGTTTCCGACAAACAGAGAAGCCGTGTGATGTAGCAGATAGAGAACTGGCCTAAATCAAGTCCTGTTTCTGACCCACACTGGCTCTGGACCCCTGGAAAATCACTTAGTCTCTCGGTGGTATGAACCTCACATGAAAGGAGAAGGGGAGACATTAAACTGTATGGAGGGATCCCTTTGTGCTGTTGATTTAGAAAACCACGGGTTAACTGTAGCTATGTCCGATTGTAGTTTCATTAATTTTGTAAAATATTTCCCAATTCCTCTTTAATCTAGGTCAGGGACACTGGGAGCTTCTGGGCCCCACTTTCAACACCTCTGCTCTAAAGTATTCTCTAAAACTACATTAGGTCAGAAGGGGGTGCCAACCTCCATTGGCGGAAGGAGTTTACCCATCTGAGAGTTCTCTAAACCAATGAAATCATGGGTCTAGTCCTCACCCCTACTGTTAAATTCTAGGTTTTAACCTATTGTCTGGATATTTTTGATGGCTGTTGTTGAGTCGTTTCAATTGGGTCCGACTCTGTGACCCCTTTTAGGGTTTTCTTGGAGTGATTTGCCATTTCTTTCTCCAGCTCATTTTACAGATGAGGAAACTAGGCAAACAGGGTTAAGTGACTTGCCCAGGGTCACACAGCTAGGCAGTGTCTGAGGTCAGATTTGAACTCGGGTCTTCCTGATTCAAGGTCCAGTACTCTCTCTTTCTGCTCCTTTACTTAGATGCTTCACCAATTTTGATTCCATACAATTAAAAAAGATGTTGAACAAATAAATAAAACCATGCACACAAAATTGGAAGGGAGGTAGGAAACTAGGAGACAAAATGATGGCAAATTTCTCTGATAATATATAGGGAACTAAGCCAAATTTATCCAAATAAGAGCCATTTCTCCAACTACTAGACAAAGAATGTGAAAGGCAGTTTTTAGCACAAATCGAAGCTATAGATAGTCATATGAGAAAAGGTTCTGTCACTAATAAATACTAATTAAAACAACTCTGAGATACCACCTTACACCCATCAGATGAACTGCAATGACAGAGAAAGGAAATGACAAGTGCTGGAAAAGATGTCGGAAAACAGTGAAGCTAATGCATTGTTAGCGGAGCTGAGCACCGGTCCAGTCATTCTGGTGAACAATGTGGAATTGTGCCCAAAGGACTATGAAACTGTGCAGACTCTTGGACCCAGTGACACTGCTCTAAAGAGAACAGAGAAAATGGGAAAGGATCCATGGGCACAAAATAGTTATAGCAGCTCTTTTTGTGGCGGTGAATTAGAGATTGGAGGGGATGCCCATCAGTTGGAGAATGGCTGACGAGTTGTGGTATATGATTGTGATGAAATGTTATTGGGCTAGGGCAGCTGGACCTTAACCCAAGAAGACCTGAGTTCAAATCTGACCTTAGACACTGACTAGCTGTGTGGCCCTGGGCAAGTCACTTAGCTCTGTTTGCCTCAGTTTCCTCATCTGTAAAGTGAGCTGGAGAAGGAAATGGTAAACCACTCCGATATCTCTGCCAAGAAAACTCCACATGGGGTTACAAAGATTCAGAAATGACTGAACAGCTACACCACTGGGCTCTAAGAAATAATCAGCAAATGGCATTCAGAAAAACCTGGAAAGACTTGCATGAACTGATGCAGAGTAAGTCAGCAGAACCAGGAGAACAGTGCAGGCCTCAGGGTTTGAGTGGAGCCAAGAAGAGGTGGGAATGGGGGCAAGGCCAGTGTCCAGCTGTGGGGGAGGAGAGCAGGAAAGAGGAGGGTGTCCCACAGCCTCGGTCACTGGTGACGTGAAGGATGGGAAGCCCCAGAGCCTGTCATTCCTATCCAGAAATCTCAGTCCCATCATCAGACGCCATCTTGAATTGGTTAAATCACTCTTGCCAAGGACAATGGGTAGAGCTCTGACGTAACTAATTCCTCCTGGAAGTCTTGGGGAGTTTCCTTCCTTTGAAAACAATTTTCACTTGTGATTTCCTTAAATGGAAGATTGTCCCACTCTTTTTTCTAAGAGCTGAAAATGAAAATCGTCTCCAGGCTTGGCCGTCCCTCCCCCCTCCGCCCAACCTTCCCTTCCTCTTCCTCTTCCCTGGACACACTGTACAGTCAGCAGGATGTCCTCAGCTCAGACAGCTTGACCCACCCAGTGAGGCGGGGGGGGCAGGGCAGAGGAGCCCCTCTCCCCACCCAGTTCTGACCCCGCCTTGTGTCTGTCTGATGACTAGTGTGAAGCAACATGACCGGTATGGGCAGCTGATCCTGGTCAATGCCTCGGCTGCTGACACCGGGGAGTACAGCTGCTGGCTGCAGATGTGCACTGGCTACGTATGCAGGAAGGATGACACCAAGGCCGGTGCCACCTACATCTTTTTCACAGGTGAGACACGGGCACCCTGGCAGCTGCCTCTGTGCCAGGCCCTCCTCCCAGCCAGGCACTCTCCCAGGCTCACCCCACCCAGCTCCTCAGTTTCCTGGGGCAGTGCCTGGTCTGAGGACCAAACTGGTGGGCCACGGGGAGGTCACCAGAGGGTGGGGTGGGGTGTGACTTCAGCTCTTGGGGATGAGCATGGAGAACCAAGGGAAGCCCCATGTGGGCCTGCTGCCCTCCAGGGACTCCCAGCCAGGCCAAGACCCCAGGCACTTCCCCAGGAGATGTGGCAGATGGCAGGGGTGTCAGCCCCAGAGCCATCCTCAAGCCCTATGATCACATCATAAGTCACAGATGTGGAGCAGGAAGAGACCTCAGGGGCCCTCTGATCTGTTCACACACACATGTTACAGATGAGGAAACTGAAGCCCAGAGAATTGAAATAACTTGCTTAAGGTAGTAAGTAGTCAAGTCAGGATTTGAACTGAGGTCCTCTAGATCCTTCCATAGCTCCCTACTTCTTCACATGAAATAATAAATAATATTACCTTACTTGATCCAGTTAGATAATTGTGTGGGTGGAGGAGTGACACCTGGATCCACTCAGGGGATTCTAGAAGAGCCTGGCTGCTCTGAAAGGAGCCGCTCCACGTCCCAGAGCTCTGTGAGGTGCACAGCTAGGAGCAAGGGGAAGAGCTCACCATCTCACAGGCCAAGAGGATGGACTACAGGAATCAGTCCTCTTGTGTTACAGAAGGGGAAACTGAGGGTCAGGCAACTCCAGATCCAAGATGTTAAGGAGACTGGTGAAGGCTCAGGGTGGGGGGTGGGCATGAGAGCACCTTCAAGTCTTTGGAGGTTGCCATATGGAAGAAGGATTTAGGGGACTCTCCATCTGGTGAAAATTAATGCTATGATTAAAGCAAGTCAAGAAATTATCTTTCTGATGGGGTGGAGGACAAAGAGAGAGGGAGGAAAGGAGTGGGGGAGATAGAAGGGAGAGACAGAGGGAAAGAGAGAAACAAGAGAGACAGAGAGGAGAGAGACACAGAGAAAAATAGAGACAGAAACAGAGAGGCAGAGAAAGAGAGAAATAGAGAGGGAAAAGGAGAGACAGAGAGACACAGAGAAACAGAGAGAAAAAGAGACAGACAGAGAGGAAGAGGGACAGGGGTGGGGAAAGGAGAAGAGAGAAACAGACAGAGGGAGAGAGAGATGAGAGACACAGAGAAACAGAGAGAAAAAGAGACAGACAGAGAGAGGAAGAGGGACAGGGGTGGGGAAAGGAGAAGAGAGAAACAGACAGGGAGAGAGAGACGAGAGACAGAGAGAGGGAAGGAGGGAGAAGAGGGATCAGTGTCCGGATAAAAGGCACTCCCCATCATGCTTCTGGGCTAGACCTGTGCTCTGCTTCCTGAATTCCTCTCTTGCACATCTCTACCCAAGCTCAGCCCCTCTCTCTGTCCCACTCAGATTCCTTCCCTTCTCCCCGACATGCATGGTGCACTGTCCCAGCAGACAGAGGGCTAGTCTAGGAGTCAGGCCTGTACTGTCAGACCCTGGACAAGGACTTCACCTCCCCATTTTGCTCTGTTGGGAAGTGGCTGAAGCCGGCTTTGAACTCGGGTATTCCTGATTCCAAGGCTGGTGCTGTACCCACTAAGCCACCTTGATGTTCACTTCAGAGAAGTGTAGAACAGAGAGCTGTAACTGGGAAAGGAAGCTGATCTACTTAAAGCTCCTTTAAGCTGCAATTTCCCCACCTGTAAACGGGGTAACAATGCCCACACCACCCGCTCTGCAGGGTCACCATGTGCTTCTTAGAGTCCAGTGATGATTGCTCCACAGTGTGCTGTAACAGATGGTGCACCAAGCTTGCCGTCACAAGCCCCAGCTTTGAGTCCAGCTGTTTGTCTCTCTCACTTGTGTGTCATTTGGCCGGTGAGGTCACCACCAGTGAGTCTCATTTTCCTCTTGTATTAAAAAAAAAAAAAAAAAAAAAGCTTAACTGTCCTGCTTCCTATCAGTGCGGTGTGGGAGGGTTGGAGGAAGGCAGCCATGAGCATCAGCATTAGAACTCGGGTCCTCTGACTTTTCCCTCTGTACTTGCTCCTGTTGGTGTGTGGGAGTGCAGGCTGACTGTGTGCGGTTAACTCCAGACTGGGCTGTTATTGGAGTGATTTATAATGAAATTTTCTCCATTCCAACATGCCTGAGAACTCTTGCGAGGTTTTGGTAGCCAAAGATCTTGGCTTCATCTGTTCCTCACACAGTAGGACCACATCACAAGCTCCTTGAGGGTATATGACAACTGGGTGTCAGCACTGACTGGAGGGGGGAGGGGAGAGGAGCACGACCATCAGTCACATGGAAGAGACAGACTTGTCCCACAGAACAGAGCAGGGACCAACAGGGTGAAATGGCTCAATGGAATGAAAGCTTGACTAGCCAGAGTAGAATGGGTGCTGCGAGAGGTAGTGAGTTCCTCATCACTGGGCAGCTCCCAGCAGAGGCTGCATCAGAACTTGTCAGCGTTCAGAGGGGAGCCGTGCCTATCCAGGTGTGGGTTAGGTTAGATGCCCCACCAACTCAGAGAGCCAATAGTACCCAACCTGCTTCAGGCCTTCCTGCCATGTTGGACACACGGTTGGTCCACTGCCTCTTCTAGTCATTGACACAAGTGATGATGTCTCCTATGCTGTGGTGGCCCTCAGCTACCCAGAAGCCTATGCCATGTCCTATCAAACCAGAAGCAGCCGAGCCTCCAGCATCACAGAGATCATCACAGGACAACCTTGATCAGTCTGGAGAACCTCGTCAGCAAAAGGATGGGCACATAAATGGGGGCCACCATACTGGAATTAAAAGCCAAACTCTGCATCACTCCTCCAACCTACTCCAGGAGATGTGCTTTGGAAGGCTATTAGAACAAGTGCTTCTTTCTTCCCAAAGGAAGAATTATAAATTAGAAAGATTTCTCCAAATCACGACTCATAGGAGGAACGTAAATGCAAAGAACTCTGGGGTTTCGTGTGTGAGGGCAGAGATGACAGATAGTCAATGTTGGAGGGGCAGTGGGAGGCTCACTGTGACTGGAGCTGGAACTGGTCCAATGATTCTGGAAAGCCACTGGGTGTTATGTGAAGGAAGTGACTGAAAGAGCCATCCCCTCTGGTCCACAGATCCCACTGCCAGGAACATACCCCAAGGAGGTTCCCCCACCCGCTGAAACATTCACAGCAATGCTTTTAGAGGATCAAAGAGGCAGTAACCAAGTAGGTGTCCATTGTCTGGAGAATGGCTAACAAGTCATGGCATGTGTACGTAGTACCATATCGCTGTTATATCAGACACATAGGGAAGCAGGATGCAGCACGAAGTCATCAGAGCCAGAAAAACAGTATAACAGTATAACAATGTAAAGAAAGGCCAACAGCAGAACTTAGAGACCAAAGCTGGTCCGACGCTGCCTGGCTAGAGATTTGCTTTGCACTGCCCCTCCTTTGGGAGAAATGGAAAAAGGATGAGAAAATCTACCTCCTCCCCTCTCTTCTCTCCTGAGGTGGGGGTCTCCGGGTGCAGGACACTGCATATCCTCTCAGACCGGGTGGATGTGTTGGCTACTTGGGTTGCACTGCCTCCTTTCCCCCTGCCCCCGTTCTTTTCTATCCTTTGTTATAAACTACAACACTCTGGGTGGGAGAGGGAGGAGGGAACCCATTAGGAAGTGGGTGTGATGTAGAAATCAATGGATATCAATAAATGGAAAAGGGGCTGCAGGTTTCTTTGGTAACAGATCCAACATGGTAGGTGTCCCTCCTCTGCCACACTGCTCTTGCTGGGAGGGATTGGGTGGGAGACCCTGACTAACCATGATGCACACGCTTCCCTTTGCAGAGAAAGGGGAGCTCTTTGTGCCTTCTCCCAGCTACTTTGGCGTGGTCTACCTCAACCCCGACAGAGAAGCCGTCGTCCCTTGCCGTGTGACTGTCCCATCAGCCAAGGTCACCCTACACCGGGAGTTCCCAGCCAAGCAGATCCAGAGCAACGGGAGCATCATTTATGACATGAAGAGAGGTTTTGTCTACCTTCACCCTCAGCCTGAACACCAAGGGGTGGTCTACTGCCGGGCAGAGGCCCACGGGGCCCCTCAGATCTCCATCAAATACCAGCTGCTCTATGTGGAAGGTAAGAGCTATCATGAAGCTCTTTCCAAGGGTTCAGGATTGCCTGATTCCACACCTGCAGAAAGTTTAGGGAAAGTGGATCATCTTCTAGTCAAGAGTGGCATCAGCTGCTTTGAGGTAGTGAGCTCCCCGTCTCTGACTATATTCAAGTAGAAGCTGCATAGCCCCTTATCTGGGATGGAGTGGGAATTCCTGGCCAGGTACAGAATGGATAGGGTGGCCCTGAGACTTTTCCAGATCCTCTGTGTTCATTTTACAGAGGGAGACACCGAGGCAAAGAATGCTTAGGGGACTTCTCCCAGAAAGGGAGGTAGTGCTTGGGATCAGTAGTCAAGGACCCTTATGGGGAATGGAAGCTTTGGGGTGCCACTTTTCCAAGGCGAGGGCTGAGAATCAAGGGCAAAGTGCATGTAGCCCTTGGAACCACAGAATGTCAGTTAGAAGAAAGTACAGAGGCATCAGGTCTGTCCCAAAAAGTACCCTCTACTACGTCTTAGCCGAACAGCCTTGATTCCCTTGAGTGATGATGGGGAGCTCACTACCTTAACCCTTGAAGAGTTGAGAGGCCACGCCTCTTCCTTCAGGCTATTTCAGACTTCCCTTTGGAGTTTATCTTTGGCCTTGGCCCTCTGCTTTCTGAGCTTGGTCGGCAGTCCACGGTCCCCTCGTTGCCCCCTCTTGTCTTTACCCTCCAGGCTCCCCATCCCTGTTCCCTATGCACCCCTGGCTAGCCCCACACCTTCTGTCCTTGTACACCTTTTCCTCCCTTGACTCACCCATATTCAGGTAGTGCAGCTGTCTCTCCTCAAAAGGAGAAGCTAGGCTGCTTGTAAAGCAATGTCATTGTGGGGCTGAGAGCGGAAGGGGCACAGACATTATCCTCCAGGGCATAAAAGCCAAAGGAGGGACAGTCCAAAGCAAATCACTAGTCAGGCAGCGTTAGAGACCAGGGTTCAAATACCATGGAGGGTGGGGTTGGGGCTCCTCCTATGTCCTTGATTGAGTCTCGTGTGTCTGCTAGTCCCCAGTGGGCCCCCCTCCACCACCATCGTGGCTTCCTCCAACCGAGTGAGCGGCGGGGACGACATCACAGTCCTGTGCACCGTGCTGGGTGAGCCAGATGTTGAGGTGGAGTTCCGGTGGATATATCCAGGGCTGAAGGTAACTAGCCCCCTGTTCCTCCCTCGAGAGCCTGCTGACACTCCCACCTAGTCAAGCAGGTGGGCACCAAGCCTGCTGTGCCAGGCTCTGGGCTAAGCATCAGGGTACAAGAAAGGTCAGACAGCCCCATCTCAAGAAGTTCATGGGGAGACTCAAACCAGGCTCAGGACTCTGAGACAAGGTGTGAGCCTCGTGTTTGGGTCACAGCTGTGGCCAGCTGCCCAGCCCCAAAACCAGGATGTGGCAGGGAGCTTGCTCCAGGCTCCCCCCTCTGGGCGCAGCCTTCTCCAGCACAGTGGCCAGTTGCTCCTGCATCCTCAGGTCTAGAGTTGGAAGGGACCCCAGAGGCCTTGTCCAGCCCTATCAGACCCAGGGAGGGGAAGGGCCTCAACCAGGGTCACCCAGGGAGGAAGCTTCTCTGCCCAGAGGAGAGAGGGCACTGAGTGGGGGTGGGTGGGAGTCCCAAGAAAGCCCTACTATGGCCATCATCACAGGCAAGGGGGTTGCAGGGATAGGGGCATCCTCCTTGATTTCATGATTGCCTGAGCCCCCAGAGGCATGCCGCAGTGACCACAGCTCTAGACCACTGGAGCTGAATGTGACTATCTCCCCTTCCACCTGGGTGAATGAGCCTAGAAATCTCATTTGGCTGGGGTCTGCTGAGTGCTCAGCTCAGTCCTTTCCCTGCCCTCCACCACCGATGGTCTCTGAACAGAAGGCTTTGGAAGGAGGGTTGGAGGGGGAGAAGATTGACACTGCCCAGTCCCATTCCCACTTTCCTGGTCCCAAAGATGGGATCTAGAATCCACAGAAGTGACCAGGGTCCGGTGAGTGCTAGCCAGCCTCCCTTAGTAGACCTCCAGGGCTGGGGCCCCCTTTCGGGATTGAAGACATTCAGAGATCACAGGGATGGATGGTCATTGGGTCTTGTCAGTCACCCTCCCACTGTCCTCTGGACCCCAGGCTCAGGCACCAGCCTGCTTATAGCTTCAGAGGCCTCCCAGCCTTTGCCAGTCACCTTACCATCACATCCTCAAGATCCTCCTATATGTACCATCTTCTCTCATTAGGACATTATCCACTCCACCATAGGATTTAGAGCTAGGAGGAATCTTAGCTCAATCATCTCCTTTTATAGATGGGTAAACTAAGGTTCAGAGAAGAGCCATGCAGGTAGTAAACAGCAAAGCCAAGAATCAGAAGTAGACCCTGTGGCTCCAGAGTTGCTGCTCACCCTCCTCTCCCATGTTATCTGCTGCCCTATATCCTTCAGTGCCCCACAGAGTCCGTGGTCCCCAGGGTGGATACTCTGTCGCTGACCATCAGAGTCTACCCAGCCTTGTTCTTCCTATGGAATTCTTTTTTCTCATTCTCCCAGGGCTCCAGGAGTGCTCATGAACTATGGTTTTAAGTCCCGAGAAGCTGGGATGGTCACCCTCAAAGGCATAGAGCCAGTGAGGACAGTAGTGTGCTGGGCACCCTGGCCGGCCTCTGCTCCCCAGGGCTCCTGGTCTCTCCTGTCTCATGAACCCATGTGCACTCTCTTTTGCGAAACAGGATGAAAGGCCTGTGACGATCCAGGACACGTGGAGACTGGTTAGCAGAGGCCTTGGGCGCACCACGCGGCTGTCCCAAAGCATCCTCACGCTGCAGGACTTTGAGACCATCGATGCTGGCTACTACATGTGCACAGCCCAGAACCTGCGTGGGCAGACCACTGTAGCCACCACTGTGCAGTTTCTCTGAGGCAGACGGGGATGAGAGGGCCAGTTGTTCCAAGGCCTGTTCTCATAGAAGGAACTCTGAATGCTAACAGCTAACATCGATCTAGCCATTTGAGGTTTGCAAGGTGCTTTACGAATTGTATCTCCTTTGGGCCTCACAACTGTCCTGGGAGGTAGGTGCTATCATGACCCCCCCATCTTAAATGGGGAAACTGAGGCAAGGTGGTCACAGCCCTGCCAGCTTACTTGGATCTGTGCTTAGCCAAAGGCTGTTGCCCAACTTTCTGTCCCCGTGAGTAGGGGTCTCAGACAAAGGCCCCAGCCAGATCAGAGCACATGTATGTACTTCTGAAGGTTGGTCCTGAATGAACACTCATATGTATGGAGTTGAACAATGTAATCCCTGAATAAAACAGCAAGTTTGCTTAAAAGGTAAATGGCTTGAGCAGTCTTGGCTAAGCCAGGTGGCCACCCACCCCCTGGGACCCACAAACACTTCTTCCTGTTGGCTGTGCCAGGTTCAAGTTCACTTTCGAATTGGTTTCCATGTACCCTAGATGATGGGATCCTGGCAGGACCTACCAAAGACTCCAAGGCCTGCCATGCCTCCTAGCACACCACCTCACACTAGGACTCACCTCCTTACCAGGGCCCCAAGGGGCAGCTGAGGGTTACTAGACCCATTTCACAGATGAGAAAATAGAGGCTAGAAATGCTTTGCCCCAACCACCTTGTTGGTCAGCGTCTGAGCAGAGAGAAAATCTCAGGTCCCCAAGCCCAGCGCCATCTGGACCATGTGCCACTGGGCTCCTTCCAGGAAAAAAGGGGTGTTACCCCAAATTCTTGGTACATTGTCACAGTTCATAGGATATTAAAACTGAAAGGTACATCAGAAATCACCTAACCTCCTGCCCATTCATGAAAGAAGCAAGGTGGAGTCCTGCTCAAGGTCCCACAGACAGGAGCTTCAGGGGCACATTTTAACTTAGGTCCCAGTTCTAAAGCCAGAGTGACCTTTCCTCTCTATTTGACCATCTCCCTAACTCCATGGAAATAGAATTGGAACATAAAGCCTGCATCACAAATTCAATGCTCTCAAGTTGGGAGGGAACTCAGAGGCCACCTAATGCATACATGAGAAAACATGCCCAGTAAGGTCACGTGCCCAAGATCCCCTGTAGGATCCTAGCTCTCAAGTTGGAAGGGTACCCACCCCCAGGGGTATTTAAATCCCCCAATAGTCATACTTGAGCCATATGTGGCTTATTTTTGGAGAACCATAGAAGACTGGCCAGCAATAAGAAAGCTAAGTGCAATTTTTATTTATTATTTTAACACACACAACCCAAAATACATCAGCTCCTTCTCAAGCCCTAGCCCCCAATTCAGAGCAATCAGAAGCTCTAAGGAGCAGCCAGCATGAGAGTTCAATTCTAGCCCCAAGGACCCACCTTCCAGGATTCAGAATGCCTGGGGTGGGGTTCTGAGCCTTGAACTCCTTGAACTCCTATGTGCCAAGGCCTGACAGGGGTGGAAGACACACATGTGGGCAGGGTGGCCCAGTTGGGCACCATCAGGGAAGCTTGGCATTGACTGAGCTATCTCAGCCTGACTGCGCCCACATAGCCCCCTGGCCTCAGCACCATCCAGAAAGCATCTCCAAAGAGCTGTTCTTCTCCTCGTCAGCCATCTCCTGTCTGACTCAGGACTGGAGCAGCACATGTGTCCCCAGACCCCTGAGCCCTGCAGCAGCCTTCTATGTCATGGGATACCTGGCCCCAGGGGACTGGCCAGACCAAGGACGGCTCCAAGGTGGGGGCAGAGATTCCAGCAGCCCCCACTGCCACTTGGAAGCTGAAGGGAGCTGGCTTTCCTACCATTCCTACAAATGGAAAGATTACATATACAACAGAACATTGGAGATTAAACATGAGACAAAAGAAGGAATTGTTACAAATCAACGTGCCGCCTGAACTTCGACCCGCCCCCTGGTGTCCAAAATCTGCATGGCAACTCCTTGAGGGTTCCCCAACTCCCAGCTCATTGGCAACACAGCAACAGCTTCAAAGACAAGGGGAAAGCAGCCCTGCTCTTCTGGTCCCCAAGTTTGCCTGGGGTGGAGAAGGAGGCTGGGGGAGCTGAAGAAGGTCTTGTGGAAGTCAGAAAGGGACAACTGCTCTGACACAGACCCCTCGGCCCTCTCCCCAGAATTTCTCCAAGAAGGAGCTCGAGCTGCTGATTGGAGCTCCCATCTGGCTCATTCTAGCCAATCCCTCATCTCCCAGGGCATTTCTGCCTTTGAACACAGGGCTATGGTTGGCCTCTTCTCAAGTTCTGCTAATCAGTGACTCTCCCATGCCACTTCCCTAAATTAGCTAGTTCTGGATTTCTCAACAGTTTATAATGTTAGAGGCTGGCCTTGGGCTTTTTTTGGCAGGAGGGAAAGGACTTTTGAGCCTGGAAAATGAGCTGGTTCTGGGTGAGCATATTAATTGCCCTTGTCCCAGAGAAAAGGAGGTAGAAGGCTTATGTCATGGCTTTAGAAAGGAGAGGGAAGGAGAAGATGAAGGAAGACGGGAGAGGAGAATGAGAGGAGAGGTAGCTCCCACCTCTGGGTGACCATTCAGAGCAAGTCAGAAATGAGGAGGGTGGGGCTCCGGGGGATCCCTGCCTCTCTTTCCTTAGACGAATCAGCCCAGAACTGAGCGCCAAGAAAGAAGCCATGCTCCCAGGGGTCCAGGGGAGAGACATGAGTGTTCACCTCTCTCTGTAGCTAAAAAGGTGGAACAGAACCAGAGACTTGTGTTGTTTGGGGGCTACAGGGTCATTAAAAATGACAGGATCCCACACTCCTTTCAGTTCCCACAACTGGCCTTTCTGTTTGAAGGGTCCATCCTCCCCAAAATGCAGACCCTTGGGCCAGGGTCCCCATCCTCCCAAGTGGCCTGTTCTCCTCCCTCCCCCAAGGTGTCCATGGCCAAGATGTCCTTGCAGCTGTCCCCGGCACAGCCACTCATGTGTTCACACCCATCCCACAGCTCTCCACTTCCCCTCTAGAGCCACAGGAGGTGGCACCAGCAAGCCCCATGTCCACCCCACTCCCATGAGCCCAAAGGAAAAGTGTCTGTGATAAGGAATATGAGAAAGGTTATACTCTACATGAAGAGGCCCTGAGCTGGTTCTCCCCTAGGCAGGGGAAAAAGGCAGCGAGCAAGATGTGGCTGGCTCGCCAAGTGCTCTGTGCGTCAATGTCTGTGCCTGCGTGCCTGCGCAGGTGGCATTCCTGAAACCTTGCATGGCTGCCCAACGAACCATGCCTGTTTGTCCATGGGCTTGGGCAGGCCGGTCAGCCGCCACCTGAATGCCCTCACCGGGCCCTTGCTGGCTGTGAGTGGTGGAAGGGTCAGTCCCCAAGGTGGCCACCAGAAAGCACTCCCAGGTGGCTGTCTGTCCGTGCCCCAGAGGGGTCATCTAGGGGAGCCTGTGGGGCTGGGAAAGGAGGCTGAGTTCCTTGGGGAGGAGAAAGGCAGTGCCACCGAGGAGGGAGACTTCTTGGGGCTGCACAGGTCCCCATTGTGAAGTTTCCACAGCAGCTCCTCGTTCTCCATTGACAGCCTCTTGTTGACCTTGGACTCCTTCTCTAGTGACTCCTGCAGGACGGCTTGCTCCGTGGAGAGCTGCCTAAAGGAGGAGGAGGGGATGGGGTGACCCATGGGTGTCCAACCCACAGGTCTGGAATTCAGGGGGATGAAGACCCGGCAACATGGAGTAAGTGACCTAGGCCCTGTGGAAGCCCCAGGAGAGGGAGGAGAGGGGAGGGGAGGGGAGAGGGAGAGAGGGAAGGGTGGGGGAAGGAAGCAAGGCCCTGAGCCCAGGCTGGGGATCCCACCTGGAGATGGCCATATGCTTGTCCATCCGTGCTTTTAGCTCCTCATTTTCTTGCTCGACTTTCTTCAGCTTGTCCACCAGGGCTGTGTTGTTGTCCACCTTGACACAAAGCAGCCAGTGGTCAGAGCTCATGTACTTGGGCAAAGACAAACCCTGCCCGCCCTGAGCTCAGCACACACAACTTCACTGTGCAGAGAGCCTAATCGCACAGAAGGGCCCTGGCCTTTGGCCATGTGTGCCAGGACCCAGCCAGGTGAGCATCTGGGTCACTGCATATCAGAACTGGCAGAGACCTTGACTCCCTGCTAGGCCAAACCTACTCTGGACTAAGAATCCTCTCCCCAGTGTCTCTGCCAAATGCCCTCTACCTCTTCTTGAAGCCACTGGGGCAGCCAGGCCACTTTCCCACCATGATCATTGCCCACAAAGGATGGAGGGGGTCTGACAGTGCCCACCTGGGGCCCATCAGCTGCGCTGGGCCTGTCTGGCACTGCGAGACACTGATGCTAGTGAATACCAATGGCAATGCTATGCTGGCCTTCTAGTGCCCCCATGAGGGGCAGAATGGCCATGAGGCCACTGACAGCCAGAGAGGTCCTGACAGGCAGGAGGCAGACTGCATTTCAGGAGAGAGGCTGGCAACTGCTCCACACATCTGGGAGCACAGATCCTCCCTGCTCACTTTCCCAAGAGGCCTGGCATCTGAGCCTACAGGGCACAGCCCATGGGAAATGTCGGGGCGGGGAGAGCAGACCTGACAACCTATTGTAGCAGGGCGCTCACTCCTGTAGGGAGAGGTTTGGGGTGGGCGGTCTGTCGCTCTAAAGGAGCTTTCTAAGGCCGAGGCTGGCTGGCTGCTCACTGCTTCTCCACAGTGGATCAGGGCACTGCTGGTCACACACAAGGGCTGGTGTCCTTGTCTGGAGCCCTGCTCCAGATGTGAACCAGTCTCCTTAGTGACTGGTGCCAGCCAGAGACAAGCAGAGCCAGGCAAGGACCACGTCAGTTGCAGCCCTCCTCTCCAGTGCACTCCACCCCTTGGGCTGACGGATGTGCTTCAATGCCTGCTTTAAGGCAACTGCATTCCAGGGCGGAGGCTGTCCGAGTCACGTATATCACATCGCAGACCGGGCACCAGGGGCTGGAACTTCTCAGTGAACCAGACCCTCCCCTAGTGGTCTCGAAGGCAGCTGCCAAGTGGACTTAGCCCAGGCCACTTATGAATGACTTGTGTCCCCTCCCACTCCCCCCGCCCAAGTCGGCAAAGAATAGAAGAGTTTGGCAATGCCAGTGCTAGTGCCCTGTGCGCTCCTTCCCCCATGAAAGCCCCTGGAGCACCCTCTTGACAGTGGGTGAGGGTGCTGGCCAGCCACGGTGAGTGGAGGGAAGCCTCTCCACATACGGACATGCCTGGCCCTCAGGGGCAGTGACCACATGGAGACCCTTGTGCCTGTGGGATCCAGTGTCCTGGGTGGGGGGGGCAGGGAGAGAACCCACCAACTTCTCCATCTTGAGTAGCTGGATGTCCTGCTGGTGGAGCTTCTCGTTCTTGATCTCCAGCACGGCCTTGAGGCTCTCCAGCTCCCGCTCCAGATACATGATCTGGGGGTTCTTCTGCAAGAACACGTGGAAAGAGCCCAAGGCTTGGTCTCCACCCAGAGATGGCGCTCCCTCTACTCAGAACATGTTGCCATTTACAGAATGTTTGTAGGTAGGAGGCTCACACAGTATCATCCTGAATTTACAGCTTGGGAAACCGAGGCACTGGATGAAGTGACTGCTTTTGTCACCCAGCTCATAAGAGGGCAAGAGAGCTGGCCCAAGGTTCAAATCCTGCCTCAAGTACTTGCTATCTGTAACACCACAGGGAAGTCACTTTTCTCCCTAACCCTCTGTCTTCATTAGAAAACGAGTGGGTTGGACTAGCCACAATGAGATCTATTCCAGCTCTGCAGCATGGACCCTGGGGCAGATCTCTCAGCAGAGATGAGGAAATGGGTCTACAGAGGAAAGGTGACTTGCCCAAGGTCACATGGAGCCAAATATGAGAAGGCAGCTCTCTGGATATTTGGTCCCTCTGCCTCTAATCCAGCTGCCACCCCCAGCCTCTGTTCTCATCTTTCTCAACTATCCTCCAAATGCTGCCAGAATGTTTCTCCTTATACACTCCTGCGCTCAAAATTCTTCCATAGCTGTGGGGAATGACGTCCCCTTTCTCTCGGTTGCTACTTATTCCACTTCTAAATCAACTGCAACTCCTTCTTTCACAGGAAGCCTCTGATGGGGACCCTTCACAGCACGTGGCTTGCCCTTCTCTGTACAACTTGTTACTTTGTACTATGCTCACTGGGGCCTATGACAGTCTCCTCCAACAAAAGCAGGGGTGGGGCCTAACTGAAACTTTGTATCTCCTCCAACCTTAGCATGGGGACAGTGTAGATGCCATGTGCAGGTGCTACACACAGTAGGTGCAGTGTTGAGTTGAGATGAATTTTTCTTAGGTCAGTTTTTAAAAGCAGCTTTTCCAAGCTTATTTCTGCTCTCCTATCAGACATCCCCTAAGCCATTGTAGGCAGGTTCCCCCCAAGAGCATCTCCAAAGCTGATGTAGACAAGGACTCCCCCAACACATCCCTAAAGCTGCTATTGAAAAGGACCATCCCAGACACATCCCTGAAGACCCTATAGACAACCCCCACCCCAGACATGTCCCCAAAGACACTGTATACAGATTCCCCCAGACAGATATCCTCAAAACAGCTACAGACAACCCCCCCCCACTCCAGACAAGCATCCACAGGGCTGCTGCAGACAAGGCCCCCACTCCAGACACCCCCAGGGCTGATGCAGATAAGCCCCAGCTCCGCTCCAGATAACCCCAGGGCTGCTGCAGACAGGGTCCCCCTCATCATCCACAGGACTGCTGCAGACAGGGCATCCCCAAACACCCCCAAGGCTGCTGCAGACAAGCTCCTCCACCAAACACCCCCAGGGCTGCTGCAGACAGGGCCCCCTAGACATCCCCAGGGCTGCTGTAGACAGGGCCCTCCACCAAACACCCCCAGGGCTGCTGCAGACAGGGTCCTCTAGACATCCCCAGGGCTGCTGCAGACAGGGCCCTCCACCAAACACCCCTAGGGCTGCTGCAGACAGGGCCCCCCAAATACCCCCAGAGCTGCTGCAGACAGGGCCCCCCAGACATCCCCAGGGCTGCTGCAGACAGGCCCCCCCACCCAAACACTCCCAGAGCCACTGCAGCCACGCCTCCCCAGATACTAAGTCTTGCCCTCCACTCCCCACTCCTAGGGAGCAGCGCTGGGTGCTGCCCTCACTCACCTGGTTGGCCTTCTCTCTGGAAGCCGCTTTCTGCTCCTCCAACTGAAGTTTTTCATTCAGAGCATCGTTCTTACTCTTCAGATCGTGGATCTCTTTCTACAAAGGAGACAGAGACAATGTGAGATGTCCAAGGTGGCAGAGGTCCCTAGGTCTGCCCCCAGCCCAAGGCCTGGTCTGGGGGGTCACTCACCTCCAGGGACTCGCGCTTCTCGGAGAATATCTCCTCCAGGGACGTCTTCTCTAGGCCATGGCACTCCTTGATTTCTGGAAAGAGACAATACTCCTGAGGCCAGTGACCCACCATACTGCCTCAAGATGACCCAGATGGCAAGCCCCCATTTCTCCATTTGGGGGTTCCAACGGCTCTAAGCCAGGGTTCTCCAAAGTGGCTGAGGCCCTCAACACTTGGCAGCTTGGAGAGAGTCCCCAGTGTGACTCCAAGGGAGGGAAAGGTCTGGAGACTCAGGGAAACTGAGGCAAATGTGGCCTGTGCTCTACCTGCTCACTCTGCCCTCTGCCCCCCAACTCTACTGTAACAGAGCTCCTGTGAGGTTCCAGCCAGCAGCAAAGACCCTACTAGTATAGAGAGGGAGAGAATATAGGCTCAGCAATGGAGGTTGACCCACACTTCCATGAGAAGGGACACACCCCATGGCCATGATTCAAACTCCCTCTCTAGGGAGCACCTGCCTCGATTGTGGGGCCTCAGCAGGAAGCCCTCCCCCTAGCATTTGTCCCATCCTTCCTACACAAAGTTTGTTTGCAAGATTACGAGCTCCTTGTGGGCAGGGTCTGCCTTTTCTCTCTTTCTATATCCCGGTGCTTAGCCTGCACATAGTAGGGTACTTAACAGAGGTTTAGGACCAAGAATCTGGAACGAGAGAGCTCTTCAGTGAGGAGGCCATCCGTCCATGAAAGGCCAGAGCCCCCTCTGGCCAAACACATTCCAGCAAATAACCCCTGTTCTCACATAAATCCATGGGTGCTCAGGATACCACCTTCACGAAGCCATTTGGCTCCAAAGTCCTGCTCAGGAGGGACGGCAGCCAGGCCTGACCAGGAGAGGGGTTCCTCCCCTGACCCAAGCTACCCCTCCTGGGAGCCTGGATGGTCAAGAGAAATGCATGCACATGAAGCATAATCTGCTCACTCCCATCTACCTGGCCTCCAGGGTCCCAAGAGTGTCCCCCCTACATTACAAAAAACATCATGTTGACATGATGATGACGATTAGCCTTTGTAGCTTGCTTTGGGGTTTGTGAAGCCTCTCACAACAACTTCAGGAGGTAGGTACTAATATCCCCATTTTACTGATGAGAAAACTGAGGTACAGAGAAGTCATGTGGTTTTCCTGAGGTTACACAGCAAGTAAGTGTCTGAGATTGGATTTGAACTCAGGTCTTCCAGACCTCAAGTCAACCATCCTCTCCACCACCCCAGGGCCAGTCTCAAAAGTACCCATAAAATTTAAGTTAAGAGTATGGCAAATATGGGCTTCTAGGTCATTCTAAGTCCAACGCTCTGCCTCTCAGGCCAACACTGAAGAGACACCTCTGCATGTGCCCCAGGTACTGGGGAAGGACTCAGCACCAGGGGAAGGCCACATCATTAGGAGGGTCCTGAAGCATCTCCAAGCTGAGGAAGGCAGCAACCGAGTCCGCTCTCAGAGGGTGACCCCAGGGGCTTCTCTCTGAGCCAGAAGATGATGTTCAGAAGTATCGGGACCTCCCCTGGCCATCTGTGCAGAGGTGGGAGCACTCTTACCTGTGAGGGAGGCTTCATATGCCTTCTTCAGCAGATCAACTTGCTCCGCATGGCTGGACTCAATTTCTAACTTGAAGGCTTCATGGGCAGCATTTAAGTCATCAACCTTCAAGGGAAAGCCCCGCTCATTAGAATCAGACCGTGGTACCCTAACGAATCAAAGCTGAACACACCAACCTCATGCTTTGGGGAGCACACAAAACCGGTGGTGGCCTGTCCTGGGTTCAGCCTCAGGTCAGCCTGGCTGGGGGGAAGTGGGTTCTCACCAGGCTGTGGGCCAGTAGGACCAGAAGGTTTTCATCTACAAACATCACTGAGACTCTCTAGGAAGCTGTGAGGGCACATTGAGGCAAAGGGCCCCAGCTTGGCTGCAATGGTTTGGAACAGTCTTAAAGCAGTCTTGGGAAAGCCCTTTCTGGCAGCATCAGGTTAGGGGGTGTGGAGATGGGGGAAGTGGGAGCCTGCACTTTTTCTTAAAACCAGAGCTTTGGGGTGAATTTAATTTTAAACACTAAGAAACCAATTAACTTAAAAACTGAGGTTTGGGGTTTTTAATGACCAACATAAAGCTATGTAGAGCTCAGTGATTCCCTTGTGTGGTGTCCCCTTTCCTTATCTTGGGCCTTTCATCACTGCCATGATGTGTGTGTGTGTGTGTGTGTGTGTACATGCATGTGTGAGCAGGTACACATGTGGTGTGTGGTCCTGTGTGCGCATGGGTGTGTACACACACACACACACACACACACACAAGATTTCCTCTTGTATTTGTAGCCAGTGTGTGCACTGACCTTCCCAAGCATCCATCACTCCTGAAGTGCCTGTGTGCCAGGCCCTGTGCCAGGCAACTAGCACATTTAGGATCAGGGTTTGTGGTGGGCTTCAGTTCCATTTCTACAGAATACAGGGGCTGGGGAGACCCTCTAGACCTCCAACCTAGAGCCCCCTCCCACATTCTCTCATTAGGGTTTGCTCCATCTGTGTACGGGGTGCCAAAGCAATGTTCAGCCCTCTAAGCCTACAGCAGCAAAGGGCATGAGGGGAGGTCAGTCTAACTGAGTCCTCCTCCACAGTCTGGCCATCAGCCGCCAGAAGCAGCAGCTGGGCTGGGGCATGATGGAGTCTTGGAATGAGGAGGCCCAGCAGCATGCTAGGATGCCAAGGAGTCCCTTCCCTCTGAGTTCGCTTCCTCATCTGTCAAATGGGGATGCACTCACAACTCCCTCCCTGAGTTCCTAAACACTCTGTGTGTCCTCCCCAACTTCAGACATGGCACTGAATGAACAGTAGCAGTATTTCCCATCAGGGCTCACTGGCAGTCATGGCCAGCCTGGGGCTGTGTGACAGCAATTCCTGCATAAGCTGCACTTCTACACTGTTAAGACTGAAAAAGCACATTCCTCCCATGGGCTCATTTGCCAGGCCACCAAACTGAAACTCAGGGAGAGGTCCAGCCCCAGGATTTGTAGGTGCTATGGGAGGCTCCAGTCCAACAGGCCCCTTAAGCCCCCCAGGCACTGACCTGACTCTGCAGTTGGGCCTGGTACTTCTGCACCTCCTGCACACACACGCTCTGCAGTCTCTCACACTCGCCCGTGTAGTGTGCCTTCAGCTGGCTCTCCAACTCTGCCAGATCTGCCTGGTGCTGCAGGTTCAGCTTGTCCACAAAAGCCTGGCATGTGGTCTGCAGCTCGTTGCGGGCCTTTTCTAGCTTCTCACAGGCAGCAGAAGTAGTGACTGCAGAGAGGACCCCACCATTGCAGCAGGGGTAGGGAAGAGCCCTTACTCTCCCAGGCTATGAAAGTCCTATTTATTGGGCTCCCGGTGACCTGCCTAGGCCAGGAGGTAAGGCTGGACCAGCATACCAGCCACTGAGCAAGGGATGCTTTGGCCAGTCCACAATCCAGGGAAACTCTCCTTGACACATGGTGAGCCCCCAGAGGGCAACGCAACGTCTTGGCTAGGAGTAAGCTCCCTGTCCTTGGAAGTCTCTGAGCAGGGGTACGAGGATGTGGAAGTGGGGGTGCTGAGGCCTCTTCCAATCTGAGAGGTTGCTGGCTCTGAGCCATCTCAGGGTCTGAATTTCCCCTGGAATCCCCAGGCCAATGCTCACTTAGCCTCAGCTGCAAGGTAGGCCTCCAGGGACAGGGAGCTCACTCTGCTCCCAGACCATCCACTCCAGCTGGGGATGCTTGTCTATTCCTAGGAGCCTTATTTTAATACTTCCCTTAGACCTGCCTCTGGCATACCTGCCCTTGGCCTCTTGTTCTGAACTCAGGACTAATCCTTCAACCACGGAAGGACCCTTGAAACACTTGGGGACAGCTGTGACCCCCATCCCTCCCCAGTCTTCACATCACCAGGCTAAACATCATATCACACATACACACATAAGGCACATTCTTCTCCATTGAGAAATCCAGTTAGCCTTCAGAGGCACAGATCAAGACACAAACTCATAAGAAAACAACAATGTAGAAACAGCTACAAGCAAAGCCTCAAAGGAAAATGCTAATTGGACCCAAACCAAACAAGAATTCCTAGAAGTGTTAAAGAAAGATATAAGGATAGTAGAGGAAAAACTGAGAAAAGAAATGAGTGATGCACGAAAATTATGAAAAGAGAAATAACAGCTTTGTAAATGAGGCAAAAAAATACTGAAGAAAATAACACCTTAAAACACAAAATTGGTCTAACAGTAAAAGAGGTACACAATCTCATTCAAGGAAATAATTTCTTAAATTCCACCCTCCTTCTATCTCTGTCTCTATGCCTGTTCAGATCCTGATTATAACTGACTTTCAGTTTCCAAGTCATCTCTTCCCTCTTCTCAGGGAGTTCATCCCTTGGGTCACAGCCTTCCTCTCTACCCCAAACCCTGTCTTCCTCTTCAGCTGCTATCCCATGCACATACAGGTTTCCCCCAATGTCCAGCCTTTGTGACCTGTATAAGACGAAACTGCGTGGGAGCAAAGAAGGAGATGGGGACATGGGGTGCATCCTGGAGCGCTGGGCTATCCCCACTGGAACCAATCAGAACCAAGTTTGCTCAGAGCTGTCTGGCGGCTGATTGATGGCTCCCCAGCACCCTCTCCCAGGTCTCTTGGCACGTCCTCATCCACTCAGCCCATGGGATGATTTCCCATCACTGACAGGCTTCCTCACTTAAAAGCTAATGACTCAGCATCACCTCCTGACATCCATCTGGGCAGGATGCTCACGCAGGGAGTTCAGGAGCAATTATCACCCTTTACAGGCAGGCACTAATTGGGCTCGACAGATATAATACTGAATTATAGTTCAAGAAAACAGCTTCTCCCATCCCCCCGTAAGGGGTCAGAGCTAAAGGCAGAAAAGATGTCATTTAGCCTGGAGGGAGGGAGGTGGCCAGGAGGGCCTTCCATTAGCTGAGAGACTGGTCACATCCTTCAAGGCTCTAACCCAAGTTTGCCTGTCCACCTCATGTCACCTCAATTTGCCTGTGGCCCTACTATGTTGGGAGGCTAAGCCAGGCCAGTGTGAGGGATGATGTAAGCAAAGGCGCAGGCAGGGGAGAGAGTAGGACAAGAAGGGGCATCAAGAGTGGCCCAGTGTGGCTGCAGTGCAGAGCGCACAAAGGGGAATCCAAGACCAGCTGGGCTGTTTGGAGTCAAAACCTAAGAAGCCTTGAATGCTAACACCAGGAGCTTCCACCTTACACAGCATGGAATGGAGAGGCTAAAGGTTTCTTAGTGGAGGAGGGTCAGGGTCATAGCTGTACCCAGGGAAGATTCATCGACCAGTGGAAAGATGGATGAGATTGGATCCAGGGTGGGGGCTGCCTCAGGGAATGGCAAATAGGTGGGCTTTGAAGGTACCCTCACCACATGGCAAGAGTCATTACCCACGGGACCAGCTGGGACGCTTCCTGGGCAGGTGGGTGGGGATAAGGCACTAGGCAGGATGAGGCTGGGAAGGGTGGCTGACCTCTAGGGAGAGAGATGGAGCCTGGACAAAGGGCTAGTGGTGGGCTGCCTCTGCTTCCTACCTAGGCCAGAGACCATGCCTCCCTCCTGAAGGTGAGTCAGTCCACTCACATGGGGCCTGGTCAGGGTGCGAGGGCAACCTGGCCCAAAGGCTGGCTCCTGCCCATTCCCATGGGGCCACCTGGCCCCTCCCCCTTTGCCCCTTGCCTCAGGACCCGGCATGGCAGCAGACCTCCCTACTTAGAAATCCCTGCACGAAAGCAGTCCTCCCAGCCACCACTGCCCTTCTCAAACGGCATCTCCTTGAGTCAAACCAAGGACAGGCTCACCTGTCTCCCATTTCTACTACCTCACGCATAGTAGGTACTCAATATGTGCTCACTCACTCATTCATTCTTGTGGATGCTCAGTGACTGACCTACACTGATTGATATTTGGGGGAAATAAGCTTCCTTTCAAGCTGGCCCTTCCTCCAAGGGCAGTTAGCGGCTCCTCACAGCATCCCCAGGTACACTATACCAGCAGGTATGTGGTGGAGAAAAGTCTTTCCTCCCCAAATTGGAGAATCTAAGGGGCCAAGAACAGGCCAGGTTCCACAGCCACCCACAGGCAGGCCAGGGGCAGGAGCATGGCCCGCTGCACCACAGGGGCAGCTGGTCAAGAGGGATCAGCATGCTGCATCTGAGGACCTGGGGCACATGTTCAGCTCTATACCACCACAGGGCAACAACGCCCTTCCACCAGGCTGCCCCAGCCTGCGGGCATGGCCCTGGCCAGGCTCTGGACTGCCCAATGAGGCAGCCTGTGCTGCAGAATCTGAGCATCCCAAGACACTCCCCATCCCCGTTGAGGAAGGGGGCTCATCTTCCATTAACACCATTCACTGCCAGCCTCCCTCATACACACATTATTGAACCCTGGGCCAAGCCTCGGATCACCTCAGAGACGGTGCCCGGAAAGACACTTCTCTCAGCCCTTCTGGGGCCTGAGCCCGTCCACAGACACTTTGGGCTGTCAAGGGCATCTGAGGCAGCCTGACCCAGCCACTGCCAAGGTCCATTACGTAAGAGCTGCTCAAACCCCCAGTAACAGGAGGAATGTGGGGGACTGGCAGCTCAGCTCGACTTTCAGATTACCTTCACCATGCCTGAAAGGGCCTGGCACAAGGCAGGGAGATACAAAGGCGAAGGGGCGGGAGGGGAGCCTTACCTGAGCCAACTCAAGGGGTATCGATGCCAGTAGTGTTCTGTCCCAAATGACCAGCCTGTGCCTGCCGGGAGGAGGCCAGGCCGGGCTGATGGCCCCCTCCCTTCCCCGGAGAGCCAACTCCAGGAAACAAAGGAGGCTTCTTGCCTACACTCATCACCTCGTCTGGGGTGTACACAACAGTGAGAGCAGCAGGCCCACCGGGGTCCAAACTGATCCCTAGCCTCTACAACATCTCCCCCCCACACTTCCCCGTTGGTTCAGGCCCAACCCCTTCCCTGCCAGTGTCCATCCTCCATGCAGATGCCCCAGGAATGTGCTCTCATCATGTCCCTCCCCTGCTCAAGGAAGTTCAGTGACTCCCTATCACTAACAGGATCAGAGGCCACCTCTCCCATCTAATGCCCAGCATGGTCTGCCTCTGAGCTGCCCCCTCCCATGGATCCCTGGAGGGAGCAAGTCCTGTTCATGGCAGAACAGCTGGGCCTGAGTCCAGGGTCCCTCCTCGTGGCCCCATGGCGCCCAAAGGTCTGGATACCTTGGCAAATGGGGCCCAGGGAGAGCCCTTTCTGCCTGCCCTCCCACCTCTGCTCCTCCTCTCTTTCCCATCCTCTGGGATGCTCTGAGGGTCTAAGGACACCAGGGGAAGGGACAAAAGGATGGGGGCAAGTGGTACAGTGCCCTTTGGGGGCCTCAGCCCATTTCAGAAGCTCCATGGCTGTGACCAATGCACCCATGGCCAGACCTGGCATCACTTTTACCACCCTATCATTGTGTGCACAGTGGGACGCCTCCCACGAAGTCAGCATGTCAAGGGGCCGGGCCAGTCTCATGAGGCTCTAACAAATTCTGGGGACAGAGAGGACAGGGCCCTGGGGACATATACACCCCACGCTGCTCCCCAGTAGAGCCATTCCTGTCCATAAACTGCTCGGTCAAGGTGGCCAGCCCCCATCTCCTGCACAGCCCTGCCAAGGTTTCTGTGCTGTGTGAATATAGGCCAGCACCTCGCTCAGTAAACACTGAGTAAGCATCTACTATGTGCCAGGAACTGTGCTGAGAGCTAAAAATCCAAAACAAGGTCAGAGACAGCTCCTGCCTTCAAGGCACTGTCCACATCAGACACCCATTTTACAGATGAGGAAACTGAGACTCGAGAGAGCAAAGTGAGTGGCCTGAGGTTGGACAAGTATGTACTAGAGTCAGGATTTGAACCCAGGTCTTTATGACTCAAAGTCTAGCACCCAGCTCTCAGCCCACTGGTCCACATCAGTCTATCTGCCCTCTCTCCATCCCAGGGGCATGCAGTAACTGCTTGAGTAACCCATGTGTGTGTAAAGCACTCCACTTAACCTTCAGAGAACCAGAGGAAGGCCAGGCGTGGAGGCACCGGGCGGCCCACTGGTGAGGACACCAGGGCAGGTTTCAGTTCTACCTGGGATATTTACTAGCTCCATGACCCCAGGTACCTCACTTCTCTAAGCCTCAGTTTCCTCCTCTATCAGGGGCCAGACCAGTCACTGCACTGGTGAAGGCAGGCCTGCGAGCCAGCAGGTTCTACAGAAGCTTCTGCCAAATGAAGGCTGAGCCACATACCAGCAATGCCAAGTCACTGCACCTTTTCTGCAGATGAGATTATATCTTAGTCACTGGCCTACAGGTCAGCTTGCAATGCCGGGAATGCAGGGAGCTCATGACCAAGCTGCCTCTGGAGACCCCAGAGAGAGCTAGCCTCGGCTGAGGGAGGGGGCACAGAGCAAGCCCACGAGGACAAAGCCAAAGCCCGGGTCTGGGGCTCAGGAGGAGCTATGCAGGGAAAGACAGAGAGACACGCAGAGACAGAGACGTGCAGAGAGAGGCAGGCAGACACAGAGACATTCAGAGACAGAGACACAGAGAGGCAGACACAGAGCCATGCAGAGAGAGAGGCAGAAAAGAGAATGACAGAGAGAGACAGGGAGGACAGGTAGACAGATGTTCCTGGACAAATGAATGTGCCCAAGCATAGAGACAGAGACATTCAGAGATAGACAGTCACAGAGACACCCAAAGTGAGACAGAGACAGACACGCTGGGGTGGCCAACAGCCAGCCTTAGAGGGGAACCCTCCCCACGTTTGCCCACACGCACTCATACTCTTACACACTCGTGTACACATGCTTTCACACACAAACACACTCGCATACTTACACACTCACCCTTACACACACACACTCTCTCACACACTCGCATGCTCACTCTCCCCTCTCTCAGCCCCCCACTCTTACCCAGTTCTCCCCGGAGGCTGACCAGCTCTTGTGACAGGACCTGGTGCTGTTTCCGGGCTTCCTCCCTCTGCGGAAGAGACACCTCAGGTTACCAGAGTGTTTGCATGAGGGTCCCTTTCAGTCAGACCCACATTTGTTATCAGGAGGAAAGTGAAACTCCGGAGGGAGCCAGGAGCCAAGATAGGGTTCACACTGTTACAAAATCCAGGGTGTCCTGGGTAGTTAAGAAAGTGAGCCCAGCCCTGAGCTCCCCCGCCCCTCAATCTCCAGCTCTTTATGGATCCTGGTCCAACCTTCACTCCAGGCAGCAGCAGCAGCCAAGGCCTGGGTGGGGCTGAGATGGCCAGGGACGGGGCTAGGGCACACACCCCTCCCTCCCAGCCCACAGTCTCCGGGCTGCCACCCTTGCGGCTGACCAGGTAGCACCCCAGCCCCCAACTGAGGAATTCTCCGTCCCCCACCCCCCACTCCTTGGGGCCCTGGAGGCGAATCTGCCCAAGGTAAATATTTGATGTCCTGATTCCCGGGGCTGAGGCACAGGTGTGTGCACCAACTCCATGCGTGGGCACTCCAAGTATGCTCAGACCCACGAAGTTTTCGGCCAAGCCCTTCCCGGCTCCCAGCGCTGGGAACCCCAACTCTCCCAAGGCAAAGGGGCTCCCCGCCTCTCCCCTTGGCTTATCTGGGGATGGCCCCAGACCCTGCCCTGGCCAGAGCCCAGAGGAGGGGTTCAGGAAGGCACCAGGACTAGCCCGGACCTTTTCCCTCCAGTCCCCCTCAGAAACAACATTCACGTGGGCACATACTCAGGCAGCTGCCCCCCTCTGGAGCCAGAGAGGCAGGATCCGCAGACCGGGCAAAGATGCCAGCCTTCTACCAAGCTGAGCCGACTCCCGGCATCCCTGCCGCTCCGCCAGCTCCCGCCCCCCGCCTTGGGAGCTAGATCCCCCCCATTACCCTGGTTGCAGCACACGGAGAGGACGGGCACGGCCGGCTGCCCGAGCAGCCCATTTCCCGGGTGTGTGCCCAGGTGCCCCCAGGCCAGGGACAGCACAGGAGGCAGGAAGCCAGCCTTGCTTCGGTTACCTGACGGACCAGCCGCCTTCTCAGGCTCCCTGGCGCTCAGGCTCTCCCCCAGCACAGGCAGGACACTGCAGCTCGGCCCTCCCTCCGTCCGGCCCTCCCTCCTTCCCCTCCTCCTTCTCCGCAGCCAGGAGCGCTCCCTTAAAGCCACAGCCTGTAGGCCAGCCGGCCTCGTCACTGATGAAAAACGAGCCCCAGACACCAGCCTCATCGATCCACGCTGCCTCAAATACCAGTCAGCAGTGGGGGAGGGATGAGGGACTTGTCCCCAAGGACATCATCGTAGGATGATGGGGGGGAAGGCTTTAATTGAGGCCATCAGATTTTCACACTCATTAACGTAAAAGGGAACCTCATTTCTGGAATTCTGAAGAGAGCAGCAAAGGAGGCTGGGAAGAGACAGGAAAGTGCGGCACAGTGTCCCTGAGGAGTCCCCTGGCCACCAGCCCACTCCACATGAGGATGCCTGCGGCCCAGACAAACCCCTAGAAGACAGCTGGGGGGGGGCGGGTTGGGTGGGATGCGGAGCTGGTCAATGTGGAGAGGGACTCAATGGGCTGCCCTAGCAGCCCAGCTGAAGAAGGAGCCTCTCCAGCCTCAGGAGAGGGAGCACAGACCCCACCCCCAGAGAGGCACCTTCCCCATGAGGTAGCAAGCATTTCTTAAGCGCCTACTTAGGAGTGCTGGATACCGTAACCAGCCACCTCCCACCTGGACTTTGCAACTGCCTCTGTCTCCCACAAGAAGGTGTAATGGTAATTTAAGGCTGATGTTGGGGGCTGGGAGAAAGAGTTAAAGATCTTCCCCACCCATTAATAGGCCTCAATACCTTTGGTTAATTTCTACTGAGGCACTGTCTTGCCCTCTGGCTCTGCAAAGTGTCTCAGTACTCTGAGGTAAAGTTTTACTTGGGGATTTATTCTTTAGAAGTGTTTGTTTGGCCAGGGAGGACTCTGGGGGGCCGCTAAGGAGCCCCCTGGCTTTGGTGCTTCTCTCTGGTAACTGTGTCTGTACGTATGGTCAGACAGCTGGATCTGTCTGTTGATCTGCGATGTATGTATTGCTTAGATCAGTCTGGAAGCCCTATCTGCTGGCTGATCTTTGTTTCTCTGTTTGCATTCTCTCTGAAGTGCAGGGTGTCGACTTTCTTCCCTGAACTAAGGGAATGATACATGTGCTTGATTTAAGTGATTTGTTGACCCCTCCGAAGTTGCCTTTCTTTTGCAGACCCCAGAGCCTGTACAGCAGGCTCTCCTGTGTGTACCAGGGCGCTTAGAAGGCTCGGGGCTAATTTTGTCACTACCCTACTCAGAAACCCTCCATGGTTCCAGATTGCTTTTGGCTTGGCATTCAAGGTCTGCAGCCCACATTTCCTCCCTTATGGCACATTCTTCTCCCCTTCATCTGCTCTGCTCCGGCCCAAAAGGATTGCCAGCCACTCCAGGCTCTTGTCCTGCCCTCCCCAGACTCCGGCCACCCACCCAAGCTGGGCCTCCTGCTTGGAACATGGGCTTTTACCTCTTCCTCTTGAGATTTTTGACTTCCTTCAAGGCCCAACTTAGGTGCACTTCCATCAGAAAGTCATCCCTGACCTCAGCTGCCCTCCCCTTGATGCCCCTGCTTCTTAGAGCCCACTGTCCAGGCCTTCCCTTGGTCCTTATCACACCAATCATCGGTCACACTGATCTGTGGGTTCTGGCACATGCTCCCAGTACAGCCCACCTCTCAGACTGAGGCTGACTACACTTGCACCCCGTATCCAGGCTACCACCATCTCAGACTGTCCATTCTCTCTGCAGTACCTCTTCATGCAGGGATCTCCAAGTTGGCCTCTGTGCCTCAAGCTTCCGCTGCCATACTGATGCTCCTGAAAGACCAGGGGGCTGTTCAAGTCATGGCTCAGCAGACAAGGAGATGGGGAGGGGTGTCATGTAAATGTAACTCTGACAAGAGATGGCTAGTCCACATGCTACAGCCATCCCCACCCCCTCCAAGGTCAAGAGAACCAGTGTGGGGGAGACCCTCCCCAGGCTTTGTGAAAAGGCACAGATAGGACCCTCACAAAGGAGGCCCAGAGGAAGGGCTGCACCGTGTCCTGCCAAAGATGAGGCATGGACCCAAAGTCTAGGCGGACTGCCTGATCAATGGTACTGCAGTGCTCAGAAGCCTGGGATGGCTCCCACTGCTTGCGGATCAAGTTCCCAGTCCTCTACCAGGCATTCAATGCTCTCTCATGTCTCCTGCTTCTCACTTTGAGTAACTCTCTACTCTACGTCATCAGATGAAGACTGCACCTACATTCTGACCTCTGGTCCCAAAGCTTGTACTCTCCTGCCCCACTTGCCACTCCCATCCTCAGCAGTCATCTTTTGTTCAGAGGCCCAGTTCAAGTCTTGCCCCCTCTATGAAGACCTTCCTCCTCTGTGCCTCAGTGGCCCTGAATGTCAGCCCCACTTACTGTGTATTTGGCATGCACAACTGCTTTAGGACATTTTGCCCTAATCTCTCTAATCACTTTCTTTAGCTTACATGGGGATGGGGAACATGAGGCCTCTGGGACACATGTGGCTCTCTAGGTCCTCAAGTGTGGCCCTTTGAGTCCAAGTTTGACAGAACAAATCCTTTTATTAAGGGAATTTGTTCTGTGAAATTTGAATTCCATCAAAGGGCCACTCTTGAGGACCTAGAGGGCCATGTGACTTCGAGGCCACAAGTTCCCCATCCCCCAGCAACGATCCCCACCCAGAGAGGCCTCTGAGAAATCACAGGATAGATAGCATGTGTAATCTCATACATACAGGTGTGAATGTGTACACATGTGTGGTTATCTGTGCACACATGTACATAAATACAGATATGCACATGGGTACATTATCCACCTACCTTTCATCCTTAGACCCATACAAGCCTTTAAGGTAACATCCACAGCCCATTCCTCTACCCCAAAAAAAAACCATAAAGGACTCAGAGCAGCCCATAAACTATCCCTGTCATTTCCCCATTTCTTTAGCTAGCCCCACTTTCCCCCAGGTGTGACCCAGTGAATTTGGGCTCCCACATCAGCAGGACAAGCTGGCCTTTCCAGTGAATCCCACTTTTCCCCTGGAGGTCCACACAGACACCTCTCAAGCTGTTCATTTCCTGAGGGCTTGACTTCCCAGAAGGAAAACAACTACCTTTCCCTCAGACTGACACCATCCAAATAACCCAAGGTAACAGGGGCAATGGCCAGGTCTTCTGGCCTTTTAATTCAGGGTTCAAACTCCCAACATTCTGCTAGCTTCAGTCACACTGCTCAAAGAGCCCAGCTCCGCCTGCCTAGGAATTCCTCTCTTGTTTCCAGAAGGCTGGGTGTCAGAATGGCCCCAGGCAAGGTTTCCACATATTTCCGCCCCCGCCCCCCCCCCCCCCCCCCCCCCCCCCCCGCCGCCGCTCTCTCTCCAGGAAGCTGGGGCTTAAGACCTCCCACTCCTCAGAGCAAGGGGCTCACTTCTCAGGGATGAGGAGTCTCAGGCTACACATTTATGTCACAGCCTTCCCACTGGCCCTCAGCCTGTCCCAGGAGCCCAATCTACCTTGGCTCTACTGCACTCTAGCCTGCCATGTGCTCCAGGAAAAGGTTAAGTGGAAGAGGGAAGCCCTCCTCTAGAGGCCAGCACAAAAGCACAGCCCCTCCCACACCAGCCCTGGCCAATAGTCTCATCCTATCGCCAAGGCTCATCCCCCCAAGACATCCTCTACAGGAAGCGACCCTCCAAAGTCCCAAACAAAGGCCCGTCTCCCTATAGGGCCCTGGAAGAGATCCTGGACTCCTTTCAGCAGAAGTCCTGGCAGAGGAGTGCAGGGTAGGCACAAAAGGGCTCCTGCCTGGCAAGGCCAGCCAGGCTAGCTGAGAGGGTATCACTCTGGGTCTTTCCAGGCAAGATTTTAATGCTAATGTTTTCTTGTTCTGACCCTGACAAATACCAGCCTGGAACGTTTCCCCATAGAAAGAAGAGCTAGAAATGAGGATTGCACAAGCCAATGTGGAGGGCTGATGGTGCAACTGTTACTTTTGTTCTAAACTATGTAACAAGTTAGCCCACACCCCTTTCTAAGCTGTCCTGCTCAAGTGTCTCCCTTGAATTTCCTTCCTTCTGTTCTCTTCTGGGCATTTCTAACCACTCTACTGACTCCACTTTCTTTTCCTCTTTGCCCAAAGGTTTGGAGACAAAGCCTTATCAAGCCCCTTGGGAGGCTCTGGTACAATGCAGAGCCGAGGACCCTGCAATGCCAGAGGCCCTAGAAAATGCTCCTGCTTGGCCTTGTGCATCCTCAGCCTCTAGCATTAAGGAGATAATGAGCTGGTCCAGGGGGCACAAGGAGCCATAATTTAATCTGGAGTCCTGTACACGAGCAGCTCTGTCTGCGGGCAGAGCATCAATAACCTCAGTGGCTGGGAGCTGTCCCGCAGCACGGGCTGTGGTGACACATGACGGCAGGAAGCGCAGAGAGTTGACAAGGCATGCAAATGACAGATGGAGCTTCTGCGAGAACCTTTTGTTGATAACTTGGACTCTTTCTGTGTCTCTGGTTCCCCGCAAGAGATCCCCGGCAGAGGCTCAGGGAGAGGCTCCTTCCCCTTTCCACCTCTAGAGATGCTCTACCATGTGAAGACCACCCTCCACTTGCAGAAACAGGCGAGTCATCAGGGTCAGGTAAAGGGGTTGGCATAGGGTTGAGCGTTGATTAAGTTTTGACTCATATCAGGATAACCTTGCACACAATTAAAACTGTTTGATTTTAATTAGAATGCCTCTGGTTCTCCAATTGGTACATAGTCTGCCTATCCAGATAGGGCAGCCCTCTGCTAAAGTCACACTCAACAAAATAATCAAAAAACACAAAGGAAATTCAGCAGCCCATCAATCCAGAGTCTGGGCCTCCAGGGCTCAGGAGGCACCCAAATTCAGAGAGCACAGCATCATCCTCATCCCCTATAGCTGGGGAGATATGGGTATGAGATACAACTCTGGTCAGCCACTAAACATTCATTAAGCACCTCCTGTGTGCCAAGCCCTGTGCCAAGCTCTCAGGATACAAATAAAGGGAAAAGATAGTTTAATGGGGAGATCACATGCCTACAACGATGTACCAACAAGATACAATTTAAATAACGCAGAGGGAAAGGCACTGGAGGCTGGGGCCAAGGAAAGACTCCTGAACGGAGATTTGAGAGAAGTCAGTGAAACCAGGGCGTGGAAGGAAGGAAGGAAGGTGATCATCCCAGGCATGGGGGAAAACTGTGGAAGACATGCCAAAGATTCCCTAGGGGCCCCCAGAGACCATCAAGCTTTTGGCCTACATGATGGAAGCCACTTTATCCAATACTAGCCCAGGGTGTGGTTATGCTGCCCTTAGTGGGGCTTTGGGGAAGATAGAAGGGTTACCCCTAGTAAATAATCACATTTCTCCTCTTTCTCTCTGGTTTTCTACGAGACCCCAAGGCTCCTACATGACCCAGTCATTAAATCAATAAGCATTTACTGTCTACTGAGACCCAGGCACTGTGCTAGCCTCTGGAGACATAAAGATCAACTGTAACACTCCCTTGTCCTCAAGAAGCCAGATATGTCTTCTTGTAAAAAACAGATGCTGAGTGGACAGCAAGGTGACCTTTGATGGAGATGCAGGAGCTGATCAGCTCTTTGAGGAAATTCCACAGGAGGTCTCTGTTAAGAGGGGGTGTCTGTCTTTGGCCCAGGCTTGCAGGAGGAAGGGCCTCACACAAATTGAGCTCCTAGGTTTCCCCAGACGTTAGCCTCTATAACTCCCCTCCCCATCCCTTCCCCAAAGGGGTCACAGGCTCAAGTCTGAGCCACCATGGACTGTTGGCCCAGCTCTAATTCATCATCAGTTCATCAGTTGACCTCGCCCAGTCTATGGGGTATCTTCAAAGGGGAAGTATCTTGGCGCAGAGAGATGGAGGGAGAGGGAGAGGGAGAGAGGTTCTGCAGGTTGAGAATTTTTGATCCTCCCTGGGCTCCCAGTTTCTGCTCTCAAACTGTCTTGTCTCACTATTTATCTTGGGTGGCAGCTCCTCCTTAGTCATGGACATCCAGTCCTCTCCAGGGCAAAGGGCATTCTATATTGCCGAGAACACAAAGCATTCTATATTGCTGAGAACACAAAGCTTTTCTCCCTGGCCAGTTATTACGGCTCCTTCACCCTCGCTCCTGGTCCCAGGCTGGACTAGAAGCCACCCTAGATGGCTGTGGGGTGTCAGGGAGGCTCAGCAGCCTTGAGGAGCTCTTACCTGCCCAGCCTCACCTTCCCCCTCAACCCAGGTAGCTTAGCTGCTCCCAAGTGTGGCCAGTGTGGCAGCCAACACCTTCAGGTGAGATGGAGGCCTTCCCATCTGCCCTGCCCTGGCAGCATTCTCTGCCCCACTTACAACACCTCAGGGCCTCCAGGACTCCTACCTGCCTCATAGGTGAGCCTTCCTCCACAGGCTGTCTCTCCCAATTCAAGTCTAGAGCAAGGTGCTGCCTCCATTCTTTTATTTGTAGTGCTGGGCACAGTCAGCCTTAATAAAGGCTTGTCCTTTCATTTTTAATGCAGCTAATACACATACACATACACACACACACACACACACACACACACACACACACACACACACACACACACACACACACCTCTTTTCTGCTGCCTTCAGTTTCCCCAACAGGCTCAACTCATTCTGAGCTTTCATCTTCCTACAGACATTTTTAGAGGACTCTCTCCTGTTCCTTCTCCATTACCTCCCTCACAGTCATCACTTGTAAAGCTGGCAAGTCCCTGTGTAGCCTCACTGAACCCTGCACACAAATCTCATTTTTCTCCTTTACTGGAAGCATCTCCCTGTTGGTGTTTAGCATTTCAGTCCTAAGCCCTTTCCATCCTTTCTTCCCAGTTCCCATCATAATCCATGGGAGCCTCCCTATCTGCCAGTGCCTGACCCAAAGTAGATGCACTAAGTATGCACCATGGGCTTGACATCAGCAAGATCTGTGTTCAAGCCTTGCTTCAGACACTGTCTGACCCTGAACATCCTCTTCAAGTCTCGGTTTCTTCCTCTGTTAAATGAAGGGGCTGGATTCCATGGCTCCAAAACATTCTAAAGCTATGAGCCTACGATCCCTGGCCCTGTCTGTGTGACCCTGACCATTACTTGTCAGCCTTGGTCTCCCCCTAAGATGAGGAGGCTGGACTTTTTAAGTCCCTTTGCAATTCTGTCAGTGATCCTGTAATCCCAATATTTCTCAGCAGGTTGCCCATTTTATATACTGCAAAAATGGATAAGGAAGAGGAGACATTTTTATTTGTTTCAATGGTCTCATTAACCTTGAACGATAAATTTTAAATATATCCCAAAGCTGGCTTGCATGGCCATGATCTTTCTGTCCTTTTAAGCAGAAATCCTCATCTTATGTCACTGATGTCTGAAAGACACAGCCAAATCCTAAAGGATACAGGGTAGGTATCACCTGTAGCCCTTATCTCTGGCATGAGAAAAAATGTCTCCATAAAATCCCCATATCCTGCTGATGTACTCCAAGTCAGGTAACATTCCTCTGCCCCATCAGGGCAAAGGTTCAGAGGGAACATTGCTTTCCTCAACAAAGTTCATTGAACCATAAGACTCTCTGAGGAGGGCAGCACAAGCCCATCCCTCAAAGACACAGCTCTGCTGGGAATGAAATAGGCCAGAAAATGCCAACAGATCACAGGTATCTCAGGAATGATATCAATTCTGACAAAATCTTCGACTGGCTTCTCCAAAGAATTTGATTCTGAGGATGGCAGCATCTCTTTATGATGGGACAGCCATTGAAACATATCTTGTTTTCTCCAACATCTAGCCCAGAGTATGACCTTTATGCACTGGGGGTGATTTGTGGAAGGTCAGAGCACAATGCAAGGAGTGGCGGATGACTCTGAACCACTCAGCCCTAGAAGATCCCAGAACATCTAAATACCCAAATTCTTCAAACACAAATAGAGACTCTTAATCCTGGCAGGCTGTAGCAAGGGCAAGAACAAGGTCTCTCTCCACTTGTACGGGTTTGATATGAAGGGGGGCAGGGGGCTGGAGAAGAAGAGTCCAAGACAGAGAACAAGGCAGCGATGAAGACACCATCCTGCTCAGAATGCCCAGCTCTCAGGGGAGCAGGAGAGATGCACACCTGCCAGTGCTCATGCAGGGATCTTTCCCTGGTACTCCCACCCATGGCTGCTCACTGTCCTACCTCCAACAGCAGGTGCTGGATGACCACGGTCAGTGCTTCCAATTTTCGATTCCCTCCAGCCAGGAGCTGCTTAAGGTGCAGGATGACCTTGCCCTGGTGCTCACATTGTGCTCTGTAAGAGGCCAATCCCAGGGCTTTTTCAGTAGAGAGAGCATCAGGAGAAGGCTGGGGCGTGCTGCACGATGTCCGAGGGTGCCTCTGTTTACCCTTTTCAACTGAAAAAGAAAAGAGGAACAAGCCAGCTTCAGTTTCAGAAATACTATTGTGACCCAAGCTGAACCGTGGTCTGGTCCTGCCAATTCCAGGTTTGTCTCATTGGAAATGCAAGGGCTCCTTTCACTTCAGAACAGCCTGCCTAATGATATCACTTGGCCAAATGGAGGAAAGCCAGAGGCACCACCCTGGTCACTTCTCAACGCCAGAAAAGCCCCTAGCAGGAGAAAGAAACCCCAAGTATGAACTAACAGAAGCTGTTAGGTGAAGAGGTGTGGACCAAGGACCAGCTTCCTGAGGGGGCAAAAGCAGGTCTGAGCTCTAGCTCTGAGCCTTTCACAGAAATGGAGGGACCTCTGTGATCACCTAGCACCTACCTAGCACCCCACAAGAATTCCCACTCTGACCTGTCTGATGAGTGCCCAAAGTCATCCAAGAGGCAGCCCCTTCCACAGTGGGGCAGCTGTAAAGGCCACCAGCCCCCAACAGCCTTTGTGCAGTGTCTCCCACTGCTGCTGGCTCTGTCCCGTGGGGACCAAGAGAACAAGTCTTTCCCTACCTCCATGGAGAGCCCCTCCAAGATTTCAGTTCCTTCAAGTGCTCCTCACATAAGGATGGCTAGCTTGCAGCCCTCGCAGCTCACCTCAGCTTTCTGGGTTCCCTCAGTTGTGTTTTCTGTAAAACGAGGGTCTGCCCTTAATGAGCCTGAGCTCATTCTCACTCTTGCAGGCTACAATTCTGCCATGACATGCACTGGTCCACCTGTATTCCCACTCCTTCTCCTAGGGGTCTGGACACAAACACTCGCTCCAAAGGAGGAAAAGATGGGACACTGAGTGTGGGCAAAGAGGTCAATTTGGGTCTTTGTGAGCCAAGCCCAGAAGGTGGGTGGGAGCCACAGTGTAGAGGGAAGGTCAAGGCCAGAGGGAACCCTGGGGCTTCCCGAGAGGGAGGGGCATGGTCCGATGCTTTCTTAGGACCATGCATTGGACAGAGTGGAGAGACCACTTCAGATACTGCAATCGTCTGTCTGGAGAGGGGAGATGACGGGAGGGCAATGTTACAGTGCCTGGAGTGATAAAATTGAAAAAGCAATGGGCCTAAGACAAATACAAGTTAAAAGATCGGTCCAGGGTCAGGAAGGGAGAAAGAGGGCCCCAAAGGCCACTACTACAGTAGCATCACAGTAAGCAACCAGCAAGCACATATTAAACACCTGCTGTGTGCTAGACACCATCCCTGCTGCTAAGCAGGGAGGCAAGCACAAACATGAGTCTATCCTGAACAGAAACAAGGAGTTACCAAAAGAGCTGCAAGGAGCCTAGGAGGGAGGGCACTGGAAGGAGGGGATCAGGAATGGCTCGAGCCCCAAAGAGAGGGATTCGGAACTCTGACCAAGTTCATCAAGGATGTGGGAGAAATGGGATGGCAGAGAAGGGGGCCACTGAGCCTAGAATGGACCCACCAGTTACGTCAGACCCAAGACAACAGGGCCCTCAGAAGGAGTCTCAGGAGAGGCTATGGAAGTGCAGGACACAAGAATGGGCTTGAGGATCAGAACCAATCCCCAACATGCAGGCTGCAGAGGGCAGAAAGTCTGGACACAGGCGGGGTGGGCTGGGTCTTGGACCAGGCACAAGAAGGCAACACCCCTCACAACAAAAGCCTTGGGTGGGTGTGAACAGCCTAGGATGGAAGAACACCAGGAGGGGCTTCATGCCTCCCAAAGACCTGTGGGAAAGCACCTACTCTGCACCAGGCATTGCCAGTACCCGGTGAGCAGGCAGAGCGCCAATGAATGTTGCATTCAATTGGACCCAACAGCTCTGGACAGAGTAGCCCCCCAGAAGCCAGAAAATCTTTTTCCTTTGATTTTGTCTCACAAAATGGAGGCGCAGGAAACACCCAGGGAGGGGCACACCCCATCTGGGAGTGAGCTTGCTACCTAACTCACTGCTCCGTGTCACCATCCCTGACATCAGGATGGAGGCTGGAAAGAGGTCGTGGGAAGAATGAAAGGACATGGCCGATTTCCTGTTTTGATGAACCCAAGTTCACACAGTCACCCAGAGCAAGAACAGCTCAGGCCATCTGCCTCATGGTAACGATGATGACAGTTAACTTGTATACATGCCAGGCACTGCGCTAAGCGCTTTACAAATACGATCTCCTTGGTTCCTCACAACAGTCCTGGGAGGGAGGTGCTATTAGCATCCTTACTTTAAAGAAGAGGAAACGGAAACAGGCAGCAGTGAAGTGACTTGGCCAGGGTCACACAGCTAGTTAAGTGTCTGAGGCTGGATTTGAGCTCAGGTCTTCCAGACTCCAGGTCCAGCACTCTATTCAAAGTGCTTTTCATACTGGTTTCAGAGGAAGGAGAGAGCACTGGGAAGGGGGCTTCAGATGTGATAAGGAAACAAGTATATCTCCACCTGACTTGGCTTTTTGGGAACCTCCAATCTCAGCCAGGCATGGTTCATGTTTATGGTGCTACTGAGCTGGGATAAGCCTGAAATTACCCTATCAACTGGCCCCAAGCCTAGCTTTTAAGTGACATTATCCCCTGGACGCCAGCCACTGACAGATTTCCCAAGTCACAGGGAGGGTGCATCACCTGAGTTACAACCATTCCCACCAATCAACCACATCTATTTTCAGCTAGACCTGATTTGATCAAAAAGCACTAAGCACCTACTAGGTGCAGAGGAACATGAGAGAGATGTACCTGGCCCCAGTCTTCTTAGAGCCAAGAGGACAGATGGACGCATGGACGGATGCATGGACGGACACATGGACACACACACACATTACACAGATAGTTTCATAGGAAAACTGCCCCTTTGACAGGTAAAACAAAATCTCCCAGCCAGGAAAAGTGTGTAGAAGTGCCTAGGAATAGGGATGATCACTTGGTACGATCCCCTCGGGGGAGGAACCTGGGAGGGGGCGCATCTGAGAAACCTCTGGTTTCGGTGCTTGTCCTCCTCTAGACCCACTCCTCCCCTCCTGCCTGGCATCAGCTCCCTTTTCTGGTATATCCTCCATCTAGAAACATCTACATTTTCCGTTCTACAGACTCCCAGCTTCCTGGCCAATCGGGGCGGGGGAGGTGCGGGGGGGAGTCAACTTCCCCTCCCAAACCCTGGTGCCTGCAACTGCATCTCCCAGCTTCCCTGACACCCGGAGTCAGAGCACCTCCATTCTTTGGGAGCCTGGGGCAATGCTGTGCCCATAGCGGGGAAGGTGGGGAGGGCACATCCCTTCCTTTCTCCTTCCTGCTGTGGTCCCAAGACCCTGGCAAGCTCCTCTTGGCAGCCTTCTGCCTGTGGGAAGGTACTGGTTGCTGCCCCACGTTAGGAATGGGCCTGGGGCTGCTCCAGTTCTGGGGATGGGTCAAGGATTGCCCTAATCCAAAGGCATTGGCTGCTGCCCCCACTGGGTGGGGTGTCTCACTACTGTCCTTCTCTCATTGACCCTGGTCCCTCACACAAAGCCACAGAACTGTCTCCATTAGAGTTAAGATGAGCCAAATGAAGACTTGGTCACTTCAGGCTGGAATGAACGACTGGTTTAGTCCTGCAAAGCCCAGGTTATGGTACTGTACTGGGTGAGAACAGAAACTGGAGCCTGAGAGGAAGTGACTTGTCTAAGGTCATACAGCAAGTAAGGAGGAGGGGAAACTACACTGGAAGTCAGTGGAGCTGTCGTCTGGGAAGGCCAGGCGCCAGAGACTTTCCTGTCTCTGTTTCCTCACAGGCCCCGTCCCCGCCAAAGCCGGATGCCCTCAGTTTGCTACTGGCCCCTAATGGTCAGATTCAGCCTTGGTGACTGCTCCTCAGGGTGTGCCCTGGGGCTGGTCCCGGCTCCCCTGGGAAAGGCCCAGAATATGGCTAGACAGCTAGAGAAGATCACATCTTGAGCCCCACTCCACTCGTCTCTGCTTGTTTTCCTCCATATGATCCCCAGCATTCTCTCATCTTCAGAGAAAGGAAGAGGCAGGCTTCACAACTCCAAGACTCGAAGACCTTGGACCTCTTTGTAGTTAATGGGCAAATAACCTTGCCTATTGATTAGCCTTCAGTGACTGAAAAATAGGAGACATCTGGAATGCTCCCCACAGTCGCAGGTGAGACCTCTGGAGGAGGGACCCTCACTCCTGGACCACAAGGAAACATCAAAGGGAAAACTGAGCCAAAAGCCTTGGTTGGGCAGCTAGACACTGGCTGTCAACCAGCACCTGGCCTTTTGGGTGTACTGAGGAGAGGAGTCTTTGGTGGCCACAATTCTGAGGGAATCTGAGACAGGCTTTTTCCTGGCTCCTGAGAAATGCTTCCAAATGAGCTGGGCTTTGGGACTCAAGGGATGGAATCAAGATCCTCCAAGGGTTTAAGGAAGGGGAGTTAAGGTGGATGATAAAACACAGGAGAGGAGTCCTCCAGTCATATAGGTTCTTCCATGGGGAAGAGGGAGCCAAGCATTCCTTTCAACTGAGCCAGAAATTGGAGGTGGTGGAGATTATACCAGTGTGACAACAGTGCAGTGGCAACCGCCAGAGACCACAGTGGGACAGGTGTTAGCACAGTAGCACTGGCAGGCAGCCTCAGCAACATTTCGTAGAGATGATGGAAACAGTTAGGAAAAGTCTCCTGCTGACTTTCCTAGAACACAGAGGCAGCCCTGTGGTAACGGAGGCAGGAGCTGTCCCTCCACCCCCAGGACATGACTACATTGATTCCTTGTGCATGTGTGTGCCCCTCCACGAGTGACCCTTACATGTATCCATTCCCACTGACATGCCCATTTGTTAGAGACGTCACTGCAGTTGAAGGAGAATATCCTGTGGTGACTTTTCTTACCTTGTCATTTTATCAAATGTCTTTGATTTTGAACTAATTCTGTCCACTGGCTAATTATTAAAGCTACACATGATGATGGGGGCTCCTGAGCCCGGGTTTTAGGGGTTGTGGACCCATAGGATGCCATGACACTAGGCACCCATTCCTTGCCATGTTAGCAAGGAATGCTGCCAGACACTAGATTTAATGGCCTCATACTCTCAGGTTTGTTCTCCATGAGCTGGAGGTCTCCTGTGCATCATTTTATCACACGGCTCCAAAATACCCAATATCTGTTGTTGCATACCTTAAACACTTTCTCCATTGACAGAGATCACAGGTACAAAGTGAGGAGGCTGGATTTGGTGACCTCTAGGGGTCCTTTCCAGCTCCAGAACTGAGATTCATCCTACAGCCACGCTATAACTTCCTTGGTCTCCAGTGCCTAGACAATTCATGTCCCAGCATCCCCATCCACCTGGGGAGCAGCTTGCATGGACCAGCCTGGTCAGGCTGGTCATCAGACATATCAGACATAGGCCTCTGGGCCCACCTCCAAGGGATATCCCACTTAGGAAGCAGGACCCATGAGCTTGGCCTCAGCTGACCTCGCCATGGGAAACCCCAGGTAATCCTTCCACCCTACAGGGCAAGGCAGTATCATGGCCTGGCTTAGAGAGCCAGCTATTTCTGAGACAAACAGTTCTGTTGAAATGGTATGTCTGACCACAGGGGCACAGAAACTGCCAATGTTTTTTCAGAGCTTGAAGAAAAGTCCTTCAATAAATTCCTCATAGCTTACTTCCATCATCATAGCAAGACAATGGTGGCATTTCAGAGGCCATGAAGTGGGATGGGGAGGAGGGAGGGGTGGGGAGGAGGGGGTGGAGAAGCAGCAGCAACAGCAGCTTTATGTCTCCTTCCTCTGGCCCTAATCACAAGCATTTGCTTTCATATGAATCCATCTATTTATCCAGTGTAATAAAAGAAATCAAAGCTGACAATTAAAGGCGAAATAGATAAAATGGGAGACAAAAACACTATAGAGTTGATGGATGAAAATCTCCTTTGAAAAGTCTAACAAAAAACTCTCAGCTGATCTGATGAGACTGAGGAGGTAGGAAATTAAATTGACCAAAATAAGTGAACAAGGTAAAATCACAACCAAGGAGAAGAAATCCAAAGAATTCTCAGAATTTTACATGTAATTATGTCCTAGGAAATCTAAGGATTTAAAAGAAATTTAAAAACATAACATGCCAGAATCAACAAAACATCAAGCGGAGATGGTAATCAACCCAACCTCAAGAAAACAAATTTAAGCAGATGTAAAGGAATGACCAAAGGTGAAGGGGACCCAACCCTGAAGAACCTGATCTAAACAATCAATAAACGTTCATTATTTAAGTGCCTGTTATATGCCTGGAACTATTCAGTTTTTAAAAACTGCCGGTGGATTTTCTCAGACATTTAAAAGTAATTAATACTTGCAGATGATCAAAAACTGAGAAAGAAAATATCCTATATAAAAGTCATTTTTATGAGACCAATATAAGCCCAATAATACCCACACTGGCAAAAGGTGATAATGAAAATTGACGAAAAATTTTTAAAAATAAAATCCCAGCATAAAACTGTAATAAGATATTCAAAAAAGCATTTGCTATGACCAAATAGAATTTATATCAAAGATACAGAGACAGTTCAGAATAAGAAAAACAACAGAAATTATATTTCAAAACAACACCCCATACTTTATGATTGTATCAAGAAGTACAGAAAAGGCCTTTGACAAGGCACAATACTCACCTGTGCTAAAAACACTACAAAGCATAGTCATGGAAGAGATATTTTAATATGATAAAAAATTATAAAATGATTAAAAAATATATATCTAAAACCTAAGCTAACACTATTTATAATAGGGAAATAACAGAGGCTAAGTAAACACAGTAGTAAAGCAAATGCTATTTGACATAATTCTAGTAATGTCAGTTAGAGACCAGACAGAAAAAATAATGTCAAATGAGACCAAAGAGAAAAAATAAAATGGTATAAACAGCAACAAAGAGAAAACACAATTGTCACAAATTTCCTGATGGTTTAATTTAAAAATTGCACAGAACCATCAAAGAGAGACAATTTATAGTTTCAGTAAAATAGCTGGATACAAAATAAGCCCACAAAAATCAAGAGAATTTCCTGTAGCAATAATAAATTAAGGGAGGAAACAATAGAAAGGAAAGCCTCATGAAAAAGACTTACAAAATACATAAACTATCTGGGAGTCAGTCTTAAGACTTCTACCAAAATAGGACGCTCTGTGAACATGTTAAAATGACATTCAAAACTGGTGAGATATTATTGCACATGGTTAGGCCTTGTCAATAGAATAAAAATGATGAAGCTACCTAAAGGTAATTTACAGATTTAGTGCTATAGCAAATTAACAAAGGAATAACTTCATTGAGGTATGCAAAACAAAAAACTCAGCTGGAGGAAAACAAGTTCTAGAATTTCAAATAATGAAACAAATAGGAATGATCAGATCTAAATTATATTATAAAACAGTTCTCATCAAAACTATTTGGTACGGGTTTTAAAAAATAAGCTGAGTAATGAATTCAATAATCTGGTATTTGACAAACTCAAGAATATAGATTACTTAGGAGAAGAACTCCTAAGTAGGAGTAGGAAATGGGAAAAACTGGGAAGCAATGAAGGAGGAGGAAGATACCCTCAGGTAGTTTTCACAGCTCAAGTGATGGTGAAAGGTAAAAGATGATGGCATGAAATGGAAAAGCTTTTGTGCAAACAAAATCAATGCAGCTAAGATAAGAAGGGAAGATGTTGATAGGGGAGGAGGAATTTCTTTTCAAATACCTTTGATAAGGGTTTAATATCTAAGGTATGTCAGAAAGTCACACAAATATAAGAACAAGAGTCATTCCTCAACAGATGTGGTCAAAAGATATGAACAGTTTTCAAGAGAATAATTACAAACTATTAATAATGTGAAAATTGCTCCAAATCACTAAAAGTAAAAGAAATGCAAATTAAAATATCTCACAAAACAAAAGTTTTGTAGTTTTGGTCAGGTCCAATAATTCTGAAAAGCAATGTGGAGTTATGCTAAAAAAAAAAAAAAAAAATGTAGCTAAAACATTCATGTCCTTTGCCCCAGGATCATGCACCAAAATATTTAGAGCAACAGTGTGTTTGTATAGTTAGGGTGTGTATGTGTGTGCATGCATGCATTGTTAGTGTGTACATGTGTGTACATATATGTATACTTTGTGTGTGTGTGTTCTGGGGCCCCCACAGCATGGGAATGTGCTACAAACTGGAAGGAACCTCAGCAGCCACCTAGTCCTATCCCCTGATCTTACACAGTAGGATCCTGAGGTGGAGGGTGGTGAAGGGACTTACCCTCATCACACAGGGAGCGGTAGTATTAACAGCCATCATGATCGCTAGCATTTACAGAGTGCTTTGAGGTTTATAAAGTGCTTTACATGTTACCTCATTTGAACCCTGTGAAATAAGTGCTATTATCGTATCCATCTGACAAATGAGGAAACTGAGTCTGGGAGCAGTTCAGGGGCTTGTTCCAGATGACTCCACTAAGAAGCATGCGAGGTAGATCTAACCCTTTCTCTCCCAGTCCACGCCCAGCAGAGCCCAGCTTTGTCCGGGTCTCCCAGCAAACAATGTCCTTATACAAAGGTTTCAGAGGGTGTGCCCTTTCATGCCCAAGGCTCACCCAGGGCCCAGGAAGGGTGGCACAGACTCAGGCAGCCAAGGGCTTTATTTACCCATGCTCAGCTCCTCACGCCTGCCAGCTGTTACTCTGATAATGCACCATGTTTGGACTGTGGCAACAATAACCATGGTCCCACTTGTTCATTTCCCTCAAGTTTGTCACAAAAATAATACACTAGCCTCAAAGGCTGGCCTGAGTCAAAGGGGAGGAGGGAGGGCAGTGGGCCGACGCCAATGCCCAGGAAGAGGTGCTGATCAGAGAGAAGGCGCCTACCTCCCCTGCCCCCAGCAGCTTTGCTCCTGACCCTCCTTTAGCACCCGCTTCTGATCATCTGGGGCTGCTGAGCTCAAGGGCTAGGATGCACCAGGGATGAAGCTGGCCCTGGGGGGAGGGGAAGGGGATCTCCAACTGGGAAATGGAGGCAAACTTTGAGTACAGAAACACAGTACCCAAGAAAAAGACATTGGACTTGGGGTCATGAGGCCTGTACTCAAGTTCTGGGCTCTGTCATTTATAAACTGTATAGTGGAAGGTAATCAGCATCATCTCCCTCAATGGTCATATAAGAAAACCAGTACAGACATATGCGTGTGCTTGCATATGGGGCTTGCAGAGAGGGAGGGCTCAGAGGAGAGCAGGTCTGGCTCCCTGGAGGAGAGGGGCCCACACAGAGAGCCCCGGCTCTGTTTGAGGATTGAGGTCGGAGATGACACATGCAGCATCTCACACATAGACTGCTGCATTCATGTCTGCTGGGCCTGGGGGGATCCCGGGAGACTCTTCCTCCAACACTTTCTCCTGCTCAGGGGGAACTCGAGTGAGCTAACTTGGGCCTTTAGCTCAGTGATGCATGGAGGGATGGCCAACCCTCTGTCAAGGGTCTTCTCTGCAGAGAAGAGCCTTTCACAGCCTACGGGAGTGGGGACAGAGCAAAGGGGGGCGGGGGGGTAAATGGGGCCATTTCCTTAAGGGACAGTCTCCTTCTACCTTCCCCCACAAACCATCCTAGTATTTTCTGAATGGAAGAACACATCCCTTTGGGGATGACTGCGGCTCAATGAGGCTGGCATGGCTCACAGGCCCTCTGGGGGGGAATTGCCCACCCAAGCAAACCAAAGCCAAAGTGAGGATTCTGCCCCTTGGACCCTCCCTCCCCTGTCACTCCTCCCCTTCACAAGCAAAACCTTAGAAAAGACAGTCTACACTGCATTCCTCCAGAGCCTATCCTCGAAGTTCCCCTCATGCCAATGAAACTGCCCTCTCCAAAGCCCTGACGATCTCTGAGAAATCCATGGACCTTTCTCAATCTCATCCCTCTCAGCCTGATTCTGTCTGCAGCTTTGGACGCTCTCTCCTCCTGGACCCTGGCTTCTCTCCTGGTTCTCCTGGATTTTTCCCCCAGATCATGTCCCCTCACTGGGTATTTACCCATGTATGTACAGTTGAGGGCAAGGAGGGCTGTATTCCTCTCTATCCCTAGCAGCTTACCCAAATCTTAAAGAAAAAGTAGAATTTTGATAGGCAGTTTTGGGAGAAGGGTCTCCCGATGGATGGAACACCAGGTTCAGTGGCTGGCCAGGGCACGGCACTGGCTACAGGTAAGAGTGCAGACTCACTCTGGGTACGAGATAAGGGTGGGAAGGGAAGATGCCAGGCTGCCAGCCCAAGGAATTTGGGCCTTGGGGAGCTAGGATGGGGACCCACCATGAATTATGCTTGCTTTGAGAGAATTCGTCTAGCCTGGAGGGAACAGAGCAAGAAGAGAGAAACCCACTGGGTCAAGATCACCAGCATCTGAGGGAGGCATCGAGGCTCCAACCCCAGTAGGGGCCAATGGGGTGGAAAACAATGGCCGGATTCAAGAATTACTGTGCACGGAGGCAGGCCTAGAGAATGAGGAGACTGTGGGGGTCCCATCAGCACCAGTATGAGGAGAGCTGGGACATGGCCCAGTCTGGAGTCAGGGCAACTGGCTCAAGTCTCCCCTGACTGTTCCATCCCTGAAGAGCCTTGGGCTAGGAGTCCTCTCCCCTGCAGAGGGGGGACTTGCTGGCCCCCCAGCTCAGCCTGGGTGAGGAGTCCATCCCAGACAGGGCATCAGATAGACTGAAGGGAAACGGTGTGTGTGAGAATATTTCCAGCCTCAGGCCATGTCAGAGCTGGCAGGGACTTTCTCCACAAAGCCAGATCCTCCATTTCCAAATGAAGCAGGAACCCCTGCCTGAACCTGGGCAGCACAGGGGGGACCCACCTGCTCTGCCAGGTTGGCAGGGGCCCTTCTTCCTGACTCACTCAGCTGCCCCTGAGGGGGCCAGGGAGTATGGGGTGAGGTGCAATGACGCTCCTAGGAAGCCTCAGTCAGGGACCAGCCCATGGGCTAGGCTGGTTTTCAGGCAAGGTTTCCTCCTTGCTTCTGGAAAAGGACGCTTCTACCCAGACAGAAAAAGTCCTTTTGACCATCATGAGTGTCCTGGCACTGTCATCATTCGCATCCTGGCCCTGTGACTCCTGCTGCAGCCCTCCTTGTGTTAGAGCCTAGCTGTCCCCATTTGAATGGCCCAGCCTGGCCCAAGACAAAAGCTTCCAGGCCAACAGATAATCTAAGGGGGACTGATGAGGGACCCTAGAAAAGGGTTTTCATCTCTCAGTCAATGTCTCAATATCTCCTCTGAGCTATCCTGGACCCCAGCTCCTTCAGCTGCTACATGATAACATCTAAGGAAAGTGATCATCACAGCTACAGTCAAGTGAGCCCCCAAAAATGTCTATGTGCCCTCAAGGAATCAGAGGCATTGCCAGCAACTGAGAAGGCAGGGAGCCAGTACTGCCTGAGGAAGTCCTGAGGCAGCCAAGGAAATGAAGCTGGTACCACTGGGGGTCAAGGCCAGTCTCTGGGACCCCGTGATGGAAAAGGTCATGGAGCTTGCATGTGAGTACTCAAGGTGAACCCTGTCTGCCACACCTGGCTACAGGGAGAGATGAAGGGGGCAGTGGTGGCACATTTGTGCCTGAGCTTGGACAAAAAGATGCCCAGGGCCTTTGGAGTGGTCAGGGGGAGTTAGGAGATGGGTGGAGGAGGGGAAGAAGCAGGCCCAGAGAAAAAGCCTGCTCCAGAAGCAAAGAGCACAAGCCGGAAACCTCCCCCGGGGTTGGGGTTCAGCCAGAGAAAAACAAAGTCGGCCCGGGGGAGGAGCTGTGCGCAGAAGGAGAGGAAGGATGGGGGTGTGTGTGCGGTATGTATGTCTGTGCATGTGTGGTGTATCTATGTGTGTGTGTATGTGGTGTGTGTGTGGTGTGTGTGTCTGTGTATGTGTGGTGTGTGTCTGTGTTTATGTGTGTGGTGTGTCTGTGTTTATGTGTGTGGTGTGTGTGCATGTGTGGTTGTGTGTGTGGTTGTGTGTGGCTTGTGTGTGGCATGTGTGTGGCTTGTGTGTGGCATGTGGCGTGTGCGTGTCGGTGTGTGTCTGTGTGTCTGTGTGGGTCTGTATGTATGAGTAGGGCTTGGGGGACAGGCTCTGCTCAGTCCTGTGCCCCTCAGAGGAAGCTGCCCATACACCCAGGCAAGAGACACTCCTGACTTCCAGGTATGCCAGCCATCTCAAATGAGGGGAGGGGGCCCCTGGGTCCTAAGCACAGAGGTCTGTCTGCAATCTGAAGCATGCAAAATACATTACATTTGAGCGGGCTCCAGCACAGACTAAATGGAATGCAGATGGAAAGCAGCAGAATTCCGTAAGACTAAAGTCTGTGGCCGACTTCTCTCTTTGAGAGACCCCCTCCCCTGGCCAGGGCTGCTGCCTGACGGAGAAAAGGCATCTCGCTCTCTAAGGGCAGGGAGGAAGAAATCTAGCCTTCCTCCAGCGACACCAAGGAAAACAAGACTGGATCGCGGTCTCTGGGCCCTGTGGGGAAGCATGGGGGAGCATGGGAGGGGAGGAGGGGAAGTAAGGTGCAAGGCTGGGCCAGCAAGCAAGAGGCCTGGCCAAGGAAAGCATCCCGGACCCCCACCAGCCAAGGACTGAGCTTCAAGTCCCATGAACACTATCCCGAGCTCAGAGCCATTCCTGAGCAGCAAAGCCACCCCATGAACCCCAGGCACCAACCTTCATGGAAAATTAAGGTGCTCTTCTGGAACCCCGACGGGAGCCGGAGATTCCGCAGCAAGCCTTTGGCGGTCAGGCGCACATGCATATTGGACAAGGAAAATTTGGGCAGCAGGAGCATGTCTTCCAGAAGAAGCAGGCAAGCAGCCGCTCCCGAGGACCATCCCCTGCCACCTGTGGGAGCCCGGCGCTAGAGAAGGCCAAGCAAGGGAGCAAGGGAGGCCCCCTGGATGCACGGTGCTTCCAACAGCTGCTTTCTCCCTCGACGTTGCCCAGCAGTGACACTCGCTCCCAGTACTGGCTCCTCTGGGCTGTTTGGCCCCAACCACTGGATTACATCACACTGTGCAGGCTGCTGTGTTGTGGGGCTCATTAGGCACACTCTTGGGGAGGAGGAGGAGGAAGGGGGTGGTCACACCAGCTGTGTGTATAAATACCAGCCAATAACAGGCAGGATCCTGTCATCAGGGTTTGGAGCAGCCTAAGAGAAAAGGACTTTTGCCTTCCAGGGGCCAGATGCTTCTATCCTGGACACATGAAAGGACTGAACTTCCCTCCGCTGGACAACCCCCTGATTGGACCCCCATTTGCCAGTCCCTGGGAAGGACCATCGGACTGTGGTCCAATAAGCCCCATACAGCACAAAGACAGCTACTGGGCCACACGTTGGCACATTCCATAAACAGCTGGTAGAAGCTTCCTCAGTCTCAGCATCTCACCCTGTGTTGCTCAAAGGCTGGGGAAGGGCTAGAAATGGGCTTTCTTTGAGGACAGAGGGAAGGAAAAGGATATGGAGGCCTGAAGGAATGGGCTGTACTCCCTCAACATCTGGCAAAGTTTAAAAACCAACCAAGACCCACAGCCTCTGTCCATGAGACAGTGTGCCTGCCTTCCGAACACAGTGTGCCAGTTAAATCTCAAATATTTGTGAGAGCCCCATCACATTCCAGGTCCTATGCTCACTTAGCCCTGAGGTTACAGTGACAACACAGGGTTCTCTGCCCACGAGGAATGTCAAGTCCCTATCGTTGGGGACCACTCAGGCTAAAATAAGGTAGAATGAATGGAAGGGAAAGAGAAAGGGAAAGGGGGGGAGGGCCACTTCAATGGCCTTTGCTTCCTGCCCAGTTGGCACAAGTTCTCTTAGAGTCCTCCCTGTTGGCCCCTTGAGAAGACATCAGGCTGGGGCTGGCCAGCACCCAAGCCACACATGGGCCCACGTGTTGTGATCCAATTCATGGGAGTGGGCAGTGTTCCTGGTGGGCAAACATGGCCACCAGCAGAGAGTGGTCAGAAGCAGGTCCTCGAGCAGAAAGAGGCACCTGGAACCCCAAAGGCCAAGCTGCCCATTTTTCAGACAGTGGAGGAAGCACAGTCAGGCACAGGTTGGACCAGGGTCATAAGAGGATCAAGGAGCGGTGCTACTTTGGCTTCAGGGTCTCAGATGCCAAATCCCATGTTCCTAACCCTCACAGAAGTCACAGCTCATAGCACACACTCCAACATCTACATAAGCCTTAATGAAAGGGCTCTTTGTAGGCCAAGTACAGGCTGCCCACTGACAGCTGGGAAGCAGCAGTGAGCACAGGACATCCATACTGGTGAGAAGGGGCTCCTCTGGAGGGAATGGATGCCTGCTCCAACATTTCCATGTATAGGAGAGGAAGAAAAAGGCAAAGCATCTTTCAGGAGATTCCTGGGCTTTCCCAAACACCATCTGCCACCTGGCGGAAGCAGCCAAGCATAAGGAAAGCAGCCATAGAAACATCAGAAAACCAGGGCAAGGAAAGTGTGCCCACGTGGCCTGAAATCTGGGTCATCCATGACCAAGGATCTCAGGCAAAGCTGGGAGGGACCACAGAGACCATCAAGTCTGACAAAAAGGGAAACTGAAGCTCAGGACAGATAAGGGACTCGCACAAGTTCACAGGGCTGCCATTAGACACCAAATTCAATGTCCCTTAGCAAGACCAGAGCAAAGAAGGATGGCTTTGTTATTGACCAGTGAAAAACAGCAGAAGAATAAACTAGATTGACTTGTGATTCAGCAACGAGGCTTTGCTCTTACATGTCATCTTTCCCAAAGCTGGACAGAGGGAATTATGTACCTGTCCAGGTGCCAGCTCCAGGAATCTTACAAAGCCAGAAGCACCTGAGCATTCCAAGGGTGAACATCTCTTTTAAATGAATTACTCTGGATCTGGCACCAGATTAGAACTAGCCAAATCTCTAGAAAAGGCCCTGATCTTTAAAAAGGAGCTGAGCGTGACACCTCGGACCACATAAGAGGGCAAGCAAGGAACGTTCATCCCAGCCTGCCTGCTATGTGTACTTAGTGAAATGACCATCTTCCTTCACCTGTGGGCCTCCGCTAAAGAAGATGGATACAAGCCTTCTGTACCTGAGCCAGTTCCCGAAAGGTGGAGGATGTGGAGTCAGCCAGGGGACTTTGACTTAAGTTGCATTCATCTTTCTCACTCACACGCTCACTCACGCTCACACGCTCACACACACACACACACACACACACACACACACACACACACACACACACACCCGGTAAGATGCATGTTGAGACTGCAGCAGGAAGACTCCAATTTCAACCCTGTTTCAAGGTTCAATAGTCATGTGGCTTGGGCAGACCCTTCCCTTCTCTGAGGCTCAGTTTCCCCCTCTTCCATATCTGCCCTCCCTGCCTGAAGGTGGTGCAAGAAGGAAGGACCTTTACATCCCCTAAGTCACTATATAAAGTTGGATCAGGGTGGGGCAGTGTACATGGGACACACTTCTAAGTTTGCTCTCCATCACTAAAAGCTTCACCATTACTTCCTTAAGTCTGGACAAGCCACAAAATCAGGAATCAAGCCCTGATCTGTAGTGTTTTACAGTGTCTGAGGTATAAATGCTCACTCTGAACATTTACCAGTCAGCTCTCTCTCTCTCTCTCTCCCTCTCCCTCTCTCTCTCTCTCTCTGCCCTGATTTGGGGGAGATACACTGAGCCCTCTGGGGATGCTCTCACCAGCTTCAGGGACCCCTCAGCGGTCAGGACAGTACTTAAGGCTTGATGAGATCACTCAGGGTCCCCTAAAACCCTGGATCTTGTGACCACGAAGTACACAATAAAATCACTTCTGCCTTAACCAGAGCCTCCTTTTCCCTTTATGTCAATATGGATGGAGTCAGTTCCTCCTGCTGGGCACCGGATGACAATGCCCACAGGACTCTGAGAAGTGTGGGACCTCTTCTTGCTGACAAGGCCAAAGTCCAAGGGGAAGTCCAGGACCCAGAGCCACATCAAGTCCTTTGTGTGGTGAGCAGCCACAGGCACTAGAAGGTGAAATCCCACCTGTCCAGTTCTGTCAACGCAGATACGAGTGAGCACCATCAGGACAGATGTGCCCCCCAAAACAATCTGGAGGGGGCCAAGAGATGTAGAGAGCTGATGGCTCTATCACAATCTGGTGCCACACCCAAGGTGCAAAGCCCCCCATCCCCCATTCACACACACAAAGTTCCATGTCACGCAGGGGCCCCCCCCAACTCTGTGCAGCAGACTGGGCCTGTTCTTTGGGCCAGTGGCAGTGGCTCGGGCTGAAACTCAGAGGACACTGAGAAGCGAAGAAAAAGAGGAAGAAAAGAAGAGAGGGAAGGGGAGGAGAGCAAGGAGGCTGAATGCATCACCATGAAAGGTGAACTTTGAAGCATTCCAGAAACAACTCCTCAGCTGGCCATTGTGCTCATACTTATCCAAGTTAATTTGGTCTGTGGGGACCAAACTCTCCGAATACATTATTTTTAAGAATACCCACATCATATGTGTAGAACATATATAAAATTGTATGCCATCTTGGGGAGGGGGGAGGGAAAGAACAAAATCTAAGTTGTATGGTAGTGACTGTGGAACACTGAAAATAAATAAAGAAATGCAAAGAGAACGCAAATAAAAGAAAAGGACCCCCATCAGCCCCTGGAAATGACTGTCTGAATCTTACAGAGTTAGGGGAGACCTTTGCAAAGGAGATGGGGAGGTGAAGACTCAAGTTTGAATCCACCTCTGTCATCAGGGCAAATCCCATAAGGTCCCTGAGCATTGTTTCCCTCACCTGTAGAACTGGACTAAATGATCTTTGGGGGTTCCTTCCACATCGAAAGCTCCCATCCTAGGACCCTAGCCTAATCTCCTGTTCCTTCGCCATTTTCCAAGGGAGGACACTAAGGCCCTGAGGCTAGGTCCTATTAAGTAAAAGCTGATGTATAATGACCCCAGAGGATATAAACAGAATGTACTAATGACAGGACTGAACCAGCCATTTGGAAAACAAAACACCGTCTATGGGCAGTGAGACCTTGGCCATCCCCAGTTTACTCACTGAAATTGACTCGGGCCACAGGTAACACCAGCTGCCGACCCCCTCCCCCGGCAACAGCAACCCCAGCAAGGCTAAATGGTCTCCGTCACCTTGCATCCTTCCACTCAGTCATGGAAGTCCTAAGCAGCTCACCAGCCTGCTGGAGGAGACATCCAGCCAGCCAGCCCAGCCCACCCCCCTCCCTGAGGCTCTGAGGGGCCGTACCTGGCTTCCCACACGCCAGCCCTCCCAAACAGTATCACTGGGAGGCAGGTCTCCTGGACACCAGCTTTATTTAGTAGGCACTGGCCCCGAGCTCAGATGTCAGAAGCCCAAAATACCTGCACTTGCCGCACCCCAGACTGTCTGTCCTTGCCTAGCAAGCACAAATCCTGCTTAGCTGAAGGGCAACTTGGAGAAATTCAGCCCCAAAGGGAACAATCCAAAGACAGGCTGTTAGTGTTCTCTGGACGTGAGGAGGAGCAGGAAGGGGATCCTTCCTATGACCCAGGATCTAGGAGCATCCATCCATCCATCATTAAGAGCAGAACCCTCGGTGCTGATTACTGTAACAAGATACTCCAGGCCCTGATTCCTTTATTAGACGAGGACACCTTGTGAGCGAGCTGTGAAAGATGTAAACAAGAGCGAACAAGGCCCACACCTCCCTAGTGAAGTGGTCAAAGGCAAAGCTGAGTGAACAGGCCTTAATCAATCCAGGAGGAGTCAGTGGATTGAGCTATTGGAGGAAATCTCATGAGGAAATTCATCAGGATTGGCTAAAATCCAGGCCATGTTCCTGGGCCTGGATGCTAAAGGAGAAAAGATTCCACAGAAGGGAGCTAAGCTCACCTTGAGAAGACTGATAAGGCAGGGAGATGGAGGGGGTGAGGACAGAAGGTGCCACCAGAAAACAACTCAGTGGGCAGAGTGGAAGAGCCAGCCCTCTGACTGGCACCAGTGGTTCCTCAGCAGCAGTGACTGAGGACATATCTGTGCCAACAGGCTTAGGGACACACTGAGGGAAGCTGCTTCAGGACCAGATGAGGGCCTCAGCCCACAGACAATTACAAACACCCCCCCCCAGGGGCACCCCAGGAGAACTGCACAAGGGGAAAAGAGGGTTTCCAGAAGCCAGGAGCTACCACTTTATCACATGTACCTTCAAAGCTGTTGCCCACTCTCTCCAGGGACCACGGAAGAGCATTTCCCTACCTCCCTACCCCGTGGTCTGAGAAATGGGTGCATTTTTCTTCCCCATACCATCTCGGTAAATACCCCTTCCTAAAAGTTCCTTCCGTCTTGTTGTCAATCAGTGGGAATCCCACTGCTGGGGGCTCATGAGAAAACTACTCCCACCCATCAGAGTTACTCTAAGAATCCTGAGAGAGAAGCGGCAAATGCCCCCTGGAGTCTCCACCTAGAAGTTCCCCTGGGAGCCAGAAGAGTGATTTTACAGCTATGGCAGTGGTCTTTGTCTACTAAAGCAATCTCTCCTCACAGTTACATTTACAAAGCCTCCCTTCATTTCCTTGAAAAGACGGAGAGGGAGAAGCGCTATGGGGAGGATCCTGCATGTCTCATGTGACTGCTAGGCTGGCTGCTGCTTCTCAGCTGGCTTTCTTTGTTACCAGGGGAAGGCTCATTCTGAGGAGAGAGACGGGGAGGAGGAATTTCTGAAAATGACTGATATTTAAAAGGGCATCGATAAAACTTGTTTAAGCTTTATTTCTAAAGTTTTTGTTTAGGTTTTTTAAAAATAAACTTTTTTAAAAAAAGAGATCTCTGAATACAATTCCTAAGAATTGCAAGTCAAAGGAAAACTTGGCAACCCAGAGTCACAAAGATGCCTGCCCCACATCTCAGGCAGTGAGCAGGGGTTATTCTTGACAGTGGGTATGTACCTACCTGGCCATCTCACACATGAATCAGTCAAGGACATATCTCCTTCTCCACCCCTTGCCCCACCAGTCCCCATTATATATCTCTGCATATACATATACACACACACACACACTTACACACACATATACATATGTATACACATACATACATATATGCATATGTATATATATATATATATATATACACATAGAAATATAGTGTCAACCTCTTGGACACTTTCCACACATTTCCAAACAGCACTTCCTGCCTTGGGCTCCTCATCCCCCTTCCCCTGGGTTGTCACAGGTAAGCTTTCTCCTTATCTTGTCCAGAAGCATAGCTGGCACTTCCCAACCGTGTCTGAACCCCGGCACCATTCAGTGACCACCCTCCACCATAGACCCATCTCTGTCACTCTGCTCTATGTCCCCATTAGATGGTAACCAAGCTTCCTTGTATTTCTATCCCTAGAATTTGGTGCATCGTAGGTGCTCTATAAATGCATGTTCCCTTCCCTTTCAAATGTACACAAACATAAACCTTAGTGGAAGGTCCCTCCTCCCACGCCCTGCCAGTCTATCATCTAGCTCATGGGCAAAGCACTCTTGGATCAGGCCACCTGGTGAGTGACCATGGTATCAATCAGAACCTCACAGCCATGGCTTCAAACAGACCACCCAAGACCCTGCTCTGGAACAGCAGCATTTCAACTCAACCCAAGAGATGCGAAATGCTAGCAACCCAAGTCCCAGAGCCTGCCGCAGGGAGTTGACATCCTACTGGGGAGAAACAGGGATACTTACATGTGTAAGTACAAAGAGATTTGGGGGGGTGGGGTGCACAAAATAACTGGATGGGTCCAAATACAGGAGGTGGCACCTGGATTATGCTTAGAAGGAAATGGGATTCTGAGAGGTGAGGGCAAGGAGGGAGAGCCTGTCTGGCAGGAGGCACAGCCTGTGCAAAGTACCAGAGATGAGAGATGGCAAGCATACGGGGAACAAAGAGCAAGCAGGCAGTCTGGCCAGACCATGGTAACTGGAGCTGGGACATGGGCTTTAAATGCTTAAGTACCAGAAAGAGGAGCATGTGTTCTGTCCTAGAGGCACACAGGGCCCCTGAAGCTCCTCCAGCAGGGGACTGGCCCCATAAGCCTAGACCCCATCTCTATGGCTGAGGTGGAGGCTGATGGGAGGCCAGAGCAGGATGCCCGAGAGGCCTTGGAAAGTCCTGTGTGTGGGCAAAGAGGAGAGCAAACCCAGGTGTATGCCCCCCTCAGCTGGATCGAAGGAAGCACTGACATGCATTTCTCCTCCCAAACAATCCCTGTAATTCAAAGCATCAAGTGGTCACTCACCTGTGCTAAGAACTGCAACCAGGCTGGGGGACACACTTTTCCTCGATGCACCTGCAAAAACCAAGAAGAATAGGTCAGCTGCATACCTGTAGAATGGGTATGAGATACAGCAGCCCAGCACAGCCAGAACCGGGGCTTTCCACGCACAGCTGGTGGCGTGTATCTGAGTCTGGGGGGAGAGCATGACCAGGGGGATGCCACCAGGCTCCCCCTCAGCTGAGGGCTAAACAGCAGAGCCGGCAGAGGGCTGACTGCCCACACAGCAGCTACTAATGTCACCTCCCATCCAGCTTGGCCCCAGCCGTGGGATCCCAGAGCACCTGCCACTGTCCTTCACCTTCAGGACAGACATGACACTCCCTGCGGCACACCCCGAGAGCTGGCAAGGTCAGAAATCCCTTCCAGGCCATGCTCACTGGTCATGGAGAAGAGGAGATGCTTTGAGGCATCTCTGAGACAAGGGCAATCCAAAAATATAGCCAGAGGCCTCGTGTCTAAAGAGTGGCAGCCGTGTGCTGAAGACAGACACGTTGAGTCACACAGAGAGTTTGGCCAGGGCTCTCAGAGATCATGACATACACGTGTGCATGTACATGTATGTATGCATGCATGCATGTGTGTGACCTGGACCCTTTGGGCAGATGTCCAGTGATGTCTGTGGACCCTCTTCTCAGAATAAGACTTTCAAAATGCATATGACAAACAAATGAAATGATTTATGGAGAAGCTATTATTATCAAGCCTTCACTGTCCACAGGGAGAGGGACAGGGGCAGGACCCCAGAGAGAGCCGCCAGGAGAGGAGAGCCTTTGCTCCACCTTCTGTGGGGTGCATCACCCCAGCACCACAGGACACAGGGCAGATGAAGGCAACCCCCAGGCCCTGGGCTCAGCTCTGTCCTCCACATCCTGACAGTTCCAGTCCCCTCAGCACCCAAGCTAGGGGAGATGCCATATGGTGCGGAAGAGAAGAAGCGCACACACAAAGGCACACATGTATGTATATGTGAGTGTATATGTATATAAAAACCTATGCCCATGTACCTCTATACATACAGATGCACACAAACACGAGTGTATACGTAAGTTTATGTATGGACACATACACATGCATGTGCACACACCTCTGCCCTGTATGTCTACACACAAACACACATAGATACATTAACCTTACATTACATTACACACATTAACATTAATGTATACACATTCTCACATTGGCCACACATCTGGGCAGTGTCATTAAGGGGATGTGACTCAGGGTAAGGCCAGGGCGCCCTGGGGGTCCCCACCATTCCAACGGCTCTCCTGCCTTCTGGTTAAGCAGCAGCACATCACAGGTAGGATGGACAGTCTGTGCAGTCACAAGGGGCCCCCGCGATGAGGTTCAACCAGACCTTTTGTCTCATTTGGTCTAATTATGTGATGGGGCGGGGGGTGGGGAGGTGGAATAATTTAAAAGGAAGAGAAAAGAAACACGGCCATTTAGGGGGCAGGAATACTGAGGACCTTCCCCACTGTGACAGATGGAGGCACTGTCCATGTCACCTCCCATCAGACACCAAATGTGAGTGACCGTCCTTGGCAGCTGCGGCTGCCCAGGGGCACCGCCCCATACAGAGAAGCTTCAGAAAGTAGGACGCGCTTTCCAGCCTGAAGGAATCCTGTGCCTGGCACTCAGGGTCCACGGGGAGTCAGGAGACCCAGCTCCTGATCCTGTGTGGGATGGAGGGGTGGGCTCAGGCCGGCTGAGAGGAGATCTCCCGTTGGACTGGCTCCCGGCCTTCTAATTGGTCACATGAGCCAGGAGCTCAACCCTTTTCCTGGCTCAGCCTCTCAATCCAGGGCAGGAGAAGGGGGCTTCTGCAGGCAGCCTGTGTCCCCAGCCCTGGGCACCTGGGGGACCTAGCAGACACTTCAGCAAGGGGGAATAAGAAGGGCAGACCATTCCATGGCCCCTTTGCAGACCCCCTGGCTCACAGTAGCCCAAGGACACAGGGGTTTGGATTGCCTCCAAGGGGACCGTAAAATTGGATCCCCATTTTACAGGCGATCATCGAGGCAGGGAAGCGAACACTACCACACAGCCAGAATCTGAAGTGAGATCTGAACCTGGGTTGACTCCTAATGCAGAACAAACCAGGAGTCACCTCTGACGGTCTACACTCGCCCAGCAGAGAGGTTCAAGAAAGCCCAGGCCGCCTTCCCAAGTCACAGAGCTGGTCCTGAACAAGCAGGTCCTTCTATAAAAACCACTGACAGGAGCTCAGGGGGCTGCACCACAGATCCAGCACAAGGAGTCTGTCCATCAGTCCATTGGGAGGGAGAAGACTAGACGAAGCTGACAGTGGAGAGACCAGCCTGCACTGACTGGGGAGTTTCCTCACCTGATCTCAGATCCCATCCCACTTTCCATGAAACACCATGCACTGGGGTCCCCAGTGGTGTCTCTGGGAGCTCCATGAAGGCAGGTCCTGGGGCTCAGCCTAGAACAGAGCAGGCGCTCAGTAAATGTTCACCACGTGGCACCAACGTGGTCTATAGGGATGGCGGCTTTCCTGGAAGGAGGCAGGAGTTACCTGACACTGTTGAAAGACACTCCCCATATTTGCCTGCTCTCTCTCCCTCTAATCCCTCATCCCCTAGGGCCCACATGTGCCTCCAGCACTTTCAGGGACCTCCCCTTCCTCAGGATCCTAACTGGTAGGCCTGGCAGCCCTGAGCCCCTGCTGCCCCCTCTGATGGTTCTTGCTCTCCTCCTTCCAGGCCCAGCACCCACTGTGGACTGAGAGAGCCCTCCACTTTCTTAGTCTGGGCCATTCAGATCAGAATCCTGGGCTCTGGACAAACCTTAAGAGATCAGCACAGGCTGGTGCCCACACTTACTGGAGGTGGTCATGTGGCCAGACCCAGACTCATTTGCCCTCAGCTCCCTCCCTTGGAAGTCACCAACGAGCAGTGACCAAAGAGGTGACATCTTAGGAGTCTCTCTGTGATCTTAGGTAAGTGAATTCATGATGGCCCTGTGCTGGGTTCAAATCCTGCTCCTAGGTACCTACATCTATGTGACCTCCAGGAAGACATCCTTCCCTCTCCTTGGGCCTGTTTCCTCACCTGTGACATGAGAGAGCGAGACTTTGTGGTCTCTCTGGTCCCTTCTGCTTGTCCATCTTTCCCTAACCCTGGTAGCTGGGATGCCTTTCCTCCTCAGATTTACTTATCAGAATTCATAAGATCAAAGATTTAATAGGTCAACAAGTCCAGCCTCCTCATTGTACAGATGAGGAAGCAGAAGCAGCATGCTGGGCACGTAACTTGCTCTGGGTCACACAGCTAGCGAGTGTCTGAGGCAGGATTTGTACTCAGTGCACGGTACGCACCACAGAGCTGAAGCTTCTTAGTTCAGGGCCTCTCTCATCGTTCTCAGTGACCAGCACAGCCTAAGCTCTTAATAAAGGTTTGTTGACCTTGAAGTAGAAACCCACCAAGAGAAAAGGCCAGCACAGGAGGGACTGAGCGGAGCAGGGAGGAGAGGGTCTCCTCCAGAGGCAATGGGGAGCATAGGGGGAGGCAGGAAGCTGGGCTCCAGCGACAAGAAACCAACCCCCACACAAACAATGAGACTCGCACCCAGAGTGACCCTGTAAAGGAGCAAGCACACTGCTGGTGAGAGGGAAGGCAGGAGGCCATTCAGGCCCACTTAGCTCTGACACTTGGTGGCAATGAAGGTAATGATACCAACTAATTAATGATAGCATTTATACAGAGCTTTAGGACTCACCAAGCACTTTACAAAACCAGTCTCCGAGGTAGGTGCTACTACTGCCTCCATAGTATTCCCCCATATTGCAGATGAGCAAACTGAGGCCAGAGATTAACAGAGGTTAAGTGACTTGCCCAGGGTCACATGGCTAGTAAGAGTCTAAGACTGGATTTGAACTTCTCCACTCCAACACCCTATCCACAGCACCACCTAGTGGCCACAAGAAACAGAATCTCCAGAAACACAATTTATCTGTCCATTGCCCGATATACAAAGCATGGCATCTAGAATGAAGGCAAGAGCACCATGAGAGAGGGCTGTTTGGTGAGCCCTTTAGTGAAGGGGCTCAGACCTGGGCCCATGCTGGGTTTTATGCCAGTTTAAATTAAACTGGTCCCATAGCTGACATCTTCCTACTGCCCTGGATGCTTGTAAAGGATTGGGGGGCAACACAAGATGGAGAAAGACAGGAAGCTCATTCAGCATCCTCTCTGGAACATAGAAGGTACTCAATGATTGTTTCAACCAGTAAATGCAATGCTGTACCAACTAGGTGAATGGACTGTACCCACAGAAGACATCTGGAGAGGACAGTTCGTGGAGGTGATTACTTAGCGAGAGGGTCCCACAGTCAGTGATGTCCTTTCTTGGGTCAGGGGCTGGGGGAATGGAACCCCATCCCTGATGCCTAAATTCCCCTCGAACTACCACCTATAGCTACTGAAATTCTGATGATTGTTAAGGCTAGCTCCAACCTACTCCTCCAAACACTAGCTTTGCTAAAAGTCCATTCTCTGTGTCCTCTGCTGTTGGCAGTGGATCTTGTGCAGAGATCCCTTCCACTAGAAGTGTGGCCCTTGCTCCCATCTTCTCCCCCCAACAAGATGGCAGCACCTGGGTGCAGGACCACACCTCCTCTATCTGAGTGTCTCTGAGTGCCCAGCATGGGCTTTCTTACTCTGAGGTGCTAGATCTGTCTTTGAAACCAACTGTAACTCCCAAGGAGATCTGAGACAGAAAGGTCCCCATGTACAAACATGTTCCTATCAGTAGATTTGGGGTAACAAAAATGCAAATGAATGGAATGCCCATTGGCTGGGAAATGGGTGAACAGGGCTCTTTTGTAAGAAATGACCATCGAGGAACCCTGAGAACCACATGGAGACTCGTGTGTTGGGGAAGGGAGCTAGGCTGGAGTGCTTCCCAGAGGGCTGGGCATGGACTCCGTGGCTCTGGGAGCAGGGACATGTGCTCTGGCCCCTGCTTCAGGAGGCATGTGACCGGAGGCTCTTGGATGATGCTTGAATACTCCCATGTCTGTGAGGGCTTCTGGGTTCTTTCAGGGCAGCCTCTGCCTTGGGACTCAGTGGGATCTGGATCCCCCTCAGACTTCTGGCAAGGAGGTAGGGAAGGGATTTCTCCCACCCCCCTTTTCCCTTAGCCCCAGCAGGGCCTCAAACCCCAGGCTGTCCTTGGGGGAAACAGCAGAGGGGCCAGTGCCCAAACCCCAGTTGACCCTCCAGGAGCTCTGTCTTGTGACTACCCAGACAATGAGTGGGAGGGGTGCCCCTACCTCTTCAGCAACCAACCCCACCAAGTAGTCCCCAGTTCAAGTGTCTTCCCAGGAACAGTTCAGAGTCTTTTGTGCTTCAAGATCGGCTTTTGTAGGGAGGAAATAAATTCTCTCCACCAGCACTAAGCACCCTCCCAGGAGGGATCCTCTTCAGGGAGACTCTAACATTAGCCATCCCTGTTTTATAAAAATGTTCCCCAGGAACGTGGGGCCAATGAGCCGGAGAGGGAGGAAGGTCCGACTCCCTCTTGGGGGAGGGGCGTGAGCTTCCTCCAGCTTTACTCAAGACCCCAGCCCTTTACGGGAGGGGGTGGCCCCTGAACCCCAAGTAACAAATTGTGGGAAAAGAAGGAAGCGGCTACAGAGACAAAGCAGGGAAATGACTGGGAGGCTGGGGCTCACAACCAAGGGCAGCCAAGTGAGCATGGCAGATGGGCTGAGGGCTCCCCTCAGGGGTCAGGGACAGGTGCAAGGCACAATCACAGGAGAAGAGATAAAAGGAGAGAAGTCCCCTGGTGCTTCAGGCAAGGACTTGGGTTCAAATCTCACCTTTAATACCCAGACTACCCAGGCAACCTCCTCACCTCCCTTCACTTCCTTAGCTAGCCAATAGGGAGGGCTTCAAGGTCCCTCTTCCATTGGGATCTGTTTCCTTAAAGGTAGCTGGGTGGGGCAGCAGCCTGGGCACTGAGCCTGCACACAGAAAGACCTGAGTTCAAATCCAGCCTCCCATGCTGAGCAGGCCTTACAAAAAGGAATCAAACAAGAAATGGGGAAATCAGCTACCAGGGACAAGTTGCCGTGCCTGCTGAGGGCCAAGGAACCCTTCTCAAAGACACTCGGGGGCTCAGCGGGGGACTGACAATGCCAGTGCTTCCTGATCACATAACTTTCAGCCTCTGAGGTGCCTCCAGCCTCAGTTTTCCTATCTGTAAAATGGGGAAAAAAGTGCCTCTGGCACCTTCCTCATGGGGTGGCTGGAAGTACCAAGCAACATGCTGTTAAGTAAAGTGGTCTGGGAACCATAAAATCACACCCAGGCTAGCAGTAGTACTCCTAACAATGCCTTGGGTCCTTCCAAATCCTTTTCCTACACTGTGACTGTGACCCCAGATGACCTAGCAGCACATTTTTTTGGATTAAATTGAAAAGCATTTAATTTAAGAGCCAAGAAATCTGTAAACTGATGGATTCCTTGTTGTGTAACAAAGGGCTGTCTGAACCCAAAGAGAGGGCGGTGAATGCTCCCTCTCCAAGAGTCCCCAGCGGCCAGAGAAACACTGAGAAAATCTAATTCCATTTACAGACACACATCCACATCAAACACACATCCATCACACACACAAGGCCAGCCTTCCGTCCATCTCTTCTGTTTGTAGGCAGGCTCACCGGTTTGTTTACCCTTGTATCTGACCATTACACACTCAGGCATAGAGACACCCAGCTCCATCCAGTGCCTAAGCAGCAAAAATGCCGGACTGAAATCCAGGCACGCCAAGCACCTGGTACAACCAGCCGAGGCAGAGACTCCTGCCACTGCTTGGCCCTCCCCATTCCCCCTCCAGCTCCCTGGGCATCTCCTTAGGGCATCCAGGCTCCCTAAGCTCAGGACCCCTGCTTCTCTACACTAGCCAGCTGGCTAGCTCTCGCCAATCAGGTCCAGAAGGCTGCAGCTCTCACACAACAAAGGAATGAACTGAGAGTGCTGAGAAAGCCCCCAGCCCCTCCTCTGCTCAGGGTGCTGTCGGACCATTCTGGAAGCAGAGGATTCTCCATTAGCATGAGCTTCCTTGGAAGGGGCAGAAACGGCCCAATCTCCTCCTTCATCCTCTCAGGCATGAGGAGAAATCAGAGGGCCCCTGGTGTCTCTGTCACACACACACACACACACACACACACACACACACCTTATCTCTAACGGTATCCATTCTTGCTCCCCCCATATAATTGCACACAGAACTTATCTGCCCCCACCACAACGTTCTCTGCTCCCATAGGACTTAAAGTCCGCTCAATATCCCTTTTGCGGGGCAGCCCGAGGTTCCCACTGAATTCCACAAATGCATGACCCCAGACTCCGGAGATCCCTTTCTCAAGGGACCCTGCCCATGCCAGGATGCCCACCTCTAGCCTCACAGAACTCTGCCGAGTGCCATCTTCACCCACCCGGAGCTCCCCGAGGACCACACCGCCCTAGCCCTGAGAACCCCCTTGGAACACCCCTACCACCAGCGGACCTCCCAAGCAAAGGGTAAAGCAAAGCGAGGCGGCCACCTACTTCTCCTCCCCGCCAAGGCGGCCCACAAAGGCGCCAGACAAAGGCTGTAGGAGCCCAGCACCAGCAAGGTGAGCAAGGTGAGGTCGCCGTGCCTCTGCGGCTCGGCCGGAGGGCTCAGGGTGGAATTGATGAAGCCCCGCGCAGAAGTCTCGGTCTCCGTGCAGCTGCGGAATCCGCCGGCTCCGGGCATTGACGAGGATCGCAGCCGGCTCAAGCCTTGTGCGCTGCAGCCATGTTCCCTCGCTCCGCTCCCTGCGCCGGCTCCCGGTGAATGAGGAGGCGGGGTGGGGGGCACAGCTGGCAGCTGGCTCCAAGGGACGGAGGTCCGACAGTAAAGAGGCAGAGGACTGAGAGTGGGGATGGGGACGCTGAGCCCGCCTCCGCCTCCCCCTCTGCAGGGCATCTCCCCTGCCAGCCCATGGGCGAGAGGCACGGACCCCCCCACAAAGCATGTTACCAGCTCCTTTGGACCTCTGTCACCGAGGGAGAGGGGCCGAGGCAGCGTGGCTGTCACCTTCTCCTGGGAAAGCCCAGCTCCCAAAGACCTCGCCCCCCCATGTCGGAGCCCCCACCGATGCAGCCGGGTGGCACGGCAAAAGTCCTACACATCACGGCCTCTTAGCGGAACAAGGACTTGTATCTAATTCACACTCATACACACGGGTTACAGAGGACGCTTCACCCCAAACAGCATCTTAGATCAAATCATCGCAGATTCAGTGACACCCCAGGGAAAGTATCCTCAAGGAGACAAGCTTAATGACATTCCACTTTAACAAACACACACACCCCCTCCTTCACTACCCGATGTAAGCATCCCCCAATGTGCCTTGAATGGAAAACAGACATTGTCTTCGAGAGCTATGGTCCAAAATTCAGTGCCTGGGGGAGGGGTAAATTCAACCCAATTCAGCTCAGCTAGCCTTTTTTAGACACCCTTCTACGTACAAGTCCCCATAAAGCGCTAAGAACTGAGAGACTATGCCAGGAGCATTTCATTCAAACGGGATCTCTCCAGGGATTGCTCGAATGCAATCCAATCAGCAGACATTCCTCAAATGGACCAGAATCTTCAAGGCTCCGGTCCCCAAGCATGCAGCCTAGACTGTGATACTGTTAGAATCCCTTGCATCCTTCAAACACAGATCAGATATGATGAACAATGTCTTTGCCTCTGTACACTTCATTTTCTTGCATTCCTCTCCTCTCTCCCATCCCCACTTTCCCCTCCACAAAGAACAGTTTCATTTTCATCTTCCTTTCCCCACACTGATTCACACCAGGAATGCAAAGTCGCCTCAATATGAGGAATCTATGAGTATGATGGATCATATTACAAATTCAATCAGTCACATGATTCTTTCAAAATTCTTTGCCTTATAGAAGAAATGGAGGGGTAATGTAACAGATGCACAAGTGAATAAAAGCAGAGAAAGCTTTGGACAACATGCAACTCCCATTTTTGCTATTAAAAAAAAAAAATACTAATCTTGTTCCAGACCACTATAATAAAGCAAATATTGCAAATAAGTGAATTTCACAAATTTGTTGGTTTCCAATTGCATATAAAAGTTACATTCACACTATACTGTAATCTACTGTGTGTGCAATAGTATTATGTCTAAAAATGTACTTACTTTAATTAAAAATACTTTTTGCTAAAAATTTAAAAAAAAAATACTGACCAGAACAGGCATACATAAATGTTTCCTTTAATGTGAAGTATTTTCTAACTAAAACCAAGATCTATAAACTAGAAATCTTCCATTTAAACTGGGGCAAAGCAAGGATATTCATTAATACTACTAACAATATAGTATAAGGACTGTTAGCTAATAAGAAAGATAAATTTCAGGAATAAACAGAGGCAAAGAGGAAACACAAATATTCCATTTTGTAGATGATTTCATGGTCTTAAACCCTACAGAGTTAAATAAAATATCCAATTCAATCACGTCCAGTTCTTTGTGATCCCACTTGAGGTTTTCTTTAAAAAGATGCTGGAGTGGTTTGCCACTTCCTTCTCCAGCTTGTTTTACAGATGAGGAAACTGAGGCAAACAGGGTGAAGTGATTTGCCCAGGGTCACATGGCCAGGAAGTGGCTGAGGTCATATTTGAACTCAGGTCTTCCTGACTCCAAGCCCAGTGCTCTATCCACTGTACCACCTAGCTGCCCAATAAAATAGTACCTGGAACAATAACTTCACCAAAATAGAAGGATATAAAATAATTCCACACAAATCACCAGCCTAAGTATTACCAGCAAAACCCAACAGGAAGAGATGGAAAAAGAAACTTCATTCAAAACAAATAAAGACTGTATAAAACACTTAGGAATCTACCTGTCAAGACATACACCAGGAAGTCAATAAATATGACTATTAAAATATTTGAGAAAATAAAAACAGACCTAAGTAAGTGGAGTAATATTAATTGCACGTGGTTGGGCTGTGACAATATAATAAAAATGACAATACTACCTGCATTTTATTTCTTCAGTGTCTCACCAATCAATGGATTACTTTAGAGTTAGGGGAAAAAAAAGAAAACTCATCTTTGGAAACAAAACATCCAGCTTCTCAAGGGAAGCAACAACAGGGGAAATGGCAAGAGATTATATCTAGCAGTAACAGATCTCAAAACTATACAAAAAAGCAGTCATCCAACTTATTTAATATTTGCTAAAAAATAGAAAAGCTCATCAGCAAAACAGATTAGTGCAAAAAATAGAAAAGGCGAAGGAGTATAACCGCCCAGGTTTGGATAAATCCAAGGACTTCCGCTACTAGGATTGACTATTTACCAAAAACTGTTGGGAAACAGCCCGGCAGAAAATAGGGAAAGACCAAGCTGTGCGCCACATGTCACACTAAGCTTCAAACAGACACACGGCCAAGATAAAAAGGTCACATTAGAAGAAAAATGAGAAAGCCGGAGATAAAATACTTTTTGCTGCAATAGATATGACCAAATATAAGGGATAGAGAAGCTCCTAGAAGACATAATGGGTAATTGTGATTACATAAAATTGAACTGGCTTTGTACAATAAAGCCAATGCTGTTCAATTAGAACTAAAAGTTAACTGGGAGAATTCTTTGCAAACAGCTTCTCTGATTAAGGTCTGATAGTCAAGAAATACAAGGAACCGAACTGAAGAGTGTTCCAAAAGTCTTCGTGCATCTTAAAACTGTGCTGAGACTTTAAGGACTCCCTACATAAGAGTGGCAGTCATTCCCCAGTGAATCACGAGTTAAAGAGTTTGAAGTAATCAACAGCCATATGAAAAGATGCTCCAAAACACCATTAATGAGAGAGATGCAAATTAAAATAACTCTGAGGTTCACATCAATAGAGTTGACAAAAGAAAAATTACATTTGCTGGAGGGGTTGCTGGAAAACAAGTACACTGCTACATAGTTGGTGGAACTGTGAATAAATCTAGCCATTTTGGAAACCATCTTTATAACAATGTCAAAAAATCACTGAACTTTTGACTGAACAAGATTGTTATTAGGCCTATCTTCTTCCAAAGAGATCAAGAACAATGGGAAAGACCTATACCTACACAAATATTGATAGCAGCTCCTTTTTTTAGTGGCAAAGAAATGGAAACTCTCTGGGTCCATCTGCTGGATAATGGATAGACGTGTTATGTCTTTTGTCTTTCTTTGTAACTCTGGTTTAGCATGGTGCCTGGCACATAGGAAGCACTTGATAAATGTATATTGATTGATTAATATAATGAGTATTATTAAGTTACAAGAAATGGATGGTTTTTAGTGTTGCAAAAAAAGGCATAAAAGAGGGTCACTGAAACAACTTTTAAAAATACACAAAATGGAAGAAAAAGAATTTCAGAGGGAAGGACAGACAGAGCAGCTTGGAAAACAACCTTCTGGATGCATCATTTAAAAAAAAATTCAAGCAGATCATGAGTTCACATCTCAGGCTTTTTTTTTTTTTGTCTACTTTGTATGTGCATACAGGCTGGGTGTTTTTTGGGGGGGAAAGGGGGTTAAATTCAGAACAGACAATTTAAAACCAGAAAATGCTTGTTAGATTGAATATCCATCATTTCTGAGGTAGCCTGACACAGAGGTGGAGCAGCCAGGCTTCAGGCCAGAAGGACTAGGTTCCAATCTCACTTCTGACACTTAGTGACTGTCTGACCTTTCAGTAGTCCTTATTAGCGTGTGTGTGCACATGTGTGCACGTGTGTGGGTGTGTTTTCAGTAGTTTCACAGTGTGCCTAGGGGGTGACAACACACGATGGGGAAGATCCAGATTAGCCTAAGCCCAGGACACCGAATTTATCCCTTTGCTCTTTCTGGTCTGGGTTTCAGCCTCAGCTGGGGTGCTCTCCCAAGCTGTAGAAGGATAAATCAATCTTTCTGTCCAAACCCTAGTGCCTTTTAGACATTCCTTCCCCAGGGCATCCCTGAGGGAGGATGCACGGGGGCACACTTCCCCAAGGCATGCTCCCTCCAGCATTTTCTAGTCTAGAAGGAAGCATGATGGTCTAGGAAGCGATCAGATCTTCCTACTGAAAGGCAAATATTCAGAGAGCGCCTTAGAAATGTATGCATTTGTCTCCTAAGTAAAATGGGTTTAGGAAGGTCAGGAAAATAAGAATGTCTGTCATTTGGAGACCATTAAGAATGTTTCACATAACTAGGCAATGTCGAAGCTAAGGGAAGACTACCAGGAAGGTGGCACACTGGTCTAGGGCTCCTCAAGCTCAAATTCCCCCAGGCTCTCAGGAGACTAGAGCTAGAGCCACCACTTAGATCACATCACTCATTTTACAGAAGGGGAAACTGAGGCCCCAAAAGGAGGAGTGAATTGCAGAAGCTTTTCCAGAGACTCAATGTCAGCATCAGGCCTAGAAAGCCAAGGGCTGTACTTGCTCTCCCGAGTTCTGGCTGCAGGAGACTCAAACCCTGAGGCTGCTTCAGGCCAAGGTTACAGCTGAAAAGTTCAACCTGTTTGGGGAGTAAGGCTAGGAGGGAAGTGAGGGAACAGTATGGAGTGTGTTCAGGCCCCGTGGTCCCACACACCTCTCACTGCTAGAAGGCTCTGGAGCCTGGAAAAAGAGGGTTTGTAGAGAAGCCTTCTCAAAGGCATGAGGCCTGGAACCTCAGTTTCCTCCACTGTGAAATGAGGTCCCCCGTGGCCCCTCTAAGGCTGGGAGGCTGAGACAAGACTAACATTGCTAACGACAAATGCTGTTAGGTTGAGTGGATTCCTTACCACTTTCCCCAATTACCAAGCATTTCTTTCCTCTCCCTCCCACTGCTGGTTCCTAAAGCCTTCTTCCTCTACCTAACTTGTGGTCAGGATTGGAGACAGCAGATGCCAGTATCTGTCACCAGGGGGCACCTGACCATTAACAGTGGCCTTCCTGGCTGCCATGAACTTGGCTTCTCTGCTCACTGGCCTTGGGTGGGATTTCATGTCTAAAGCTCAGTTGGAAGCAGTGCTGTGCCAGGGCTCCCCTTTTCTGTGTGACAGACAGACTTGAGCCTCTCCTTGGCCACAATGCCCCAGTTCCCTCTAACCCAACCCCTCCCATTGGGCCATTATGGACCCCAGCCTGGGCTCCTCTCCCTGTTTCCAAGCCTTAGTTATGAGCAGGCCTCCTAGGGTGGCCTACATCCATTACTTCCCCCTTAGAGTTGGCACCTCCCTCTGTCATGTAGGGGGCTGGAGGCGTAAGGAGGCTAAAGGAGGGCAAGAGGCAGGGACTGGAGGATGGAGGGCAGCCAGAGGCAAAGGTGACTGGTCATTTCTTGGGGTGGCTTCTGGGCAGAGATGTGCTAGCAATCTGTGAAGACAATGTCTATCCCTACCAAGAATATGCTAAAAGCCCCCCAGGCCAGTTAAGGGCAGTCTTCTGAGTCTGAGTAATGGAAACAAGGAGGGTAGAAGGTCCCCAAGGATCCCCCAGGTCTGATCTGAGGGGCAGAGCTAGAGGCTGTCCCCAGCAAGCCCTCAGACTACTGATCTAGGGGAAGCCCCAAGACTCAACAGGTGCAGAAATCAACCAGGGATTTCCAGCTTCCATTTATGTGATGGGGCCTGGGAAGGGCTGCCAAGCACACCGTCCTGTCTTTCAGCCCCTAAAATGGGGTTCTGTATCTATTAGAACTGGGTAAATATTCACTTCAACAGGTCATCCCCTGCCCTATTTTGTTTCAAGGACAGGCCAAGGTTAAGGATGTGGGCTCCCTCACTTTCCCCCTTCGAGGGTCAGAACCTGACCTCACTTAGGCCTATGCCCTCCAATCCGACCTGGTTTTTCTGTCTTTGGTGACTGCCTCCCAGCCCCCTCCCCCTCACTCCTTTCCTACTCTTTCCTCCTGGGCTGCCAGCAGACTCATCTTCCCACCAGCTGCTGGTCATCAGAACCTCCTTTCACAAACCATTGAGGAGCTGAGGGGAAGGCATGCTCAGTCAAGTCCCCCACTAGCCTGGGCCGGAGTCAGGACAGTGGCAGCAGATCCCTCTCTGGGTCACAACCTTCCATGCTCCATACACGTGGCTGCCCTGGTCCTGCAGCCTGCTGGCTCAGGCACAGACCCTAGACCTGCACCCGTCTACACTACACACAAACCCCAGAACCCAAGCACTCCAAGGCTGAAACAACTCCTTCGGTGCCTTCCTATCCCAACACCTTCCCTGCCATTTCTAGTTTCAATTCTTCATTAGCTTTTGTAGGCTCGGCCTTATTCCCCCAGTGCTCCCTGAGCACAGGGTTGGTGTCCCATCCAAGTGGGCCCGCACCAATGCCTTGTACTCAGTCCCCATTCACTTAATGAACACTGATCCATTGTGCCGCATGCTATCTGGAGAATGTTTCCTTGTGGGCACAGCCAACCAAGTCACAGTTATTCAAACTCCTTTCTTCATGAGTCATCACCTCTTTCCCCAACCTGTCAGGTAGGGCTGGGAAGGGAGGGTGGAGCAGCCTGGGCAGGGTGGCATGGCTCCACAAGCCAGGGAAGTTGCCTCCACGCGCAGAGACGCGTCTGTCACCTTGTCTCTGCACACGTGGTGGGTCTAAGAACTGTCATCCAGCGTTGGAGTCTGTCACAAAGCAGTCTGGCCCCCAGCTGACCAACTGTAACTTCCACCACTTGCCTCGGGCCCAATTAGTGGGCAGCCACGCCCTCTCATTGAGGATGAGCAACGTCTCCTCCCACTTGGCCTCCTCCACCTGTTACATTGTGCGGTCATGGCCATTAGCCACCAAGGGCACAGCACACACCACATACAATAAGTGACCCTTGGAAACTGAGACCAGCCACGACAAGGACCACAAAGTCACAGCCTGGCTCACCCATTCACATCCCACTCATGACATGTACCGATTGGGTTTGGGACCTGAGCAGACAGACCCTGTCGGTCCTTCTGGATGACCACCAGGAGAGCAGGCATATGGCCCTGAGGCAACAGGAGGGAGGATTGATCATTAATGAAGATGGGCATCGCAAACAGAACCAAGCAGCAGCTCGGGAGGCTTCAGGGGGAGTCCTGGACCCCAAGATCATGGCCATCCCCTGCTTTTCTGTTATTTCCTTGTAGGAAGTAGGAGCTCCAAAGAGCAAGAGTTGATTAGGAACCACTAGTCATGCCCTCTTAGTCCTAAATTTAAGAGTTCCCAAGTTGGAAGAATCATGAATTGAAGTACATTTCCTGGACATTCCTAGTGTGCTTCTACCTAAATTAATTTACTTATCTAGTGCCATACCAATTAAACTATCAGATAATTATTTTCTAGAGCTGGAAAAAATAGTATCAAAATTCATGTGGAAGAACAAAAGGTTCAGAATGTCAAAGAGACTAATGAAAAGAAATGCTAAGGAAGGTGGCTTAGCACTACCAGATCTCAAATTGTATTGTAAAGTAGCAATTATCAAAACCATTTGGTACTGGCTAAGAAACAGAAGGGTAGACCAAAGGAATAGGCTAGGTATTCAAGACACAGTAGACAATGAATATAGCAATCTACTGTTTGATCAACCCAAGGACCCCAGCTTCTGGGATAAGAACTCATTGTTCGACAAAAATTGCTGGGAAAACTGGATAACAGCGTTGCAGAAACTGGGCATAGCCCAATGTCTGACACTGTACACAAGAACAAAGTCCACATGAACACACAATCTAGGTATAAAGATTGATACTATGGACAAACTGGAGGAGCAAGGAATAGTGTGTTTATCAGATTTATGGAGAAGGGAAGAATTTTTGACTAAAAAAAGAGATAGAAAGCATTATGAAGTGCAAGATGGATAACTTTGATTACATTAAACTGAAAAGATTCTGCACAACCAAATGCAATGCAACCAAACTTCAGAGGAACGTAGAAAACTGGGAAAGAATTTTTACAGCTAATGTTGGTGAGAAAGGCCTCATTTCCAGACTATATAGAGAACTGTGTCAAATGTACAAAAATACAAGTCATTCCCCAATTGATAAATGGTCAAAAGATATGAATATGCAATTTCCAGAAGAAGAAATTAAAGATATCTATAGTCAAATGAAAAAGTGCTCTAAGTCACTTTTGATTAAAGAGATGCAAATCAAAACAACTCTGAGGTACCACATTACACCTATCAGATTGGCTAACATGACAGAACAGGAAGATGATAAATGTTGGCGAGGATGTGAGAGATTTGGAACACTAATACACTGTTGGTGGAGCTGTGAGCTCATCCAACCATTCTGGCAAGTGGTTTGAAATTATGCTCAAAGGGCTACAAAAATGTACATACCCTTTGACCCAGCAATATCGCTTTTAGGACTGTATCCCCAAGAGATCATAAAAATGGGAAAGGGTCCCACATGTACAAAAATATTTATAGCAGCTCTCTTTGTGGTGGCCAAGAACTGGAAATCAAGGAGATGCCCATCAGTTGGGGAATGGCTGAACAAGTTGTGGTATATGAATGTAATGGAATATTATTGTGCTATAAGAAATGATGAACAGGAAGACTTCAGAGAGGCCTGGAAGGACTTATATGATCTGATGCTGAGTGAAAGGGGCAGAACCAGGAGAACTTTGTGCACAGCAACAACCACAGTGTGTGAGAATTTTTTCTGGTAGACTTGGAATTTCATTGCAATGCAAGGACTTAAAAAAAAAAATTCCCAGTGGTGCTCTAAGGCAAAATGCCTTCCACATTCAGAGAAAGAACTATGGAATTCAATCACAGAATGTAGATCATGTGTATGTGTGTGTGTGTGTGTGTGTGTGTGTGTGTGTGTGTGTGTTGACTTTTGGAGTGTTAGATGATTTCTCCCACTCATTTTAATTCTTCAACACAGAATGACTATAGTGAAAATGTATTTAATAGGAATGTGTGTGTAGAACCTATACAAAATTGTATGCCATCTCGGGGAGGGAGGGAAGAGGGAGGGGAAAATAATAATCTAAGTTATATAGTAGTGATTGTAGAACACTAAAAATAAATAAAATTAATTATTTAAAAAAAAAGAAAAGAAAGAAGAAGGAGAGGAGTCAAAAAGTTGTTATGTCCAGGGCCATGGGGGTTACTATCAGCACATAAGAATTCATGTTTAAAACAGGGTATCTGTTTTGTTGTAGTTTTAAGTCTCTAAACGTTTGCCAGTTACATTTTAATCTGGTTTGAGCCTTAGGGAGTATTGTGAGTCTGGTGACTCCCCTATTATACAGTATCCTACCTGGACAACAGTCAGTACTTGGACCATGCACACTCAATGAGAAAGGGCATCTAAATCACTTGGTGGCAGGATCAGGGACTCCTTCTGGAAAAAAAGGATTTAACCAGAATACCAGGAAATTGTCCCTGTTAGAGACCCAAGGAGAAGTCTCTTTATGAGAGGGGGAGGCAGGCTGATGCCTGTTTATGGCCTCTTGTGTCTTCTGCCTGGAAGGCTGTCCTGTGTCCTATATGCATTTGGTAATCTGAGTGCTTGTATGAAATCTGAGGACCTCTTTTGACCCACAAATGCTTGAGGACTGACAGGTGTTTTTGCCATCACTGAAGGTTTTCAAGTGGAAGGTCACTTAGGAAATTGCTATTCATGTTGAATTTGTTGACCCCTGAGGTCTACCATCCCTGAGATTCTCCAATTCTATCATTCTATAGAAAGAGCCCTGGATTCATGATCAGAGGACCGGGGTCAAATGTAGGCTCTACCACCTTTAGGTTTTGTTCTCGGACAACTAACTGCCCTTCTCTGGGCCTCACTATCCTCATCTGTAAAATGGGGAAGCTGTGCAAGATGATTTCTAAAGCTCCTTTCCAGCTCTAAACCCCATAATCACATGATCCACGTTTACCTAAGGTTTTAAAAAATACAATCAAAGGAAAGAAAGGCTTTACAGGCTCAGGAATAGGTATTTTACATTATTTTGTATTATAAATATATTATATATACTATATTATAAATATATTTTTTGTAAACCATAGCCATTAGCTATTTCAGAACTCATTTTATTCTTTGTTTTTCTCCAAAGGAAAGGAGAAACTATAAAAAAATTAAGAATAAACTGTCTTAATAATTAGTCAGAAATATCAATTACGTTAACAATGCCCCACTATAGGACCAAGGGCCTCACGTTATGGGCCTTTAAAAGGGGTTGGGTAATGGTTATTGGGCTTAGAAGTTAAAGCCAAGAACTAAACCACTCCTGAATGCCCCTCCCTTGTTTTCTACATTAAAATTTAATGATTCATCCATTCCAAGAACTTGCTGAGTGCTTTTACACACACACTCTCACTCTCACTCTCTACACACACACACACACACACACACACACACACACACACACACACACACACACAGTTTAGTCTCAGCATCTTGGGCTTGGTTTCGGCCTCCTACATGTTTTAAAGGGAAACTCTGGAAGGGCAGGCAAGCTTGGGATAGCCAAGGACACAACCAGGGTGGGGGTGGGGGAGAGAATGTCTCAGGAGCTCCCCAAAAATTGAGATCAAGGCAGCTCTCGCTAAAGAATTTGACAGCCCACTGTGAGGAGGCACGGCTGCTCTTCTCTAGGGGAGGCAAGCAAGCCCTGCTCATGACCTAGTTCTATGACTGTGCAGAATCAACATTGGTTCAAATCAAGCCCAAAGCCCCCACCCCAACAGCAGGTCACCACTGCCCCATCAGCAAGCCAACACTGCCCCATCAGACTAGCCTCAAATCCATACAAAAGCATTTAATTAAGACACGAAATGGCGTCACTCACAAGAGTACACGGAAACAGCCTCTTGGTGCAGGGGCAGGCAAAGGGCAGGAGCAGCCAGGGGGTCCCCCATCTCCTCTCAGCATGATCTCAGGCCAGGGTGGAGCACTGGCTAATACAGACCTAACGGATGTCTTGGCCACAGCTCCTTCCATCCACAGTCAGTCAATCTCCTCCTCCCATCCATCATCCCCACTCTGACCCAACCCACAACTTGTCTCCATCTCAGCTCTCTCTCATGGGGCTCTCCTGGAAGGCTGCCTCCAGTAAAATTCTCTGAGTTCAGCAACCCCTAGGATACCCGAGGCTGAGCTGGCCCTTCTCCAAGCCCTCTGGTTGCTCTCTGGGCCAGTAGCTCCCTTAGATCCTGACCCTGAAGCCATGACGGAGCCCTTCCAGGGAGGACAGGATTTTCCTGCTCAAGTCATCCAGAAGAGCAGGGGCTCCAGCTGCTGAAAGCCCCAGAGACAACGGCAACTACCCAGTTCAAGAGAGGTTTGTAAAAGGAGGCCAGTCTGGTGAAGGCAAGAAAATGGGTTCCTGTGATCAGCGCCCGCTTGCAGAACTGTCAGTACTACCTTAGAAGGACCAAGTCTAATTCCCCCTTTGGAGAGAAAGGGAAACTGAGGGACCCAGAGAATGCTAGAACCTCAGCCAAGGTCACAGTCAGCCAACAGCAGAACATTTGAACCTAGCCTTTTCCATGATCCCACTAAAGCCAGCAGCTCTTAGAACTGAGCTCCGATTTTGCTCAGTCATTTCCAGTCATGACCGGCCCTTCATGAACCCATTGAGGGTTTCTTGGTAGATACTGGACTGATTTACCATTTCCTTCTTCAGCACAGGTTACAGATGAGGAAACTGAGGCCAACAGGGGTAAGTGACTTGCCCAGGGTCACACAGCTCCTATATGTCTGAGGCCAGATTTGAACTCAAGAAGATGAGTCTTCCTGACTCCAGGTGCTACCTGGCTACCCAAGGGCAGTTCTGGTGAGTGTTGTACTTGAGGTACCGAGGTTAGGGATAAAATGGGATCATTTTTGTAAAGCACTTAGCATAGAACCTGGAACACAAAAGGCACTTAATGAAAGCCTACCCCCATCTCCTGCTCCCCTGATATGTAAGTGGAGTTGTGCCTGCTAGGAGCATCTCCAGGGACCTGGACTTTATGCTTTTAGAAGCGGGTGAGACCAAGGTGGCCCCACTTGCTAATTATAACACTGGCCATCACTAGCATTTAGACAGCACTTTCAACTTTGTAAAGATCCCATTGGATCCTCATAATCCTCATTATCCCCTCCTTTGACAGATGAGGAAAACCGAGGCAGACAGGAGAAGTGACATGCCCAGGGTCACACAGCTACTAAGTGTTTGAGGCTGGATTAGAACTCTTTCTGCCTCCAGGCCCCACTCCTAGCTGTAGATCAGCCAGTGAATCCTGGCTGACTGACTGGTGTACAAGTACCCACTCCTCTTCCTCAGAGTGTCCTGCAGAGCAGTTCATGAAAAGCATAAAGCCAGACTCTGGCCTGGGGGCTAGTTGGCCATCAGGCTCCCCCAGGCTCCTCCCTGTCTCTTCCCATCCCAGTGCCTAGCACTGTGCCACTCACTTTTCTAAGGAGGTCTCCCTACCACAGCCCAGTGGGGCAGATCCTGTAGGAATTAGCACCATTAGCTATTGTACAGAGGCCCAGAGCTGGGACAGGAGATTTAGCTCCTGGTCAGACCTAGCTCATCACTACAACTGGTCACTTCATGGATTATAGCAGACCATAAAAATAACCATGGATGCCCAGGCTCTCCCCCGCAAACCCCCAGCAGACCAGGTCAAGCCTTCCTGAGGTCCCCAGCCCTGAAGGAAAACATCAAAGACACAAACGACCTTTCATCATCCTTCCTGGAGCCACGCAAGGTCACACACTTGGGGGGAAGCAGAGAATCACAGAAGAAATGGTGGAGGTCACTAAGTTCAATAAACCCTCCCCTATTTTTCAGATGAGGAAACTAAGGCACAGAAACATTAAGTGACTTGTCCAAGGTCTTACAGTGTCTGAGGCTGAGTTTGAGCCCGGGTCCTCCTGGATTCAAGGTCAAAGCCTTATCCACTACTCTCCACTGCCTCTCCCTCAGTGAATCACCATGGGGGTCACTCCTCTCCTGGGCACTAGGCCTGAGAACACTTCAGTGAGGTTGCCAGATACAAAACCATGAAACCCCCTCCAAACACACAGTGCCCCTTGCTTCTCAGAGCATCAGAGGCATTTCCTGCCCTGTCGTCTTGCTACCTTCTGGGGAGGGAACCCTTTTTCAAAGGATTAAGGCCACGCCCTGGGCCCAGTTTCAAAGGATACTCCACCTCTCCCCGAGCTCTCCTCTGGATAGAGGAGCTGTATTTCCCCTGTACATTGGGTAAATGTTGTCCAGCTCGGGCCCAGGAAGGAATTGATGGAGAGACAGGAATTTGCCCCAGGAATTCCTGCTGCTTCCCTAGAGCTGCTAAGGGGAGGGAAAGGGGGAAAGAGGGGGAGGGGTGCCCAGCAAGGCACATTTGGTTTCCATTTCCCACCAAACAAGCTCTTTTTTGTGTGCCCAACACAGACCCACAGGCCCACTGAACGCTTGGCTGGCTCTGCCTTTTTAACTCTCAAACATAGCCCTGGATCACCCTGGAAGTCTGGTTAGTGCAGTAACATGTCAGTAAGTAGGCTGAGGGATGTCCCCTAAGTGAGGCTGACCGACTACCGGAGAAAGCTAAAACGAGGCCAAGGGCACTCTCGAGGAGCCTGCGAGCATGAGTCGCTGGGATCTGGCTGGTTTTCTTCTTCCACCACATTTGCTTTTGCTGACATTCAGAGACAGTGGCCCTTGGAAAGAAACCTCCCTCCCCCAGTTCTGTGGCCCCTCACCCAAGGCCTGTGATGGCTCTACGACTTGTTGCCAACTCTCACCTGGAAATAGCACAGTAAAGGCCCCGTCTTTCCCTGTCTTTGAGACTCAGTTACTGTTTCTGTAAAATCAGGAGGCGTTGATACTGGTATGGTCCTAGGCAATCCACCTGCCTCTCCACAATCACCCTGCCCATTCAGAAGGGAGGCAGGCCCACGCAGGGAGCCCCAGCTCCTGCCCTCAGAGACCTAACTTGCATTGCATTAGCAGGTGCTGTAGTCTGAAAGGCTAGGCCTTCCTGGGCCATCATCATTCATACCCCAGTAGGCTGTAGGGGAGGGCCACGCTCAGGAAATAATCAGGCACAACCAGATCCTCAGCCCCAGGCCTTCATCTGGGAAAAGCATCACGAAGACAGCTGGCCTCGAAGCCAAAGGGATCCCGGTTCAAGTCCCCATGGCACATATTGGCTACACGACCCTGAGCACGAGGTTTAACCTCTCGGCTCTCAAAGAGACGCTAATCTGACAAGTTACAAGGGCTGTGCTGATGGAGACAGACAAGACCCCAGGGAGCAGCCCAAAACAGAGCAAGTCCTTCCTGGACTGACACTTTCCAGGTTGGCTGGAAGAGCAGCCAGGACTCCAAAGAGACTCATCTCAACCCCCAAGGAGCCTGTGGCAGGGTACCACCTGGGTGCCTGGGGCTGCTGATTCTTACCAGAGCTGGACACACGCCGGGTTCTCTGGGGAGATAAAGCACGCTCAGCATGGAAATTCCTGGACTCGGTGATGCTTCGCCTCCAACAAGAAGCAGAAGGCCAGACTTTCATTTTGGGCACAGGGATTTTACTCAGTCCCAAGGGGTCATGCTTAGACCTATTTCTGCCTGCCACGGGTGATGAATTCAGTGTGGAAGCCTGTGAGAAAACAGAAAACCGTAAATTCCCATCACTGGTCCAGTCCTCTTCTGTTACTCCTGTGGGTACTTGAGAGATAAATAGACATTTATCTAGCACTTTATTTAATACAATGACTTTTCTTTTTAAGGAAAAATCTAAAAGTAAAAATTTGACTAAAAGCAAGCATCAGAGGATCTGAGTTCAAATCCCGTCCCTAACTACCTGTGAACCCTTAGAAAAATCCCTGAGGCTCTCCCTACATCACTTTCTTCCCACTGAGAAACTTGACATTCAGGACAAAGTGACATTGAAAGTCCCTTGGCCTCTCAATCCTAGACAATGGCAGGGACTGTTCACTCTGAAGGGCAAAGTTGCTTTGCTACCCTCAGTCCCAATCTAGGAGCCTCTGAGAGAAAGACTGGAGGGGGAATGGGTACTGGGGGTGGGGGGCAGGGGGTTGGCAGGGTGGCAAGGGTTTCCCTTCAGCAGTGACCTACCAGACCCTCCGAAGCAATGATGATCCCAAATCGCCAGGCAGCCAACCTTCTCTCCAAGCGCGGGTGGGGGCAATTTAACCCTTAGCATTCTAGGAAAGGGCCAGGAAATCAGAGGAACGCTTCAAGTTTGGCAAAAACCAGCCAAACTGTCTCCTAAGTGATCATTTCAGTTTGGAACTTAAAGAATCCAGCCGCTGCCTCCTCCTGCAACTAACAGAGTGTGCCCCATTTGGGTGAAGAGTCCAAATGCCCCACTCCGCATCCATCATAATGTCCAATGTAAACACCTCTAGAGTTTGATCAGGATGGGACAACACAGTGGACTAAGTACCAAGCTTAGAGTCAAGAAGACCTGTGTTCAAATCCTGCCTCAGACATTCCTAGCTATGGGAAACAGGTCAAGTCACTTAATTGCTCCATGACTCAGTTTCCTCATCTGTAAAATGAAGGAGCTGGACCCAATCTGAAGACCTAAGGTTCCTCAAGAAGGCTCAGGTCAGCCCTGATGCCCTGGATTCCTCACTTTGGCCTAACCCAGGGCCAATGTATCCACCAACAATGATGCAGGGTGGCATAGGAATGCAATGGGAGAAAGGGCTTGGCCCCCACCATCCAGCCTCGAGCTAAGCAGCAGAGGTCAGTTCCAATCTCCCAAGAGAACACAGTCTCAACTGAGACACTTGAAAACATGAACAAGAAGGGTAGTCCATGTCTAAATTTCATGCTGTAAATGCTGGCCAAGGAGGGATGGGGAGAAGCACCAGCACCCAAAGGAGGCAGTCTTCCCCCTTCATATTTAAGGGCACAACAGTCCAAGTTTCTGGATACTCACTCTTCAGATGGCCACCAAATGACAGAGTTCCTGCTCTCCACCATAAAACTGCTTACACACAAGGTCTCTTTCACGAACTCAGGCTATGACCTATGGGTGACAAAGCTTCCCATCCTACCCAGGAAGGACAAGAGGTCAACCTTTCCAAGGTCCTCCCAGAGCTGGGCCAGTCCAGAAAGGCTCCACTAGACAGACAGCCAAGACCCAAGGGCATTTTAAAAAGCTGACATTTAACAGGTCCAAAGCTAGCAAACGAGCTTTAACCACCCAGATATCTGAGGTGTCCCTAAGAGATGCTGCTATCACATCCCCATCCTTGCAGGACCCAATATATGCATCTGATGCTTCCTCAAAAGCAAAGGAACTCACAGAAAAGCAGCTTAAAGACACCTGCTAACCATCCTGCTTCAGGGAGCACATGTGGTCACCTGGCACAAAGAAGCTGACTTTCTTCTATGTTTCAAGATGGCATGAGGAGGGATAGCAGCCTTCACCTCCTCGGAGGCTACAGCTAAACACTCCTCCCCATCACATTCTGGTGACAATCTCCACTTTAGCAGGTGGATGGATGCATCCTATATCCAGGCAGCCCTTTCCATGCTGGGGACATTAGCTTAAGCCTCTGCTACTTCCCATCCCCCGCAATGGCTCTTGGTTCTACCCTCTGGATCCAAGCAGAGCAAAATGAATTCCTCTTCCATGGAAGCCTTCCTATACTTAAAAAGATGGCTGACCTCAGCGGACTCTCATGCTAGCCTTGAGCCCCCTACCACACGGTCACACTCTATCCTCCAGATGCTTCCAAGGCTGTCAGCATCCTTCCGAAAAGGAAGAGCCTGGATTTAAGCATGTCTAACTGGGTCATGGCTTGGTGCGTGGTCCCAGGACTCCCCAGGTGGGTGCCCTATTACACTCTTCATGGCCGAATACTTGCCCTGCCCCTTGTGGCAGCATTATGTTGGATCCATGGTCCCCAGAGACTCCCCTATGGTCATGTCCTGCCCTATCCTGGAGCTGATTTTTCATGCATATTCAGGATTTTACATTTATTTCTACCAAATTTCACGTTATTAGGTTGAGTCCATCATCCTGGATGGCTGACATCTTTCAGGATCTTACTTCCCTTACTTCCAACATGCTAAGAGTCCCTCCAGCTTCGTGTCACTGGCAAATCTGACCAGCAAAGGCAGATATGCAATCATTTGAGTGATTGATCAGAGGTCAAGCAGCGCAAGGCTGACAGACCGTGGGCACCCCACCAGAGACCTCCCTCAAAGCCGACATCCATCCACTGGTGACCCGGCGGTAAGCCTGCTCACTGGAGGAGCTCCGATGCGCTCAAAGTTGCTATCCTAGATGACTGCTCTGCTGCTACCCCCCTGCCCCTAAATCTTGACAGAACCTGGGGCTGTGGCCCCAGAGGGTCAAGGCTCACCTTCCAACTTCCTAGGATTCTCTGGAGTTTTCCCTTCCAAGTAACCATGTGACTAACTCAGAAATCTCCACACTGAGAGGATGCATCATCATAACAGCTCAGTGCATAGAAGGGTCATCATTTTGACAAGTGGAAGAGACAGGGGAGGACCCAGAGGCCTCCATTTTCATCAACAACCACCTACATGCCAACAGCTCATCCAAGATTGCAAAGCACATGTGTGCATTAACCCCCTTAAATCTCATAAACACCCTGTGTGGTAGGTAATACCAATATTACTGCCCCCATTGTACCTATAGGGAAACTGAGCTCTAAGAGGGCAGGTTAGGGACCTGCCCAGGATCATATAACTAGTGGCTGGGAAGTGGGGGTGGGATTTGAACTCGTTCAGCAGTTTACTGACTGGCTGCCAGACACAGTAAGAACCCTCCAACACAAACCCACTGCCATTTTGAAACTATACCATCTTCCTAATTGTGCATGCAACTTTGGAGCCATTTCCAGGCCTCTCCCATCCCACCCTTCACTAAGGAAAACTTACCAGGGCTGACGGAGAGGTCACCATCTCCCTGTGCTCTTCCTGGGTGCCCAGGGGCACGGCCACACCTCTGGTGCTGGCTCCATCAGAGTTGGGAGCTCGAGGCTCCGGTGGAGCAGATTCCACAGTCCTCATGGGGATATCTGGGGCCTCTGCACTCTTGCGGAACCCCATGGCTGCGGCTGCAGCCCCAGCCCCAGCCCCATGCAGGCGCCCTACCCTGGGCAGACTGGCTCGAGGGATGCTTCCTCTGTGGCTGGCTCTCGGCTCTGGGGCCACTCTGGGAGCCTCCTGGGAAGTTCTTCTGGAACGGGTTGTGACGTGCACAACCTGGCTGGTGACCAGCTTAAGGAGGTGCTGTCTGCAGCTCTTACTCGGAAGGACATCTGCCTTGGTACTGGCCTTCCTGGGCCCTCCACTTGAAGGAGGCTCTGGTGGTGGGGATCCAGGAGGCCGCCTGGGCTGGGTGGCAGCCGTGGCTGACGATGCATGAGAGATTACTTTGGCTTTCACGTTCTTGAAGTTGGGCCCGGGAAAGCTGACCTTGTTGGTCTTATGGAGGCTGCTCCCTGCTGGGCTGCCTGGCTTGGGTGCTGGCTTTCCCAAGACTTTGCCTAGGGCAGGTTTGAGGGACTTGATGGGGGCCAGTCTCTTGTTGGGGTGCTTGACCAGCTCTCGAGTGTTTTTTTCTTTTTCAGAAGGTTTCTCCTTTGCTTTCTCAGGAAGCAAGACAGAAAAAGTCTCATTGGGGCACCCTGGGATGGCTGGTGGCCCATAACCAACACTGCTCCCCTCCTGTGGTGATCCAGGTGATGGGGCTGTGTCCCAACCTGGCGGATGACTTCCTGCCAGTGGGGTTCCTACGGGATGGCTTCTGATGCCCATGTCATTGTTAGGAGAGGCGGTCTCGTTCAGTTGGTCTCCTGGCTGGCACAACTGCTCTGCAGCATCGCTGAAAGGAGGCCCGTCCACAGGGCTGTCAACCTCTGGACAGCACCCTGCCAGGGGCATGACTGGGACACACGAAGTCTGCAGAGGGGGCTCCCCATTTGGCTGGTCTTCATGTAAGTCAAAAGCCTCTTCTGTTGGAGGGGTACATGAGCCATTAAGCCCTTCCAAATGCGGCTCCAGGGGATTGGTCATGTCCAGGTGAAAACCTTTGGTGACAGCAACAGGTGTCTTCTCTAGGGAGCATGGGCTCTCAGAGTGGGGGGCATCAATCTGCATGGCTGTCTCTGGTATGATCAGATAGGTGGTGTTGGGGACCTCACAAGGCTCCTTGGCAGTGTCTCCCACAGGGATTCCCAAGTCCTCACTGACTGACTTCTCACCTCTTAGACACATCTCAGAGGAACAGAAAGGGGCTGCTGTCACCTTGCCACATGGGAGCCCCGGGTGGGGCAGGCTTCCCTGTGCAGTTGACGCATCCAGAGCATCAGGTGTGGCCACAGTGCCCAGGCCCTCACCCCTCATTTCACACCCTTCTTTCAGGTGGAGTACGGCATGGCCTATGGCATCTCCACGGTCATACCTCCACTCTCCAAGCACTGGGGGCTGAACCCTCTGAGCCTGGGCAGTGTTGTACAGGTATTCTGGCTCCAGCAGACCCATCTTGTCACTCACCCAGGAACTCCCTGGGGCCTCACCACGAACCACTGACCATGAGGCCTCCTGACAGACATCCTCATCATGGGCAAGTACTTTGGTACATGAATTGGTTAAGGAAATTCTTTCCCCATCAGCCCCCAGCATGTGCAAATGGGCTTCCTGAGGGTCGTGCGGACTGAGGTGGGGGGCTGAGCCCCAGCGTGCAGAAAGGAAGTCTGGCATTCTTTCAGGTGCCAACTCATTCCCACATTTCTCCCCCGGAAACGAGGATGGCTGGGAGGCCTCTTGTGCTTTCTCTTCTGAGTTCTGACTGTTCATTCTGGATCGACCCTGTGGGCTGACTCAATGCGAAGCCCCTCCAGGCAGAAGGTGAAGAAAAGTCAGCGCATTAAATAGCTTAAAATGCCAGCGGTCTGCTCGGTGAGAAGGCTTGTGTCCCAAGTCACGCAGGCCATGGCTCTTTGTCGGACATTCACCAGGAAGGGAAACACACGTCGTTTCCTAAGATAAATAAATAAACCTCAGTGTAAATGAAATGTCTAAGAATTATTCATCCCCACTCGACAATGCTTGTCCACAGAAGATTCAGCCTGGAAACAAAAACTCACTCACCTAAGAGCTTACTATCCAGACCTACACCCTTCCCAGGGTCCCCCATCCCCACTGCAGGGACCAGGGGGGCAATGGGAACCTGGGGCCCAGCACACCCCACCCCTGCCTCCCTGCCCCAAGAAAGCCAGGAACAGCCCTGAGCCCAAGCTCCCATGGCCAGGTACATAAGGGCTCACACTCCAACCTGGAAACCAGGAAGTTGGGAGGTGCATGCTGGGGGAGCAGACCGACAGAGAGAGACACAGAAGGAGTCCTTCCAGAACTTAGGTGAGGACAGTTAGGGTTCCGAGAGGCCAGGCTCACCTTCCACTTCCACTCATGTCATGGAAGCTAATGGGGTGCTGGCACATTCCAGGCCTGGATTTTGTTAAGTCCTCAGTCCGCACCCCCCTACCATTAACAAAAGTCCCCACTGGGAATCCAACAAGAGTAAGAATTTGTAAGCCAGAACTGTACAAACTTGAGGAACAGCTGTTGATAAATGCTGCTGTCAGAGGTGGTAGAAATCTAAGGCACCTGAGGGAAAAGCACAGAGGGCTGGCTTCTGAAAGTTCCATGAGACAAGGAAAACTCATGACAGAGACCAAAGCTGCTCTCTGAGTGACCAATCAGAAAACGCTCCAGAGCATGCTGTGGCTCCCGGGTATCATTCAGACAAACTCTTCAGGCCAGCATTGGAAGTCCTGGCTAAGTTCAGTCAGATTCCAGCCCCCACCCAGCTGGCTGGCCTCCCCCTCCAGGATGTCCCACTGTGGCCCCTCAAGGCCAGAGAATGGTTCCTCTTCTGTGTGTCTCCCTCTCATCTCACCTCTGGCAAACTCCTCTTCTTTCCTCTGAGCACAGTTTGGGTACCTTGTCATCTCCAAAGCTTTTTCTGATCTCCCCCATCGTCTACTCTTGCCTCATATTCACCACGTATGTTCCCCACCCTGCCAATCATCTGCACACCCTGAGGGCCAAGAGGTCTACTGCTCCTCCTGGCATCTCTGGGTCCATCTTGAAGCCTTGGATTGAGCAGGCACTCAGTACAGGTTTGCAGATAAGAATGCAGTTCTAAAAGCAAAGCCTGTCTGCAATCAGGCTAATTTCTGTCAAGGAAGCTAATGGTAGACGTACACTCTCCCAGATCAGCCCCGGAGCAGGCCTGTGTCTGGGCTTCAGAGGTCACTGACAGTGAAGGGCTTATCATCAACCTTTGACCTCTCACTCTTGGCAGGCTCCAAAGAAGTTAAGTCAAACATTCTAGAAATCTGCTGCCTCTCTGACCTGCCTCCATGCCCTCGATCTGCCCTGGCCCATCCAGCCCCCTTCTCAATGTCCACTGAAATATATGCTGTCCAGGTTGGCCAGGGCTCTGTTCTCTGCTCTGTCAATGATGTAGCCTTCACCAGACCAGAGAAGGGAGGCCCACCACAAGGTGCCCACCCTGAATTCAAGCAAGCATTCAGAAAGGTCCTGTGTGTCCCAGATATGCTCAGCACTGCTTGTGGAGGTTCTGGATTCAGGGAAGGGTCCCCAGGGAAGCTGCTGGGATGTTTAGCTGGCTCTCCCCTCACTCCCACAAACATACCGCCTGGGCTGCTGCTGGTGCTGACATAGTTCCTGCTCACTAAACGGAGTTCTATAGAGAACACAGACTCCATGGCAGAACACAGCATGTTCCATCCTGCTTTCTGGCCCTCCCTAAAGGTGAACTACAGAGCCACTTTGGGGCAAGAACACCAATCTTGGATTCAAGAGAACTAGAGAACCTGGATTTAAATCCCACCTCCGAGGCTTAGCACCTAGTTGCCTTAGTGACCTTGGACAACTCACTCCAACACTGGAGGCCTCTGCTTACTCACCTGTAAAATGAGGGGTGGAGGGGTCGGCTCTAAGCTAGACCCTAGGCTCCAATGAGATCATTTTTGTAAAGCATTTTGTAACCTTAAAGTACGCTATGAGTGCTCACTATTGTGATGGCTATAATGTATCTATCATATACTTAATCCTTTCAACAACCTGGGAAGTAGATGCTATTATCATCATCCCCATTTTACAGCTGAGACTGAGGCAGACAGAGGTAAGTGGCTTTCCCAGGGTGACTGAAGCTGAATTTGAAGAACTTGGTTCTTCCTGGCTCCAGGCCCAGTACTCTGTGCACCATTGGCACCTTCTACCTGCCCCTTAAGGGATGGGAAGTCAATATATGCTAAGAATGTGAGAGCCAGGGGCCCAGGTATACCATTCGTGTGTCCTCTTGTGTCCTGGCCAGTAAAAGGCCAGGGCAGCTGACAGGGGCCAGTTTGGAAAACAAGCAGTGAGGGGTGGGTGCCTCCCTCCAGAGAAGCCTCACGGTGGGACAGCCCACGTTCCCTGCCTTGAGTCACCAGCTGTCTGTACCACAGGGCTCACTGTCAGAGAGAACATGCCTCATCAGTCCTTCATCTCCAGGAATCCACGAAAAGCCACACTCGCCTCCATGGAGCAGGCAGGACCCTGTCATGCCAGGGCTACAAGAGTTAGGCTTGCTGCCTGGGAAACAAGTCCCCATGTCCTAGAAAGGAGGTCTGAAAGCCCCAGCCAGTGCCCATGCTGACCTTAAGCAAGGCAAAAGAAAGGAAAGCAAGATCTCCATGTGGTCACAGTCCCCAACAAATGTCTCCATGCAAACCACTCCTACAGAGACTTAGAATGCTCCAGGTTGGTCTACATCTGGGTGTGAGCAGGAGCAAAGAATCAAGGACATTCAGGGGTCATCCTGGATCAATCAAGACTGGATTGTGGGAGAAGGAGAAGATGAGAATGATAGAAGGGAAGGCAGGTCAGAAGCAAAATAAACTTCAGAAGAGGGATGGGGAAGGGGAGAGAGAGAGGGAGAGAGAGAGAGGAATCGGGAGATGGAGAGGGAGATGGAGAGGGGGAAGGGGGGAGAGACAGGGGGGAGAGAGGGGGAGAGAGAGGAGGAGGGAAGGAAGGGAAGGGAAGAGAAGAGAGAAGGATAATTAGGAAAAAATAGGATGGAAGGAAATACATAGTAGTAATCAAAACCATGAATGTGAATGGGATGAACTCACCCATAAAATGGAAGGGGGTGGCAAAATGAATTAGAAACCAGAATCCAACAATATGTTGTTTACAGAAGACACACTTGAAACAGAAAGACACACACAGAGTAAAAATAAGAGACTGGAGCAAAATCTATTAAGCTTCAGGTGAGGTTAAAAAAAAAGGCAGGGGGAGCAATTATTGTTGCTTAGTCATTTTCAGTCATATCCAACTCTGTGACCCCTTTCATGGCGTCCTTGACAAAGACACTAAAGAGGCAAACAAGGTTAAGTGGTTTGTCCAGGGTCAAACAGATAGTAAATGTCTGAGTCTAATTTTGAGCTTGTCTTCATGATGTCAGACCCAGCATTCTATCCGCTGTGCCACCGTGCTGCCCAATATTAAACATATGCGCAAAAAATGGCATAACATCCAAATTATTAAAGGAAAAATTAAATAAATTACAGGAGGAAATACAGAGTAAAACTATACTGGTGGGAACCTCAACTTCTCCCTCTCAGAACTAGATAAATCTAACCATAAAATAAATAAGAAAGTTAGGAAGAAGAGAATTTTAGAAAAGTTAGACAGGATAGACCATCAATGAAAGAAAGGAAGAGTAGACCAATGAATTGAGTACACAATTTTTAAAACTAGGAAAAAACAAATTTAAGAAACAAACACCAAATTAAAAAATCCTCAAAAATCAAAGGAGAGATTTAATAAAATTGAAAGTTGAAAAAAACATTGAATAAATAAAACTATTAGTTGATTTTATGGAGAAAAAAACAATAAGACAGATAAACCACTGGATACTTCGATTTTTAAAAAAGGGAAGAAAAACAAATTAACAGCATCAAAATGAAAAGGGTGAAGTCACCACCAACGAAGAGAAAATCAAAGAAATTGTTAGGAAATATTTTACCCAAATGTATACCAATGAATATGACAACCTAAGTGTAATAGGTTACTATCTACAAAAATATAAATTGCTCAGATTAACAGAAGAGGACATACTTAAAGAACCACATCTTGGAAAACAAAATGGAACAAGCCATCAGTGGTCTTCCTAAGAACAAGATGGACCAGATGGATTCTGAAGTGCATTGTACCAAACATTTAAACAACTCATTTCAAATCTACATAATCTATTTGGAAAAATGGGCAAAGAAGGAGTCCTTCCAAATTCCTTCTATGACACAAATATGGTGCTGATACCTAAATGAGGAAGAAGCAAGAAGAAAGAAAACTATAGACCAATTTCTGTAGAGAATACCAATGCAAAGATTTTTAATAAAATACTAGCAAGGAGATTACAGCAATATTTCACAAAGATCACAAACCATGAGCCGGCGGGATTTATACCCAGAATGCAGAGCTGTTTCAACATTAGGAAAGCTATCAGCATAATTGAACACGTCAACAACAAAACCAACAGAAATAATTATCTCAATAGAGGCAGAAGAAAAAAGACTTGACAAAAGACAACACTTGTTCCTATTAAAAACGCTGGAAAACTCAGAAAAGAATGGAGCTTTCCTTAAAATGATAAGGAATATCTATCTAAAAGCATCAGCATTAACTCTAACGGGGATGAGCTGGAAGCCTTCTCAATAAGACTGGGGGTGAAACAAGGACCTCCATTATTATCTCCATTGTCCAGTGTTGTACCAGAAATGCTAGCTATAGCGCTAAGAAATGGAAGGAATTAAAATAGGCGATGAGGAAATGAAATCATTATTCTTTGCAGACAATATGGTATACTTACAGGATCAACTGAAAAATAGTTGTAACAATTAGTAACTTTAGGAAAGTTCCAGGGTACAAAATAAACTCATAAATCTCAGCATTTCTGTATTTTGCCAACAAAGCCCAGCAGCAAGAGGTAGAAAAAGAAATATTTAAAATAACTGCAGACAATTTTAAATACTTGAGAGCCTACCTGCTGAGACAAACCCAAGAAGTATATGAACACAATTAAAAATACTTTTCACTCAAAGTCAGATCTAAACAAGTGGAAAATTATCAATTGCTTAAGGGTACAGAGTCAGATTATATATAAATATATACACACATATATGTATGTCTGTGTACACACATACATGCATGTATATATAAAGGGTCTGTATTGTCATGAGTATCCTGAACAGAAATTTCCCAAAAGTCAAATTCCTTCCTCCAGTCCTATGCAGAAATTCTTTTTGGCTGCCTGGCACACAGTAGGTGTTCATTTAAAGCTTATTGCCTGCTTGCCTGACACCATGTCCTTCCTTGCTCCTACCTGTACAGAACCATTCCTAGCAGTGTTACCTTTGAGTCTTCTCTTGGGGGGACTAGGCCAGGCTGTCCTGCCCAGGTTTGGCAGTCAGCTGTGAGCTTCAGCAGACCCCTACATCTGGGCCACCTCAACATCCAGGGGCTATCTCAGTGGCCAGTGAAAGCTACAGAGCCACAGCCAGCGCTTGGCCCCAGGCAGTCAGCCTGGGAACCTGCCCCTACCCGCCCACAGTACAGGACACTGCCTCAGTTTCACAACGTCACCTCAAGCCTGGTGCCCGCATTCCTGAGTTACCACAGCCCACCCTGGGGCAAACAGAACAGGTTGACCCAGCATGCTTCTACCCCCCAGGAAACAAATCCAAATGAGCCTGCCTCTTCTCCAATTTCCTAAAACCCTAATTACCCACCATCATCCATGTCATTCAGGAGGAGACAAAGCATCAGAGAAGGTTTAATGGGGCTGTGTCACTGAGTAGGGACTTTTAATAATTTAGAAGGCAAATGCAGACTTGAAATAATGACCTTTGACACGTTTTCCTACCTCCGTGGCTGCAAGGTCAGGGATTAACCGTACAAAGCATCAGTTCCGTACTGCTTTCTAACCCTCCCACACCAGAGAACTGCAGCCATCAAGACCTCACCATCTGGGATCCTCAATGGCCTTTAGACTTTCTTTGAATCTCCAGTGCTTAGTAAAGCACCTGGCACATAGTAGGTGTTTAATAAAAGCTTGGTGACTTGATTTGGAGGGGGCAAAACCTCTCAGGTTATTGAGATTCACTAACTTCTCTTGGCAAAACTGGAAAAGGGGAATGCTTCAATCGTTATGACAAGACCCCCTTGTAAGGCAACATGAGGGCCCGCTGGGGGAGGCCCAAGTCTCAAGCCCCAGCTCACAACAATTTCAGAGGATCTTAGATCTTGGGCCAACAGAGTCCTGAAGGTCACCCAGGCCAATCTTCTCATTGTAGAGAGGGGGTGACTGCCTTCCAGAGAGGTGCAGGCCCTCCCAAGGCTCTTGTGAGAACCAAGTGAGATCGCTGTACTTAGCACAGAACAGTCACTTAATAAATGCTTGTTCCCACCGTTACGGTCACACGGCTCACACACATCCAAGGCAGGATTTGAACGGAGGAGCATGACTCAATGTCCAGTGGCATCTACTGTCCAGTACTGCAGAAGGATGGCAGGACCAACTGTGAACCCAGGAAGTGCTCATTTAAGGGGGAGTGGGGATCTGACATTCCTCCAGGCAAGGAGTGATGGGGCAAAGAAGAGATATGGCAGAAAGTGGGGGAAGCGTTCTGAGGAGGCTGGCCAAACAGGCTGGGGTCCCCCAATAAGCCTGTCCCAGCGGACATTCCCCAGTCACTGACTGTCCTGAACACAAGCCCCTCTGAGGACAGGCAGGGCCTGCTCAGTGCTTGTCTGTCTATCCCCAAGACAGAACCAGCCTCAGAGAGGAAAAGCCACAAGCCATCTGGTCTAGCCTTGTTTTACTGATGAGGAAACTGAGACTCTCAGGGGGTGACTCCCCTCCTGTCCTTCCCACAAGACACATAGGGGACAGTGAAACTTAAATGCAAATGAATAGCCCCTATTGCCCAGTGCCCAACGTGTGACCAGCGACTGCCCTGCCAGAGGAACTCCCAAGTGAGGGAAAGCCCTCCACTGATGTAGCTCTGCACCCTTTTGGCAAGTTGAAGGGCCAGTGAGTCATTCAGGGACTTGTCCAGGGAGGGCAGAGAGGAAGAATTGGAGGCTGTGCCTGAAGGTGGGGCTTCATGTTTGCAAGTTGGTTCTCTGCCCACTGTGCCACACTGCCTCTCTCTGAATTAGGTTTAATGTCAGTCTTTGTCCTGGCTCTAATTTTCCCTGAAACACACCCATTTATTACATTTAAAGGACAGTCTGAGGAGGGGTTCTTAATCTTGTTTGGGCCCTGCCCCTGTGGGCAGGTGAGGCCAGCAGTCTGGATCCTTCTCCAAAGCACCTTTTTAAATGTCTGATAGAAATGCTCAATTGAGCTCAAGGGGACTGGAAATAAAGCCAGAAGTTTTCCCCAAGGTCATGGCTACCTGAGATCTATCCTGGCCCTAGGTAAAGGGCCCCTGCTAGGGGGAGGGGACACCATTGTGGTACAGCTGAACCTCCCCAGAAGATCTCCATGGCCCAGGCATGAACACCAAAGGAGGGCTGCAAGAAAGAGGGCAAGAGGAGCGGTGCAGGGATGCTCAGGGCACTGGGTAGCAAGGATGACCTAGCACCCCCCTCTGCTCATCCACAAGGAAACTGAGGTCCAGGCTACCCAAAGTCTTACAGGTCCAGAGCACAAGGGGCAGGAGTTGAATCCAAGTCCTTTGGCTACAGGGCAAGTGATCTTTTCCATTGGGCCAAGGAGTGTCTCTCTGTGAGGCCAGACAGAGAAGCAGAGTGAAGCCCCAGAGGAGGGAGGAGGGGGGGAAGAGGAAACAGATTGGGCGGGGCGGGGGGGCAGGGGAGGGAAGTATATATGCAGGCAGCAGGTACCCCAATGAAACCTCTGGCTCAGGGAAAGAGGTGGAGTTGTCACTAGTGCCATAGGAAGAGCAGGAGGAGGGGAGGGGGAGGGGAGAAAGAAAAGGAAGGGGGGGAGGGGAGAAAGAAAAGGAAGAGGGAGGAAAGGAGGGAAAAAGAGGAAGGAAGACTGCTCAGGTAACCCTCTAAGGCACCCTCAGGCAGGCTCCTAAAGAACATCTATCCACTCGCTTCTCCTCCCCTGCTCACAGGAAACCCAGGCGGCTGACTAGGGCAAGGGTACCAGCTTTGGGCAAAAAGCTAGTCAGAGCCTCTTGAAATGAAGGAGGATCAGAAAGTGGGTAGCCCCAGGTCCCCCCCCCAGAACTGAACGAGAGCCTGGGTGGTGGGACCTTGGCCAAGGGCCTGCCCTCTCTGGACTTCCTCAGTCTACTCCAGGATAAAGTAAGGGTGCTGGCCAACATGGCCCCTGAGGTCCTTTCCACAGGACTAAGCTAAAGGAGCTCCCCTTGTGGTGAAATGAAGCCCCAGAGATTCCCCAGAGTCTGACCCCTCAGGGCTATTTGGAAGGTGAACGTTCCTTCCCAAGGTGCCCTGCCCTGACCCCCAATGCTTTCCCTGAAGAGGCATCGAAGCTTTGTTTTTTCAGGCCATGAAACACTGTTCCCTTTGAAAAGGGGGGCAGGACAGACCCAGGAGCACTTCCTGTGGTCCTGAGGGTTTGCACTGGGGCAGTGAGGACACCAGCGGCTCTCTCCTTGCCTGCCACCAGCACCCCTGGCCTGGCAGTGCCCCTTGGCACCTGCATTCCCAAGGATAAGAGAGCAGAGATGGAAGGGACCCCAGCAGCAGGCACCTAATCCCATGCTCCTCAAAGCAGCTGAGAAAGATGAGTCTCAGAGACTTGCCCAAGGTCACTCAGGCTTTTGAATCTAGACCCTCTCTCTGGCTCAGGATGCTCCCTCTGCTTCCCAGGGGCCATGGACACCAGCCAGTGGGGGGAGGGTGGGATGAACCTCTGCTGATGGGACCTCCCTGGGCACATGGACAGCACCTTCTTCTCCCTCTCTCCATCCCTGCTCAGGTCAGGTGGCAGAGCATCTGTGCCCCCTGGCCCTAGAGTCAAGCAGCTCTCAGGAGCACAGAAGGAAAGGAAAGGAGCCTTTATTAAGCACCTACTGCACTAGGAGATCCACAGATAACACATTTACTCCTCAGGAGAAGGTGGGAGAGAGGGAGGAGAAAGGAGAGAAAGGGAGGACAGGGGAGGAGGAGAAAGGAGAGAAAGGGAGGACGGGGAGGAGGAGAGAGGAAAGGAAGAGAAGGCAACAGGAGCAAAGAAGGGCAAGGACTATGAAGACACGGGGAGGGAGGGGCCAAGCAAGGGAGGAAGGGGAGGAGCCGCAGACTGCACTCCCTCCTTCCTCGGCTAGCTCACACTCACCCCTTTGAGGGCCTCTCGCTGGGATCCAAGTTCAAGTCCAAGGGGGACGCATCTCGATCCCAGGTCAGAGGGGCTAGGGGGCAGCCTCAATGGGTGAATGCCTCCTCGCTCAGCACTGGCCTGCTGTGCAGACAAGCGACCAGAGGGCTGGAGCTAGAAACACCCTGCTCCCACAGAGGCTGCTGGTCCAAAGGAGCAGCAGCTAGCACTGGAGAGTCTGCCTTGGGCTGCGGCTCCCCTCTCCCCCTGGGACCCTCCCTCATGTTCATCCCTGGCAGCTCCGAGCTGCCCCTAGCTGCTGGGCACCCCCCCCTCCTCTCCTCTCCTGGGCTGGCCCCAAAGGGTAAGCCAGCAGCCCTGGGTGGCACAGGCAGCTGGCAGAGCACCCCTTTCTCTTGGGCAGGGATCACTTCCCCAGACCGCCCACATACCCTTAAACCCCTGCAGGTACTGCCCCTTTCATCACTCTTGTCCCCAGCAGATTCTCACTGACTTTCAAAGCCTTTCCGCTAGGTGACCCAGCTCAGGAGTTGACATTTGATCCCTAGAGGTCACAGAGTCGTGTCTAATTTTATCTGGTACCAAGTGTGCCCACTGACATTGGTCATACTAGCACCCTGCTAGGGAAGGCCTGCTGGCTCATGGCACCAAACCATGGAGACCTAACCAGATGATGGTTAGACCCACGCTCTCATGATCCTCATTGACCACAGCTGAGCTATCTACACTCACCCGCCAGCCCACCAACCCTCTCCAACAGGGAGCCCCAGTTTCCTTCTGCTCTGACCCACGCCCAGGACGGATGGGGCCTTCCTGGTCACAGGCAGCAGGGACATGAATATACCAAGCCCTCAGCCCAGTGCCTAGCATCTAATAGGTGCTCGATAAATGCTGCTTCCCTCCCCTTCCCCTAGCACCCTATCCAAGGAGAGCTCAGTGGGTTGGCCAGCAGGTACCAGGCTTCCTCCCCGTTCATCTCCAAAGATGAAAATAGCCCCTCGATGCGCCCCTCCCTGCCACACACACACACACACACACACACACACACACACACACACACACACACACACACACACACACACACACGCAGCAGAGCGACTTCTGAATTCTTCATAATCCAATCACAAACCCTCAGCTCAAACACCAGACCCAGGAAGCTGGGAAAACAATGCACCCAATCACCTCCTCAGGTTAGTAAACAAAACGCGTTCTCCACACTCGGAATTTCGTAATCAATTCCTCCACTTCCATCCACTCAGAGGACTTTAAGCACACCCACAAAGAAGGAAAAAATACAAGAAAAAACAGATCAAACCCTGCTCACCCAGAGGCCGATGCCAAGAAAATCGCAAAAGTTAAAAATAGATACACAATATTTTTTAAAAGAGGAAACAAAAAAATCTTGAAAGGAATCTTTTCTTAATCTGTTTCTATCAGGAGTCTAATCAGTATGTATTAAGGAATTAGGGTTCCACTGCCCCAGCCACCCACTCCAGAGCTATCTTGTTAAGAAACAGAGCATAAAACTGAAATACTAGCAGCTGTCCACCCAGTTTCCTATGCAGCCGTATCAGGACAAACCATGTTCTAAAAAATGAAATATTTCTATTCCAGACATCAAAAAGGCAGCATAGGTTGGTGGAAAGTTACTGCAGTCTAGGAAACTGCCCTTGGTCCCCCTGTCCTGAAAGGTCATTCACGAAGGGACTGGGAAACCATCAAACAGAGCATCAAACAGAGGTTCTTCTTTCACTGCCAGCCCCAGGGACTGGCACCCTCCATAAAGCTCCCTGAACTTGTCCTAGGCCCAGGCCTGCTTGCTGGGTCCCTGGCACTCATCTGATCCTCCTCCACTGTAGCTCTGAATGTCCCCTGCCCTGGCACTTTGTCCAAGCTGGCACCCACCCCCCCATCTCTGCCCGAGGCTGCTGTCCCCCATCTCCCAAACAGGCCCCTCCACAGTCCTAGGCAAGTAAGTCCTGGTATGGAGCCCTTGGGATTAAGTAAGAGAAGTAGAATCTCTCCTGCCAGGTCAACCATTCAAATACCTGAAGCCAGCTACCATGGGCCACCTGAGTCTTCTCCGAGCTCTCCAAGCTAAGCAGCCTCAGTCTTTCATCCAGTCCTCACAGGACAAGAACTACAGGCCCTCCTGAGGCTCCTCCCCAGTCCAACTCAAACTGTGGTTCCCAGGACTGGCCACACTCCTGCTGGGGAGGTCTGATCAGGACAGAGCTCCACCTCTCTAAGGCAGCCTGAGGTGGTATCAGCTTTATTGGCTGCCCCAGAACACAGCTGGCTCCCATGGAGCAATCATTGCACTTGTGTTCCACTAAGACCCTTGGGCCCTTTTCTAAGCAAGTGCAATCTCAGCGCAAGAGAGGAAGCCATCTAAATTCTACAGCAGCCTCTACTCTAGAATCCGGAGCCCATCACAACTCTTCTCTCTCCAAACCTCAGCCCTGGAGTCTTCCCAACATCTGTTTCCTACTCAAGAGCCACTGAATTCAGGCTTCCAACAGTGATGACTGAGGACATTACAAATTCACCTTCTCTCACCTCAGCTAGGCCTTCCCTGCAGCAAGGCAGTCCTTTTTTTAAATTTTAAATTTCATTCATTTATTTTTAGTTTTCTACATTCTCTATTGTAAGATTTTGAGTTCTATATTTCCACCCCTCCCCAAGACAGCAAGCAATCTGACATAGGCTATATATGTACAATCATATTAAATATATTTACACATTAATCAGGTTTTGAAAAAAGAATTAGAACAAAAGGAAAAAATGAAAAAGAAAAAAAGGAAGAAAGCAAATAGACTGCTTCCATCTGCATTCAAACGCCACAATTTTTTCTCTGGATGTGATGGCATTTTCCATCATGAGTCTTTTGAAATTGTCTTAGATCTGTGCAGTGATGAGAAGGGCTGAGTCTATCCGCAAAAGTCCTCACACACTGCAGCTGTCACTGTGCACAACATCCTGGCTCTGCTCATTTCACTCAGCATCCATTCACACAAGTCTTTCCAGGTTTTTCTGAAGTCTGGCTGTCATTTCTTACAGCACAATTTTATTCCGTTACATTCATAGACCACAACTTGTTCAGCCATTCCCCAGTTGATGGGCATCCCCTCAATTTCCAATTCTTGACCACCACAAAAAGCTGCTATAAATATTTTTGTACATGTGCGTTCCTTTTCCCATTTTTATGATCTCTTGGGGATATAGCCCTAGAAGTGGCACTGCTGAGTCAAAGGGTGTGCACAGTTTTATAGCCCTTTGGGCATAGTTTCTAATTGCTCTCCAGAATGGTTGGATCCATTCACAATTCCACCAACAATGCATTAGTGTTTCAATTTTCCCACATCTCCAGCATTTATAATTTTCCGGCTTTGTCATGTTGGCCAATCTGACAGGTGTGATGTGGTACCTCAGTTGTTTTAATCTGCATTTCTCTAATCAATAGTGAGTTAGAGAATTGTTTTCATATGACTATACATAGCTTTAGTTTCTTCTTCTGAAAACTGCCCGTTCATATCCTTTGACTAAGGAATAGCTTATTCCTATGAATCTGACTCAGTTCTCTACATATTTTAGAGATGAGACAAAGCTGCCCTTTCATTCCTCTCTAACTGGTTCCCTCTCTCACTCCCTGCAGAAGCTGTTCCCAACTTCTTCTCTTCCTCAAGCCTTCCGCTGGAGCTCTCTCAGCTGAGGACCTCCCCTCTTATTTAACTAAGAAAACTGAAGACATTAGGGAGTTCTGCCTCTCTCTCCTCCCATTCGCTTCATCTCACTACCCCCCTGGCATGGACCATTCTCCTCCTCTCCTCCAGGATCTGGCAAAGACACGGCTCCTGTCCTTGCCAGTCTTCTCAAGAAAGTTACACTAATGCTCACATTCTCCCACGTGTTCTCGCTCTGCCTTTGTCTCTCTCTCCGATCCCCCACAAATCTTCACCCTTTCCCTGTCGTTTCTTCCTTCCCTCCAGCCTTCAAACAAGTCCAATTCTCTTCCATGCTTAAAAAACCCTCATTAGACTCTCCCACTCCTCAGGCCATCATCCTGTCTCTTCTCTTTCTCACTGGACTCATTAAAAAAGTTAACCCAGACCTAACTTCCACTCCTCAGACCCTCCACCCCCACCAATCTGACTTCTGACCCCCAACCACTCCGAGTCCCCCGGGATTTCTCCCTCACCACATCTGCCAGGCTTTTCTCTGCTGCACACACCACTACTGCCCACTTTGGCTTCCACTCTGGGTTTGCAGGATCAGGCTCCCACCTGGTTCTCTCCCCTGGCTGGGGAGCACCTGACTTTCCCAGCCTCCCACCTGGCTGGGTGCTCCCTCCCAGCTCTCCTCCCATCTGACTAAGTGCTCCCTCTCTGCTCCTCTGCTGACTCATCTTCCAAACTAGACCAGTAACTGCAGGTGTTCCGGGGGGCTCTGACCCAGGTCCTCTCCTCCTCTCTTTCTACACTGTCTCATGAGAACATCTTCAGCTCCCCAGGACCTAACCACTACCTCCAAGCAGATCAACATGGATCTCTCTCTCCAGCCACAGACTCCCACCTGAGCTTTCTCCCCCATTCTCCATGACCTATGGTCACTTGTCCCGGGAACCACCTCCAACTCCATGTGCTGAAGAGTTTAGTATCTTTCCCTAAAGCTGGCCCTTCTGCTGCAGGGGTCTCACCCTGCCAGGCAGCACTACTGTTTGGACCAGCCAGGCTCTGCCTCAACTCCCCACTCTCCCTCAGCCCATGTGTCCAATCCCTTCTCCTGGATCTGATTCCTTCTTTCCACTCGTCCAACTCTGCTGAGCCCAGCCCTCATCGCCTCTAACCTACATCACTGCCATAGCCTCCCCCTGGGCCTCCCTCCACACAGCTGCCGGGGTTTTGACTTAGAGCAGATATGGCCCCAACCTCCCTCCAGTTTCCTTCTCTGTAAGCTTTCCACAGCTTCTTCCCTTTCCCCCCACATTCGACATGTGCCTTCACCCAGGCCATCCTACACGCTGGTATACACTCTGCCCTCCCCTCTACCTCAGTCTCTCTCTTCCTCCAAGACACAACTCAAACACCACCTTCTGCATGAAATCCTTCCCAGTGCCCCCAGTGCCCTCCCCCCAGAATATCTTGTGCTTACCCACTGTGGAAATGTGTGTTTACCAACCTCTTCAAATGAGCCTGATTCTGTTGAGGGCATTGCCATCATTCCAATTCCCAGGATTTACCATCTCAGCGTCAAACTCTACCTCTGGGTCCCATTAATGACCTCTGCCTCTGAATCTTCTCCCTGGTCTATCTGTTCCCTCCCACAGGCAGCCCCCTAGATCAGCCCCATTCATCAGCTCCACCCTATGCCATAGCGCTAGCCTTCTACTCTGTCCTGCTGCCTCCTACAGGAAGCCTGCCCTGATTTCAGGCTGTTAGTGTACTCACTCTCACACTGGCTGGCATGTATTGGCCTGTGCAAATGTGGTTACCTCCCTCCCCGCCCCCCTAATAACTACCAGTAGAATATAAGTTGGGGACAGGGCAGGAACTCCCTCAGTTTTGCCCCTGCACCTGGATGCTTGGCGCACAGTAGGCATTTACATAGCTGCCTACCCACACCATTTGGGGAGAGGATGGTCCCTGAGGGATCCTGCTGCCTGGTCACTCAGGACAGGAGTATAGCATCTCGACTGAAGTGGAGGTGAGGCAGGCGCAGAGATGCCAGGCAAGGAAAAACGAACTGGCCTGAACCAGGGCAGGGACAGCAGAGGGAAAGCTGTCTCTAGGACTGGCAATTAATTATATTATGAAAGGGATGGTCAGAGGCAGGGAGTCTTTGAGAAGCTGGAGGAGAGACAGCTTTAAAGAGATCTTAGGCACAGAGCCAGGAGGGGCCTTAGAGACCATCCATGAAGAGGCCAGCCCCCCACACCTTTAGAGAGAAGGAAACTGAGGCTTGCCCTTTGAAGTGTCTAAGTCAGGATTCGATTCCAAGACAAGAGCTGCCTTGACAAACTCAACCATCATTGTTTCTCCAATACACAAGGATGCCAAGATGTGCCAATGGGCTTCAACGCAGCTGTGGGGGCGACTGCTGACCAGGGAGTGGGGAATCATCTCCCAGCTGGGGAGAACTGCAAACATGGGGGCTGCCCACCCTCTCTGACAACATGGACTGCCCTCCCACAGAAGGAAAATCCTTCCTTGGCAGAAAACCTGATCTGGAGTGCAGGACCTGGGGGCTCAGCTCTGTGCAGGGCATTCCTTGGGGGGAGCTGAAAGGCCCCAGGAGGGGCTGACTACCTGCCCCCTCTCCAGGCACAGACCTGCAGGCTGGTGTGGGAGTGGGGGGGGGAACCTTGGCCAGGGGTCTGCTGCTTGCTTCACTCACCCCACCATGTCTCAAGGAGACCCCTCGATCCACCCCCAAGGGCCAGATGGGGTCCAGGCCACCAACACCTCTCCACCAGCAGGATCCCAGGCCTGAGCTGAATCTCTGCCGGCCTGTGGCCCAGACTAGGTCTCCTAGGACCCCTCCTTCGGCTCCTCCCAGAAAGTTCTGGCCAACAGAGACTTTGCTCAAAGGGCCCATTTGTCCGGTGCCTTCAAACAATGCTCTTCTGTGACATCAGACAGCTTGAAAAAACAAGATGTGCCTTTCCCTTTCTGCTCCAGGGCCTCCTGGGGCCTTCTGCACCTTAGAAACATCACAGTGGGCTCAGTCCTGGCCAAGAGACCCTGGCCCAGCCCCTGAGCCAGGAGAGCCTTGTGATGACCAACTCCTAGCTAACCTCCTCCTCCCTGGTGGGCAGTGTGGCAAAGGGCCCAGGACAGTGGCTCCTCTACCCCTTCCTCCCCCAGGCCCCCAGTACATACACACACTCAGTCAGCACAGCTATTTTTAGGCCTCAGGCTTCCAGAAGGCGGAGCTCTGCCGGACCCTGGGCACCCCCCCCCCCCTCCTTCTCCCTGCCTTCCCTTCACCACCCTGGCCCAGGGCAGGGCAGCAGGCAAGGGTGTCTGACGCCTCCTGAGCCCCTCCTGCACACAGTCCAAAGGGAAGGCAAGTGTACAAGAGAGACACCAGGAAAGAATCCAGAGAAGGAAGAAACTGCCTCCCACCAAAACATCAAGACCAAAAGGGCCACGGAGCTGAGCAGGGTCACTCCTGGCCCACACCACCCATCAACCAGCTTCACTGCCATCCTCCACATGCCCACCTCCAGGGCCACTCCCTCCTTCCTCAGGAACAAGGACCCCAGGGACCTTCAAAGGCTGCAAAGTGCCATGATCAGAGCCTCGGGACAGTCGGTGAAAGAGGAGGCCATGACTGCCCCCACCTGACAGATGGGGAGACTGAGGCTCAGGAGGTCACCCAAGGTCACCCAGCTCAGAAACAGGATTGCAGCCCAAGTGTCTGTCTGTCTCCATCCCCGCCCCCCCCCACCACTGATAGATGACTCCCTGCAACTCTGCCACATGACATCTGTCAGGGTGCATTGGTTTATATGGAGCACTGGGCTTGGAATCAGGAAGACCTGAGTTCAAATCCTGCCTGAGACACTGGACTAGCTGTGTGACCCTGAGCAAGTCACTTAACCACTGTTTGCCTCAATTTTCCCCATTGTAAAGTGGGGGAAATACTAGCACCTACTTCCCAGGGCGCTGTAAGAGTCAAACGAGCAAATGTTTGTAATTTTATTTTTGTGTGTTGAGACGTGTCTGACTCCTTGGGATTTCACCTGGGGCATTCTTCACAGAGACACTCAAGTGGTCTGCCATGTCCTTCTCCAGCTCTTTTCCCTCCCTCTGTCTCTCTCTCTATCCCTCTCCCTACTTTCTCTCTGTCTCTCCCCACCCCATCTCTCCCATTACAGATAGCCTGCATGGGGCACTGAAGCTGAGACCCCACAGTGGGAGGGATAGAGGTTGGATGGGTTTGTGTAAGGGGGAGAGGTGAGAGGGCAGAGTGCCACCACCGGCTGGAGATCCTGACTCCTGATTTACAAGGCAGAATTCGCATTCCCTGGCTCATCGGGGAGCTAGGAGGAAAGCCATAAATGGTTCATACTAGGTTGTGCTGGCTGATGGCAAAGACCCTCTGGGGAGGCTCAAACTTTGAAAAGAAGCACTGACTAACCCAAAGGAGCTTTGATTAGTGGGGACCAAGGAAGATCTTTTGAAAGCCCAGAATCTCAGAGTACTGATGATGTCAGAGAGCATCTAGTCCAAGGACATCATATTTTACAGATGAAGAAACTGAGGCCACCTCCTCTAAAAGGCCTTCCCCATTTCTCTAGACATTTGGGCATCTCCTCTGGCTCCCACCTGCCAATCACCATCAAAAATTACTCTAATGCCTTTGGGCATGCTTTGGGCAGAGTTATACATGGATCCTTTTGGCACAAGCCAACCGAAGACCACTACAGAGGGGAAGTCATCACTCCTGGGACGATGGCTTATCTATTAACAAGTCTAAGTAGCCTCTTTCCACACCTGCCCCCCCACCAAAAAAAATTCCTGGTTCTGCCCTGGGAGCCCAGAAGACCCAGGTCAATCTGTCTTCTACATGTCTGCTCTTCTGATCCTTCCAAAAAGCTAGCCCTCCATCTCCCGACACTCAGCATCCCCAGTCCTATCCACAGACCTCCTGTGATCCAGTCCCACTTTGGACACTCTCCAGCTTAGCCACAGTGCATGCAGTAGATCAGAATTCTCCCACTGAAGTATTACTGAGGCAGACTAGATAGGACACTCCCCTCTCAAGGAAAACCAAGTTCCCCTTCCCCTTTTGGGTGGTCTGAGGACACTACCAGTGCTGAGGCACTCTGTGCCACTCTGTGCACAACCCCTCCCCACCCACCCAGACCTTTGTCAGATAAACTGCTGCCTAACCTGACCCCTCCCCTCCATTCACTTGGGAAGGTGATTACTGAGGCCAAGGGGAAGCCCTTACATTTACCACTATTCACCTCTTTTAATTCAGCCCAGTACCTATATCAAGATCATTTTGAAGACTTACTCTGCCAGCTAAAGTTAGCTCTCCCAGCTTGGCATCATCAACATTTTATCCATAATAAAAATGTTAAACTGCCTAAGCCAGGCACAGATCCCTCAGGCCACCCACTGGAGACCTCCTGAACCACACTGACATTGAGCCACCAACAGCTGCCTATGTCTGGCTCTCTGGGAATCCAGCCTGGTCTACATCTCTCCCTCTTCTCCCCAAGAGGTTTTAACAAATGCTGGCTAAAACCTAGGTAACCTCTGTTGATAGCATTCCTTAAGAATTCCCTGTACCTACTGCTCAGACCCTTGTTCTGCATGAAGCCTTTCTGGAAACCCCAATCAGGAGTGCCCCGTCTCCCAGAGTACCTTGAAAATAACTAACATATATACAACATCTGCTTATATATAATCACTGAATGTACATGATGCATTTACTTATATATGTGCTTGCGGTCACGTATATATATGGCATGGGTTGTCATAAGGAACTGAATGAGCACTTTGAGGAAAGCTGCAGGTGGCGCACAAAGTCTGGCAGATGTCACAGAAAAGGCTTAGAAACTCAGAAATGCACAAAATAGATAAACAGCATTGTCTAATATTGACATATTTTATCTTTTTAGACCTCTTTTCTGGTAGATGGAGAGCCAACAACCTTTATGTGGACTTGGCAGATTACGGGGCACCATGCCCATACCCTGAGATATGGGGAGGCACTGCATCAGCTCCCTGCAAATCAGGACTGTACCATCCTTTGTCCTTATATCCTCACCACCAGGCCCAGCTCATGGCACATAGGAGATGTGTAATAATTTGCTGGTTAACTGGCCAATGCCTGCAGGTGGCTCCTGGGCTGACTGGCCCACTCCCTCTACCTCCCACCTCTCCCCTGTCCCTTGGGTGCTGAGCAATGGGAATTCTTCAGAGAACATGGTTCCACACAGACAGACCAACAGGCAGACAGTGAGTGGCCCAGGAAGAACACTGGGGTCAGACAGCAGCTGCGGCAGCAGAGAGTAGTCTGGGGTGTTGGGGAGAGCTGGGTAAGGCCCCCAGGAACCTCCAGCTGTCCCTCCTCTTCTTCCTTGTTTTCTAGCCCTGGCCCAGAAGGCTCAGCTGGACAGAGCTGAAGAGCTCCCCGCTGTATTTTCTGAGGCAACTTCAGAATAACTTCCTACTCCCCAGAATTCACTCAACCCACTTATTAAGTACCTACTAAGAGCCACACATGCTCTCATGATGAGGACTCTCCCAGAGATGCTAAAGTCTAGGTCTCCTGGATCTGGCTTGCCCTGGAGGACATCAGTCAAGCACATGTCCACCCTCTCGGTACCAAGCAGAAGCCTTTACCTAGGCTCAGTCTCCCTGGACACGCATGACTTCATCAGTAGGTTTCAAAGTATTTAGAGAAAGGAAGGAGGATCTCATGGACACCAGATCCATAGGGACCACATGGCTAGGAATGATGGAAAATTCTATAGGATGAAATTAAAAGGACACCAGGAAACCCTCAGATGAGGAGGAACATGGAGAGTTCTCTGAAGACACTGAAGACACAAGAAGCACATCCACAAATGCAGTCATTTAGAGACATCCAGAGGAGGGAGGAGACAGGAGATGTGAGGCTGGGGACAGACCGGTGACAAGTCAACAAGAACAGGGGCAGGAGGAAGGGAGAGTTTTTCAAGCTAGCCAGGCCCCTTCCTCTCCTCCCTCTGCCTTCTCCCTGGGCATCGTTTTCAGCAAACGTGGCTCCCACTCTCACTCACTCCATCTATCACGGCCAGCTTGCTCTAAAGACCTCCAGTCCCCATCGGACTCTTCAACTCAACCCATCCACAGCAGAGCTCATCATCTCCCCACCCCACCACCCCGCCTCATTGCTGCCACCAAACCCTCCTCTAAAATAATGAAGGAAAAGTGGTTGGTCCGTAGTTTTCAGTCCTGTCTGAGTCTTCCTGACCCCTGGGCCAGGTTATCCATAGGGTTTTCTTGGCAAAGAGACTGCAGAGGTTTGCCTCTTCCTTCTCCTGGGGATGAAGGCAAACAGAGGCTAAGTGACTTGCCCAAGGTCACACAGTTAGTGCGTGTCTGAAGCCAAATTTGAACTCAGGTCCTCCTGACTCTGGACCCAGCACTCTATCCACTGAGTCACCTAGCTATTGTGTTTGGCACATAGTAGGTGTTTAATAAATGTGGCTTCTTCCCTTCTTCCAATCACATGGATCCTCCATCTCACCGTGCCCCGGGGCTTGGCATTCACCTCTGTGACCTTCCTCACCTACATTCTAGTCTCTCCTGACTCTGCTGTCCCCCCAGGGGCAGGCTCCCAACAGCCTTTCAGCTGATCTCTCTGCCTCCAGTCTCTCCCCATCAATCTCTCCTTCTCATTGCTGACCATACTGTCTTTCTGAGAGGTCTGTCCACGACATCCCCACATGCCCCTCAAACAGCAACTGATGCTGACTTCCTCTCACCTCCAAGATCAAACTAAAACTCCCCTGGTTGGGAATTAAACCCATTACAGTCTGGACCCAACCTTCCTCCTCATTTTTTAAAAAGTCTGAACCTAACAAACCCCCAATACAACAAGCTGTCCAAAGGGGACTGGGGAGGGGGGGGAGGAAGGGGCTTCCCCACAGTGGGTGTCTGAGCAAAGACCCAAGAACCACATAATATCGGGCACCAAAGAGGCCATTCAAGAGGATTTGAGTTGAAAGGGATGGCTTGTGAAACTATGGCAGAAGCAGGAACCAAGGGAACAGAAAAGCTCGATGAAATGCCTAGTTAAATTCACTTATTTTAAATCCTTTTCCTGCTAGGGAAGAGGGAGAGCTCCTTCTAAAGTGAACACCTTGAGCACATCCCAGTCCCAACACCAGCCCCAGCCAGCCAGTCCCTCAGGGCTGGGCTAGCTGGCTCCCCACAGTTACAACATGTCTTCAAAGTCCACTTGGCTGAAGGGGAATAAATTTTCCATTCCGTCGGCGCCAAGGACACATTGTGCACCCACAGCCTCCTCCCTCCTCCCTTCTCCTCCTCCCCTCTCCTCCTCCCTCCCCCCCCACTCCCTGCTCCCCAGGAAAGGCCAACATCCTGTTACCTGGTTCTTGGGGCTCTTCAGAAGGTCGGAGCTTCTGATCCAAAGAGCTGTGTGCATCCCTAGTCCCTGCCCAGTGGCCAAAAGCAGCAGCCTAGGGAAAGCTGACCAGCCCCAAAGATAGCACACTGGCCATTCCTGGCGCCATCTGGGGCTAGAGAGCCCCGTGACTTTTACCAAAGGAAAACTAGGATGGAGGGAGGGGGCTTCCTCCCACTTCTAATCAGCCCCCTGGCTCCCCTTCTCTGCTCCTCACATTCCTGGGTTGCTTCCAACTCCCCTTGCCCCAGGCCTCTGCAAATCAGTAGCAGGGGATACTCACAAAGCCTGCTCGTTGGGGACACAGCAGGGGCCAGTGGCGACAGGATGGAGGACCCAGAGGAGAAGGAGCTGGGGCTCTGTCCAGCCCTGAGGAGCCGGGGCCTAGAAGCCTCCTTGATGCCCCAGGAGGCAGGATGGCACGCATTGTAAAGTTCTGTTTTCTGGAACAAGCCCCGACCCATCCCTCCACGCTGTGCAGCTCCTCTCCCACCCCTTCTCCTGCTAGGGTGCAAACTCCCTCAAGTCAGGGACTGTCTTGTTTGTATCCCGGAACCTTAGCACAGTGCTCAGTACACAGTAAGCATTTACTAAATGCTATCTTGTTCATTCCTAAGTGTCTGACATCCCTCGCATTTCAACAGAAATGGCAATTGTTCAATAAGCATTTACTGAGTGCCTACTATGTGCGAAGGACTGTGGAGGATATAAATAGGACTGCAGAAATGATAAGGCACAGGAAAATCCCAGCAGCTGGACCCTGCTAAGTGTGCCTGTAGGTTTGGGTGGAGAGCTGTAGACCCCAAAGACCCTGGAACCCATGGGGACCCAGGTGCTGGTCCTCAATCTCCGGCTACTTGCTTTCTATCACCAGATCCGTTCCCCTCACAGGGAAACAAGGAGGATAAACTACCATCCATGTAGTTCGCCCACTTCCAACGGGTCCATCTCAATGCTGGAGTGACTGGGGGCCTCCTGCTGGACACCCAATGGGCAGTCCTCACTCACCCCATGCAAAGCCAACATCACGCCCTTTCTCCCAACCACCTCTCCTCCAAAGGCCCTTTGGTTTGTGAGGACTTAGTCATGTGTCCAGCCAGCAGGTTGGCATCATCTTTGATTAATTTTTTAGATTTCATTTTTCTTAGTTGACAGCAATCTCTTTTGTCCCCCTCCTACCCCTACAATCCCTCACACCTAATCATCTTGTAAATGGGCAGTTCTATCTCTTCAGGTGTCTCTCCCATCCTTCCCCATTTCCCTGCTCACACAAGCCCAGGTCAAGCCTTCATCATCTCTCCTGTGGCAACAGCCTTCTCACTGACCTCCCTGCCTCTGGTCAAGCCCTCTCCACTGAGTGGCCAGTTTTGCCTGAACCACCCACTCCCTTCATCCTTCAAAGCAGTGACCCAGCTCCTCTGCCTGCCACTTCCCCATTCTCTGGGCCATTCTTATGCCACAGTACTCCCCTCTGGCAAACTGGCCATTTCCTACTTCCCTGCCTTTGCACAGATGGTCCCAGAAGCCTCGAATGCCCTCAGCTACTAATTCTACCATCAAGATCTTCCTGACTATCTTCCTCAACTATAAATACTCTCTCCCTCTTCAAATGATTCTCAAACTCAAAATGCCCAAACAATTCATTAGCTTTCCATCTGTCTCCTTGACTTCCCTTTGAGCTCCTAACCCAAGTCCTGGGGTCCTCGCCTCCTCTCACCCCACTACCCAAGCTGTGGCCAAGGCCTGTAGACTACAGGCAGCCTCTCTTCAGCCTGCCCCCTTCTCTCCTCAGATGCTGCCCCCACCCTGGGACAGGACCTCAACACCTCACACCTGGACAACAGCAGAGGCTTCGGAATAAGGCCAATTGTCATTGTTGTAATAGCTAGAACTCATGTTCTCCCACCCACATGAGACTTTCCTCATCACAGTTTCTCAAGGGACGACATAAAGAATTAAATGGGAATTTGGGGGGAGGTTTGCAGAAACTGCAGACATCACAGAAAATGTTTAGAAACTCAGAAATGCCTACAACAGATATGCGGTGTTGTGAAATAGCAACGTTTTACCTGTTAATACTGCAATAACTAACTCAGACTTCCTCTCTGGTACGAAGGGAGGGTCAAGCCCCTAACTCCGGGGAGGTGAAAGGGAAGGCACTACTTAGTGCTTTGAGGTCACATGGGGCCCTCTAGGTCCTCAGCCTTTGACTGAGTCCAAGTTGCACAGAATAAATCCTTTTATTAAAGGGACTGTTGTGTGAGGTCTGGATTCAGTCCAAGGACCACCCTGAGGACCTAGACAGCCTTAAGGCTGCAGGTCCCCCACCCCTACTAAACTTTGCAAAGCTGTTTAGGAACATTCACTCACTAGCTCCGAGGGTCAAATATGAACTCCAGCCCTTGGCCCCAGGCTATGTGGAGACCTCATTACTTCCCTCCATAGTCTTCCATGCCCTCCTTCATTGACTGGATGGTTGCCCACCCCTGAAGGCTTCAGATTTATGACTCCAGGAATCCCACTTTCCCTAGAGTAGATACTGTTCTGGGTTAAAGTGGGCATGTGGATTCCCTAATGAAACGGGAGAGATGACAGACTCATGGGGGAGAAAGCTGATGGGGTGGGGGAGTTGTTTGACTAACATGTCTGGAACAGAGTTTTGTGTTCCTTTCTCTCTCAGCGAGGGAGTGGGAGTGCCAATCTTGACCCTCCAGGTGACTGATTCCACACGGCTCCATTCTCCGGTCTAGAATCCCCCTCAGCCCCTGGTCCAACGGCGGCTGCCCTTGACATTCAGCCAAACCCTGATCCTGGATCCTCCCCACCCTCAGCCTCTCCTCCTGGATTCTCTCCTTTCCTGCTGCTCACTTGTCTGACCACTCCCTCCTTCTCTCTCTTTGTGGTTAGACCCCAAGGCTGTCTTCTGGACCCTCTTGTCTCTCCAGGCTCTACCACTCGGTGCCCCCACCAGCAACCACGATACCACTGGACTCTCCAGGCACAGTCTGGGTTTAGAATGACCTCCTCAGAGAAGGAAGGAGAAGTACGAGTGACCCAGGGGCTGGTTCTGGTCCTTTCTCCTCTCCCCATCCCAGGTCAGTGTTGCCCAGGCACCTCAGGAAGAGGCCAGCCCCAGGACCGAGGCCCTCCCTCACTACCTGAGCTCTGTGGACTGACCAGCCACCCAGGGGCCCAACCCTGACCCGCTTCACAGAGCCCCAGCACCTCAGTCCCAGTCCTCACCCCACCTGTCCTGTCTTCCTGACTAGCACCTTTCCAGCCACTTCTGGACCAGCGTAGAGCTGTCCAAGGGAGCGGCCATCAGATGGGCACCTCCCCTCACTTCTGTATTGTTTCTTCTTGCTATGTCTGGGCGATGTTCCCCTTGAGAAGGGTGCCCCTTGAGGGCAGGGGCCATGTTTCTGCCTCCCCTAGTATCCCCAGGTCAGTACCTGGCAGGCCTTGAACATAGTAAGTGCTTAACCAATGCTCCTTTGCAAACTGATTTCCATCCACCACACGGTGCCCAAGAGAGCAGAATACCGGAGATCAGATTTACAAACGTCACCACTGCTGTGCCCAGAGGTGGGGGCCAGGCTGCCCTCCCTCCCTCATCGCCCTCTCTTGCAGCAGAAACAAGGTGTGTGAATCGGCCCTCCGAAAAAGTGGGCATGGAAGCAGGTGCCCCCTTCTCCCCAGCTGGCAGGGAAGTGACTCGCTGGGGTTAAACATTTCCAGGGCTCCTGGCCGTTCACAGGATCAGGTTACCATCCAACAGGTGGTTGGAACCCAGAACAGCAGGAGGGACTGGGAACAGGGCACTGTCGCCGCCTCAGCAGGAAGCCGATCAGGATCCCCTCCGGGGTCACTGGAGGGTGCAATATTTTGGACTTTGGAAGCTCACCTTGGCAGATCACCCATTTACACAGAAAGTTAAACATTAAATTGCTTTCTTAAAAAAGCCAACCACAAATCTCTACTTTCCTGTGGCTAATCCATGCCCTCTCTTTCCAGGTACCTGCCCCTGACGTCAGGACCCTGAGGGGACGGCCCAATCCCTACTCCTCAAAAGGCCACCCCCCCTCCTCCCCAGACCCCATGGCCTCAGTCTGTGCCTGGGGAGCCTCAGAGGGTGAGACAGCAGGCTGGCCCCACCCTCTGCCTGCCCCTCAGGGCCACCCAGACCATGTCACAGGAGGAGGTCAGAGCACAGTTCCACTGGGCTAACTCTTCCCCTTTCTGAGTGCCCAAGAAATCTTGGGCCCAAATTGTCCCTTCCGTGCCCACAAAGACTCTGCTCAATGCACGAGCAAACTTGCCTTTTAGGTCTAAACGTAGACAGAGCCCTGGACTTAGGATCAGGGAGACCTCAGACACCTACTAGGACTCTTTCCTCTCTGTGCCTCAGTTTCCCCAACTGTCAAATGAGGACCTACTGGCTCCTAAGGTACTACCCAGCTCTAGAGCTAGGCCCCTTTGTTCAAAGGGGAATGCTCAAGCCTATTTTAAAATGAATTCACTGATATCCCTAATTCACTGGGCATACGAGGTTGGGTACAGTTCATCAGAGAACCCACAGGGTAGCCCACATTCTCATCCATGCTTGGACACAGCAGAGGGTGCATGCAGACAATCCCACTCCAGGGAGGTGTGCCACATTGCAGAGAACTGCATTCAGCATGGACAGGCCAGATCTAAGAAGATGAAGTTGGAAGGCTGAGCCTCACAAGCATTGACTGGGGAGCAACAGCTAGATGGCAGCCTGCCCGACAAAGGTCTGAAAATCTCAGTGGACCACATGCCCCTCAAGTCAACCTCAACACAAAGGAGCAGACTTGAGGCTGCTTGAAGAGAGGCCTGAGGCTCTGGAGGAAGTTACAGGCCAGACCCAGTCAGAACACACCTGGAGGGAGGAGGTCAGCCTTGGACCCCATCTTTTCAGGAGGCTGGGATCAAGCAGGACCACAGGGGCTGGTAGCCACGCCCCAGAAGCTCTGATGAAATGAATTAAAACAGCCTAAAATCAACTAAAGATATTTAACCTAGAGAAGAAATGCCTGGGCAGGGGAGGGGCATGGGTACAAGCAGGAAAGACCAGAGGCTCTGGGGCCACTAGACCCACACTGGCCTTGGGAAGCTGCTCATCCAGGGCATTCCTTTCCCTCCATTATCAAATCAGAGGTGAACAAGCTGCTGCCTAAGATCCCTTCGAATTCCTATTTCCATGAGCAAGCCCTGAATTCAAATCCTGACTCAGACCCTTAATAGCTGTGTGACCTTGAAGAAGTCACTTCACTGCTCTCTGCCTCAATTTCCTCATCTATAGATGGGCATCACACCAGTACCTCTCTGCCAGGGCTGTTGTCAAGACTTAATGATGTGTCTGTAAAGTGCCGACCTAACACAGTGCCTGGCACACAGTAGGCATATAATCAGTGCTTATTCCCTTTCTCTCCCTCATATATGTGTGTGTGTGTGTGTATAGGTTATTTATATATATATATATATATATATATATATATGTGTGTGTATATATACATATATATGTATGTGTGTGTGTATATATGTGAGTGTGTACACACACATACACACACGCACAAATTAGTTGTTTTCTTATTTGGAAAGGGTTGAGAGGAGCCACTCACCTCCCAGGGAGGAAGCTGGGGGGGGAGCGCTGGGGGGAGGGGTTGGCCTGTGCCAGCCCTGCCAGCTCCAGGCCCGAGATCACTCCCAGTAGGACGGCTCCCCCAGCACCTGGGTTCCTGGGCTCCTCCCCTGTCTTTGTCATCCATGGACCTCCCCTTCATCTGCCTCTCCAATGTCCCTACTGTGTGTCAGAGTGGGTTTGGGCCTTGTGGGCCAGCTGGATTAATGGAGGTTCAGAGCAAAAGCATGGCTGTTCCCTAGCCCTGGACAGTGCTGGAGGAATGAGAGGTAGGCTGGGTGGTTCTTGGGACTGGATTAGTCTAGAAAGCCTTGGTTCAAGCCAATAAGAAGCGGCTGCTTGTCCTTTCATCCTTACATCCCCTTTATCAGGGTCTCGTGCTTCCTTGGGATGCTGGGAGCTACCACATTCCTCACTGGGGGGGAGACAAAGTCCAGAAGGCTCAGGCCAGCTCCAATAGCCTCTGCTCTCCTACCAGGCTGCAGCAGAGTTCGAGTGGCCTTTGAGGCCTTGGGGCCACCTCTCCAATTCCTCACATCAGGCTAGGACTTTGGGGGCCAAAAAAGGCAGTGTTCCTGTGAGTCATGTAAAGGCTGGCCAGCTGTCAGAGAGGGAAGGAGGGACAAGCCATGGGGCTGTACTTGATGTTCCCATGAAAACGGAAATCATTCCTGGAAGGTCCCCAGAACACTGGATGGTGAGAAGAATGATAACAAAGGCCCTGCCCTCCAGGGAGCCTCACCTGGAGGTGACAGTCACCTATGGAGGTGGGGAAGCCAAGGTTACAAGGGAATGACACAAGGCACCACGTGGACCACTCCCTTGCAAATTCCAGGGCTTCCCACACAGTCTCCTGTATACCAAGGTTTCTGGAAGGACCAAACACTGGGAGGGGGGGGGGGGGGGGGGGGGGGTAGGGCAGGGCAGGGCAGGACTGGGTGGTGAACTGCTTCACTGGAGAGAGCAACCACCTGAAGGAGATCTCACATCAGAGGAGGTTTTTCTTCCTAAAGGGAAAAGTCAGCTTCAGGCCAGCCCTGGTCCAATTGCCACCCAACACCAAAGCAAAGCAAACCCACCCCTGAGGCTCCGTTCTAGGGAGGGTGTACCGTTTCTAGCTAGGTCTTAAAGGCCACACCCTAAATCTGTCTCTCTAGCCTCAAGTCAGGGCTCTGGTCTCAGAACCGGTCAAAAGGAGTAAGTCATTTGTGGCTACAAAAAGCCAAGAAACAAGGAGCATTCTCTGAGGATTCCTTCCCAGTTCCCTGGGCCTCAGTGTGCTCATATGATCAATGGGTGTTCTACCCACCAGGCTAGGGAAAGCTCCAAACAAAGTCTCAGGCACTACCCCGACACTTCTGCAGGCTGGGGGGAGGGGGGAGATCCAGGACATGCACAGCTTGAGGTCAGGTTTCTGTTCCTGGCCAGGGCCTGGGCTCTCCCAGACTTAACTATGGAGGTTAGGAGAAGTATCAGCAATAGCTAGCATTGTATGGCAGGTCCTGCTGTTTGCAGAGCACTTCCCAAATCCTCACACTGCTTGGGGATGGGGGGATGGAGAAGCTTGTATTACCAGAGAGACGCTGTCCAAGGTCCCACAGCTAGGATGGTCTGAGATGGATTTGAACTCAGGGCTTCCTGACTCTGGCCACCCAGAGGACTCTCCTTGACAGGGAGATTCTGGAAGCGTAAAAGTCATTAACAGTCAAGTTCCCTCTCTATTAAGGGGAATCCAGAAAGCAGTGGAGGGGGCTGGGGGTGAGAGGAAGACAGCAGACTTAGACTGCCAGACAGGGGCCAGAATCCGGCCTCAGGCTGCTCCTGGATGGGGGACCCTGGGTGAGCTGCTTGGCCTCAGTGTGCCTCACTGTCCCCCTTTGTAAAATGGGGATCATAACAGACTCCAAGAGGAGGACCCCTACCCGGGACCCTGAAAGCATTAGCAAGGCAGCCTGTTGGTCACTAAGACGCTGCTGTAGAAATGAGAGATGCTCCCATTTTGCAGATGCACAAACTGAGGATGGGGGCAGTGCCCCGACCACTCCCACCTCCATTCACACACTCACAGACTGCCTGGGGTCAGTCACAACTTTTGAATTCAAGGGCAATACAAGAGGGGAAGGGGTGGGTTGGAGAAACTGATCATCCGCTTAACCGCCAGGTCCTAGAACCCCAGGTTCCCTAGCCCGGTCCACACTAGAGGTCTCCCCTCCGGGGTTGGTACCAGGGGAGCCCAAGGCGTGAGCTGGGCAGCAGAGACGCTCCCTTCCACCTCCTTCGTGGGCACGTTGCCCACGGACTCCCGGGCATGAGTGTGTCCTCCCGTGCAACTAGGGACTGTGCAGGCGCACGGGCTGGCCCGGGCCTCTTCTTGGACAGCCTCTTCTCCCTGAAGTTGGGAGGGAGCAGAGCTGTAAGCCAAGGTCTTCCACGGAAGGGGTGGCCAGGCCGGCCACCCCTTGGCGACGCGCCCCGGGGAAGGTGCCCCTCTCTCTCCCCACCCCTTTCCCCCCAACACGCGCGCACATACTCCCACGCACGGAACCCGTGGCAGGGCACCCAGAACCGCAGTGCGTCCTCAGGCTCGGCCCTGAGCGCGGACAGAGCCACGGACTCACGGGCCTCCCCTCCCCACTCGCCTCCCGCCTCCACTCCCCGGCCCTGGCTGTACCTTGGGGATCGCGGGTCTGCCAGACGCTCCGTCCAAAAGCCCCGGAGTCCGGGGCCCCGAGCTCAGCCAGACCGGGGACCAGGACCCGGCTGGCCGCCGCTGCCGATCCCGAAGCGTCCGGCCGCTGCAGGGGCTGCCTCGGACGCCCGGGGTCACTCCGTCCGCACCTGAGCGGCCTCGGCCGCCCCGCCCCCATCCCGTGGCCGCCCCGGCCCCGCCCCCCGATCCTCCTCCCGAAGCCACGCCTCTCAGGGCCGGTCCTCCCGCCTGGTGTCCCGCGGTGCCTGGGGCCCTTCCCCAGCGCTATCGCGGCGTCTGCCGTACCCGAGCCCCGGCCCTGCGTTTTGTGGAATCCCGGCGCTCCACGATGACCCAGCCGGCTCGGATCACCGCAGAGATAGGGGGTCTCAGCCTGGGGCTGGAGCGCGGCGTCCCAGAGACGGGCAGGGCCCGGCCCAAGGTCCCCCAGCAGCCGGGGCTGGACCCTGGGAGTCCCAAGCCGGGAGCGTGGCTGAGGCTTCTCTGCCTTCCTTCCCGGGCCACCCCGGCCTGCCTGCGCAGGGTGCCCAGGGGCAGGGCCAGCGGTAACCCTGAGCATCGGACCCAGCCCTCCCGTCGTGGGCCACCCTGGCCCGGCCTGCGCAAGGTGCCTAGGGGCAGGGCCAGTGCCAGCTCCGCGTGTCCCTGACCCTCAGGTAACACTGACCCAGCCCTCCTATCTTGGGCCAGCCCGACCCGGTCTGCTAAAGGTGCCCAGGGGCAGGGCCAGCGGTAACCCTGAGCATCGGACCCAGCCCTCCCGTCGTGGGCCACCCTGGCCCGGCCTGCGCAAGCCTAGGGGCAGGGCCAGTGCCAGCTCCGCGTGTCCCTGACCCTCAGGTAACACTGACCCAGCCCTCCTATCTTGGGCCAGCCCGACCCGGTCTGCTAAAGGTGCCCAGGGGCAGGGCCAGTGGTAACTCTGAGCATCGAACGCAGCCCACCCTGGCCTGCGCAGGGTGCCCAAGGGCAGGGCCAGTGGCAACTCCGCAAAGCCCTGACCCTCAGGTAACCCTGAGGATTGGACCCAGCCCTCCTGGCCTGTCGCAGCCGCCAATTGTCTGCGCTGCTGGGGAACCTGTTTGACTTCATTTTTTCCAGGAGATCCACATGGGGGTGGGGGAGAGGAGAAAAAGCCCAGCCCTGAGCTGAGAGCTACAAGGATCCCTTGGGCCCCTGGCCACCCGGTACTGGTGCCCACCCTGGGGATGCCTTCTGGGGGCAAGCAGTGCTGAAACTAAGAGGGGACGGTTGCCAGCAGCCTTCACCTGGGCACCTCAGAAGCCACATGATGCCCACTGGGGCAACAATTAGAGAGTCAGACCAGAAGTTCAAAGAGCCAGATGAGGAAACAGGCCCAAGGAGGAGAACCTAATCGCCCAAGGTCACACTGGCAGTAAGTGGCAAAGGTAGCATTTGAACCCAGAGCCTTTGACTCCAAAGCCATCAATCTTCCCACTGGACTTGCATCCACTTACTAGTTAAATGACCTTGAACAAGTCTCTTTCACTCTCTAGGTCTCAGTTTCCCTCTCTGTAAAACCTAAGACCATTCAATCCTAGCTCCAGAGCTGGGAAGGGTCTCAGCCATCCTCTCCTTTTACAGGTGGAGAAACTGAGGCCATGGGCAGAAGTGACTTGTCAAAATTCACCCTGCATAGGCACACCATTTACAGCCAGGACCCCCAGCTCCAGACCCAGGGTCCCTAGTCTCCCAGGTACCATCAGCCCCCTTGGAGCAGGGGGTCCTTGCACTTGCCCCAGGGTCTTTCCACAAGGATGTCAGAAGAGGAGGTCTTGCTTTGTCTGTCTTCCAGCCAGCACCCTGTGCAGGTCCAGGAGTCAGGCATCCCATTGAGTTACATACACCAGTCCCCCGATTGTTTTCCTTTGACAGATGAGTGTTACAAATAGCCATGTGGTTATTAGTATTTCCCACCACAGGTCTGACTCATTCCCCCCTGGCATCCGTTCTGGCACCTCCCTGCCCCGCTGGCATCCAGGCATTGCATAACCCTGGGCATCAAAGTTCTCCAGGCTGGGGGCTTGCTCCTCACCAGACTGAGCCCCCCGAGGGCAGTAGTCTATGGACTTGGTGCTGGATAACAGCATCCTATTTGTGGAGCCTGGCCGGCCCCAGCGGCCATGGGGGAGGGGGGCAGAGGAAGAGGACCCCATGGCGAGCCAGTGCCTGGTGAGCACCTCCCAGTCCTGTTCTCCAAGGCTCCAAGTACACTGTCCTGGCACATACCCGGGGAGGCTGCCCTGTGCCCCCAATGCCAGGCCAGTCTTGCTCTGTGAATCTTAGATTGGAGACTCCAGGGTTTGGCCTCTCAGGGCTGAGAACACAGGACCCCTACCAACAAGGGGGCAGAGAATCAGCAGGCCTGCTGTCCTGAAAGGCGGTGGCAGCCTCCGGGCAGCTCTTGAGAGCCCAATCCCAGGCTTCTGACATGCCTCTGATCTCTGCCACACTCACCCTCCCCCAAACAAGCAGGGGAGCATTCCACAATCAGTCAACAAGCTGACTACAGGCCAGTCATCTTAGGAAGGCCCTCTCAGAGAAACTGAGGCCAGTGCCACACCCTCGCTTTGCCAAGCAAAAGGCCCTCTACAGAAATGCCAGTCTGGGGCATTTGACATTTTATGGTTAAAGAAAACAACCAAATCATCCTCCTCTCAGAGTGGTGACTCAGCTGGGTCACAGGCCTGTGGCAGAGGAAGGCTTTCCTCTTCCTCTATAAGAGATATGTTTGTTGTGAATGGATGTCCAAAGCCAGCTGTGGGCAGCCTTCCTGTGACCAATCGGAACATGACTGTCCTTAGCCTTATTCATCCTCTTGGGGAGTCCTCCCTGGAGATTCAGTTGCCAAGACCAAAAGGCACTTGTTGATCAGGCCACTGTTTCCAGGTAAACCAAGTCTGGTAGGAAGGACGTTGTCCCTTCATGTGGCCCAAATTGACTCTTGTACCCTCCACTGAACCAGAGGCAGCTCTGTATCAAAGTGGGCAGAGTGCCAGGCATGGAGTTGAAAAGGCCCGGGTTCAAATGTAACCTCCAGCACTTACCAGCTGTGTGACCCTGGGCAAGTCACTTAGCCTGCCTGACTCAGTTTCCTCAACTGTAAACTGGGGATAATAATAGCATCCACCTCCCAGGTTTGTTGTGATGATCAAATGAGATAATAAATGTAAAGCGCTTAACCTCGAACTTAGTACACCGTAGGTGCTTAATCAATGTTTGTACCCTTTGCTCTTCTATGCTCAAGGCTCCTCCTTCAGAGAGGCAGGCACAAGGAGGGAATGTTGGGAATCTAATACTGAGCCATTGATTGTGGATTTGCACCCAGCTCCCCTGACACCAGACAGATGCACATTGTCTCTATAACAAGCCATGGGAGGCTCTTGAGAGGAACCTCTCAGGGGGCAGAGACTTTCAGGGGTTCTCCATTAGGCTAATTACCATCCACTCGATCCACCGGCGTAACCGAACCCGGAGCCTGCCTTCCCACAGTCATTATTCCCATCCCGAATGTCGGTCTGTCTATCATCAAATATTTATCTTCTCCTTTGTTCTCTGGAAGGTATCTGAGTGCGGAGAAGGGCACTGGCCCGCAGTGGACAGGGGTGCAGGATGGTAGGGACCGAGGTGGAGGCTGCGAGAAGGTGAGGAAGCCAAGGAGGCAGCCCCACCCCTTTTCTTCATTATCCATTTGATTCATCTTTATCTTATTAATTAGTTGGTTTTTCTTTTCCTAATCTTCATTTAAGCTCATTGAGCATGTAATTTTCAAAAATGTAATGTTTGGGCAGGCTTGGGGATTTTAATTTATTTATTTTTCTTTCTTTTTTCTCCTTAATAGTATTTTTCCCCCAATGACATGGAAAGATAATTTTGAACATTCTTTTTCGTAAAATTATGAGTTCCAAATTTTTCTCCCTCTCTCTCTCTCTCTCTCTCTCTCTCTCTCTCTCTCTCTCTCTCTCTCTCTCTCTCTCTCTCTCTCTCTCCACCCCCCTCCCCTCCCCAAGACAGCAAGCAGCCTGACATACAGGTTATACATGTACAATGTTAAATCTATTTCCACATTAGTCTTGTGGAAGAAGAATCAGAACAAAAGGGGAAAACCACAAGAAACAAAACAAGAGCAAATAGTCTGCTTCCATCTGCATTCAGACTCCATAGTTCTTTCTCTGGATGTGGAGAGCATTTTCCACTGGAGTTGTCTTAGATCCTTGCATTGCTGAGAAGAGCTAAGTCTATCAAAGGTGGTTGTTACTGCGTACAGTGTTCTTCTGGTTCTGCTCTCTTCACTCAGCATCAGTTCAGCAAAGTCTTTCCAGGTTTTTCTGGAGTCTTCCTGTTCATCATTTCTTGTAGCACAAGAGTATTCCATTACATTCATAGACCACAACTTGTCCAGCCATTCCCCAATGGATGGTTATCCCCTCGATTTCCAGATCTTGGCCACCACTAAGAGAGCTGCTAGAAATACTTTTGTACATATGGGTCCTTTTCCTATTCGTATGATCTCTTTGGGATACAGCCCTAGAAGTGGTGTTGTTCACAGCCCCTTTCATCCCCTGCCTCTCCATCCATGGGAGGACTGCAGCTTCTCATTTATCCATCCACTCTCTCTTTCCTTCTGCCCGGGAGGATGACAGCTATTTGCTGTCATGCCTACCCCATTTGGAACCAAAGCAGTCAGTCATGAGAAACTTTATTCCTTTAAGTGCTTGTACACATTACTGGGCTGCTCAAAGCTGCTATTCAAACTGGATGATCATACCGTGAGTTTGGTTGCTCACGATTGTGGGCAGCAAAACTGCCCATGAAAATTTCCCCACCCAGAGGATGGATTTTCCTCTGGAGTGGGCTGGAAGTGGGACTGAGCCAGCAAGAGAAAGACAAACAGACAAAGGGGAGTCAGAGCTGTCTGCAGTTCTGCAGCTGGACATTGGAGCCCATGTACACCCAAGATCGATTTTTTGAGCTTGGAGAGAGAAAGAGAAAGATAGGAGCCAGAAAGTCACTCACTGTGAGGGGCTGCTGCGGCTGGTTCTTATGGTACTGAGAGTGGTGATTGTGGTGCTGGTGGTGGTAGTTGTAGCTGCTTTCCCTGAGGGCACTGGGCACTGAGGCAGGGAGATGCTGAATCTGGGGGTCCCTGGGAGGGGCCCTGTTAGGATCTTACCAACCAGACGCTCTGACCTCCAGGAATACTGTGTGGATTTTCCCCATGCATCCTGCCACTCACTTCTTAGAGAGGCCTATTCACTGAATGGGTGTTGCCTCATTAAGTGGTCACTTTCCTCCCCTCATCTTCTTGTCTGGACCACTTTGTCTCCTGGTTCCTTCCTAGCCTTGGTCTCAGCCCCCCAGATCCAAGCTGTTGCTAAGGTCTATCCCATTGGCCTTTGGAGAATCTCTCAAATTTGCCCCCTTCTCTCCTCTGTGTTGCCCCAGCATGGTACAGGTCTCATCACCTCCCACCTGGACTGTTGCAATGGCTGCTGGGGGTAAGGTCTGCCTGCCTCAGTCTCCCCCAACCCCAGGCTGTCCTCCATCCAGTCAATAAAGTGACATGCCTAAAGCCCAGCTCTGACCATGTTACCCCCTCCTCAGTAACCTCTGGTGGTTCCCTTTTGGCTTCTGTGTGACCTTCAAAGCCCTTGACCACCTGACCCCCGCAACATTTCCAGGCTTCTTACACTTCGCTCCCAATCTCTGACCCAGTGACACCAGCCTCCTGGCCATCCCTCCAACAAGGGCTTCTACCTCGTGGATCCAGGAATGTTCCCCTGTAGCATCCCTGCCTGGGATGTCTCCCCCTCATCTCAGCCTCCCAGCTCAAGTTCTACCTTCTCCAGAAATGCTTTTCCATCTGGCTTCCTGCCCAGGCCTTCCCTCCCCTCCCATTTGTCCTGTCTATGAATTCCTTACCCAACCGAAGAATCAGAGAAGGGAGAGAGCCTGGGTCCCACACCCTGCCCCCCCACCTTGACCTCCCTGTCCCCTCAGACCCTGATGGAGACACTCTCTGAGCAAGCCCAGCACCTGAGGCCTCCTGGGAAGTGGTCCCTGGGGTGATGCAGCTGGCTGGGGCCTACAGAGGCTGCAGGGGTGAGAACCCCCTGAAATATGAGGCTAGAGCAGCTCTCTGCCCCCAGGATAGGGGGTCTTCCCATCTGACTGGTGACTGAAACTTTCCCTGTGTTGTATCTCCCCCACAGAGCAGGGGTCCCAGGGCTTTGTACATGCTTAACAAGGGCTTTGTTCATCCACTCATTCACTCGTTGATTACATAGCTTGTTTGCACGCAGCTGTTTACATCTTCCCCCCTCCCCCATTAGACCAAGATCCTTGAGAACAAGCATCATCTTCTCCCTTCTTAGTTGGACTTGTCCTTCATTTGAAAATAGACTGAGACATCAAGAGGAGATGCCATGACATGCAAGTGAATTGGAGTACAGTGAGGCAGGGCAAGGTCACAGGCCTTACTTTGTCCTCCAGAGCCAGCTGGGTTCAGCAACCAGATATTCCTCAGGACTGGAGATGGCCCAGGATGCAGGAAGAGACTCTGGAGACCCTGGCCTTTTTAGGCGAAGGCCCTTTGAGGTTCTCACTGTGAGGGAGGCAACACCCATTCAGTGAACAGGCCTCTCTAAGAAGTGAGTTCAGGGGTGGCCCCATTAATCAAAAAAAAAAAATTCAAGTTGGGAGGGGACGACCTGAGAAACAGCCATTATTTAGTATTTAGTCATAAGGTGGTTGATAGTGGTAGACTACAGGCATAGAATAAGATATACATTGTCAACCATGGACCCTGTGTAGGTTTGTTTTCCTAACTGTGCTATGGAATAAAATTAAAAGAATGATAAAACCTAAATTAAGGGCTGGAGAGAGCTAAATGGCTCAGTGGATGTAGCATGGGGCATAGAGTCAAAAAGACCTGAGTTCAAATCTGGCCTTAGACACTTAGCTGTGTGACTCTGGGCAAGTTCACTTCACTCTGTTTGCCTCAGTTTCCTCATTTTTAAGGGAGCTGGAGAAGGAAATGGCAAACCATCCAGTATCTTTGCTTGGAAAACCCCAGAGGGAGTTACAGAGAACCAGGTAAGACTGAACCACCACAAATTAAGGGGGAAAGGTCTAATGAGGAAACATGCCTTCCTCGTGTCAGGAGAGCCGTGGCGAATTCCAGGAATGGAACGAGGCTTTTCCTCATGGTACATATATGTTACAGGGAATGGTTGGGGGCAGGGCAGGCCATATGAGCAGTCTGAACAAAGCAAAAGCACCAAGGAGCTTATTTATTAGAAAAAAGAAATTGGGTACCTCCCGAGGCTGCTCAGATCACTTTGGGAGAGTTCCAGTTATCAGGAAATGACTCCTGACATCCAGCCAGATCAAGTTTTGTAACTGCTTCTAGTTCTGACAAACAGAACAAGCTGATGGATGAGTCACCAAGCACTTATTAAATGCCTACTGTATGTAATGGAGAATGGGGAGAGACTAGAGGTGGGAAGTCCAATTAGGAGGTTATTTCAATAATCCAGGTAGAAGGTGACAGGTCCCTGAATAAAGAGGTGGACGGAAGGGTGTTTGAGAGATGATGTAGGGAAATAAATGATGGTACTTGGTAATGGATATGTGGGGGAGCAAGAGAAGGGAACCAAGGGTAACAGTGAGTTGGAGAAGCCAAGTAACCAGAGAAGTGATGGGACTTTTGGCAAGGATAGGCACACTTGTTTGCGGGGAAAGATGATGGCAAGCTCTATGGCTCCACTTAGAAATGTCTGATGCAGGCCTGGGTCTGACCAGTCTAATCCCTCCACATGCCAGGTCGTCTTGTACTCAAAGACAGCTCTCATGCTCTCCTCAGTCCATCGTTCTCCCAGCTAAACCCCTGCCATTCCTTCAATGGTTCCTCATGTGCTACAGCCTCAAGGTCCTTTCTTACCCTGGCTGCCCACCTCTGGACACTCATTGTCCTTCCTAGATGGTGCCACACAGAGCTGCCCACTCTCCTAGAGACAGAGTCTGGCCCGAGTATGAGGCCAGAACTGTCCTTGTCTTCTCTTTGGAAGCTCTGCCACCTTTCTCTTCATTCATCCCAAGATTATAAATGGTAGAGAACATTATAAAATGTAAAATGTATAATTCTGATTATATTAAATTTACAAATTTTCGCACAAGGAAAACTAAGCATTTCAAGATCGCAGGGAAAGCAGAAACCTTTTTTAAAGTAAGCATTTTTGATAAAGGCCTCAAATATTTAGAGAACTGAGTCAAGTTTATAAGAATACAAGTCATTCCCCAACTGATAAATAGTCAAAGGATATGAATGGGAAGTTTTCAGATGAAGAAATCAAAGCTATCTATAGTCATATGAAAAAATGCTCTAAATCACTATTGATTAGAGAAATACAAATTAAAACAACTCTGACTCACCACCAGATTGGCTAATAGGACAGAAAAAGAAAATTATAAATGTTGAAGGGGATATGGGAAAATTGTGACACTAACACATTGTAAGTGGAGTTGTGAGCTGATCCAACCATTCTGGAGGACCATTTGAAACCATGCCCAAAGGGTAATCAGCCTGTGCATAATCTTTGATCCAGCAGTGCCACTACTATGTCTGTATCCCAAAGAGATCACAAAAAATGGAATAAGATGTGTATAATAATATAATGTAATAATAGTAATATAACTTGTATATTTAAAATATAAATATTTATAGCCACTCCTTTTGTGGTGGCCAAGAACTGGAAACTGAGGGGATGCCCAACAACTGGGGAATGGCTGAACAAGTTGTGGCATATGAATGTAATGGAATACTACTGGGCTATAAGAAAGGGTGAACAGGAGGACTTCAGAAAAACCTGGGAAGACTTTTATACGGACTGATGCTGAGTGAAGTGAGCAGAACCAGGAGTACATTGTACAATGATAGGCTGTGAATGACCTAGCTCTTCTCAGCAATGCAATGATCCAAGACAAGACCAAAGGACTCACGATGGAAAATTCTATCCATGCCAGAGAAAGAGCTGATGGAGTCTGAATGCAGGTCGATACAGATTCTTTTCACTTCCTTAATTTTTGTCACTTTTTTTTTCCTTTTGGCCATTTTCTTCTTTCACAACATGACTAATATGGAAATATGATTTACATGATTGCACATATGTAACCTATATCAAAGTGCCTACCATCTTAGGAATGGAGCAATGGTAGAAGAAGGGAAAAAATTTAGAACTCAAAATTTTTTGAAAAATAAATGTTAAAATTTGTCTTTAATGTAATTGGAGAAATAGAATACTATTAAGAAAAAAAAGATATCAGTATGGAGAAAGATAGAAATAAAGCAGAAGTCTAGCATTTTTTTAAAATGTACTATAGGTTGTTTCCAAAATTCAGCATTCCCTTTCCATGCCTAGACTGTACTCATGCCTTGCCTCTGCCTCTAAGAACCCTAACCCTCCTTCACAGCTCAGCACAGACATCCCTGGGGTCTCCAAGATGTCTTCCCTGACCCCACTGTGTCTCAGTTCTGTCTCTGTATCCCATGTAACATCCTTGGGGTTAGGGTAGGGATTATGCGATGTCTGCATTGGCATCCCTGGTATCTAGCACAAGGTTGGGCACACATTTGATGTATTTAAAAATGTTTGTCAAAACACTAATGTGGAAACATGTTTAATATGATTGTACATGCATGGCCTGTATGAGATTGCACGCCACCTTGGAGAGGGGAAGGAGGAAGGAGGGGGAAAAACGTTAAAATTCAAGATCTTATAAAAGTGAATGTTGAAAACTAAATATATATATATATTAAAAATAATTATACTAAAAAAAAATCTTTGTTGAGTTGAGCTGAATGATTGTTACTGCCCAGGATGTTGTCCAGTTATGAAAACCAACAACTCTTGTGATAAGTATGTGGAGGAGGAGGGAGACTAGGGGTTCAAAGACTACATTTCCCATGCTGCTTGAACCCCTAGGGAGACCACCCGCTCAGGGAAAAGCGAGAATCCAACCAGTTCCTATGAGGCATGAGCTCATGACCCAGGCTGGTTGAGCTGTAAGGGGCCTTCTGGGGAACAGAGGAAGAATGGGAGTTCATCTCCTGGGCTTCATAAGCAGAAGGGTAAGGGCGAGAAAGGGGCAAACAAGGCTAGGCAGAGATGAGCCTGAGCTGCTGCTGGGCCAGCCCAAGAAGGATGGCGTGGAAGCCGGGAGCTCTTCTAGGAGAAGAGAGGTCAGCACACAGGTGCCTAAGGCCATTTGAAATGACCCTGGCGGCTTCCCCTCTGGCTTCCCCAATCCCCAGAGCACCCAGGGGAAGGCCACGGAGACCCTCCGCCTTTGGGAGTGGGTGCTGGTAATGTTTCCACTTTACTGGTCATTCTTGGTCTGATAAAACACTGATATTTCAGAGCAGCACTGTCTGTGCTTCTATGAGCTCATGACCCTGGGCTAGCCCTGAGTGAGAAAGCTCCTGGGTTTTCTGGAACAGAGGCCCTTTTGCCCATCTCGCCTCTCTAACCACATTCCATGAAGATCTCCAGTCAAGTCTGTCCTGGACCGAGCAAGTCCCTGCTAAGATTCCCATCTTTGGGCATTGTGGCTTCTTTGTCCAACACTCCATCCATCCTTTGGATTTTGAGAGAATGGCACCTTCTGGGGAAGCGGGGACGGTATTCTGTCTTACTTGTAGAGGGAGGGAAATGTCCACATTGAACCACTCCCATCTTGGAGGCGGGAAAGGCACCCGCGGCTAGCTCTCTGTCCCTCTCCCCCAGTGCCCTGCCAGGTTTGCAAGGCCCCAGAAAGACAGTCTGTCTTCTGAGGCACTCTCAACCAGAGAATTCTGGGGCTGGGAGACAGGGGAGAGTTGAACCGTTCCTCTTCAGTATATGCATTTTCCACTGAGCTCCTGTTTCCCATCACTCCAACTTTATGAGTACAAAATTGGAGGAAGGTGGAGCAGCAATGTCCTAGCTCCTACAGGGTGCCCCTGAGGGCTGGGCTCCAGTCTGCAGGCAGCTAGCAGGTTGAGTGCTTTTCCACATTGTAAAATACACATTTTCCATGTAAATGACTCACTCTGGAGCCCTGGTTGAGCCTGCAGACATTTCTGGAAGCTCCCTTGCCTCACTCCACTTATTTCATTCACAGTCCTGGGATCCAGATGCAGATCCTGCCCAGAGATTTTCACTTATCCATGGAAGCCATAGCCATTGGAGCTCGTGTCTAGAAAGCCTGGAGCCAACATGGGGAGGACCCCCTCCCCTCCATAGACAGCTGAGACACTATTCTCCCACTCTAGCAGCCTAGCATGGGGATGATGTCATATCTGGCATCCCTAACGAATGGGCTTCTGGCCCTCATGGGCCCCTGTGGGGACAGGACCCCAGTCCAGACAGAGCTCTAATGAAGACATTTCTGCCTCCTGCCTGGATTATGCAGGCACTGGGCCCCCTCCTCTACTTCTCTCTTCTCTCTTCCTGGCACTCCCTTTGGGACTCCAGGGTACTGGGGAGTTCTTCCCTTGCTGAGATTTTCTCTTCAGGCTTGCTTTCCTACCCTCCAGCTGGCTGGCACTCTGTCCTGCTCCTTTTTCCCTTAGTCAACACTCTCCCCATCTGCAGTAGGGCCACCCTCTGTGCTCTGCTCTCCTGGAGAAGCTGCCTGACCTTCACTGGCATTGGCCTCTCAAGGCGGGAGGGGCTAGCCACCCCATAGAGTGAGTCTTCTGTCTCCCAGCATTCCTTGACATTATCTGTAACTGAAATCAGTCACCAATAAGCACACAGAAGCACCTACTCTGTGCCAGGATTCATACAAAACATGGGGAAGGAAAATGTAGAAATAAGGCTGCTGTGGTCCCCAAGGAACTCATGTTCTATCCAAGGGGAGAGCATGAGTTGGGCTTGGTTTGGTCTACATCAGGTGACACTGGGTTAGGGAGCTCCCTGTGAGCCCAACCTCAGACAAGTAGTGGTTGCGTGACCTTGGGCAAGTCCTCTCTGGTCTCCCAGGTCCTCAAGTTATCCTGTCTGTAAAAAGAAAGGATTGGGACAGATGACCTCCTGGTCTCTCCCATCTCTGGCATTCTAGGATTCCACATTATTCAGATGAAGTTGTCTCTCAGAGCCTTGAAAATCCCAGGGAAGGAGGAGAGCACCCCAGCCAGGATTCAAGGCTAGGCCTTCTGTCTGCCTGCAGCTGTATCCAGGATGGAAGGAAGGGATGGTGGTGCAGGAGAGAGAGGGGCTGGACCCCAAGGCAGCAGCTGAGTCAGCTCCAGCCATGGTTTAGTCATCACTTTCTGGAGGCCAAAAGCCACATGCAACCCATCCCAAGGAAATCTGATCATAGAAACTCACCATGAATTTCGCCTGCTCAGCCATCTGGGGCCATCTGTGACTCCAGGTCTAGGGCAACCAGGGAGAACCTGCCAGCCTTCTTCAGGGCACCAGGGAGTCATCAAGGAGAGGGTACAGAAGGAGGGGGCCACAGCAGTACCCTCGCCACAGTCAAAGGAGGGTGTGAGCAGCTCCTCGCACACATCATCCTTGGACCTCAGGCATGGGGACGGCAAAGAAGCAGACACCACTTTGGCCAAGGTCACACAGCCACACTGTCCCATCCACAGGGATGGATTCATTAGATTCACTGGTCACCCCCAGAGAAGACACCAGCTAGCAGAATTCCCCAGGAAAGAGCCTTCTGTGTGGGGAGGTCAGGGAATGAGCCCAAAGACATAGAAAAGGGAAGTGTAAAGATCCTCGTTTATCAGCACCAGGACAGGAATTCAAACCCAGATTCCCAGGTTGTCAAGCCCAGGGCTGCCTTTCCGGTGCATCAGTCTACTTATCTCTCTGGCCAGGCTTTAATTCTGCATTTTAGCAGGGTTCTGGGCACAGCCATTAGGCTCTGTGTTGTAAGCCTCGGAGGTGAGATTTGAACCCGGCTCCATGACTCCGAATCCATCCCTCTGCCAATTGGTTCCGCTCAAGCCTGGTTAGAGAGGAAAATTCTGTCTTATTTTTCAGTTACTTTTCTAAGAAGGGGGTGGGGGATACAACAGTAGAATACACAAGCCCACAAAGTCCTGAGCCCCATCCTGGATGAAGTTGAATCTTTCTGTGACAACCAAGTTCTCAGGAGCTGCTCCTGGAGTTTGCTTGGAAAGGCTGGAACCTGCCTGGGACATGCCACTGCCAGCTGTAGCTCTGGCTCTGAGTGTCTGGTGATGAGGCTGCCCTCATCCAGAGAAGACCTGACATTCCCAGAGAAACACAGGACCCAGTCATCGATGGGAAATGCGTGCTCATTCCTGCTGGCTGAGTCAGTGGCAGAAGGACTGCGAAATCAGGAGCACTCCTGGGGAACAGCCCACCAAGCCTGTTTTGCCTTCTCGGGACCCTGAACCCTTCAACAGCTGGATCCCAGGAAGATAAGGAGCCTATCTGCTTAGATGCCAGCGCTGACCCAGCAATCATCCCATCCCTTACATGTGGGACTACTGGGGAGCTGGAGTGAGTGCATGGGAACCCAGGCTGGGAGGGGGCCTGGAAGCCTGCTGGTCTCTGCTTCATTTTACAAAAGGGGATGTTGAGGCTCAGAGAGGGAAAAGGACTTACCCAAAGTCATAGCCTGGAACTCTCAGAAGCAGACAGGCAGGCAGACAGGTAGACAGGAAGAAAAGCAAGCAGACAGACAAGCATACAAGCAGACAGACAGACAAGAAGGCAGGCAAGACAGGAAGACAGATGGACAGACAGGCAGACAGAGAGATAGGCAAACAGGCAGACAGACAGGCAGAGAAGGAGACAGGCAGGCAGGCAGGCAGGCAGGCAGGCATACAAGCAGACAGACAGGCAAGCAGGCAGACAGAAAGAGATAGGCAGACAAGAAGACAGGCAGGCAGACAGACAAACAAGCAGAAAGAGAGAGACAGGTAGAGAGGGAGTCAGACAGGCAAGTAGGCATACAGCCAGACAGACAGGTAGACAGGCAAGCAGTTAGACAGGCAGACAGCCAGACAGGAAAGCAGGCAGACAGGCAGGCAAACAGGAAGACAGGCAGGCAGACAGGCAGGCAGGCAGATATGCAGACATAAAGATGACAGACAAACAGACAGACAGGAAGACAAGCAGACAGGCAAGTAGATGGACAGATAGGAAGACAGGCAAACAGATAGACAGGCAGACAAGCAGACAGACAGGCAAGCAAGCAGGCAGACAGACAGACAGGAAAACAGGCAAACAGACAGACAGGCAAGCAAGCAGGCAGACAGACAGACAGGAAGACAGGCAAACAGACAGGCAGGCAGACAGACAGATAGACAAGTAGGCAAACAGAGACAGGCAGATAGGCAAGCAATTAGGCAGACAGACAGACAGATAGACAGGAAGACAGACAGGCAGCAGAAGATAGACAAGCAGGCAGACAGACAGACAGGCAGACAGGAAGACAGGCAGGCAAGCAGACAGATAGACAAGCAGGCAGGCAGACAGACAGAAGACAGGAAGACAGGCAGACAGGCAGGAAGACAGGCAAACAGACAGACAGGCAGACAGGAAGACAAGCAGGCAAGCAGACAGAGAGACAAGCAGGCAGGCAGATAGACAGGCAGGCAGACAGACAGACGGTCCCTCTTGAAGGGCCTGGGTCTGGGTGGGCCAAGAGAAGAGGGTGAGGCCTCATGGAAGAGGTTGCTGCAGGGTGAGAAGAGGGCTGCTGAGGAGGTAAAGCCCAGAGGATAAGGCAGGTAAGATGGCATTGGGGGTTGGACTAGGAGGTCCAGAGAGGCAGGAAAGCAGGTAACAGGACTATACAACTGCCAGACTCATCTCTAGTTTTCAGTCATATGAATCCAGTTTTTTGGCTAAGGGCCTAGCCTGACCTGGCCACCTCCAGAGACAGCTTCTTTCCTAACTGCTCTTCTGATGCCCAATCCTATCGCCCTTCCAGTCTCTCCAGCTTTCTGAGCAGATCTCAGGCTGGCAGAACTAGGCAGGACTTGAAATCCTGGCTGTATCACAGGACAGTCCCCATCCTGGCCCAAACTCTGTGCTCCAAGATTACATGGAAAATGACCCAAATGGGCCCCACTCTGAAGCCCTCCTGCCCCTGCACACTCTGATGTCCACCCTAGAGAGACCAAGGCAGCCCCACGTCTCCCAGCCTCTAGGGATCTCTCCTCAACAAGGTCCCCTCCCCTTCCCCAACTCTTGGTCCCATGACAAGTCCCATCACTTCTGCTAATCCAATCCACCCACCTCTCCCACCAAACCCTTTCCACCAACAGTCCTCTTCCCTCTTTAGGGAGTCTTGCTGGGTTACCTGCACAAGAGCAGCTGCTCTGGCCTTGAACTCACCCTCCCCTGGGAGCCCTGGCATTTGCACTCCTCTCCTTCAGCCCCGCAGCATCCAAGATTCCTCCCTTGACTCATTCCCAGTCTTGATGACACAGAGGCAATTGGAGAGGGCTCTAGACAAGGTCCCTGAGCCTATTCCAAGGGTAAACCCTTCCCATCTGCCCCAGATAAAAGACCTGGACAAGTCAGAGGCCACCACCTCTGTGGAGCCTCCACTGCTCAGCTCCCATCCCCAGTAGAAGGTGGTTTCTGATTCTGTCCTCACCTTTCCTCAGTATGTTTATCTTTCATGATATTTCTTCCTATCAGTTATTTACATACAAACTGCATCTATCCTTCCCCCGACTAAGCTTTAAGATCCCCAAGGACATCATAACATCATTTTCTTCTTTTTCACTCCCAGAACCCAGCCCGGCACTTTATAAATATGGGGGTAGGTTAGGGAGGGGACTTTGATTTCTTTGCTGTGGAGTGGAAACTCTCTCTCTTAGTCACTCCTCAGCTGTTCAGAGCTCCTTCTGGCACTAAGAGGAGTTTTTCTAGCCAGCCTGTGTCAGACAGAGTCATAGATGAGAGGCCACTGACTCCCATCCCTTCATTTTACAGACAGAGAAACCAAGGCATGGAGAAATTAGGAAACTTGCCCAGCTAGAAAGTGTCTAAGGGAAGCCTTGCTGACCTGTGCCAGACCAGGTCTCCCCCTGCTCCCTCTGCACCATGGGTATGGAAGGCACTTTGCTCACTGAACTGAACTGAACAGAATAGCTGCCTGACCCGGATCTCCTCTGCCCAGAATCCCTCACCTGGGGTGACCGTGAGGAGGGCTGCATGGATGCCTATGGGGTGCCCCCAGGCAGAAGCTGGCAAGGCTCCACATTTGGGGGAGCGGGGAGGAGCCAGGGAGGAAGCAGGATGCTGCATCCCCTGCTGTCTGTTTGGCATCTCCAGTGCCACGTCACCATGGCTCTTGCTGGGTGAGATGCAGCAGGTCAAGAGCTCCACCTAGTGTGAGGCTCGCCCCATAGTTCCCAGCCAGCGAGGGCGGGAGGGAGGCCTTGTAAATTGGACTTGCTTTTAGAAGATGATGGTGGGCACGCTCAGGGATGTCTCAGCATGGTTCAGCCAGGGCCATCGGTGCCTGCACCTTCCCATCCTCACCCTCTGTCCTGGCAGCTGCCCTCCTTCCTCCCCTTCCCCTGAGCACAGGGCGGTCCTCCAACAACCCCTCTGCCCCAGGAAGCTTTCCTGCCACTGCTGCTCACCTCCTGGACCTCCTTCTTTCCCAGGCATTGATGCCCTGACCTCATCTTGGTCATGGCTGGTGACAGCAGGGATCAGCCCGCTCACACAACACACACTTCGCATCTCTCCATTGCCACTGGGTCTGTGGGAACCATGGCACTCTATCGTTGTTGCTCCGGGAGGGAGGGATAGTTTGGTTTCTATTTTGGTATCACAGTGCCCACACGTAATAAATGCTTCGTCTCTGTCCCTAGCACCTGGCACAGTTCCATGAATAATCTGTAGCCCTAATCATCTGAAGCATGTAACAATGGTGTGGAATCCCAGGAAACCTCACTACAGAATTGTGGAGCTAAAGTTTTAATTAGAAACCGAAGATGCCCAAACACCTTTGGAACCTGAGTCAGAAGGGAAGGTGGTATCACTGGAATTCATGCAGGTCCTCAGGCAGACTCCTGAACCAGGTTCCTGGACCCCTTGGCACAGACTGGGGAAGAACCCCAGGCACTTCTTTGCAGAATCAGACCATTAAATGCATAGAAAAAAATGCCCACGATTGCAAAGGAAACCCATTATATTGGAACAGAATTGTCAATATGTTTTTTAGAAACAAGTTCACAGACCATAGGTTAAAAACCTCAGTCTGAAAGATGGGACCTGTGGGAAATAACCATGACTTATTAAACCAGGTCCAAGCAAAGAAATATGTGCATGAATGGGGAATGTGCCACACCACACCTCTCCAGCACTCCTCATATTTGGACCACCTGTCCTCCAGTTACCTTGTACCTGCTCATCTGCTGCCTGTTACTTGGGGCCCAGTAAAATATAAGCTTCTTAGTGAAAGGGACAGTTTGGCTTTGTAGGCCTGGTGCCTAACTTAGTAAGCAGGTACTTACTATTTGCTTGTTTTTTGAATTGAATTAAGTTGCTTCTGTGCCATAGGTAGGCCAGCTTGGATAAATTCTTCCTCTCCAGATCTGAGCATGGTTTGTGACATTTCAAAGGGGAAAAGGTCCTAAGCCAGGGGTCAACCCTGCATTGGGTTCTGGTCTTTGTCTACCCCTCCATGTCCCGAGCTCTTAACCAGGAGGGACCACATTATCTCTCAGGGCCTTTCTACCTCTAAATACTTGGTGTTTGGGCAGCCAAGGAGGCTCTAGAGGGAATAGGGAGCAGGTTGGGGAAATCCTGCCTCAGACACTTCTAAGCAAGTGACTACAAGACTGTCTGCCTCAGTTTCCCCTTCTGTCAAATGAGGCCCATAATAGCACCATCTCCAGGTGTGAGGCTCAAGTGCCTGCACATAGTAGATGCTATATAAAGGTCATATATACTGTTCTAGGTGGGGATGGTGGGGTATCAAGAAAGCACAAGGAGGGTTCAAAATAACCCTAAAAGTGCTCTGGCAGGAGTCAGGTTTTGGAGGCTGCTTAGTATGGTCTGCACCTAGCTAAGTGCCTGGCATATAGTAGGAGCTTAATAAATGCTTCTTGTTGGTTTGATTTTGGAGAGGATGAGACTTTTTAAAGAAAGCAGTTCTACAGAATGAAATTATGAGATCTAGTACGGTGCCATCTGTTAGTCAATAAACATGCAATAAGTGCCTAGTATGTGCTGGCACCGTACTAAGCATTGAGAAGGCAAAGAAAGGCAACAGACAATCTGTGGTGGGAAAAAGACAAGGGTGGTTTTGCAAACCGTGGCAAAGCTGAGGGTCTCTGGGCCCATCTTGGAAGCCTCACAGGTCATTCACCAAGAGGTGAAGGACAGGTACTGGGAAAGAAAGCATAGACCAGGAGCCCATGCCCAATCTGCTCAGTCTTGGGCATCCCCAACCTCTGCTCCAAAGTCTTCCCAGGGCAGGAGTCTCCCCAACACTGGGCCTTGTGGACATGGTTGGTCAGAAGAAGGGAGGGGTCCTTGACAGAAAGAGAGAGGTTCAGAGAAGTGTGGGTTTGGGGAAATAGTTCTGTTTTTGACATGTTGAGTGTGAGATACTCTTGGGATATCTAGGTAGAAATGCCCAACAGGAAGGTAGAATTTGGGCTCAGGAGAGAGGTAAGGGCTGGCTGTGTAGATCTGGAATCATCTACATAGAGGTGGTAGCTGAAATCATAGGAGAAGAGACCAGGAAGAAAGACTGTCCTAACAGGAGAGGGCCAAGATGGAACTTTGGACAGCTCCCATGCTCCAGGGAGTCCCTGAGTTCTGTGGTCAGGATCAAATGACATCATCTTTGCAAAAGGGCTTTGTGAACCTTAAAACACATTAGAAATGCATGCCCTTACTATCACTGTTATCACCACTGTTGTGGACACTGCAAACCATGACGCGCCCAAGAAATTAAGATTAAAGAACCAGAGCCCTCTTGGCCTCTCACCCCCTGTTTACTGAATGTGTCCATTCATCCTCCTGCTTCTGCATAACTTTCCTCTGGAGGTGAGCATGGCACTGTGGCTGCAGTCTGGCAGGGCCCAAGGCAGAGGGATGGTCACTGCCCTGGTCCTTGGCCCCAGGGCTCTTGGCGCTGCTCAGGATTGCCTTCCCAGAGGCAGAGGGGGCATCTTGTTACCTAGCTCTTACACAAGGACCCAACTTTTCTTGGGTTACTGTTGGATTGTCATGGACTCAATGGTCATCTCCCTGAAGACAGGCCTCCACACTGCTTCCTACCTTTTCCTGTTTGATCATTGCTGTTTATTCACTTAGTTTCTCATTACATTTTCTTCATTGAGAGTGTGCTAAATGATAAATGGTGTCCATCCCTTGCCTGTAGCATCACCCCATCTATGGTAAGTTTTTACGAGGCAGGATGGGGAAAGGAGAGCTCAGGATATATATTTAAATGATATTTGGCACAAAGTCACTGGGCCTGATCTTCATGACCACGGATTTCAAAGAATACCACCATCCGTGCCAGGTGTACCAAACGATTCCATTGTCCGTGTTGCTGGTGTATGCCCCTCTGTAGTACAGACCGTTGAGGTTTGCTGAGTGACACCTGACAGGGATAAGAAAAACACAACGTCATCAACAGAAGGGGTCCTTAAGAAAACCACCTCATTTGATGAAGAAAGCCTTCCTCGGCCCCTTCTGTGCATGGCACAGCGTGCCAGAACTTGGGACAGCAGTATGAGTTCCCTGCTTCTCCAGGGGAGGCGGTGAGTGTCCAACTAGGAGATCTCATCAAGATAAGGAATGTCCAGAGGAAATTTTCTCCACAGTTCAAAAACTCAACTGTTCTGTAACTTGGAGCCCTGAAGGGTGACTCCCCAGGCTCAGATATTCACTATGTCAGAGGAGGATTTGAATCCGGCTCTGCCTGAGGCCCCCTCAGCATCCTTCTCCTTAGGACCAGATTCACAAGTCTCAGGCACAGGTTTGGAATGGCCCTCATTAGGTGAACTCCCTTCACTCTTATATTCTATACTTTCGGCCCAAAGTCCTCTGTACCTTCTGAAGGCAGGTAGGGCCTGGAGCCAGGAAGACCTGAGTTCAAATCTGACCTCAGACACTGAATAGCCTTGTGATTTTGGGCAGGTCACAACCTCCCTTTGCCTCAATTTCCTCATCCGTAAATGGGGATAATTATGGCACCTCCCTCCCAGGGCTGTTATGAGGATCGCAGGAGCTCATATTAGCAAAGCCCTTAGCACAGTGTTTGGCAGATAGTAGGTGCTATGGAAACGTAGCTCTGCTATACTTTTCACTTTATTATATTATTTATTATTGTGTTGGCCCTTGTGTGGAGGACTGACTAGAGAAGGGTCCTGGAAGCTACCACACTCGAGCCTAAATCAGCAGCATGGTTGCCTGGTTAAAGCCTGCTCTCCCTGCCCCCCAGATGGCTCAGGCCTGGCCTCTGGCTCCTTCATTCATGGAAGCTCAGATTCTGCTTCTGCACTCCCTGCTCCGGAGGAGGAGGTGGAGGATAGTGCACCAGAGGCTGTGCCTAGGACTGGGCCTTGGAGGCCAGCCTCCAATCCAGCTTTCCTGACTCCTGGTCTTTGCTGCTGACCAGGTCCCTGTTCCTCTTAGGGCTGGGGCAGACTTGGCCTGAAATCCCAGCTTGGCTGGGTTATCCTAATTAGATCCAGCTTCCTGGCAGACTCCAGCCCCCTCCCAACCTCTCCTCGGATAAGAATTTGTTTGCAAAAGCCTCAGTAAGAGCCAGGGCAGGCCCTCAAAGTCTCTTCTCCACTCTGGGTCTCCCCCAGCCCAGCCAAAGCCCCACCTTCTACCAGAAACCTTCCCAGCTCCTCTCCTGCTGACCTGGCTTGTTGAGGCCTACATGTTTGAAGGGTGCTTCCCCTGCTGAACCCGGAGCTCCTAGAGGACAGGAAGGCTGCCTTCTATCTCCCTAAGCATCCCCAGTGCATCCCCCAGGGCCTGCACACAGAAGATGCTTAATCAATGCTTCCTGACCTGTTGTACCACCAGCCCCCTCTGTCCTCCTTGGCACAGTTCCCCGAATAATTGTCGTTATCTCTGTCCCGAGTGCTGAACTTCATCTGCAGGTGACTAGCCCACCACTGGACCTCAGGATGGAAGCTCCCAGCCAGGGAGTCTCCTGCCGTCCCGGAGTATTCCCCGAAGCTCAGCTGGTAGGCACTCTGAGGAGATAGAATTGGTGTCCTTAGGGTCTGCCTGGGCCAAGAGGAAAGAGGACAGTGTGCACGACTCCCGACATCCCAGCTGGCTCCCACCGCCCCTTTCCCACCTTCACACTGGCCACTCGAAAATTTTCATATTGGGCGAAACGATGTTCTCCTTCAAAGTCAACCAGATCTATCTTCAGAGTGTAGTCCCCTAGACAAACAACAAGCTGATGCCCCAGCCCACTCCATGGCTATCTGACCCTTCCCATCTGTGTCCCATGCAGATACCCCATCCCTGGCCTGCTCTGGTCTCACCCCAGAGCCCAAGACCAGGCCGACCTCGACTCTCGGATCCTCAAGGCTGCATTCCAAGCAAACCTTCCCTTTCTGGAGAGCCAGAGGCCACTACGTGGGCCCTCTCCCTGCTGCTGCTGCTCCAGCTACATCAGTAGGAGTTACAATAAGGCCTGGCTTCTGAGACTGCCCACCTGGGCCAGAAATCACAACCTGCAGCAGCAGTGGAGTTGGAATGGGCTGCGTTATCCAGGAAATACCTAAAGTAGTAGAAGGAAAGAGCTCCCCTGCCCTACCCAAGAGCTAGCCTTGGAAGAAGGCCCTAAGGTTTGCAGAACACCTTGCCTGTGTCAATTCGTTTGATCCTCAGAAACACCTTGGGAGGGAGGAGTTATTAATATCCCCACTTTACAGGTGAGGAAACTGAGGCTCAAAGAGTTTAAGTGACTTGAGCAAGGTCACACTGCTCATGTCTTCAGCAGGATTTTCATTCAGGTCTTCCCAAAAGGAAGTCCAGCCCTCTGCTTGCACCCCACTTCTCCAGAGCACAGAACCTGAGCAGAAATGCATGACCACAAAGGCAGCAGGACCCTGGGGTGGTCCACAAGAGATAAAGGAGGCTATTCCTGGGTGTCTGTGGGTAGGGACAAGGGAGTCAGTTGCAGGAACCGGAAAGCCAGGAGACCCTGGAGGACCAGGGGTCCCAGAGGGTGGAGCCAGGACCAGTGGAGCAGAAGGGGTCCTGCACAAAAGGCCAGCTGAGGCTGGATGTCAGGGAAAGCGGGATTCACATTCTCGGAATACAATGGACTGCCTTGAGAGCTGGTGCCCTGGAGATCTCCAAGCACTTATTGAGTACCCTAAAATGGGATCCAGAAGCACTGGGTTCAAATCCTGCCTCAGACACTTAATAGCTGTGTGATGTTGAGTCACTTTTCTCAGATTCAGTTTCCTCATCTGTAAAATGGAGACAGCACCTGTAGTTGCTTTCTCCCTAGGGGGTTATGAGGCTCAAATAGATGCTGAGGGCTTTGTAAACTTTGAAACACTAGAGAAATGGGAGCCTATAAAGGAGAGAAATTGTGTGTCAGGAACCGGCTGAGGAGAGGCTGCGGCAGCACCCCACACCCCCTTCCCAGGGCTGAGCCTCTGCTGTTCACATCCCAGGTCCCAGAGAGCATTTCGTTTCTACTTAGGGGCTCGTTTCGGCACAAATGTCTATGCAATGTTTGTTTTACAGAAACTGGCCACAGCCAGTGCACTGATGCATTAACACTGGCCTACCTCTGTCTCTGTCTCTGTCTGTCTCTCCTCCCTCCCCTTTCTTTTTCACTTGTTTTGGATCTTTTAAACTAGCCATTCAGAAAGGTTTTCTCTCTAAAGTCAGATGTTTTGGAGCCAGTCCCCTTCCTTCAGAAATGCTTTCACGTCCAAAGAAACAAAAGAGTTGAGCCCAAGAGGCTGAGGCCCTGCTGGGCTGGCTTCCAGGGGCCTCATTTCATGAGGAAGCCATTAAATAGAAACATGGGCTGGAGAGAGAACCGTGAGGCTCAAAGGAGGGGCAGCCAGAGAGGACCAGAAGCAGAGGGAAAGAAATGGGGGGAGGAGGGAAGGCAGGGCTGCTCCAGGTCTGGGACTGGTCTGCCTGCTCAGAGAAGGAGAAGGCTCAGCCCTTGGCAGGCTTTCAGGACCCCAGGGCTGGCCACCAGTCAGTGGTCAGTCACTTGTCTCAGGCATGGCCCTGGGCTTGGAAGCTATTGGACTTGGGCTAAGTCCAAGGCCAAGGCCAATGCTTTACTCTTTGCAAAAAGGCCTAATTTGGGTAAAGAAGTAGCATTAGGCCTCTCAGGCCCAGCAACCCCCTGGGTGGTTGTTGTCTACCATTCTCCAAGAGGACCCAAATGACATGACTGCATCGGAGTCCAGTGTGTTCTGTCCCACTGGCTGAGCAAGCAGGATGCAAAGGCTCCCAAACCAGTGGCCAGGGAAAGTCTGAAGGCGAATTCCCAGCTCGCCAACCTTAGAGAGGTCCTGCTCTCACATCAGCTGCCCCTGTGGCCTTCACCCCATGGAGAATCCGAGAAAACAGAGACTTCTCCTGCCTGGAGGATCCACAGGGGGACAAGAAAGGCTCCAGCAGAAGGGCCCCCCTCCCTCCTTCCCTCCCTCTGCCTCTCCCTCCTTCCCTCTGCCTCTCCCTCCTTCCCTCTGCCTCTCCCTCTTTCTCTCTCCCTCTCTGCCTCCTGCCTCCCTTCACTCCTGCTCTTCTGCTCCTTCTATCTGTCCCCATTGCTCTGTCTAGTCAGCTCGGTCCCTCTGTTTTAGAATCTGAACTCTCCATCTCTCCCTGCAACCCTCTCTCTCTCTCTTTGACTCTCCCCTGTCTCCCTGCCCTGTCTGTATCTCTCTCCTCCCCTTTCTGCTGACACCCTCATCTCTACAGGGAGCAGAGCCGGGCATCCTCCAACACCTTAAAAGTTTCAGGAATTTTACTATTGAACAAGACAAGGTTTCCCCAGGTCCCTCTTACGTTGGGTGGTCAGGAAGTGAAGGTTTTTATTCCCCAGCCAGTATTCGCCATTTTTTTGGACAAAATTTCCAAAACCATTTTCGTAGTCCTCCCAGTCCCTGAAAATCCAAGGAAAAGTCAGATGAGGCTGTCACCAGCCTCCTCAGCCAGCCCTCCCTCACCTTCTTTCCCCTTGCAGTTTATGCTCGCCATCCCAAAGTGCTTTCAAACACCCAGAAATGTTGTTACTTCCATTTCACAGATGAGAAGGCACTGACTGGCCTACCATCTCTGAACCCATCAGAGACAGGGGCAGGACGAGAACCCCATTGTCTGAGTCCCTAAGCCGGACCCAGTCCATTCTCCCTAGCTCACCAGGGCCCACATCTCTGCCCTCTTGGTCATTTACAAGAACAGGTAGCAGATCCTCAGGATTCGATTGGAACCAGAAGGAAAGGAGGAGCTTCGAAGCCATCCCTTGCCAAGAGAAGTCCAGTCAAATCGCTGTGCTGAGCGCCAAGCACTGAGCTGAGCAGCGCCTACCTCTCTACACCAAACCTGCGAGCCTCGGTACCTGTCGAAGTTCTCCGAGCCATCAGAGCGCCTCTGCACCACCGTCCAGCCTCCTCCATCTGTCATGTCACAGTAAGCAGAGAACTCTTCTGGGCTTTGTAGGGGTTTGATTTTGTAGAAACCACTGAGTCTGTGACCATCGTTGAACACTTCTGAACAGTCTGTCGACAAAACACCTGTCAGGAGACTCCTAGCCCCCTCCCTTTGAAATACAAGTTCCCAGACAGACCCCAGACTGCACAGCCAGAAAGTGTCCAAAGTGGGACTAGAATCCAAGTCTGCCAAACTCCACTGCCTGCCCCAGACTGTCTCTTACTGACAGATCTGCAAGCTGTGCATTTTCCTTGAGAGCTACCTCAGAGAGAGCATGGAATGGGACCTCTCGGGAGAAACAGGTCAGGGATGGAGAACATGCTTCCTGGTGGGTTATTGTCTGAGCTGGGAAGGAAGGTTCTGCTGGGAGACCATGTCAAGGATGGAACCCTCTGGTCAGGACAGAACCCTCCAGTCAGGACCTTTCCCCACTCCCCACCATGGACCTAGATGATAGGCCAAGGGAAGGCTGCCGGCTCAGACTGACCTGCATACTGCCTCCGTCCCCCAAGGTGGGGGAGGCCCTTTTCGTCTCCCCGGTCAAGCAGCTGAAGCTCCTTCTCCTTCAGGAGCTGCTCAATCCTCAGCTGCTGCTGCTTGACCTGGGCCTCCAGAACTCTCAGCTGGTCCCTGAGCCTCTGCTGCTCCTGGAGGCAACTCTCGAGAGCCTGAAGGGGAAGAATCAAGCTCTCCACCGGCCTCACTTGGAGGTCCAGCTCTGACCTCTTTCCTGGGCCCAGATGTGCGGCCTAGGCAACTGAGCACTTTCAGTGAGACTGTGCCCTGCCCAGATGGAGCCTGGGAGGACTCCAACCAGTGTCAGGGCTGCCCACCTATGCCCAGGAGAGTCCAGGCACCTGCCATCCCTCCAGTCCCCCATGTCCATGAACTCTGGGTCATCCTCGACCTCTGAAGCTCCCTGACTCCTTGTCTCCAATGCATGGCTGAACCTCACCAAGGCATCCGACCATGTAACTCCTCTACACTGTAACCCAGATGGGTTTATATCTGAGACCAAATCACAGAGTCAGTCTCAGAGCTAGAATGGTGTGACCTTAGAGGTCTTTAGTTCAACCCATAAATGAATAAGAATTCCCTCTCCAATTTACAAAAGGTCATCCCACCTTGGCTTGAAAATTCCCATGAGGGGACAACTGGGACAGTTGTACCTCTGGGAAGGCTTCCCTGTCATCAGGCTTCAGTTTACCTTTTTCTAACATTTCCCATCATGCTGGTCCTGCCTTTTGAGGCCAGCCCGCAGACTGAGCCTCATCTGTTCTTAGCAGGACAACCACCCCAGCAGTGGAGGACACCCACCATTCCCTTTGAATTTCCTTTCCCACATTCTACAGGAAGCCTCTCCCTATCCCTCTTGAGGCTGGTGCCTTCCCTCTGTTTATCTGGAATATAATTGTCTATACCCAGTTGTTTGCATGCTATCTCCACAAAAAGAATGTAAGGTGCCTGAGGGCAGGAATCCTGTTTTTTGCCTCTCTACCTCCAGCACTTAGCATGGTGCCTGGCACACAGCAGGGACTCAACTAAATGCTTGTGGACAGCCCACTTGGGCAGAGGAGCACCAGGACTCTCCTCTCCTTCCTCTGCCCCTTACAAGCCACTGTCATGCGATCAGCTCTGTAGTTCTACTCTATCATCCTTTGGACAGCCAGCAGCTGCTTCCTCCTCCCTGGGAAGAGTCTCCAACTTGCCTTTGGGGGTTGTTTCGATCTGAGTGCTTGCTCATCCTATTCCTTCCTCTTCTCTTTAAGAGGACTTTCTTCTGTCCTTGGATCATCCTCCCCTCTGCCCTTTCCAACCCTATTTTGCCCCATGGACATCGCATTTTGGTTCCTTGGGGGAATGCTTTGTTATCTCAGTAACCTGGAATGTGAAGATTTATCGAGTAGCCTTCACCTTCTCCAGGAGGGAGGGAGACCTGTCTGCACTTGACAGTCTCTTGTGTATGATCCAAGAAAGGCAAATGTCACTGGGTGGATGCAAGTCCGTGCACAAGCCCTCGCCGCTGACTGAGCTCTCAGCTTTGTTTTTGAAGTGCTTTAGACAGGGTGTGCAAGAGCTGGCTCATGCAGGTGGGAAAGCTGTTCATTAAATATTCAGTGTGAGCACGGAAACCTCAGGAAGGAGCGAATCCCACTAACTGGGGCTTGATTGGGGACATGTTAATGATGAGGAAGAAATTTTAAAGTGGTGCAGTGCCACTGTTTGGTTTTGTTTGAAAGCCTCTTAAACATCTCCCAGCACACTTTTGGCTTCAGGTTATTTGAATGTCACTTCCTAAGCACTTGCTTAAGACTTCTATAGTCTTTGAGCACTTCTGGGTGGCACTCTGGGTCTGGAGCCAAGAGGGCCTGAGTTCAATTCCAATATCAGACACTTACTGGCTATGTGAACCTGGGCAAGTCACTTCACCCTGTTTGCCTCAGTTTCCTCAGCTGTAAAATGAGCTGGAGAAGGAAATGACAAACCACTTTAGCATCTCCGCCAAGAAAACCCCAAAAGGGGTGATGGGGAATCAGAAATGACTGAGTAACCATAAAGAGACCACACTCAGCTTTGTTTAATTCACCATTGTTTGTTTAACATTCTAATTGTTCTGCTGCCTTAACTCACCTTGCCAAAGACCTTTCCCTTTTCCTTCTCTTTGAATACCTTGGGGGCGGGGGGGGGGGGGGGGGGGTTCAGTTGTTTCAACCTTGTCTCACTCTTGCTGCTTCCATTTGGGGTTTTCTTTGCAAAGATCCTGGAGTGGTTTACGATTTCCTTCTCTAGCTCACTTTACAAACAGGTTGAAGTGACTTGCCCAGGGTCACACAACTAGTCAGTGGCTGAGGCTGGATTTGAACTCAGGATGATGAGTCTTCTTGACTCCAGGTCTGACGCTTTGTATACTGGGTGATAATATTTAATATAAATTGTAGGCTTTAATAAGGGCCAAAGTTTGAATTAAGAAGAGCCTGGACCTAATAGTCTCCTTTGTTTAGAGGATGCCTTTTGTCAAGCAAATTGGACTTCCTTACCAGACCCTTCTTCTAGCATCTTAGTGATAACAGAAAAATACAGATACCTTGGGTTATAACTTCAGCTTTGTCAACTCTGTTAAGATACCGCAACTTCAAAGGTCTGTTAGGACAGAATCTGTTATCTGGGTGATGGGATTTTGTTTTTTCCTTACCTTAAATCACAAAGGCATGCTATCGAAGGAAGATGCCTATAGCCTGGGATCATTAAACCCAATTGATGCCACTTTGTCTACAATGTGTTTATCTAAGAGAACTCCTTCCTCCTGGCAAAATGTACTTAAGACAGTCAGTTTCTGTACTAAGTCAGCCAGTTCTGATCCGGGCTCCATAGCGCTATGTAACTGTTGTCTTTATTGGGAATTGTTTAATTAATTAAATTGTAAGATGTATGCATTTAGTCTGTTGCCTTTTCTTTAACCTAGTTTTCAGGTTAACATGGGTCAAGGCTGCCCCCTTTCTCCAGGTCCCTTTAGTCGTGTTCCTTCTCCTTTAACCTTCTTTCACCTGAAGCCATAAAGGAAGTCTAGACCTGCCTGGAGAATATTTTCCTCCCCATTTTCCTCAGTTTCTCTCAATTTCACCCTCTGGTCTTGTCACAAATCCAAACTCCTCTGCATCACCTTGGTGCTTTCCTGCTCCTTCTTGTCCAGCTCAAGCAATCCCTCTTCTCCCACCCCTTCACTAGAGTCACCTCTGACAGCGAGCACCTTATTCATGTCCTGCATGTCTGAACTAAAGGAAGCCTTTGCAAAAATGAATGAGAAGAGCAGCCATACACACCAAGGGCTACCAAAATGCTTTGATGAAGTCAGCTAAATGGTCACAAAGCATACGGCACCCTAATTGCATCTGACTCTCAGAGCCACTCTGAGGGGAATCGCTTGATAATAGTCAATATAAACTTTAGACTTTAATAAGGGCCAAAGTTTGAATTAAGAAGAGCCTGGACCTAATAGTCCCCTTTTCCCCTTTGTTTAACGTAGAGGACACCTTTCGATGTCAAGCAAGCAAATGGGACTTCCTCACCAGACCCTTCTTCTGGCATCTTAGTGATAAGGCCTGGGTTGTCACTTCAGCTTTGTCAACTCTGCTAAGATACCACAACTTCAAAGGCCTGTTTAGGACAGGAAACCTGGTGGGATTTTCTTCTTGTGTGTCACAAAGACATATGTTTACACAGCCTGGAACCACAAGGCCCAACAGACACTCCTTTGTCAATTCTCTTGTCTTACTAAATTTATGATTTGTTCAACTAAGAGAGTTCCTTTCTCATGGCAAAATGTATATGAGCCAGAAGATTTCTGTCCTGGGTAGCCAGAACATTTCTCTGGCTCCATAATGCATTATGTTACAGTTTTCTTTAATAGGGAACTGATCAATTAATTAATTAAACCATAAAATGTACGCATTTAGCCTGCTGCCATTTCTTTAACCAAGTTTTCAGGTTGACACGCTCAATAAAAAAGCACCCACTCAGCCCCCAAGACTCTACAGGCACTGAGCTAGGCAAAGGGGATCCAAACCCAAGTAAACATGAGAGCTTACATTCTAAAAGCGGAACAAAAGACAGACAGAGCAGAGAGAATCAGAAGTGGGGGCAGAGGGGAGGAGGGAGCTAGAGCACCTGGCTTGGACTTTCCCTGGAAATGGTCTGGTGTGCTTAGAGGTCAACCAGAGAGGCCAGAGTCCTAGAGGAAGCTGGTTTGGAGACTACTGGGGAGGAAATGCCTAGAGCAAAAGCCCTGTCAGCCCACTCTAGAAAGGAGGAAGCCCAGCTTGGAGTCACACAGTCAGGAAGCTCTAAGACAGACCAGGACTCATCTCCTGACGCTTCTCTATACTGCCCACAATGCTTCTGGAAGGGTGATGAGGACACTCGGGCTTTTGTTGTGTCCCCTGAGCGCAAAGACTCATGGTGCCTCATAGGAACTCTGCATGTCTCCTAGCACAAGCAGAAGGATTTGCTGATGGGGGAGGGGAAGGAAGGAAGGAAGGAAGGAAGGAAGGAAGGAAGGAAGGAAGGAAGGAAGGAAGGAAGGAAGGAAGGAAGGAAGTTGTAAATAAATGAATGAATAAGTGACTGAGTGAATGAATGAGGTCAGAAACAGCAGCATTACACATTCACCCCCTAGATATGCCAGTAGAAATCTCACCCAGCTTCTCCAGTCCATCAGTAAAGTCACCGCGAGGATGGCACTAAACCACTTCACCATCTTCCTGCTGGAAAAAGAAACGCCACTGAAAGAAAGTAAATCCAAGATGCCCTTTTCTGAGCCCAGTGATAGGTCTACACTCAGCTGGGAGGAGGAAATCCAGTCCAATGTCAGGCCTCTCTTGGACCCATTGTGGCCGGCCTCCAGCTGGAAGAAGGGGTAGGGGACAAAAGAGAAAAAGTCAGTCCTACCTAGGACGTTACTGTGGCCTGCTGTTGGGAAATGCTCTTTCCTTCTAATGTGTATTTGTGTTTTCTTCACCATCAGCTTGTGGTGATAAATCACAGAGCCATTAATGGTGAATTGCCATCATTCTATAAGTTTGGGGAGGTTGAGACTGAGGCAGAGGTTGTTCCAAGAGAATGGGGGCTCAAGTTGAGTGAAGAGGGAGTCATTTCTGAACCTAATCCAGAATATATGACCCTAGACTATCAGTGAACCTGGAGTAAGAAGGAATGTGGAAACAAGCCAGAGGTATGGGTATGTAGTGCCGCATGTAGCTTAGCACCCCATCTCACATACACACAGTCTGTCTGCAGGGCTTCAATTGTAGCAGTTTGGTACGAAGGTATACCCTAGGAAGGGAAGATCCCCGAAGGAGGGAGAGCAGGGTAAAGTGGTGCTGCTGATCCTGAGACCCCTATCCCAGGGTGATGGTAGAGCTAGTGAGCTTAGATGAGTTATCTGTAAAATAAAACCCCCAAAACCCATTGGCGGTATTCTCACACGCACAAAGCCCCCAGGAAAGAGACAAATGGTAAGACTTGCCTGGGGAGGTTCTCCAAGAGTCAGTAGAAGGCTGAAACTTCAGGCAGGCCTCCTTCCTCCTGGATCAGGGCTCCTGCCCCAGCGTCTCCGGCCACTAGCCACACTGTTAGACACGGATCCATCGAGCAGAGGAGGTGCCTGAAGCCCTGCCCCGGAAGCAGGGAAGTGAGGCTCCGGGCTGCCATCCAGGAGCCCTTTGGGTCCAAATCCCAGTGTTCCGATGTCCACGTGTGAGGCCTTTGTTTAGACTTTATAAAAAATGTGAACTTTGGTGATCTTTCAATCTTTTGCTGTTGCCACCATCTTCAGGAATGCCTGAATCAATTTTGATGACTGGACGTGGATGTGAAAAGAATCTAAGCAAGTGCCAAGCCAACTTCCCCTCCTCATTTTTACAGATGAGGCCACTGAGGATACTTCTGGCCCTGGGGGAGGCTGGGTTGGAAGAGAGAAGCCTGAAGAACTGTGAAAGTGCCTTCCTGGGGTGCAGTTATCTGCGCATTGGACTAGGGGCTCCCTGAGGACAGGGGGGCTGCTTTTGTCCCTCTTTGAATCCCCAGGGCCACACACAGTTAGGAGGAGCTTAAGCAGCACTTGGTGGTTGATTCTCGAGGTCCATGCTACAAGTTAATCACCAGCCCTGCAGGAAAGCCCTTCTCTCTGACCACACTGGAATGCAGAAACTGTCCCCTGACATCCAGAGGGGTGCCGAGTTCAAGGATCACTTCCTAACCCCTGCAGTCTTATCAGGGGGCTCCTGGTTCACAACAGTGAGAGGTGGGGGTTTAATGGCCTGGCCCAGCTAACCCATCAGCTTCATCCATCACCTATTGAGACATCTCAATCCATCACAAAGTCCAGGTCGGTCATGTTTTCCTTTCTGACGCCTTTCCCACTATCTGCAGTTTGTTCTGGGACTGTCAGACATTGACTCCAATTCCGGGAAGGTTGGTAGGCTCTGTTTGCTTTTGAGTTCTCCTTTCCCAGTTTCTGGAATTCGGCTGTCCCTATGTTTGTCTCCACTGTAGGCACACATGCCCAACGCCTCCAGCTCTGAGGGGTCAGGAGGCAGCTCCTGGAAAAGGTACACCTGGCCTTCCTCACCTTTCTCAAGTGGTTGGGTACACATGGAGTCAGTAGGACCCTAGTGTAGACAACTGAAAATGGAGGGTGGGGGCAAACATGAGAGAATTCTGGCCCCGAATCAGGCTGGAGGGAGAAGCTGCCCAGTTCTGTCTTTTTATAACAGCTCCCCACTGCCACAGCTGAAGCCCAAGCTGGATTTCTTAGCCTAGCGAGCTAGATTTTACATGCTGGGAAGCTAGCTCCTATTGAATAAGAGAGAAAGGCTTGATGTGAGTCTGTGAGAGTCTGTGGACCACACAGGATGAAGGGGAGTGGATGGGCTGTAATTTCTACCACTGGAGGGAGAATCCAACCCCATCAAGGAAGAGTCCTGGGCTACAGCATCTTCTGGTTGCGAATCATCTAGCCTTTGACACTGGAAGTCCTTCTAAGAAGAAATGAGGAATTCTGGTCAAAGCTTCAGATCAGCTCAGTAAAGTTATTAAATGCGTACTGTGGGGCTAGAGACTGGAAAGACTGAGAAAAGTCCAGAAGAGCTTGCATTTTCATGGAGGGAGTACACAGTGTACCCAGACAAGTAAAAGAGGAATCTGGGAGGGCGCAAGCACCATTGGGGGACCAGGAAAGATGATGCTTTTGGAAGGCCTCACAAAGCTTACATAATCATGACCAGTAGCATTTATGTAGCTTTTACAAAATATTTTACACTATTAACTCATCTGATCCTTAATGGTGACCGTGGCGGATAGGTGCTGTTATTATCCCCACTTTATAGACATGGAAACTGAGGCTGAAAAATGACTTGTCCAAGGTCATGCAGCTAGTGTGTTTGCAGTAGGATTTGAACTCAGGTCTTCCTGACTCCAAGTACTGGGGCCACCTGACTACTTCACATGCTACTGAACAGAGAACAAGCAAGTCACTACTAACTGGGCCTGCTGCAATTCATGGTGGCCAGTCTCGGTGGGGCCTTGCTGGAGCACACCAGCCCTTCAGTCACTACGCACAAGAATGATCCAAAGCTCTTCTCTCAAGCCCTCCCATCGCTCTATTCTGTCTCTCCCTGAGAAAGAACTTTGCCTCTTACTCTTTCTTCCCCCTTCTCTTCATTTTGAAATCCTGGGACATTCCCTCCCATTCCTCTTCTCCCAGTCTCTGCCAACCAAGCTGCCTTTCTCTCCTTTCTGTGTGTCCATGATCTCAACCCTTCCCGGGCCTTCCTCACCTTCATCTGGACAATTGCATAGCTCCCAGACTTCTCCCCACCACCCTGCACTCACACTCCACCCAGCGGCCAAGAACACCTTCCCTAAAAGCCGGTCTGATCATGTCACTCCCCTTCACAACACACTAAGGTGGTTCTCCATGGCTGCTGGGAGCAGACACAAATCTCTCTGCCTGGCTTTTAAAGACCTTCACAAACCCATCGTTCCAGCCTCGTTGTATGTTGGTGCCCAGTGAGGTCCCCAGCATATAGGAGGTGCTTAATAAAGACTTGATTGCTTGAATAATTAAGAGATAATCATAGCTAACACTTATGTAGTGTCTCCTAGGTACGAGACCCTGCGCTACATGCACTGAACTTATCACTCCCTCTATTCCTTTGAATTTTTGGCTGCCAGATCAGTTTTTCACCTGGCCAGCCTTTGCGTATGGTGTGTGTGACAGTTTCTAGACCACACTTTCTCCGAGGGGATCAGTAGCAAGGCTTCTCACCTGGATACCTCAGTCACCTGAAGGATCTCTAGAAGACTTTTCTCATGAAGTCACATCAGATAGTTACATGTGCCCTGAAATATCCTTCTTTGGCTGCTCTCAAGGCTAGGATGATGACCCCAACCCTTTTTGGGTCTCTGAGCAGCAACTGAGGAGTTTCTGCAAAGTTCCAAATGAACAAGAGTGATGGATAGAATCTCTATTTCCGAAGTTATAAAACCTCATAAAAGCGAGCCAAGCCTTTGGGATACCGTGGACATTTGTTCACTTTATGTTTAGGGAATACATATATATATATATATATGCATATACATACATATATATTTGTATATGTACTCCACTGCATCCACCTTTAGAAGGTAAACCTTGTTCTTTGCATGTATATCTTTATTTCCACTAATCTCTGTCAGTCAATTCATTAAAATGCATTTATTAAGCACCTACTAGACCAGCTAAATAGCTAAGTGGTGAAGTGTATAGAGTGCTGGAATACTCTTTTTCCTGAATTCAAATCTGGCTTCAGACACTTACTAGTTGTGTGACCCTAGGCAAGACCCTAGGCAAACCCTGTTTGCCTCAGTTTCCTCATCCATAAAATAAGCTGTAGAAGAAAAGGGCAAACTACTCCAGTATCTTTACCAAGAAAATTTGGCATAGGAGAATGTATACACCAGAAAATACAGAGTGAAGGAGCTCTCCCATTGGTAACTCAGGACAACAGAGAGAGGAGACAGACAGACAAGGAGAGAGGGAGTGGGGGGAGGGGAGGGGAGGAGAGAAGAGGGTCCCAGATTTCCTCCAAGGGGGAGTTCTTCAAAGTAAAGCAAGCTAGAGACAGGGACTGCCAGCTTTCTCCCTGTCCCTCTGTAACAGGCAGTGGGGTTGGCACCGTCCACCCTCTGGAAGCCAGAAGCGCACACAGTGACCGCGGCAAGTGAAGAGCCTGGAGCTCTCCTCTCTTCCCCACTCCGCCCCCAGGGGCTCAGACTACTGAAGAGTGAAGACACAGACCATATTCTGACAAAGAGCTGATATTCCTAAGTGGCCTCTTGTCTACTTTTTTTTTTTTAAACCACATCTCTCCTATGCCATTTAAAATAAATAAATAAAACGCAGGAATGCTGATATTAGGTGTGACAAAGGTTCCCAGAGACGTCCATCTCCTGGTCATTTAGAGGTAGTAGAGAACAGGGAAGGACGGGAGGGAAGAGGAAGGGGGAAAGGCTGATAAGGGAGGGAAGAAAGGAGAAGGGCAGGAGAGGAGAGAAGGAAAGAGACAAAGGCGGGGCAGGATGATGGGGAGAGCGGGGAGTCCTTCTCAGACTCTGACTGAGCCCTCCTATGCTCCGGGCATTTAGGGGCATAAAGGAGTAAAAGACGGGCCACCTCTGCTTTACCTCTGGGCTAGCTGGGGAAGCGCAGCGCCCGCCTGGAATGGGAACATGCTGCAGCCCAAGACTGCACGGATCGTCAGACTTTCAAACATTAACGATCCACCTTAGCTCCCGAGCAGCGCTCCCCTGGGTGCCGGCATTTGCGGGGTGATGAACCCTTGCGCCGGCCCCTCCAGAGGCTCAGCAAGGGCGGGGGGCACCCCAGGAGCCGGGGCCCACAGGGTGGGCTGCGTGAGGGGCAATGACGGAGCATGGCACACAAGCGGGCACAGGCGGCGGGGCAGAAAGCAGAAGGGGGCGCCCCAGGGTGTCAGCGCGCAGGAGGAAACGGGGGGCTCCCAAAGTGGGGGAGACGCTGCAGCCCTGGGGGCCCCGGGCAGGGCCAGGCTGGGAGCGGAGCCAGGGGCAACTGCGGGGGCGCGTGCCAGGTTGGGGCTGGCAAACACTGGGCCAAGAGTGGGGCTCTCGGGCTGCCCTCTCTGGGCATCTCAGCCCCCGGGGGCGGGGGGGGGAAGGGAGAGGGGCAGAGGCCAGAGGAGGGAGGGGGAGGGGAGGAGAAGGGGGGAGGGGAGGGAGGACAGGTGCGGCCGGCGGTGAGTCAGGGCGCAGGCTCGGCTCGGGCCCAGGGCGCGCAGCTGCCCCGGGCGGGGGCAGGGAGGCAGGTCCCCAGGATAGGGGGGAGGAGGAGCCACGCGGGAGGGCCCCGGGGGAGGTGACCCACCCCACCGTGAGGGGCTGGGTTCGGGGAGTCCGGCGGCAGAGCCGGGGGTCACCGTGGGGGAGGGGCCCGGGACCGGGGGCGCTGCAGCTCGCCCTCCTCGGGGTCCCCCTGGGCGCTCAGACGGCGGAACCCTAGTTGTGGGAGCCGCGTCGGCGGCCGGCCTCCCGCGGCGGCGCACCGCGCGCTCTGCCTTCTGGGACTTGCAGTTCTCCCCCACGTGGCGGGCCCGTCGGCTCGTCTTGCGTCACGTCGCCTCACGTCGCATCATGTGATCTCTCCCCTGCGTCCCCTGCGAGGCGTGCGCGCGTGCGTAGTGCGTGGGTTGCCGAGGCGACGACGCAGGCCTGGGCGCGCGCCCCCTCCCCTCCTCCCCGCCTCCCCCCTTTCCCACCACAATGAGCTCCTAAGATGGCGGTTGGGCCGCGGGCGCCGAGGTAGAGGAGGAGGCCGGGGGTCCGGGCGGGGCACTGGGGCGAGGTGGAGATGCGGGGGGGCTGGCTTGGGGTGCGGAGAGGGCCCGCGCGCTGGAGAGGGGACCCCGCGAGCCCCTCCCCCATCCCCCGGAGAGGGGACGGGTGGGGGGCGGTGGCCGCTGACGGAGCGAGCGAGGCGCTCCGGGCCTCAGTTTACCCCGCCGTCGTCGTCCGAGGAGGGTGGCCAGGGGCGCGTCCTGACTGTGGAAATGCGGGAGCCCGCGGGGGGAGGCGGGGGGTGCGGGAGATCGGGGATCCCCCCCGCATTCCTCCCCTCCCCCTTGGGGCGCCCCCCCCTCCCCGTCTCGTCCCTGGGGGCGGTGGCGCGGGGACGTGGGGGTGACTCGGGGGCCCCCCGCAGGAGGGGCGTGATCCTGCAGTGACCGGGACGGCCAGAGCGCCCCCAATCAGCGGGGCTGGGGGGCGCGGCCGGACGGAGCCACCCCCTGCTGGGGCGGCCATCCCCGCCGAGAGGAACTGGCCACTGGGCAGGCTGGTAGAGGGGTCAGGAGGCTGGGGTTCGGGTCCTGTTGTGAGGGCCTCCCGGTGTGGAGGGAGTCCTGGCCCCTCTGGCCTCAGTTTCCCCGTTAGCAGCCCCCCCAGGTGTGCGTGGTTACCTGGCCGGTGTGAGGGGGCTGGGCTCCAGGCGGGCTGAGGTGGCGCCGGAACCGGCCGGGTCTGTTCCCGCTGAGCCTCTGTGGGGGCCGCCTGGCCCCCGTGACCCCAGAGGGCCCTCCTGGGGGCCCCGTCAGCGAGGACAAGGCGGGCTGTGGCTCTGAATGGGGGTGCCAGGTTGGGCGGGGCGCAGAGGGAGCGACGCTCGCTGCCCTGCCCTGCCCTGCGCTGCGCCCCGCTGGGGAGGGTCCTGTCTGCACCCCCGCCCCCAGCTGTTTCACGTACCCCGGCTTCCAGGCAGATTGGATTTCTAGGCCCAGGGCTCTGGTTCTTTTCTCCTGCCACGTCCCACAAGTACTTGTTGGGCCCTTACTGCGTGTGGGCAGAGAAGTTGCAGCACCCTGGTGCAGCCCAAAGGCAAAGGAAGTGGTGCCTGGCTGTATGCAGCTTGCCAGGGGAGGGAGGGTGGAGAGGGCAGGATTCAGTAGGAGGGGGTGGGGGGGGGGGAGCAGAGCCCACAGAGGAGGCCGAGTGGGCAACACCAACCGGGATGAGCAGACAATCCCATCTCTGACTAACCCCAGAGACTGAAGCTGGAGGCCACAAGCCTTACTGGGAGGCTAACGGAAGATGGTAATGGGCCTGTACCAGGATAGGAGGTTGGGGAGTGATGGAGGGCAAGAAGCAGGGACAGACAGTGGCAGCATTTCCGACTTCTGGTGCCTTCCCTCCTGCCTCACGTCACTAAATCTGCCCTGGCACTGATTTCTTACCTCTCACCACCCCATCAGTGTGGCTTCTCAGGCTGGGCTTTTCCCTCTCATTCTGGGTAAGCAAGTGTTGACTAGAGGTTCTGTTCTGTTCTTGTAAGCTGTCTCTGGTACCACTGTAAGTAAGGAGCCTGCCTGTATGGATAGCAGCCCTTGGCGCTCAGGTTCCTTCATTCCTTCGGTGACACGCGCCTGGCTCCCTCTCACATACAGAGCTTCATCTTAGGAACTAGGGAGGACGCAAAGAGAATGAGGACAGACTGCTTTGTTGCCGGGCCAGGCGACTAAGATGGCTGTAACCATTGCCAACTGGGCGGTGTATACTGTCAGGCTGCAATGAGGATAAGATTCAGATTTACCAAGTGCCGCAGCATTGGAGAGTCAAATTCTGCTACAGCAGGGCAGGGAAGAAGTAAACTGCCCTGGCCTAGGATGGCAGCCACCGAAGACTGCCTGGAAGAGGCCTGTTGGAGCTGGGCCTTGACTCCCGGACTAGGACAGAAGCGTGCAAATGCTTTGTATTGAACCTGTGCAGAGGTCTCTGAGCAGCTCAGTTCAGGGTATGGGGCAGGTGGTGAGGTGAGGTGAGGTGTCATGGCAGGCCTTGAATGCCAGACTAAGGCATTGTTGCTTCCTTCAGGTGCCATTAGGAAACCATGGAAGGGTTTTGAGCACAAAGGTGACACGGTCGGATCTGTATATAAGAAAGATTAGTTTGGCACCACCATAAAAGAGGAATTGGAAACTGGGCAATGGTTAGGCAGCTGTTGCTTTAAGTCCAGGTGCTTCAGTTGGTAGTCATTGAGGACAGGAAAGGCATGAATACGAGATGTGGACCTAGAATCAGCATTGCATTGGAGAGGTGGTGGCCAGGAAAGGCAAACTCAAAAGAGCCCCTCTCCAGTCAGTGCGGCCCTGCCATTTGTACTGTGGGGTTGGCAGTGCCCAGGTTGGTGGCGTGATGGATGGGTGGGGGAGAATTGTTAAAAGAGAATGAGATTTTGTACTGAAGAGTCTTTCTTTTGGCTGGTTTTAGCTTCTCTTTGTTTTGCAGATAATTCTTGATTAATGGGACAACATGGCCACGGGAGGAGGTCCTTTTGAAGAAGGCAGGAATGGTCAAGATTTGCCAAGCTGGAGCAATGAGAGTGTGGATGACCGGCTGAACAACATGGTACAGTCAGCGTAGAAATCAGTCATGTTGGGGACAGTCACTGCTCCCCAAGGATTAGCCCATCTGAGCCTGCCCCCTCTCTCTGCCCCCTCAATGTGCTTATTCTGTCAGGAGAACAATATCGTTGGAACGTAGAAGTTAGGATGGGAGGGAACATTGTGAGGTTACTGAAATCACCCAAGCAGGAAAGGAAACCTGAGTCCAAGGCACATTCCACTGGGGCCCTCTCATCTATCCCCTCAGGGTCATAAGCAGTCACCCCAGAGGCAGCTCTGTTCTCCAGTGAAAGGATTGGCATTCCCTGTTGGGCCATTCCTGGGGCTCTCATAGTGCTTGGCTACCTCTGATGTGAATTTTCTCAAGGTTCACCCCAGAGTAGTGAAGGGTTCTTAGTGGGCATGAGGCAGAACCCCCAGGCTGCTGTGTTTTAACTGAGGCTTGGACACAGGATTATGGACTTTAGGTTAAATTTCATTTAATGAGCATTTAAGTGCTTTCAACTTCCTGATGGTTGTTATATGGCAGGCAAGGGTTGGAGCCTGGGTTGGAGCCTGGGTCAGAGGGAGACCCATGTCCAGAAGTACAGGGTATACAGTTTCAGGGTGAGCAATTTTTTAAAAATCGGACCAGTGAGCATTATATCAATCTTTGAAACTACTTAATTGCCCCAAAACTGATATTATGTATTAGCATTTTAAGGTCAAGCAAATTTTGTTTCCTATCTGCTTTTGCTAAAAGCCTAGTTAACTCTGACCTTACTGCCTTTTTTCTCCCTCCTTTTTAAGGATTGGGGTGGCCAGCAAAAGAAAGCCAACAGATCAGCAGAGAAGAACAAGAAGAAATTTGGTGTGGAGAGTGAGAAGAGGGTGATGAACGACATCTCCCCTGAGTCGTCCCCGGGAGGTGGACGCAGAAGGACGAGGACGCCTCACACCTTCCCTCACAGCCGATACGTGACGCAGACGTCTGCCCCCGAGCAGGCTGAGCTGGAGAAACTGAAGCAGCGCATCAATTTCAGCGACTTAGATCAGGTGTGTGCATCACTGGGGGAGGGTGGGTGGGGGCAGGAAGGTCCTTTCTCCCCCGGATGAGTGCTGAAGGGCAGGGCTGCCTCCTCTGGTTTCAGCAGGTGGGCCATAACTGAGCACAAAATAACATTGGTTTACAAGCTGGTTCCAAGACTCATCTTAAGATGTGCTGTTGTATTGGTCAGTAGCCTCTCATCAGAAATGCCAGATCTGGTGACTCCCCTGGAAGAGGTTGAGGTTTTTAGAAGTGGGTTTAGTTTGCCTAGCATCAGGCCACTCTTACTCACATATCATTGCTCCTGCGTGAGATTTGCACTCTGGCAGGTTCAAGCCCAGGGTGACCAAATCATTAGTGTGTGAGCTGGCTTTTCTAAGCCACTGTCTTATGCTGATGTGCAGTGGGCTGTTGGTTCTTAGGCCCACAGCCTCCCAGAAATCCTGTGGGCGAGTAACTCTGAGAGGTCAGCTTTGTTGTCTGGGAGCCAGGTCTGACGATACTGTGAACTAGCCAACAAGGCTGCGTGTGAGCCGCTGGTCAGTGCTGGAAGGGACATGCAGCTCAGAGCGATGGGAGGTGACTCGGGATGTGTCTGAGCTTGTCTGTGTTGGCGGGCTGGGTTTCTTTTCACTCTAGAGGAGCATTGGGAGTGATTCTCAAGGCAGAGCAACAGCTGCTAACAACAAGCGCCAGCTCGGGGGAAACCGAAAGCCGCACAGCTTTTTGTCAATGCAGATTAACACAAACAGAAGCAAGGACGTTGGTGCAGGCCTTCAGACAAGGGAGGCCAGTGGGGCATCTCAGTGTAAGGAGTTATTCGCATCTGCTTTGAGTAAAGACCTTTTACAAAACTGTCAAGTCTCTGAAGAAGATGGGAGAGGAGAGCCTGCAATAGATAGCAGCCAGGTAAGGCTCTTATCCCCTGTGTGTTCCTTCTGGGTTTGGCCCATGTTTTCCCCTCCCCAAAGGAGAGAGCCTTTAAAAAGAAATCCAACTTGCTTGGGGGTTGTACACATGGTTAGTTTTGTTAGGTTAAGTAGAAACAGATTTTTATTTGTTTTCTCCACTTGACAAAGAAATCCCCAATGTGTTCAAAATAGATGAATATCTGCAAGGTTTTGGATTGTTGTGGCCAAGAACCACTGAACACGCAGGCCCTCTAGAAACCAGAATAGAGTAAAAGATCCCAGAGTGTCTAGTCTGAGCTGATTGTCATCCCCGTCAAAAGAGCTCTGAGGCCCTTGCAGTCACCCTGGGGACTCAGTCCCACCTCCCTGACAGTCACAAGCCAATCCCTGGTCCTCCCTGAACCTCGGTTCCATCATCTCAAGAAGGGCCTTTCTAGGCCAGTAGAGGCTTAGGTGAGGACATTGGGGCAAAAATCATTTTGTAGATTTTAAAACAGGACAGTGGAAATGTCAGCTAACCTATGGGTAACATCTCCAGTGCCCTTGCCTAGCTTACTGCCTGGCTCATAGGTGTCACCTCATCCAAGCTGGTGTGCAGATAAATGGAAAGACACAGAGGCCTAAGGTGCATCAGTGACCAACATGCCAGAAGCTGCAGCTTGTTAGAGTTTTAGGGTCATTTAGATTCTTTTGGGACTTTAGTGTCTATTTGGAAGCAACTGTTTTCTCCCACAGCGTATGCTGTACTCTTGGGTTAATTTAAAGAAAAAAACACAAATTTATGAGCCTAAATACTTTTAATATTGATTGCTTCTTCAAATGAATGATGTTACCAGTATGAACATTGTGGTAGCCGTCCTTCTGATCCTGCTCCGTCTCTTGTGTGAGTATGAGGCCTGCAGTGGGGCAGAAGCCTCCAGGGTCAGTGACACGAGCCTTAACTGATGGAATGTCCTCTCTGCAGATTGTGAGCAGGCTGGTTCAAATTCGCGACTATATTGCCAAGGCTAGTTCCATGCGGGATGATCTGGTAGAGAAAAATGAGAGATCTGCTAATGTTGAGCGCCTCACACACCTTATAGATCATCTTAAAGAACAAGAAAAGTCCTACCTGAAATTTCTGCAAAAGATGCTTGTGAGTTTGAGATCTTTTGAACATTGATCCAATTTCAGTCCTGTGCAAGCAGGAGTCATTTACCTGATGTGTATTCTGATGGTATCGTGGGAGCGGTGTGTTATTTTCAGCATAAAGTGCCATCCATTGTCATTGTCTGTTGTCCCTTTTTACTAGTTGTGTGATTTATACCACTACAATATTTCAGGCTAGAGAAAATGAGGAGGAGGATGTTCGGACTGTAGATTCCGCTGTGGGATCTGGTTCTGTAGCTGAGAGCACATCGCTAATCATAGATGTGCAGTCTGGGGCTTCCGACACCACGGTAAGCTGCCTTTGCGTCCTTATGGTTCTGGGAATGAACATTTGTGCCACAGTGTTTATAGAGTTGTGGGATCTGGGTTGGAACAACCCAAGCAAGCACAGAGCGCGGGAGCTGGGGCATGGAGGTCGTGCCGTGTGTGGTTCTCGGCGGCTCAGTACAGAAGGAGAGTTGGTTTTCAGGACATGAGCATTTTTAAGAGTGATTGGGCTTCAGTTTCATGAGCAAAACCTGGGGTATAGCTGTTCCAATACAATCTCCTCATGAAAAGAAGACGTTGTGGGAAGAAATTGCTGCCCTCTTTTGTTGTTGTGGGAGATGTCAGTCTCCCTGGAGGCTTTCAGCCGGACAGCTCTTGGTCAGGGTTGCCAAGGCCCAAGGTCTCGTGCTTTTGGCACCTTTCAATAGTTGTCATCTCATCTGGGCTAGCACATTCTCTCATAAAACCCAGTGAGCCCCAAACCCCGAAGAAAGAAGTTCCCGGTTCAAGCTGCTTTACCCAGTGTTGGGGGAACTTGCTTGGGCAGAATTGTCTAAAATGTTCCAGAAAAATGGGGCTACTGAACACGACTTTTCTTTGGAAAGAGGAGGGATTTCAGAGCTTTGGGCAGTAAGCTGTAGAGTGGACTGACCACGGTTTGGTTAGACTCAGAAAAAGGGACAATGCCAGTCCCAGGTTGAATAATGGCCCCTCTGTCCTGTGGTGGCCATGGCAATCCAGTGAATTCATAGTGACACCCCTCAACTCTGGGCCTGATGCACAGTAGGCACTATAGAAGTGTTCTCTATTGTTGTTACCCAGGAGCTCCTGCTTCTGTTGGGTCTTTGCTCAGAGCTTCATCAGTGAAATGGCCCTGGTGAAAGGAGGGAGTTAACAGACAGACAGCCTCTGGGGTTTCTGGGGGGCACCAGGGGAGGGAAGGAGATTAATGCACAACATTCCCTTTGGGCAGTCAGTCCAGTGGGTTATTTTCAGCCCCACTTCTTTTCCTCCCTTTGTTGAAGAGGCCTCTAACACATCATCCCATCTTTCTGTTATTTCCACAGCAGCTGTGGTAGAACTGGCTGCTTAAACAGGTTGAGTAGATCAGCTAGAAGGAGGCTTCAGCAGAGGGGAATTTCATTCTTCCAGCTAGCACAGATTTCCCCCCAAATCAGCCTTCCCACTTCGTTTATTCTGCCACTTATGATCAGGGGTAGGAGCAAGCAGTGCAGAAGCTGGCATGGAGAGGCATTAGCTCCTGTCAAAGGCCAGAGGGGAAAAGCTGTGAGGATGGTGCCTTGGTACTGGCCACTTGGCTGGGGTTTCAGGGACTGCCCCAATTAACAGGCAGGCCCTCTGGGACTTGGGGAGCACTCTACCTCCTGGGGGGCGAGGCTCAGGCTGGGTATGGGCAGGGCATGGTGGGCTGGTAAGTGGGTGGGCCTTGTTTATGAGGCTGCCTTTATATGTGTGTTAAACAGGAGTGTGTGTTAAGAAAATTAATACGCTACACTATTTAATAAAGGAGGCATCTTGTAGTCTGAGAATTCGGCCGTGCATTGAGGACAAACTAGGGGATTCAGCTTCCCAAGAACAGGTTTCAGACATTGACGTCCCTACAAGTCCAAAAGGGAAAGGTGACAGAGCTGCTCAGAATGACAGGGAAATATGGCCCAGTAGGAAGTATAGCCAAGGACGTGGATTATCCTCCAAGGTACAGATACTGCGCCCCTTCCAGGGGCCTCTCCCCGGAGAGTTTGGGAGGGAGGAGGGGCATGGGATGGGGCTCTCTTGTTGTGTGCTTCCTTTCTTGACTTTCTGTGGTGATCACTGTTTAAAATGGCCCCTGTTATTAACCTGGAATTTTAAGGGTTTTTCACATTGCATAAGGGTATTTCACATAGCAGTTAAGCCAGTCCCCTCTCTCTTGTATGGGGAGGGCTTTGCATTGAAAACATTTGCTAAGCTTTCCAGCTTAAAAAGAGTTACCTCTTGGGTTTGCCTGATAGTATTGGATTCCACATTAAGATCCTATTGGGGGGACCAGTCCTTTGCTGGAATAGCAGCTGTTTCTCAGAGCTAGCAGAAGTTAAAATCCAGCAGAGCATTTTTTTCCCCTGCCTTTTGTTGGAAGGAAATATTTTTAGTGTTTCTTTTGCTTATTTATATGTTAGTTGAACATTTTTTCAACTCATTATTCCATAGATTGAGTGATGGGATCTTTCCTCCAGCATTTCTCATGAATGTTTACTGTTTTAATTTGCCAAGTTTGCCCTTAGAGCACATGGGGTTCTAAGATAACCACCCATCAAAGTTAGCCCCATGGAAAGTCATTTGATTTTAAGGTAGTATGTGTTTAAATTTGACAGAAAATGTTGTTTTGTAAGACTTTGTGTCTTGGGGTAAACATTCTTTTGTTTGCTCATAAATATTTCCCTTATATTTATATGGTATAAGGGTTAGACCTATGATTTCATTTTTATTGAAAAATTCCCTCATAAGGGATTGCTTTCTCCCAAGGCAAGTGGGCATTTCTAGGCCAGCTCACTTAGGGTCTTAAGGACTCACCTGGATCCCTGAGAGAAAAAGGGATTTGCTCATGGCCAGCATATGTCAGGGCTTGAACCCAGATCCAGGCTGTCTCTGTCAGCACAAGACTGCTTGCTGCCTCTCTTTTATTCATGTGGTTACTTTAAAATAAAGACAAAACAAGCATTGCGTGGGTGACTTGGCTGGGCTCCCGTAGGAATTTGGAGTTGTTGATGAGAAGACAGCTGGGGACGGTTGCAGGAGGCTCTTTTGTTCCTTAGCCCTGGAGAAGAAGGAGGGCCGCAGGGCCTGGGAAGGGGATGCTGGAGAGTGCAGCGTGGGTGCCTGAGGGCCACATGTGATAGACTCAGGGAGGAAATGCAGCTTGACTTGGCACTGCATTCTAAGCAAAACTGAGCATTTCCTTCAGTTATTCAAAAATATTCTGAGAAAAAGGGTTCTAGGTTTTATCAGACTCACTGCCAGAGAGTTCTCTTTCTGTCTGTCTCTTGCTCTCTCTCTCACTCTGTCTGTCTCTTCGTCTCTCTCACTCTGTCTCTCCTATTCTCTGTCTCCCTCTCTGTCTCTCTCTCAGTCTCTCTTCTCTATCTCTCTCTCTCTGTCTCTCACTCTCAGTCTCTCTCACTCTCAGTCTCTCCTCTCTATCTCTCTCTCTGTCTCTCACTCTCAGTCTCTCTCACTCTCAGTCTCTCTCACTCTCAGTCTCTCCTCTCTGTCTCTCTCTCAGTCTCTCCTCTCTATCTCTCTCTCTGTCTCTCCTCTCTGTCTCTCTCTCTGTCTCTCCTCTCTGTCTCTCTCTCTGTCTCTCCTCTCTGTCTCTCTCCTCTCTCTGTCTCTCTCACTCTCAGTCTCTCTCACTCTCAGTCTCTCCTCTCTGTCTCTCTCTCAGTCTCTCCTCTCTATCTCTCTCTCTCTGTCTCTCCTCTCTGTCTCTCCTCTCTGTCTCTCTCTCTGTCTCTCCTCTCTGTCTCTCTCTCTGTCTCTCCTCTCTGTCTCTCTCTCTGTCTCTCTCACTCTCAGTCTCTCTCACTCTCAGTCTCTCCTCTCTGTCTCTCTCTCAGTCTCTGCTCTCTATCTCTCTCTCTCTGTCTCTCCTCTCTGTCTCTCTCTCTGTCTCTCCTCTCTATCTCTCTCTCTCTGTCTCTCCTCTCTGTCTCTCTCCTCTCTCTGTCTCTCTCACTCTCAGTCTCTCTCACTCTCAGTCTCTCTCACTCTCTGTCTCTCTCTCTCTCACTCTCTGTCTCTCCTCTCTGTCTCTCCTCCCTATCTCTCTCTCTCTGTCTCTCCTCTCTGTCTCTCTCTCTGTCTCTCCTCTCTGTCTCTCTCTCTGTCTCTCCTCCCTATCTCTCTCTCTCTGTCTCTCCTCTCTGTCTCTCTCTCTGTCTCTCCTCTCTGTCTCTCTCTCTCTGTCTTTCTCCTCTCTCATGTACACATACACACGGTTAAAGATTCCTGGCAGAGAAGTAGCTTATTACTCACTGGCTCCCGCTCCTAGGAGGTGGCTCAGAAGCTGCAGTCCCAAGTTCTATTTCATGGCAGCGTGTTCAGTTTAATTCACTGTTTATTTGATGCCCTGCCGGACGCTCTTTGGCTGAACAGAAAGCTCAGTTTATGTTTAGGTCAGATGATCAGTCATTTTCTGTTTGCTCTTCTGTTATCCTAGTTTAATGTAATTTTTCAAAATAATCTCCTTCTGAGATACACTATGACTGAGCAGCTACAGAGAGCAGGCCTTCTTGGCAGGAAGACCTGGGTTCGAGGCCTGCCTCTAACACAGCCTCCTGGGCAAAAACCTGTTTAAATTCTTGAGTGTGTTCTGGTCTCGTTACTCAAGGATGTTGTCCTCTGGTCCCCGTACCAGGAAAGCCCAGAGCACTCTCTTCCTCTCATCACCCATCCCTGGTACATGAATTAAAAAAAGACATTCTGTACTTTGGGATTGGCTTCAGCTTCATTTCCAGTTTCAGTGTTCCTAATGAATAATGCCCACTCTGGTTTATTATGTCAGTCCCACATTAGTGAAAATGCTTTCTAATCCTTAAAAGAATGATATCTGTATGTCAGACCCACCTCGCAGCCTCCCTCTGCCAGATGTCTCTCATGTGTCTTTCCTCCCAGGGGCCCATTTTCACATGTTGTAGCATTCTGGTATTAAAAAGGGCAAAGAAAAAATCAAGATTCTACCCAAGAGCCTCAAGTTTACCTTGACCATTCATCAGGTTTAATTCCCTGAAGCATAGCGACTATGGAATGTTGGTTTAGCACCTGAAAGACCTGGGTTCAAGTCTCACTTTAACATTGCTGGCCACGTGCCCTGAGCTGGAAGTAGCAGGGAAAGTGCTGACCTGCAGGCTGTTTTTCCCAAGTCTCCCCTGGATTATAACCCATGGGTTTTAAGTGGGGCTTCAGCCACGAGTTATCAGGACGTTGGAGAACATTCATCCCCATCTCTCAGATCAGTCTCTTAACCTTTCGCCATGTCTGTTGTCATTCTGAAACTTGGCGGCTTTTTAGTTTGGCCACATCGGTTCAGAGTTCTGCATTCCTTCAGTTATCAGGCAGTTCCCTCAGAGTCTTCTAGGCCCCCTGAAGATTGGGGGAGTGGATGCCTCCCAGACGGATGAAATGGCCTAAACCTTGGGGGGTCACCTACCGCTCTTCTGCCGACAGCTTTAGGATAGCTGGGTTGGGAAGTAACTTCAGCCGAAGGATTACCTTTCTCTACTCTCTTTGTATTACTTTGGCCACAACAGTAATTTTTTCTTTATAGCAAAAGTTAGCAGCTGTTTTTTTTAAAGCCATTCTTTGCACGGTTATTCCAGTTTGAAGAAGCCTATGCAAAATTATAGAATGAGCAGGGACAGCCCTCCACCTGTCGGGTCCCTCTGCAAGTCTTGGCTTTTTTATCAGTTCTTGGTATTGCCTTTTAACTTCTGACCATGCTGGTGTACTTTGCTGTGACTCGTCCTGGTTCATTGTGGGCTTGAATGATCCTTGAAATGCTTAGCTTCAATATCTCTAACAGTCACTGAAGTGTACTCTCTGTGAACTACACATCTTCCATTTCCATGGAGTAGTATCCACTCTTAAAAAAGCACAGAAGTAAAAACCCCAAAGAAGAGCAATCCATATCTGAACAGCGTGAAATCTGGCCCTCCACTGGCCAAACTGACCAACGGGCTTCAAGGGAACCAGCTCATTTTGGTTTCATCTGGGCCAGGTTGGCCTGGTATCAGTCGAAGCACACACGTGGCCATGGCTTCCATCCCATAAAAACTGTGTCAGCATTGTCACTCACGCACCGCTCTGCAGAAGCATATTAACTAACTGTTCTGAATCTCAGGCCCTTTTCTGATGTTCTCCCTGCCGCCCCATGAGTCACTGTGCTTCCTCTCTATCTCAAGGGTCACCTTCTTGAAAGCTTGCCTAATTAGTTCAGCCCCACTGCTTTTTCTTTTCTCTGAATTCCTGGAGCGCTTTGACTCTGCCACAGAATTTAGCCCTGAATTCTCTTGTCTGGTTTGATTTGTTCCTTTTTTCCGATAGGCACATGTTGGCTCTTCAGTGAGATTGTATGTTCTGAGGGAGTGTGGAATTCCTTCCACAAGGACTGCTTTGGGCACAGGGGGTGCATGCTGAGGATTTGGTCATGTGGTACATTCTTGGGCAGCAGGGCTTTGGAAGTGGGTTACCAGCCCAAAGGGTAGACCCAGGACCTAGCACTTCTCTCTGTCTTTCATCTTCAGCCATGAAAAAGGGCTGTGATGTGGGGGGGGGGGGTGAGCCAGTCAATCTGTAGTCTCCCTTGGCCTTTAATGTTTCTTCCTTTCTAAAATAACCCACTACATGTTCTGGTTCTCTGCAAGTCTCTGCCTCCTGGAATCTCTGGATAATCTCAGGCTTACTCCAGCATGGGAGGGATGCCCATAAGGGCTCAGCTTTCCATAGCTGAAGATTGTTTTGGAGCTTTTCTAGCTTTTCTCCTAGTCTTATTTTCATCTTGCAGGTATATTGTGCGTATATATATATTCACATAGGACTTCTTACTAGGGCCCTGAGCATCCTGCTGATCTGGATTTAGTGCCTACGCTTTGGCTGTGTCTGCTGAAAAGGACCCTTAGGTTGTAGTAGGAGTGGGTAGGGCCTCATGGCCTCCTCCAGAGACATCGGGGTATTAGGGAACAATCTGACCTAACCTGCTGCAAAAAAGCTGCCCACCAGTCACACACGGCATAGGGTCTCCCTCCAGTGCACCACAGGTGCACATCCCCACTTGCTCATTCTGGGTGGTCCCTTCAGTGGTGAAGGTTGTGTCCTGTCCATGGCTGCAGAACCTTGCCTTGGTTCACCACAGCAATTCCAGAGTTGGCCCTAGGCTGCCCACCTGGACCCCTTAGCCTTGAGCAGGCTGACCAGCCTGTCTTTTGTTTTATAATTAATTTGTTTGTTTTCAGTTTTCAACAATCACTTCCATATGTTTTAAATTTTCTCCTTTTCCCTCCCCAAGAAGGCATGCCATCAAGGCTCTACACATATATTCTTATTAAACACATTTTCACCTTAGTCATGTTGCATAAAAGAATTAAAACAAATGGGAGAAACCATGAGAAAAAACAGACCAAAACATAAGAGGAAATAGTCACTTCATTCTGTGTTCTGACTCCATAGTTCTTTCTCTGGATGTGGAGGGCATTTTGCATCATGAATCCTCTGGGAATGTTTTAGGTTCTTGGATTGCTGTGAAGAGCTAAGTCTGTCGGATACAGTCCTCACACACAGTCAGCCCCTCTTTTGGGATCCTAGGTTACCTTGGTGGTTCTGTCAAGCTGCCCACCTCCTCCATGTTCCCTTTCCATTGGCCTCTGTGTGATCCTTCAGTTCCTAGAATCCCAGCGCTGGGGCTGGATGGGACCAGCAAGGCCTCCAAGTCCAGCTTCCCCTTTTCCAGATGAGGAAAGTGAGGCTCGTGCAGGGCCACGCAGCAGGTGTTGGAGACAAGATCAGGCCCCTCCGAGGCCCAGCCCATACAGCCTCCTCTCTCTCCACTGGGTGGCGCATGTAGGATGCTGGTGCTACAAAGATGAGCTTTTGGCTCAGGTCATCATCAGATCCCTGCTGTTTCCTGAGGGTGGCCTTCCTGCAAGCTCCTCCACCCTCCGGAGGGCCTAGCTGGGCTCCTGAATGGATGCAGGGCTCTCCCGTGAGGCTGTGTAGCGTCCGCGGCATTGATGCCTCCCACGCAGTGTTGGGGGTCAGCTGGGGCACACAGAGGACCTTACTGTCCACAAAGCCCTCTTCACTGAGAGCTCTGGGTCTTTGGTGAGTGTTGGTCTGCCAGCTGGGGGCCTTGTGGGGGCTGAGGAGCTTTGTGCTAGCTTTGAGCACCATGTCAGACAGAAGCCTAGAGGTCGGTTTTCCTTTACTGAATCAGTTGTCAGTGTTGTCTTCTTTTTAGATAATCAGCAAACGGACACAGAGGAATCTTGTGTTTCTTCCCTCTTCCATCCTGCCTCATTTGCTTCTGTCTGCCTCAGTTTGCTCAGCTGTCTAATGGACATCATAATAGCACTTTTCCTGGCAGGGTAGTTGTGAGGACCCAGTGAGGTCATCTTTGTCGGTGGTTAGCCTGGGGCCTGGCACCCCTGTGGTGGATGTTCTCTGGATGCTAAGCCCCCTTCCCTTCTGCCTTCCCCTGTGAGTGATGGTAGAGGATAGCCCAGTACAGTGTATGGCTTGGGAAAGCCTGCCAATACCTTCTCAAGGAGGTCTTTGCTACAGTGGCAAGTTGATGCTTTCTGCTGGGAAGTAGGTAGGGAGGTTGTTCTGTCTCCCTTTTCTTCCTGCATTAACACGGCCCAAGATTTTCTCCCACCCCTTGGTTTGTCCCCCTCTTTCTCCTAGCCTTTGAATCACTTCCTTAATGTCCTCACAATTGTGGCCAGCTTGGTCTGGCCTGGCTGCTGTTCCTGTAGTGGGGGTCTTGTTTGCCCCTCCTGCCTCCTCTCTCTGTGCCAGAGTCACAGACTCACAGACTTAGACAACACTACTTTCAGCTTTCTTGTTTTACAGATGAGCAACTGAGGCAGGCAGGGTCACCAGAGTAGGGGGTCATGGAGCTAGCCTTCCAGCCCAGGCCCTCTAACCCCAAAGACCCCAGAGCTTTCTCCATTGTACCACCCCACCTCCACATCCAAGGTGATGGGATCCACAGTCATGATAGTGGAGAAGTTTGTCTCTCCATCTTTATGCTGTGGACTTCCTTCTGTTTTCATCCTTCCATGCTGTCGTCATCATCATCCCACATTTATGAAACCCTTCCTGTGTTCCAGGCACCAGGCTACATGCTGGGGCTGCAAAGAAAGGCACAGATAGGGTCCATCCCCTCCTGGGGCAGCCGAGGTGGGAATCATGATGTAAATGCAAGTTCCTGCAGAGTAAGTGACAAGTGGTCCTTGAGGGAGGGAAGCAAAGGCGGGAGCTTGGCCTCTCTTGTCTCTTCCCAGGCTTTCTTTAAGCTGACTTGTCCTCTGCCTCTTTGTCCTTGGCAGTAGAGGGAATTAGTGTCTGCTGCTTTGCTTTCATGAAGAACTTTTTGCAAACACCCAGGATCATGGTGATACAAGATAGTCCCATAGCCCACGAAATGTGGCTTCTTGTACAGTCAGCTTGGCCTGTCCCTCTCTTGGCATCCCACACTTCCATTTCACAGCCACTTCCTTCTTCAGTTCTCAGCGGTGACCATACCTCCAGGACTGACACTTCATTTTCTCCTCCGGTAGTGTGTCCGTTCACCTGTGCATAGACCCTTACACAAGGACCCCACAATGGATATGCCAAGGGCCAAGTTCAGGTTTTTAGGCTGCTCAGCCTTCTCTGCCCTCTTCTCTTCCATTCTACCCACACAGGACCTGGGACCATTTTATTTTAGGGAGACTTCATCTCCCAGTTGTGGGCCAAATTTCAGCTAGTGGTGAGTCTCTAAATGCAACCTCGAAAGCAGACTCCTGGTTCTGAGCCTTCCCAGCCTGTGTCCAGCATTATCCCCACTATGAGTGATCAGAGGAAGATGGGGCCTCAGGGATACTTTGCCAAGTGACCTTACCAAGGGGAGAGACATGGCAGCCTGCGAGCGTTGGCCTCAGAAAGCTCTGGTGAGCCAGACTCCGAGCAGAGCCTTCTTGACTGCCTGATTCTTAGTTGGGGGGACATGTAAGGTGTCCAACAGCCTCATCTGGTTATGCTTCTGGGCTGTGGAAGGCTAAAATGCCCATCACTCCCTAGAAAGGGGATCGAATGGTCCTTTGTAGAGGATTTCCCTGAGTCACTTGCCTAGTCCTCTGTAGTGACCAAAAAGGCTGATACAATGCTGGGTACCTCCTGGTAAAACAGAGGATCTCTTTAGGATCACGATACATTGTAACCTTGAATCCCACCTCAGGTATTACCAGCCCTTTGTGGGGTTTCCCGTCCCTTCTGTTGTCTCTCATCCCTCTATCTTACTCCTGTTTTCTGTAGTTCTTAATAGAAACAGTGTGAATCAGACATGTAGGCGAGGGTGGCAGCCTCTTCCATCAGCCTTCAGTACAGAGGCTGTGTCCAGCTAACAGAACTTCTTTCCCTGTGCTGAGATGACCCTGGATGCATGTGGGGTGCTCACATGGCTGATGAGGAGAAGTGGGTTTTGAGTGGGGAACACCAGCCAGTGGGTGTGGTCAGGTTATGCAGGATGGGCAAGGTTGGACCGTGGAGCCCCCCCACATTGCTTGGGGAGTCGTTTGCCTCTTCCTTTGACTTATCCTTAATTGCATTGCCAGAACATCCCGTCCCTGAGCTCTGCTGATAAGGCAGGTTCAGAGCTGACCATATTTATCACTAGCTGCTTGCAGGACCCGTACACATATAGAGAAGACGGTGTAGCTTTCCACAATATGAAATGGGTGGGATTAGCTATTTCATATGCTCCTTTTCTTCAAATATTGGTTGGCTCCTTTTCATTGGGAGTCCTCATACAGAAAAAAAGGATCTCTGTGGCAGAGGGGACTGCAGAGACCTCTTACGGGCCAGGAGTTAATGAGGGGCCTGTGTTCTAGAAGGCTGTAAATCATGGTTACTCAGGATGTTATTTCTCCATATCCTGACAAGTATGTAAATGTTTGTGAATGGGAACTGGTAGGGTCAGTCACACAGAAGTGACTTTCTTTTCTTTCCGATTTCTCCAGAGAGCCAAAACATATCAGTAAAGCAGTTCAGTGCAAAGAGAAAGTATAGTCAGTGAACAGCTTAGATTCTCTTTTGCAAACTCTTTAGAGATCATTATCCATTTAACCCTATAAGACTTTTTTGGGGGTGGTACTTTAAAGTTGACTAAGTGTAAATTCAAGTTTAGGGGAAAGTTTCTAATAAAAATGCTAGGTATAAGGCATCTTGTATCCTACTTAAGATACCTCACTAGAAAATATTATCAGAAAGTCGGTGATAAAAGAAATCCATTAAAATTTGTGCCACCATTTTTTGACTTGCACGTTAAGCTCTTGTATCTTTTGAGGGGCCTCATGCATAGATGTGTGGCTTTAATAAGTCATGCTTTTCCTCTGGCCTTTATTTAACTAGAGTTTTCAGAATTAAATTTAAAATATTCTCCTTAGTTTTAAGCAGGATAGGGCAGGACTACACCAAGGTTAACCCTGTTGGCTATTAGTGAACAACCGGATTCTCTGGTGTGCAGCATCAGGGTCGGTAATGGCATCCTCATTTTGAGAGAAAAAACTAGAAGGCCAATGACTTTCCCCTATGATGGAATATTGTATATTTCCATCATCTGAGGGTATCCACTGTATATTAATAAGATAAAATTAACTCCTGAAGTTTCATGTAATTGAGTTAAAAAAACTTTACCGTCTAAAAGTATCCAACAATGCCTTTGTTTCCATCCTGGGTTAGGAGTGCTGGGGGTGTTTCTGAAGGGCTTGGGGAGGTTTTGTTTTTGGTTCCAGCTAGAGGAAGTGGCTCGTCTAAAGGAGATGGCTCTCGGGCACTGCTACCTTCTGCACTTTTCTGCTCCTTCTGTAGGCCTCTGCTCATGTGTGCCCTCTCTCTCCTTTTCTCTTCCCCCCAATGTGTCTGCTCTCTCTTCCTTGGTCCCTCCCTGTGTCTCCTGCTTTGTGCCTCACCCCTCTGTGGCCATTCAGATCTCAGAGGGCCTTATCTGTTTAATAGTATTTGAAGATTTGGTTGTGTGTATGGGTGTAGTTAAACAGTTGGACACTTTGGAATTAAGCGTGGTTTAATTTATTCTCCAGGCCCGAGATCCTCAGCAGCAACAGCCAAGGGAAGAGCTGGAAAACTTGAAGAAACAGCATGATTTGTTAAAGAGAATGTTACAACAGCAGGAGGAGCTGAGAGCTTTACAAGGAAGGCAAGCTGCCCTCCTGGCTCTGCAGCACAAAGCTGAGCAAGCCATCTCGGTGATGGATGATTCTGGTAAGTGTTGGAGGATAACCCACCCCACCCTACCTACCCCCGTTGGGCCCCTAAGTCAGAGACTAGGGCCCGGCCCACTGTGTCTTCTGTTTAGCACCTCCTGGGCAGTGAGGTGCAGGATCTTTAGGACTCCCATTCCCACCACTTGTCCACAGCTGAGCCAAATAAAAAATTATTTGGGACTGAACAAAGTGGCTGTAGTCTCTGATGCCATGGATGTATTCTCATTTATTACTTAAGTCATGATATCAAGCAATTCAATAAAAAAATCCAGGTCTTCTCATTTTCATAGTAACTGGCATGTTAAATGTGAAATTAAGAATGGTTATGTGTTTCTGACTCCTTTTTCTTCGACAAACGGCTTGCACCTGGGTGACAGTATCAGAGGAGAAAAAAGGGAGTGTGTTCTACCAAGAGGAAAACGACAGGATTTAGCAACCAATCAGATTTAAGAGAAGAGAGAAAAAATGAGAAATTGTGGGCGACATCCAGGTTGTGAGCCTGAGGAATGGGGAGGATGGTGGTATCTTCTACAGCAACAGAGAAGGGGATGGAGGAGAAGTGCTTAGAGGGAATGAGTTCTGTTTTGAATATATTGAGGGTCAGGTGTCTACCGGACATTCAGTTTGAGATGTCTGATGGGTAGTTGGACATAAGAGACCAGAGCTATCTGAAAGGCCAGGTCCATTTAAGTGTGTTTGAGAGTCATCAGCATAAATATGATGATTGAACCCTTGGGAACTATCTAGAGGGAGAAGAGAAGGGGGCTCTGAGGGACTCCTACAGTGAGAAGCTGTGACCTGGAGGAGGATCCAGCAAAAGAGACAGAGGAGGAGCTGGCAGAGAGGGAGGAGGAGAGCCAGAAGACAGGGGAGGTGTCCTGAGGGATCCCCAAAGAGCACGGGGACCAAGAAGAGGCCACTGGCTTTGGTAACCAAGAGATCGGTGGTCACTTTGGTGAGAGTAGATTCAGTGGAATGAGGAGGTGGGATGCAGAGAGTATGAGGAGAGGAAATAGAGGGACCCGTTGTAAACTCCTGGAGAGAGAGAGACAGCAGGGATGGAAGGCTCAGAGAGGATTTTGGAGAAAAGAGGAGCCATGGGCATGTTTGGAGGTGGTCAAGAAGGAGCCAGTGAATAGGGCGACTTCTCTTGGACAAGCCATTGAACTTCAGTGGACTTTGTTGGGACCAAGCCATCTCTAGGGTCCTTTTCATTTCCTGATCTAATGATTCTATACTCCAGAGAGTAGAAAATAAATTTAAAGAAGCTTGTCTCTGATTTTAAAAGTAAAGTAAAACCGTAAAATGTGCATTGTGTATTTTATTGTGGGTTTTTCAGTATCATAAAGAATTGTGGCATAGATTTAAAATCAAATTCTCCATGTATCTCAGAAATATCTTGGAGGCACCTTGTGAATACAAAGCATAAATTATATGTTACTATTTTTAATAAGGTTTAGAAAACATTTTCTGTGCATCCTCAGAGTTCTGCTGTCCCCCTTTCTAGACCTTACACAGAGGCTCAGCCCTTCCTGTTGGCATGGCTGTTGCTATGCCACTGCAGCCCAAGGCCACCACTATGCCACTCACTGCTTCGACTCCAGGGCAGACCTAGCTCCTCTGCTAATCAGACATTTCCTCAGAACTAATAGCCTTCAGCCCTTAGATCCCCATTGGAAGAAGACTGCAGCCTATCCAACCTGCTATAAGCGGCTTGGTTTTTTGTTTTGTTTTGTTTTGCCTCTGGGTCATATGCAGCTGAATTCTGCAGACATTAAGGTTGCGATTCATGAAACGTCCTTGGAAGCCCTGTGTTGAAATGCTGGGTTTGGGAGAACGGGGCTGTGTGCCTGAGCTGAGAGCAGGATCTTGGGCTCCTCAGAGGCAGCCTGGCCTGCTGACTGCCCTCATGGCCTGACTGTGCCTTCTGCTTCTCATCTCTTCTTCCAGGCATGGGCAGGCTGATGTATTTTGAGTCCTCACAGTTTGAGGAGGTGCTGGTTTGTTCCACTGTTCAATGCAGTCAGCTCCTCTCAGGAGTGTCTGGAGTGTCGGACTGGGTCCTCAGTCCCAAGAAACCCTTTTCCATTTGGACCTTGCCCAAGACAATGTCAGACTCTAGCAGACAACAGGCCTTTGGGGCTGCATATTGACTTACAGAGACACATTATGTCTATGTTCTCTTGTATTTTTATTTATTAAACAATTGTCAATTACTTTTTACTTCTTTTTGGTGCTCAAGAGCCTTTCATCTGGGGCCTTAAATTTGACATCCTGCTCTAGACCAGTGAATGGAAAACATTGAGCAAGACTGGATCTCCCAGTTTGAGCCTTCATTTACCATCAGTGCCCAGCGAGTTGTGGAACAGAATTCTTTGATCATCTGGCTATTAAGGAATCTTAAGTAGCCTTAACACTGCCCTAGAGACTCCTTTAAGAGGAGACCTGCCTCGACTGAGGTGCCGTCAGGGCTTGGCCCAGAGAAACGGTAAATATGGTGCTCCGCCTTTCAGCCAGTCTTTTGATTATAGAGATTTGGACCTTTGTCCTCATTGTGCAGTTGATTAAGAGCCTCTTACGTGTGGTGTACTGGGCTGGTTGGTTCTTGTCCTTCGTTTTTGAAGAGGACCAAAATGACATCACTATGATAAAGTGAAATTTCAGTATGTCTGGCTGTGGCTGACCAGACCTGTGGGAGCTCGGAATGCTCTACAAGGTTGGGCACAGATAGTCCATGTGAACATTTGGGCATCCTGCATTTCTTTTATGCTGTCTCAATTCTGCTTTGTTCATAGAGCGCAGCACCCTTTCTCATGTGGGCATACCATGCTGAGTGGTCCTGTGCCTGTGTCATCCATGTTGGCACAGTCAAATTCAAAGTTCTTGAGAGTGGCCTTGTATCACTTGTTCTGACCACCATGTGATCGCCTGCCCCATGTGAGTTCTCTATAAAATAGTCTTTTGTCAAGCATACATTTTGCATTCGAACAGCGTGGCCAGCCCATCAGAGTTGCGCTCTCTGAACCATAGTTTGAATGCTTGGCAGTTCAGTTAGAACAAGGACTTCAGTGTCTGGTACCTTATCCTACCAGGTGATCCTCAGAATCTTCCTAAGACAGTTCAAATGGAAGTGATTTATTTTCCTGGCATGGTGCTGGTAGACTGTCCATGTTTCACAGGCATACAACAATGAGGTCAGCACAGTGGCTCTGAGGACCTTCAGTTTGGTAGTCAGTCTAATACCTCTTCTCTCCCAAACTTTTTTTTGGAGCCTCCCAAGTGCTGAGCTAGCTCTGGCAATGCGTACATCAACCTCCTGTCAATGTGTACATCCCTGGAAAGTACACTACCAAAGTAAGTGAACTTATCCACAGCGGAGTCAACAATGTGAAGTCAGAGCTTCTCTATTTGTTGTAACTGATGGTTCCACATATGGATGGTGTGGTGGTGGCTGAAGGGGCACCTGTATTTTCTTGGTGTTAATTATTAGGCCAAAATGAGCACAGGCAGCAGAGAATTGAGCCATACTTTGTTGCATCTCAGCTTCAGAGGCTGCACTGAGTGCACAATCATCTGCAAACAGAAAACCATGCAGCAGCACGCCCTCCACTTTGGTCTTGGCTTGTAGACTTTTCAAATTGAAGAACTTACCATCAGTATGGTAGCTGACGTTGATGTTGTGTTCATCCTCATTGAAAGCGTTTGACAGCATGACTGAAAACATCATGCTAAAAATCATGGGAGCAAGCACACAGCCCTGTTTCACTCCATTGGTGACTGGGAAGGCACAAGAGCGTTGTCCATTATCCAGAACCTGGCAAACATGCCATCATGAAGATGATGTACAATATTGATAAACTTCTCTGAGCAACCAAATTTTGACATCATTTTCCATAAGCCCTCATGACTAACAGTGTCAAAGGCCTTGATCTACAAATGTTGTGTACAGACCTCTGTTCTCCTGGCATTTCTCCTGGAGTTGTCCGACAGCAAACACCATATAGACTGTTCCTTGGCCCTTTCTGAAGCCACATTGGCTCTCAGGTATATGACCATCTTCATCTTCAGGCGAAGGATCAGCCTATTAAGGGGGACTCTAACAAGAATTTCACCAGCAATGACTAAGAGAGAGACCCCACTGTGATTGTTGCAGGACAATGTATTCCCTTTACCTTTATAGAGATGGACAATGGAGGCATCCTTGAACTCCTGGAGTTCAACCTCCTCTTGCCATATAACCTAGAAAATTTCAGTCAGTTTTTGTATGAGCAATGGTCCCCATACCTTGTAAATCTCAACTGGAATAGAATCAGCACCAGGTGCTTTGCCACATAAAAGGAGCCTAATGACCCTCAAAACCTCTTCCTCAGTTGGAAGTTCACCTAAGGAGGGATTGACTTCAACCTGAGGTACATGGTCATTGGCCTCAGCATTGATTGATGATGGTCTGTTGAGAACACTATGGAAGTGTTCAGCCCATCTCTCTCCTTATCACTAATCAATGTGGCTCCATCAACACTGAGTAATTGTGATGCACTATAGGTTTTTGGTCCATAAATAGCTTCCAGGGAATCATAAAAGTGCTTTGGATTGTTACTATCAGCATAAAACTGAATTTCATCTGCCTTCTTACTGATCCAGGAGTCCTGCATCTCTCTAAGCTTTGCTTTTGATGGAATTAAGTGCTGCCTTCTTAGAGGTGGATGAACCATCCTGCTGGTAAATCCTGTGGAATTCTCCTTTTTCGTTTAGCAGCTTCTGAATTTCCCCATCATCTTTCTCATACCAGTCTTGGTGTTTGTGAGTACCTTTGGGGTACTGGGCACCCACTGGAAGGAGAAAGAATGGAACCTGCCTCAGGGAACTTGTGGTACTTGGGGATGTAGGACTGGATGCAGACTGCCTTGGGGAGGGTGAGTGCAGTAATGGGCAGCAGGATCAGAAAAGCTTCCTCCATGAGCCATGCCTTCAAGGAAGAGGCAGACAGGAGAAGGATGTGAGTTGTAGACATTGGAGACAAATGGCAGAGGTTTGGGGAAGTGGCTTTGAGTCAGTTTGGCAGGACTAGGACATGGAGAAGGCGAGTAATGTGGAGTCAACAAAGGAGAACTGACACTGTGAAAACAATGTCTCTTGGGGAAGCATGTATGGTTATTCTCAGAAGCACTGGGGGCCCTCAAGATACCTGAGCAGCACAGTGCCTTGGGGAGACCTTTCCTCAGGCAAGACTTTTTGTGGGCATGGAGAAGGAAATGGGGGCTCCAATCAGGCTGTGGCGTGAAAGTCCCTCTAGGAGGTGAGGATGGGAACTAAGGTGGGACCCGGGTGACATTATGGTGTGGGTGTGGAAGCTATAAGACCTGGGGTGGAGGGGGAGGGAAGATTTGGTTGGGCATGGCTCCAGGGTTGGAAACCTGAGAGACTGGAAGGAGGGCAACCCCACGAACAGAGTCAGGGGAGGGCCTTCGTTTTGGAGAGCAGTGGAATGTCTGGGAAGAAATCCCAGCAGGCACTTGATAGGTGCCTCCTAACCGAGCCTCTGCCCCAAGTCCCTGCCCTACTTTGATCCATCTCCTATCCAGCTGCCATGGTGATTTTCCTCTAGGACATGTTTAACCATGCCATCCCCCTATTTAATAAGCACCAGTAACTTCCTGTTGCCTGGTGAGAGCTTTCAAAGCCCTGGGCAGCCTGGTGCCAGTCTGTCTCTGCAACCTCCTATCCACCTCCCCTGACCTTCTTGGTACTTCACATGGAGCATGGTATCCGCATATGTGGACCATGTTACAGGCCAAGCCTAGGTTCAGAAATGGGGAACGAGGGAGAAAAAGCCATTCACAGTCCCGAAGCTCACATAGTGCTCAGCAAAAGACCCTATGCATGCGTTTAGGAGAGGTTTGGGCCAGCCACTTGCGCAGAGGAAGAGCCTCGTCTGGACAGTGAAAGGATTGCTTTGCCATAGTGAATGCCCAGGTTGTAGTAGACTGCCTCCCTTCCATTTCCATTTGTCCTTCAGGAAGCATTGATTTAATGCCACTAGGTACCGGGCACCATGCTAAGTGCAAGGGTTACAATGCCAAGAAAAAAAGGCATCCCTCACAATGCAGTGGGGGAAGACAGCATCCAGAAGGAAGCTCAGATGGGGTTGGGGGGCATGGGAGAGAAGTTGGAGCCTGTGGCCTGCTGGGCCAAGCCTGCTTCTTGGGGGGGCTGTGGAGCTTCTGAGAGGCAGAGAGAGCCAGGGCTGAGTGGATCATGCGGGATGGGCCTCCTTCCCCACCCAGCTGCACTCCTCCGCTTCGTATCTGTCCCAGCCCCAGCACTGTGCTCCAGGGTGTTGGGCCAGCGGTTGTTCTGATGTACTAAGGGCAGCCCTTCTGGCTTGAAGATGCCATCATGATGAACAAGAGCAGGTATCCCATCTAGGAAGCTGCTCTGTGCATTCATTAAGCTCCTGCTGTGTCCCTGGCACTGTGCTAGGGGCTGGGCATCCATCTCAGTAGAAAGAGGGCTGAGTGGCAGTCTCAGTCACTACCGTGCTCCATTATCTGTAAATTGGGAATAGTTACCATGGTGCCCTCTGTCTCTCGGTTGTAGTGCAAATGAGATCACCCAAACTGGTGCACTGTGTACACACCGGCTGCTGCTAGTGTTGGTGTTTTTCATGTTGTGAGTCTTCTGCGCCATTAGGAAAACCAAGAACCTTTGAGCTAGGAGGTGCTTTCCCTGGGGGTGTGGAAGGAGGGAGGGGCTCTCCGGTGAGCTATTCTTTCTCCCAGGGTCAATGGGAATGAAATGAGTTGTGTTGTTTGCTTTCTAGTTGTAACGGAAACCACAGGCAGCATCTCTGGTATTAGTATAACATCGGAGCTCAATGAGGAACTGAATGACTTGATTCAGCGTTTTCATAATCAGCTACATGATTCTCAGGTACCTTTCATCTTAAATAGCACAGAATTACGCAGAAGTCTACCTTCCTTAAAAGGAGAGCCCTTTGACTTCCCGGGGTGCACATGTGTGTTGGAGGGTTTGTCTTGGTGGGTTGTTTTCATCTTTATTTCTTTTAAATGACCATGACTTGTTTCTGAAATATCCCCACATTCCATTTAGGGGGAACTTTAAGTCAGACTTTATAAAGATCTTTATGGGAAAATGTGTATAATTTGGGCATTTTTAGAGGAAAGTGGTGAAGGTGATTGTTGGCAGTTAGGAACAAATGGGGTGCCATGGTGCTGGAGTGATGGTGGAGGAGAAGGAGGATGGGTGCTTGAGATGACTGTGGTAGAGCTTGATAGAAGGGATGTCAGCCCCTGCTCTGGGCACCCAGGGCTTGGTGTAGCCAACCCGTGAGACAGGGAGGGTTCAGTAGTGGCTGGGGAGTCGTGGCAGGTCATGGAGCTTGGTAGTAGCCTTTGGTCCTTTGGTTCCCTCACAGAGGTTTGCTTGACAGATGCAACTAATCCCCTCTGGGGCCTAGTTGTAGTGTAAAAAACCAAGCAAGCCAGAAAATAAACTTACTTTATTCAAAGTAATGTAACACTTTTAACACATAAATATCTATCTGGATAAGCATACATATTTTTTTTCTTTTTAAGGCTCCAGCTGTTCCAGATAATAGGAGACAAGCAGAAAGCCTTTCATTAACCAGGGAAGTTTCCCAAAGCAGGAATTCATCTGTCTCAGAACAGCTGTCCGATGAGAAAGTTCAACTTTTTAGCAAAATGCGAGTGTTGCAAGAAAAGAAACAAAAAATGGACAAATTGCTTGGGGAACTTCACACACTTCGTGATCAGCACCTAAATAACTCTGCTTGTAAGTATATCTAGGTCAGCCCCAGGGAGCCCACCGAACAGGGAGGCTTGGTCCCTGGCTGTCTTCAGGGGCTGCTAGGGTAGTGGGGAGGTACAGGACATCCTCCTAGACCAAAGTATAGCTGTGTCAAAAAGTCTACTCAGTCAGCAGACATGCATTTATTCATTCATTTCTTTGTTTATTTTGGGATTTTCTTTGATTTTGAGTTCTAAATTCTCCCTGCCACCTCCCACTGAGAAGACAAGAAATATAAAGTCCATTATAAATATGAAGTCATACAAATTTCTCCATGCAGTTAGCCATGTTTCTTCCTCTCCCCTCCACAGTGTTACTTCATTCTGCTCCCTGAGTTTATCATTTCTCTTTCTGGAGATGGGTAGTCCTTTGGAATTGTCTTAGACCATTGTTTGACTCAGAGCAGCCAAGTCGTTCCCAGTTAATTTTGTACCATATTGTGGTTGTACAATGTTTCCTGGTGCTGTTCATTTCAGTTTGCATCAGTTCATATACATCTTCCCAGGTTTTTCTGAAACCATCCTCATTTTTTTAAAATTTATTTTTAACTTAAATATTAAAACTTAAGTGCACAATAAGGAAAGGTAAAAAGCATTGCCATGCGTACAGCAGAATGGAAGAGAGGATTCAAAATATACTGCAATCAGTTTCCATTTCAAGAAAGCCTATGTAATAAATATTACATGTTGTGTTCTGCTATCCCTCTTTACTTCCTTGTTAGTTTTCCTTTCTTCTCTGCTGTGCACTCCCCCAGGAAGGCCACAGTTAAGCATAGATGTATTTATGTACACATATATGCACATAATATAGATATGTACACATACACATTACGTTCACTTACGTACGTGTACCTGTACTTAGATATCTATAAATATGCTCATATGTAGACATATGCATTCACGTATATCTACGTAAGACTCTTCTAGTTTGTCCTCTGTTTCTCTGAGAGTGGATGATATCCGTCTTCCTAAGTTCAGTTCTTTCCATATTTTTCTAAGTTCACCAACTCATCTTTCCTACAACACAACAACATTCCCACCATGTACTGTCTGGTTATTTTAAATAATCTAAAACAGTATTGATTAATCTGGCTGATGTAGTGTAGTTCCTCATTTTTCTCTTTTGATTAAATCTATTAAATCTGTTTCAGATTTAACTTTGTCTGAGATCATGCTTACTGCTAACTTCTACTCCTGATCTTTATTTTATGTTTGTGTGTATCTCTCCTGACTCTTATTCTCCTGACTTTGTTTCTACCCACTACCTTGCCCGCCTGTTACTTAACCTACGCCTCTCTGAAGATCCCTCCATTAATCTAAACACCCTTCTATCCCCTCCCCCATCCTATTTCCTCATCCTTGTATTTCTTTGTAAAGTTAGAAGACTTATTCCCTTCTAAATGTATTTCTTATTGCTCTCTCTTTAACTCAGATCTCATGTGAATAGGCTTCCCTCTAAGGTCCCTCCCTTATCCTCTCCCCCCTCCCTGTCCCCTTAGCCTTTCATTCCTTCCTGGATTTAGAAGAATTTATACCCTTCTAGATGTAGAGCAGGGTCCCAGAACGACCGGCCCCCTCCCCTCACCAGTGCCTCTGGGTCAGTCTTCCCCTCACATCTCATTAGCCTAATTACTCTTTTTACCTTTTTAGCTGGTTGCTTTTTAGAATCACATCATACTCACTTCCACCCTAATCCTTCTTTTGAACTACCCAGTTACTGACAATAATCATAGATGTATGTTTTATAAATTTCCTCATATAGAAAGTAAAAGTCCTTCCTTACTGAGTTCCTTGTCATTAGTCTTTGATGTGGACCTTATATTTCTCTTGGACCTTGTATATCAGATTTTCTGTTGAGTTCAAGTTTCGTTTGGTTTTGTTTTTGTGACAAAATCCTGAAAGTCTGGCAGTTTATTGAATGCCTTTTTCTTTCTCCATTCAGGATTATGCTTCACTTGCTGGGTGTGTGACCCCAGTTCTTCTGCTCTTTGACGTGTAGTGTTCCGAGGCGATAGGTCTTGTGTGATTCTAACTGTGCCTCTCCCGTATGGGAGGGTTTTTTCTACTTGAGCTGGGCGTTGCAGAATTTGATGATTATATTCTGTAGGTTTTCCTCATAGAGTCTCGGGTGATGATTGGTGGATTCTTTTCTATTTCTACTTTGCCATCTTGTAACACTTGAGGACAATTTTGGTTAATTATTCCATGTATTATTGTGTCAGGATTATTTTTGTGATTGTAGCTTTCAGGTAGTTTGATTTCTCTTACGTTTTCTTTTCTTGATCAGATCTCCAGATCAGTTGTTTTTTTAATGAGATGTTTCACATTCTCTTCTATTTTTTCATTCTTTATATTTTGTTTTATTATTTCTTTGTCTCTTACAACTTCACTGGCTTGCCTTTGACCAATTCTAGTTTTTAAGGAGTCATAGAGTCTGACTCTCCTCTTCCAGTCAGTTGACTTTCTTTTCATAATCGTGTTTTTCTTGGATTGTTCCATTTTTTTTCCAGTTTTTTCCTCAGTCTCTTTCATTTGATTTTTAAAGTCTTTTTTAAGTTCTTCTATGAATTCTTTTGGGGCTGGTGACCGTTTGGCATTACTCTTTGGAGTAGGAGAGGCTTTTCTTTGCTTCAATATCCTCTGAAGGTGAACCATGGTCTTCTCTATTCTTACAGTAACTTTTTGTGGTTGGGTTCTTTCTCTTTTGCCGGCTCATTTAGGGTTATTTTATATATTTCATAATATTATATTTTATATCTATTTTAAATATATTTAGACATTTAAGATATATTTTTAAAAAAATATTTATAACAGCTTGTTATTGTAATTACCTCTAGTCCTAGGACTTAGGGAATGGTGTCTCTGACCTCAAATCCTCCTTCAGTTCTCCCCTCTGGTCTGGAACTGAAACCAAGAATTCCATGCTCCTGTAGGTGTCAGCAGTGTCCCTGCCCCACTGCTTCTGCACTTACTAGGTGTCTGCTGCTTCCTTCTTGCCCAGGACCTGGTACCCCTTATCAACACACAACTCCCCACACTATCTGGGAGGTGAAATTTTCTGGGGCTCGGGCTGAGGCAGCCTCCCAACCCAGCTAGCCCCAGCAGAACTAGCCTGAATTGGTTTATATTTCACAGGTACCAAACCTTGGTTCTTGGGTTGGATTTTTCTTGTGATCTTCTCCAGCTGTCCCAGGATGACCACTATTCTGCCTCAGCTCTTGTTTATTTTTACTGCTCTGTGTTCGCTCTGAGGCATTATTTGCTCTTGTTTGGGGGGCAATCTGGAGAGCTTGGAATTTTCTGACCAACTCCACCATCTTCCTAGGATCCTCCCCCCTCATCATTTCTTACAGTGCAATACTATTCTGTCACAATTATATACCACATTTACCATTGATGGACATCCTCTCCATTTCCAGTTCTTGGCCACCACAAAAAGAGCTACCATAAATATTTTGTACAAATCCGTCCTTGGTGATACAGTGAGAGTGTTGGGTCAAAAGGCATGCACAGTTTTATAGCCCTTGGGGCATAGTTCCACATTCTTCCCTAGATTTGTAGGATCATTCGCAATTATACATACAGTGCCGTAGACATTTATGAAGCCCCTCCTCTGTGCCAGGTGATAATAGCATCGTACATTCCTTTTGTTCCCCCCCCCCCCAAAGGGGAGGGAGAGTGACGGCGACTTACATATGCAGACCCTTGGCAAGTCTCTTGTGCCAGGCTGGGCTCAGAGGATCGCAGATAGAGTTGAAGGGCCCCCTAGTTCAGCCCCACCATTTTGTAGGTGGAAACTGAGGTTCAAAGGTTCAATGACTCACTCAGGATCACATGTAGACCCCATCGAGCCAGGATTTGAGTCCAGGTCCTCTGATTCTAGGTTTACATAAGAGACGCAGAAAGGAAAATAAAATGGGGCTGAAGTAAGAAGTTAGGTTACATACACAAATTTGGAATTTGGAAAAACAGGGAAGAGCAAGGTTAATGATAGTTTAACTGTTTACCTGAAGAGGTAGTCAGGTGATTCAGTGGATAGAGTTGGGTTTGGAGACAAGAAGACCTGAGTTCAATTCCTTTCTTGGGTATTGAGTCTCAGCCTCAGTTTCCCCATCTATACAATGAAAGCATTGAACCCTGTGACCACTAGGGTCCTTTCTGGCTCTGATCTGTGAGCTCCGATGCTATGATCTGTGAGGTCAGGTGATTTCCGACAGAGTTAGAGAAGAGATACCCTCTCCGCCCCACCCTGGACTCACTGTGGGTGCCTGGACTGCACTGTTTTGAGAATGAGGATATGCCACCTCCACCCACATTTTATAGCAGCCTTGGCTCTTGCCTGTTTTTGCCATTGGTGAGAAGTGAAGCTGAATGTGGTTGCTGTGGGAAGACTGAGATGACAAAAGGGGGCCTCGGAATGGGATAGGAGCCCATGGGATCTTGGTGAAGGGCCAGACTTTAGACGGATGCCTGAGCCAACTGAGGACTGTAGGGTAATTGGGTGGAGAGGTGGATGGAGGGGTGGATGGATAGTTGGGTGGGTCAGTGGGTAGCGGATGGATGGATGGATGGCTTGGCATCACTGAATGTGGTCATATTTTGGGTTCCAATGTATGCTGTTTTTCCAATTCCTAGTTTTACCCTCACCTTCCCCTCAGAGGGGCGTCGATCAAAGGACCGCCGGTTCAGCAGCCTCTGCCCCGGTGGGCTCGGCCCCAGCCGCCAACGGAGAGTCCTCCAGTCACGCCCCCTCAGCTGTTTATCCCCCTGATACAATGACTTCTCAGAATGAGAGTGAGAGTGAAGAACATCTCAACCCTACAGAAAAACTGCAGTAAGGATGTGATCCCCGAGGCAGGGGGCCTGTGCGAGAGGGGCAGGACGTTTAGAGGGTTATTTTTTTACCACCCTTGATAACTAGGTTGTGCAGCCCTTAAAGGTTCCTGCACGTTGTCATGAAGGGGAACGGCTGCTTACGCTTCGAGTCCTTCCGGAGAAATGCAGGCCATGAAATGGAAGGCAGTGTGGTCACCAGTAGGCTTGGTGCCCTGAGTCACCTAACCTTACATCTGGGGATCAGGATTCCATTGTCATTCCTTTGAATCGGGATTTTATGTGGAGTTATTTCTGGCAATGTTGGCTGTGTGGGGGGAGTTCTGTAGATTGTAGGCTACAAGCAGCTCTTATAAATGAAGAGCCAAGAAAAGCCTCTGTTCTGTTCATTGCCATCATCACCTCTGCCTTTTTCTCTCTACCCAAGGAGACGGGGTCTCTGTGCCTCATGGGGACACTGGTTTCAGTTCCAGCTCTGCCCCCTTAATTGAAATCTCTAGTTCCAGCAGGGGCTGCTCCACGTTGACTCAGTCCAGGGTGTATTAAATCTTGCCCCATGCTAAGCACTCTGCTAGTGGAATGTTGAACAGAAGTGACTTGTGTTCATCTGTGGAGATTCTGCTGAAATACTAGATGGGGGGAAGCCAGGTGGAGCGGTGGGAAGAGTGCAGGAGGCCAGAAGACCCGAGTTCCGATCCAGCCTCATACAATTCCTAACTGTGGGACCCTCTGAAAGCCACTTAACTGCCTGCCTCAGTTTCCTCATCTGTAAAATGAGGATTGTTGTAGCTCCCTCAGGATTCCTGTGAGAATTATTGCAGTGAGATGATGTATTTCAGTCATTCAGTGAATCTTAAAGTGTTCTCTCAGTGCTGGCTGTTTTTACGGTTACATGGAGCGTGACGATCTCTATCCTTTAGAAAACTGAATGAAGTCCGAAAGAGACTGAATGAATTAAGGGAGTTGGTTCATTATTACGAGCAAACATCCGACATGATGACCGATGCTGTGAACGAGAACACCAAGGACGGGGAAGAGACAGAGGAGTCTGAGTACGACTCGGACCACAAGGACCCGGACCCCATCACCAACATCCGGTAAGAAGCTGATTGCTGCTTCTTCCCTCCCTGCCCCCCTCGGACTTACCGAGGGTAAGGGGTGGAGGAGGACGTGTTGAAGCTGGGCTTTGAGAAGGACCTGGGCACCCCCATACCCTGACTGGGCCCCTCCTGGGCTTTGGGCAGCCCCCCAGGGTGGGGGAGTATGAGCAGCTGAGAGTCAGTAAAGGTGCTAGATGCTGGGCCCTGCCCCCAGTGCACTGGGGCTGGATCCAGGGAAAGCACCTAGAGTGGGCAGGGCTGAAACCTGGGGTATGGGCTTTAGGTCCTCACTGCACTGAGGCAGAGGAAGGGATGCTCCCAGACATAATGGATCAGAGGCTCAACCCAAGACAAGAGTCCTTGACTTGAGTGAACAGGACTGTGGTTCCCTTTAGAAACCCCCACGGTGCTATGGGCTGGGCTGAAGTGAACAGTAACACGAATGCGCAGTGCGTCACCAACAACAGGGACGGGAGGACCCTCAACACAAGCTGTGAGATCAACAACAGATCTGCTGCAAACTTACGCACCCTGAATATGGCCTCGTCTCTCGGTGAGCTGGCCCTGGGCCCTCCTTCCTCTGTACCATGGCTTCCAGGATCAGGTGCAAAACGCTGGCTTTGGCCTTCCCCAGCCTGACCCCCTTCACCTGTGCAGTCTTCCACCTCACTCCCTCACAAGTCCTCTCTGACCCTCCTGGAAGGTCCAGCTGTGATCTCACCCTCCCCAAGCCATTCCAGAGCCTTCTTTCTCTTCATCCTGTAGGGAACTGGTCTGTGCCCATTCCATTGGATTGTGTCCCTCATGCCTGAACTACAGTAAGTGCCTAATAAATGCTTCTGTACTGAGGAATTGATTTTCCATGCAGAATGCCGGTATAATAGAGATGGAGAACAAGAATTGGATGGAGGACAAGGTGAGGATGAGGAGGAGGAAGAGGAGGCAGAGGAGGAGGACAGAGAGAGTGAAGCATCGCTGTCCAGTCACCGGAGCAGCTTGGGGGATGATGCTCCTGAGGACGCTGACTTTGAACAGAAGGTCAGCAGGCTGATGGCTGCCAAGCAGAAGCTGAGACAGCTCCAGGATCTGGTGACTCTCGTGCAGGTGAGGCTGGGGCTTCAGTCTCCTGTGCAGTGTAATTGTGCCTTGTTATTTCTGGGAAGGGTAAGATGTGATCTGCTAGAAAAACCCATTCGAACAAATGTGGCCGATGGCAGAGGGCTGAGCGCAGCCTCAGAGCTTTGGGGACCTGGTGCCTTGTCCATGCATTGCTCCTCCTGCCCCCGTTCTTTGGAGGCCTGTTCATCTGCTCTCAGTGAAGTCAGTGAGGATGCCACTAGAGCAGCGGTCAGCCGTCAAGTTTTCTTTATCTGGTTTATGTCAAAACTATGTTGTAAAATGCACACACCATACTCAGCTTGGGGGCTGTGCAGAAACCCCCTGCAGGCCAGGTTTTTGGCCAACCTCTGCATTAGGTGAGGGTGGTGTGTGCACCCTACAGTTGGAGGATGCCGGCCTTATCTCTTGACTGAGATCTTTGGTGGTTCAGTGTCTGTTCCCAAGTCATTTTCATCTTCATGTTCTTATTAGAATTGTCTCTTCATTGCTGACTTAGCTCTATGGGTGTTCTAAGAATGATACAGAAAGGCCGCTAAGGGGTTATTGACCTCTGAGGATGTCAGGATCCCATTGATGGAGCTGGTGGCTCCGGGGTCACTTGTGTCACAGGAGGATGGTGGCGAGCCTGGTGCCATTTCAGCCAGCACATCCAACTTGGGGGACTTCTTTCCCACCGAGGAGGCAGAGGCCCAGCAGCGCTCCAACAACTCAAGAGCCAACAGTGGTAAAACGCAGGAGGCTGGACTCAGTGACAAGGCGAGGTATGTTCGGTCAGCCCTGGGGCCTCCCAGCTTCGGCTGCGGCCGCTGCTAGTTCCCCCTGACGAGCAAATATGTTACCTTCTCCTACTGCAGAGAGAAGTTCTATGAAGCCAAGTTACAGCAGCAGCAGAGAGAGCTCAGGCAGCTGCAGGAAGAGAGGAAAAGGCTGATTGAGATCCAGGAAAAAATCCAGGCCCTCCAGAAGACATGTCCTGACCTCCAGGTAGCGCAGGCATGGCGGTAGGGGCTAGCCTGGACGGGTGTCCCAGGTGCTGATGGAAGGGGTGAGGGTGCAGAGAAACACCCTTGTGAAGGGGGGGGCCTCCTCAGCACCCTGATGCTGAGGACCTGGGTAATTTCTTGTTCCTCAGCTCCCGCTGGGGTGGGGGGATGGTGACTGCAGAACCCTGGCTCATGTGACACCCCTGTGAAGCTGGGAGCCTGTTGCCTTTTCAGCTTTCTCCTGCCAGTGTGAGTAACTGCTCCTCTAAGAAGTTTTCGCAGGCACTGACCTCGACACCAGCTGCGAATGAACCTGAGACCAGCCCCGTCAACAAAGCGGGCTTTTTGGCAGAGGAACCTGCTGGGGTTCCGGTGGCAGATAATGAGGTAGGTGGGGACAGACGGGTGTGCGTGGCACGTCTGCTGTGCAGGTAGTGCATCTGCCAGACAGCTGGTGCACCCACCCTTCCAACACAAAGTAGATGTTTAGCTTTTAAAAAAAGAGAGAACTCTTAGAAATGCGAGAGGTCTTAGTTTCTCAGATCTAACCTGAGTCTAAAAATAGTCACAAACGTGTGCCCAAGGCACAGCTGGTTCCGTTTTGGAGGGATTTCAAGACTGTTGTGATTTCTCTCATGAGATTGTATGTACCGAGGAGGGCCTTTTCCAAGGCAAGATTGTCCCAGGTTTTACTTCCTTGGATGAATTGTTTTAGACAGAGCATATGGTGTTTTAGAAAAGGGTGTGAGAAATACTTGTCTGGTATTTCTTTTCATCAGCCTGACTGAATGCAGTATTTCTCTCATTGAAACATCATCCTGACCTTCATTGCGTCCTTTTGTTTCCACGTCCATAGCGCATTAAGTGCCTGCTGTATGCCCGTGAGCCAAGCTACATTGACAGAAGGGAGTTTTTATTTGCAGTTGACTTTTTATCCAGTACTTTCAGCCCTTGAGATAACTATTTTTAAAGAGTGGACCAAGAAACCATTATTGCCAGCATGTGTTTGCCCCTAGGCGCTGACTGGTTGTTTTTTTAATAGTTGTGGTCAGAAATGCGAAGACATGAGATTTTAAGAGAAGAACTCCGGCAAAGAAGGAAGCAGCTGGAAGCGCTCATGGCTGAGCATCAGCGGCGGCGGGATCTAACAGAGACAGCACCCGTGACGGCTGTGTCGGTCAGGAGCGACGGCTCGGAGAACCCATGCACACCGCAGCGGAGCAGAGCAGAGAAGTAAGGCCCTGGCTCTACCCTTCCTGACTGTGGGGTTGGGCTCCCTCTTGCTTCGTCTGATTTTTTTTTCCTCTGTCCCCATCCCTTCTTTTTCTGTTCTTCCCTCTGTCTGTTTCTTTTTCCCTCTCTGTTTCTTTCTCTGTGTTCCTGCCTCTCCCTGTCCTTCTCTCTGTCTCCCTCTGTTTCTCACTGTCTTGTTTCTCTCTGTGTGTCTCTCTGTGTCTTTCTCTCCCTGTCCTCTCTCTTCTTTCTCTCCCTCTCTGTCTCTGCTTCTCTTTCTGTTCTCTCTGTGTGTCTCTCCCTGTCCTTGTCTCTCTGTTTCTTGTTCTGTTCTCTCCCCGACTCTCCCTCTCTCTCCATCCGCTGCTGTGACCTACCGGGTCTCTCTCGCCCAACTCCCAGAGCCCCCTTTCTTCAACAACCCCTGGTCTAGCAGCCCTGGTGCTGGATTGAGTGCCTCCCTTGGCAGTTCAGTGCCCATGGCTGAGGTGTTTGCATCTTGGTTTCCTTCCCTGCTGAAGTGCTGAGGCCTCTGGAGGAGAGCCCCCGCCGGCCTCGTGGTGGGTGCTGAAGGGCTCTCCTGGGGACCCTCGCCACCCAGGTCTTGTCCTTTGAAGGCCGCAGTATTCTCTGGTCCTTGCTGCTGTCTTTTGGTCCAATCAAATCTGCTTGTTCCTGAGTGCGTTCTCTTTGGCCCCCGACACCGTGTCTTCCCAGAACTAGTGTGCCCCTGGTGCCATGCTCTCCAGCTTGGACCTGGCCTCGTGTTTCTGTTCATCCCAAGCTATCCTCGGGTAGCTGGTGGGGCCGTGGTGTGCAGAGAAGCTGGGCTGCACCCCATTTAGCCTCAGACACTTCCTTGGCTGTATGACCCTGGGCAAGTCACTTCACCCTCTGTGTCCTCAGACATTAAAGAGGGGTAGGAAAAGCACCAGGCTCCAAGGGTGGGGATACAGTTAGCTGGCTGGTCATTGTCTGAATGCATGCTAGCCATAGTGGTGTTAGCGTTCTGCCTAGATGTCAGTTACCATCATCATCATCTTTCCCTGGCTCCATGTCTTCTGTATGGTTTGGAAATATCCCCATCTGACTCCTTGGAGGTCTCTTCTTTGTGGCTTCAGAATGGGGTGAGCTAGGGAGAGCTTGCCACTGCTCTAGGTTGGGGGTTCTCGGTAGAATTAGGGGTGACAGTCTGTCCCTGTTTCAGATTTGCTCTGCAGAGGGTGAGGGGTGGACTGGGAAAGCAGCAATTGATCATTAGCTCTAGGCTGCATCAGCACCGACTGCTGTCCCTCCCACATGAAGGCCTTCCTGCTTTCCTGCCCTGAGCTCTGCTCCAGTGATGCCCCTTACTCCCTCCTCCTCTTGGGGCTCAGTCCATGAGGCCCATGGGCCCTCCTGCATGGCTTTAGCCTCCTGGAGGCTGCTCCATTATCCATAAATCCTCACGGGGTGTTGTGTCCTCTTAGCCGTCGGTGCCGTGCATTTGTGTGGAGAGGTCACAGTGCAGTGCCAAGAGCACTGGGCTTACCTCCTGGAGTGGTTGTGAGATACCTGCAGAGCACCTAGCACAATGCCTGGTACCCAGTAGGAGCTTAATAAGTGCTGGTACTCTTCCCGTTCCTGACCTGGGGAAGTATAAGTTCTATTATTATCTCCAGTTTACAGCTGAGGAAACTGAGGCAGGCAGCACTGAAGAGACACGTCCAGTGCCCCATGGCAAGTCAGCGTCTGAGGCTGGAGCGCTTACTAGCACTGAGCATGTGAGAATCAGTGTCTCCTTTGGGCCTCATTCCTGCCCAGAGAGGAAGTACTATTTGAGTTAGGCAGAGGTGATATGACTGGCCCTGGGCCACACTGCTAGTGAGTGTCAGAGGCTGGATTTAAACTCTTCTCCCCAACTGCAGGCCAGCACTCTGCTGCCCTCAGTGACTTGGACTTTACCTGCCCATTTTGGATGTTCTCCATGGTGGTCTTGAGGGATTTACATCCTTCTCTGTTTAAAACTATTCGGAGAGTGTTCTTAGATTACTGGCAGATAAGTTTTCAGAGGCCTTTCTTCCTTGACCACAAGCCCATCTTCATTGCCCATTCACTCCCCAGACACACCCCCCTTCCCCTCCTGATGTGCTTGCCTATCATGACAGCACCATCTGAACTCCAGGGCCCTTCAGCTTTATTCCTGTGAGGAGGACTGTCCTAGCCCCAGAGGCGGGGTGCCCCGGCTGCAGCCAGGGAATCCAGGTGGAGCCGGGGCACTGCCCTTGGGTTTGAGAGCTAGCTCCAGGAGCTAGGACCGAAGCCCCAGAACTGACCTGGGGGGCAGGGAGCAGCCCCCCTCCAGCTGTGACCACGTTTGCTGTCACGCGTTTGTAACAGGAATTATCACTGAAGATGTTTGTGTTTTATGTTGTCGTCATTAGAACAGTGGCGACATGGGGCAGTTCTACCCAGTGCGCCCTGGAGGAAGAAGAAGGTGGTGAGGACAGCTACCTTTCTGAGGGTGTTGTTGGAGCAGAAGAGGAGGAAGAAGAGGATGGGGATGCCAGCTGCCATGATCATTTTGCCATGTATCCTCCTAACAGCATGACTCACAATCCCGGGGCTGCCCAGGACAACAAGGCTAGGTTAGTTTGGGGCCTGTTCTGCGGAGGGGCAGGGTAGAGAGGAAAGACCTGGGGAACGTGCAGTCCGGAGGGCCGCCCTTCCCTTCTGGGCCTTCCCAGTGCCCTTGCTGGTCAGAAATCTGGCAGGAAGGAATTTGGATGGCACGGTCTGTAAGGTCCTGGTCATGAGGTCGAGGAGGCACAAGGAAACCACCAAACAGGCCAGAAGGGGCGTGCTTGCATGGACCTCATCTCCATCCTGGCCCTCTGCTGTCTTGTACAGGAGCCAACTTTGGAGAGGCCCAGAGAAGCAGGTGGATGTAGGTTTGGGGTGGGGTGCACGGCCCCTTTGGGCTCTGGGTCTTCATTTTCTGTGTGATCCTTGTTTTAAGGAGTAGTACTTAGCTCAGAGTCTTCCATTCACATGCGTTAGAAACAAGTTATTGTGAAGCTGTGACATTGTGGAATGTTGTTAGGGTCTCTTCTCTAGAAGAGGGAGTATGTTTTCCAGTCATATATTTAAAAACAAAAACTTGGACTTCTTTCTTTTCAGCTTTCAGTCAGTGATACCATATCTTAATTTTGCAAAAACACTGTAAAATGTTGTCAGGTGTTTCCAGCTGTGGAGGAGCCTCAGGCAGCTTCCGGTATCGAGATACTGGTCACAATCAAAGGGCCTGACTTACTCAGACAGACAGTTGTGCTTCAGGATGGACTGGGTTGTTTGTGGTCATTTCTTGCTGTTTTCTTGGGCCCTGATGAGGGCAGCATGTCCTTCCTCATCCATGAGTGTAGTGCACTTGGACCTGTCCCTGTCATTGCTTGCTGTCCTCATTTTAGAGGCTACAGTGCTTCTTCATTCCCTATTTTGGAATAACTTCTTGTCCAAAGTTAGAACCATTATTGTAATTGACTGAAGGTTCCAGAGTCCAGACTCCCAGTTCCATACTTGTGTTCCCAAAGCGCCCTTTTTTCTGACTCAGTTGTATAAAACACGGAGTGCATTTTCCCACAGACTAGGAAGGGGGACTGGAGCTGTGGTTCCAGGGCCACCACAAAATCCTAGTGAAAATTTCCCTTGTCCCAGACAGCCATCGTGCGGGGTCCAACCCAGAAAGATAGAGCATAGCCATAAACTTAGAGCAGCACCCATGAATATTATCTCTGTGAACTCTCATCTGGCTATGGTACCTTGGCCCATCATATTTGATGCCCATGGCCCACAGCATTGAGTGTTTAAAGGACCTTCCCAGCTTCAGTTCCCACTTTCTATCCATGAGGCCGTATAGCTTCCTTTCTCAGAAAGAATGTCAGTGGCTTTTCCCACATATCTTGCTTTCCAGAATACTTGTCTACCCTGGTTGACAGTGAAAACTAAAACTGATGCCAGAGCTGTGTCCCCCAGCCCCAGCAGCTAATTAAAGGAGGAATGGGGCATTTCAGGGTTTCCTCTCAGGAATTTTCAAGTTGAGTTTTTAGCATCCTAGTGTACAGGTCAAAGTGGGGAGGAGATGCCCCTCATTCAAGGCTTTATCCTTTGGGAGGAAAGAAGGTAGATGCCATCCAGGGCTCCATTGGGCTCTGGTTAGAGGCTTTTCTCTCCGTTGAGAGCCCTTTGGTCCTTGGCTGACCCTCACAGTCAGTATGAGGTGACGTGCTACGAGAATTCTCCTGACTTTCTGGCTTTTGGCTTTGTGTCTCTGTGAAGGTTCTCAGTAGTTCCAAGCACTCCTTTACATTTTGTTCAGTCAGGGTTCACTTTTCCTTCAGTCCCTGAAGAGCCAGTGGACTGCAGCCCATAGTTCAGAAAGAGCAAGCTGCCTGTTAAACTGTGGCTTGTGCCTCAACCAGGTGAGCTGCCATAGTGACCAACCCTGCCTGGGTCCTGCGGGGATGTCTGAGTCCCTCATGGGTTCTCAGAGTCTGCTGGGGGTAGGACTGGGAGCTGACATTTTTACTGGGGCCAGCCCCTGAGCACCCTGAGTTCTGAAAGTCTTGGGTCCCCCTCAGTTTTAGCCTTCTCTCACCTCCAGGATGTGCTTTGTTTAGTCTGTGCCCAGTTGAAATGCTGCAAGAAAGTGGATGGTGCCAGCCTCTACACCCCCCCAGCCCCAAACTGTGAGGTGGCACTCAGTGGCACATGTTGTCCCTTACCCTGTAGGTGGAAGGCCAGCCGTCCTCTCTCTGCAGATGGAAATTACCGTCCCCTCGCCAAGACAAGGCAGCAGAACATCAGCATGCGACGGCAAGAGAACCTTCGTTGGGTGTCGGAGCTCTCCTACATCGAGGAAAAGGAGCAGTGGCAGGAACAGATCAACCAGCTCAAGAAGCAGCTGGACTTTAACGTCAGCATCTGCCAGACTCTGATGCAGGATCAGCAGGTGAGTCAGCTGGCTTGGACCTGTGGAATGCTGGGAGCGGCATGGGGCAGGGTGGTGCGGGTTACGGCCAGGCATGGCGTACCAGTGACAGGCCCCATCTTCTCTTCACAGACCCTCTCGTGCTTGCTGCAGACTCTGCTCACGGGGCCATACAGCGTCATGCCCAGTAATGTGGCATCACCCCAAGTCCATCTCATCATGCACCAATTGAACCAGTGCTACACTCAGCTAACATGGCAGCAGAGTAATGTTCAGAGGTAGGGACTGGCTCTTCTTCCCATTGAGACAGAGTCATCGGGGCAGTGAGGACAGGGCTCTCCTGCCCCATGGCTCTGTGCTCCCGGTCAGGGACAGCTGACTGCCGGGCCTGTAAGGGGTCACAGAGCAAATGTGTCCTTCTGTTGCACTTCCCTGTACTCATGAAGTGACAGATCCAGGGAAAGAACTGCGAGCTCTCTCCAGTGCCTTAGGACTCTTGACAGCTAAGGTTAACTTCTGCCCACTGGGCTAATGATTCCCGGTCTACTGATCTGTGTGGTGGAGATATCCTGAAAATGTCATGGTGAGGGGTGCTGGGTATTGTTTCAAGTGACTGGTGGCATTTTGGATGTGGGGAAGCCCACTTCCCTGGCCTCGGTTTTCAAATTGTTACTTGAGAAAAGAAAGAGGGTGTTTCCCCCCACCTCAGGGAAGTCATGAGAGAGAGAGAGAGAGAAGCTTGGAGGTGGGAGTGTTTCCAGGGCTGCCTTTCCACTATAGTTCAGCTCCCTCGGATGGGCGCACATGCCTGGCACCACACTCCCCAGGAACACATCCTGTCTTTCTTTGAAGACACTCACAGTTGTTTTCTTTCCAGGCTGAGACAGATGCTGAGTGAGCTGATGCGCCAGCGTGAGCACCAGGCCGAGAAGGCGGGCAGGAAGGAGCGCGGCAGCAGTGCGCCGCCACCACCCTCTCCAGCTTTATTCTGTCCCTTCAGCTTCCCTGCCCAGCCTATGAGTCTCTTTAATCTCCCCGGATTTTCCCATTTCTCTTCATTTCCATCAGGTATATTTTGAGAGTAGAAAGGGGGTGCAGATAAAGGGCACACTCTTGGGATTATGTGTCTTTATCAACCTGTGAATTTTTTTAAAAGGTCATTGTTAAAAGTAGTTTTCTGAGACTGCTGCTAGTGCTTTCATACTCTACAAAGCAAGGACTCCCAACTGGTTCTGTTTCCTAGGCTTGCTTGAGAGCTTAATTTAATTGGGAAATGCATTCTGTATGCACTACTTTTTCTCCTTTGAGGGCCCCTGAAATGTGTGCTTCCAGTATGGCATCTCCATCCTGCTGCTCTCTCTCTACCCAAGACTTTGTCTCTTCTTCCCAGCAAGGCCTCTTGAAGCCCATCTCTGGTGTCTCCTTGTGGCAGGGATTTGGTTGGCAAAGGGCTTGCTCTCTGGCAAGGGCCTACTTGGTACACTGGAGAACGAAACTCAGCAGCTCTGAATTGGTACCAGTCAGTGTCTCAGGGGTTCATTTTCAGCTCCAGCTCTGCCCTTTAGAAGCAGCAATCTACGTAAGCCCTCCCAGGTCTCTGTGACCTCTTCTGTCTGGAGGCAGCACAGTGGTTAACCCAGCCTATCTTGGGCACCAGCTCTTGAAAAGCTGAAGGCTCAGGATGAGGTCCTGGAAGGCCTTGTTTCCCACAAGGCAGATTGAGCACAAGCCTTGACCACTTTTCTTTGCCTGCAACATTCCTCTTGCTACATTGAGAATGGCTGTGGGGCATACTTCTGGGGAGGGGACAGGTATCAATATCCACAGTGAGCAGCGCCTACCCCACCAGGCCACCAAGTAGAGAAGAGCAGAGCCATGGTTTGAGTTGAGGTCCCTCCCCCCTTCCATCATATAGTACCAACACTCTTCCTAAGAGCACCTGGGAGCCAGAACTTCCTTTTGTCTTTCTCTATACCCCTAGCACTGTTCCTGGCACATAGGGGCTGCTTCATCTGTGCTAGCTGATTGACAGCACAGGTCTGCTTATGTTTCCTTGTGGCTGTGGGAGGCCTGGAGTCCAGTCCTGGAAATAACACTTGTATGCTCTCAGAACCTGGCACCCCGACCCCCCACCCCGCCCTGGTAGGGCTTTGTCCTAGTGACTCCAGAGATGGCTGCCTTCATCTTCTACAGGGTCTGTGGGCAGAGGGTGTGAACAAGTGCAGTTTGGAGACTCTGTGAAGCTCATTTTTAACATTACAGTTCTACCCAGGAGAGACTTGTGTAGAGACCAGTGTCAACAGACTGTATACTCATTGGAGCAAAATGCAGATGTTCAAATAGAAGCAAATGTGGTGTGGAGAAGCCATCAAGGAACATTCATCAGTCTTGATCCTACTGTTCCCTATGCCAGCTTAATGGATGTAAAGCACCACTGGGAGGAGGATCCTGGCAAAGCCTGGACATCACCTCTTCCAGCTGGGCAGCACTCGATGTCTTTGCCAAGCAGAGGAAGTCAGCACCCATGGGAAAAGTTGATGAGCAGTTTTCAGAACACAATTGCTTCTGTTTGAAAAGTTCCACAGAGGGAATGGTGGAAACTTCTGAATAGTTTCCCTTGACAAAGAGTAGCAAAAGTGAGACCTGAATAACCACATCCATAGCAAGGGAATGCATGGATGAGACTGGAGGTAGAGAAACTGCTCCCAGTCCTTCCCAGGATCTAAGATGTCACCAGTGCTGCTGTTTCCTTTCATGAGGCAGAAGCCATCAGAGGTGACTTACCATGGTTAATGCTGCTGAGAAAAGGGAGGCCAGTCACAAGGTCCCATCAATTTCCTTTTGTGTTGGGATATAAAATAAGACCAGCTCCACCAATTCTACCAATTCTGGGATAGGAAAATAGAATTACTGTTGATACTCTCTCAAGCCCTTTGTTTTCCGTGTGAAGTGCCAAGAATCTGGTCACACTTTTGGAATATTTGGTGAATTGTTCCCCCCGCCCCCCCCGCCCTTGTAATGGCATTGCCTCTAGCCTAGATCATCTCTATGAATACCTGTGGATTCATTTATCTGGATGCTGCTTCTTTTCCACTAAGGGCTGTGCTGTCAAGAGTCCAAGAATGGGGGCCCTGCTGCCCTTGAGAGAGAAGTTTTATTACAAGAGTCCTTGCAGATCTTTTCCTGTTTTGTTTTATCATTGACTGCTTAGGGATGACTTGGCTTGTCAGATCTCAGGCCTCCTCTCAGCTTGTGTTTGCCTTTCTCCCTCTGTTTTATGAGTCAGGGTGGCTCATGGTCTTCCATCGTCATTCTCCATAAGGTTGGTATCCCCCTTGGGGACCTTCTGTCTCTTGGGCAGATAGGTGAGGGCTTTGCTGTATCGATGTCCTGTTCATCTGCAAGAACTGGTACAGATAGCTCAGGCAAGAACTGTTGCTTAATTCTTGATGTGTCTTTTCTCCATTTCTGTTCCATTTCTGTGCAGATTTTCACCTGTGCTCTGACAAGTCGCTGTTGAGTCCATATAGACAGCGCCATTGAGAACTGACTTCCACACTACAAAGAAGTTCCTTCCTGTCTGTTTCAGACATTACTGCTTCCAACCTTTGTGGTCTTCTTTGTTGTGTTTGATGCCTTCCAGTTCTTTTCTTAAAGAAGTGATTTCTGACCTCTAGATGTTTAGTCCACAAGGGCCATTCCTTATTCTTGATTCGATTTCTCACCACTTTCACTCCTCCCTCCTTTGTGTTGAGGACCTCGATGATCATAATGCATGGGGATTTCCCTTAGAGGGGCTTAGCACCACTCCCTTCTCTACAGCAGATGTCAGAGCTTGAGCTGCAGTTTTGCGTGGTACTCATCACGGTCCTTGTTATACAAGCTAAGTGGCCTGTGTCTCATGAGTTTCCTCTGCCTTGGGATGTAAAATGAGACCAGCTTCACCCATTCCTTTATGCATTTTCCCAAAGAGAAGCTTTGATCCTTCCTTCTTTTTAGTGACAGCCCATTCCTATCTTCTGGCTTCTTTTATGGAAAGAATGGTGCTAAGATTGCTAGCAATCAGGACCTCCTGGCATATGTCCACTTGTCAGCCATTGGGGCCTTGATCCCACACTTAAGTTGCCAGGTGTGAAGTTAACAGGCCTCTGTGTATCGCCTTTTTGTCGGTCTGCTCCATCCTTGCACAGTCAGAAGGGAGCCAGGGAGGGGTCGAGGCCATTGTATGCTTTTGTCGACTAGGCCCATGGCCCTCAAGGTCTCCTAGTCCAAGTAACCAAGTTAGAGGCCCTTGGGCACCAGTGCTTGACATGTAGCAGGTGCTGGCGGTCAGGGGAGAGTCTGTTCTGAGGGACAGAGTCACAGGGGAGGCTTTTCCTTAGCTCTGCTGGTCCTCAGGTGGACACAGCTTGGGAGAGGCTGTGCGGTGGTATTCATGAAGCAAGAGCCTTATTGGGGTCACACTCGTTCATCCAGGTGACAAGCACCAATTACATACTTCACGCCCCAGAAGCTATCTGGTCTTCTCTGGGCCTCAGTGACCTGCTTGTAAAATGAGGGTCATTTCTGGATCTGAATCTGGGGTTCCTTTCTGAGCTAGCCCTGAAGAAACCTTAAAGAATGACAAGTGAGAGGAAAGTTAGTTCTCAGCCAGCACTTTTAGAGGGCTCTCTATCATCTGTGGCATAGTTCCTAGGACACAGAACTGTAATTGCAAGGAGATTCAAAATGGCTTTTAAGGCTGTAAGGCTATGCCCAGCTGTGGTCATTAGACCTCCCCACCATCCTCCCCATAGAAGAAGTACCTCTCCTGGAGCCATCATGGTTTTGAGAGCCTCAAAGGGTCAATTTTCAGTACATCTGAAAGAGAGGGCTATACTTGAGTGGAAAAAGTAACATGCCAGTAGTGAAAGATGGTGCCACAGACAGCCTCAGGACCTGCCAACCCACCAGCCTGTTTTCTCAGTTATGTGCATGCAGTCTTACCCAGGAAAATCGGTCACCAAACTGGATTTGAGCACCCTCTTCATCCACAGTACAGGGCTAGTCAGGCTCTCCCAACGTGCCTTCCGTGTCTGCCCTGGGCAGAGTTGAGAGGGAAGGAAGATCTCTGTCATGTGCATGGTCCCTCTGGACTGCTCCTACTGGTGGGGGGGTCAGGCCCCTCTGAAGACTGCAGATCTCCTCCATGAGGCCTGTGATCCCCAAAAAGAGATCAGCCTTGCCACAGACAAAACCAAATGAACAAAGGACCACTCTGCTAGTTGGTCCCATGCGCCAAAGTAGGTGGCTTCTGGCCTGAAACTGGTGGGGGCCGGTAAGGGAGGGGACCAGGTGGGCGAGAATGACCACAGCGTACACTGGTGCAAAAAGATTTCATGAAGGGGACGTGAATGTAAAAAGTCATGTAACTTCTGAAGGAAATGAGGCATTGAAGAGTTTTATTTGTTGCGGAATTGGGATGGCCTTATTTTTTTTAATTGCATTCATTAGTATTCAGGGTAAACGCTTCCTAATGTGTTGTCACATCTGTGACTTTTCCTCTGACAGGTGTGAATTTCAATCCTTTATTTCCATCTAATTTTGGAGATTTTGCACAGAATATTCCTCCACCCAGTGACCAACAACAGCCAGCAGATCAAAATATTCCAGGAAAAACTGAATCCGTGGCATTTCCAAAACCCTTCGAAAGCAGTTCCTCTATTGGGGCCGAAAAGCAAAGGTATTTCATTTGTTACATTTGCATGCGTGTGTGCGTGTATGCATGCACACCCTTTGATACATCAGTATATGCTTTTAAAGTATAATTGTGAAGGATGTTCCCTGGATAGCAGAGAAGGGACACTAGGACCTTGAGTGGCTTAGGCTATTGTATGACCTGCTCTTAGCCATAGGGACTGCCCTGAGGGCCTTTGATAAGCTCGTTGAAGGGGACCCTCAGACCCACAGTCTAACTGGTCTCCTGGCTTTGGATTCCCCTGGGACACATCACTGTGCCACTCTCCTTACTGCTTTTTTATTTCAACTCCGTGAGAGCATCCTCCCCCACCCCTGATTCCCACACAGGCCCAGGGGCTTGGACTGCAGAATGAAGGGGGTCCATCCATTACAGCAGGAGTCCATCCAAGACGTGGCTTGTGGGGGTGTTCCTGCTCCAGAGCAGCTGGACAATGCTGGCACTCAAGAACCAGTATATTATTAATAGGGCAAGGATGAGGATCCTAGAACCCTCTTCAGACAGCTCTGCTTGGTTCCCCATTTCCAAGTCCCCAGACAAGGCGGTTCCACCTAATGTTCTAGCCTAGATGTTTGGGGATCCAGGTGTGGGGGCTGTCGGGGGACAGGGTGTGAACCAGGCCAGAGGAGTGAGACATCCTGTTGGACGGAACAAGTCTGTGCCCCAGAAAGACAAACCCCAACAGTTTTTTTGGGGACTAGCCCAGTGAGTCTTCCATCAGACCTGTCTTTCATGCACATGGACAGAGAAGTAAGACTGGCCTTCTTTTCATTCATCTGCCTCTCTAGCAGGTCCCCTTTGTCCTCAGGCTTTGGCCGTTGGTGGGCTGACACATTCTAGGATCTCCTTCCAGCCACCCCTGACTCCAGAGCCATGCCAGGAAGGAGTGACTTTTCTTGGGGCAGACTGAATGTCAGATTTAGTGTTTATAGGTAGCAGTGGGTTTCCTTGGGGCTCGGCACAGGTCCAGGATAACTGCCTGGGTGGGGTGTGGCTCTGGCTGAGCAGGACAGCTCAGGAGCCCTGACGGACCTTGGTCCCTCTGCCCCTTCTCTACCTCCAGCCTGTTTGTGTTTTCTGGAAATTCCTGCACTCCTGTGTGTTCTCAGCTGCAGTTGCATGCCAAAGAAAGCTTTTGTGCATTGGGGGCCCAGGACAGCCTGGTTTGCAGTTCCATGTAGGCAGCATTCATTCACCTAGATTATAGTGAAGAATTCTGTGGAACCATCTTTGTGACTGGCCCTCAAGGGATTCTCCACCCTCTGGGTCCACCTGTTGGTGTAAAATATGAGGACTTGTCTCTGGGAACGGAGAGAGGGGAGAGATCCATCAACGTAAAAATTCTTTTGTTTCCCTGGTAAGAAATCCAAAGCAGCCTGAAGAGGAGGCTGAAAGCAGCCGGCCAGAGTGGCTGTGTGAGCAGGAAGGGGTTCTGGAAAAGCCGCTCATCAAGACTGGGTTTGCAGCGTCTGTGCAGAAGACCGCCCACAACAGTCACCCACATCAGCTCGATGCCAGTCGGAGAAGACGCCGGTTCGATGAGGAGTCCTTGGAGAGCTTCAGCAGCATGCCTGACCCTGTAGACCCAACCACCGTCACCAAAACGTTCAAAACTCGAAAGGCGTCTGCACAGGCCAGCCTGGCCTCCAAAGACAAGACCCCCAAGTCAAAGACCAAGAAGAAGGCTTCTGCGCAGCTGAAAGCGAGACCCAAGAGCACCGGTAAGTGCTGGGAACTGGGACTCTGTGTTCATCAGCCATAGAGAGAGCAGGAGCAGCGGCCAGCTCACCCCATGCAGTCTGGCCATTCTGGGAGGCACCCGCCCCAAGGGGTGTGGGCACTGCAGCACCAGCTTTACCTAGGAAGGAGCCGAGGCTCTGGGAGAGTCACACCTAGGCCTCCACATCGCTCTTGCTAATGCTCAAGTACTTGATATTATTAAATTCAGATTTAGTAAGGTGACATTTAAAACCACTAACATTGCAGTCCACATTCTTTTATGAAGTCTGTAACAGATCAGCTCTGCAAGTCTTGTAACCAGGCATGCAAAAGCCATCCCCTGTCCCCTGGGGGCTTGCTGTCCCAGGTTCACATCGTCTAGGTTCCCCATCTTACGGCCAGACCAGATAACCATTCTGCCTTCTGCAAAATGTGTGTCCTCCTCATCTCTCCTCCTTATGCCTGGCCTCCTCCAGCCCAGTTGTGCTTCTTCCTCCTCGACGTGTCTCTCAAAGGAAGGGCAAAGTGAAAGGCTATGGCCCTTCTTGCACCTAGACTTTGAGCACACAGCCTCCGGTCTCTGCCCCTAGCACCTGCCACTCTTCTCCGGTCTCTGCCCCCAGCTTCCCCACGTTTCTCTGGTCTCTGCCCCCAGCGTCCGCCACTCTTCTCCGGTGTCTGCCCCCAGCGCCTGCCACTCTTCTCCGGTCTCTGCCCCCAGCGCCCGCCACTATTCTCCAGTCTCTGCCCCCAGCTTCCCCACTCTTCTCCGGTCTCTGCCCCCAGCACCCGCCACTATTCTCCAGTCTCTGCCCCCAGCACCCGCCACTCTTCTCCGGTCTCTGCCCCCAGCACCCGCCACTCTTCTCTGGTGTCTGCCCCCAGTGCCCGCCACTCTTCTCTGGTCTCTGCCCTCAGTGCCCACCACTCTTCTCTCTTCCCCCTCCCAGGCTTTGCTCGCCTTATTAACTTGATGCTCTGCCACTCTGGTCCTTGACCTGCTGCTGCCCACATTCTCTTGCTTTTCTGCCAGTGACAAGTATCCCTAGTGCAGAAAGCTAGGGAGGCCAGCAGACTTGGTCCTTTGGGAGTTCATGGCCCCCTTCTTCACTGGGCCTTGGCTCAACCCCTTTCTCTTACCCAGAGCTTGTTGAGGTCCTCCCAACCCCCTGCCAGAGGTGCCCTGGTACCCAGCTCGGACACCTTCCCCAGTCCTCTGCTTCACTTAGTGTAGAACGTTCCATGTTACTGCTCCCTTGTTTGGATCTTATTCCCTTGTGAGCTCTGGGAGGTGATAATGTCTTCTGTAAGTGATTCCATTTACAAGTGAGCAACATTCATTCATTATTCTTTTAACATTAAATTGATGTCATGCGTATTCCCTAGTGCATAATACAGTTCTTTGCATGTACAAAATGCTGAATGAATAAGAATACTCTAATTAGCTCTAACTGTATCCATGTTTGTTAAGCACCTGTTATGCTTAAGACAGTGCTAGATGCTAGGCACACCAAGAGTATAAATGATACTAGAGATTATATAATCAAATGGAGACTTTGTGTCATGTAAACAAGGCAGAAAGGGACATGCACCCCTCCCCAGAGCCATGATTTCCCAGAAGGTATTCCTTGAGGGGAGATGGGGATGGTCAGCCCAGGAAAAGAGGTGGCCTGATTGGTGAAGAGCCAGCAGCGTTGCCTGACTGCACTGAGTCATTGATGGATATCAGTACTATGGAATAATGTTCAGTGCCAGTCAAAGGCCTTTGAGTCTGTAGGCAGAAGGGAAACGAGGCTCTTGAGCAGAGAAGTGACATTTAGGGTTAGGATTAGTGACATGCTCAGGTGTAGGCCTTAGGAAGCTGATTTTGACATCTGTGGGAAAGAGGGCCTGGGAAGGGAAAAGAGACCAGGGAGGAGACAGAATAATCCAGATGCAAGGCAGAAAGGCCCTGAAAGGCAGACCCGTGGATCTGTGTTGGGGGAGTAGGTGGATGGTGAGCACGAGAGCCAGGACCCCAGCTATCTGGGTTGAAGGTCTCCAAGGTCCTCAAAGGAACACTGAAAACAACTCTGGTTTTGGCCAGTTTTCTTTAACTATAGTCAGTAAGTAGTTTTCATTCGTTTGGTTTGCATTTTATTACTGACAAGCTTAGTTAGCACCATGGTCTAAAACTTCCCACTAAATGTAAGTCGGGAGTACAGCTAATGCTGTATACATGCTATCGCTCCATCCTTAGTGGGGTATCTGAGGGGCTCCAAAGAAGCATAATGAGTCTCGTCTCCACCTTTTTCTGGGACTGTTTCCAAGGATCCTCATGAGACCCTTTTCCCATCCACACCCAAGAGCAAATTCCCTGGGTGTCAGTGTTGCTTCCTCACCGTTCATCGGCCTAAGTGTTGGGGCCCAGTTCTCCTCTGCTCAGATGCTGTCGCCTCTCAGAATGACATGAACATGAGTTAGGATTTCAGCGAGCTGGTCACCCCGATGACAATACTTGTCCCTTTTTTCACTTAAGGGTATGAAAGTGCCAGTATGTCTAGTGCGTGTGGGCCTTGCAAGAGTAGGAGCAGGCACGCAGCCCAGCCCGAGGAGCCTGCTCCAGCAAAAGTGTTCAGCAGAAAGAGTCATGAGCAGCTGGAAAAAATTATAAAGTATAGTCGCTCAACAGAGATGTCGTCAGGTAAGGGGGTGGGAAGAGGCACCTGCCGTGCCAGGCTGGCACAGATGGGTCCAGTGGAGGTCACACCTGCATTGTGTGTGCTTGCCTTGGTTTTCAAAAGCATCTTGTACTTTCTTCTAACTTTATAGCTGGGTTCCAGAAGAGAAAGAGCCAGAAAGTCCTGCTTATCTGGCAGGCAAGAAATCTTTACTAGAATGTGTAGAAATGAGATGTGTGCTCAGCAAGCTGAAGTCATCTCTCAGCACTTTGAGCTAGCTGACCATTAAAAGCTCCATGTAGAGCCCCAAAGCTCACCCTTCCCACTGGTGCCTTCAGCTGATCCCCAGAGCAGTTCTCCTTTGTTCTGCCCTCCCGGACGGTGTCACCTGAGACCAAGTCTGAACTGGCTGTGGAGATGCTGCTTTGTACCTGTGTGGTCATGAAGAGTAGCAGCGCTAGAGAACTTGAATCATCTAGCCTAGCCCTTCATTGTGCAGATAAGGAAATCGAGGCCCACAGGGTGATGTGACCTGTTTGAGGTCACACGTGTATGTAGTAAATCTAGGTTGTGAGCTGCAAACCTCTGACTGCAGATTCAGCAATTATGGCATCCCATAGTCTTCGAATTGAGCAACCATCCTGCCAAAAAGCATTCCCCACCATGCTGTGCCCAATAAACTGTCGTCCGTTGCTTGTCCCTGACCTCAGCAAGGTGAGTCATGATCATGACTGGATCTCCGTGAGGCGGGGCTGTGCAGAGTCACCAGCCTCACTTTCTCCTCTGGAGCTCTCTGGGGCCAGTGGCAAGATAGACACCGAGATGACTGGAGATGGCCCGGGATGCAGTGGGAGATCCTGGCCTTCTGAAGCTAAGGTCTCTCCCAGGTCTCAGTCTGACTGAGGCAACAACTCAGTGATTAAAACTAGGTACAAAATGAGGCAAAGAATGACTTCTTTTACCTGGTTAAAAAAACACAAAATCAATCTGGGAGGGGAAGGCCCTCAGGGTTTCTGCCCAAAACAAACAATTGATGAGCCACCTGAACCCCAACAATGACCAAGTGAGGTTTGGGCCAGGACCCATGAGAGCCCAAGGCATGGTCCTTAAAAAAGAAATCTAGCCTGTAAACCTCAAGATGGCTTGCAAAGTTTAAGGGATCAAAATTTACATTCCTTTGGTAAGGGTATGATTCCCTGGGTAGACAGTTATCATCCAGCACCCTCTTGGAAGCTTCTAGTGAAGAGGACCTCCTCTCTGGGCAGCCAAGAGCTGCCTCTTTTGGTTAGTTCTAATGGTTCAGAAATGGAAATTTGCAACAGAATAAGTCCCTTGCATGTGACAGTCCTCACATATTGGAAAACAGTTCCCTTTATGGCCATCCAGACTCCAGGTCTTATTCAGGCTGGCATCTCTGGCTCCTTCACTTTATCCTTGAAGAATGTGGCCCTAGGGCTCTTCACTTTCCTGGCTGCCCACCTCTAGACCCTCTCTCATTTCCTCCCACCATAGTCTGGCCAAAGAAGTGCTCACCTCCTTATTCCTAAGCATCCTGACACCCCAGTCACTTTTTTGTTGCTGACAGCTATTGAACTTGCAGCCCCCAGCCCAAGCCCTGAGTCCTGAGCTCCATGTCAAGCAAACACACGCCACCTCCATCTTCCACTTGTGGAAGTCACCTTTTCCTCCATGTTATCCCTATTGAATGTAATCTTGTGAGGTGCAGCACAGGACTGTGGCCTGTCAAGATCTGTTTGGGTCCTGGCTTGCTTTTGATCTGTGGGCTGTTCTGATTCAGGGATGCCTCTCTGCTTTGTGACATCTCATCTTGGTTGGCTGTGCTGCTACCTTTGCCTTGAACCAGCCCTCTTCCAGCCTGTCTTAATGACACTGTCACCCAGCCCTTGGCTGTCTGTCTGTTTGTCTCTTCTCTGAGATGAGTGCAGGACTTTCTTGGCTGCCTTGCTACAATACGGATTTCAATACAGATTTCCCCTACTGAGCAGTTTAGTGACCTGTCAAAAAAGAAAATGAAGTAGGGTCTGGCACATGCGATGGTTAACGAAGTCCCACTGACTGGGTGACCGCTGCTTTTTCTTCTGAACTTACACTAACCAGACTCTCAAGTGATGTATTTGAAAATATTCTCAAGACTCCAAGCCAAGGACATTAGCTAGACTTTCCAGTAGACCATGCTGGGTTCGTTACAGAGGTAGACAACGTCCTGGGCTTGGAGTCAGGAAGGCCAGAGGTCAGGTTGGACCACTGATACTCACTGGCTCGGGGACCCCAGGCAGGTCAGTTCACCTTTCTGAGCCTCAGTTTCCTCAAATGTGAAATGGGAGGCATAATAGTACGTCCCCGCTGGGGTTGTTAGAAGGATCAAATGAGGTCCTGTTTGTGAAGTACTTAGCAAACCTTAAAGTGCTTTAGAAAGCTGATTAATTCTATTAGTTGTTGGAAGAGATGAAAGGAAGAATGTACAGAGACAGAATTGGAAGGGATCTCAGAGACTAGCACCTGCACACACGTCCTACGTAACGGGGCTTTACTTGGAGCCCTTTGAAGACAGGGAGCTCACCCCACACAGACCCTTCTCCTTCAGGGCAGCTCAGGCTTCTGTCAGTCCCTCGGTTTGGCCTCCTGGGACAGCAAAACAAATGTCACCCTTTCAGGTGATGGCAGTTCGGATACTTGAAGATGATTCTCCTATCTCCTCCACAAGGCTTCTTTTTTCCCCGGCTAACCATTCTCTGTTGTTTCAGCTGGTTGTCTCCTGGATATCCTCTAGCCTGGCAGTACCCTTTGTAAAATGTGGCTTCGGGATAGCCCAGAACTGCTCACCTCGCCAGGCAAGGACACTCCTTTTACCTCAAGCCAAAAATCAGACTCACTGGTTAGCCGCCCTGGCACATCGTGGGCTCATGCTGAACCCCTAGGTGTTCTTCATATGAATTACTTTCTAGCCATTCCTTCAGCCTCTTGTATTTCTGACATCAAGGATTTGAACCAAGGTTTCACACTTTACATTTATCTCTATTAGACTTAAACTGCCTCCCTCCAAATAGATTGTAAACTCCTTGTGGGCAGTTATTCTTTGATATTTGTCTTTGGGACTCAGCACCCAGCACATAGTAGGTGCTTAGTGATGCTTGTGGATGGATGGATGAATTGGAGTGGTGTAAGTTGTTGGTCTGAAACTTTCTTCTGCCAGGCTGCTTTCTGGTTTCCTTTCATTGCTTATCAGACTCAGAATCTTCACAGAATTTTGTTTTCTTAGATTTATTGAATGCTGGGCTAATCTGTCCTAGTCCTCCTAGGTCCTGATATTCTAGTCTGTTCTCCCGACATACTCTATTTTTTAATTTAGATCATCTTGTTTTGATGCATGTTGTATCACATGATTTGGTTTTAGCTCTGGTAATGGTAGGTCTCCCTAATGCTGGGCTCCCTTCATTCCTGCCCTTTTTATCCCTTCCATTTTTCTCCTCAGGATTCTAGATGTTCTTGTTTTCTTCCAAATGAATTTTTAAATGTATTTGTTCTATAAAGTAACCTTTGGCAGTTTAGTATAACATGAGATTAGTGTGGGTAGGAATGAATGAATGAAACATTGATGGAGCACTTGTTGTTAGTATGCTGGCACGGCCCACAGAGGAACAATGAATGTAGACAGTGTTTTATAGTGAAGCCCTGAGTTTGTCATGGCAGAGTAACTCCAAAATGTCTTCTGGATTTTGCAGTGATTTGGAGTACAGTGTTTGTCTAGAAATGCTGCTTATTTGGGGGCGGGGGGAAGGTTATTTATACGCTACTACTTCACTGAAGTTATTCCTTCTTTTTTATTAGTTTCTTCTCTGATTCTCTGGGGTTTTCTAAGTAAACCATCAGGTTATCTGCAGTCAGGATTTTGTCTTTTCTCTGTCAGTGTTGGTACCTTGAACTTCTCTCCACTTTTATTTCTATAGCTAGCATTTTTAATATTATGTCAAATAAGAGTGGGGAGACTGCACTTCTTGGCAAAAGTGTTCAAGTCATCCACTCAGCAGGCATTTCTTAAGTGCCTACTAAGTGCTGAGCCCCAGAGTTAGAAGGAGAAGTGACAGGCCCTTCTCTCCAAGAAGAGAGACTGGTTTACATAGCGCTAGTTCCTGCTGGTGACCGTTGCCTTGGATCACCCCCATGATCCCTGACGACAGCAGCTCAGCTCAGCATCACCTGCTCTCTCTTTTCTTGTCTGCAGCTTGCTTTACCTGTTCCTGGTGACTAGGACTTGTGCAGTGCGGCCAGCAGCCCTTTGTTCCTGTCCTTGTCTCCAGCTGCTTTGGTCTTGTCCTTTCCAGAGGAGAAGAGTTGCTCCCCGATTTCTCAGCCTGTCCTGTCTTAGATTCTTCTCTTTCCCCTCCTTAGAGGAGGAAAGTCCCTTTTCCAGAGCAGGTTAGCCCCTTCTTTGTACCTTCTGGCCTTGGAGAGTTGCTTCAGGCCGCCAGTGTGGTATATGTGACTTGCTTAGGGTCACACAGCCATGCCTGGGTCAGAGGCAAGATCCTCTCTTTTCCCTAAATTGTCTCATCTCTGCTTTCCTGACACTTAAGAAATGTTAAGTCTCTGTGTGTGAGCTGATGTCTAGCTTTCCAGTGCTAGCATAGAGCAGTCACTTTCCCCTAGGTTGCCAGCAGCTCACCCCTCCTTGTCGATGAGAATCAAGTCCAGAATGCAGGGAGAGGGTGCCCATTTGTTCCTCTGCCTTTGGAAGGGTGAAATTATTGGTAGTCAAAAAGTAATGTGCTATTGTACCTCATGCAGCTGTCTCGCTAGAGGAGGCCTCCATCACTTGGAGAGCTCCTTGCAGGCCAGGCTGATAAGTGGTCCATAATATAGTCCTCTTCCCACCAACCTCCATCCCTCCTTCAAATTGTTTTAAATATGTTTTTATTGGTATTTTTGTTTCTTACATCACCATAGTATTCCACTTATCCCTTCACTTCACCGTCTCAGAGAGCCCTCCCATATAATAAGTAGTGGATTTTAGAGAGCATTTAAAAACAAAAAAAAGTCAACTCAACTGATCAGTCCCTGAAAAAGTCCAAAACCGTGTCAGTGTGTGGCACCTGTGGGCCTCCCACCTCCACAAAAGGTCAGGCTCCTCAATTGCATTGTATTTATTGGGGCTCCCTCCCTAGGGGGTTATGCACTTGTGAGTATGACCCACATTTGATGAATGGTGGCAGGAGCATCATTCATCTGAGGATATGGGGATGCCGTGAGCTTCCTGGGCATCCCCAGGGGATGTGTCCATCAGGGAAGCCAATGCAGGCCCATGTTGAGTTGGGTGAGACATGGACCTCAGGACTAAGGAGTGGGGTGGGCCTCCCGTCCTCTGCAGAACTGACCACACCCTGACATGGAGGACCATGTTCAGTACAGAGGAACATTGGTAAAAAGCCTCAAGATCACCCCCTGTGGAGTGTGGCTAAATCAGGGGGGCTTAACGGGAAGAAAAGGAGCATTGTGAGTATATGAAAGCCATCTTCAAGGGTTGGAAGAGTTTTCCAGCCTAAGTGCAAATAGTTGGTTCTGCTTGGCTAGAGTAAAGACTAAAGGGGTGGTGTGTAAAAAGTTCAGAGGTAAGGGACTCTTCCCAACCATTAGAACTGTCTGGAGTGGGAGTGAGCTCCCCAAAAGAAGTGGTGGCTTCCCTCTCCTGAGAAGGTTTCAGGCACAGCCTGGTAACTCTCTCCTATGCAGCTGGGGCTTAAACCAGTGACCCTCAGGAGTACTTTCCAGTTTCCAGATTCCATGGTTCTCCTCCTTGAATGGACCTGGGCCTGAAGTATCCTTCCATTCTGTGGAATCTAGCAGGACATGATAGCCAGGAACCTCCAGAGGCAGTTGGGGCAAGTGTTGCCTCTTTGAGGCCAACCAAAGCAGAGGGTTTCAAGTGAACGGTGATAATAGGCCAGTCTTCCTTTGGCCTAGGAAAGAGGATGATGCCTCATGCCCTCACCCCAACACAGGAGGTAGAGTTACATTTATTGGTGCTTGGTTAGAAGGGGGCAGTTGCCTTTACATGGTGACCATTTTAAATGAATAAAACTCTATAAAAAGGTTCTCCTTTGGTCTCAAAAACAAGTGTAAAGAGAGTTTGGATTTTTTTCAATTCCTGTGATTCATAGATAAACCCTGTGTTTCCTGCTCATCCGCATTTTGTGTTCATCGTTGTATCTACCTTCCCCCTTTCCCTACAGCACATGCTAGGAGAATACTTCAGCAGTCTAACAGAAATGCATGCGGTGAAGTACCAGGTAATGCACCAACTTTTGAAGAAAAATCTATTTTAAATTCTCATCTCAGACTCAGTGCTATAAGTTCACTTTCTGTTTTGGGTACCATTTAATGGATCTGGGGGATAATATTTGACTTAAAAAAGTTTTTAACAAAAATAACCCAGCAATGTTTCAGGAATCTGATAATTTTCTAATTTCAGTTACTATTCATTTGTCAACTTTTACTTGGTAGAAGGACAGTGTGGGTATATGTGTACACACATGCATGTGCATGTGTGGGAGTGTGTATGGGTGTGCTTACACATGTGCATTGTGCATGCACGCAGGGGTGTGAGTTTCAGGTTGGCATTTTCAGCAGGTGGTGTTGGGCCTTTTGAGGTATTTAGCTTGTGCTTAGGAAGGGCTGAAAGCACCATTTTCCAGAAACTAGAATTTCAAGTCTTTCCTGATTCCTTGTATTCACTTTGCTGCTGTTCCTGGGCTTTGCTGAGCTTTGAATTAGTAACGTCTTCCATGGAAGTTCCAAATGATGCAGACTTTCAGAGAGGTTTCTGGAGTGTCATTCTGGTATTTAAACTAGAGACTTGCTCTCTTCTAATACCTTGTAGTTCTCTAACAATAATCGGCAAGGAAAAAGCAGGAGGATTGTTTCAAAGTTTAAGAGTGGGGAAGGACAAGCTGGACACTTGGAAGGAAAGAGCATCTGCAGCCCTCAGAAGGGGCAGCAGGATGCATCCCCTACCCTAAGTGATCCGCAGAGTTCTATGTCTAAGAGGTCTGAGCTACATGGGCCCTAACACACACACGCACACACCCTACACCCATCTCATCCCCAACTGGACGTGCACATTAGTATAAAAAGTCATTATTTAATGAGATAAAAAAGTCAAGATGTCACAAATAGATAAGAAGATATGAGCCATTAATTTTTTGTTTTGTGTGATTGTGTGCGTGTTTGTGTATGTGTGTGTGTGTGTGTATATAGAGAAACAGAGAATGTACAATATAGAACCTTAACTTTTTGCTTACTGAATTTTCCACAGTGTATATTTCAGAGGAGCTTATTGTGGGGCCTTGATCAAGTCACTTATTTCCCACCAATTTAAAAGGAGCTGGTCCAACTCAAAAATTCTGTGACTCTAGGCATGATCTTGTTTCGTGCCCAGGGAGAGCTGGTGCGTAGGTAGTTCCATCACCACTCCAAAAATAAATGCTTTCTGTTGGGACGATCTCTCTGGGAAAACCTGCAGAAAACCAGTATGTTTGCATGTGGCCTGTTGTATCTCATTGATGTACTGAGTAAAGTTTCCATTAGATTCTGTAAGAAAATACAGAAAGATGTGTGGAAAAGTGAGTTTTGTGAGGCTGTGTTGCAGGTTTGAAGCACCATGCTGAAGAAAACACGCTCTAGACATTCATTTGTGCTTTCAGCTCTCTCTTTACCCTGAAAACTTACCCCAACCTGCCCCGTTCCCATAACATTGCCATGCTGTGAAGGACACAAAAGCAAACGCTGCCCCCAGTCACTAGTGGGAACATCAAAGAGTTCATCCATTCTGATTGTCTGATCTTTTCTGTCTTCCAGAAACTGGAAGTGATCTTTCTATGTTTGAAGCTTTGAGAGATACTATTTATTCTGAAGTAGCGACGTTGATTTCTCAAAATGAATCCCGTCCTCATTTTCTCATTGAGCTTTTCCATGAACTCCAGCTACTTAACACAGACTATTTGAGACAGAGGGCACTGTATGCGCTGCAGGTAAAGAAGGGCCTCTGACTGCACTTGGCTGGGCCCTTATTTTTCTCTGTGTCTGCCCCAAGGCATCCCTGTGGACTAGGGCCCTTCTCTTTCTTTGTACTCTGTGGCCACTTTACTGCTTCTGTAGACTTTGTGTAGTGTATACTTTGGATAGTGTGCATAGCTGAACATCGTGGCCCTTAGCGTAAATTCTCTTCTAAAAAGGTAACTTCATACCTGATGATGCCTCAGTTGTCTCCGTTTTAAAAGGACTAGTACATTTAAATATGACATTGCTGAAACATTATTTATTATTGTTAGAGTTGTTTATTAATAATAGCTTTTTAATTGTTATATAAGAAATTAACTGCCTTATTTCTTTGTCTAGGACATAGTCAGCAGGCATATTTCTGAGACTAATGAAAAAGGAGGTGAAAATGCCAAATCAGTGAATTCTGCCACTTGGATAGCCTCGAACTCAGAACTTACTCCCAGTGAAAGCCTTGCCACTACCGATGATGTAAGCTATTAATGTTGAATAAGATGTAGGTGTGTTTTCATTCTATAGCAAGTTGGCACCTAGTGATTTTTCTTCTTTTTATGAGCACACTCAAATGTATGTTGTTTTATGTTGACTGTGGAAGTAAGTCCATTTCCCCTTTTAGCCTCAGTTTGGGGTTCCTTGTTGATTTGCAGTCATTCACTTGTCAGCCATTAAGAACTGAATTTCCTTTTGGAGGTTATGTCCATTGACTCAGTAGAGTTAATGCTATAGATGTGTGCAAGTGGCATCCCCCAACCAGAATGAGGCTATGTGGATTGGCCCTTCAGCAGTTCTTCAGAGCTGGGGGCTGTTGTCAAAAGTACTAGTCCAAACCCCTTGTGTTACCTGAGCACAGCAGTCACCGGGCAGGCTTGCCAGTGAATTTCTACTGCTAGCCAGACCAGTGATCTTGACCCAACACCACGCTGTATGCATCAGTGTGGAAACAGGCAAAGTCAACCAGAAGCATAAGGAAAAACCTAAAAGTCGTCTCACACAGATTTTTCTCCAGTGGTATGCCCAAGGTGGGTCATGTGGATTATTTAGACGCAAGCCATCAGCAAGTGTGATAAAACATACCAGCCTCTAGGGATAGAAATGTGCCTGCCTTTGGGTCATTTCTGTCCTAATGGGGAGACCACACGTGTCTCCGTGGGAATACAAAAAAGGGATCGTATAGAAAGGGATGCCTGAAAGACAGGGGTGGAAAAGCTTGGAGACAGCTTGTGGCAGCGACAACAAGGAGGCCAATGGGACTAACTTCTTTTTCCGAACAATCATTATTTCCAAGATTTCAACTAAAAGTTTGGTTGAACCTTGTCATTCACGCAGTATATATCTACTCCTTCCCTTCTCTCCCCTCATCCTCCTGGCAGACTCAGTTTGCTTGTACACAGATCTCTTGATATCCCATTCATGTCTCTCTTGTCCACTTAATTAAAATGAATTTCCTTTGTTGGTATTTGGGGTCTGTTGCCAGCTGTGCTTTCCTTCCATCTTTATCCTTTTCTACTCTCTGTGGCCTCCTCATTCTGGCCAGTTTGGGCAGCTGCCTGCCCCAGAACACTTACTATACTCCTGTGTCCCACACTTTCCCACCCCCCCCCCACCAAGGGAATACATTGAGGATTATCTTATTCCCCCACCTCCCCTTTATTTCACCTTACAAATTCAACCAGAGCTCGTCATTGAGACCATTCATTCAACCTCCAGAGAAGTCTCCTTTCTCTGGGCTCTTCTATGTACAGCCTACCCTCCATACTTAGAAACTGTCTTAAGTAGCCTCCTCACACAATCTAGAGAAAGAATCTAGGGATACCCAAGAAGCCCCTGTCCAGGCCTACAGAGTCTAACCACATAACTCCCACTGTCAGGGAAACATGTCTTTGTGAGCTTCTCCTTGCATGGCACTAAGATGCCTTGCTTCCTTCTTCTAACTCCTACAACTCCAAGCTTGGGCCAGGTTCTTGGTTTAGTCTAGGAGTTCTTTGTAGGTTGGGAACGCCTCCATTGCTCTATGGCTGCCAGTGAGCCTTTCTAGATTTCCCAGCTCTGCCCAGAAATGCCAAACCAGCTCTGCCTCCTTCCTTGGGCCATGACATTCCCTAAAAAGAGTTCCTTGGTTACATCTCTCTAGGCAGACAAGTCTGTGTCTGTCTGGCCTCTCTTAAAAGCCAAGTCCAAAGGCATTGTTTGGAGTTAGGGACTTCGACAGCTTCTGAGGGAATGAAGTTCTTTCCTATCTTCTCCAAGATTTTACTTCATCTGGGAGATGTCATCTCTCACTACTCTACTGTATACCCTATGCAAGCAGGAACCACATACTCTGGATCTCTCTCAGTGCTTAACACAATACTCTACGCACATCCTTGTAATAAATGCTTATTCAATTGAAGTCTAGTATTTACTCTTGTAAACTAATTTGTCATGTCATTTTTTATAACATCTAACCATGCAACCTGATAATAAGACATAAATGGTAAAGACAAACATCAGTGCACATAATTAGTAGACCCATGAGGAGGAGACGAGGGTGATCATCCAGGGGAGAATCACAAGGGGCCAGAACCAAGTTAAGCCGAGCTTTAAGAAAGGCAGAAGAGAGATGAGCTTGCGAGAATCCATTAGACTTGGCAATTAATTGGATATGGTAGATGTGTGGAGAGTGACTCTGAGACTGCAAATGTGGATGCCTAGGATAGAAATAATGAGGGAACAGAAGAAGGGAAATGGAATGAGGTGCTGATGCTAATGAGTTCTGGTTTGGAGTAGCCACTTAGAGCTACTCCATAGGCAGTAGGACTGTGAGAATGATGTTTAAGGGAGAGACCCGGGAGTCCTCTGCAAAAGAGGATATGTGCACACCAAAGAATGGGATGCAGCTGAGGCCTCAAAGGAATGAGAAGAAAGTTGGCCACTACGTTGTCAGGAGCATCCTTTGTCACAAAACAGTCAGGAAAGGGGGTATGGAAAAGATCGCGAGGCTTGGCAAATAAGGGAGAACTGATTGTTTGGAGGGGCAGTCCCAGCTGAGAGATGATCCTGTAAGCCAGCTTGCTTCCAAGAGTTGAAGAAGGAGAACAAGCTTAAATAGAGTGTTTTTTTTCCCATGGAAGTTTGGCTGTTAAAGGAAGGTGAGTTTAAGGATGCTCTCTTGGCAAGATCAAATGAAGGGCTTTTTTTGTAAGGGGAGAAGCCGTGCAAAGATAACATCTTAAGACCATTGCAGAGTCTGTGATGGCATGTGTTGCAGAAGATGCAGCGATTGAGGAAACAGTGAAAACTGTAGCCGGATTTTCCATGCAAAAGCACCACAGACATTTGCGACTTGACGCCTTCTGACAAAGGGGAGAACTAGAGAAGAGAGAGTTCCGAACCCATCCAGACGGTCTGTTGGTGACAAGGCCAACAGTTTCATCGTGCCCCCCATCTCCTGGTAATGTTGAATAGATGTAAAGCCATCAACAGGAGGGAGCCCCAGACCAACACTTGACCTCCTTGTCCAGCTTGTAAGCCATTTTGGAGAGTAGGATGGCAGAAGACAAGCCCAGTACCATCACCTCAGAAATCAGCGAGAGGTGGTAGAAGTCGACACAGGCTCTCTGAAGGCTTGGCACAAGACCTCTATGAGTCAAAGCATTCACGCCAAGAGAGGAGCCCTCCACGCTGGCGGCACGCACACGAGCAGTAGGTCACCCTGGACACTGAGCCTCTCAACAGTTTGTTTTCATCGTCAGTGACAGAACCCCCAAGTTGGCACCCTAAAATCTTAGTTTGAGCTATACAAAGAGCAACTGGAAGTAAAGTAGAAGCTCTTTGGTTGGGGAATAAATGTGCGTGTGGGACATTAGCAGGAACAGGACAGGGAGGCATGGGAAGGTTTATAGAATCTGATACAGCTGCTGGGTAGAGCAGTGGATAAAATCTCAGACATGGAGTCAAGAAGACTCGAGTTCAGATCCTGCCTCAGATACTTGTTCCCATCTATAGGACCCTTAGCAGGTCATGTTGTTCTATCTGGGCCTCATGTGCCTTCTGTGTAGAATGAGAGGATTGAACTTCCTCACTCCTAAAGCCCCTTCCAGCACTGATACCAGCTTATAACTGCAGAACCAAGAAAACCTTGTATATCCAGTGCCCTCAGACCCCAGGGAGGAGAGAGATGTGCCGCTTCTCTCATGCAAAGATGGGTGGGGACCTTGGGTGGAGTAGAGACTGTACAGAATGTTACTTTGAAATAAACACCTTGTCCGGTTTTACATGTAGCTGACTCAGTTGGTGGGTTGGTTAGTTTAGCTAAGTTGGTGTTACAGGGAGTGACTGAGTGGAGGGAGGTTTGGAAATGAAGGGGTTAATTTATAGAGCAAGCTGGGAAAGAGTATCCGACCAACCAAGTACTCTCCAATGGGAGCTTTGAGGGATTATTTTACATCAGGACTTCTTCACCTTCCCTGTGACCTGGACCCTTTGGGTGGTCTGGTGAAACCTGTGAAATCTTCCTCTGAGTGAAGGATTTGGTTTTTATTTGTATTGTAAATTCACAATTGAAGGAAATATCAAGCTTCAGTTAGAGGCTGGTGGAAGTCCATGTTATGCTGCCCATGTTCACCATCTGCTACCATGAATCCCAGTGTAAACACCCATTTTATGGGATTTCTTAGGGAGGAGGAAGATTCCAAAACGCCACTTTTAGTATGCAGAACAGGCACTCATGAGAATATTAAAAAGAGCATTCCCCCAAGCTTACTTCCTCGTCTTTACAGAGTCTGCCTAAAAACAGCCCCAGTTAAAAACTGAGCCGGCAGAGGTCTGCACTGACCTTCCTCCCTTTGGAGAACCAAAGCGCTCTGCAAAGTGCGGTGAATGCAAGGTCCCACTCAGTAACAATTTGGATTCCAAAAAGCCCAACCAACTTTGACTCAGGATTGCAGTTTTACAGTTCTCCCCTAGGGGCCGGCTGCCAGAGACAACGGACTCTGGTATGGACCCAGTGGCTGCAGCCCCTCGTTTAGCTTTGCTGAAATGCAGTACCTTCCTTCAAAGACAAGGAAAGAAGCCATGAAGACTTGCCTTCAACAGAGGTCTCACGTGCCATCTGTTAAGACCATCAAAGGTCCTTTAATAAAGGCAAATCTCCAGGAGAACTCTCTTCAGCGACCTTGATCATCAACATTAAGTAAGGCCCACCAAATGCACTTGTGCGCTATCCAAGTGGAAGGAGGACTGCCAGTCGGTGGCAAAGTCCTCTAAACGTTCCCAACTGTGGACTCCCCTGTGCTGAGCTCTTGAGAGAGCCTTCTTAGGAGACCAGTCAGCCAAGGAAGAAGCATTTGTTAAGTGCCTGCTGTGTGCTGGGTGTCAGGCGAGGCAGCACATCCTGTGCTTAGAAGGAGCATCCTTTCCACAGTGGGCGACAGCAAGGAAATGTCAGCACCATCAGTAGGAACAAGCCCAGATAATGACATCACAGTTGCGTGTGGGAGGGTGCCAGGGAGAAACAGGCATAGAGAGCAGAAGATGGTGCTCAAGGAAATGCCATACTCCATGAGGTAAGAAGTGCATGCATTCGAGGCCTGTCCAGGGGGTGGCTAGTGCAAAAACATGGAGAGGAGATCAAGTATCTGACTTGTGGAGGAGCAGCAGAGAGGCCAGTTTGACTGGATCTCTTAGTGCAGGAAGACCAGTGGCCATCACGTGGCCTCCAAAAGTATGCCATTGGTAAGGTGGTCCTGAAGCCTGGGGGAGAAGCTCAGCCAGGGGAGCTATAAGTGACTGAGAGATCATAGAGAAATCTGTGATAGCCATCCAGCAAGGAAGAACTAAGTACCTCGAAGTTCAGCCTCAGATGGAGCTATAGACCTGTCCACCGAGGAAGTGCATTTGTCTGTGTCTGGGATAAACCCTGACAGACCAGTGGACCCCAGAGACCAAAAAAAGGAAGAGAACGTTCTGGACAACACTTGGAGAAGGGACCGCAGAGCTCTCCAGCACAAAGATCCATCTTCTTGCTGCACGTATTCTCCAAGTTAAGCTGGGTGATTTGGGGCCCCTTGTGAAATGGAGAAGTAAATGAGCTGCCAAGAATTCTCAGTGATGCCCGATGTACAAGGAGTGCCTGCCTCATTGAACTTGGAGACCTGGGTTGCGTGTTCTTTTTTTTTTTTTTGGCCCAGGCCTGTGAATTCATCAGCTTGAGTAATTCCAGGCAGGATATTCTGGGACTTAATGAGATCAGCTCAGAGCAGGGGCAGAAAGCCACCCAGCAACTTGCCTGCGGGGTTGTATAGCTAGGGCTAACAAGTGTTAAAGCAGATCTTACACCCCAGTGTTGTTGACTTCAAGCCCAGCTGTGTCCACAACAGCAATACTAATTAGTTATTTCTAAGATTACCTTTCCATGTTGAAGGGCAGATGTCCTAGGTGACGGGCTCCCCACCAGCTTGACCACCATATTGAACAGAGAAAAGTACTTGGAGCTTAGAACATGAGTCTTGGGGCAGAGAAATGGGACACATCGTTGTCTAGGAGGAGAATTGATCTAGTCGTCCTGTTCGATGAGCTCTCATCATCTGTCATTTTACCTACCCCCTTGCCTCACCTTTCTTAAACCTGTTCTTCACCCTTGCTGCAGTGCCCAGTGCCTCCATCCTGCAGTACCTTGTTGGCATTTTAATCTGATTCGGCAGCACTCCAGAGGATGGGGAGAGCAGGTGCTTGATGCCTGTGTGAGGAGTGACTTACCTAACTTGGGTTATTACTGGCTGTTTTCAGTCATGTCTGACTCTTCCTGACCCCATTTAGGGAGCAGTTTACCATTTCCTTCTCTAGCTCATTTGACAGATGAGGGAACTGAGGCAAACAAGGTTAAATGACCTCCCCAGGATCACACAGAAGTGTCTGAGGCTCTTTTAAAACTCATCTTGCTGACTTCAGGCCCAGCCCTCTGTCTAGCTACAAGAAGCTATAGCCTGCATGGTGACCACACCCTCATAAGCCATCTTGGAAGAGGGGCTAAACCAGGTGGAGGTTAGCTGATGGACCTCAGACCTGTCTGTGAGTTAGGGGGTGTCTATCCCAAACATGTGAAGATTTCCTGCAGTGGAGTGGGTGGATGAGCACAGTTCATTGTGCAGCTATGAAGGTGGCCCAGAGTTTGCTCAGACTCAGAAGATGCCAGGGTTATCCCCTGCACCCTGGGTCATCACTGCTCATCCTGACTTGACCACGCCCCATGATGTTACCTCCTTGACTTCTGTTCCTCCTCAGAGAAGGTAACATGGAGAGGGCTATCTGGGATAGCGGTAGCTGTGATATTGCCAGCCCTGGATTCCTCCCCCGCTTCTTCCTTCATGCCTATTCACTTCCACTCCTCTCTGTCTCCTGAAACATCCCAAGGCACTCCCATCCTTACCAAGCCTTCCCTAGACCTTCCCCTCCCCTCGGCTGGTCCTTGGCCTTTATGCCTCTTCTACTCAGCTGTCTGTGGGCTGGCTTCTAGCCTCAGTGTCCATCCTAAACTGCATCTCCCAAATCACCCACGACTTCCTTCTTAGCAGTAGATTTTCTTTTCACATTTCTGAAATCTCCCCCTATATCTAAATGACAGCTGCAATGCTCCCTTTGATCTTTTCTCCTCCTTGACCCTGGCTCCATTTCACATCCTCCACCCCTCCTGAAAACTCTCCTTTTTCTCAGTTATCATGATGTTGCTCTCTGAGTTTGGCTGCCAGCTCATCCGTTCCACACTCTCCTGCAGATGCTTCCCAAGGCTCTGTCCCCTCTGTCAGTTCCCAAGATGCTTGCCCCTCCATCCTCCCAGCGATTGTCCTGGACTCCTCTCGATGCCCACTCATCATTCCTCCAGCCACTCTGAGGCTCTCCTCAACTGCCACCCAGGAACCATGACAGCCTCCCCTTGGCCTCCCTGCCTCAGCTTCTGCCAAAGGAACTTTGCTTAAGAACTGATCCGTGCAGCCCAACCACAGATGCAGCCAACACCAGGGCTTTCTGTTTCCTCTGGGACAAGGTTCCTTAATCTGGGGTCTGTGAATGCATGCAGCATTTCAGTACAGTCAGTTCCCTTGTGCTGTATGCATTCTGAGAGTGGGTCCCTGCCTTTCTCCACATGGCTGGAGGGTCTGCAGTGCAGAGGGGGTGTCCCAGCCTACTTTGTGGCACCCTCCTACACCAAGTCAGCCGGCCACCTGGGCTTTCTCTGACCTCACACTCCTCCAATGCAGCATCTCCCCACTCGCTTACCTTGCACCTTCCCTGTGGCTTATACAGCTGTCCTCCTTCCTCCATCCTCAGAAAACCCCCTGCGAAGGCGTGGCACCTTGGCTTCCTCTCCTCCCGCTCACTCCAAAGTTATCAGGGATCTTGAGGGTGTCAAGGCCTCACTTTGCTTGACTCACTCCCTCTGTAGCCTTGGATGCTTAGTTGCCCTCTCCTGTTTCTCCTCTTTGACCACTCCTTGGCTGGATCCCCTCCAGGCCACTCCCAGCAATCACGGGTATCCCACAGGCTTCTGTCTTAGGCCTGGTCTCCCTCTACACTGCTTCACTTGGGGGCCGATGTATTTGTCCAGCCCTCACCTCTCTCCTCCAGCCGCCTTCATCTCGAGCTGATTGCTCATCCTCTCCCCTCCCAACTTCCCTGTTTTTGTAGGGGCACTGGCATCCTTCCAGTCTCTTGAGCTTATGGCCCAGCTCTCCTCAGCTATTCCCCTCAGCTGTCTCCGTCCACATTCCGCCCCCTTTCCTCTGCCCCTGCTGCAGCCCAGCCTGCCACACACCCACACCACCGGGCACTACAAGTCTCTGCACTCTGGCCAGCTGCAGTCTCTATCCTGATTCAGTAAACACCAGTGGCTTCCTGTTACCTCCTTACCCCCACCCCGTGCTCCAGCCTCCAGTGACACAACTCTCCATTTCTCATTTCTATCTCCCAGCTTCTTTTGAGGCCCACCTCAGCTTCCATAGGAAGCCTGCCCAGCCACCATTCCCTCTCTGATTTGTCCCATTACCCCCATTAGAGCAGGGACCCTGTTTTTGCCTCTCTTTGTATCCCCTGTGCTTAGCGCCCGCTGTGCCCAGCACACAGTGGGTGCTTTTTGACTTGATTTGAATATTCATTCTAGCTTCAGGTCCCTTAAAAATACTTCTGTGTGCTTTCTTTTGAGGCCATTCTGAGGTAGTGTATGATTTCTGGGGTGAGGCAAAAACTCCCTGATCTCCCCAAACGTCTTGTAGCCCTGAAATCTTTTTTGCAGAAAATAGTCCTTCCATCCCAAGTCCATGAGAGAGTTAATACATTGGTATGAATGAGCTTCTATTGGAGAAGCTTTTTTTAAAGTTTCATGTGTCCCAGTGGAATCGGAAAGCTGCAGTGGAGACCACTGAGTTACTGGGTCATCACAGGGTTAAAGTTGTTAAAGAGTCCATGAATGCTCTGTTTCTGAACTGAATACTTAATACTAACAGTTACATTCCTCTGGAACTTTGTTTTGTGTCTTAGGAAACCTTTGAGAAGAATTTTGAAAGAGAGGCCTGTAAAATCAATGAGCCCAACGATGCTGATAATGCCAGTACCTTGTCTACGTCTTCTAACTTTGAACCCTTTGCCACTGATGATCTTGGTAAGTGAGCTCATCGGTAGTTCCTGGGCTTGGGCCAGCTTGTCTGCCCCCTGCTTTCATTCAGTTCTGTTTGCTGCTTTTGAGGGATATCCTTTTTTCTTTCAGTCAGCTCAGGCGTCATTTTTATCCCTGCATTTTAAGAAGTCTGGTACAGAAGAAAGCAGCCCTTTAAACATGTGTCTGTTCCTAATGCAGGCAACACCGTGATCCACTTGGACCAAGCATTGGCCAGGATGAGAGAGTATGAGCGAATGAAGATTGAGTCTGAGAGTAACCTGAGAGCAGAGAGTGCTGGGGCCGCCGCTGCCGCCTCTGCCACCACCGCTTCCACCTTGGAAGGTCAGGCCTTGTGTGAGCAGGGCACAAACCACAGCGCCTGCCTGGCCACGGAAGCAGAAAAGGGACCAGAGATGAGCCTCCGAAAGAGGCTCTGGGCACCAGGGCAAGCGTGAAAAGGAAAGGGAGGCAGAGAGCTGTTAGCGGAGGAGAGGGGAGAGGCCTTGTTTGGCCGGGCCTCAAGGCGGTCCGACACTCACCCAGGAAATGCCTGACTGACCACATCCTGTGGAGGGACTTTAGCAAGGCTGTTTAGACAGGCTATTGACCAAAACTCAGTCGCAGTCCCGGTCAAGACATAAACTGACCCTGAAGTGCAGGACATGTATAGGAACATGAGCATGAAATGATGTTCACATGTAGGCAAGGCAAGCCAATGAAACAAAAGCATCCTTCCCTGGAAAATGACTTTATAAATTCAGTGCCATACTAAGATGGCTCTGGGATCCCACAGTGTGTAACTCTTTCCAACAATACAGATTGCAGCCCATCCCACTTGCTCGACCAAACATCCCCTCACCTTCCTGGGTCTACATCATGGCCACACTCTTAGAGAAAACTATCCACCTTCTAGGGCCTCCTTTTCATCTTGTCCCTTCCACCCTCATCTCTCAGAGCTGTTGGCAAAACCACTTGTAAGTCTAGGACTGAGAAGGAACCACACTGGACAAGGGAGAGTAAACGAAGGAATGAGAAACATGCTGGCTGCTGGGGAGACACCCACAAGCAAGCGAGGCAGCTCCTTCCCTGCAGGGCCACACATTCTCAAGAGAACCCAGAGAAGGCAGCTGGAAAGAAAGGGAGGGAGAATAGAGGGGAGGCAGCTGTAAACCCGGTCCTGAGGGGCGTTCATCCTCAGAGCAGCCTTTGGAGCCTGTAGACCTTGTTGAAAAGGAACAGAAAAGACCTTTTGATAGGAGGATATGCATAGCTTCTGATTGTTAGTATTGCAAAAACCACCTAGAATTACAATCCACCTCCAGTCAGTCAATTCAGCCACAAACATTTATTAAGCACTTGTTGTCTACAAGGCAGCTGAAGACAGGAACAGGGAATGATACGCAGGAGAAAAGAGTGACAAACAGGAGAATTAGAAAAGACTCGACACAGCCTTGAAGGAGGCTAAAGCTTTAAGAGATGGAAAAAGGGAAGGGTGCACGGGCACCAGTCTGTGAGAAGTCCTGGAGATGAGAGCTGGAGCACCAAGTGGGTCATGGAGCAGAAGAAAGGGAAGCATGTTCAGGGAAGGCGGCTGGAGACAGAGTGGGAGGGCTCCAGAAGGCCAGGCTGGCTGAGGAGGGAATCCTTCAAAGGTGATGTGACATGGCCTTAGCACTGGAGGCAGAGAGACCAGGGCCTGCACTGGGTTTGGGCATTATGGCTGGAGGAGATGTCGTGGGGGTCAGATCAAAATGTGTGCGTGTAAAATGGTGGTCACAGTGTGGCCCTATCATCCTGCTCACCCAGCTGTCTTTATTCTGTATTTTTGCAACTAGAATCTACAAAGCTGGAGAATCGCAGCGTGCCACAAACGCTCGTAGAGGCAGCTGCCATCCCATGTCCTCGAATTGACACCCAGCAGCTGGACCGGCAAATCAAAGCAATTATGAAGGAGGTCATTCCTTTTCTGAAAGTAAGGAGACCAGGGCTGCTGGCTGCAGGGCTGCTGGGGAAAGCCCCAGGCTTCCAAAGCCTGGACTGCAGATGGTACACCTCAGAGTGTCATATGGGGAACAGTGGTCGTCTATGTGAGAATCACCCTCTAGAAACTGAGTTCATTATCACGTTTCTTACAGTTTACTGTCAGATACATTTGCTTCTTTAATAGGTATTGGAAAAGGCAAGCCTTTTCTTCTTCGTATGCCCTCACCTAGTGAAGTGTTTGAGAGAGGCTGGGTATGACAGGGGAAAAGTAGAGAAGAGATGAGAGAGAGAAAGACGCATACAAGAGCTCTGGAGGGGTCCAGGTGACTGGATCACACTAGAGAGCCCCCTCAAAAGCACCACCACCTGGTGTTTATAGGCTGTGATTCTTTGCATCTGTACAAACAAACAGGATCAAATCCAAGGATTGTGTGTAGGCAGGATGGAAAAGGGGCTGGGGTTTGCTTTGGGTTCTCTTGCGGATCCATGGATCATTGTTGAAACAAGACTTTACCCTGTGAGCTGTCAGGGATGTGGGACATCAAGTGTAAAGGAGGTTTCTTCTTGGTGATGAACCTCCCATCTCTACAAGCTTGGTCTGAAGGAGTCTGGAGAAGGGGGAAGAGCGACAGCTTCTTGTTCTGGCCTTTGAACTTTGTGAAAGTAGGAAGGGTTTGGGAGTTGGGGTTTTTAATCTCCCCAAAATCTCTGTGTTATTAACCAACCATGCTCCTCCCTTGCTGATAAGTGTATTGATTTAGAGCTGGAAAGGATTTCAGAGCTGCGTTGTCCCGTCCTGGAGTTGGTGACAGCAGCATGGCCCAGCTGCGCTCATCACCCAAAATACCCAGGCCCAGTGCTCCGAGAGAGAGGCTCAGGAGAGAGACCCAGGAAACAAGCCCTTCCCAGAGCAGGGCTGGTTGGGAGTGACCCCTGCTGTCTGTCCACTGAGTTTGAACATGCTGGTCATGAGTAGAGCAGGCAAGAGGGAATGAGCCCAGTGGACCGTGATCCCTTGAAGTCTTTGGGGTTCCAGGCCCCCAGGAGAGTGGGTCCAACCTACCTAGCAGGCTGGAGGAGGTCGGCCAGGCCAATCCTGGCCTGGGAAGTCCATGGGCATGTAAGGAGAAAGTACTCTCGCTTCAGACCCTGGGCTCTTTCCTTAATCCTGTGCTTGCCTCTTCATACATTTCCAGACAACTTTTTTGGGACTGGGGATGTATTTTCCCATTTTAAAGACGGAGAATTGGTTATAGTCTACAAAGAAAGTGAATGAATTGCTGTACATTTGTAATGAAAAAGCATTTTTAATTCAGCATGCTGGTGATGAAGCCAGCCCAAAAAAGAATATTGAACCAGAAATAGGTTTTTCCCCATTAATTTGACGACTGTTTGTTGAGCCCCTCATGTGAAGGCACAACACAGATCTCGTTAGAGGGAGGGGCTGATGGGAGCGTGGCTCCTGGGCACTTCTCGGTGCTCTTAGAAGCCGGGGCAGCTGTCAAGACTAGCTTTTCCTATTCCCATCTTCCAGGTGCGCCCCAAGCAGAGCGAGTCCCACCTTGGGGTTCTCAGAGTAGAAGAGTGGGGTGCTTTAGGGAACAAGATTCTCTAGAAACAGGGATCAGGAGAGAAGGCATACAGGGCTTTAAGAGAGTGTCTGTTTTTAACTAAGAAAGATGGCCCCATGTCGCAGCGGTGCGCTGTGGGGGTTGTCTTGAGTGAATTTAGTCAGGCCACTCCAATCCAAGTGCAGGCATTTACTGAGTATTAACGCCCCTCAGAAGCGGGCTAGCGTCCAAGAGGCCCAGCAGCTTAGTAAGATAGCGCAGGCAAATTGAGGGTGGAATGGTGCCAACTGTACAACAGAAATTAGGAATATTAAAAAGGCAGGAGGGGTTTGTTAAGGGATTTAGTAATGGGGGAGGAGTCCCTTCATGGTTCAGTGGTCAAACCCTGTGGCTGTACTGCTCTCTGATCGGCTAGCTCTTGTGGTCTAAATGGATGGTGTGATTGTGGTTGGGTGTGAGAACACGTCTGTTCAGATATGTGGATTGAGTCGCAAGTTAACTTTGCTTTAAGAGGAAGACAGAAAAAAGTGGGCAGCTTAGTGTGGGTGTGTAAGCCTGAGGGGGTGGCTGTGTAGGCAGGAGCATTTATGTGAGCGCGGTGTGAATCGTGGGGGATCTCATGGCCCGTCTTGGCTTTTCCTAGGAGCGCATGGACGAGGTATGCTCTTCTCAGCTGCTGACCTCAGTGAGACGGATGGTTCTGACCCTCACGCAGCAGAATGATGAGAGCAAAGAGTTTGTGAACTTTTTTCACAAGCAGCTGGGAAGCATACTGCAGGTGAGAGCCCTACTGTGTGCCCCAGGGCAGCATCCTCCTACCATGCGTCTGCTGCCCCTGCCCTCCCAGGGCCTAGTCTTTGTTCACTCCTGCCGTCCGCAGCCAAGAGACGTGATGACGGGTGGTGGACCTGCGTCTCCTCCAGACCCCCCCCACAGCTCCTCCTTGTCCCCTGCCATGCCCTTGGCTGAAATCCCAGAGCAGGGCTTTCTCCTGTCTCCCCCCTTGTCTTGGGCACCTTTCATCCTGCCTCAGTGGAGAGATGGCCCTTGTCCAAGGCGAGCTCCTCTGCCACCCCCCAACTGCCATCCCTTCTTCGTCTTCAGTCTCTCCCTGTGGCCTAGAAACATCCTTCGGTCTCCCACTTTCTCACCAGCGCTCCCTTGATCGTCTTCCCTTCTGGGGAAGGCATTCTGCAGTCACTGCTTCCATTTCCGCTCCTTTCGCTCTCTTCTTAATCCTCGACACTGGCTGCCAACCTCAGTGTGGAACAAAAGCTGCTCTTACCCGCAGGACTCACCAGTTATCTCTTAGGGCCAGATCCATCAGCCTGTGTCATTCCTTGGCCCCTCCCTCTCTCTGTCCCTGTGCTGTGGTTGGTTCCTCTCCAGACCACCTCTGACTGTGGGTGACCCTCAGGCTCTATCCCCGATCCTCTTCTCTCGACTTCCCTTGGGATCTCCACAGCTCCCAGGGATGCAGCCACCATCTTTAAGTCGAGGATTCTCAGCTTTGGTGGTCCAGCCCATGCCTCCCTCCTGACCCCCACCCTTGTCTCCTCCCTGAGGTTTTGCCGCTCCCAGACTTGGCTGTTGTGGGGCGGAGGGGGCGGGTCGCCACTGCGCTTGTGGGACTAGACTTGCAGACCATGATGATGCTGGCACTTCCCCTTTCTCTCTTCGCTGGCTCGTCGCACCCCCTCTCATTTGCCAGAGGGTCTGCCAGAAACACTCAGCACACCCCTGTGCCTTGGCGAGGCACCTCTCAGTGTCAGGTGTTCACCTCTGTCAGCAGTAAATGCTGCACACAGCTTGCTGCACCGGGGCTTTCTCTTGTTTCTGCTGTTGTTGAGGAGTTTGCCTGCTGTGGAGCTAGCGCAGAGCCCGGCTCATCCATCGTGAGCTGTGGCCTCTGAAGGTAGACCAAGGATGAGAACAAGGCAGGCAAGGCCTGGCCTACACGAGAAATGCCCTTCCTGCAGCGGCCGGCCAGCCCAGCACGAGTTCCAGGAGCAGCCACGGCCGCTTTGCCTTGGCACGCTAGGAGACAACCTCAGCCCTGCCCCTTGGTAAGGGTCTGCACATGCACCGCCTCATAGCCCTCCTGATTTGGCTGCCCATTCTCTTTTCACAGGATTCACTGGCAAAATTTGCTGGTAGAAAGCTGAAGGACTGCGGCGAGGACCTTCTGGTGGAGATCTCCGAAGTGCTCTTCAATGAGCTGGCTTTCTTCAAGCTCATGCAGGACCTGGACAGTAACAGTGTCTCTGCAAAGCAAAGATGCAAGAGGACGGGCGCTGCTGGAGTGGTGCAGGCTTGTGCCAAAGAGGTAAAGAAGCTTGAGCCTGCTTTTATGAAAAGCTTTAGGAACATAGAAGTGTCTTCCAAACCTCTCTTCTGGAACAGCCTTCCTCAGTACTTCACATGATGCCACGGTGCCCACCCAAGACAGAGAAGGAAGTCACTGAGATCGCAGGATGGAGAGTGAGGCCTTGAGGCAGCCCCTTGTCACTCCCTGTCCAGAAAGAATCCTTGTGCCCAAGGCCCAGCTCCACAGCTAGATGGATAAAAGGGGTGGGGGGGTGGGACTTCCAGCCTTGACTGATGTGCAAGTAGCTCTGCCGTTCTCTCTGAGGCTCCAAAGAGACTGTGAAGCGCTTGGAAAACCTTTGGCTGTTCTTGGAAGCTCAGGCAGAGCTCTTGGGAAGGCAGGTGGACAAAGATGGATTGGTGTGGGATGAGTACTTGGGCAGGATCTCTGTCACTCAACAGCATTTGTGTCTGAATGTCGTCAGAAACTGCAGCCAAGCACGCTCAGGGAACACAGGGCTAGGGGGAGCAGGCCCGAGAGCTCTGCTGCCCAGGCAGCACCTGGGGGCCCTGCTTTGTTTTGTCAATCACTTGCCAGGCTTCCTCTGTGACCAGGCTCTGGGAAGACAGAAGGAGGCAGTTTCTTCCCTTTCTGGTGCCCTTTGCCAGCAAGGCCCCTGACTCTAGTCCCCAGGTCCAAGGGTGGTTGTGCTATGCAATGCTGCCTCTCAGACATCTTCTGCCCTCATGGAGTCGGGGAGACCTGGGTTCAAGTGTCCATCCAAGGTGTCCCCTGCTGTGGGGTGGAGCTGCTTCGGGACTCCCCGGGCCATTCTGGCTTGGCTGCTGGTGCTCCTGCACGGAAGAGAGGCAGAGTGCGCTGTCTAACCATTAGATGTTCCTGTCTGGGGCACTCGAGGCTCCTGGCAGGTGAAGAAGTGAGCTACCTAGTGGCAAGATTCAAGGCAGGCTTTGAGACCCAGACCTTCCCACCTCCAGGCCCCTCCCGGGCTGTGCCCTCCAAGTCTGGACAAAATCATGGGCTCTGCCGCCTGCCTGTGAAATGACAGGGCGTTGCTGCCCCTGCCTCGTGCTCCTCCTGCAGCCTCTGCACTCATCAGCAGAAAGGTCATTGACCCCACCTTATAGACGGGGAAACAACAGCACATTGGGTCAGCATTTGAACTCAGGTCTCCTGACCGCTGAGCCATTTCCTTCCCATCACCCACATTTAGCTGGCTCAATGCTAAGCGCTTGCTTCTCCATTCTTTCCTTGCCATGTTGTATGGAGAGAACTGAAAGCATCAATTCATTTTCTTTTAGGCAAAAAGAATTCTTGAGGGAGATCTAGGCTCGCCCGCCAGAGACGTGGACGATGAGGACAAAGTATGTTGTTAAAACTTCACTTGATTTGGACAGTTCCATGCCCACTAAGTAAAGCCCTGCCCACTGCTGCTCAGGCAGGGACCCCGCGCTCATGGACCGCATTTCCAGGCGGCTTCTCGGTGGACGCCCCTTCCTTTCTCTCAGTCAGAAATGATCTCGAGCGCCGGGCAGAGCACACTCCCTTGTAACTGCTCTGATCATCCTCCTCCCCCTCCTCCTTTCGGCCCCTTTCTCTCTGCTGCCAGAGGAGTGCAGGCACTAATCCTCCCCCTTGTGCTTGTGCCAGGATAAGGACGAAACAGAGATGGTGAAGCAGCCAGCGCCACTACCACCGCCCGAGGTGTATGGTGGCAGCGAGGCTCCTGAAAACACGAGGTTCGACGTATCTGATCAGGAGGAAGATGAAGAGAGTGAAGGATGCCCCGTGTCCATTAGTAAGTGGAGCCAGAACCCAGAAGAAGGTGGTGGGGTCGGGAGGGGGATGGGGACTACGTGGTGCCTAGCAGCATTCTCTCCTCCCTCCCACCTGGACCAGAGATGGAGAACACAGCTGGTGACACCCTAGACAGTAGCCTGCATATGCAGGGGGTTGACTCGGCTTCTCAGCTGCATTCTGGGACACAGGATGGTAAAGGAGAGCCAGTGAACATCCAGGGAAGGGAGGGAGCCATGTGGCTTCATCAGGGAAAGAGAGGGCTTTGTGAAATAGCCTGAATCCTTGCCAGCAGGGTTACCAGAGACCACCTGATGGGAAAGATGCTGCCAAGAATCTTCAGCCCGTCTCACATTGCCCTAGCAGACTGGGTGGAAGTGTGAGCCAGGGGATGGTGTGGGTGGATGTGGCTAGAAGTGGTCACTAGTGGGCAGTCCTGGGCTCTTGGCTGTTCAGCCTTTGTATCAGGAAAACAGAGGTATCAGACTCCCCGATTTTGGGGGGACCCAAAGTTGGGAGGGCTGGCTGACCCAGGATCACCAAACTGGGGGGCAGAAGGTCTCAGGCAGCTGCAGTGTTTGGCTCCCTGGACACGACCAGGTAAGCGGCAGGTCTGGCACCAGGATCCCAGAAAACCCAATCCTGAGGGAGGGGTGGTAATGGCTGTGTTCCAGCAGCTTCCCAGGCAGACCAGGGCAGGCAAGGGGATGGGGAAGGACCTGTGTGCCTTCCTGCGAGGATGGTAGGATGGCCAGGGAAGCTGAAGGAGTATGCCTTCTCTGTAAGAGAGCTGGGTTCAAATCTCACCCCATCCCATGGCCCCCCTCCATAGGCCTCTACTTCCTCCTCTGTAAAGTGGGCCATTGGATTTTGGGGGAAGGCCTTGCAGGCTTTTCCAGGTACCAGATCATACAGTTCTGCAAAGAGCAAGAGAGGGCCTTCCCCTGGGGACACAAACTGGGAGGGGCCTTGGTTCAGAGCCTCAGTGGACCCCGTCCTGGGACCCCTCAGCCCTGAGGCAGTGCGGCTGAAGTGATGCCTCTCTCAATCCAGATTTGTCCAAAGCGGAAACACAGGCGCTAACCAATTATGGGAGTGGAGAAGACGAGAATGAGGATGAGGAAATGGAGGAGTTTGAAGAGGGCCCCGTGGATGTCCAGACGTCCCTCCAGGCCAACAAGGAAGCGCCCGACGAGAATGAACAAGACCAGGTACTGGAGGAGAGAGGAGGGGGGGTAGGGCACTTGGCACATTGAGCTGCACTCAGAACCCCTCTTTAGTCCAGAGCTCAGCAGGGGTGTTCCTGCCACAGCTGGCTGGGGCTCAGCTCTAACCCCTGGGGTTAGAGGTGCAGCTGCTGGTCTTGGGGGCATCCCATCTAGGATAGTCCTAGTCCTGTAAGGCATGTGAGAGGGCCCCTGTACTACCCACAGGAGGGAAAGCCAGAAAACCCACAGAGCCTGCGGCCCCCGACCTACTCCGGCATCTCTGCTCTCCTGGGAGAGCTGTAGACAAGTGCACTCTGCTGGACCCTGTGGAGGAAAGGGACCACAGTCTTGTCCCGATGGGGCACAAGGCACATGGGCAGGCAGAGGACAGATCCCTACCTCCTTCAGAGATCGCAGAGGTCAGGGATGGGTCAGGCTGCTGTTGGAAGCCCATGAACCTGGAATCTGGTCTTGTGGGGAGGGTCTCAGCAGCTAGAACCTTCCCAAGAAAGCTCTCCGAAGCTGGCAGATGTAGACGGACACGTCTGGCTTTTAGCCCCTTGTGGAGGTCCCTGGGCACTGGTCATCAGGCAACTGATGCACTGTTAACCTACACAGGAGCCTTCCTTGCCCTCCCCTCTTCTCTGGGCATCTGCTACCGAGGTGGTGTGGTAGAAATCTAGGGGCATCTGCAAGTCAGCTTCCCCAGCTGGCACAGGCCCCCTCTGTGCATGCAGTGGCTGTCTCTTCTCCCTTGTAGGTTCTACAAAGTGAATTTGAGAAGCCCGGGGAAAACGAGGGTCCCCCACATGAGCGGGAGTCTCCAAATGGCCAAAGCAGCCAGAAAGGTGAGTCTCCATCCCAGCGATCACAGCTCCTCCCACAGGCCCAACCTGCAGAGAGGAAGAGGCTCCTCTCCCTGGGCACGCTCTGGAAGGTGCATGGCCACGAGGGCCCAGAGGAATCACTTAGATTTTCAATGAAGCTAAATTCTGAGTGATGGATCTTTGCTTAGGAAACCTTTTGTGGTAAACAGAAGCAGAGGTCAGTGGGTACGACAGTCCTGGAGAAAGACTAGATGGTTTTTTTACGTATTTAACCTTATAGAAAAAAAAGCCTGTTAAAAGAGAAGTGTTTGGCCCTGTGACTGGCCCATGCCTGTAGTCCCCACCGCATCAGGGTGAGGCTAGTGTCGGGGTATTCCACTGCCCATGGTACCTGAGCTGCCTAAGGAAGGCACGGCCAACTGGGTCAGAGCAAGAGAACCAGCAATGCCTCCCAGGCTTTGGCATCAATTCTCAGCCCTTTAGCCCAGATGAGAGAGGCTTTGTTACCCCCAAGTCCCATCCAGTGATTTCCAGGCATGCGCGACCTCGAACTGCCTTTTCTCTTAGAAATCGCACAGACGTTCACCCAGACTGTCTTACTAGACCCTCGAGGATAGGGTTGGGGTGGTGACCCTGTTGATTATTGGTTACAGGTGATCGTGGTGACTCCCCTGCGATGCCTTGCTACCTTAATATTTTGGACAATGAGCGGTCCCTGAGCGGCCCGCCCCACCTGGAGTCCGCTGTGACTGGCGGGGGCCCCCCTGAAGAGCCCATCGACAAGGGGGAGGCCTCCATGCCCAGAAGCACCCAGGTCAAATCTGCTTCTGAAACTCCCGAGAGCTCAGTGGCCGGAAGTCCTGACACCGAGTCGCCGGTGCTGGTGAACGAATATGTAAGTGTTACCCATACCGCCTGCAGTCCTGGGCCTGTCTCTTTCCTCTCTCTCTCTCTCCCAAATAAATTGGGCCATGACATGTGGAATCCAGACCACAGATGTCATGGAAGGGTTGTCAGAATAGCCCTGGCATTGATGAGTGCTGCCTAAGGACACAGAGGCAGGCATTGATAAGGTCCTGCCTTGCCGCACGTTGCCTGTGAGTTCCTCCTAAGTTATTTCCGTAGCTTGCATTGTCAGTAATCAATGCACATTTCCCTGGTCATTGCTTTCAAGGCCCTGGGATAGACCTGGGAGGTTACAGAGAGGTGGGGGACCCAAAGCCTATGAATTAAAAAAGAAACAGTGGAAGGCATTGGTACAGGCAACACGTGACCCGTGGAGAGAAGAGGTGGGGGAGACGAACCTGCGGCGGGCCAGAGGGGCCTCTGGGAGGAAGAAAGCAGAGAGCCGAGACCCCCAGGCAGGGGCCAGGGCTGGGGTTAAGGTTTGGGCTCCTTCTCCTAAGCAGGAAGCAGGATCCGGGCATTTAAGTCAGAAGTCTGACGAAGACGACTTTGTCAGAGTGGAGGACTTGCCCCTGAAGCTGGCTGTCTACTCCGAGGTATGTCCTGGGCCAGTCACGCTCGGCCCGGGGGAGGGGAGGGGGGACGGGGCTGCGGGCCTGTCTGCTCACATCCCTAGAGGGGAGGCTGCGGGGAGGGTGGACGGGATCCCTGGGGGGCTTTCACCTTTCTCTACCTCCAAAGGCAGATCTCATGAAGAAAATGGCAGCAGAGGATCAGAGTAACCATTTATCTGCGGAAACCTTAGCCGGGACTCACATTGAAGAGTTGGCCGGGGACCCTCAGACCCTGAAAGAGCCCGGTGAGGAGGGAGCCTCCCTCCATGAGCCCTCTGACCAGTCTCGGCCCGTGGGACCCCTTGCAGGCACCACGCACGGTGAAAGCTGGGGTGGGCCTTAGCATGGCTGAGAGCAAGCGGCTGCTTCCCAGGGGGCGGGGGGATGCCTGCTGCCTCTGAGGGCCACTATAGGAGCCTCCTGCCAGCTTGCGTGTCCCAGGATGCCTGACCCTTCCTCTTTCTGTTTTTCAGAAGCTAGTGCAGCCCGAAGCCTGTGAGAGATCTCCAGCCACCTGCCTCCCCCTACCCCTCCACCAATGCACATCTTCCATGGGCACTAAATAAACTGGTTTCCATCTGTATAAAAATGTAAATTAGTTTTGACCCACTGCCTTTTAGGATAGGTAATGCTCACTTCTGCTCAGGCAGGTCACACTTGGAAGATGGATCCTCCCTAGGTTTGGGGCTTGCTGCACTGTTCTCTTTTTTATTTTTTCATTGTGATTTGTTTAGTAACTTTAAACTTAAAATGTAGTTTTAAATAAAGTTTGGACTTGTCTGTAACGGGTCTTTTCTGAGTGTTGTGTCTCATGCTCTAACAGCGCGTTGCTTCTGGATTGCTGAGGGTGGTGGTCACAAGTACTGGCACTCACACAGCAAAGACTCTGTACCTCTGGGGTGGGCATGGCCTAGGGGGGGTGCATCAGGAAGGGTAAACTGAAGGCCTTCGTGCTTCTGAGTGCTCAGTTTCAGCCAGACTCTCGGCCCTAAGGGCCCTTTGAGAAGAGAAGGGCGCTGAGCATCAGAGGTGAGACTTGAATCCAGACCTTTCGAACTCCAGGGCCTGCCTTGTGAGCAGCCAACAGCAGGGTTCCCTCGGCCAGCCCGTCAGCTGTTTGCCTCCTCCCAGGTCTAGAGGAGAGAGGCGCTCCTCTCTCTGGGCCTTGTACTACCCCCATCCCATCCCTGTGGGCCAGCTGAGGGAAGGGCGTGCTTGGGGCCAGGCCACCTGGCTACAACTACACTGAAGCAGGAGTCCACAGGGCAACGCCACCAAGCTGGTGAAGACCAAAGGGGCCCTTTGGTTTGTTTTCCAGGGCTTTGTCTCTAATTCCCAAGGCTGGTTTCTGGATAGTTTATCCCCAAATCATAGTGTTTCATCCAGTCACTTAGCCATCCAGGCCTATATGCGTGAGGTCCAGAAAAAGAAAATGTCATCTGAATCGCAGAGCCAGCATTTGAACCCAGGACCCAACACCAGATCCACAGCTTTCAACATCACCTTGCCTTTCCAAGTTCACTTTCATGTCTCCTCTTAACCTGCCTTCCTAGCTATGTTTCCATTTGAGAAACACTCCATCACTAGGCATGATAGGTGAATGGCCCCTCATTGTAAGAGCACCCTCGCCCACAAGTCGCACACCCCATGTTTTCCTCAATGTGTTAGTGTGGGCCTTTCCAGCATCTCAAATAGACCCGTGTGGTCGGGGGTCATCTGACCATCCCTTCCTCCACATCTCCGTAGGAGTCAAGAGAAAGGTGCCAGTGAAAGGGCACTCATCTTGCTTGGCTTGAGAGGGTTCTCCCTGAACATTGTGCTCAGCTGCCTGTAGAGGGCACTCTGGCCATGTCGGATTGTTGTGCCAACTTCTCTTCTGTCTGCTGACCTGTCATCAGGATAGCTCTGAAGTGTCACCTGGAGATGAATGCCCATTAGCCTCCTTTCCCGAGGGGACCCTGATTAGAGCCAAGGACCTTTCCGGATCGCCTCCCCACGCATCAGGCTCCAACAGACCTTCCTCTGTATTGGTCGGCACCTTCTTGTTTTAGATTTTGGGGTTGCACTTGTCCCCTCCCGCACCCCCTATGACACTGGGTCTCTCTCCTCCTTGATGTCTCAAGCTCTCCTCCTGCATGTCCCTGGCCGGATTCTCCTCCCGGTCACAGCCTCTCACCATACTCGGGTCTCTGTCCTGTGCCCCCTTCTCTCCCTGTAGACTGCTTCACTTGGTGATCTCCTCAGTTCCCTGGATTGTTACCACGTCTGTGCTGATGTCTCTCCAATCTACTTGCCCACCCTAACCTCTCTCAATAATCTCCACTCTTACATCTCCTCCAGGATGTCCAGTACGCATCGGAAAGTCGCCATGTGCAAAGCAAAGCTCCCGGTTCTCCTCTCCAAGTCTCCTCACTCTTCTGGATGTCCTTGTGAGCGTCAAACATCCAGCCATCGTCCCAGCCATGGGTGGCCCTCGCCAAAGCTTGAGATTCAGCCTACTGTAGGGAACGCAGTTTCAAGAATGGGGGCGCCCCGGAGATGCAGGGAGCCGAGCCAGCTGCATGGCCTGGCGTTCCAACCTGCTTCTGTAGTTTCCTGGTGAGACTGCGCGGGACCCCCCCCCCAGATGACCATCTGTCTGCACATCCATAAAAGGGAGTTTGCTTTTTAATGTACTGCTTACATCCCTGAAGCCCCCTTCAGGCCAACGCTTGGGGATCCTGAAAGGGGATGCGCTCATCTTAGAGGGTGTTAGACACACGCTTGACGCTAATTAGGTGTCAAGGAAAATGGATTGCAGCAGAGTTCAGAATTGAACACTGGCCAGACTGGGCCCTACCCTCTTTTCAGGAGGACAGGGGCGAGATGAGCTGTTAGCTCGAGACAGATCCTCCCACCAGGAATGGATGGGTCTGTCCTCCGTTAAATCATCATTTTCATTACGTAGCCCCCCTTGCTGTGATTCCCCCTCCCCAACATGCTTTAACATGAGACCCATGCTCAGAAAATGGAGGGATTATTTTATGTGGGGTGTTGGCCTATATGCGTGTGGTTCATTAAGCAAGCACAGTGAAGAAAAACCTTCTCCATGTAACTGTGGGCCACTTTTCTTGGCTAGTTCCAGTTAACTGTAAGTTTGGCTCCTTTCCCAAAAACTCTAATTTTCTGAAGGCCATTGTCTGTCTTTTGATTGGTTGAGCCCACCTTCTATTATCTAACTTGTTCTCAATGACTTCATCAATTAACAGTAACTTACTGTGGAAACTTAACTTTTGCTGTATCTCACAAGGAGAAGGGGGAGGGGGAGATAGGTGAAATATGAAGAGACGAGCATCAAGGTACTAGAACCCCGAGATGAGCCAAAAGTATTTGAGGTAACTGGCCACAGATGATGGGGACCTATCCCCTCTCTCTGTCCTGAGCCCTCATGTGGGCACTGGCATCGGTCAGAGTGGAGAGTTTGGGCCCTACCTCCTTCCCTGGCAGACTGCATCATCCCACACATTCCCTGTGACTTTCTGTCCTCCCACTGGAGCCCCCAAAGAGGCCTGTGTCCCCAAAGTTACTGTCACTTAGGCAGGCAGCTGCCCTTTCCCCAAAAAGAGCTCTAGACTAAGAAAGGGCCAAAGGCGGAGAAATCACCACCCCTTACTTGAAACCCAGACGCCTCAGAAGTACATGCTACATGACACCCAGCTTCCCTTCCAACCTGGCCAACAGCTGGGGGTATCTGTGGAGACTCAGGCAACTCCCACAGGAAAAAGAAGGCCTCAGTCTTTAAGAGAACTGTGAAGGGTTCCCTCTGCTCCCTGACTCTCGCCATAAGGAAGTGGGCATCCTGATTGTGAATGGCAGAGAGGTCCTCCATCTCAGTAGCACAAAATGTGCCCCAAAGTATGCTGGGAAACCCACCCACCCACCCCCCGCATGTCAGCAAGTGACAACATCCCCAAAACAAATGGAACCCAGGGAGTGCATAGTGCTTTGAACACTGCCAAGGCACAAATTATAAGGATAAATGTGCTGATCTTAAATCTGAAAAAGGAAAAAGTCTGACACACAAAACTACTCAGTATAATAATTTCATTAGCAATGTTGAGTATCATCAGTAAAATTGGGTCAGTAATCCCTCAGTGACTAGATAAAATTCACAGGTGTAGAGGGCTTATTTTTATAATAGCAAAAGAAGAGGATAAGAATATATTCGTAATAGCAATGATTATTTACAGAATTTACGGTAATAGGGAAGTATTAACAGAGCAGGCAAATATGTTGATTTGCAGTATTCAGCTGCTGGCATGTCGGGATGTGTAGGGGAGTTTCCAGGGTGGGGTACCTGCTAGACTCAATATTAGATTGCATTAGGACTCATTTCTATCCTTCTGCGAAGTTTTTTGGGAAGTACTGTTTAGCATTCTTTCAATGGCTCACTGAAAAGAGGAACTGATGGTCAGTAGGCTAGGAGGTAGCCCCCACCCCCCGGCTGTCAGAAAAGGGAACTTCACCTTTAGTTCTGAGTTCTAGAATGTGTAACTTCATCAGGTGGTTATTTGTTCCTCCAAGATCGATTTCCCATTCTAACTTCTCTGCTGTCAAATTTTATTAATCTGCCTACTCACCACGTCTTGAGGGAATACGGGTGCCAGCTAGATGCCAGCTAGAGTTAGGGAGACAATCTTACAATCAAACTCAGATAAATCCAAGTCGTCTATACCGGCTTAGAGGTGGCCATTTCAGACGCAAACACAATGACCCAAACCACCTCCCAAGTCCCTTCTTCTTCCTGCCTGTCTATTCATGTACCAGAGAGCCACTTCACCAAGGACTTGGCACCCCACCCTTTCCCCCTTCCCCCATAACTTCTCTGGCCTGAGTGATAGGAGGGCTCTCCTGGCCAAGGTCAACCAGCCCACCCTCTAGCCATTCCATCAGTGCTCTTCCACCCGCCTGGGTCCTTCCCCATGGTCAGTCAGTGGGCACACCTATGCACCTAGGTGCTGGGCAGTCTCAGAGATCACACGGGAATATAGGCGTATCTTCAAAATGAAGGCCAGCAGCTGATCGCTGGAGCAATCATAAAAGACTTCATGGGGAAGGTTACACTTAAACTATCTTGAAAGAAAACAGATTTTACAAAGCAGAAGTGAGGAAGGAGGGCATAATGGGTGTAGGGGACAGCCTGGGCAACGGCTTGGAAAGTAGACATGGAGTGTCATGTATGAAGACTAGTAAGAGAGCTAGACTGAAGGGGAGCATTCAGCGCAGGGCCTGGCATGTTGTAGGCACTTAAATGTTCTTAGAGCCTGAAGCAGAAACAGCTATAGCTACAGCACCAAGAAGCTTGACCATGTAGGGTGGAGTGGAGTGCATGGCCATTCTCTGTATAGACAGAAATGACAAACCATGGTGACTGAAAAGAGGGTCCTGGGGGCAGAGCTTTGGGGGATGCCCAGAATTAGAGGCTGTCCCGTGGATGGGGAGACTGACGATCAGGGTCTGGCAGGGAGGAGGAGTGTCCCCAGATCCCAAGGGAAGAAGGCAGTCATGGTGTCCAAGGCGGCAGGGAGATCAAGGAGGAGGAGTATGGAGGGAAGCCCTTGGAGTTGGCCCTGAAGACCCCATGGTGACTTGGGAGAGAGCAGTTTCAGCCAAATGATGCCATTGTGCTAACAAACGAGAGACAAAGACAGGACATGGGAATGCTGGGAGCAGAGTCTTTTTCTAGGTGTTAAGCTCTGAAGGAAGGGGCGATGTAGGTGGCAGCTGGTGAGGACTGAGGGATCCAGTGAGGGACCGTAAGTATGGTGGGGGGGGGGGGGGGCGGCAGATGACAGTGTCTGCTGTGGGGAGTAGAGAAGGAGCCTGTAAGACAAAGACAAGGATTAAAGGAAAGGGCTAGGGTTAGCAACGAACACAGATAAATCAGACCTTGTGCACGTTGCCAACAAAACCTGGCAAGGAGAGCTGGAAAGAGAAATTCCACGTACTTGGGAGTCTACCTGCCAAGCCCCCTGCAAGAATGATATCAGCACAACTGCAAAAACTCCACACAAATAAAGATATAATTGGAAAATAATAAATCCTAAATAGTGGAGAAATACTAATTGCTCATGAATGGTTCAAGTTGGCAATATCACTCTAAACTAATTGACATTCCCAGCCATTTCAATCAAACTAGCAAAGAATCACTTTATAGAGCAAGAAAAAATAAAAAAATTCATCCAAAGGACAAAAAGGCCAGAATCTCAAGGGAAGCAATGGAAAAAAATGGGAAGGGAGATGGAGTCCAGAGGGCAGGGCAGAGGGAGCAGCACGGCTGAGCTCCCACAGACAAAGCCTTTCCACCAGACAGTCTAGAAAACTGGATGAGATGGAATCCTGACCAAGCCCCAAAACAGGCAGGAGTCCTTCGTCACAGGGAGACACAGAGATCCGCAGACAGCCCTGTGGGGACAGGGTCAGGGCAGGAGCATGATATCAGCGCACACTCCCACTAACCAGTCCTGCATCCCAGATCCAGGGAGGACCGAGAAAGGGACCTGTCTGTGCAGGGGAGCTGCATTTCCAGGAGGGACACTGGGGCAGTGTGTGGACAAAGAAGGTCAGAACTCCTCACCACCAGCAGCAGCCATGTGGTGCAAACCTCAGGCCTAGAACAGGGTCTCACTTCCAACACCTAGACAAACCCTCAGAGGAACAACCAGGGTGGGGGCCAGAGGGGAGCCCACAGTTCGGCTGCTCTGAACCAGCAGGGTTTCCCAGCTGGCTGATGGGGACAGAGTGCAGCAGCTTTGCTCTTGCTCAGGCCAGAGGCCTGACTCTGCCCGGAATCAGCACCAAAAGCTTGATGGTCCCCAGGCTGTCCCTGAGAACTTGGAATGACACAACACAACACCCCAAGGAAGGAGCAGCAGGTCCGGCCTTCCCTCTAGAAGTGCCCAAAGCCCAGCCCTCACATCAGGTCCTGGGAGAATGGGCAAAGCACCATACTGAGATGGGGGGGTGGTGGGAGGGACCCCAAGACACACATACAGGAGAAAATGACTCCAAAGCTACAAGCAAAGCCTTAGAGAAAAACACAGCAGAGATTCTCAATGAGAATTCCTGGGAAAGATGAAACAAGAGTTCAAATGTTTTTATGAGTGGAATGAGTGTTTGAGGAAAAATTGGAAAAGAAATGAGAACTATGGAAGAAAGAAAGGAAATCAACAGTTTAACACAGGAGGAACCAAACCTGCCCAAGCAAGATTAGATGGGGGAGGGGGAGGGCGGGGTGGAAGGAAGGAGAGGGAAGACAGAGAGAATGAGACAGACACAGAGAGAGACACAGAGGGACAGAGAGAGACACAGAGGTACAGAAAATGGCAGAGAGAGACACAGAGGGACAGAAATGAAAGAGAGAAACACAGAGGGACAGAAAATGACAGAGACAGAGAGAGAAAGAGGTGCTGCCTGGGTGTGTGTTAGAGTGAGGCTCAGGGTGTGAGAGGTGAAAGGCATGGGGAATCAGGTAGAAGTAGACCAAGGACTCCAAGTGCCAAAGAAAAGGACTTGAATTTTGCGCTAAAGGCAAAGCGGGGTGGGTGGTGTCACCTGCAAGGAGGATCTTAGCTGAGTGGTGGAAGGATTGGAGGCCAGGAGGTCAAGCAGGGCACTCCATGGTGATCCTGCTGATGTGATGAGGGCCTGGGTGAGTGTGGCAGCTGGGCGAATGGAGAGATGGTGAGTGGAATAGGAATAGGTTTACTGAAGACTTCTCAGATTGTAATTCTTCTCCCAGGGGTGAGGTAAGACAGAGAGGCTCAAGGTTACAATATTTTTAGAGTAGAATAATTCCATATAAGGATATAAAAACTGTGTAGTACATTAGGGTCTCAATGACTGGATAAAATTTACATAATTCTTCGATGTCTTCATTTCAAAAGGGATTGGTTAGATTTCGCATCTAGAATGTAAGATCATATTCTCAGCAGATGAGGATAATGGTCAGTGCAGGGAGGAGGGACTTGCGTTAGGGTCTATATAAATCACTGCCTTTTCCTTGTCTTCAGCTTTTCCTGCTCCAGGTGAACTGGTACAGGAACTGCCTCACTTCTCGAGAATCGAATAAATAACTTTCTGTCATCACTTTGAGAGGCCTCTGAGCAATTAAATAAGCAGGGATCCGAGCCATCCCACACAATGGGGAGGAGGGGAGAGATGAGGAGGGTCTCGTGATGCTATGATCCATCCTGTCTGTGATGGAGGCAGAGGGTGAGGAGGCTGATGGAAAGGGAGGCAGGGTAGGAAGGGGCATCTACTCAGCTGAAATATTCAGCTAGGTCAGAAGCTGGAGCAGATGTAAGACCCAGACTCAAGGCGGGAGAAGAGGAGGGAACAATTGTTTGGGGGATGAGGTCCTAGGTCTTCCCTTAGAGAGCCCCCACCAACGTAAGTTCCACATGGGGACTGGGACACGTGTGATCTCCCTGCTGCGTCCTGCTCTACATGGCTGAGGGCCATGTCCTAGGATCTCCCCCAAGTCCCCCCTTCTTCCCCAGGTCACCCCCACTCTTGCTCCTTCCCTGAGCACAAGGTATTGGCCCCTCCTCACTACCGCTGACCTTTAACTCTTCCTTTGTGACCTTGCTCCATCACATTGCTCTCTGCCCAGACTGAAGAGCCCTGCCCTGATCATCTCCCACCCCCACCCCAGTCTCTTCCACACAGCCATGCCAGTCCCATCCCTGGGAGAGCCTGAGTGCACACTACTTCCCCTCCCATTGTCCCCTCATTAACAAAGCTTCCCCACATCAGTCCTCTTCTTGGGCATCCTCCCAGTTCCTCCAAATGACAGAAACCTGACTCTCCAGCAAGTGCCCCATCCCAGCTGCCATCTCCAGCCCTGGACCTCCCTTCATCCATGGCCTTCTGCCCACAGGGCCAGCAGCATGAGGAGGCTGGCTTCTTGCTTCCCATGGTCATCCCCAGACCCTCGCTGCTACCATCACTCAGTAACCTCACATCACCCTGCCCAGAGACACTGGAGGGCACTGCCCAGACATCCTGGAGGGCGCTCCTCATCGCCCGGTGTTTGCCTCCTGCCATAGCACAGTGATTTCGGTGGCTGCTGTCTACCCTCCCCTTGAGCCCTATTTTCCTTCCTTTCTCAAGGAGTGCCTGCCTTACAGCTTCCCCAACCTGCACCTCAAACCACACACTTAGACTTGGGGACTCCAATGTCTCTTGCCGTTTCATCAAATAACCCTTGTGTCCTTGGTTCTCCATTCCCTTGATCTCTCCACCTGTACCATCCACGCAGGAATGACCACAACTGGACCTGGCCACCATCTCCATGAACCATCACCCTGCAGTTCCTCCACTTGACCATTCCCTCCCGTGCCTCTGGCTCTCCCTGCTCTCCCTCTCCTAAAGCCCCATTCTTACTCCCACCTCCAGCCCTCCACTGTCCCTTGGTCTTCCAGGATTTGGGTTCCCTCTCCTTCAAGAGTCCAACCTTTAGTTAACCGTTCAGTGTCTCCCTCCCTTGTCCTATGGCACAGCTCATCCCTGGGCCAGACCCAGCAACAGATTATTCCCAGCATGGAACTACCTACCCCCTCTCCCGCCAGCTCCCCAGTTGAGAGCCTTGACTCTGTCACTGGAAACAGAGCCCTACTCCTGAGCTTGCTTTTCTATCCAGCTCCAAACTTCAAATTCCTCCCATAATCCCCCAACCTCTCTTACTCTGGTCTAGTCTTGGAAGAGGCCAAAGTCAAGCCCTCCACCATGCCTGAGGTCCCTTTGCCCCTCCCATCATTCCCCCTCTCTCTGCCTAATATTCAATCTCTCCCTTTGGTGACCCCTTCCCTTTAGAAGGTCCAGACCACGCCCTTTCTTGAGTAGCCAGCCTTCCTCTGACCCTGCCATGCCCCCCAGTCAGCATCCTCTACCTGAAATCCCTTCCACAGCCACACCTAGAAAAAGCCATCCATCCTGACCTCCCACTTGTTTCTCAGCCCTGGGTGATCTGCCCTCCCATCCCTAATCATCTCTTTATGCTGAACCCAATGGCCTCCTTGACTGTTCTGTGCACTGGACACTGATGGGCCATGAAGGGGTGGGTTCTCCAGCCTGCTTTCACCACCTGGGCTTTTGTGGGGCTGCCCCTGCCCTCCTCCTTCTCTTGCCCACTCATCATCCCTGTCCTCCCTATAGCTCCAGGGCTCCATCCTGGGCCTGTATGTCTGTGAGTGTCTGTATCTCTCTCTCTGCTTCTCTATCTGTCCATCTGTGGTCCCTATGTCTGTCTACCACTACCACCACTACCACCACCACTGCCATGACCACCATTGCTTCCATGGCTGCCACCATCACAGCTGCCACCACCACCATCATGGGTACCACCACCATCACCACCTCCACCTGCCATCAACTGCCAGAGTCCAGACCCATATCTACACAGATGACTCCCCTACCCATTAATCCAGCTCCACGTCTCTCTTGAGCTCTTCAAGCCTCAGACATCTCAAACGCAACATGTCCAGTAAGCAACCTAAACTTAATATGTCCAAAATGGAATTCATCCTCCTTCCCCTGAGGCTCTCCCTGCTTCCCCGTTACTGCTGGGGGCAGCTTATCCTTAGGAGTCATCCTGGATTCTCAGTGTCCCTTTGGGAATTTCTGCATTTGCAGCATCTCCTCTCCTCTGACCCTGTCCCCAACTGGGACAGGGCCTCATCACCCCACATCTGCACCACGGCAATGACTGGTTGGTCATGAGCCTGCCTCAAACGTCTCCCCCTCCTCCATCCTCCATTGGTCATAAAAATGTTTGTTACACCCCCACTCAGTGACCTTTCATGGCTCCCTATAGCCTCCAGGACCAAATTCAAAGACTCTGCTTGGCATTTGAAGCCCTTCCCCACCAGCCTCTCCTCCCTGTCCAGTCTCCTCCTACCTCCCTGCCCCTCTTCTTTTATCCAGTGCCCCCCCACTGCCCCACCTCCTGGCTGACCCTTGAACAAGGCCCTCCATCTCCAGGCTCCAGCCATTCTCTCTGACTGCCCCAGCCTTGGGATGCTCTCCCTCCCTTCTCTGATCATAGAGTTCCCTGGCTCCCTCTAAGTCCCGGCTAAAATCCCACCTCCTCCGGGAAGCCTTCCCTCTTCCTTCTAGAAGGCATCTCCTCTCTCCTCGGTATTTCCTATGTGTCCTGCACAGAGCAAGCTTCATATTCAGTTGTCAGATTGTTGTCTGCCTGGTTAGATGGGAAGCTGCCTGAGGGCAAGGACTCCTCTCATTGTATTTCTGGCTCTTAGCACAGTGCTTGGTACATAGTAGGTACTTAGTGAACACTTATGGGTGGATGGATGGATGGGGGAGTGGATGGATGGATGGGTGGGTGGATGGATGGATGGGGGAGTGGATGGATGGATGGGTGGGTGGGTGGATGGGTGGATGGATGGGTGGATGGATAGATGGATGGATGGGTGGGTGGGTGGGTGGATGGATGGATGGATGGATGGATGGGTGGGTGGATGGATGGATGGATAGATGGATGGATAGATGTCCATAACTATGGGGGAACAAGCCCCTCAAGCTCATCTGACCTTTGGTGACCTGCCATCTGAGCCAGCAGACTGGAGCTCAGATCCCAACCTCTCCACTGCCTGCCTGGGTGACCCTGAGCAAGTCTCTTGCCCTTGCTGGGCTTTCCTCCCCACACAATGGGGTTGGAAGGATGCTCTCCACAGTCTCCCTTGGCTCCAAATCCCTGATTCTCTGGTCCTAGGTGATGGTCTAAGCTCCCCAAACCTATGACATCTGTGTTCCCTTCTCCTATCTCTCCTGCTGCCCTCAGGGTCAGAGGGACTTGATTTGGAAGCACAGCTGGATCAAGGCACAAGCTGCCTGCCCACCCCTTCAAAGCATGCAGTGGGGGACAGCCAAGGCTGGCATGTCCCTGGGCTGCCCTCCTGGATGTGACCCTGAGGTGCTACTGACTGTAAGTCTGGGATCTGGCACAGACCAAGTACCATTGTTCTAAGGGAGCACATGGGTTCTTTTTGTTTCTTAATTTCATTTGCTGCCTAATGTCTATGGAGCCATTGATTCCAAGGATCAAAAACAACCAAGCCCTGCTGCCAGCTCTATGGGCCTCCCATCTGCCAGATGTGCCACCTTCTACAGATGCTCATCAGCATTGGCAGCAGAAGCTGGTGTGGGCCGGCCCTGAGACACAGCCCAGCTTTGCCCTCTTTCTTCCCACACAGTAGATTCCTTGGCCCATCTTTCTGGGGGTTGTAAAGGATTCTTGGCACAGGAGGAAGCTCAACCTGTGGGAAAGGCTTTTGCAGTGAGGCAGGCCCAGGAGGGCTCATCTGTGCTCCTGGCAGGCTCCCTCCAGTGACCTGTCCTGGAGGCCATGGGATCCCCTAATGTCAGGCTCCCCTTGCCCTTTCTCCCTGCCTCCTAGTCCAGACTCACTACCACCACCAGTGTTGGGCCATTCTCCAGGGCGGTCATGGAGGGCAGAATGATCATGTGGGTGTAACAGGAAGCCCAGTTTGGGCTTTTCAGGAGAAAGTGGCATGGGGGATTTTCTAATTCTGATGTAGGCAAATGCTCTGACATTTCAACATCAAGACTGCTGGAAAATCCAGAGGGGTTGAAGAGACTTCAACAGCCATTTATTCCTATCCATTCATGAAAGGAATCCTTACTATAACACCTCCAACTATTAGACATCCAGCCTGTGCCTGAAGATCTTCAAAGAGGAGGCCCCCCACCTTCTGAGGCTGCCCACACCACTGTGGGGCAACACTCGTGGTTAGGAAGGTGTTCCTGACATAACTGACCTCTCAGGGACAGTCCCCAGTGCTCCTGGCAGGGTGAGGCTGACTCCTTTCCACGTGGAGGCCCTTCAGATACCCCAGATAATCTATACCAGGGCCTGGGCCCTTCCACTAATCCTTTCATGGTGACATGTTCCAATCCCAGCTGTCCTCCTCTGACCAGCTCATCTATGCCCTTCTTAAGCAGCAGGGCCCAGAACTGAGCCCAGTCCTCCAGTGTCCCCAGGGCGCCCCACTCTGCAGTCTCCTGCCTCATCTACCATAGAGACCTTAGGGATTACTCCTTGAATGCAGTCATCCAGCCAGTCTTGAGTCTCGGAGTATATCGTCATCCAATCCATCTTCTCCATAATAATAGGTGGAACAGTGAGAATACCTGGCATTTACCTAGCACCTTAAGGTTTGCATTTCATAAATATCAACTCATCTGATCATCCCAAAGTTTCTGAGAGGGGGATATTATTATTTTTGTCACTTTACAGTTGAGGAAATTTAGATAAACAGAAGATAAGTGACTTGCCCAGGGTCAATGTCTAAGGCTGGATTTGAACTCCTGGTTCCAGACCCAGGGTTCTACCCCTGTTGTACCTGACGGCCTTTGTAAGGACGGTAGGAGATATTTTTAAAAAGTCTTGTTAAAGCCTAGGTGAGCCGTTTTTACAACATTCCCCTATCTACTAGTTTAGCAATCCTGTCAAAAAGAAAGAAAGGTGAGTCTGGCATGACCTGTACTTGCTGACATCAGGCCGGCTCTCAGTAATTATTGCTTCCTTTTCTAGATGTTCTTTAACCGCCACTTTATTGGCCTTTTCCAGAATTCTCCCAGCAATCACAGGCAAACTCGCTGGCCTGTGGTTTATAGACACCATTCTCTTCCCTTCGGTGAAAACTGGGGCATTGGACCACCTTCCCTCAACTACCCGTCCTCAGCCCATCCTACACAAGGGAGAAGAGAGAAGAAACCAGTGTACAAGCAGATCTCTCCCTTGTTCTTAGCACCACTTTAGCCAACCTTCTTTAGGCAGAGATCACCACCTGCATGGAACTGAGGAGAGCTGATGAATAAAAAGCCCCTGCCACTCTTCCTCCCTTTGGCAGCTACCAGACCCTTAGTATAAAGCAATGCTGTAAAAAAGGCCAGCTTTCTGGTGCCAGGGGAAGCTATCCACTGCCTATGCAGCAAGTGGCATTCGCACCCAGGACTCTGTTTTCTTGCAAAGTTCAGGTTTGAGTTTAAGCACCTGGGTCTGGGGGAGGAAAGCTCAGGAATCCTCCATGATAGCAGCTCACAGCTGACTCCTACGGGCTGGTCTTTACATCTAGGTAGTCTTATCATCCTAGGCCACAGGAAGCCAGAGGGCAACAGAAATAAAGAGGGTGGAGAGGAGATAGATAAGAGCCATTCCTTGGAAAAAACAAAGGACCATTCCAATGAGAGACAAAGAGGACCTTGGAGATGCAATGGACCCTCAGCCCTTTGGAAGGATGAGGAAACACAAGTCCTCTAACTCCAATGCTTTTTCTACTCCCCCACTCCCTGATTATGTGCATAGCAACATGTTTCCCCTTCCAAAGATGGAAAAGAAAGGGCAGAGGAGGAAGAGGAGGAGGAAAAGGAGGAAGAGGAGGAGGAGGAGGAGGGAAGCCAGGGGTCCGATGGCCGCCATATTGCAGGGTTTTACTTAGTTGTTTGTCACTAGAGGTGGCAGGAGGACACACAGAAGCAAGGAAAAAACTGACCCCCTGCCTGAGATGTCTGGACAACAGATGGATGCCCCCATTTGGTGCCAGGCTTTGTGAGCAATTCTCCAAGCTCATTGGCTTCTCATTTGTCTTGCACAGTGGTATCAAAGCAGGGCCATGACCCCACCCCAATGGCCATGTGATCCACCACCTGCTGCCGAGTGGTCCCTCCCTCTCTCCCTCACTGGATGCCCTCCAGCTCCTGGCCACCTGTGTGGCTTGAGAGGGGCCCCTCTGCACAGTTAGAACCCAACCCAGCTCAGAAAAGCACAGCAATCGTACAGGAGAAGTGCCCTGCCCCTCATCCCACACCCACCCCACCCATGGCACCCACTCTTCATCTTTTGGTGGAAAAGAGCAAATGAAGAGCAGGGACCATGCAGTTATGGGTAGGCTATAATGATGCTACCTTTACTATCAAATCCTCCCCGCTCCTACCTTCACTGTGACAGTGGAGGGCAGCATTAGCCCCCAGATGCTCAGGCTCACACCTATGTGTTATCCCCAGATCTCATCTGTACCTGAGCCCTGTTGTCTCTACCTTTGCAGCCTCTCTCTACATGCATCCCCTTCTCTCCCTGATGCATCCACCACACTGGTGCAGGTCCTCATCCCCTCACACCTAGACTACTGCAACAGCCTGGTGGTGGGTCTACCTGCCCCACCCTACCCCCACTCAGCTGTCAAAACAATACTCCTGGAGGCAGAATCAAGATGGAAAAGTCAGCCTTTCTACTCAATTCTCCCAACACATGCCCTCCACAGCAGCCCAGAAAATACACCACACCAAATTCTGATAGAGTCACAGAGAGGCTTAGGAAGATAAGACAAGCCTGTGGATACTGGGGAAGGGTGGGGAGCATTCTAGCTCCCAGGGACTGAACACCAGCACAGAAGGGGATCCCAGGGAACTTCTGAGCCACACCTGGGAGTAAAAATGGGTGTCATTGGGCAGCTTTCAGCCCTTACACAGTTCTCAGTCACAGATCCAGGACAGAGACAAGACCTGGTAGCTGTGTCCCCCATTATCCAGTCCCAGATCACAGTTCCAGGTGGGGCAGAGGTCACAGTCACAAGTGAGAGGCTCTAGCAATACATGGAGCAAGGAACAAGGCCCAACACCACAGCTGTGAGGTTCAGGGCCCAAGGGCACAGCAGAGACTTAGCCCTGCTCATGTCTGCAGAGGAAGAACCAGGGCAGGAGACTAAGCCTGCTCAGAGCTGGCAGTTCTGTCACTCTCACTCTAGAAAACCTTCCAGTAGGCTTAGAGTAATGGAGTCCAGCTACAGTCCCAACAGCACACAAGCCGATGGAGTCAAACCAGACCAGGAACTTACAGAGCACAGTCCAGGAGGGCAGGCTCCTGACAGAGCTGTAAAAGCAGAAGCTCAAGCCAGATGTGCTGCCCAGACACCAGCAGCACCCAGCACTAACAAAGTCCAAAGTCAGTGAGTGAGTTGGAAGAATGAGCAAAAAGAAAAGGAGCCAATCACAAAGAGCAACTCTGGGGACAAGGACTCCCAAGATACAAACCCAGAAGAGGACCAGGACCTAAAAACATCTACAAGCAAAGTCACAAGGAAAAATGCAAATTGGACACTAGCTAATAAAAATTCTTGGAAGAGATTCTTTTTTAAATGTCTATATCTATGTAACCAAATAAAAGGGTAGAAGAAAAATATAGAAAAGAAATGGAAGCTATGGAGAAAAATTATGAAAACCAAATTAAGAGCTTTGCAAAAGGGGCACAAAAAATACTAAAGAAAATAATTCCTGAATAATAAGGATTGGCCAAATAGAAGATACTGATTCCATGAAAATCAAGAAATAATAAAGTCAAAAGACTGAAAAAATAGAATAAAATGTGAAATATCTCACAGGAAAAAGAATTGACACAAAAAAGAAGGCAACAGAAAAAGAAAAACAACTGACCTGAAAAACAGATTGAGGAGGGATCATTCAAGAATCACTGAACTTCCTTAAGGCAATCATCAGAAAAAGTTCCTAGACATCATAGGACCATAGAAGGTTAGTTTCTTGGTGAACAGGTGACTCCTTCCATCCTTTCAGATGAGGAAGAACAAGGCATACTGTCAGAGGAAGTCAAGGCCTCTGCCTCCAGTACCTCTAAAATGCATATGAAATGGGCTGCCTCTTTTGCAAAGCTCATGAAGAAATTAAAAAGGAAAATTTCCCTGACATTTTAGAACCAGAGGTCAAGGTAGAAATCAAAAGAATCCATCATTCTTCTCCTGAAAGAAATTCCAAAATGAAAATTCACAGGAATATTGTAATCATAATCCAAAACTCTCAAGTCAAAGAGAAAGTGGTGCAAACATTCAGAAAGAATTCAAAGTACTATTGAACCACAGTTGGAATTATACAAGATTTAGAAGCCACCACTACAAAGAAGCAGAGGATTATGGTATTCTAGAAGGCAAAGGAAATAGGAGAGCTATGAATAACCTACCCAGCAAAACTTCCTTCAGAAGAAAAAATGGATATTTAATGAAATAGAGAACTTTCCTTATAAAAAGATCAGAACTGAATAGAAAATTTGACATTCAAACACAGCACTCAAGAGGAGCATCAAAATGGTAAATATGAAAAAGAAATCATAAGAGACTTAATAAAGAGACTTAAACTGTTCTTATACCTAAATATGGGAAGAGGATACATCTTATTATACCTTAGAAATTTGTCATCACTAGGGCTCTTTGAGGGGGGTCTAATAAGAGGAGCTAGATGAGATTTCATTACATTGGGATGATCGTAAAAGAATAATGAAGGTGAGAAAGAGGAATGACTGAAAGAGAGAGGAATGAGAGGAAGAGGGGAAAATTACCTCACATAAATAAGATGTGCAAGGAAGAATTTAATTTTTTAAATTGTATTTATTTATTTATTTTTAGGTTTTGAAATTCATTTCCACAAAATTTTTAGTTCCAATTTTTCTCCCCATCTTTCCCCTCTCTCACCCCCAATGCCTTGCATTCTGATTACCCCTTCCCTCAATGTACCCTCCCTTTTATCACACCCTACTCTTCCCTTATCCCATCTTCTCTCTTTTCTTGTAGGGCAAGATAAATTTCTATACCCCATTACCTGTATTTCTTATTTCCCAGTTATATGCAATAATAATTCTCAACATTTGTTTCTAATACTTTGAATTCCAACTTCTCATCCTCTCTCCCTCCCCACCCATCTCCACTGAGAAAGCAAGCAATTCAATACAGGCTATATATGTGTTGTTTTGCAAAAGACTTCCATAATAATCCCATTGTGTAATATTAACTGTATTTCCCTCCATCCTACCCTGTCCCCCCTTTTTTATTCTCTCATTTGACCTTGTCCCTTTCAAAAGTGTTCACTTCTAGTTGCTCCCTTCTCCCATTTGCCCTCCCTTCTATCACCCCACTTGTCCCCTCCTCCCCTACTTTCCTGTAATGTAAGATAGATTTTCATACCAAATTTGGTGAGTATGTTATTCCCTTCTTAAGCCATATGTGAAGAGGGTAAGTTTCACTTTTTCTCTCTCTCCTTCTCCCTTTTCTCTTACATTCAACAAGATTTTTCTTATCTCATTTATGAGTTATATCCTGTCCTATTCCATTTCTCCCTTTCTCCTCTCAATATTTTCCTCCCTCATCCCTTAATTTTTATTTTATTTTATTTTTTTATGGATATCATCTCTTCTGATTCAATTCAACCTGTACTCTCTGTCTATAGTGTGTGTGTGTGTGTGTGTGTGTGTGTGTGTGTGAATAATCCCTCCACCTACCCAAATACTGAGAAAAGTTTCAAAAGTTACAAATATTACCTTTCCATATAGGAGTGTAAACAGTTCAGCTTTAGAAAGTCTTTTATAATTTCTCATTCCTGTTTACCTCTTCATGCTTCTCTTGATTCTTGTGTTTGAAAGTCAAATTTTTTATTCAGCTCTGGTCTTTTCATCAGGAATGCTTGAAAATCCTCTATATCGTTGAATGACCATTTACTCCCTTGAAGTATTTATACTCAGTTTTGCTGGGAAGGTGATTCTTGCTGGGTAGGTGGTTTTAATCCCAGTTCCTTTGACTTCTGGAATATCCTATTCCAAGTCCTTCAATCCCTGAATGTAGAAGCTGCCAGATCCTGTATTATACTGATTGTATTTCCACAACACTCAAATTGTTTCTTTCTAGCTGCTTGCAATATTTTCTCCTTGACCTAGGAACTCTAAAATTTGGCCACAATATTCCTACGAGTTTCTCTGTTTGGATCTCTTTCAGGAGGTGATTGGTGAATTCTTTCAATATTTATTTTGCCCTCTGATTCTAGAACATCAGGGCAGTTTTCCTTGACAATTTCATGGAAGATGATGTCTAGGCTCTTTTTTTGATCATGGCTTTCAGGTAGTCCCATAATTTTTAAATTGTCTCTACTAGTTCTATTTTCCAGATCAGTTGTTTTTCCAATGAGATGTTTTACATTATCTTCTATTTTTTCAAACTTTTGGTTTTGCTTTCTAACTTCTTGGTTTATGTCATAATTATTAGCTTCCTTGAACTCAATTCTCTCTTTTAAAGAACTATTTTGTTCAGTGAGCTTTTGAACCTTCTTTTCCATTTGGCTAATTCTGTTTTTAAAGTCTCCTTCTCCTCACTGACTTTTTGGACCTCTTTTTCCTGTTGAGTTAACCTCTTTTTAAAGGTGTTATTTTCCTCAGCATTTGTTTTGGTTCTCCTTTAGCAGGCTACTGACAAGCTTTTCAAGCTCTTCTATGACCTGAGCCCATTTCATATGCATTTTAGAGGTACTGGAGGCAGAGGCCTTGACTTCCTCTGACAGTATGCCTTGTTCTTCCTCATCTGAAAGGATGGAAGGAGTCACCTGTTCACCAAGAAACTAACCTTCTATGGTCTTATTTTTTCCCCTTTTTTGAGCATTTTCCCAGGTAGTTAATTGACTTCTGAATCCTTTGTCAAGAAGAGGGTCCTAGTGCTCCTCCTCTCCCCAGTACCATGCTCAAGGATGAGGTTCAGATCAGCTGCTCAATTCTGACAGAGGCTTTAAACTGAGCTGCCTGGACAATGGACCCAGGTTGTTTCCACATAGCCACCCGCCACCTGTTGCTGCTGCCACTGCCTGTTCAGGTCCTGTTCTTCCCAGTGCTTCATGGCCATGGTTGGACTCCACTCTGCTCAGTGTCCCATGAGATAGACCTTTCCTGTCGGTCTTCCAGGTTATCTTTGCCTGGAAACCTCTTTCACTCTGTTGTTCTGTGGCTTCTGCTGCTCTAGAATTTGTTGGGAGTCATTTTTTACATGTATTTTGTGGGCTGTGGGGGAAGCACTAGAGTATATGTGTCTTTCTACTCCATCATCTTGGCTCCTCCCCTAAGGAAGAATTTATATAATGGAGGGTACAGTGTGTGTGAGGAGGAATAGTGGACAGCATTTGAACTTCATTCCCATATGAATTGGTTCAAGCAGGGAAAAAATACACCCATCATTGGATTTAGAAATTCATCTTATCAAGCAGAGAAATAGGAGGGATAGGGGTTAAAAGAAATTGGGAGAATGGGAAGATAAGAGGGAAGGTAGATAAAAGTTGACAATGATCACAAGCAATACAGATTCTTGAGGAAGGGACAGAAAAAGAGAAGGACAAGTATAAGAAAATAGGATGGAGGGAAATACACAGTTGACATTCATAACTGTGAATATGAATGGAATGAACTCACTCATAAAATGGAAGAGGGTAGCAAAATGGGTTAGAAACCAGAGTTTATCAATATGTTATTTACCAGACACATGTTTGAAATAAAAGATAAATAAAATGCTGGAGCAGAATCTGTTCTGCTTCAGCTAAAATAGAAAAAGGCAGGGATGGCAATCATGATCTCAGACAAAGTAAAAGCAAAAACAGATCTAGTTAAAAGAGAAACAGAAACCATTTGTTAAAGATAACACAGATGATGAATTAAAATCGGTATTGAACATATATGCTCCAAATGGCATAGGATCACAGGATCCATTTAAAACTTAAATGACTAATGGGGGGGTGGCAAAGAGAGGATTCAATTTATCCCCTTTTAGGTCTAGATAAATCTAACCATATAATAAATTAGAGAAAAGTTAAGATTAATGGAATTTTAGAAAAAGTTAGATATGATAAATATCTGGAGAATATTGACTAGGAAAAGAAAGAAGAAAACCTATTTTTATTAATGGCCAAATCCTAGGGTCTTTCTCCCATCTTCCTCCTTCTTGACCTCTCTGCAGTCTTTGACAAGTCTTTCTTCTTGATAGTCTTTTCTCTCTACGTTTTCATGAGACTCACCTCTCTTGGTTCTCCTCCTAGCTGTTTGACTACTCCTTTTCTGTCTTTATTACTAGATCTTCATATCATACCTACTAACTGTGGTAACTCCTAGACTCTGTCGCAGACCCTTTTCTCTCTACATGCTTGGTGACTTCTTCAACTCCTGTTGGTAGAATGATTAACTCTATGCAGATGACTCTCAGATACCTATCTATTTTTGTTGTCATATCAATTGTAGCCAACTCTTCATCATCCCATTTAGGTTTTCTTGACAAAGATACAAGAGTGGTCTGCCATTTTATTTTCCAGATCATTTTATAGATAAAGACACTGAAGGCAAACAGGGTTAAGTGACTTGCCCAGGGTCACACAGCTAATAGGTGTGTGAGGCTAGATTTGAACTTCCTGACTCCAGGCCTGGTGCTGTGCCCACTGGACCATCAGCTGCCCTATCTATGGATATATCTGGTTGTGTTTTGTAATTTCTTGGTTTCTCATGAAGTCATTAGCTTCCATCTGCTCCATTCTAATTTTTTTCTTTTTTTTTCCTTCTTTTTTTTTTGTTTAAATTTTATGTCTAAGCTCTTTTTTTGATCATGACTTTCAGGTAGTCCCATAATTTTTAAATTGTCTCTCTTGGCTCTATTTTCCAGGTCAGTTGTTTTTCCCATGAAATATTTCACATACTCTTCCATTTTTTCATTCTTTTGGTTTTGTTTGGTGATTTCTTGGTTTCTTAGAAAGTCATTAGACTCCATCTGTTCCATTCTAATTTTGAGAGAACTATTCTCTTCAGTGAGCTTTTGAACCTCTTTTTCCATTTGTCTAATTCTGCTTTTGAAAGCATTCTTCTCCTCATTGGATTTTTGAACCTCTTTTGGCAATTGAGTTACCCTATTTTTAGCCTATTTTTCAAGGTGTTATTTTCTTCAGCATTTTTTTGGGTCTTCTTTACCAAGGTATTGACCCGTTTTTCATGCTTTTCTTGCATCGCTCTCATTTCTCTTCCCAATTTTTCCTCCACCTCTCTTATTTGTCTTTCAAAATCCTTTATGAACTCTTCCATGGTCTGATACCATTGCATATTTATTTTGGAGGTTTTGGATGCAGAAGCCTTGATTTTAATGTCTTCCTCTGACGGTATTCATTGTTCTTCCTCATCTGAAAGGATGGAAGAAAATATTTGTTCACCAAGAAGGTAACCTTCTAGAGTCTTATTTTTTTTTTCCTTTTTGGGGCATTTCCCAGCCAGTTACTTGACTTTTGAGTCCTTTCTCAAGAGGAGGGGATACTCTGGGGGCCTGTAAGTTCTCAGTTTCTCCAAGGTGGCACAATCAAGGGAGGGAGTTTACTCCTCTCCTGGCCTGTGCTCTGGTCTGGGAATTACAGAAAGTTTTTCTGGCCAGGATCCTCTCCAAAGCCTCCACCAGCTCCACCACACCAGTGCTCCTCCTCACTCCAGGACCGCCACTTAGGGCTAAGATTCAGATCAGTGACTCAATTCCTCTAGGGTCTTTAGTCTGAGGGCTCCAAAAATGGATGTTGTTGCTGCTGCCACTGCCTGAAGCCAGGGCTAGGGGAGAATCCTGCTCCCTTCTCACCCAGGTGAAAGAGTTTTCTTACTGACCTTTGAAGCTGTCTCTGGCATTTGTGGGTTGAGGAATCTGGGAACCACGGCTGCTGCCCAGGATTCCATGCCCCAGCCTGCTTCAATCCTATCCCTGCCATACCATACAGTCAAGGTCAGGCTGCGCTCCACTCCAAGCCTGGTGCAATAGACCTTTCCTGTTGACCTTCCAGGCTGCCTTGGGCTTGAAACCTCATTTACTCTGTTATTCTGTGGCTTCTGCTGCTCTAGAATTTGTTTAGAGTCATTTTTTTACAGGTATTTTTCGGACTGTGGGGGGAGAGCTCCTACAGGTTGTCCTTCTACTTTGCCATCTTCTCTGTGGATGTATCTGTATCTCCATTCCTAATTTCCCTCCTGAGCTCCAGTCCAACTATCACCAACTCAAATCTCAACATGTACAAAACTTACCTTCCCCTCACTCCACCCTTCTTTCTAAGCTTCCTTATTTCCACTACAGATACCCTCACTGATGTGTAGGCACCCTCCCAATCCCTTCAGTCGCCTCTGAAAACAGATACAACGCTGCTCCTGACTCTCCTCCATCCCCCATGTCCACTTCCCTTCTACATCTTCCATGGATCCTTTTCTCTTTACTCATGCAGCTGCCTCCTTCCTTCAGACACTCAGCATGTCTTGCCTGGAATATTAATATCGTCTCATAATTTGTCTCCCAGGTTTAAATTTCTCCCCTCTCCAACCCATCCTTCACACAGCCCCCAAGATCTTCTCCATCAAGTCAGTGACTCCCATTGACCTCCAAGATAAGATGTGTCTGCCAGTTAAAGCTCATCACAACTTGTCCCCTTCCTGCCTTTCTAGTTCTCTTACATCTCACCTCCACCAAGAGAGTTGTCCATGGATATGGTCCAGACTCAGCCCTGCCTAATGACTTACTCCTCTCACCAGGGTCCTGCACAGAACAGGAGTCAGGTAGCCCCAAGAGGAGGCTACCCAGGGGCAGCCTACTGTCATTCCCAGGACCCAAGAACACAGTCAAAGCACCACCCATCCATCCATAACTTCCAGCACCTTTACCCCCTGTTTACCAGTCAGCAGCTCTATGGGGATGGGTTCTCAGGGAAACCTTCCCTCCAAGCTGCTGCAGCTTCTGAAGAAAATGAAGGAAAGACAGAACAGCTCTGGATGCCCTCAGAGACTGTAGCGGAAGGCCCGCATCCCTACACGGCTCAGTGAAGTGATTGAAAGAAAAGAGTAACAGGAGGCGGGAAAAGATAGACCAGTTTAGTTTATTGATCTGAGGGTTAGGGTTTATATAGACAAGGTACTGCAAATCTAGGTGACATTCTGCTCATCTTCTGTCCCAGTGATTAAATCAGTCAGGGTGATTAAATCAGTCTTATAAGACTGATTTAATGAGACTGTGAGCCTAGGGGCATCTATTTTACATATCCCTTTTATTCTGTAGTTCTCCTGTTTATCTCACAGAGACAACACGTGGGGTGGGGGGCATGGAGAGCCATTCTGGATGATAATGAGCACAGTCTCCAAGAACAGTTTCCCCAAAGGTCTATCCTGATCTTGTCAACCACACTGCACCCTGGCCCTCAACAAGAGACAACAGCCCTCTTTGGGTTCTCTGGCTGCTCTGGGCTCCAGACCTGCTGGGCAGGGCAGAGTGACCACATGCTTCCTCCTGTCCCTGATGTACAGGCAGCCCAGTAACTGGGGAAGCTGGGGGAAGGCAGCCCATGCAGGAAAAGCAAAGGGGCCACAGGTGAATCTCTCAGAGAAGGGATAAAGAAGCCCTTTCATAGCTGGGAGCTATAAGACCCTTGAGGGTCCTCTGGTCCAATCACCTTTCTCAGCTACTACCTTCCTCCCAATAAGGTGGGAACACAGGAAAGTCTTCTACAGATATTGTTCCTCATTTGGCAGAGGGGAAAACTGAGACGCAGTTTCTCCCAAATCCACTTCAGATCAGGAGCAGAGCCAGGCTAAGGAGGTTGGCCTTCCGCCCCTTCCCGGCACCATGATTCCTCACTCCATCCTCTCTTAGGTTTCCTGGTGGGAGAGGGAAGGTCCAAAGGGGGAATCGGACTGAGGGGAAGCAGCTTGAAATTCTTGAAAGGGAGAACTAATAGCTCATGTCTCCATGGAGATGGGGGAACTGACCAAGAAAATACTTTCTGTACAATCCTAAGAGGAAGGCATTGTAATGCGTTGTTTACAGAGGAGCAAACTGAGACTCAGAGACATAAAGCTTCCTAATGAGGGGCAGAACCAGGGCTTGGGCCCAGGTGTTTGGGCTCCAAATCCAGTGTTGTGGATTGTGCCGATGACTCAGTCACACGGCAGGCACTTATTAAGTGCTTCCTGTGTGCCAGGCACTGGTTAGGTGCTAGGACTGCAGAGACAAGAGGGCGCTCATAGGTTAGCCAGGAAGACATGTGCCATGGAAGAGACAGATGCTTGGTACTTTGTGGAGAGAGCAGGAAAGGCCTGCTGGACAAAATGGTCCTTGAGCTGAGCTTTGAGGACACCAGGGACTCAGAGAGGTCTCGGTGAGGAGGCAGTCAGAGAGGGAATGATCCCAAGGGTTGTTCAAAGGTGAAGAATTAAAAAGAGAATGAGCAAGAGAACAAGGGAGGTCTGGACTTGTTGAAGAGAGCTCAGGTTGCTAGCTGACCCCTTCTCTTCTTTGTAAAGAGAAGCAGAAACCCAGCTCTTTCCTAGGGTCAGTAAGGACTAAGTTCAAATCTGGTCTAAGACACTGGTGAGCAGGGTGACCCTGGGCAAGTCACTTAGCCCTGCTTGCCTCAGTTTCTTCATTTATAAAATAGGGTTAATAATAGCATTTACCTCATAGCATTGTTGTGAGAATCAAATGAGATGATAATTGTAAAGTCTGAAAGAAAAGATAAAAACTGAGAATCCTGAATAGAATTTTTAGAAAGCTATATGATAAATCTCTGCTAATTACTGAACAGGAATAGAAAAGAATGTACATATTCTCAGCTACACACAGCATTTTTACAAAAATTGACATCATACTAAGGCATAAAAACCTCATAAAGAAGTGCAGAAAAGTGGAAATACTAACATACCCTTTGCTGACCATCACACAATAGAATTATCATCAATAAAGGACATTTGAAGAAAGGATTCAAACTTGAAGATGAAATTAATGAGTTTGAAAAAGTGCTCAGGTCAAAGAAAAAGCCACAGAAGCCTGGTCTAGGGCTGAAGGCTGACAACAGCTTTGGAACCAAACCCTGTCCCCCTGTAGAAATCTGTAGCTTCAGACTGTCTTCTGAGGTTCCCCCGAGTTGTACTGGCCTGATCCACTTCCTTATAACATCCCTCACTGATGCAGCCCCATGGGAGATGAACCCCTAGGGTGCCCCCAGATCCTTGGACTCACTGATCTTGGCTTGCTTTCTTTGCCTTGACCTTCCCTCCATTCCTAGCCATATGTTGACTTAGAAAACCACAAATTTTTGAGGGCCAGGATGGAGAGCGGTTGACAAGATCAGGATAGACCTAAGCTGTTCTTTGAGACTATGCTCATTATCATCCGGAATGGCTCTCCATGCTCCCCAGATGTTGCTGTCTCAGGGAGACAAACTAGAGAACTACAGAAAACAAGGGATATGTAGGCTTACAGTCTTTAAGATAAGATTGATTAAATCACTAGGGCAGGAGACAAGCAGAATGTCACGAAGGCTTGCAGTTTGTCTATGAATACTCCCAGATCAATAAACGGAGTTGGTCTTTCTTCTCCCGCCTCCCAGGTCTCTCCTTCACCACTCACCGGGCAGTGAATGGACGCAGGCCGGTCTGCTACAACAAATTAATATTATCCACAATGTACTGTATTTTTATTTCTTTATTTTGTTAAACATTTTCTAGTTACATTTTAATCTAGTATCTACCACTGGGAAGTTTTGAGGGCCTCATTTGCCAGTGGACAATGGATTTGATACTCTGTCTTATGTCATGGGGAGGAGGGAGGATACCCCCCTCGGGGGGTATAAACCCCTCCTTATGTGGGGTTTATACATTGGTTCTGTTTTTAGAGGCAGCTAGGGATAAAGGGCCTGAGCTGGAGTCATGAACAGCCTCAGATGCTGGCAAACTGTGTAACTCTGGGCAAGTCACTTCACCTGTCAGTCTCAATTTCCTCATCTGAAAAATGGGGAAAATAAACCTCTCCTAGGATTGTTGTCAGAATAAAATGAGAAAACTTTTATAACATGCTTTGCCAACCTTAAAATGATATTATATCATTTCTTGGGACAGTCTTCCTCAGGGGAGCTAGATTGACTATAACCTTTCAGGTCACCATCTTAAGCAGAAATCAATATTTTCCAATAGGCCTAGGACTCTCAATCAGTCAGTCAATCAATACTTATTAAGTACCTATTGTATGCTAGGTAGTGTGCTGAGTGTTAGGGAAAGAAAAGGGTCCCTCAAGGAGGGATCCAAGGCTGAAGCTTGGCAGGGAGCAATCAGTGAAATTAGGAGCCCAGAGAATCAAGGAGGAGAGTAGAGTAGGATTCGTTCACCAAGGGTTCAAGAGAGGGAAAAGAGAAGAGAGTGACTGGAGAAAGAGAGACATCCTGGGAGAGAGTTGAAGGGTCAAGGCCCTGAAGGTCATGGGGAGGATGATGAGTAGGGTCATGTGAGGGCAGGCAGAGGTGGAGGTAAAAGCTAAGAGATTATGGCTGGAAAAGGGAATTTCAGAGTTCTGGAACATGAAAGTGGGGCATTTTGGGGTGGTGGCAAGATCAAGGGTCTGACCATCTTTGGGTGTGACTCTTTTGTGGGAGGTGAGTAGGAACTGAGGGATTAAAGTGTTTGACTGAAGTCCCCTAGTCCGAGGGCAGGAGTTGGGAGAAGAATTGTGAGCCATATACGGAGCTCATTGAGAAAGGAAGGGGAGGGATCTGGGGGTCTGCAGACAGCAGCAAGGAGGATTCTGATTGGGTGGTAGAGATGATAGCATGCGTCTCCAAGGGATTACAGAGTGACAGAGGAAGCGGGGAGAGCCTGGATGTGGTGATGGGAAGCCAGGGGTATCCCAACTCCCTGACCTTGACTAGTGAGTGGGGGAGAGGGAGTGAAGGGGCAGCCAGTGTAGGGAAGGGTAGGAAGAAGGCTATCCAAAGATCATCCATGTGGAGCTGTGAGGCCATCCCCAATCCCCGCTGACAGAGGGGGACACTGAGGCCCAGAGAAGTGACTCCAGCTCCAGGTATCTAGGCACTGCACCACTCTGCCTCACCTGTGTGTGTACGTACTTTTCTCTCCTTGGGTGAGTGAAAGCCACAGACTGGGCCTGGATTCAGAGGGTTCACCATCTGCTTCATATACTCTCCATGGATGATAAATGAAGGATTCCTAGGCTCCCCTCTTCCTATGATGCCATAGTAGCATTTGAAAATGGCGGACCTGCCTGGCCTCATTCTTTCCAGAATGGGGGACAACTGGCATGACCTCATTGGCACAGTTCCTCTGGAGCTCAGGTGGTATTTGCTCCGCCTACGGGAGGTCACCAAGTGGCCAACTTTCTTCAGGCACTTGGTGCTGTCATGGCCTGCCCAAATTGTTTTTCAGGATCAAGTTGGTTTCGTGGAAACAGGAATCAGTGTGATGACAGGTGAAAGGTGGTGGTGAGGTTCCTCCCCACCAGCATCAGGTGCAAGAACAACCAAAGCCAGAGAAGCCATGCCGGTGGAGGTTGGAACTGGCCACTTTGAGCCCTTCCCTCCAGACAAGCAGTGTTGCAGCTGCTGGCCTACTCTATAGATAAAGACCCAGGTGTCTCTTGGAAATGCGCAGGTCCTTCCTGGCTTCTGCCCTAGTGGAGAAAGAGTGGGGCAGAAGAGGGAGGGAAGAGGCCATGACTAAGCCTGCTTCTGACCTGACCATGGGAGCGGACATGGCTGTGGAGTCCAACTGCCTTGTTTGCCACATGAGGCACCCAAGGCCCACTGCCTGAAGCAAGGCATCAGATTTGAACCCAGATGCTCTGAGGATGTATGTAGTATGCTTTCCTCCACAACATACTATAAAATGTAATAAAGGTAAGACCATTTTCTTACTCAACCCTATGAAGAGAGCACCACAGACAGACAGTGGATGACAGGCCGCTTGTAGCAGGTAGAGAGATGGCCATAGAGTCAGGAGGGCTGAGTCTTGCCTCTGTTGCATCTGTATAACCCTGGAGGAGGCACTCAGACCCTCAGTGCCCTCAGGTAAGACTCAAGGGCAGAGAAGGCAGGCATTAGTAGAAGGAATTTTCTCATCCAGGAGTTCCCTATGTGAGTGAAATCACATTTCTAGACAAAAAGCTTCTGACCTCTGAAGTTCTCTCCTCAATGATGTGTAGACAACTGGGTCCTTGATGCCCACAGAGGGAGGCCCTACAGGGGGAGGACAAAGTAAAAGCTCAGGACAGATAGTGTACCCATCACTCAAGGCTTATCTGACTGTAGAGACAGCATCACCACTGCCCACAGTGACCAATGAAGACCAACTGAGGCTAGCTAGGTACAGTGGATAGAGCACCAGTCTAGGAGTCAGTGTTGAGGTCTGGGAACCATACTGAGGTCTGGGGTGCTTGGGATCCCCAAATACCAACACACCAGGTCCTGTTGAATGAATTTGACTCAAGATTTCTTCCAGCCAAAGTAAAACAAAGTTTAATAAAGATTCACTATACTGGGTTGACTCTTAAGGAGCCTAAGCATTTGTGACACTTGTATTAACAAAGGAGCCAGATAGAATCACAGCTAAAGTCAGAGCTGGATTGAAACTGAGCGCCTTCATGGAGCTGAGATGGAATTTATATACCGAAAGTCCCTGGGAAAGATCGAGACGTGATCTTGATGAGACTGGGGTAACTAGTGATGTAATCAAGCTGGAGGCAATCGGAAGGTATCTGACAATGGAGGGCTTGGGTGGGAAGTAGGTGGGGCAATCCAGAGGCAACAGATAAACGGAAGGCCAGGTTAGGTTAAGGGCAACAGATCTGAATATGAAAGGCCAGATTAAGCAGGAAGATTCAGGGGAGTTCAGGGAGATTCCCAGAGTCTGTACCCCATCATTCCCCCCTCAGAAAGATGGGACCCGAATTCTTTTGGGGTAAGGGGCAAAAATCTCAGCTTCTGAAGCTGCTTCCTGCTGACATTGGGTGTAGAGCTGTCCTTGCCTTGATGGGTACATAGCCTGAGTTGTCATTTGGACATTGATGATTTGCACTCTGGAAAAGACAAACCTGGCAAGGAGGTTAGGCAAACACGGGCCAAACAGGCACAAAAGGAGTATAAAGAAAAGACAATTTCCCTGGAGAGAATTAAAGATGACTATAGCAAGGCCAGAACATAGAAGGGCATGTTTGGTCAGGGAGTTTTTTCAGATATCCCCTTTCTTTCCAAATGGCTCCATGGCATGTAGAACACAGAAAGCATATTTTGAATAAATAAAAAACATCAGCTAGCCTGGGGTCAGGTGCTAAGGAATGGGTTAAGACTCCCAAAGCCTGTTCTCTCCTTTCATCAACATACAGAGGGAAAGATTTTTCTAGATTAGGTTCAAAGTCTCAAAAGCTTTAGCCTGCTTGGGGGTCCCACTCTACAGGGAGTGAGTCAGGGCCTCGAATAATTAATGGTTGCAGTGCCTCCTAGGCCTTGGGCTTAATTGGATATTGACTCAGCTCCTGATTGTTGCCTGTCCATCGTTCTGGAAGAGCAGAGAACATCCAGATGACGATTCTTCTCCTCACTCCATCCTGGGTCACTGCTGGAAACAGCAGCTGTTCCGGGGGATATTTCGTGGGGTCATCAAAGTTTATTCTCAGATTCTCCTCTTCTGCTCAATGGTACAATAGGTGGAGAAGAGGTCATGCAACTCACCCCAAGAAATTGTAGGAATATGTCTCTAAAAACCTCAGGAAACTTAGTGGGGTCTCCCGAATATCTCCCCAGTTTCTCTTTGACCTGAATAAGGTCTGAGATAGAGAATGGGACATGCACTCCAATCATCTCCCTAGAGGCAGGCACTTCCCTCGGGCAAAAGCTCAGAGGCATAGTGGGGACAGGGGCTGAGTTAGAGAGCTGTGAAGTCCCACTTCTGGTAAGGGGGAGGGGCTGGGGATGCTAGCTGAACTGGCACCTGAGGAGGGGAAGAGGTCAGAAGGGGGGTACCCCAGAGACTGCTGTGGGGGTGGGGCCTGAGGCCTCAGGGGGAGGGACCAAAGAGGGAGGCACCTCAGCAAGACCTGTGGCTTGGTCTGGGGAGAGGAGGGGGCTGAAGCCCTGGGGGCCATAACAAGGGGGTTGTCAAAAATGTCTAGTTGACCCCCATTGCTCCTTTGAGGGGCAGTTCTAACTATGAGCATCTTACAATCTTTCCTAAGAACAGCTCCACAAAGGCCATTATGTAGGAAACTTCTATCTATTTTCCTTCTCTGCGATAGTTTAATTCTAACAGCAAAAGAGCATTAATTTTTAAAGTCCAAAAGATGGGCCATGCTTTGGGACCCTCTAGGTGATACTGAGGCCAAACAGTGTTGCAAAAGAACACCAACTTTTTCTTTTTAAATTATTTAGAGAAACTAGATTTTTCCCACTTTTGTAAAAGACAGGCTAACAGATATGAGTATGAAAAGCCAGATTAAGTAGGAAGATTCCAGGGGAGTTCAGGGAGGTTCCCAGAGTCTGAACCCCATCCTCAGGAAAGAGAGAGAGAGAGAGAGAGAGAGAGAGAGAGAGAGAGAGAGAGAGAGAGAGAGAGAGAGAGAGAGAGAGAGAGAGATGGAGACAGGGAGAGAAGGAGAGACAGAGACAGAGAGACAGAGAGAGAGAGAGAACCCCTGGGCTCTGCATAGCTGTAGTCAGAGGTCCCTGCAGTGTTGCCAGCTAGGTCTGCCTCTGTATACAGCCCAAGGGATGTTGTGGCACTGCTAGAGGAAGGTCCTTCTGTCAATCAAAATGTATTTTTTTTTTTAATTTTTAATTTTTTATTCTGAATTCAAAGAATAAAAAAAGAGGGATCAGAGACCAAAGAATATCATGGATGAAATTGAACAGAAGAAGTTGTTACATTGAAGCCAGAAACATCTTCTCTATAGAACATGAATTCTCCGTGTCACTTTCAAAGCTGTCCTGTGTGCCTGTGTCTTCTCTGAACTTCCTTCTGTTCTCTTCTGCGCATTTAAAAAATGCTTCAATTCCTCTTTTACTTTTTCTTCTTTTTGTCTACCCCATTGCTATTACCCTCACCAACCCCCTCCCAAAATCCTTAAGATAATAAGCATCACCAAGCTACTAGAGAAGCAAAACAAACCCACACTAATGCACTGTTGGTGGAGTTGTAACCTGGTTCAACCATTCTAAAGGACAATATGGAGCTATATATGCCTAAAGGATCAACAAGCTGTGTATATCCATTGACTCAGTAATACCACTACTAGGTTTATACCCAAAAGATATCAAAGGAAAAGGAACTGAAAATGATGGGGACAGATGTGGTATTTGAATGTGATGAAATACTATTTTTTTAATTTGAAATAATATCTTTCGCAATTACATGTAAAAATTTTTAACAAAAATTTTTGAGTTTCAATTTTTCTTGCTCTCACTTTCACCTCCCCCTCCTTGTGATGATAAGCAATTTGATATAATTATACATGTGCTGTCATGCAAAACATTTCCATATTAGTCATGTTGTGAAGGAAGACACAGACTCAAAGGAAGAACTATGAAAAAAATAAAGTGAAAAATAACATGCTTCAATCTGCATTGAGACTTCATCAGTTCTTTCTCTCAATTTGGAAAGCATTTTTCATCACAAGTCCTTTGGAGTTGTCTTGGATCATTGCATTGCTGAGACTAGCTAAGTCATTCACAGCTATTCATCTTACAATGTTGCTGTTACTGTGTACAATGTTCTCCTAGTTCTGCTCACTTCACTTTGCATCAGTTTATGTAAGTCTTTCCAGGCTTTTCTGAAATCAGCCTGCTCATTGTTTCTTACAGCACAAAAGTAATGATGAAGGGCATGGTTCCAGGAAAACATGGGAAGACAATATGAACTGATGTAAAGTGAATTTAGAACAACCAGGAGAACATTGGACACAGTAACAGCAACATTGTAAAGAGAATTAATTGCAAAAGATTTAGTAACTCTGATCAAGACTATGTCCCACTCAGTTCCAAAGAACTCACGATGAAAAAATGCTGTCTCCCTCCAGATGGAGAACTGATGGATGCAGAGTACAAACTGAAACATATTTTGCTCTTTCCTTTTTCCTTCTTTTTTCCCCAGAACATGGCTAATGCAGAAATGTTTTGCTTGACTTCATATATATAATGGTTATTGTATTTCTCGCTTTCTCAATGGGTGGGGGAAGGGTAGAGGAAAGAAGAAATTTGGAACTGAAAATAAAATTTAATGAATTTTAAAAAATCATATCCAGTTTTAAAAAAATTTTGTTATACAGAATGGTTTGCAGGGGATGGGAGGAGGAGATGGGGAATTTTTATAAATGCTCTTTCTTTTTCTTAAAAAAAAAAAATTGCCACATGGCTAATATAGCAAATATGTTTTGCATGACTTCACATGTATGAAGGATGTTACATTCTTTGCCTTTTCAATGAGTGGGAGAGGAGCAAGGAGAAGGGATAATTTGGAAATAAAAGAATAAATGCTAAAAAATAAATTTGATATTGGGGGAAATTTTTTTTTTTTAGAAATGAAACATATATAAAAACACCAGTCTCAGTGCTTAGAGACTTGTTGCTTTGAGATGACACAACAGCTCCTTTGTCAAGAGGAAGGATTTGTGTCAGAGAACTGACTGATGAGCCAAGAGGAGCTGCCCACTCTAACCTTAAAAAAGAAAGACAACTTCTGTTTTTATCCTCTTTTTCCTCTTTTGTTAACTGAGGCTTAGAAGTCTCTGGGTCTTTCCCTTATAGGAACAGAGTCAGTTCTCTCCCTACTCCATGTGGGAAAAATGATTTATTGTATTATTTAGTAATAACGATTCTATTTAAATCTAACCTTATATGATTAAATGCTGTCCACACCCAGAATGTTGCCTTACCTCAGTAATGGTCTAAGAATGCTAGAGAAGGCTGCGAGGTATTTTAGGTTCTCCCCAGGTCTTGAATCCACCCAAAGCATTCATGTTGTGGGTAACACACTCAGAACTAGTGATGGGTCCACCCAAGCTTATGTTAAGTCGCCTTATCTAAATCCTCGTGCCTTAGATAAGAAGAAGTTATGTTGCTTTCCTCTCTCAGATGACATAATGAATTTCTAAAACTATTTCAGATTTTGGAGTCTTTTTTCATGAACATGTACCACCTATTCCTACACTCTACTGAGCTTCCAGCCAATATACTGCTGAAATGAGCCCAAGCTTGGGCCCTTGGGCCCTCCATCTTCTCTAGCAAATCAGTTTATAAAGTTTTTCAGAGAGAGTGATGAGAATTATGAGCAATATTGCCTCATCAAACAGAGAGAAGAAGTGAAGGACAAAACAGACTTAAAGAAAACATAGTTACCAGAGGCCCAAGCTGGATCAACATTGAAGGATTGATTCCCTAGAGATGGTGAGGTCCTCCAGGTCCTCTAACATTGTGCTGGTTCCAAGCCCTGAATTGTCACAGAACCTCCTAGACAAGATCTAGGACCATCCCAAAGAGTTTAGTCTAGCCATCCACATAAGAAAAATTAAGTGGGTGAAAAATATGTATTTCCAGATTTTGGTATATCCTTAGATACACATTCTGTAATGGTTGTCCATCAACGTACATATCTCAGACAATGGATAAGAAAGTGGGTCCAGAACTAAAGCAGAGGAACAAGGCAGGCTAAATTGCCTTTAAGGAATTGCAAATCTCCTTTCTATGAACTCCTACAATGTCTTCAAGAAAAAACACTGAAAGCAAAAAGAAAGAAAGTCCCATTCATCATAGGGGATTGGTATGATAAAGCAGGAAATCCAAAGATAATAGAAATAAGAGGCAAGTTTAGCCTTGGATATAAAATGAAGCAGGGCAGAGAAGGATAGAAATTTGTCAAGATAACTCCCCGGTCATGGCAAAAACTCTTTATCAACAACCCAAAAGGCGACTCTACCCATGGACATCACCAGATGGGCAATATAGAAATCAGGCTGGTGACGCATTTGGCAATCAAAAGGGGAGAAGTTCTATACAGTCAGTGAAGACAAGACCTGGAGCTGACTGTGGATCAGATCATGAGCTTCAGACTTACCCTGAGAAAAGTAGGGAAAACCATCCAACCATATAGGTCTGACCTACATAAAATCCTTTATGAATAAGAAGTGGAGGCGAGGACTAGATTTAAGGTATTAGATCTGGGTGATAAGAGTGTCTGAAAAACCATGGACAGAAGTTTGCAATACACAGGAGGCAGCAACAAAAAACATTCCAAAGAAAAGAGCAAGAAGGCAAAATGGCAGTGTGGTGAGGCTTTAAGGAGAAAGAGACAGATCCACCCAAATGAAGACAGAATTCCAGAGAACAGCAAGGAGAGATAAGATTTTCTTATGAGAGCAATGCAAAACAAACAAATAAAAAAAGCAAACAATAGAATGGAAAAAGCAAGAACTATCTTCAAGACAATCAGATATCAAGGAAATGTTTTGTGCAAAAATGGGCACAATGAAAGGCAAAAACAACAGGGACTTAACAGAAGACATGGCAAGCATACACAAAAGAACTCTACAAGAAAGATCTTAACATCCCAGGTAATCACGATGGTTGGTTACTGATCTAGAGCCAGATATCTTGGAGAATGAAGCCAAGTAGGCCTTAGCAAGCATTGCTAAGAATAAGGCAGGTGCAGATGATGGAACTCCAGCTGAGCTATTTAAAATCCTAAAAGATGATGCTGTTGAAGTGCCACACTCAGGGCCGCCAGAAAATTTGGAAAACTCAACAGTGGCCACTGGATTGGGGTAGATTAGTTTACATCTCAATCCTAAAGGGTGGCAATGCCAAAAAATGTCCAGGCTACTGAACTCATTTCACACACTCAGCAAGGTTATGCAAGCGAGATTTCAGCAATATGTGAACCAGAAGAGCAGGCTGGGTTTTTTAAGAACTAGAAACCAAATGACCAACACTTGCTGGATTGTGAAGAAAGCAAGGGAATTCCAGCAAACCACCTACTTCTTCTTCATTGACTCTACTAAAGCCTTTGATTGTATGGATTGCAACAAAATGTGGAGAGTCCTCAGAAGATGGTAGTACCAGGATATCTTGTCTCCTAAGAAACCTGCATATGGGCCAAGAAGCAAGAGAACCAAACATGGAACAATTGATTGGTTTAAGATTGGAAAAGGAGTATGACAAGACTGTATATTGTTAGCTTATTTATTTAATTTATGCACAGAGTGCCTCATGTGAAATGGATCAGAAGCCAGAATAAAGGTTGCTGGGAGAAATATCAACAATTTCAGATATGCAGATGATAAACTCTGATGGCAGAAAGTGAAGAGGAATTGGGAAACCTCTGGATGAGGGTGAAAGAGGAGAGTGTAGAAGTCAGCTTGAAGTGTAACATAAAAACAGCCCTAAGACTTGGCAACTGGTCCCACAGGGAGAAGAAATCAAAGCAGTGGCAGATTTTATATTCTTGGGCTTGGATATCTCTGTGGATGGTGACTGCAGCCATGAAATTGAAAGACACCTTTTTGTTCTCCCTCGGAAAGAAAGCCAGAGAGAATCTGGACAGTGTGGTAAAAAGTAAAGACAGGCTGACAAAGTTCTGTAGAGTCAAAGCTATGTATGGCTGTGAGAACTGGACTATGAGGAAAGCTGAATGTCTATTGCAAGAGTCGACGCTTTCAAATTGTGGGGCTGGAGAAGACTTTGGAGAGTCCCTTGGACAGCAAGGTCACACCAGTCAACGCTTGAATTAATTCAGATGATTCACCAGAAAGTCAGATACTGAAGCTGAAACTTCAATCCTTTGACCACATAATGAGAAGATGGGATGCACTGGAAAAGACCCTGATGCTTGGAAAGATTTGAAGGCAAAAGGAGAAGGAGATGGCAGAGGGTGAGATGGAGAGATGGTGTTGTGGAAACATCATTCACTTGGACGGACTTCAGGACAGAAGGGCCTGGCATACCGTGATCCATGGGGTCACAAAGAATGAACGGACAACAAAAAAACTCCTTTAACCACCCTAAATTTCTCAAGAAATAAAGGATCCTCTTTTCAAGGGGAGATCCCCAGTGAGGAAACACCCTTTAGCTTTTCTGAATTTAAATTCTTAGGAAGTTGTCTCCTCCAGGATCAAACTCAAATAGAAATGGAGTCATTAATCCAGACATAAGGATTCTACTTATTGACTCAGTTTTAAAACAGAATATGATCTGTTTTATTATATTTATTTTGTTGAATATTTCCCTATTACATTTTAATCTGGCTCCTGCTACACATGGAGTGTTGCGGGCCCCAAGTTTGCCCCCTTGTGTCCAGAGTACTGAGAAGTTATGCCTTACTCAGGGAATGAAGGAAGGGGAAAAAGAAGGAAATACATAATTATCAAGTGCCTACTGTGTGCAAGGCACTATGTGAAGCCTTATGTGCCAAACTCTCATAGTTTGATCTTTGGGGTTCATGGACACTCTTATGTTCACTTGCGTCTATGTGCTGTCTCTGCACTTCTGACATCAACCCCCTCCTCATTCCTAACGGCACAATCATACACAGTGTAGACCATCCAATTACCTGTAAGAGGTAATCTTCTCCCTCTTGCTTATTACTTTTATTTCTGCTGCTTGGTTATTGTTCCAGTTAGCACTTTATTAACAATAGTGGTAACAATGGACATTTACCCGTTATCTTATTAGGAAAGCCTCTAATTTGTCTCCATTACATATAATACAAGTTCCAGGTTTTAGATAGACACTATATTTTACCATATTATGGAAATTACCATATTAAGGATAGAGCCACTTATTCCTATGATTTTACATTTTAATGAATAACTAATTTAATAATCCCTTTTTAATAGAAATGAATGTTGTGCTTCGTCAAGTTTTTTCTGCTTCTATTAATGTTACCATGACTTTTGTTGGTTTATGTATCAGTGTGTTTAATTATATCTGTTGTTTTCTGAATATTAAGCCAACTCTGAATTCTTGGCATAAATCTGTGAACTAGTGAAAATTAGAGTTTTTGATCTGTATGAAGGAGGAGTGAACTGCAAGATGGTGCAAACTGATGGCTCCCAACCCCGAGGATGTACGCATGCTAGGGTTTAACTGACCTAGAGACAAGGCCTTGGCCCATGCCCAGGTCACCAGCTTGCTGTAGCACAGTTAAGCTTAAGCTTCCTGAGTCCCTGCCCTTCATTTCTTACTAGACAATGCAGAGAACAGCATGATTTTGGTAGTCTAGATGAGCACATCGGTAAAGCAAAGGCAGCAGGCCAAGTCCAGCTGCTGCCTGTTTCTGTCTGGCCTGAAAGCCAAGAACAGCTTTAAATTTTAAAGTAGTTTTATTGTATTTGAAACTGTAAAAACAAAAACAATCCTCTTTTTAGCTCACAGGCCAATCAAAAACAGCAGACGGCAGGATTTGTCCTGGGCCCAGTTCTGTTCAAACTCCTGAAATTGTCGCCTTGCCTAACAGAGGATGGGGCAGCTTCCTGTTAATGCCTTGTCAGCTCTTTGTCTAGAAGACTTTCGGCCCCAAGCTGCTTGAGAGCCTTGGACAAGAGTGCGCATCTTGCTGCATGGTGAATCACCAGCCTGCCAGGGGAGCAAGGAGCACACCTATGTTGGCCTCAGTTGACATTTATGTTCTTTCTGCAACTACCATCCCTTTGTGGCAGCTTTACTCTTCAGAAAGAACTTCTGAATGTCCTGCAAAATGTTACAAGGTCACAAAGTACAATTTCATTGGTGTCTGCTATATAGCTTCTGCTAATATTTTCTTTAAATCTGTGTCAATACTTCTTAGGGGTATTGATCTATAGTTTTCTTTCACTGATTTGTCTCTCCCTGGTTTAAGTATCAAGACCCTACTTGTGTCATAGAAGGAATTTCTATCTTTCCAAACAATTTATATAATATTGGAATTGTACTTTAATGTTTGATATAAATCTATAATTTATAAATCTACCTGGTCTTGGTTTTTTTTCTCTTTGGGAGTTCACTCATGGCTTATTCAATTTCTTTTTCTGACATTGAGTTATTTAAATTCTCTCTCTTTTTTTAAAATATTCAACAATGACAATTTATTTTCAGAACTTCATCATTTTTACCAAAAAAAATCAGGTATCAAAACAGCAAAGAATTTTCTGAAATTCTGCACAGTTTTCACAGAAGTAACCAATGTGTGAACTGGTGTTGGATGTGTTAGACACTGACTGTTTCCCTCCTGGTCATATGCATTCAGGTGGTCCCAGGTGGTTTGCTTTAGAGTTCCTGAAGCACCTGTCATTTTTGAGAGAATTGATCTGGTTTTTCCAACAAAGTAAACACTGTTTGCTGTGTGGCTATTTCTCTTAAAAACTAAACCCTATAATAATACCTGGAATGTGTATGTCTCTGGGTCAGAACCAAAACTTTTGAGATCCCCACTACTGAAGAACACTGATCAGAGAGACCACTATAGGGCACATACTGTCAAAGGCAGCTACTCTGGTTTTTATAGGAAATAGCATTTCATTCAGGTGCTGCCCGGGATGAGAATCATATCACGATTCCCATTTTCCTTTTCTGTTAGGATCACAGTTCCCTTAAACAGGGCCATCCCACGGAGGCAAAAGCTTTATGCTTACGCTAGTCAGACAGTAATTGTGCAGCTATTTCTGAATACACTACGACCCCTTGCTCTGGATCCTGAGAAACTGAAAAGATATAAATAGTAGATGCTTAGAGAAAGAACACACAACTCACAACATGGATAATCTGCAAGGTGGGTGTATATTTTCTTTAAAAAAAACTTCTGCTTCAGTAATACATGCTTCTTGACCAGAGTTGGTCCAGTTCTGCAATGTTAATAGCTGCCAGTCTTTCAATTAAGGTATAGATTGGCAATGTATTAAGACGCTGCCCTCAGGGGTTTGATCAAATACGTCGACATCAATTGGAAAGATCCAGCCAACAGGGATTAAAATTGCACAAGTATATTTGAATGCAAATCACTCTATACACAGGTGTGTGTGTGTGTGTGACTGAAACAGTTTTAAGAGCATCAAATATGCCTGTTAAAACAAAATTGCACCTCTACATTACTCCAATTTTTAACTAAAGAAAAACTAAAGCAAACTAGCTACTAATTATTTCCTGTATTTCTTCATTTGTCATGATTTATCCTTTTAAAATTTTTGATCCCAGCCATTTGGTTTTCCTGGCTTTTTAATCATATTAGCAAATACTTCGTTGGATTTTTAAAAACACAGCGTAGAACTTTCCACGTTAGTTTAACGGATGGGTTCTTTGCTTCCAGTTTTGCTCATTTCTCATTCAAGACGTTCCATGTTTGCATTTAGTTTTTTCAATTTGTTAATTTTTAGGGTTTTTTTAGTTGCATGCCACGTTGATTGATTTCTCTTTTTGCAGGTGTAAGAAAGTAAATTCTTCATGAAAAAGGAGAGCTAATTATAAAAGATTCAACATAACTTTGAATGCATGTGATGAAAGAGCTTTAGGATAAGGGCAGTGGTCCATCGAGAAAAAAAAACAAAACAACTTAGTATTAATCCTCTGAACAAGACACAGAAAATGAATGAAATAGGCAGACCAAAAGCCACTCCCCAACTGACAAATGGCTCAAGGATATGGACAAAATTCTCAAAAGAGCTGCAAACTATGAACAGCCATATGAAAGAGTGCCCCAAATCATGTCAAAAGCTCCTGAGGTTTCCCCTCACATCCAACATATTTTTAAAGAGGCCAAAGGTTGGAAGAATCAAGGTCAGAGGCTGTGGAATGACAGGTGCACTCATGCATTACTGGTGGAGTTGTGAAGTGGCTTCTAGTTATGTAAATGTGTAATTTCTAGATATGTAAATAAAGTGACTGAAATATTCATGTTTGTCCCTGAGACTTCACTGTTAGACGCTGACTCCAAGGAGGTCACTGATCAAAATATTGATGCCAGCGTTTTTTGTGGTGGCAAAGAATTGGAAACTAATAGATGCCAACCAGCTGGTAAACAGGTAAGTCAGCTGTGAATGTCACAGCACACTCCTGTGCTGGGCGAAGAGATTAATATGATGAATAAAGAGAAGACTGGAGAGATTCACATGAACTAAATGACTACGCATAAATGGAAAGAACCACCTTGGCACATCTGAAATGAAATGATGAGAAATTGAAAGACAGCTTGACCCCAAAGAGGAGTGAATCCTCTGTGGAGGTGAGGGTCTGACCAAGAATTGCATATAATGTCAGAGTTTGGGGATGTGATCATTGATTTGGGGGGAATTTCTTCCTCCTTCTTTCTTTCCCTTTATTCTCTGCATAAGGGATGGCTCTCAGGGAGGTAGTAACAAGAAAAGGGAGGAAGGCAGAGAGAAATGGAGGAGAGGCCAAACTACGTTTGTGTTGAATCCCAGAGGTAAGAGGGAGCCATTGCATTACTGGGCGGTAGAATGACATGGTCAAGCCTGTGCTTTAGAGAGAACATTGTGGCACTTTGTGATGTGTGCACAGGGGAGGGGAGAGGCTGAAGGCAGGGAGACTAGTTAGGAGGCTGTTGAAATAACCCAGGTGAGACACGAAGAGACTGGAGGCCCGCCAGAGGATCTCCTTTTTGGTTCACCATAACTCCCAAAGGGAACAAAAACTACCTTGGGCCACTAAGACCCAATTCATGTTAGTGTCTGGTCCCCAGGGGGAAGACTGGGTTCATGGGAGAAATAGGAACTTTTCCTTCTGTTCCTGTGTGGTAAAGAACAAGCCACCCTGGGACTGTCCACTTGAAGGCTCTTTGTCTGAGGGGAATCCTTGAACTACGGCCACTTTGGCCCAGCAGTGGCCCAGGTTGGAATGGGGCCAGCCCAGTGCTCATTCACGTGGCCAGCTGCACCCAGTGCTAGAGACCCCACCGAGCAGCCACTGTCCTTCATTTCAGGACAAACACGAGAGCATGGCTAGTCCCTCCAAAGGGCTGGCAGTGGACACGGCAGGACCTCAGGTGGCCAGCAGTGCAGTAAGTGTCCAGTCCCAAGTGAGCCTTCACTGAGCTGGTCACGCAGTCACTGCTGCCTTGGGGCAGGGTCTCCTAAAAAAGGAGGTGAGCAGCTGTTAATTTGTCTGTGCTAATACTTCCTTGTCCCTGCAGCATAGGGACTCCTCTCCTCTCCCTGGTCCAGTGTCAACAAAGGGGCCCTTAGGGAGAGATGCACCAACGGAGAACCGCATCCAAAGGGTGATACCAGGGGCAGAGGAGTGATGGGGGCTGGCCAATCCCAGCTATGCTCATCTGTGAGTTCTCTCTGATAAGGCCCCCAGCTCCCCACTCTGGACTTAAAACAGCTGCCCCTCAACACATGAAACACACATACACACACACAATCACACACACAAGTAAAACCTAAGTGTCACCTGAATACCAGCTGTGAACCCAGCATTGTAGCAGGTGCAGGCTCTGGATGGGCACATGCCTTTCTCCTAAATATTCAAAGCTAGGATGACAAGGGACGGATGAGTTTTTGGAATCAGTCTCTTGCCCACTGAGAAGCATCTGGTGCAGACAGAAGCTAATGAGGGCAGTGGGAATGTTCCCTCTTTCTCCCTTGAGAATGGCCCTGCCCGGGGGTGCCCCAAACCACAGAAGGCAGCGTTGCATAACAGCGTGTTTATTTTAACAGGGAGAAAAGAAGCCTGTGGTCACTTGGCCAAGAGTCAAGTCAAGAGCCACTATCTCTTTCAGCTGACTACCCTCCCTCCAAGGAACATCCAGGCCACGGTGTGACCGTGGGTCAGGCCCAGGCACTCCCTCCCATCATTCATGAGGAAAGCCTGGCACATGTTTGGTAGAGGCTGGAGATTTTGATTTCAAAGGACTGCTTCATTTTCCTAGCAATTACTGGCAAGTTCAGAAAGAATCACAAAGGATTAGTGTTAGAGTAAACTCCTTGGACTGTCAATGGGCACGGGAAGTGAGGACAAGCCGGGGGTCCTGGTCGCCTTCTGAAGCTGGGTCCTGGGGCCTGCCTACACAGAGCTCCCCTGGTCGGGGGCAGAAGAGCCTTCGAGATCCTGCTGCAGCCCAGATGCCCACTCCTCACCAGCCAATACAAGGGTCTGGGCAATCTCGCAGATACGATTCATACACGTTACTGGTAACGTCCATCAATGTGGTGTAGACAGTGAGCTGTAAGAAACACCACTTGGGGCTTGAGCATGGTGGTCAGTTCAAATAACATCCCCCACTGGGCAGCCTACTCACTCACAAGGCTGCCCCCTTAGAGAAGGGGGCAGAGGGGAAGCTAGGCCCTGGACTCAGGAGGAACTGATTTCAAATCTGGTCTTAGACATGTATGACCTTGGGTGAGTCATTTAACCCCCACTGTCCTGCCTCCACACCTCCAAAAAAACCAAAAACAAAAAAGTCGGGGCAGAGAGGCAAGTGACCAGGATCACACCTATCCACCACCCTCCAAATTGTGACTATAGAAAGAAGCACTGAACAGCCCCACATCCCCCCAAGGATGGCCATGGCTTGGAAAAGGCTGCCACCCTGCCAAGGAAGGCAGATTAAAAACCTTTCCTGCCCAGTTTGTTCCAACAAACCAGCAGGATCTCTATCATACAGAAAGTGGAACCCCCTCCCCCCAAAGCAGCCCCTAACTCAATTCTTCAGCTCAGAAGGGGAAGAGCAAGTGATGGGCCTGAGGCTTCCCAGCCGAGAATTACCTTGTTAAGAACTGGCTTTGTGGACAGGACATCATAGGAGGAGGCCAACGACATGTTCTAGGCAAGAAAGGTGCCGTGTCCGAGAGGTGTCTCTGAAGGCAGGAGGCTGCCCCAAGCCCGGTCGCTATGGGAGCTCCATCTGTGCTGGGACCTGGGGCTCAGGAGGCCAGCACTGTCCCTTTCCCCCACACCCTAGCATGGTAGAACCGAGCCCAGCCTCCTGGAAGGCTGATGGAGGCTGCTCAGTGTTTACAACATCCCTAAGTGCCAACACTGTAGCCACAGGCCAAACCAAGGATAAAACCTTCCTCCCACCCTGAACCATCTCCCTCCCATTGTCCCTGAGGAATCTCTCCCTGCTGGGGTGACTCCCCAAGACTGAAGCCAGCTTCTGCAGGTGTCCATAGTCTCCCAGAGCACAAAGCAATCGTGAGCATAGACCACCGAGGCTCCTGGGGGTCTGGGCTGGCCTGAGAGCCAGGCTGACCACATTCCCATCCTGACCCTCTGACCCCCATGCCCTCCCATCTGGGAGAGAGCTCCAGTACAGTCTGGAGGACTGAAGCCCCCCTGCCACTGCTCTCTGTCAGGGACAGGATCGATCCCCAGTGCACCACCCATATGTCCCTTCTGGCCAAGTGGTCTCCAGTGTGTGCCAGTGACATCTCCCTCACTGACCTACACACAAATATGCTGTCTCATGCTTCCTGGCTTTTCTCCCATGAGAACACCCCCTTCTACTCTTACTATCCAACATGCCCCCCACCTATCACCCATCTTCTGGATGCCATCCCCCCATGCCTCAGGGATGCCTCTGTCAGGGGCCAAGGTTCCTCTGGTTGCCCACGATCTAGGTATCTGTGCGCAGGCCCTGAGGTCATGCATTTTACCAGTGGGGCCTTCCCTGGACTTTGTCTCCTGAGAACTTGTGGGTGTCTCAACCATGATTCTGCTTTTCTTACAGTAACAAGAGGTAAAGACAGGCTGGCTTCTCCCTTTTCTATCCTTTCTAGTTCACAGCCCTCGGAGGAAACCAGGCTGTGAGGGTCTTCCTCTCCCAGACTGATTCTTTAGTGAAGGCAAAGTAGCCATTTTTTACCCCAGTTGTTACCTAGCCTTTCATCACTGAATGGGGGCTACCTCAGACACAGAGACCTGGGACGTACCTTAGCTCAGAAAGGACAGGGTCTCCCACTGCATCCTAGGCCATCACCAGGGGTCCTGACCCATGTCTAGCCCCTAGACTACAAGGATTCTGAAGGAGCTGGTGACCCTGGTGACCTTGCACAGCTCTGCCTCACTTAAATCCAAAACACTTGCAAGTCAAGACATCCCCCTCCTGATGTCGCTGGTCCTCCCCCACACCTGCGACCAACATTTGGGTCCATGTGACTCAGCAGGTAAGTCTGGATAAGAGTCCGGAGGGTCTCCTTTATGGACACAACAGGCCTCTCCATCAGGCTGATCAGAGCATGCCCTGCCTGGGCTCCTCCTCTCTCCTGGCTCTGTCCTTGGTGGATGCTCTGGGGTCTCCCTGCTCCCCTCTCCCCGGCCCAGCCGGGTGGCTTCTCCTCTTCCCGCTAAGATCCAATACCCATTCCTGGTTCTGGGGTGTCACGTCCATCCCTCCCTACCACCTACAAGGACCCTGCTGCCCCCACTGAACATTTCTTCCTGGGAGATGGCCCGCCCTCCTCTGGAGACAGAACGTAGACAAGAGTGATTTCCTTGTCCTCTCTCAATATGTTCTTGCAGGGGGTGAGTCCAGCCTGAGCCCCAGCCCTGAGCCCACAAGGCATTGAGCTTGGTGTGCTCCTCCCCATCCTACGGCCCCTCTGCCCATGGGTCTCCTGCTCTGATGCGCCCACCTCTTCAGGTTCACCTGGCTCCCAGAGCCTTGAACTTTCTACCTAGAAAGAGGGGCTGGAAATGGTTCTCCTTCAAGTTTTCCTCCATTTCCCCTCAATTCTGCAAAGTTTCTTCTCCCCAAATCTGACCTGTGACCCCGTCCTCTGTGCTGGGCCCTGCTCTCTCCAAAGCATGAAGCATACAGTAGGCTGCTCCTAAAGGCCAACTGGAAGGAACAAAATGTTTCTCTCTGCTCTCTCAGCCTAAGGTTGGGCAGACTCACCTCTTGGGTGGTCTGGTTTAAGCAGAGGGTGGCGGGCTTCCTTCGGTCATCCAAGAAGAAGGGAGTTTTCCAGCGGTCATAGTTGGTCTTCACCAAGAACCACCTGCCCTGATTGGGCTTGAGCCTGTGCGCAGACAGACAGAGCCCTGAGCCTCATCCCACACACCCCGCTTGAGGTCAGGACTGGACACCGGCCCCCAGACACTTACTCGTAGACATCCACGGTGGATTTTCGGTCCCGAGTGATCACACAGCCCTCACTGGACTTGTTGCCCCCAAGGATGAAGTAGGCTGGGGCCAGGATTTTGGTCTTGGTCAGCAGGTTCTTGGCATCTTCGTAGCTGTGAACAGGTAAATGTGAGACAAGGGTCACTGCTTCCTCAGTGTGTCCGCCTTCGTTAAGTGCTGACTCTGCCAGGACAAGCCTGCCCTTGAGGCCCTCCCCTTCTGGAAGACCACCACACCATCCCCCATCCTTATGATGATAAGTGGACAGCATCTGTGGTTAGCGGGTCCCCAGAAGCTTCCATCCTTCAGACTTAGTAAAGCCAATGCAGAATGTGCCAGATGGAGAGTAGAGCCAAGCCTGAGGGCCACCTTTGCCCTCCCCAGAGAGGGCATTTGGTCAGTGGGGAGGAGGCTGGACCTAGGGGCTCCGTCTGGAGGTTCTGTTTTGAGAGCAACTGCATATTTGCCATAGCCCAAATGTAGCAGTCAGAGTGGCCATTTCTGCCTGACAGTCACTTCTGGATTCACATAAAAAGGAGACACCTCAGATCCCAAACTCTACTGATGAGCCTGGGATAAAACCTAACAGGAACTGCTGAGAATTCCTTCTGTAACCCCTACACAAAGGGCTCCCCCAACCAGATGGTCAGCCATCCTTGGCCCTCGACCATGGCCCTGGGAAGCAGGTCCTCCATCATGTGGTGCTATACTCATTGCACAGAAGAGAAATGGAGACACGTAGGGACTTGGGCCAGACCAGTCTCATGGAGTAGCTGGGCACATGTAAATCTTGGCTCTGGGCCTCCTTTGGGGTATGGTCCTCTCTCCCCCTTTTCCCCAAACACTTCCCCTCTGAACCCTGACCCAAGCCCTTGGCAAAGCAGACAGCAGCAGCTGCCTGTCTACCCTCTCTCCCACAAGCAGGGTCTCCAAGAGTGGGGCAGTCTTCCAGCAACGAGAAGAGGTCCTGAGTAAGGGGCCAGGGAGACTTCCTGGCCAAGCCCTCATTAGAACTCAGGTCCCTGACAGAATGCTGCTGTCCTCCCCTCTTCCCAGAGGGCTGCCGTGAGGCAGTCCCAGGGTCTCAGGGGCCTCTGATACATAGGGCTGGAACCTGGCCATCTTAGTGTCCACCCTGGGCCCGCTACCTTGTGGCGTTCTCCAGGACAGTTCTCATAAGGAACCCTATCCACGCGTCCTGTCTCCTGCCCAATATCCATTCTAGGATGCCTGGAAGAGAGTGGGGACAGACATGCATAGGTGACGTTGGGGGTCTTCTGAAAATCCCACCCCACCCCTGCCGAGGAGACCCCAGGAGCTCACCCAGGTAACCCCCGTTAGAGGTGAAACGTTCATTCAGGGTCAGGCTGAAGATCCCCTGGGAGAAACATGGACAGGGCAGTGCTCAGGACCAAGTCTTTCCGTCAGACCAGCTGGTCTTGGTGCCAGGCGTAGGGGCAGAACCAGGGCCTGAGCCAGCTCCTCTGTGCCCACCAGGCTCCCATGTTGGACACCCACCCTCAGGCTGACTGCTTCACTCCTATCCCCCCTTCTCCCCCCTCTACACTGCCACGAGTCTGGAAATAGAGGCTCCTCACTGGCTTCATGCCCGTCAATGAGCCCACGTAGCCTGCAAATGAGGTAGCTCTAAAGACTGTCCGATTGTTCTTCTGAAAATCCAGATTCACCGTTATTGGCTTCAGATTTTCTGTCACAGTCCAAGAATTATTGTTCATGTTCCACCTGCAAAGACAGCCGGGGGAGGGGTGGGGGGGGGTGGAGGAGAAGACACATCTATGTGACCCTGGCGTGCCAAGGAAAGGGTCAGGTTGGTGGTGTGGTCAAAGCCTGTGGTGTTCTCCCTCGCAGGGCCCCTGGGAAAGATGCCTCCCTCCAGAGAGAATCTAAAGCCTTGGTCTGACTCGAACACGGCACAGGATTTGGGGTGGCCTTGTCTTGATCATCTCCCAGGCCAGCACTCGGATTTCTTAGTGGGAACATTGAGGAGAGCCACGGCCTGTCTGCCGCTCTTGTCTACCACCACCTTTCTCCCCTCTCAATCACTCATACCTCTCCCCATCATGCTTCTCTCACCTCCCCTGTAGGTCTGTCTCTAGGATCCCTCACCCGGTTGCCTCAGGCTAAATGTTCCCACTTTGGGCCTAAGGCCCTCATCACCCATGAACTTTAGGATCTGGCTGGGTCTGCTATCCAGCCTCACATCAGAGACCATCACATGACTTGGCCTAAATGGCCATAAATACAGCCTTTGTGCCTTGTCAGTGGCCAGGATAGCCAGGCACTGCCTTCTTCACTTACCCAAGAAACACACCAAAGTCCAGATTTCTAGCATGGAACAAATGACCTGATGAGAGAAAAGCAGCAAGAGTGAGGATGAGAACCCATGACAGTCCCTGTCTGTCCCTTTCCACCAGTTTACAGCAATGGGACGTCATCTGTTGGCCACAGAGCCAAGGGCCTCAGGCTGGCTATTGTGGGGAGGCACCTGGTCAAGCCGGCCATGCTGCTCTGGTCAGGGTCATGTCTCCTAGGTTCTACCTCTGGCTTCAGGCAGGGCCAAGGATCTAGGAAGCTCTGAAGGAGGAGGGAAAAGAGATGGTGCCAGCCATCTATCATGGCACTCTCCATGCCCAAGATGGCAGCTCCTGAGGAGGAAGACCTGAGTCTCAGTCTTGAGGGCTCTTGGGGGCTGTCTCTGTTGCAGGGAGCACAAGGTCCAGGTGAAGGGAAAGAAGGGAGAATGCCATACATGGCAGAGGGCTAGAATAGCAAATGGCAAAGGTGCCAATGATCTTAGAGGGTCTGGACAGATCGCTCTGGGGTAATCAGGGATGCCATGTCCAGGCTAGAGAGATCCTAAAAGCCCCACTGCTGAGCTAACGACTGGAAGCACGGTGAGGTCTGAGCCACGGCGGCAAAGGTCTGTGAGGTGGGTGAGGTAGAAATGGGAAGTCCATGTCTAAGACCAGGCCTAACGCCCTCCCCACTCAGCACCCAACACATGTCTCTTACCTTTCTTATCTTCTGCTATGATGGACGTACAGAGAGTGAAGAGCTCGTAGAAAATGTTGAATGAAAGGACCTCGCCTGAGAAGAAGGCACATGCCAGGTTAGTAAACAGCCCAGGATCATCCAGCATCCTGTGTCAGTCAGAGGGCCCAGAGAGCCGCAGCAGCTCAGAGCCCCTTCCAAACAAAGCCTCTGCTTCCCCTCTGCCCTCAGGACACTCTTCTGGGAGACTTTTGGGAACAGGACCCTTTTGGCCACAGCATTCTCAGGATCCAGAGTCTTCATCTTCTTCTCAATCTGTTTTCTAGGTCATTTGGCTTTGCTATGAAATACCTTCTCTTTCCTTCTGTTTTTTTCAGCCACTAGACTTTGTTTGAACGTTTCTTGCTGCCTCATGGAGTCATCGGCTCCCATCAGGTCCACTCTAATTTTCAGGAAGTTTTGTTGCTTGGGCATGTTTGGTCCCTCCTGTGTTAAGCTGTTGATTTCCTTTCTTTCTTCCATAGTTCTCATTTCTTTTCCAATTTTTCCTCAAACGCTCATAAAAACATTTGAACTCTTGTTTCATCTTTCCCAGGAATTCTCATTGAGAATCTCTGCTATGCTTTTCTCTAAGGCTTTGCTTGTAGCTTTGGAGTTGTTCTCTTCCGTATGTGTGTCTTGGGGTCCCTCCCACCACCCCCCCCATCTCAGCATGGTGCTCTTTGCCCATTCTCCCAGGACCTGATGTGAGGGCTGGGTTTTGGGCACTTCTGGAGGGAAGGCCGGGCCTGTTGCTCCTTCCTTGGGGTGTTGTGTTGTGTTATTCCAAGTTCTCAGGGACAGCCTGGGGACCATCAAGCTTTTGGTGCTGATCCAGGGCAGAGTCTGGTTGTTGCCTCTGGCCTGAGCTCTGGGTTTGGGTCTGAGCAAGAGCAGAAGCTGCTGCACTCTGTCCCCATCAGCCAGCTGGGAAACCCTGCTGGTTCAGAGCAGCAGAACTGTGGGCTCCCCTCTGGCCCCCACCCTGGTTGTTCCTCTGAGGGTTTGTCTAGGTGTTGGAAGTGAGACCCTGTTCTAGGCCTGAGGTTTGCACCACATGGCTGCTGCTGGTGGTGAGGAGTTCTGACCTTCTTTGTCCACACACTGCCCCAGTGTCCCTCCTGGAAATGCAGCTCCCCTGCACAGACAGGTCCCTTTCTCGGTCCTCCCTGGATCTGGGATGCAGGACTGGTTAGTGAGTGATGAAGCTGCCAGTTTACACCTGTCCCTGTCACAGTGCCCTGGTGCAGTTCTACAGGTGCTCTCGTACAAGCCTGAGACCTCCTCCTGCCCCAGTGTCCACCATTTCCTGGTTTGCAACATGCTCTGAGTCCGACCCATCTCTGGTATCTGTCTCCCTGTACTGAGCTCAACCTGGATTTCATCTGCTCTTTTGGACAGTCCCAGAATGGATGGAGAGATGTAGAGAAAAAGAGAGCACAACCTGGTGGGGATTTGGAACTGGTGGAAGGAAGAAAATCAAAGTCAACTTTGTCACTAATGTCAACTTGAGAGGTATCCATGGAAGGGCCCTAGGGAGCTGCACCATTTCAGCATCTGGATCCATGCCTCGGATGAGAGCCACAGAGCAGAAGTCAGACAGGAGCCAGAAAGATCTGCACCAGAGTGGCACAGCCAGTGGTGCCACCTCAAAGGGAGCATCCAGGGCTAAGGGGTGGGGAGTCTCCTCACTCTGGCCCTGTTTACAGCTCAGCTGAAGCTCTGTGCTCAGCACTGGCGAGCCCTTGGAGAGGGGCAAAGATGGAGAAGGACCCCCAGGCTACACTATCTGAGAGGACTGAGGGCAGGGGCTGTAGAGGGGCTTGTGGAAACTTTCCTCAGGGAGTGCGAGAGGGACCCCATGTGGACTCCCAAGGGCACTGGGGGAAGGACATGGAGGCAAAGTGAGGCTGGAAGCCAGGAAAGCTGTCTCCCACTGAGACTGTCCCAAAGTAGGATAGTGAGCTCCCTGTCCCAGGAGTTGTAAGGACAGGCCTGCCTGCCACTTGTTGGGCACACTGTAGATAAGGGGGCCTCAATTTTCAAACAATTCTTCCTGCTTCCTCTTTTATTTAATTTATGAAGCATCATGTAAACATTCCTCTAGCACACAGTGGCTTCTAGAATGCTGAGAGAGAAGAGGCCTCCCCTTCTCCCTCTCCCTCCCCGAGAGCCCGTGCCCCACTGCTCCATTACCTAGGGGGACTCCTGACACATCTGCAATCCCCTTAATTTCTTCCTCAAAGGGCCAGGGAAGGTTGCCAAGCATACTGGGCTGAAATTCAGAAAGCAGAGACAACATCAGGTCATGCTCAGCACTGTTTCCCCACCTCAGATACAGTAACAAAACCTTCATCCTAAAGTGAAATGTTGGGAAAAGCAGAGTTTTTCCCATGAGGTGCAGAAATCACAGAATGTCCCTGTGTAGTGGAAAACACCAAACACTCAGCTGTTCTTAAACCCCAGGTAAGTTTTCTGTTGAAAGGTCACTTTTGAATTGGAAATGGAGGGGACGCTTATCAGCTGGGGAATGTCTGAACAAGCCGTAGGACTGTTGTGAAATATTACTGTGCTATAAGGAATAATGAGCAGGCGGCCTTCAGAGAAACCTAGAAAGACTTACATGAACTGATGCAAAGAACTGAGGCAGGCTATTTTCATTTTCTTTGTTGTGGGGTTTTGGCCTTTATTTCTTCTTTGACAACATGACTAATGTGGAAATGGTAACAAGTATAATCTATATCACACTGCTTGTCATCTTGGGGAGGGGGGAGAGAAATTTGGAACTCAAAATCTTATGAAAACTGAACGTCAAAAACTATCTCTACGTGGAATTGGAAAAACTGAAACACTATTTACGAAAAAATAAATTAAGAAAGAAAGGTTGGTTTTAATGCTTTGCTCTCTTAAGAACAGAAAGGCACAGCAGTAAGTTTCTTTCAGAGTCAGGGGTAAAATTGTGAGGGAGTAGAGGGAGATCTTGAAGAGAGAAGGATGGAGAAGGGGATGAGGAGGGGACGGCGCTGGCCTGGAGATGATGACATGGGCAGGGAGAAGGCCCAGGAGGGAAGGAGAGATGGTGGATGATGCTGAGGGTCTGGAAGCAGAGAAAAGAGGAAAGACTTCTCCCAAAATGGTCTCTTTCCTCAGTGAAGGAAGAAGTGAGGGCCTAGTTTAGGGCTGGGGCAAGGGGATCCCCTGGGATGCTTCAGAAGAGAAGGGAATAGCCACTGTGAGAAATTAGGGAAGGACTGCTGGGAAGAGGGCAGGCCCGGTGGACCTTAGCACATTCAGATGACTGTCTGGTTTTATTTGGCAATCTATGAGTAGGGATGGAGATGCAGAGGACAAGGGCAAGCCAAGGATGAGCATTCACAGAAGGAAAGTCAGAGGAGGTGGGTGGAGTTAGGGTAATGGGGTCATATGGCCTGAGGGCCAAATACTGAGGGCTGGATGGAGAGCCTGGAGGGGCCAGTGAAGAGAAAGAATATGCTTGCCATGGTGGCAGGGAAGACTCAGGCCAAGACCTTTCAGAGTTCTCCATCACAGAGTGTAAGACTCTTCAGTGCTGTGGGAGACCAAGGGGTCTACCCCTGGGGGCAGAAGAGGGGTGGAGGTGGAGGACAGGGGAGCTGAGGAATGGGAAGGTACAGGTCCACCAGAATAAAAGCAGGGTTTAGATTGGAGACAGAGATGGAGTCTGGCACAATGGAATGTCCTGGGGGCCAACAGATAATGGAGTTGCACTGCATAGTGAGGTAGAATGGCACCCCAGTGGTGCCCACCACCTCCCCTCACGTGGGGCTAACAGATGGAGTTTGTTCAACTTCTCCCTGCCTCCCCCATCTTGCCCCAACTCCAGGAGAGAGTAGTCAACCTTCACTTTAGGTGACAGACACCACCAATCCACACATGCAGAGATGCACACACACACACATATACATACACACATATATACAGATGATTGTGGATGATAAAGATTCTTACCAAGCGTTCATCCACCATCTTCAAAACTTTCCCACTAGGAAAGAAAGAGTTCACCATGTTCTTCATATTCTGCACAATATTACGGAGCTGGAATGACAAGCAAATGCACCAATCAGAAAGGGGGAGGCACAAATCCCTGTGTGCTGACACTGGGGACATTAACAATCACCAGGATGCAAGCCAAGGAGAGCATCAGAGACTCTGAGCTGAGAGGGAGCTTATAAGTCACTTGCTCCAACACTCCCATTTTGCATATGGATGGGCAAACTGAGGTTGAGAAGGAGACGCCATGAGCTGAGGCTGGAAGAACTGGGATCCAAACCCAGGTGCTTTGCCTGCAAGTCCAGTGTGGTTTGCTGACATTGTATTTCATAAGTCAAGATGATTTCTTATAACAGACAAGCTTGCTGCAACCTAACTGGATCTTCGAAATGTCATTTCATGGGTGATTTTTAGCTTTTCTCTCCTGACACAAAACATGACCAGAGAGGGCTGGGGGCCAGCCAGATGGACAAGAGCCTGCCCCAGAAGCCCAGTTGGTCTTGGGAAGACCTCCCAGGGCCATCTGGGAACCCAGTCTTTGTTGACTGTGTGCCTAAGCACAGTGGTAGGGGCTGTAAAGGAAACCCATCTGGAAGGCTAGAAATTCTGGAGCAGAGGCTAAGCCCAGACAGAAATATTGAGAAGCCCATGACATTCGCCAAGGGCTGCTGCTTCACAGCTGTTCACCTGGTTCTTTTATTTGGTCTACAGAGCCACCAGGGCGAGAGTAAGTAGGCTGGGCACCAGCAGACTCGTTGATGGGATAGAGAAAATAGGAGCTCTGGCAAAGGAGCAGCTATCAAGGGGGCAAAGCCCTCCACTGAACCCCAAGGAAAGTACCAAGGCGCCTGGACCAGGAGTCAGAGCACTTGGCTTCCCATTCCCGCCATCCCATCCTTCCTGCAGCCTCAGTTTCCTCATCTGTAAAATGAGGAGATTGGATCTGACAGCCTCTTCTCCAAGTACTTGAAACAGTTAAAGGACAACATAATGATCTCATGCCCTGGTCACTGCAGGCTGGGGGGGCCAGCAGCAGCTGAGGCCAGGCAGGCCCCCTTGGTTGCATTAGGAGAGCGGTGTGGGTTCAGGAGAAGGCTGTTCAAAGAACAAGTGAGCCCTGGTGGGCATCAGAGCCAGAGGAAAGACCAGCACCTTTGTCTACAAATATTCCACTCCACAGAAGAAAGGACAACCCCACTCCCAGGGCAATCTCCAGGAACTTCTCCAGAGTGACAACATGAACAGTTCGTAGAAGCCACTGCCATGGGGCCTGTGGTCCATGCCATGCCCAGTCCCCAAGACAGGGTATGGACACAGAGGCCTCAAGCAGGTCCCAGAAAGGTGACTCAGCTCATAAGCACCAAGGTCAGACCTAAACCCAGGTTCATGTCTGATGCCAAATCAGGAGCTCTTTGCGCTAGGCCTCACAGGGGCCAAGACTCAGTCAACACCCACTTCCTATCAAACACTATCCTCTAAACAGCCTGTCCCTTCTCTGAAATCTTTTTGCACTCATCTGGACAAAGCAAGGTAACATCTGATAATGTAATAACTGCAAAGTAAAGGCAGTTTACGCCTCCACAAGACTAGCAGCCCCAAGTCTCACTAAATTGGAGGCATGGCCAGAATGAGGCCCTCCAGAATGCCTGATTTAAAACAACAGATCAGGAATGGGTTAGTACACAATGAAACTATGCCCTAACCCCCCAAAAAGTATTCTTCAAATAGTTAATAAGTTAATGCAATGTTATATTTTGTTTAAAAAATTATATACAACTCTGTTAAGAAGCACAGAAGGCTCTCGTACCCCTGGTGTCTTGTCTGTGATGACCTCGTGCCATCGTTTGTACGGGGGTAGGTCAAGATTGATGGTGTACCAAGGCACTGGACCTCTGTACCTGGAATGAAAATATATGAATTACTCATTAAAGTCCCAAGAATTCGTGTAAAGAGAAGTGAGAAGAACCAGAAAACACTGTACAAAGTAACAGCAATATTGTGGAATGATGAACCGTAATGACTGAGCTATTCTGCTCAATACAATGAACCAAGACAACTCCAAAGGACTTGTGATGAAAACGTGTTTTGCCTCCAGAGAAAGAACTGACAGACTCTGAATGCAGGTCAAAGCAAATTTTTAAACCTTCTTTTCTTGTTTTTTTTTCAGTCTGTGCTCTCTTTAGCCACATGATTACTATGAAAATGTTTTGCATGATGTCAGATGTATAATCTACATCAAAGTGCTTGCTTTCTCGAGGATAGGGTTGGGGGGAGGGAGAATGTGGCACTCAAAATTTTTAAAAATTAATGTTGTAATAAAAATATTTTATAAAGCTCAGAAAAATAATAACAATTCATCTGGAAGAAAAAAAAGGTCAAGAATTTCAAGGGAATCAATTAAAAAAAATGTAAAGGAAGCAGCCTCGCAGTGCCAGATCCTCAAAACAATCTGGTACCGGCTAAGAAACAGAGTGGTGAATCAGTGGAATAGATTAGGAATGTAATACACGGCAGTAAAAGACCACAGTAAACTAGTGATTGATAAATCCAAAGGTCCATGTTCTGGGGGAAGAACTCACTGTTTGACAAAAATTTCTGGGAAAACTGGAAAGCAGTTGGGCAGAAACAAGGAACAGACCAACATCTTACACCATATACACCAAGAGAAGGTTAAAATGGGTACATGATTTCTTATTCATTTTATGTTTAGATTTCTCTACATCTCAGAGGGGTATATTATGGGCCAGTCCCTCTCTTAGGTAAGCTCTTCCAGGGCCGGGCACAGGACCCTCCATGAGGTGAGTGATGCCCTCTGCATGGCAGCCAGCCCAGGAGGCAGTTGGGATTTCTCTGCAGGGCATGAAGGTTGATCCCGGCCCACTCTCACTGTAGCATGGTCTGCCATGTTAGCCATGAGGTGCCTGAACCTGTGGGAGACACCAGGGAGGGAGGCTTGGACCAGCCCGGCCACTCCACTGCTGAATCCACTGACTACTGATAGGGTATGGATAAGGGAGAGGATCCCAAGATTTACAGGACTTGACATCTGGAGCCTGAAATGGACCTCAGAGATCCTGAAGTCCACTTTCCCTGTTTTACAGAGGAGGCAATTGAGGCAGAGAGTGGTTCACAGCTCAGAAAGTTTCTGAGAGAGGCTGGAAGCCCCAGTCCTGCTGACGACAAGGCCCATGCCCAATCCCCAGGCCACGAGGCGAGAAACCACCCCAATCCCAAAAGAGCACTGCTTTACTTACGTGGGCCCAGAAGGAGGGTAGGTGGCTTTTCTGCAGTTTTCTGTCCACTGTCAAAAAAAAACCAGAAAACACTGTTTCAGAGCAGACCTCTCCATGGCTCCAGGCAACACTCTGGTTGGGATAGAAGTCCTTCTCTCCTTCTACTGAGACCTGCCAAACAAGTTCAGCGGAGTACTGAGGGCTTAGAATGGGCATCTGGAGTTAGGAAGCCCTGAGTTCAGATCTCGCCTCCCTTACTAGCCCTCTAACCCTGGGCAAGTCACTGAACCTCAGTCTGCTTCCTTCCTGCTTTCCTTACCTGTAAAATGGGATAAAAATTGCACCCATCTCCTGGAGCTGCTATAAGGATCAAGCGAGACAAGGTATGATGCAAAGCACTATTACAACTAAAATTTCAGCCAGGTGGTACGGTGGATGGAGCGTCGGACCTGGAGGCAGGGAGACTCCTCTTCCCAAGTCCAGTCCAGCCTCCGACAGTGACTGGCCAAGTCACTCAAACCTGCTTGCCTCAGTTTCCTCATCTGTGAAATGGGCTGGAGAAGGGAATGACAGACCACCCCAGGATCTTGGCCAAGAAACCCCAGGCACAACTGAGCAACCACCCAGTTAAGCTTCTGGATCAATTTCATCTTGGCTTTCCAATATTCTGAGCAGAGGATTTTTTCCTGAGGGCTCAGAGGAGCCCTGAGGTGAGGCTCTCTTGCCACGATCAGCCCCCCCATAGCCACAAGGGACTTGTGAATCCCTGTCCAGGGTGTCCCCCAAGGAACTGTTCCCCGCAGGGCCCTGCCTTCACTCTTCAGGGCTTTGCTTAGGACTCAGGATCCCAGGGCTCACAGTGGGCAGGCCCTTTGAGTGTCTCCCTCATTTTCCAAAAGAGGAGCCCTGCCACCTTGCCCAAGATCAAACAGAGGGTCAGAGGTCAGATTAGAACCCAGGTCCTAGAAGTCCAAGATAGCACCCTGAACCCTGAATCAGGCCGCCTCTTCCCCCAGGCTAAGAGACATGAAAGGCCACTGTAGGGTGACCAGAAGGCACCTCCTGCTAGTAGGAATTATCTTCTGTCCCTTTAGAGTAGCCAGGATGGAATCTCCTTCCCAAACTATCTCTGGAAGGTTTTTAGCAAAGACTGGAGTGGAAGGTAGAGACCATCTAACACCTACTTCACCAGTGCCTGGGACCCTCCGGTCTCCCACTCCTACATGGAAGGATTTAAACCTTCTTCAAGGCTCAGTCTCCTTTTTCTAGCCAGTCAATAGACACCAACGGTTTGCCAGGGAGGGCAGGCCAGGGAGTGACCTTAACAACTGTTAGTGCAGGGCAAAGGACAAGACACTAAGCCACCAACATCCTGTACAATCCAGAGAGGCCCAGAGCTCTGAGGGACCTGTCCCTGAAGGGACATCTGACCCCAGGATACTCTGAGCTACCCTTGGTAGGTAGTGAGTCACGGGTCTTTAAAAAGAGTCTGGAGGGTCAGGGATGCACCAAAAGGGATCCAGTGAGGTTCTGGGGTCTCTGTTATTCTGTGCTCTGACTTACCTTTAAAAGAGAACTAGGAATGCAACAGAGCAAAGGACAGAGGACCTAAGAGAACCAAGGAGTGGAGGTAGCAAGCTCCAGGGCTTGACCTCATTACTTCCTGGGCACTGCCAAAGGCCACAAGTTCAGCTGGCATGCCTGTTGGTTCAGTGACTTTGAGGTTCCAGAGTATTCTTTGAAGTGGGACCTAAGGCCTGAACTGCGGTCAGTCAACAGGCCAATAAACACTCTAGGCACTCTAGGGCTGCCACAGGGCCAAGGGGCCCCAGCAAGCTTACACAGAGAATGCAGAGAAGGGCCAGAAACAGCAGGTCAGCCCAAACATCAACTCCACAGGCATCTGACAAGGCCGGGAGTCCAGGAGGGGCCCACTGACATGAGTGGGAGGAGGGCCCAGCCACCGTGGGGAGGTGCTGTCCACAACAGCTTCGGACCATAGCTGGACATCAATGCCCCCGCTTCCAGTAACCTCCAGGTAGTGCGAGGAGGCAGGCTGCCTTCCAAAGACGGGGAGACAGAGACAGGGCAAGCCCTGGCAGAAGGCTCTGCTGAGGAAGTTCAGCAAATAGAGGCCTGGACCTGGAGGCAGAAAGGTCTGACTTCAGACACTCCTGGTTCTTGAGCGTACAAGTCACCAAGCCTGGGCCTGCCTTGGTCTCCTCATTTGCAAGATGAGGTGGTTGGGAATAAGGATGCCTAACTCCCACTGTGGCCATCAAGAGGGCAGAAGGTAATATTTGCATCTCCTCAGACCTTACATTGCTCTAGCAATGCTGAATGTTAGCCATTATCAGGGGTGGGCACACCAAGGACCACTTGGACGGGAGGAGGGAAGGACACGATCTGGCATTTCTGAAACCAGTGACAAACTCGGAGAAGGAGGATCCCCTGTCAAGGGAGGTCTTTGTTTCTATGGACAACACCCAGAGTCTGCTCTCTGCTAAATACAGGAAGGTCAATAAATTCAGTGTACGGCAGAAACGGGAAGTGGTCAGGAGATGAAGGGAGAGCCGTCCTAGTCCACAGGAGAAGTCAGGGCAGGAGGCTCATCTATCGTATGATTCAAGTATGGAAAGAGGCAAACCAAGGACAAACGGGTCCAGATTTCATCCTCATAATCTCTGCGTGGGGGGATGGAAGATCCAGGGCTCAGAAGAGCCCAAGGAGGATGGGACACCCTCAAGAATGAAGCCTGGAAATCAGAGAGACCAAGGAGCTTGACTTTTATGGCCGACAAAATTGTTGCCCGAATAAGAGAAGCCGTTATGACCGAGAGCCAGCATGGCCCTGTTTTCACACGGTAACTGGATGAGGAGATCAAGAGAATATCGTAGACCTAACGAGGACCTTCGATTTCAGCAAGGCCTCTGACCAAGACAGCTGTGCTTTGCTTGTGGATAAAACAGGGCCAGGCAAGAGACATCAGAGTCTAAGCGAATGGGAGGTGGATATGGAAGCAAAAGGAAGGCCCAGGGTGTTAATAACGGATGGACCTCCACCTGGAATGAAGTCTCCTGAGAAGCCTTGACCTGAGTTGGGCCAACACTGTATCTGATGACATGAACAAAGGCCTGAATGCCAGCTTTATCGAATCGGTGGATGGCATAAACCTTGGAGGGAGAGCAAGGAGGCTGGATCTCAAACTCAAGACCCTAAGATGAGTAAGAGGAAACTGAACAGGGACATGTGTGAGATGTCACCTTTGGATCCCGAGAATCTCCTTCACAAGCACAAGCTGGCAGAGCCAGAATGAAACAGATCACATGAAAAACAACACTCACAGGTTGAGACAGCTAGCAACTGAGGAAGGGGGGGTCTCTCTAGCTGTCCTTGGCTCTGGGTGGCCAATAGGTTTCATCCTGGCAGCCACATTTCAGGAAAGGCAGACAAGACGGCATGTCAGAAGAGGATGGGCCCAGGATAAAGATGAGGGAACATGCCATACCGGGGTGAGGGATTTTTAGCTTGGAATAGACACCTGGAAGGAACTGCCTGGGTGTCCAGGCATCTGAAGGGCAATGATCATGGGGAAGAAGAAGTAGATGGGTCTGCTTGGTCCCAAAGGGTGGAGCAGGGGGCAGTGGGGAAAAGGGATGACAGGAAGGAGTGAGCCCCCTCCCTGGAGGGCTGCAGGTCACTTGGACTCTGGTTCAGGTGCAGGCTGGTTGGGATGTCCTCGTCCCTTAATGTGCCACAGAGATGATCCGGGTTTTCAAAAGGTGATGGATGACAGAGGACACACTCTGGAAGGATTCACTGGGCTGGAAATGTATTTTGTGCTCCAGACTCTCACAGGACACTTAGCAAACAGAAATCTGCCCCCTGCTGAAGAGTGCAGAGTGAGCATCAAGGATGGGAAGAGAGAACACCCTGGACTTTATGTCTCCAGTAAGAAGCCGGGTGATGAGGAGTCTCTGATCCTCTTTGTGGCTCTGGGTAGCAGCCCTTGGAAACCCCCATCAATGCCTCCAGACTGCCCTTTGCCTACAGTTCTGAGCCCTTCCTCTCCTCTAGACAGGCTGTGGGCCTCTAAGTGTCCTTCCCCTGAGGGGACAGGCACCAAGACCTCCTGACCAGGGCACTCAAATGAGGGGCATTTACTAAGATCAAGCCTCCATCTGAGCCTGCCCCAGCCCCAGCCCCAGCCCCAGCTCCTACAGGAAGCCTTTTGGCCTAGATCCACCCCTCTACCCTCACCCCCGGCTACCTCAATTACTTCTATGTGAATATGGTGTTTCAAGTTAAAAAAGAAAAGAAAGGTAAGCCCTCTAAGGGCAGTCTTTGCATCTTTAGTGCACAGCACAGACCCTGACATGTGAGGGCTGAGGACAGGAGAGAAAGAGACCCAGGAACGAGATGCTAAAGGTCTCACCCAAGCCTGGCCCCCCATCAATCAATCAATCATCAATTTCAGGATTCCAGCCACTTTCTCCATCGAGGCCTTGGAGAAATGAGCTGGTGCTTCCTCTGCCCCTCTGTCCCTACGCACCACATCTGTTCCCTCTGATGGGGACCCAGACAACAGTCATTTCATGTGGGCCAGGCCTAATACCCTGACAAGGACGTCACCTGCTGCTGCCACACTCTCCTAGGGTACAGAAACCACTGACAGAGCACCCACCACTGAAGAGCTAACCTGCAGCTGGCACCAGTCCTGGTGTAGACCAACCAATCTGTCATGATCCTGCTGGTCAGCCCATGCTATTGACCACATTTCTAACATCTAAAGGTCCCAGACAGGGTTCAGAATAAACCACTTTCCCTGAGTGTTCTCAAAGGGAGGAGGACAGCTCAGCTCCTTCCCCCTCAAAGGCTGGTTGTACCAATAGCTAACCCACTTTATCAAAAACAAAATCCAGTAAGTTACACCGATCCATGAGAGAGGAGCATGGCTGATGCCAGGGAACCGGGAACTAGACCAGGTTGTCTAGCAAGGCCACGTCTCAGCGCAGGGTCTCTGCGCACACCAATGCAGAGCCATGCCTGCGGACAGGACCTGCAGAGAGCTCTGGGCATCCTCAGACACAGGGGAGCCGGCCAGGCAGCCCCGGAGACAGGACCCTGCCCAGCTCATTCCACGCTGACCTAGTCCTTCATCTCCACTCCTCTGCAGAACCTCCCTGACTTGTTTGCAAAGGAGTCATCAAGGTATGCCTACGGTGTAAGCAGCCTGGGCTGCCATCCTGCCTGTGAGAGCCATCAGGGAAAGTAGCCTTGACCCGGGTCCCTGGGCCAGAGCACCTGGATGTGTGCTAGAGACAGATCACCGCAGTCCTGCATGCCTCTTGTCCAAAGATTAGACAGAATGCCTGGGTGTGGCTGTCCGGCATTGCCCCCTCCGCCATCAGGACGCTGGCAGGCTGGGAGGCCCTCCCCACCTGTTCTGAAAACTAGGGTGGCTATCAGATTGCTATATTCCCATGCCACCTTCTGTGTGGGTGTGGGTGTGTGGGGGCCACGTGTGTGCCCACGCACATCCATACTAAACACTCACACAAGCACGAAGGTTAGAATACAAGCTTCTGCCTCATTCTGGCCTCTGGGCCCAGCACGGTACCTGGCACTCGGGGCTGACTGGGCGCTGGGCCGGCGGAGGAAGGTGCAAGGTCCAGGAGGGCTTTGAGGGTGAGAACACGGGGGAGCAGGGGGGACAGCGAGGGCGGCCAGGGTTGAGGGTTTGGGGGAGAGGGAGCGACGCCTGCACTCCCGGGGAAAGGTCCAGGGGGTGCTGGGCAGCAACGAGATGGAAGACGAGGGGGTCCCCAAGAGCAAGGCCGGGGTGCCAAGGGCATCCCCGGCATGTTCAAGTCCCTCAGAGGCCCTTGAGGGGCAGGACCAGGGGGCAAAGGGAGGGCCCCCACAATCCACACCTCTGGGAGCGAAGCCTGCGACCCCCTCGTTCTACGGAGGAGGAGCCCGGGGTCCGGGCCCCCCCGTCCACACCTCTGGGAGCGAACCCCGCGACCCCCTCGTTCTACGGAGGAGGAGCCCGGGTCCGGGCCCCCCCGTCCACACCTCTGGGAGCGAACCCTGCGACCCCCCCTCGCTCTACGGAGGAGGAGCCCGGGGTCCGGGCCCCCCCGTCCACACCTCTGGGAGCGAACCCCGCGACCCCCTCGTTCTACGGAGGAGGAGCCCGGGTCCGGGCCCCCCCGTCCACACCTCTGGGAGCGAACCCTGCGACCCCCCTCGCTCTACGGAGGAGGAGCCCGGGGTCCGGGCCCCCCCGTCCTGAGCCTCCTCCGCAGGGGCTCAACCGCCCCCCCGCACCCCAGGAGTGACCCGGCCCGGCCCAGGACCGGACAGCTCTGGACCCGCGGCCCCAGCCCCCCATCCGCTCCGGCCAGGCCTCCCGCTGCCCTCCCGGCCCGGTCCGGAAGGGGGGGCCGGGCCGCAGGGCCTCCCGGAGGTGGGGCGCCCCCGGCAGGGCTCCGCCGCCCCTGCAGCTGGGGGGAGGGAGGGGGACCCCGAAAGTGAAGGACGCCCGCCGCGGATGTCGGGGCCACCGGGCGCAGCAGTGGGGGACGGGGGAGCCTCACCGGGGGCGCTCGCTGGGCCAGCACGCAGGCCGTGGCCATGGCCGCCGCCGCCGCCAGGAGGGCGCAGGGGAGGCGCTCGGGGCCCCGCATACTCGCGCTGCTGCCGCCGCCGGACCCGCCGCCCTTCCGCCCGTCACTCCGAGCCTCCCCCCGGCCCCACGCGCACCTCGGGTTACACCTCAGGGCGGCCCCGCCCCGTCTCCGGGCCCGCCCGGACAGCACCACCTAATAGGGGCGTGGGGGGTGTTCCACCCCATCCCCGAGGGCGAGCGGCGCCTCCGCCCGTGCAGCCTCACAAGGCCTCCCCCTCCGCAGCTCCCACTATGGTACGACCCAGGGGCCTCGGAGGGATGCGCAAAGCCATTGGCCCAGCCAGGCCTGGCCCCGCCTACCGAAGGAGGGAGGGACGGAGTGAGCCGGAGAGCAGAAATTGACGGGGAGGAGGGGGCGGGAGGTCCCGAAGCGCCCCGCCCCCGCTTGGCTGGCTGCGGACCTGGGTTTAGATGCTCCCTGAGCCCGGCTCCGGGGCTGGTCCCGCGGCGGATGCAAAGACGAGGAGCAAAGGAGCATCTAAGGGGAGGGGGCGGGGGGCGGCCGGACGTCTTCCCTCCTCCTCCTCGAGGGGCCGGGCACTGCCCAGGAGCCCCCAGTGTGCCCACGTGGGAGCAGGCGGTGTCCTCGCCTGGAGTGCTGCACGCTGTGGCAGCGCAGACCTCCACGAGACTGCACGGGTGGGTGCAAGGAGGGACGGATGCATGGGTCACGAGGGAGCTGGGGGCTCAGGAGGGGTCACCCCGGAGGGGCAGAGCCAGCGCACCCCGGAAAGGCAGGAGATAGTTCCCAGAACCAGAAGCTGCAGGGAGACCAGGAGGGGAGAAAAGACTGGCTTGGCTTGGGTATCCCTCCAGAGATCGCTGGTGACCTCGGAGAGGAAAGTGGTGGGGGTGAACAGGTTGTAAGAGGACGGAAGGGAGTGGGTGGTGAGGCCAGGGTGCAAGGAGTGGAAGCCAGGAGTGTGGCTGTGGAGAAGTGGAGAGATAGCTGGAGGGATGGGCCAGGTGAGTGAGAGAGCTGTGGGCCAGTGGGTAGGTCAGTATCCCTGAGGGGAAAAAAATCAAGAAAGACAGCTGGAAATAGAGGTGCAGGGATACAGGGGCAGGGAAAGAGCCATGGGACAGAGAGAGAGCAGTGAGAGGCAAAAAGCCAGAGGCTGGCGTGACAGGTAGAGACACAAAGTGTTAGACAAAACCGACAGTGTCCCAGGTCAAAATCACAAAGCCAAAGACCCAAACGGACAGGGACCTGGATGGGGAGGTCCAGAGATTGGTGGTGAGAGTCTGATAGGGAAGAGAGGGTGGGGAGAGGAGGGAGACGCAGAGAGACAGCGAGGGAGGGAGGGATGGTAAGACAGCAAGGGAAAGACAGAGAGAGAGGAGAGAAGAGAGTGAGGGCGTGGAGGGAGAAGGAGAGAGAGACAGAGACAGAGAAAGAGAGATGGGGGGATGGTGAGACAGCAAGGTGGGGAGGGGCAGAGACAAAGAGAGGAAAGAAGAGACAGTGAAGGCGGGGAGGGAGAAGAAGAGAGACAGAGACAGACAGAGAGAGACGGAAAAGAGACAGTGAGGGCAGGAAGGGAGGAGGGAAAGACAGATAAGAGAGAGGCAGAGAGGAGTGCCCCTTGCCCTGGATGCCAGCTGTGGTTGGGGAGGTGGGAGGAAAGATTACTAGGGGGGAGGGGGGAAGGAAGGGCTTGATGACAAGTAGCCCTCCTCCCACTGCCTCCTCCTTAGCTAATTTTGAAGGCTTCTCAAAAGTCACAGGGTGTGCTAGGCTGTGTGCGGTCAATATTTAGCTCACCACACTGTTCGGCACCTGATGTGTGCCAAGATGGCACCGAGAGCTTATGAAACAGGACATAATCCCCAGTTGCTGTGACGGGGGAACTGGAAAATTGGTGAGAAGGGCAAAAGGGCAAAGAGAGATCCAAGCCAAGGGTTAGACCCAGTTGAGGGTCCTTGGGTCAACCGCTCCACTTAAACCCTCCTGAAGCAAGGCAACTGAAGCTGGAGCAGTGCAGTTTGGTCAGTAAATGGCCTTCCTTATGTCTTGTGAATGGGAGAGGGAGGTAGAATGAATTTTGTGCAGTAATCTCTGACAGGCAACAGCAGCCTTCCCTCTCTCTTAATTAAGCATTCTCACCTCTCCAGGCCAAGGATCAGGGAATGGGTCGGATCCAGAAGCTGGAAATAATCAACCCTTCCCTTGATAGACTAAAAGCCACTGAATGCCCACTGGAAGCCAGCCTCTGGCCGGACCAGTATGCAGGCTGGAGAAGAGTGACCTGTTTCAGAAAACAACCATCCCAATGGAGAAGGCAGTTCAAAAGTGATCTGCACAAGAAGACAAGTTATTCACTTAGGCAATGTTTGTTCAACAAGAAAGTCAGCTTAAGTTATCAAAATGTCTATCAAAATAGCTGAAGTTCTTGGCTGACTGGCAACCTCCTCACCAACACCTTCGCAGAATCCCTGAGTCAGAAGGGAAAGAGCACTGCCACCAAGCAAGGAACTACTCTGACCACTGGCTCATTTTCTATTTTCTTTCAGTTTTTTTTTTTTAATTTTCAGTTCCAAAATCTCTCCTTCCCCCATCCATTGAGAAGACATGAAATATGCTCTCCGTGGTACATGGGAAGTCATTCAGAACATCTCCGTGTTAGATTGGCTCATTTTCTAAAACATGTGTGGCTCAGTTTCTCAAAAGTCTGATATTCAAAAATTAGGTAAATCAGGAGATGAATATTCAGTCCATTCTATGAGTCTTGGGTTTACAGAAGGTATAAGCATAAGTCTCTTTAAGTAACACACACACACACACACACACCAACAAAATCTGACCTCTCCTGGTGCATTCAAAAGAGGGTCAAGTCAACCAAGATTTGATTCCCATGCCTTTGGAGGAAGAAATGAAGGAAGCATTTATAAAACACTCTGGGAAGTCCCATTCTAATGGAAAGATACAGAGAAGGTTATGGGAAGGTCTACTGGGGAAAAGTACATCATCACATCTCTTCCATGACCTTTCCAGTGATGAAACCCACCATCTGAGAGGAGAGACAGGAGGGGGCAACGAGCTGAGTCAACCCCAACCCCCACCTTCACCACCATAATGGGGTAGCCCTCCACACAGAGGAGATCAGAGAGGGGCAGACACCTGCTCAAGTCACTCAGAGAGGACACAGCAGAGCTCTCCTACATAGGGTCCTACTCTTCTCAAGGATGTTATCTCTGCCACATCTCAGGGGGTAGGGACCCTGCACCCTACAATCTGGAAAAGTTTTGGGCCCTCCCTTCATACCAGAGAAGTCTGAGTCGTTACAGTACCACAAGATAAAACATGTAGCTATTATACAATACTATGCATCTATTTTATGCATTCCTGAGTTTCTAAACTTTTTCTGTGTCATGTGCTGGCTTTCACATGCTATCTGCTTCCATAAAATGCCCCCCAAATTCCCATTTAATTTCTTATGCCACCCCACGGTCTATTGAAACCAAGATAGGGAAAGCCAAAATGGGGACAGGAGAACTGTCCTCTCAAGAATGAGCCTAGTAGAGAATTCCTTCATCAGTCCTTTCAAATAAATTACCATGACCAGGGGCCTGGTCAATCCATGGACCCTGCCCCAGACACACGCAAGGGAGCCATAGAGAATTAAATTTTCTGAAGACAAGATTGTCTGACCATTACTGACCCTCTTCTTTCATCCATCCTTCTCTGTTCATTTCAGCCCCCTCTGACATCTTTTTCTTGGGGCAAAGGTGTGAATGGTCTCGTTCTGACCATGCCCCTGGACCCTTCACCCTGACACACACAGGAACACAGACCCTGATCAGGTCCAACATCCATGATGGCATAGGCTGCCTGTGAGGCAGCCCTTCCTGATCCCCCTTTCCCTCCAAGCCCAACAGGCTCTGGCCATCTCTCGGTCCAACACCCCACGGTCCCATTTTGTAAGTGCAATTTGTACCAGAACTATGGTTATCTGGCCACCAATTAACTATTTGTTCTTTATACACCCAAGGAAACCAAAGTATAATCTATGAGAAAATGAAGAAACTCATGCAGGTAGTTCAGCACCTTTCAATACACCCAACCTCCTTCAGACTTGAGTCCAATATTTGAAGCTCAGGGAGAGTAGGCCATGGTACTGTAAAAAGTGCACGGGTTCTGGGTTCAAATGTGACCTTTGATGATTCCTGTCTGGATGATTTTGAGCCAATCAACTAAGCTCTCTGGGCCTCAGTTTCCTCATCTGAAAAATGAGAGATTGAACTAAATGTCATCTGAGGCCCCTTCCAGTGCTCTCTCTGTGATCCTTGGTCCTTTCAATGGCCTAAGAAAGGCTCCCTGCCTTCAGCCCTTCATAAATGAGGACCCCAGCCCTATCTGTGCTTTAGACATAGGATGGCTCAAGGGGTAAAATGGAAGTGTTTTGCCTAACTACTCGTGTACAGTCTATATCAAAATGCTTGCCTTTTCAAGGGGTGAGGGGAAGGGAGAGAAAGTGGAATTCCACGTTTAAAAAGTATTTTTCCCCAATGACATGTAAAAGCATTTTGACATTTTTTTTTTTTTAAAAAAATTAAGTTCCGAGCAGGCAGGATCTTCATTACTGAAAGTTTCTGCATAAACAACCTGAGGGAGCTGAGCCTGGGAGACGGCCCTGCCCCACCCCGCTCTATTACTGAAGGCCTCTGCATAAAGCCCCTGAGGGAACTGAGCCTGGGAGGCGCCCCCCCCATCCTCTCTGTTCCTGAAGGTCTCTGCATAAAGCCCCTGAGGAAGCCGAGCCTGGGAGGCGGCCCTGCCCCCACCCCAGCACCAGAACTAAAGCTCACATTGATTAGCGTGGAGAGCACATTTGAATCTCAGACCCCAAGCACTAGCTGGGCGGATCTAGGTGGGGGTGGACAGGAATCTCAGAAGTCAAGTAACTGGCTGGGAAAATGCCTAGAAAAGGGAAGAAAAATAAGACTATAGAGAGTTTTTTCCAACAAATGCAAATGATCCCGACTTTCGGATCTGACGAGGAGGGGGACATATTCTTGCCATCAGGGAAAGACGTGGAGGGCGGGGCCTCAGTACCCCAGACATCCCAGGGGGATGTCGGGTGGGCTCAGGCCTTGGAGGAGCTCAGAAAGGATTTTGAAAGGCAAGTTGGACAGGTGGAGGAAAAACTGGGAAGAGAAATGAGAGAGATGCAAGAAAAGCATGAAAAACGGGTCAATACCTTGGTAAAGGAGACCCAAAAAAATGCTGAAGAAAATAACACCTTGAAGAATAGGCTCACTCAATTGGCAAAAGAGGTTCAAAAAGCCAATGAGGAGAAGAATGCTTTCAAAAGCAGAATTAGCCAAATGGAAAAAGAGGTTCAAAAGCTCACTGAATTTAATAGTTCTCTCAAAATTAGAATGGAACAGATGGAGTCTAATGACTTTACGAGAAACCAAGAAATCACCAAACAAAACCAAAAGAATGAAAAAATGGAAGAGAATGTGAAATATCTCATGGGAAAAACAACTGACCTGGAAAATAGATCCAGGAGAGACAATTTAAAAATTATGGGACTACCAGAAAGTCATGATCAAAAAAAGAGCCTAGATATCATCTTCCATGAAATTATCGAGGAAAACTGCCCTGACATTCTAGAACCAGAGGGCAAAATAAGTATTGAAAGAATCCATCGATCACCACCTGAAAGAGATCCAAAAAGAGAAACTCCTAGGAACATTGTGGCCAAATTCCAGAACTCCCAGGTCAAGGAGAAAATATTACAAGCAGCTAGAAAGAAACAATTCCAGTATTGTGGAAATAAAATCAGGATAACTCAAGATCTAGCAGCTTCTACATTAAGGGATCGAAGGACGTGGAATAGGATATTCCAGAAGGCAAAGGAACTAGGACTCAAACCAAGAATCACCTACCCAGCTAAACTGACTATAAAACTTCAGGGGAAAATATGGTCTTTCAATGAAACAGAGGACTTTCAATCATTCTTGATGAAAAGACCAGAGCTGAAAAGAAAATTTGACTTTCAGACACAAGAATGAGAAGAAGCATGAAAAAGTAAACAGCAAAGAGAAGTCTTAAGGGACTTACCAGAAGTGAACTGTTTACATTCCTACATGGAAAGACAATATTTGTAACTCTTAAAACTTTTCAGTATCGGAGTAATTGGTGGGAACACACACACACATGTACACGCATGCACGAACACACACATTCACACATGCACACATACAGAGACAGTGAGCACAGAGTGAATCGAATAGGATGGGACCATATCTTAAAAGAAATTAAGGTAAATGGTGAGAGAGAAACGTAGAGGGAGGAAAGAGGGTGAAATGGAATGGGGTAATTATATGTCATTTAAGAGACAAGTAGGAGACTTTTTAGTGGAGGGAAAAAGAGGAGAGCTGAGGAAAAAAGAAAAAAAAACAAGAAGTTTACCCTCATCACATTTGACTAAAGGAAGGAATAAAATGCACACTCATTTTGGTATGAAAACCTATCTTACAGTATAGGAAAGTGGGGGAGAAGGAGATAAGCAAGGGGGGGATGATGGAAGGGAGGGCAAAGGGAGGAGGGAGCAATTTGAAGTCAACACTTGGGGAGGGACAGGATCAAAAGACAGAAGAGAAACAATGAGGGGCAGGGTAGGATGGAGGGTAATTCAGTTAGTCTTACACAACACGACTATCAGGGAAGTCATTTGCAAAATTACACAGATATGGCCTATATTGAATTGCCTGCCTTCCCAAAGGGAATGGGTGGGGAGGGAGGGATGGGGAGAATTTGGAACTCAAAGTTTTAGGAACAACTGTTTAGTATTGTTGTTGCTACTAGGAAAGAAGACATACAGTTAATGAGGAATAGAAAGTCATCTGGCCCTACAGGAGAAAAGAGAAAATGGAGACAAGAGAAGAGAGGGATGACAGGAGAGAGGGCAGATTGGAGACAGGGAAAATTAGATTGCTTGGTGTATTGGGGTGGGGGGAGGGGATAAAAGGGGAGAAAATTTGGAACCCAAAAATTTGTGAAAATGAATGTAAAAAGTTAAATAAATTAATTTAAAAAAAAATTAAGTTCCAAATTCTCTCCCTCTCTCCTTCCCCTTTCCCCTCCTTGAAAAGGCCAGATTCCACATGTGGTATAGGTTACTCATGCAAGACATATTTCCTTATTAGCAACGTTGCAAAAGAAAACACAGACCAAGAAAATGGAAAACAAAGTCAAAGCCTAAAGAAAACCAAGAAAGAAAAGAAGAAGCCTACTTTGATTCGCATCCAGACCCATCAGTTTTTGCTCTGGAGGTGGGCAGCGTTTTTTCATTTTAAGTCCTTCAGCATTGTCTTGGATCTTCTTATCGCTGACATAGCTAAGTCATTTGCCCTGATCGTTGTGCAATATTGATGTTACAATGTACAGGGTTCTCCTGGTGGAATTCAACATTTAAAAAAAGAGCATCAAAAACTTTGAAAAGTGTGATTGAGAAAAAAATAAAAATGAAATGAAAATCAAAAGCCCCCTGATTGACAGGAAGGAGTAAACAAGGGGAAGGTGTTTTTATCATACGAAGGAATCTGTTCATGTCTGTTCTACACACATCAATGACTCCCAAGTGGGTTCTGGGAGTTCTGTGTTCCTTTGATTTTTAAGGAAGAGAGTTCAAAATTGCCTCAGCCAACAAACCATGGCCTGGTGGCCAGCCTTCTGAGCTTAGCTGGGCAGGCATTTGGATGGTAGGCAGATCCCTCCCCTTCCCCCCCAGGCTTCACAAAACTGAGAGAGTCACCTTATGAAGCCTCTTTATAAATGCTCCTTGACTCTTCTACTGGCCTTTTCTCCTTATTTTCATAAAAGAAGGCCTTGGTAGAAGGCCAGGGCATGGAGTTACAGTCAAGTGGGGGAAACAGTTCCCTGGACAAGGAGAGAAACGTGTATGAGTGTAGAAAATCCGACTCTCCCCCAACTGTGCCCACAGACTCCTCTCCCCTCCATTGTGGTCCCTCCTGATGCCCAAAGAGAATGCCTGGAGATCAGTGGGATATTATTTCTCCATCCAGATTAGCCCTAAATTCTCCTATGGAGAGAGCAAGGCCTGCAGGGCTCAACAGGACCTCTCTGAGCACCTTGAGCCACCTTGAAGGAAGGGCAGTCCACCAGGGGAGTTCTTCCCCAGGGCTGGACCTTGTCTTTGGGGCTTGCTTCCCCATGGCCACCCTTTATCTAAGCTCCCTGACTGGCCTGTATCTCCTTCCTAAGGTCACTCTGGTCTCCTATGGAGCACTGGCTCTGGTGCATGAGAAGCCAGGTTCAAAATCCACCTAGGATGCTTCCTGTCTGTGGGACACTTCCTGGCCTCAGTTTCCTCGAAGAGGTGTTGGAATCAGGGGCTCTGAGATCCCTTAGGCCTTTGTAAGGCAGCTGAGGGAGCCAAGGGCCAGAGACAAGTGACTAGGTCAGGGCGGGATGGAATCGGTGCTCTGGGTCGGGCAACTTTCTGAGGCCTGCTGGGCTTGGAGGCGCCCATCCTGGCTCTTCTACTTATTCGAGGGATGGGGTGGAGGGTGGGGTACAACGTGAACTCCTTGAGTTGTCTTAGTATCCACAGTGCCCAGCTCAGAGCCTGGGACACACAATGCTCACTCTTTGTTTTTTTTACATTTTTATTTTGAATTTCATATTTTCTCCTTCTTTGTACCCCACCGCTCCCCCTTGGAAGGTAAGAAATATGACACCCATTATACCTACACAGTCACACAAAACATATTTCCACACTAGGCAATTATGCTTACTGAGCAATTAGAATGCTTTTGTGGTGTTGGCAGGTGACTTCAAATTTCCAAGCCTCTGTTTCCCTCTTTTACTACACACGGAAGGTACTTGTCATACTTTACAGTACAATTAAGTGTAAACTAGCTACTAGTGACAGTTTTTATCAATTTCTTCAGTCTCCTCCCTCTCCCAGAAAGCCATCCTTTACAACAATGACTTTTTTAAAAGAAAAAAGAGAAAGAGGGGGGAAAAACCAGACAAAAACCACCAATGCCCACGAATGCATCCAAACAAATCTGAAAATAGCTGCCCTGCTCCCACCCCCCTCCACTCCCAATCTCCCGCTTCTCCAAAGGACAGGTGTCTTCCCACCTTTCCTTCTGGGGCAATGCCCATTCTTTGCAGTTTCATTTTTTATTGTTTTGGGTCTGTTCTATATCACTATCCTGGAGGTAACTCCAGGTATTAAGGGCTTGTGTTAGAAATGCATTACGGAGGCACCAGCTTTAACTACACAAGGGCTGATGATTTCTGGAGAGACCGGAATAACTGGAGTCTGTAGGAATTGGTCTGGGAAGACAGGCAGGAGAGACAAGACTTGAGTTTGGGAGGAGACAGGAATGTGTCATTTAAATGTGAGGAGGGCGGTGAACTGAGTGAATTCAGGGCAAGGATGTTCACTCTGCCTGGGGCTCCTCGCCAGGCCCCTTCATTTTTCAGATGAGGAAACTGAGGCTTGAGAAAGTTTAGGATTTGCCTAAGGTCTCACAGATACTAAGCAGGTCCAGCTAGGCGTATGGACCAACCCTAACCCATCTTTCCTCAACCTTGTCTGGATGCTGAATGTAGATCTCAGCGGGAAGATGCTGCCTGGGGTCAGGGAGAGAGTGTGAAACCAGTCTGGCTTTGTACTTCCTCCTGGAGGCATCCAGCTTATGGGCATGGCCGCAGACTAACAGAGCACATTTATGTGGCTCCTGGAAGTCTGGAAAGCACCTTCCAAATGTAATTTCACTTAATTTTCACAAGTTTTAGACAGCAGGTGCTATTACTGTTTTCATCTTATAGATGAGGAAACTGAGGCAGAAAGACTTGCCTGGACTCAGTGTCTGAGGCCAGGTCTGACCTCCGGTCTATGCGGACTCCAGGTCTAGGGCTCTGTCTACTTGACCATTCCTGTGCCTCGAGGAAATGAAGGTCTTCATCTCCACGTAAATTTGGAGCTGGTCTGAAGGAATTCCCAATAGGATTGTTTGGGGAGAAGGCTTTAGGCCTGAGGGGCATTTTCTGTGCTTGGCCTTTGGGCTTGTGGACCAGGCTGGGCAAAGTGCTGGGATTAGCTCAGGGGTTTGTCGGGGTAGGGATGGGTTCAGAGATGTCAGTGTGGGCTGGGCTGTGGATGGAGGCTGGTCAGCCCTGGCCCCCAGCCCTGGCAGCAGCAGAAGGTGTGTGTGTGTGCAGGCGGGGTCGGGGGGGGGCCCGCAATCTCTTGTCTTTTACTTTGTCATGCTACTGTAATGGAACATTCTGCTGTTTGACTTGTGGTTCCTGATCTGACTCATGGTTCATACTCCTGGTTGCTGCCCTTCCCACTGATATGGACCGAGAATTCGATATGGGGGGGGGGTTAGAGCTTTCTTTGTGCAACAACGAAGCCCTCAAATGACCCCGCTGTGTACTTGGAGGAGGGAAAGGGAAGCTGGACTGGCCACATTCAAGGAGACTGCTGACTTTCCACAAAGCCCTAAGAATTCTCAGGGAGCTTGTGCTGTGAAAAATGAGGCCGAAGTCTAACAAGGGAAGGAGAATCTCTGAGAACAGGCCATGCCCAGCTCCAGTGGTATAAAAGGCAGTGATCCCTGGCTCTGGGGGAGAGGTGAGCCAGCTACAGCTCAGGACTATAAATCATGTCTACACTGGGAGCCAATAGAGGGATCCAAAGGCAGTGGGTGCCCTCTCACAAAACGGCTGCTTTTTTGGAGTTGTCCCCAGGATGCGACCTGATAGAACCTGCCCTTTCAGGTGCTGGCACCATGTATTTCAGTGGTGTGGATGGCCCACTCAGCCCATCCACATCCCTGAAGCTTTGGTAATTAAGGAGGCAGATCCAGGAAGGCTGGCAGGATTCCAGTGGGAGATTTGGCCATCTGAGGCTTTGGGACTGGCCTGTGGAGGACTTGAGCAGGGCGTTCGGTGACCCAGAAGAGGAAAAGGGACAGAATGGGGGCAGGCTGCTTCCCCAGGTCCCGAGGGTGATAGCTTTGGTGTTTCTGCCTGACGGACCGCACCAGAGGGAAGTTGGCCCAGGCTGCTGACTGACTCATGACTCCTGGTCCCGTGGTGGCTGGGATAGTCTGTTTACCATCTACTCTGCTGACAAGAGCCCTTGAGCACAAAGGGCACCAACGGCCACCGAGATCAAAGGATGATGGGGCCACTCGAAGAAGGTTGTGAAATCATCTCAACGGTTGGTCAAACATAGCAGGACTGAAGTGCCCGATGCCAGGCTTCCTGTCCTTTCCAGGGATGGAGACTGGGCCCCCTCCTCCTAGAGGTGACTCACAGTGCTAGACGGGGTGGCCACTGGACCCCAAAGGCCCACCCTTCTGGGAAGTCTGGTGGGGGAACCCACTCATGGTGCTGCAAGCCACCGAAAGGGCAGGACAAGTCAGAAAGCCAAAAATCCCTTCTGGAAAATGCCCGAACCCAGCACTGCTGGGGGTTTCCTTAGTGTTAGGGTGTTTGGGATGTTTTTTTTTAGAGCTGGTAGGAACCTGGGTAATCCTTTAGGCCTGCCATCTTATTTTGGAGCTAGGAAAATGGAGACTTGGAGAGGGGAAGGAACTGTCCCACGGATCCACTGAGGCAAGATAGGAACCCCTCCCCGTTCCCCCAATGCAGGGCTCGAGGGGATGGTTTTACTGGGAATGAGAGATGGTTTTATTGCTGCACTCGCTCTCTAAGGATCCTAGGCCCTTTACCTGACCCCCCCCCTCCATGTGGTATCTCCCCCATTGGGATGTGCCCTGCCCCCTTCCGGAGCAGGGACTGGCCTGCTGTAGCCTCAGAATTCTGGGCAGGGGTTGGCACATTCCAGAATAGACTCAAGGTTGGGCATGGGAGTGAGTAAGCCAGCTTCTGAAGCTCTTCCATTTTGGAGTTTGGTTTTCCCACTGCTGTGGAAGTCCCATGGACAGAAAAGGTTTGAAAGATCTGCAGGGTTCCCCAAGTCTACCACTAACCTTCAGTGCAGTCTCAGCATTGGAGAGTCCCAGTAACCCATTGTTACTGGCCCTGCCTGTTGCCCGGGTAACCTGGGCAGTCTTGTGATTTGTGAACGGCTGAGTGGAAGTCCCAGCGTGAGTGTGGATTGGGGTGCGTTCACAAGGCCCTCCACCTACGGGGAGGGAGAGTGGGTCGCTCAGTGTGGTCCTGATGTGTACACAGGGCTTTAGGAAGCCCTGCCTGCTTCAGAAATATGCTTAACTCACTGAGAGGCCACCTCAGCTCAAGGTGACCCATGCAGACAGGAAGCTTGGATGTGGAGCTGAGGAAGGTGGGGGCAGCTAAAGAACAGGGAAAGAGAAAATTCTACAGCAGGGATGCTTATCTGCTGGACCCTGATGGGGGCCTGGAGAACAATGGCTTGGCCGTATGCCAGCATGGCTCACCATCAATGGTGAATTAGTGGTGGGTATCAGGAGCACAAATCAGGGCACAGATGGGGCTCAGGGGCTTCTCTGGGGAATACCACTCCATGAGAATGGGAGGGGCACCAGAACGGACACAGGCAGTTATTGCAAATGGTGGAGACCAGGGAGCTGGCCGTCCACTTTGCCCTACGGTGACGTTGGATGGCATCATACTGTCAGGGGCTCGCAGAAGCTTGGCAGGCCCTGATCCTGGTGCATGGGTCATAGATGGGGACACGGGGGAATGGTCTGGAACACCAGGGAGACTGGAAAAGGAAGAGGTAGGAATGTGGGGGAGGATCTCATGGATGAGGTCCCCCATCCATGGGATTGCTTAGGTGCCAGTCAGCTTATATGAGCTCCTTTGCACATGCCAGGCAACCAGGCTCTGATTATTCTGGGAATACATAATTGGGAACCCATTGCCATAGGGAAACCTTGCAATAATCTGCCAGCTCAGGCAGGCTTTACTGCTGTGGGGACACCGAGACTCAAGAGCCAGGGCTTGCTAGGACATTCTAGTGGGGGCGCCTGGGAGCCACATTGGACCTAGGAGAGTGTGGAAGGGTCTGTTCTCTGCTCCTCACTCCTGGGGTTTGTTCCAAAAGTACCCCGCTAGAACTTGATCTCAACCCTAGAGGTGCAAGACCTGAGACACCTACTGGGAAAGTGGGAAACCTGCAGGCCCCTTTGTACAAGGGCAATTAGCAATAGTAGCTCCCTCCCAGTCCAAAAGGAGATAGTGCCGATAAAGCACCATGTAATAAACGGTAGCCAGAACATTTTGGCCACGGGGTCATTTCCACTGCAGGATATACCTGGTTGACTTCCTGACCCAGTGGACAGAGATCTGGGTTTGGTCTTCCTGAATTCAAACTCAGCCAGGCATTTCCTAGCTGTGTGACCCTAGGCAAGTCACTTAACCTCTGCCTGCTTCAGTTTCCTCATCTGTCAAATGAGTTGGAGGTGGAAACCGCAAACCACTCCAATATCTTAGCCCAGAAAACCCCAAATGGAGCCATGAAGGGTCTGACCGATGAAATGATTCAACCAGCCTTTCTTCGTGCGACTGAATATTCTCACCCAGTCTCGTGTGACCTTCTCTGGCCTGAGATCAAGATCACCGAGTCAATTTCCCAGAAAGGGCACCCCCTTCATTCCTAGTGGAGCATGTACAGCATCCCAAAGAGCTCCGAATGGGGTGGCTGATCTAATTCACACCCCCTCCCCCACACGACAAAGACGCCACAAAATCAATTCAGATGAAATATTTATTGGGGGTTGGGCTGGGTGCCCATGCTGGGCACTAGGCCTCACTGGCCCATCTCCCCATCGGCAACATGGATGGGTGGGACGTTTTGAGGGCTCTGCCCCCTCTAGCTGCTTTGTTTCCGAGGAGCTGCAGGACTCCTGGCAGGGTTAGGGAAGCATGGTGAGCTCCAACATGACCCCCCCAGGATGTGCAGTGATGAATCCACCAATGGGAGCCTCTGCTCATGCAGGGCCCCCCTCAGGAGGGGAAGAGAAACTGCAGGCGCAGGGAGGGGTCTTCAAGCCTTTACCCCATGGCCTGGGTCTGCATTCAGTCGCAGTTTCTCCCCCTAAGGTTTTGAAATCAAGTTCTGCTCTAAGTTTTCAGCCAAGTAGGCCACAAGACTGAACTTAGAAGCTTTGGGCCGGGGAGGGGCACCCAGGAGCCGCCTGTGTGGCCCAGCAAGGACAAGCCCAGGACAGTGAGTTCTCGAGGTGATGGCTCAGGGGTCCTCCCGGTGTGAAGTGCTTCCTCCGGCCAGGCCCCAAGGAGTGACAAGGAGTGACGGCATGGTCATCTCTCTCCCCAACATAAAAGACACAGCTTTTCTTTACAAAGAATCACACCTGCTGAGCGCTTTATTCATGATGCCAGTGGAAAGGAGCAGGTGGCAGACAATGCTGTCTTCATTTGCAGTATCTGTCAGCTTTCAGTTTGACTCTCCTGTTTAAACAAACAGAACAAAACCAAGTGAAGGTGAAGGCTAACCCGCTGGGCTTCAGGTGCTGCTACCTCAGTTTCCCCCACTGTCACATATGGAGGCTGCAGCGGAGGGCTCCGGGGAAGGCCTCCTCCAGTGCTCCAGCCATGAGACAGCTCTCATGTCTGTGGAGCCCTGCGTATGTCCTTAGTGCAGCACCAAATGGGGTGACGGCTCCACAGCCCTGCTGCCCCCCTGCTGGGACTCTGGCTTGGTGCTGGGTAAAACCTGTCCACAGATTATGGCTGCAGACAAGGGAGTGGACAGAAACTGGCCTAGAATGTGCTCTCTCAGGGCTGGCTGGGGGATGGCCGGCTTCCCCTTCCCAGCAGCTCACTGAACCCCACAGGGGCCTGCCTGCTCTCAGTTCTCTGTTCTCGTTTTTCAGGACTGGAGCAAACAGAAAATAAAACTAATCACAGAAGGGTGCATTTTGTCAGAAGGCCATCCCCGAGGGATGCTGCCCTCATTTATCTGAGCTAAGGGTCTCCCGTGGCAGGACTCATTTCCCTGTGCCTTTCCAATTATGTTCTCCCTTCAGAGAGAAGACAGGGAGCCCGACTGGCAGAAAACAGCAAATCTGGGGTCAGGATCCTGGGCCCACCAGTTATAGAGTCCCAGTGGGCAGTCCCGACCCTGTGGACTCTCCCTGGACCTATATTGTCTATAAACAAACCAATCGCTGTCTCCCTCTCCTGTCCCAAGGCCCCTTCTCTGCCTCAGACACCACCAAGCCACCTTTCTCCCCCACCCGCTACCACTCAGAGGCCCCTTCCCTCCCAGACCAGCTCCCATCAATCTAGGGAGGTCCTTTAGAAGAAGAAATGGAGGTCCAGGGAAGAGAAATCAGGTGTTACTGCGACCCAGAGCCTCTGACTCCAAGTCTACTGTGTCAGGCTGCTTCTCATTGCACACAAGTTGTCAACAAACAGGAAGAAATAAAGATTGGGAAAGTTCTTCTCTCTGGACCCGAGGTGAATCCACATGAGTGGGAAATCCACAATGTAAAAATGTGATTCCCTTCTGCCTCACCAGAATGGGAAGAGATGCCCAGGCTGGGGCAGCGCAGGGATTGCAGGGATGTCTGCAGGGCTTTTCAAAGGTGTGTTGTGTACACCTGCATGCTTGTATAGGGTGTGCATTTGAATATGTACGTATGTATGTGTGTATGTGAATACAAATGTGTGTATGTAAATATATGTGTGCGTGCATGTGCATGTGAGAGGGGAGGCAGGGTGGTGGCCTGGGGAGTGTCTTTTTTGTCCTCTCTAGATTTCAGAATGGTTTTGTTCTTTGGGGGCCACTGCCCTCCCATCATGGGCTTCTGGGCAAAGACGAGGTGTAAGGAAAGGCCAGACCTACCTGTCCAAGAGCGTCTCGTGGAAAAGTCCCTCTTTCCGGGCCTTCTTAAGAACTCTGCTGTCTTCTTTGCTTATTTTAAGTTTGTGGTCTTGGAAACTTTGGAATTTCTTTCTGTAAAGAAAAAACACGTGCTAAACCAAATCACATAATAGTAACAATGCCTGTGTGCTTTTACATAACTCCGTGATGCCTGCAAAGCAGTGATCCTATCCTCCCTGCACCCCATTCTTATCCTCACTGCACAGAGGGGAAAAGTGAGGCAGACAGAGGCTCAGTGCTTTGCCCAGAGTCACACAGCTAAGTGAGGAATGGATGTGAACTCAGTCCCCACACTCTACCCACTGCACCACCTTGGAGTCCAAGACCTGGCAGGGTGCGGCACATAGGGCGGACTTGAGGGCAGGAAGCCAGCAATGACCTCTTCTTGTCAAACGCACAGACACCAGGCACCTTTTCCTGGCCGCAGTAGCTTATGACGCTTCCAGGCTACGGAAGGCGTATCTGCACCATCGAGTGCCAAGGCATGTGTCTCGGTCCAGCCCTCACTCTATCAGAGGCTGCTGGCCGTGCACAGCCCTCCCTCCCTCTGACTAAAGTCAACTACAAGTCACCGCCTCATCTCCCCGACATCACGGTCCTCTTTGAGAACAAGGGACAAACACCACCAGATGTCTGTTGGGAACATGTCAGGGAGGACAGAGTTCAGCCATCCACTCAGCCATCACCCACCCCCCGACCCAACCACCCGCAGGATACGCACACGTAGTTAATCTCACACTGCTTCACATTTCCTTTGTCTTCCTCGGGAATGTCGTCTTTCTTCTTGGTTTCTCTTTCCGCACAAGAGCGAATCTAGAGGTCAGGGTTTGGAGGAGAACAAGGCAGGGCACGTGTTATTCCAAACAACTGGGGAAAATCCCTCCAATAATATGCAAAGAAAGGGAACAGCCCTCCCCCCCAGGAACAGGGCCTTGGGGCGGGGGTTGCTCTCTATACAGAAATGATGGTCATGTAAAAACGTCTACTTGTAACTGGGAGAATAAAGAGAGAAGGTGCCTGAAGGCAGGCTGATGAAAGCCGCTCCAGTCACCACTGAGGGAGGGGTCAGAGGGACAAGGCTCCCGGACTCTGCTGGGTGCTAACTCTGTGGAGGTGCTCCAGGGCACAGTGCCAGTCCTGCAGGAAGCAGAACCTGAGTCCAAGTCTAGCCTCAGTTTCCTCATCTGTAAAAAGAGATGGGGAAGGAAATGGAAAACCACTCTAGTATCTTTGCCAAGAAAATCTCAAATGGGGTCAACGAAGCGTTGGACAAGACTGAAAAAGTAAGCATTCAGAAGACGCTGCACGGCTGCGAGCTGCCGAGTACGTGAAGGATAAAGCGCACCGGTGACCAGCAGGGAAGGGGGCAGTGCCACGGGGGGAGAGGAAGGTATGCAGCGTACTGCTGACAGCAAACTGTGTGTGCAGTCAGCTAAGAGATATCCTCAGAGAAGAATGTCTGGGTAAGGAAAGAAGATGGACAGACAGGATGAGGGATGAGAGACACGCAGACGGACACACAGGTGGAGGGATGAGAGACACGCGGACGGATGCACAAGTGGAGGGATGAGAGACACGCGGACGGACACACGGGTGGAGGGACGAGAGACACGCGGACGGACCACGGGTGGAGGGACGAGAGACACGCGGACGGACGCGCGGGTGGAGGGACGAGAGACACGCGGACGGACGCGCGGGTGGAGGGACGAGAGACACGCGGACGGACGCGCGGGTGGAGGGACGAGAGACACGCGGACGGACGCGCGGGTGGAGGGACGAGAGACACGCGGACGGACGCGCGGGTGGAGGGACGAGAGACACGCGGACGGACGCGCGGGTGGAGGGACGAGAGACACGCGGACGGACGCGCGGGTGGAGGGACGAGAGACACGCGGACGGACGCGCGGGTGGAGTGGACGAGAGACACGCGGACGGACGCGCGGGTGGAGGGACGAGAGACACGCGGACGGACGCGCGGGTGGAGGGACGAGAGACACGCGGACGGACGCGCGGGTGGAGGGACGAGAGACACGCGGACGGACGCGCGGGTGGAGGGACGAGAGACACGCGGACGGACGCGCGGGTGGAGGGACGAGAGACACGCGGACGGACGCGCGGGTGGAGGGACGAGAGACACGCGGACGGACGCGCGGGTGGAGGGACGAGAGACACGCGGACGGACGCGCGGGTGGAGGGACGAGAGACACGCGGACGGACGCGCGGGTGGAGGGACGAGAGACACGCGGACGGACGTGCGGGTGGAGGGACGAGAGACACGCAGACGGATGCACGAGTGGACGGCCCACTGGCGCCCAGGTAATGTGCGGAGATGGCCTCTCGTGGGTGGAAGAGGCCAGCATGAGACGGCAGGCACCGCCACCGGAGAATGCCTGCGGGCAGCCCAGGCCTGCAGCTACCTTGATCATCTCTTCTTCTCCTGCGGTCTTGCTCTTGGCTTCTAGGTCGCCTCCTTCGTTGCATCTGAGGAAGCAGCTGTTTGAGGCCAACAAAGCCATCTTCCCCTAGGTTTGAGGAAAAAAAGGAACTTGGCTAATATAAAAGAAGTTTTGAATTACAGTATGATACATAACACATAATAACGATATCATTTCCCTCTACCAACGAAGGGCACTAAGCACTGAATTGTTCCTGGTTCATCTAAGCTCCACTTGAAAAACCACTTTCTTTAAAGCCCTGCTCTTAAAAAGTCATGGCTTCAACGTGGCTGAAGGATAGGAAGCAGATCTTATGAAGCCTGGAAACCTGTCATCAGCCACAGAAAATCTGTTCTAAATCACTGCAGACACACATTTCAAAAGCCATGAGGGTTCTTCCACTTGATGGCCCAAACCCCCAAATCCTCCACCTAGGGAAGACAGGTCTACTTGCGCATGGCTGGCAGACCTGCTGACCGGCCCCACCGGTCACTAAGCTGTCCACTCCTCTGACCCGCAGATCCCGCTGGTAGGCATGCGTCCCCAGGGGTAGGACACCAAAGGAAGGCCCCGCGCAGGCAGCACGTTCGCAGTCCTGCCTTCTGCGGCAGTACAAAACAGACACAAGGCAGGGGCCTGACAGGGAGAATGGCTGCAAATGCTGGTGAAGCAGGAAGGAAGGGAGAGCCACGAGGAGTCTGGAGAAACCCAGTAAGGAAACTGAAGGAAGCAGAACGGAAGAGCAGCAGACGCGGTGCTACGGCGCTGCCAGCAGGGACAGGGGCCAGCGCAGCCATGGGGTCACCCCTTGGGCAGAGGCCAAGCTGGCACCGCGGGTCAGCACACAGCAGGGGGCCTGCCCAGGCCTGACTGGGACGCCAAACACCAGGGGTGTCCGCGAGAAGGACAGTCCTGGGGGATTCCCTGGGGCGCCCCACTCACATCCTGGAACACCGGCTCCCACTGCTCCCGGGGTCCGATGGCGTCGGAGCGCCCCACCACCAGGCCGTCGGAATTTATCCCCAGATACTTTCCGTAGCCAGACTTGAGGGCGATCCTAGGAGAGAGCAGACGGGAGGAGCTCGGGCCGGGGCACCTGGTCCCCTCTGCCCCCGGCCAGCCAGGAGGAAGGGGCGGGCACGGTGGTCAGCCTTACCTGGTGTCGGACAGCTTGACGGCTGTGAGTTGCTCGGGGGGGCTGGGGCCCTCATCATCTGGGGGGCAGAGATGTGGCAAAGAGGTGAGCAAGGTCCGGCCAAGGGTGCCAGGGGCTCCCTGCCAGGGCCGGGTCACCCCGAGGTGGTGCCCGCCGCGAGCCAGGCCTGGGCCGGGCGCCCTGTCCTCCCCTCCCCTCGGCCCCCACTCCTTCCCACGCCCCCCTCCCGCTCGCCCCCCAGGCCTGGCACCCCCCACCCCCGGGGCCTGTCTCCCCTCACCCCCCCCAACCCCAGGGGGCCTGCCCTCCCCTCGACCCCACCCCAGGGGGCCTGTCCTCCCCTCCCCCCGCACCTCCCCCGCGGGGCGCCCCCAGCGTGAAGAGCCCGTTGTCCAGCGCCAGCACGTAGCTGCCCCGCTCCATCTCGATGGCCACGGTCCCGGAGATCTCCCCGAAGCTCCGCACGGCCCACCAGCCCCCTAGGAGGCAAAGGGCTGGGTCAGCGCCGGCTCTGGGGGGGGGGGGCGGCCGGGCGCCCCAGGGGGGCGGGCCCACTGTCCACGGGCGGGACGCACCCACGCAGTCCGGCTGCCCCTCCTCCTCCTCTTCCCGCCTCCGCTTCCGCTCGCGGCTCTTCTTCTTCTTGCTGCAAGACACGAGGGGAGGCGTCAGGGGGGCCTCGTCCTCGGAGGCGCGTGACGTCACAGCCGGTAGGGGGCGGGGCTCGACTCCCCTCCGAGAAGGAAGGCGGGCCCGGGAGCTCAGGCGTGAAAGGCCCCCGGTTCAAATCCAGCCTGAGACGCGTCCTAGCGAGGTGACCCTGCGCCGGGCGCTTCGCCTCCGCCTGCCTCAGTTTCCTCGTCTGTACAACGGGGTCAGGAGGGCACCTCCCTCCCGGGGCGTTCCCTTAGGCTGAACGTAGTTTAAAGCCGGCGCCGGGCCACGCGCATGCGCGCGCACCCTGCCCCCGCCTCCATCCGGGCCTCTCTCCCTTCCGGCTCCTGCAGCGCCCGCTCGCTCACCCCCCGCCCCTCCCCCCACACCCCCGGCCTCACCTCTTGGCCTTCGCGCCCTTCAGCACCAGCTTGGTGGACTTGACCGAAGCGTATTCGGCCATGACGGCGGCGGAGGCCGAGCGCTCCCAAAGGGGTCGCAGCTACCGCGAACACCGCTCTAGCGAGCCCCGCCCCCGGCGCTGCGCAGGCGCACGAAACGCTTCCGGTGCGTCTCGCTTCCGGTCCGGCCTGGAGCTTCCGTTCCGACGCCGCCCGGGGCGCTTCAGCGCCTCCGTGTGGAGGGGAGGACCTGCGGCAGGCCTTCCCTGCTTTCCAGCGGCCGCTGCAGGAGTCACGCTGCTGCCACTACCGTTTTACAGGGCAGATAACCGAGGCAGCCGCCGACCCGCGTGGTGGAGGAAGCGTCCTCACTGGGAGGGCCAGCCCTCATCCTGAGATTCCGTACACACGTGATTCCAGAAGGGTACCCTTGAGGGCAGGGCCGTCTCCCCTCCCCCCATGGTATACAGCACGCGCTTAATAAATGCTTGTCATCAATGAAGTCTCATCATTTCTCTGATGGCAGGGTCTCCTTGGGCAAGGAAGGATGACAGAACCCTGGGAGTCGCCTCAGCCCTGCTGTCCTGTCTTTCTCCCCCTCCCCCTCCTTCCCCCTCCTTCCCCCTCCCCTTCCCTTCCCTTCCCTTCCCTTCCCTTCCCTTCCCTTCCCTTCCCTTCCCTTCCCCTCCCCTTCCCTCCCCTCCCTCTCCTCCCCTTCCCTCCCTCCCCTCCCCTCCCTTACCCTTTGCCCTGTCTGTCCTGTCCTTTCCCAAAACCTTAAACCTACTGCCCTCTGAAGCTGGGACTCCATGGGCCCCTGCCCAAGGGCTCCTCTGGACCCTCCTGGCTTTAGAGTGATTATCAATAGTGGCTGTTGCTGTTTTCCTCCCATCCTGAAGTCTTTCTTTTTCTTGGAATCATTAAAGGGGCCGTGCCCTGGCTGCTTCTTAAGCAGGCCTATTCAATGAATTCAACCCTAAGTGAGTATCTGCCAAGACCTACAAGCCTAAAGGGGCTGACTTGAGGGGTCCTTTCTGACTTCTGCCCCTGAAATGGCATGAGCCTTCCCCCCTCAATACAGAAGAGGGGAAGCTGGCCCTGCCCTCAGGGCACTTCTACTCTAGTGGCTGGGGTGCTGTGGGGGCAGGGCAGGGTGGGGGGCAGGCTGGCGAAGTGTGGGCATACCTACGGTACACGCTTAGACACACGTACATGCACATGCTCACACACTCTTGGACACATCTGTACACACAGAGATACCCACAGACACCCTATACACACAGACACACAATACATACACACTTAGAACACGCTCACACACACACATGCTCCGACTGTGCAGGAACGTTTTTGGTTCCTGCCTCCTGCACGGTATGGCAAGCCTCCAACCCCCTAAATCCGCTTCATGTTCGTAAGGGATGTTATTTTGGTCAGACCTATGTATGAATTTTACAGTAAGCAGCGCATGCTCTGAGCCACAGTCAGCTCCAGGTTTTGTCTTAGCTGACTGTATAGAGGTTCTCCACCTTGTTGTTAGATACAAAGTTTATAATCAATCTGATTTTTATATTGGCACCTACGTCAATACGTAGTCGTCTTTTGGGTTGTCAACAAATAGCGTTTGTTATGACCAGAGAGTTACCTTAACAAAACTCTATCTGTCCCTGCTCTGCTTCATTTGTATCCAATGCCAAACTTGCCTGTTATTTCAATTATCTTTCGATTTTCTGTTTTAGCATTCCAACCCCCTATGAAGAATGGGACATCTCTCTCACTCTCTGTTATTTCTTGAAAATGTTGCAGGTCTTCCTAGAAGTGATTGACTTTGACCTCGTGGCCATCAGTGGTTGGAGCATAGTCTTTTATCACTGTGGTTCAAATTTGCCTTGGATTCAAATAGATGTCATTCTGTCATTTTTGAGACTATACTCAGTACTGCTTTTCTCACCCTGTTATGAACTATGAGGGCTACTCCATTTCTCCTAAAGGATTCTTGCCCATAGTAGTATGTGTAATAAACCTGAATTAAATCCACCCATTCCTGTCTATTTGAGTTCACTGACACCGAAGCTGTCAATGTCTAATCTTTCCACCTCCTGTTTGGCAACATCCAGCTCACTTTGGTTCATAGATCTTACATTCCTGGTTCCTGTGCAACACGGATCTTCACAGCATCAGACCTTTCCTTTCAGCACCAGATGCGTCTGCAGCTGAGTTTCCTTTGGGCTTTGGCCCAGCTGCTTCTTTAGTACTGGAGCCCCTTGTGGTTGTCCCCTGCTCTCCCCCAGTACCGTCGTGGGCACCTTATGAACTTGTGCTGTCACAGTTTCATCAGACAGTAAAATGTGACAAGTCCTCAAAGAGAAGGGAGTGCCAGAGCATCTTGTCTCCAGAGGAACCCGCATGCAGGTCAAGAAGTAGCAATTAGGGTTAAACACAGAATGATGGATTAGTTGAAGATTGGGAAAGAAGTAAGACAAGGCTGTATATTGTCATCTGTTTAACTTATGTAGGCAGAGGACATCATGTGAAGGTTGCCAGGAGAAGTATCAATGATTTCAGCTATGTAGATGACACCACTCTGATAGCAGAAAGTGAAGGAGAACTAGGCAGCCTCTCGATGAAGGTGAGAGAGGAGAGTGTCAAAGCTCAGCATAAAAGAAATACCAAGATCTTGGCAATTGGTCCCATCACTTCCTGGCAAATAGAGGGAGAAGAAATGGAAGCAGTGTCAGATTTTAAATTTTCGGGCTCCAAGATCACTACAGATGGTGACTGCAGCCAAGGAATTACAAAATGCTTGCTCCTGGGAAGGAACGTTAAGGCGAGTCTGGACGGCTTACTAAAAAGCGGAGATGTCACTTTGCCAACAAACGTTCATATAGTCAAAGCTATGGTTTTTCCAGCAGCAGTGTATGCCTGTGAAAGCTGAATACAATACAAATCATGGTGCTGGAGAAGACTTTTGAGAGTGCCTTGGATAGCCAGGAGATCAAATCAGCCAATGTTTAAAGAAATTAACCCAGATTATTCCCTGGGAGGTGAAATACTGAAACTTAAATGCTTAGGCCACATAATGACAGAACTCATTGGAGAAGACCCTGATGTGGAGAAAGAAAAGAGGCAAAAGGAAGAGGATGAGATGGACAGATAGGGTCTGAGTTGGAGAGACAGTGGAGGATACAAGGGCCATGGGGCCATGAGGAGTTGGTGGTGACTGGGCAGCAGTGAACACCAACAAAGCCAAGATGTCCCCTGACGGATATGACAGTAACAAGGGCACCGGTCATTGGATGAAGACCAATGATTGGCTGAGAAGATAGCCCACACTCCTTTCTCTGGGGTTTGCCCTTCGTCTTCTTGTTCTTCCTGGAGAAGGCGACAGAGGGAGGAGGGGATTGCTTTCTCTTCAGCACCTCTGTCATTAGAGGCAGCTGGCTGATGCAGGGAATAGAACACTAAACCCGAGTTCAGATGCAGCCTCAGATGCTCACCCAGGGCAAGTCACCTCACTTCTGTTTGCCCCTGTTTTCTCAGCTCTGAAATGGGAATGATCATATCACTCACAGGGCGATTGTGAGGATCAACTTAGCACAGTGTCTGGCACCTGCTTAATCAGGGCTTGGTCCTTTCTTCCCCATCAGCGATGAAGTCTTGGGCCAGAAATACAAGAGCTCTTTTCTCTCTCCCCATTGGCTAGGATGTCTTGCAACAGAAGGAAATGGCTGTGTCCGATGGAACCGTATTGGCTGCAGAATCAAGAAGTAGTTGGCTCTATCTGCAGCTTGTCTTGGGCTGACTCCAGGGAGTAAGACATCCTTTCCAGGATAAACTGATCATGCCAAATCTCATCCCTATGAGGCTAACTTAGCCTTGGATGCTCAACTCTTTCCCACACTCCCCCAGGCTCCTCTACCCTCTGATTGGAGGGCTGGGCGAAGCACTAACCTCTCCCCGCCAAAGCTTTCCTTTACAGAAGGCAGTACTTAGATTTCCCAGCTCACTCCATCTCACTCATGCCTCTACTTATTTCTAATGCCATGGAACAAGACACCCTTTGGTGTCCATCTCCCTCACCTCCCCTTCCAGTTTCCTTTTCTGTGTTGTCTTTCTCCATTAGATTGTAATTGCCTTGAGGGCAGGCACTACCTTTCTTTCTCTTGTGTCCCTGGTGCCCAGAACAGGTCTGCAATATGGCAATAGTAAATTACTAGCCAGTCCCTACATTACACCAGTAAACACTGACTAAATGCCTACTATGTGCCAGGCTTTGTGCTGTACAACTGCAAACCAGATTTCTCACTCCATTAATATTACAGTGGTTGACCACAGTGATAGTGCCAACAAAGGTTGTAGAAAAATATTTTTCGAGGACAGCAGCATCCTCTAAGAGCGTGACCCCTTTTGGCAGATAAAAATGCCCCAAATGGGCTTCTGTCAGTCACAGATCCTAGAGATCCAGCTGAGCACCTGAGGCTGAAGGAGGCTATACCACAAAGAAACTTCAGGAGGATTCCATGAGGGAAGACAAGAACTTCCAGGGCTTTCTCTACAATCTGCCTCACTAACACTGTCCTTACAGTTTGAGCCACACTGGGGGTGCAGTGGATAGAGTGTGGGCCTAGAGTCAGGAAGACTCATCTTTCTGACTTCAAATCCTGCCTTAGACACTTCCTAGCTGTGTGACCTTGGGCAAATTACTTAGCCCTGTTTGCCTCAGTTTCCTCATCTGAAAAGTGAGCTGGAGAAGGAAATGTCAAACCCCTCCGGTATCTCTGCCAAGAAACCCCAAACAGGGTCACAAAGAGTCAGAAATGACTGAACAAATCTCCATGGATGTCATGTATATTTGTGATAGAGTAGACTCCATATTTTAGGGGAAATGTCTTGTACCAACTGTTCTAGTTCTGAATCTATGATCCTGATTCCTGCCATGCCTTTTTTAGTAAACACCTTTTATAAGAAGTTCATGAAATCTGACTGAGTGATCATTAATGGTAAGCACCCTGGTGGGGGCTCATGAGGGCCACTAAATCAGATCCTCAGGAACTGCTTAGAACCCTGAGAGGAGGAGCTGCTTTTCTGGGGAACCCAGCCTACCAGTAAAAGTATGAATTGGGGGGATTTGCCCCAGAAGGAGTGTTACATTGGGCTGAATTGAAAAGGGAAGCAAATGAATGTGCTCTCCATCTGTACAAGAACAGGAGGGTGTTGGGAACAGTTCATGGTACAACCCCCTACTAAGAAGGGCAGAGATCCGAGAAGTGCATGTGCAGGGCACCAGATCAGAGATCATGATGGACCTTAGGCCCAAAGCAGATGGCATTTTCTCTCTGTCCCTGAAGTCCTCCAGTGCCTTTACACCTGCTGAAAGGTGGTAGGTACCGTGGCACTGAGATCCAAAGGCCTTGGTTCTAATCCTGCTTCCGATGTTCATTTCCTGTGTGCTGTTGGACCAGTCACACCCCTCTCTGGGCCTCAGTTTCCTGCTTTATAAAATAAGGAGAGTGGACTAGAGAATAGGAGCCTGTCCAGTACCCCCAAAGGCCACAAGGTGGTGGTGTTTCACCAGGCCTGGAAGAGGGCCAGTTGGGCAGCAGGTTGTAGGATGGATGGACGGAGAAGAAGCTGGGGGCGAGGCATGATGAGGGGCCAGTTAGGAGACTATTGTAAGGGCTTGACGAGAGAGGGGGCGATGAGGGCCTGAAGAAGCGTGGTGGGCATGTGACTGGAGAGGCTGGGAGACAGGGACCCCGGGGGCCTGGAGGGATGGCAGTGCCCAGGCAGGAATGAGGACTTGGGAGGAAACGGGAAATCCTATTTCCACTCCACACGCACTGATCAAGTCCCCGCTGTGCCAGGTGCTGGAGACGCAGAAACAAAGGAAAACCAGTGTCCGGCCTCGGGAAGGTACCTGGACAGCGAGGGGGGCACAGTGCAGAGCTCTGGAGTCAGGCCTATCTTGGGAACTGCTGACCCTGGGCAAGCCACCTGACTCTTAATTTCCCCATCTGTAAAATGGGATAAAAGCACCTCCTGCTCACAGGGCTGTTGTGAGGATGAAATGAAATGAGATGATGTGAGAATGGTGTTTTGCAAACCTTAAGCTCCAGCTACTTCAGGAGTTTGCTGGATCCAGACACAATGGATTGTTAAATTTTCAGTATGGGCATTTTGAAAACGAGAAACCCCACAAATCAGGATTTGATTGCTGTTTGTCCAGTCTTAGAAGAGTGATGCCCCACATACATTCCCCTTTCACTTGCCTCCAGATTGGTGGTTAAAGCTCTTGGCAGCAGCCCCTGGCTGTTACCCTCCCGAGGTGTAGGCATGGGGAACAGCATGCTCAGAGGGATGGATCCAGCAAAGAGAAGGCTGAGAACGAGGAGCAGGATGTTCAGGCAGCTTCTAATCCAGGACAGGAGTTCAGGAAAGGGCTTAGGGTCGGACGCATGGATTTCTGATCATTGCAAGAGAGGGTGCAGAGAGAGGAGGGCTCAGGGCAGAACCGTGGGAACACCAGGTTTAAAGACAGCTAGAGCACTGTGGCCAGTGTGGTGGCTGCTGTAGGGAGTAGGTCATCCAGAAGGACCGGGTCCTGACAGTGGTGACCAAAATGATGAAGAGATGCCGCAGGTCACAGAAGCCCTGGGAGGATTACCTTAGCGAAGACAAAGCAGACAGTGGGAGAACGATCACTGTCTTCAAGAACTGGAAGACTAAATTCATTCTGTTTGGTCTGAGGGGAGTAGCAGCAGGTGTGACGGGGAGAAGTCCCCAAGGGGCCAACTGAGTCTGCAGCTTGGGAAAGTCTCCCACCCCATGAGAGCCCTCCTGGAGATGAAGGGGTTGCCTGGGGAGGTGTTGGAGCATGCTTCTGTCTCCAGCAGCCTGGATGCCCACTGAGCTCCCTTCTGAGCCCATATGGGACCTCTGGTATTAAATGATCCAAATGGTAGACTTCCGTTCAGTTCAGAAGGCTTGTGTGCAGAGTCTACTTTGGGCAAAGATAGGAACTCGCTGAGTTGTGGAGCCAGATAAGAAAGGGTCCTTTCCTCCTGGAGATTGTAGCCTAGTGGGGGAAAAGACCTATACCCTTCATACTTTTGCATGGGAGACAAGGGGGTATAGTGCTCCCCATGTAGAGTCAGAGGACTTGAATTCAAATCTCATCATGGTTTCTTTTACCACCTGCATGAAATGAGCAGGTACACTGATCCTGAGCTCGTTGAAGTGAACATTTGGAGGTTAGCTAGTCTGGTCCCCTCATTTTATTTTATTTTTAATCTAATTTTTTCAGTGTTTTATTTTATTTCAAAAAGCCAGTTGAACTTATTGACATACACTAAACTTTATAATTCTTGCCCCATCCCCACCCCTGCCCTAAACCCTCCTCACCTCCTACTTTCCCTATCACTGTCAAGGTCATCATCATCATCCTCCCAGTCCCTCAAGCTTCCAACCTAGGATTCCCCCTGGACTCCTCACCATTTTGCATTCCTTATATACAAGATGGCGCCAAGACCAGGTGATTTCACCTTGGCAGCACCTCTGAACACACCCCCTTCTCCTGGTGTAGACCCTCATCACTCACCCATTGATTGTTGCAGTGGCTTCTGGAGGGCAGCCTGCCTCTAACCTCTCCTCCCTCCCCCTCCAGTCCCTTCTCCATTCAACCCCCAAAGGGCTTTTCCTAAAATGCAGGTTGGACCAGTCACCCTGCTGGATGAAGTCCAGCAACCTCAGGAGCAAATGCACAATCCTGTCTAGTCCTCTGTCTCTTGTCCCCAGGCATTTTCTCTGACTGTCCCTGGTGCCTGGGACGCTCTCCCTCCTTGGTTCTGGGTAGGTCAGAAACCACCACAAACCAGCACCTTCATATGTAATCTGAAATGCCCCCTTCTGCAGGGTGCCTTCCCTCAGTTAGCTCTTTCCTATTTATCTTGTCTAGAGTTGGTTTGTACCTTGTTTGATTGCTTTCTTCCCCGTTAGGTCGCTCCTCCAGAGCAGGGACTGCCTTTTGCCTTGGTTTTGTATCCTAGGTGCTTGGCAGAGTGCCCAGGATATTTCATATGAAGGTGCTTCATAAATGTTGATTGATTGGTTGGGGGCTTAGGAGCTTTGGTTTGTGGTGGTTTCTGACCTACCCAGAGTCTTGAATCTGGGATAGTTTGGGGGAGTAATGGAAAGAACCCCAAATTAGTACCAAAGTCCTGAGTTCTGGTCCCAGCCTTGCCCCAGACTCTTTTGTTAGGTGACCTTGGTTTGGCTCTTCCTCTCTGGACTTTAATTTGTAAAAGGCAGAGGTTGCACTGAATGATTTCTGAGCCTGATCCCTTTGTGAAGTGCCCTCAGAGATCAGTGGAAAAAACCCCCCTCTCCCTCTCTCCTCTGCCCCCCAGTATTCCTGGGTCCCTTTAAGCATCTCATCAGGGCACAATGCCAGAGCACGGGCTGTGTCTTGAAGGAGAGCACCCTGTTCCAGGAGGGCACAGTCTGTTCTGATCTGAGGATGACTTCAGTCATCTGCTAAAAGGTCCAATTCCCTCCATGCCTTGGAAGAGTGGCACCCAAGATTAGGGGAGCTGAATTTGGAAGCTCAACCTGTGAAGTGGAATGCAGCCAAGTGACAGAAGTCTGGATGGCCTGGCCAGCTGATGCCTAAAGGTCCGGACACCCACATGGGCAAGTCAGAGTGGGTGTGGCTCAGCCAGGGAAGAGGGCACTTGTCCAGATGGTCTCAAATCAATGGGATGAAGGGGAAGGGGCTTGGTGTGGGTGTGTTCTCCCAAGCCCAGGCAGCCCTGCTTGTACACAGAAGGGTGATTTCCCAAAGGGGGCTGCCTGAGGTCTTGGGGGTTGACCTGAGAAAGTCTGACAGACTGGAGCTTACCTCTGCCTTCTGTAATGGCCCAGTGCCACACAAATCCCTTCCTCTGCAATGAGGGGAGACCTGTGTTCTGTGTCCCTCCTCCGAGTTTGGAATCTAGAGTCTGTTCCTTCCTCTCCAGGGGAGGAGAGGAAAGGGGAGGGGAGAGGAGAAGGGGAGAATGGAAGGGAGGGGAGGGGAGGGGCGTCCTCCTGTGCACTGTTCTGCCCAGACCACAGCTGGAGAGCTGCATGCAATCTGGGGTGTTACAGTTTAGTTAGGACAATGCTTGCCAGCAGGCAGCCCGAAAGGAAAGTCGGAATGCTGAGTTCAAGCCAAATAAAGGATTGTAGAAGGGGCTGGGGATGTCTATCCGGGAGAAGGAAGGCCCTGGGCACCAAGAGAGTTGCTTTGTGCCTTCTCCTGGCCCTGTGCCCTGCCTGGTTCTCAAGGGGGTCACTTTGTAGGAAGATGAGAACAGAACAGAGAACAGGAAAAGGAACATTTGGAGCTGGATGGGCCAAAAAAGGAAAAGGACCCACATATGCAAAAATATTTCTAGCAGCTCTTTGTGGTGGCCACTGAAAATTGAGGGAATGGCCCATCCATTGGGGAATGCCGAGCAAGTTGTGGTAGATGAATGTGCTATAAGGAATGATGAGCAGGCGGACTTCAGAAAAACCTGGGAAGACTTCTATGAACTGATGCTGAGCGAAGCGAGCAGAACCAGGAGACCACTGTACACAGTAAGAGCCACAGTGTGTGAGGACTGCCCCTCACAGCAAGGGAAGGATCCAAGACAGTCCCAAAGGACGAGGATGGTGCCTACTATTCGCCTCCAGAGAAAGAAGTGGTATTGATTGAATACAGAGCAAAGCATGCTAATTTTCACTTTCTTTCATTTTTTTCTTATATTTGAGTCTTCTTGTACAAAATGACTAGCATGGAAATGTTTTACATGGTTGCACATATATAACCTATATCTGAGGAGAGGGAGAGGGGAAGGATAGAATTTGGAACTCAAAAGTTTAAATAAAAATGTAAAAAAATTAAAAAGCCTTCAGGTTCAATCTGCTCATTTCATAGGTTTGGAAACTAAGTCCCAGAGAAGGGAAGTTTCTTCCCCCAAATCACACAAAGGTGGAGTGCTAGGTTTGACCCTGGGCTGCTACCTGCAGAGAAGTCAGAGGGGGCTGGGGGGGCAAAGGTGTGGGGGAGCCAAGGGATGGCTCTTGGAGAGGAACACTGGCAGTGGGGGATGGTGAGAGGTAGCCTTCTGACCTTGACCCTTAACTTCACTAGACTGGAAGAGCTTCCTCCTCCTTGTAATGAGTGCTTTAGATGTATTGCACTTGACACAGGAGGAAACTGAGACCCAGAGAGGGGAGCAGCTGGGGAGGTCAGAGCTAGGTGCCCCAGCCGCCCCTCACCTGGGCCAGGGTTGGGTCTTCCAGGGGACTGAGGCTCAGTGTGCTACTCACTTTCCCAGCCTGGCCTGGCTCCAATCTGAACCAACTTGCCTAAATGCATTCTGCTTTATACACTCCTCAAATATCTGCATTCTGGAAAAGCTGCAAATGAAGTCCCATTGTGAGTTTGGAGTTGTGTTTCCTTGGAAAAAGTTCTGGCCCAAGAAAATGAAAGTCATACTTGGGAAGGCTGCCAGTGAGCCCCAAGGGTCTCCATGAAGTTAAAACGTTGATTTTCCTAGAGAAAAAAAAGTGAACGCTGATTTTGGCCAGAACTGTCAAAACAGGGGCCTCAGCCTCCTCCAGGCTCCCTTGCCAGGCCTGCCAAAGGGAAGTGGATGTTCTCCAACAGTTTCCAGTAAAACAACTGCACCCCCACCCCCAGCCCACCCCTAGTTCCAGTTTTGGCACAGGGGAAGGAGTCCAGACTGCCTGGGGAGGGAGGTCCTGGATTCTGGGCCTGGCTCTACTTCTCTGGGGCTGTGTGACCTTGGGCGAGTTCTGAACTGTCAAAACTGCAGTTTCTTCTAGGCTTTGAGTGACCCCCATGGAAGTCTTTGGGACACACAGGAGTTTTCCTTCTGGGGTCATGATGGGAGCAGGGAATGATTGAGGTGAGCAACCTCCCCCTGCCCCAATCCCCAACCCATGACTAGGGGCCTGGTGGCTGGTCCTTGTCCAACCAAGCTGTGGAGCCTGGTGGTACCAGGTGGTGCCCTGGCCAAGAGGCAGAAGATGTTCTAGGTCCTCCATTGGGGCAGCACCTTTGAGCTGGGAATGGTCCCTACAGCTCTTCTTCATGCCAACACCACCCTCTCAAATGGGTCTGTCCAGGCTGATCGGTCCCCGTTTTAGATGCTGGAGAGGACAAAGACAATTGTCAGAGTCCCTGGCCTTCACAGTGATGTGACCTGGATACAGATATGGCTCCTCAATGGGAGCGAGTGGATGGGGCAAAGGGGAGAACCAGACAAGGTGCTCGAAGGATGTTTGAGGGACAGAAAACTAGAACAAGACACTAATGCCTGGAAGAAAGATGTGGAATCTCAGTGGGGGAGAGAAGGGGAGGAAATGTCCGACCTGCACCTGCACAGAGACGTGGGGATGGCAAGTCAAACGCAGAACCTCTCTCCTGAGGCACTCAAGAATCAGTTGCCATGTTTGAGAAAGCTTCAAGAGACATCTGGAAAGAACTGAGTTTGTTTTATGGGGAGGAGAGGATTTGTATGAAACTTGAATTGCTGTCCTGAGAGATCTGAATGGTGGAACTCTGGTTCCAGTGTCTGTGGAGAAGTCAGCCATTGCAGTGCATGGATGGAGGTGAGTCTGGTCATAAACTTTCTCACCACTAATGCATTGTTGAAATATTGAAATAGATTGGTGTTTGTCACACTTAATAAATTCCATTTCCAGTAACAACGTTTATCTGAAGCTATGAATTAAGGATGTGATGTCAGGAGAGAGATGAGTGAAGACTTATGGGGAAAAGGTTTCTCCTGTATATTTATAAAATGGGGTGGGGGTTCAGAGTTAATTGATTACTTATTGAGAGAAATTGTGCATTTCTATTCATTGATGACTCAGAACATATCCCTCCATTGACTTAGAATCCAAGTAGAGAATTAACCAGATGGTGAGCCTGGAGCAGTTAGAGGGGAGATAATCCCACCACACATGAGGAGGGGTGTTGTCCCCAAAAGCTGTTATGCTTAAATATCATTTTAATAGACTCATAGAACTGGAAGAGACCTCACAGACTTATCTTGTCCAGCTCCCGTATTTTACCATGAGGAAGCTGACGGCCAAGGGGAGAGCCCTGCCAAATAACACAAAGGGAATAGTGGCAGACCAAGCCACCGAACCCAGTTGTTCTGTCTTCAAATTCGGCATTCTATCAACTATATGACATTGCTGCTTAAAAATATAAAAAAAAATTCATTCATTCAGTGTGCCTAGAAAGAGTGAATGACCCTGATGAAAACCCAAAGATATCAATAAAAACTCCTTTTAAAGTCAGAATGGTACTGAAAAAGGACAAACTGCCAACAAGAATATCCATTTCCTTTTCCTTTTATTTAAATTTTCCAGGGCAAGAACCTTCTTCTTCTTCTTCTTCTTTTTTTAATTCTGCCCAGCTAGGACGATTTGACAATCAACTGCAAGTACATTTCACAAACTGTGGCATGAGAAAAACCCATGGGAGAGTCCACAACCCCAGCCTGTCCTTACTCATCCTTCAGAGAGCTCAAACCACCAGCCTCGGCTGGGAGCTGCCAAGAGGCGTCGGCGGTATTCCGACACCGACAACACGCTGTTGGGTCCCTTTAGCCGTCTGGATGCCCCTTGGTGCTTGACGTGCCCCGGAGGGCAGCCTCTGAGGGTCGGGAGAGGGGGCTGCGAGGCCGGGAGAGCCCTTCTTGTGCTTTGTGGAGCCTATTCACTCCGTATTCCTGAAATGCAGACACAGCCTCGCCGGCCACTGGGCCACTCAGTGACCCAGCATGGAAAGAGCATGTAGAATTTCCTGCATAGATGGCAAATGTTCCTGCGTGGCAGAAAGTGTTTTCAGGACATTCGGCCTTAACTCCCAGCCCTTCCCCTTCTCAGATGAAGCACGCTTTTGAGTGGATCGGGTCGGGGTCCGTCCCCTCCGTCCCCTGGTTGGGTTCCTTGGGAGCATAAATCACAGCACACACATCACACATTCAAAACTACCACAAGAACACACAAGACTGGGGTACCTTGGCAGGGGATCATCAGCTTCTCCCACGGTAAGCCCTCGGCTGCCTTCTGGAAACACCATGGCAGAAGACCAGACACACTCTATCTACAACAGACTCTGCACTGTTTCATGCCAAGATAAAAAGGGAGAGAGACCTATGGTCCAAGGTATGGACGCAGGCTCCTAGATCATTCTGTCTGCCTGGCACCTTTCACAGGTGGTCTGTAGAACATTACACATCACCATCCTGCTTACACTGTACACACATACACAGAGAGAACAGGGACATAGGGATTCATTCACCCAGAGGCTCCTGGAACCTCACACTGGAGCTGTCTAGCAGATTCAAGTATTCAGGTGTGTGAGAGAGACAGAGGAACCGATACAGCTGGGTTCTCCTGACTATAAACATTTGGCATGCCCGCCTAGTCACTTGGCCCCTGGCAGGGCTCAGGGGGCTCCCAGGGCATAGAGGCTGGCCTCCTAGCGGAGGGTTTGCTCTTTCCTGCCCCCAGTTGTGCCTTTCAGAGAGATATTGAACTTTTAAATGTCCCTAGCATTCAGTAAGTCAATACTTTTTAGGACAAACAGGAAATGACCCCAGCTGGCCAATGGCCTGGCCTCCTCCTCTTACACACTTTCCTCCCCAGTGGGGAGACTTTCAATGAGACCCATTCCCCATCATCACACCACTGAGGCAGCTAGGCATGATCCTGACCCCTGAGAGCCTCATGTCCCTGGATAGGCCCTTGGGAGCATTTGCCAGAGAGAAGGCCCTGCTAGCTCTTTGCAGGAAGTCACCCCAGCAAAGTCTTATTATTATAACCACAGGGAATGCTGCTGTCTGGACAGGAAAACCCAAACCAAGTTCTCTGAGGGCCTGACCTCCTGGTATTAGGGAGTCAGGAAGGTTTTGGATGCCTCTGGGTGTCCACTTGTGTCAGTGGTTGGTGGTTGCAGAAGAGGTGTGCCTGACTCTTGAGAAGTCTTATAACAGGACAGACTTGGATGAAGACACCTGTCTCTTTGGTGACCCTTTATTGTCACGGAGCTTATTTGGTGGCAGTAAGATTTCTGAGTCAAGCTTTTTGGGCATTGGTGGGCAGGTCTTTAGCTGGGACAAGTCCATCGAGCAGCCACCTCTCCCTTTGGGCCACTTCAGTGAGGGAGCTGACAGCTGGAGGGGGCGGTGATGGGGTCACACTTCCTGTGACTTTGCTAGGTTTGACTGATATAAGGAAGCAGGCCTCTCACCAGCCTGCCCTGCAGGAAGAACTTCAGTACTTAGAGACCTGTGTCCTCTAGCTGCTGAAGCTTTGGGAGCCAAGACTTCATCCACAGGAAGGATTTTGCTTTTCATCAGATGGCAACCTCTATTCATGGCCTGCTTGATGCCTCCATTGGGAGCTCTCAGGGCTGCTGTACTCTCTCAGGCTATGCCCATAGAATGCCAATTCTGGAAGGGCCTATACCAAGCTGGAGAAGCTGCTGGGTCCAGGTTGGGTCCAGACCCCACAGAGAGACTCCCAAAGGATGAAATCTGGAGGATAAAGGCTATTCCCTCCCGGTAGAGGGGCGCATCTGGCCAGCTCTCTGGTTACCAAGGGGACATGGCACAGCTGGTATATCCTGCTCAGTGGTGGCAGGAAGGGGCACAGATATCCTACCAGGGCTCAAGAAGCCCTCCTCTCCAATTCCACGGTGACAGAGGAGCAGCAAAGGATGAACAGAATGAACATGGATGCCCCACTCAAACCACCATGGCTGCATATATGCACATGAGAGTGTCTGCATGTGAGGGATGAGAAAACCAGGAAGGCAGGAGAGAAACCAAGAAACCAGCCCCATAGTGGGGGCACGGAGATTCTCATGCAGAATATCATGCACCCAGTGTGAACTAATGCTAGAAGCTTTCAACTGTATAAATCTCAATGTATTTCATATTATAAAAATAAAGATAAACATATACATATTTTACACTGGTCGTTGCTGTGCAGCAGCAGTGAGCTTCAGGCAAGGGTCTCTCTTTCCCATGGAACAGAATTGACTTCAGAGTCTCTGATCCAGCCATCCGGAGGGCAGCTATGGCTTATGTGTGCACAGAAAACAAAATCCCTGAGTGGCCATTAGACCTTCCCTTCCTTCCTTCCTTCCTTCCTTCCTTCCTTCCTTCCTTCCTTCCTTCCTTCCTTCCTTCCTTCCTTCCTTCCTTCTTTCTTCAGCTTTCCTCTACAAGTAGCTCTTCCTTGGCAGATCACAGTTCTGAGGTTCAGATTGTAAAACATTTGCTCCATAGTCTTTCCCTTTCCTTCCTTTCTCCCTCCCTCCCCAGTCCCCCTTCTCCCAGCTCCATTTTCAAAGGCTCCGGGTTGTCCGCTCCATCCTCTGAAAGTCCCTTCCACATGTGTCTGTGCCGGGAGACCAGCCAAGGCTCCATCCCCTGGATGCCAGCCAAGACAGCCTAGGCGGGTTCAGGGCTGTCTTCCTCCTCGGGAATCCCCACAGCGTGACTTCACCTGCCATTACTGGTTCCTGTGCTTTTCACCAACATTCTTCCTGTGAACAGCAGGGAGGAAGAGAAGAGGCTGTTAGGGGAAGCAGGAGTTGGGGAGACCATTTCTGACTCAAGGGAAAGGAGGCAGGTGGGACATGGATGATATCTGCTGGACATGGGAAGACCATGGACATCTTTAAGACTCAATTTGTTAACCTGGAAAATGGGGAGAGTAACAGTGGCTAATATTTACCTAGCTCTGTAAGGCTTTGACTCACTGGATCCTCACAACAGCCCTGTGAGCTAGGGAACACCCTCAGTTATACAGATGAGGAAATTGAGGCAGACACAAGTTAAGTGACTTATCCAGATACGAGCAGCTGGTATCTGAGAGGGCATTTGGATTCAGGGTCTTCCTTTCGGACTGCAGGTTGGTCCCTCTTTATCTTTATTTTTATAATATGAAAATACATTGAGATTTATACAGTTGGAAACTTCCAGCATCAGTTCACATCGAGTGGGATTTTCTGCATGAGATCTGTGCCAACAGTTCTCCCCGCCCACAGCCCCCACTATGGGGCTGGTTTCTTGCTTTCTCTCCCGGATGGGGGTCTCTTTCTTTTTCTTGCCTTCCTGGTTTCCTCACCCCTCACATGCGGACACACTCATGCCCACACATGCAGCCATGGTGGTAAGATAATGCTCGAGTCTGCTAGGTGGGCCAGTGCTTTGAGTGTTGGACTTGGTGTCGGGAAGACCTGTTTATGAAACCCACCTCAAACACTTACTGCCCTCCCCAAGTCTCCATTTCCTCATCTATAAAATCCCAGGTGGGTTGTGAGGATCACAGAGTCTGGCACACAGTAGGTGCTTAGCAGATGCTCACTCTTAGATCCTCAGACCAGCGTTGCTGAGCCCAGTGGTGATGAGCGGACGCCTGGAGGGAAGCACCAGCCATTCCCTTGTGCCTGGTAGGGACCCTGGCTGTGGTGAGATCTGGACACTCCAGTGACATTCTGGTTGTGAATTTAGACTAAATTTAGTGAATTTAGATTCAGTGTAATTTTGAGAAAAATAATGTTTTTAAAATGGTAATAATAACAATGACAAATGATGCTGATGATCACCAGCACTGAGACAACTGATGCCGAGGGAAAGGCTGGGGGCGGGGCTCAGGGGGAGCTCACTTGGAACAAGGGCTGATCACGGTGGGTGTCGGGGGGTAGACCAAGGCCACGTTCACTCGCTCGCTGCCATTCTTGGGGCAGATGATCTCAGCGACCCCCTCTGGCCTGGGCTGACTCAGCAACTCCCCTGCAGGAGAAGAGAGAGAAAGGCGTTTGGTGACGCTCTGGCAGAGGTACAGTGCCAGCCCAGCCGCTGCCCCCACCCTGTGGCCTCCCTCCACATGCTCCTGGACGTGGCTACAGTAGGTGAGGCTTCCCCCTCCTCTGGTTCCTCCTTTCTTTTCTCCCTCCTTTTCGTCCTCTTCCTCCATCTCCTCCTTTCTTCCTCTTTTCTTTTCCTCCTCCTCCTCTCCCTGCCCCTCCTCTTCCTCTTTCTCCATCTCTCCATACAGTAAGAAGACCAAGCTCAAGCCAGCCTCAGCCACCATGACCGCTGACTAAGGTACCACCAAGAGATGTGCCCAGACCTGGTCAGCTCAAAATCAGGGCAGATGAGACCACAGAGCCAGGGACCAGGAGGCTGGAAGGAGAGGTTAATCAGGTCACCAGATGCCCCACTATGGGAACCAGTCAACACATGACCATAGGGATTTCTCACACATGACATGTGAGAAAGCAAAAGCCCTGAGAGGGAAGGAGACAGGAACAAAGCTACCCTGGAGCCCAGGCTCCCTGACGCTAGACTCAGTGCCCTTCCCACTACAACACACTGCAACTGAGAAAACCCATCATGGTTTAGGTGAGAACGAAGAAGGGTCTAAATGGGGGCAATGGTGGTTGTGTGAATGCAGAGGAGGATAAAGTGTGCGGAAATGGGTCAGAAATGACAAGATGTGGCACCGGATGGAGAGGTGAGGCGAGAGAGAGAGAGAGAGAGAGAGAGAGAGAGAGAGAGAGAGAGAGAGAGAGAGAGAGACAGACAGAGACAGAGACAGAGAGAGACAGAGAGAGAGAGAGAGAGAGAAGAGGACCCTAGGTAGAGCCTGAGGGAGGGGGGCCATGATTGGAGGATGATGAACCAAGGAAGAAGTCTAAGAAGGAGTGGTCAGATAGGTGGCAGGAGAACAATGCCCAGAGGATGGAGAACCAGAAGGAGAGAATGACCAACAGACACCAAGGCGACTGAAGAGATGAATCTTGAGAGAAGGCCATGAGATTCATTGGCTACTTTGGTGCAGTCCCAGTTGAATAATTTCATCAGAAACCAAACTGAAATGTTTAGAAGAGGGTAAAAGGAGGGGAGATGGAGGCAACAAACATTCCTTGTAAGAGAGTCTCAGCAGTTCGCTGAAATTTAAGTAAACTGTAGCCTTGTAACTAGGCAACATGGCAAAGTAGGTCGAGAGCTAGCTTTGGAGCCAAGAAGAGCTGGGTTCAAGTTCTGCCCCTGATATGTTCTAGTGTGTGATCCTGGCCAAGTCACTCATCTTCCAGAGCACCCCCCCAGTAGCTAAGACGCTAAGTTGCAGAGGGGTCAAATGACATTGGTAGAGGGAACTTTCTCATCTGGAGTCCTCTATGCCAATGGAATTATAGCACCACCCTCTTATCCCTCATCCAGTTACAACATTCTGCAGATCCACTCCAATCTAATCCTTGTCAACAAAAGAGATGGGGGGGGGGGTCTGGCACTACCTATTCTTGAACAAGCCCCTCTGGGTCTCTGAGATCACAGCCTCCTTTTCTACCTGTTTGCCAATCATTCCTTTAACAGACCTCCTAGACCTTTGCCAGGAATCACAGATGACTGACCCAGAGTTTGTGGATTCCATTTTCTTCCTTTTCTGCAAATCAGGCCACCCTTGCCCTTCTCCAGTCTTGTGACAACTCTCCTGTTTCCCACAGTCATTCATTGATTCCTGATAGGGGCTCAGCAAACACAGCTGATGGCTCTCCGAGCACCCTCATCTGACCTCCATGGCGGGAGCTCACCAATGGCAGCCAAGGGCTCTTTCAATTCCACTACTTATCCTGGGTTTCATCTCCCCATTAGTCATTTTTGTTCCATCGTCTCAAGCACAAAGATTATTCTCCTGGGCAGAGAAAACAGAGTAGTCGCTGGACAGCTCTGCCTTTGTCATCATCCCATTCACCCCCATCAGCAATCATATCTCTTCTTTGACTCTCCTCTCTTCCCCAATATTACTTACAGCCTCTCTCCTGTTGTCCTCAGCCTCCCTGGCAGCCTCTGCTCTTTCTGAGTCTTAGCCTGGTCGACGCCATTCCTGCAGGGCTGTGCCAGGTTTCTGGCATCAGCCCTCTCACCCACCTGCCCTGGTTTCCATGATCTGTCCACCCTGTTCTAAATCTGAGTGGGATGGGGAGCTGCCTGTGTGTCCACACTGATCTCTTCAGGCAACTCTCCCTTCTTCTTCCTCACCTGAATTTAGCAAGCTTTTATAAGCACTTTAAGGTTTGTAAAAGACTTTTCATATATATATAGGTATAGGTATATGTGTGTATGTATAACACACACACACACACAGACATGCACACACACGTTCCAAGGGGCCCTACCGATAATTTCCCCAAACCTTGGAAATCTTCTGCCCCAGCCCTACAGGGCATGTCTATGTTTGTCTGTTTTCCTTTCCTATCTCAGAAGTTCTTTTTTTCTTAATTTAATGTTTTAAAAAATATTTTTATTTTCCCCTAATTACAGGTAAAACAATGTTTAATATTCATTTTTTAACCTCTCAGGTGTTCTAAAACAGTATACGTTCTGATAGAAGGACAGGGGCATTTTAACGTGTGTATGTGTGTGTTCCCATCACATGCCTGCCACACAAGCAGGACTTAAAGAACACTTCTCTATTGACAGAGAGATCACTTCCCTTCCTCTCTAGCCCATTAGCCAATGTCTTTCTGTTGGTGGTGGTGAGAATCAGACGAAGAGTGGAATGCTCTCCACATTGGTTCCTTCCCCTTTGAAAGGGCAGAATTTGCATTAAGGCAGATTAAGAAATTATCGATAGTTCTGCTTTTGGGGGTGAAGAGAGAGCAATCCGGCAGGAGAAGAGCCAAGTCCTCCATCACTACGAAGTCGTGATTCTGGGCCAGACCCTCAGCTGTTAACAGGACCTCTTCCCTGCCTCCTCTGCCCAGGAAGTCTACAGTGTGCTCTGATGCCAACATCGCTACATACCATAGAAGGGAACTGCTCTGCAGCAACAGCAGCCTTCAAGATCTCCAGATATTTATGGGAGCAAACGCCAGGGGAAGGTTCAGTAACAGAAGCAATATCGAGCCCCCGCCCCAGCTTCACCATCTACAATACGAGGGCCCGAGGGTCCTTCTAACCTTAGGGCCATGATCCCAGAATTCAGCGGGAAACAGAAATTCATGTGAAAGGAGAGAACAGATCCACGAGCAGGTCTTTGACCCAGGGAGACGCTGCTGCCCTCATCCCTGGCTGCCATCCTCTGCCACTGCCTCTTGCCCCGCAGTGTCTCTGGCTCTGCCTTTCCATGCCCACCCTGCCGGGGTTCTCTCTCCTCACGCACAAGCACCTCAACCCTCCCTCCCTTCTTCCTCCCTCCCCTCCCTCCCTCCCTCCCTCCCTCCCCTCCCTCCCTCCCTCCCTTCCTTCCTTCCTTCCTTCCTTCCTTCCTTCCTTCCTTCCTTCCTTCCTTCCTTCCTTCCTTCCTTCCTTCCTTCCTTCTTCCCTGCCTCCCTTTGCCTTTCTTCTTTGCCTCCCTGCTGTGTAGCCCTAACTCTGTGAGTCTGTGACGAAGTCTGAGCATGGGAAAGGGAAAAGCTGCCCTCCCACGCCCTCCTCAGCCCTGGCTGGGGAGGGGATGCAGCTCTGTGCAAAAGGTTAATTAAGGACTGACTCTCTGGGAATGGGGATGTAGAAGAAGAGAGGGAGGGGGAAATCAGTCATGGAAGGTTAGAGTGGCTGGCAAGAGATACAGGGCCTGAGGGTCCTCTGGAAACTCCAGGATAAAGGGCTCCTACCTCTCACAAATACACCTCAGTGATGACAGCTACAGAGGCTGCCTGGAGGCAGCGATTCAGTGACATCTGGGAAGGGACTGAGGACAGAGCAAGAGGGAGCGCTGGGGCCTAATCCCCAGAAGACTGCATTCAAAGGGAAAGGAGTCAGGCTTCCCTGGCACCAGCAGCTACCTGGAGCAAGGCAGAGTCGAAGTGTCTGCAGACTCCACAGTGTTCCCTCTGGCTTCCTACCCCATAGTGTGGGGAGGGCAGGGACACAGAGAGAGACTGAGACAGAGACAAATAGAGACATGGAGGAGAGACAGAGACAGAGAAAAAGAGACACAGGGGGAGAGAGAGACAGACAGACAGAGACAGAGAAAAAAAGAGACACGGAAACGAGAGACAGAGAGAGAAATAGGGACAGAGATGAGAGACAGAGAGAAAAAGAGTCTGAGACAGGGACAGACACACACACAGAGAAACAGACAAAGAGACTGAGAGACAGAAAAATAAAGACAGAAAGAAAGATAGAGACAGAGAAAGAGAGAAATAGAGATGGAGGGAGAGAGAGAAGCGGTTCCCTTGGGAAGGGGTCTTTTCCCCTTTTTTGTGCACCAGAAGGATGCCATCCTGATGCTTATCCACACTATTACCTACATTTATATTACCTATATTTCTATAACTCTCCAAGGCTGGCAAAGCACTTCACAAATAGTATTTCACTTGACCCTCACTAGAGCCCTGGGATATAGGGGCGACTATCATCATTATTTAGTAGATGAGGAAACTGAGGCAGACAGCTTCCTTGGGGCTGGTCTTTTCTCCTTCTCTACTCCATATCACTTCCCCAAGGGCCAAAGCTGTGCCATAGCAGGCCTGCAGGGCTTGACTCTGACCTGGGCACTGCAGGGCAGTTGGGTAGCACAGTAGATAGAGCACCAGCTCCAGAGTCAGGAGGACCTGAGTTCAAATTCAGCCTCAGACACTAGCTGTGTGACCCTGGGCAAGTCATTTCACCCCAACTGCTTCCTCCTCCCGCTCCCTATGCTGTCAGCAGAGCAACTAGGCTGAAAAAGTGATTCTTGCTACTGGAGGAAGACTGTTCAGGGAGAGCGCTGCAGCGGCTGGAGAAGCCCGACGTGAATGGGAGAAGGGGGGGGTGCGTCATGGGGGAGTGCATCACACTGGGTCTGCAGCACAAGGAGCAGCTTCCAAGGGGGAGGGGGATCGTCCTCAGCCTCCTTGTACAGGAAGTGCTTACTAAAGGTTTGTCCACTTGACATTCTAAGAATGAATGCTGCCCCACAGAGGAATGGGCTTCCTGGGAAGTCGTGTGTGTGTGTGTGTGTGTGTGTGTGTGTGTGTGTGGTATATATGTATGTGTATGTGTGGTGTGCGTGTGTGTATATGTATAGGACATCCTCATCATTCCATGCTCTTTGTAGAGAATTCTCCTGGCGGGCCCCTGGGGACCCCCTTGTGCTGGGCTCGAAATGCTGGCTAACTTCTAAATGACACCACTGACCTGAGCCAGGGCTCACTGCCTGGTCCCTCCCCACGCACCATTCGTCCTCCCCCTCCCCTCCCCATGCTCAGCCTCTGGACCTGACATTTGACTGTCTCACTGTGAAGGGCTTATACAAATACAAACCCACCCAAGAAAGGAAAAGCATTTCCCTTTTTTCTGTCCTGGAGAGAGTCCCAGCCACTCTGGCCAAAGATCAAAGGGGGCAGCAGCACAGTGGAGGGGGGAGGGCGTGGCCCGCAGCCTCCAAGGCAGGTCAAGAGGAGGCAATGCCCCAGCGGAGGGTCTGGGGAAGGCATGCTCTCCTTATTTGGAGAGTCCAGCAGCCCGGGCCTCTGGGAGGGCTACCTTTGGATCTACACACCTTCTGAATCCAGCCTTGGGAGCCTTGGCCGATGCCACTGCTTGGGCCAAGGGGCACTGTTTGGGGAGTGGGGATCAGCCCGAGCGTGGAGAGTAAAGCAGATCTAGCAAACTGGGAAGACCCAGGGAAGAGCCTGGGAGTCCAAGGGGAGCCTGGGGGCCCAGGGAAGAGCCCTGGGTTCAAGCCCTTCTGAGCTGCAGGCTCAGCAATGCCCCTGACCTCCTGCAGGAGGAGGATGCAGCCCTCAGACCTCATCGCCTGATTTTATGGCATCCCAGGGCACTCTGAGATGATGGATGGTGATGATGATGGACATTCTGGAGAACTTCAAAACCCTGGCCATACATGGCCTGAACCTCACAAGGGCAGGGATGATAAGGTGCCTGGCAACCATTTCACAGAGGCTGAAACTGAGTCTCAGTGAGGAAAGTAACTTGCCTAGGGTCACAGCTAAGAACCAGAAGAGGTGGGATTTGAACCCAGACCTCTCTGATGCCCAGCTCATTCCTCTGCCCACCATGTGGCCTGTGCCATTGTGACTCCCAGTAGACAAAGAAATGGATCTCTAAGTGGCGGATGGCCATGCCCCGTGTCATAGAGCTCTGTAGGCCAGGGATCAGAATGGAGGCTGCCCTAGGTCTGACAGTATCCCTCTCTGTCTAACATCCCCTGGGGCCCTTCCTGAAAGACTCTCCAGGCACAACCCCTCAGCTGCCAAGACCCAGAGGAAGCTCAGGGGCTGTTGATGGCTGGGGAGCACAGGGTAAACTTCTGGGTTGGGGGGGGGCCCACTGGGAAATGCCCGTTGTCTGGGACAACCTGTTGGTCAAATCCTGGCATACCTACCTCCTGGTGTGGGTAGGCACAATATCTAACATTTGCTACCCAGGTCATGCTACACACAGCTGCCATTTACATTATACTGTGTGCTCAGCACTGTGCTAAGTGCTTCCATAAAAACGATTCATTGGATCCTCACAACAGCCCTGGAGGTGCTCTTAGGATCCCTACTTTATGGGGGAGAAAACAGAGGTTAAGTGACTTGCCTAGGGTCATGCAGCTAATTTGTATCAGAAACTACATTTGACTCCAAGCCCATTGCTCTATCCACTGCCTCTCTCAGCTTTGGGTCACCTGCGGACCTGATGAGCTCACCATCTCTCTGCCTCTCCCCAACTCCTTGACAGCAATGTCTGAGCCAAGCACAGATCCCTGTGGTCCTCCACAGGAGACCTTGAGCCAGGTGACATTGAACCACGGACCGACCATTGAATCAATTCTGAATACACATAATCTAAATCTCTCTGTCTTGTCCACAAGAAGAACACGAGGTTCTTTATCAAATATTTTGCTCAATTCATGGTAAACTGCCTGCCATGCAATGACCACCAGGCCCTGCATTCAGGGGAAAGGAGCCAGTCTTTGCCAGCCCTGGGAGCAGCCCCTGACATTCAGGGTGTGAATGTTCACTGTGCCTCAAGAATGCTCTGGCATTCCAACTCCTCAGCCCTCAGTAACCCTGCCAGGAAAGGAAAGCAGGTGAGCCCAGCATGCCCTGTGCTTTCAGAAGCCAGCTGCCTCTTGGCGGTCGCTGCTTCCCTTTCTAAATATTCTCCAGCCATCCCTTTAATGTCCTGTTGTACAATCTTCCCAGGAATCCAAATCAAGCTCACTGGCCTATAATTTGCAGACCTTGCTCCCCTCCCTTTTCTGAAGACTGGGGTCTTTTTTGAAAATCTTTTTGAAGATTTGTCCTCCAGTCTTGCAGTACCTCTCCTGCTTCTCATAATTGTTCAAATATTACCGACGGTGACTGAGTTGCTAACTCTTTTAGGATCCAGCATGGGGCTCATCTGAAGTATCCACTCCCGAGCTCCTCAGTCCAGCATGACTAGGAGATATGGAGAGGTCTCAGGGCCTGCTCCCTGAGAGTTCCTGCGTAGTAATGCCGGCTAGTTGGGTACCCTCCCCAAGCCATAAAGCCCTTTCCTGGGAACTGGCAGTCAAGGGACCTTTGCTGTTGGACCACTTTCCCCTTACATAACTGGATTCTTAGCCTTCATCCCAGCCAATTTTCATTTCATAGACAAGATGAGGGGGTAGCCTGGGATGTGAATGAATGTGGGTGGACAGTGGACACCCTAAGCATCAGTGGGGAAGCCTGGGCATCAGGGACCTTGGGAAGAATCCTTCTCCTTCCTGGGTCTCAACTTCCTATTTTGTAAAATCAAGGCCCCTCTCTGGCAGCCCCAACACTGAGGGATTCTGGACAGGCTGACTTCCAAAGACAGAATTCTCAGGAAGTCTGAGTTCCCTTTCAGAGCTGAGTGTCTATGAATGTAGGAGACAAATCCCAGGGCCATCATGAATGCCCTGCTCATTAAGTAGTAGGATTTTATAAGACTCACTGTGTGCATGGTTTGTTTTCTAAGCCCAAAAAACACCCGCCGGGTCAGCGATGTTGAAATTATCCTGTTGGGATTATAAAAGGATTTGGCCTGGGGCCAGCAGGACCTCACAGAACCTCAGGCATGCAAAGAATGTAAGAGATCTCATGCAAGTCCTGCTCCAGTCTCTAGAGAAAGTCTGCTAACATTAACCCCGTGCATGCAATGGCCAACGGTCACTTTCAAAACTTTCCCCGGGGTCAGAGTCTTCTTGCAGCCTAGGAGGACTTTGTCAAAACATTATTATCTGAGAAAGCGACTTACGGTTGACCAGGTCCTTGAAGAGCGTCCAAGCCACTCCTCCCATTTGACAGAGAAGGAAACCCGAGGCCTTGGGAGAGGGGACTACATATAGCTAGTAAGGGAGGGAGGAAGGCCTCCAACATTCAGGTCTCCTACCAAAGAATACTCTACAGAAACTCTTCCTTTCTTTCATCAGCTACAATTCATTGTCTGGAGCTTCGGTTCCTGCAACACACTTTAAAAAAACAATAAATTCCCGAACACCTTTGGCAAAGAACTTTGCAACTCTTGTTTTTTTTCCAGGTGACTAACTTTCCCTGACCTGGGCCAGGGTTTCTAGAGAGCACAAGGACAACTGCCTGGTCCAGTGAAGAAGACAGCTGGGGTTGCCCCAGCTCAGAAACTTGTGGGCAACGTGACCTGAGGCCAGTCCTTTGCTTTCTCTGTAGTCAGAGGATGATGATTCCCCAGGGTGGCGTGGGAGGTGTTAAATCCAGGCTCTCCTTTTTCCCTCTAGGACCTTAGACCAGTCCCTTTTGCAGCCAGGAGGGCAGTGGGTACAGCGTCCGACTTGGGAGTCAGGAATACCAGAGTTAAAATCCAGCCTCGGATGCTGACTAGTTGTGTGACCCTGGGCAAGTCAATTAATTCTGTAAAATCTGTCACTTAACATCTGTCAGATGAGCTGGAGAGGGACACATCAGACCACTCCAGTGTCTCTGCCAAGAAAACCCCAAATGGGATCACAGAGATTTGGACGTGACTGAAAACGACTGAGCAACAAAAAGCATTTCTATTCCTTCTCTTTAAAGTGACGGGGCTGGACCAGCGGCTCTGCCATTCCCATTCTAAAACACTTAGACCCATGAAAATGCTGAATCAGCAGAACGCTGCCAAGTTGAAGCCCTCGGAAACAAGCTAGGAGATGAAAGCATCTTTTAAGTAGAGCAGAGTGAACTGGGGTCTGCTCCCCACCACCAAGGATCAGAGCTCAAGGGCAGACACACACTCACACACACCACACACACTCACACTCACACACACTCTGTGTCTATCTCTCTGTCTCTGTGTCTGTCTGTCTGTCTCTCTCTCTCTCACACACACACACACACGCTCGTGTGCCCATCTGCATTGTGAGTCTTGGGGTCAGCAGAGAAGGCCCTAAGATACTGCACAAAAGAACTCCGGTTGTCAGGAAAGCCATCCCGTCCTCACATCCCATGGGCTTCTTTTTCTGCGAGTTTCTCCAGGGCTGGCTGGCTGAGGCCCTCAGGACAGGCCTGGGTTCTGCTCCCAGCCAAGCAGGCTTCCCCAGGGGTGATGGAGATAAGGTGCTGAGTACAGAAAGAGCCCAACAAGAAAATAATCTTTTCATCCCTGCGCACTGGAGCGCACCGTTGCTTCTTTGCCTCAGTGGGCCTCAGAGCGCACCATGCTCGGGTCTGCTGACCCTCTACACTTGGGAAGCTGGGCCTCATGGATACCAGTCTGTCCCCACTGGCTTTGACTTTAGAGGCTACCTGGTCCAACCCCCTCGTTTGCTGAAAAGGATCAGGCAGACAGAGGTAAAATGACTTGCCCAGGGTCACACACTAGGAAGTGCCTGAGCCAGGTTTGAACTTCAGGTTCAGGATTCTATCCACTGAATCTTCTAACTACCTCAGAGAATAGTCATTGATGGTCTGACGTTACCTTGAGAAAGTGGGTGTCCTTGGGGCCTGGACTTGGGTCTGGCTAGTCTATGCTTTCATCAGTGGCTTGGATGAAGGCACAGAAAACGCGCTCATCAAATCTGCCGCTAACGCGTCAGACGACAAAGTCTCATCCTCCCGAGAGTCTGAAGGGACCATGGGCACCATCCATTAATTGGCTCAAACAGGAGGGAGACTGGTTTGTGATAAACAGTGAGTTTTATGCTCAGGACCACAGCTTGAGAGGGAGAGCTAACAGGAGCCTCTGAGACCCAGGGGTCTGAGCCCGTCTTTGATAGATGAGCAAGTTGGGGTCCAGCAGGTTAAAGTGAAATTAAAAAGATAATCATAAAAACAGCTAACACTTTCATAGCCTTTACAGATATGGTCTGCTTTGACTCTCCTGACATCCCTGAGAAGGAAGCACTGCGATCATCCCCATGTGACAGGTTTCACCACCTTCCCCAGGCAAATCCACCAGGATTTCTCATGTTCTTTCCTCTGGCTCAGGCAGGCTCCGAGTTATGCCCAGGGGGCTTTGAGGGCACAAGACACTTCACCTGCCTGATCTCATTGGATCCTTAAGTTGCCCTGGGAGGTAGTGGCTACTCAGATATTATCCCTAGTCTACAGATGAGTAAGTAACCTCAGAGAGATTTTGGATTTGCCTGTGGAGCCCAGGTGAGGACAGGGTGAGTGTGAGCCTTTGGGCAGGTGCAAAGGCCCGTCTTAGCTATCCTCCAAGGTTGGAAGAGAGGATCAAAGCCTAGTTAAGCATTGCCACGGAGGGTACAAAGAAATACTCCCTGCTCTTAAATGGTTTTCCTTCTACTCCTTCCCAGCAGAGGGGGAGCTTGTCTTGTCTCATGTGTCACTACCCAGTCTGGCACTGTCCTGTGCTGGGGTCAGTCCCAAACTTGGCTAAGACCCCCCCTGAGTTGAGCTCGGCCCCCAGGGCTCTGGGTTTCCTGGTCCCTGATCTCTCGGTGTGACTTGGGGTCCTGTGGCCACTTAATGACTCCCTGTGGGACTAACCCCTCAGCCCTATTCATACATAGAACTGTGGCCTCTTCTCTATCCAGTGGCCTCCTTGGAGCAAGAGTGAAGTGGCCCAAGGCTTCTCCCCATGGGGAGTATGGGGAGAAGAAGGCTGGGGAAGATCAGCAGTCGGGGCGGGCACAGGACACAGTGGTAAGAGGGGGCAGGCCAGAGAGGGATCAGAAGTCAAGTGAGCCATCCAGAGTCTGGGGACACTGAGAAGTCAGAGGTCCAGTCCTGTATCTGCTCTCAGGGTCCTGGGCCGGGAGACCTGAGGGAGAATCCTGACTTGGGCTCAGCTTCTCCACCTGTAAATGGGACAATAACCCCTGCACTGCCTGCCTCACAGGGGTACAATGGGGAGAGATGATGATACCCAGCACCCACAGTCTCCAGAGTGCCCTCCTCAGCGTGCCCCTGGTCGGAGGCTAGTTCTAGGATTAACATCTCCTTTTTACAGATGAGGAAACTGAGGCTCCTTGGGGGGGTCAGTGCCAGGGGAGAGTTTCTTCTGCTTGTGGGCACCTGTGCCCAAGGCCACTGAGCACAGCTGCCCCAACCTGTCTGCACCCACACGGGAACAAGATCTGCTCTTTCCATCATGATTTTTTAATGAGACCACCGCTGAAAATGGAAAGAAATATTGAGCATTTATGAATATTCATCAGCCTCCTTTCCCTTTCCTTTCTCCCTTCGGATTTTGGTTGCGCAGCAGGGTTCCTAGTTAAAAATTAAAAAGCATCTGTGTAACCTGGGGCAGGTGGGCTGGCAGCAAGGGCAGAAGTGGGGAGGGAGCCCTCTGCCAGGAGGGTGCTCTTGCTCACTGCCCCCTGCTAAAGTAGGCACTCCCTGGTCTTCTGGAGGAGGGTGGGAGTAGGCCCCTAAGCCAAAGACCCGCCCCCCCCCCCGGGGGCTCTCATGCTGTGCCAGGGGCCAAGAGGAGGAGTGAAGGGCAGGTGGGGGCGGGAGGGGCCACTGGAAAGTTAATTTTAGGCCAGTCCATCTGCTGGGCTGCCAAGGACGGGCAGTTCCCAGTGCTGGGCTTGGTCCTTCTGGGGGTTGTTTCAGGGAAACATGGGCAGGTCCTGTGCCCATGGCTGGCAGCTGCTTCCACATGAAGTCTCAAGCTTTTCTTTCTGCAGAGTCCCTGGGCATAGTAATCTCCCTTCATCGCCAGCTGTGAGCTTTTCTGCACACAGCGACATGTATATGTGTGTCTGTGAGTATGCATGTGTGAGAGCATGTGTCATGTCTGAGTGCATGTGTGAGTACATGTGTAAGGGTGTGTGTATGCATGTGTGAGTATGTGTGCATGGCTGTATATGTGCATGTGTGTGCACGTGTGTGTGCATATGTTTGTGTGACTGTGTGTATGTGTGTGTGAATATGTGTATGTGAGTGTGTGTGGGTATGGTGATGGAGCACAGTGCCCTCACCAGCCTCACTCTCTCCAATAGAATGGAAGCTCTCCGAGAGCAGGGACTGTTTCATTCTTTGCATTTGTGTCCCCGGTGCCTAGGACAGTGCCTGGTAACAGCCAGTGCTTAATAAGTGCTTTGATGACTGATTGAATTGGGTCTCTGTAACTCACTTTTAAGAAGGATGAGGGAATAATTTCCTGACTGATGCTCGAAGCTGGGAGGGTTGGGAGCTTCAGCATCTGGTTAGGTCACCTTGCATCTGAACAAGAATGCCCTCTGAAATGTTCTGGACAAGGGGTCTCTGAGTCTTTGCTTGCAACCTCCCAGGGATGGGGAGCTCACCACCTCACAAATGTCTGCTGAGTGGACTTGAAGGGGCGCTGAGGACTGAATTACTCCACCCAAGTGATGAGGGCACTGCTTCAGCCTGCCTGGCCGAAAGGACTGGACAGGCCCAGGGGGCTCCCAAGGGCTCTGCTTGGCCCTGATCAAAATGCTGGCCTGCAGTCCCTGCCTCGGTCAGTGCTCACCTTCCAACCTTTAGTAGGAGCCTGCTCAGGTACATCCGATCAGGTGGTGCCCCCACCCACTCACCTCAAGAAGGTGCCCTGGCCTGTCCTGGCCCTGCACACAGCCTCCCTCATGCTACTCCTTTCTGACCCCAGGAAGGTGGCCATCATCTTGGGGAGGGGGCTAGCCTGGTTGCTCTTTTTTGTATCTGCAGACAGGACTTTTGTTCCCCTTTTACTGTGATCATGGGGCTGAATCCATTTACAAGGAAGGTAGGCTGAGTCAGGAAGACCTCAGGAGCCAAGGTCTGACAGGACAAGCTACCTCAGCCCTTTCCATTCTGACCAGAGGAGGGCCAAGGAGGAAGCAGCCTGGAGGGGACTCAGCTTCATCGGACCCTGGCAGGTTTGTGTCACTGAGGCAGCCGGGGTCCCAGACTGTCCCCTTGAATGCATCATTCCCCCTCCCTGCATCTTGAGGAGGTGAGCAGAGACTGTACTAGGCAGGGAGTCAGTGTCAGGGCTGAACCCTAAAGACTCCTGTCCCTGCCTCCCTGTGGCATCTTGGACAAATTCCTTTGTTTCCTGGACTTCAGAGGGATGGGGTCAGAGGGCTCAGGTTCCTTCCTACTCAAGAACCCAGGATCCTCTGGCTTCCTGAGACCCCTCCCATCTTTAATGGCCCACCCCAGGAAGGAGGCAGTGTGTCCTGGAGGCTACTGGCAGAGGCCAACCTAAAAAGTCACACAAGCATCTCACTTAATAAATATGTTAGTAAATACATAACTGTATCAAGCTCTATCATCATTCCCTTGTACAATTGTGCAGAAGAGGATTCTTGCACCAGGATAGAGTAGAAAGTGTTGGCCTTGTTAAAGATCCCAGAAATCATCAGAGTGATGGCTATTGAGCCAGAACCAGGGGTCAGGGAGATGCCTCTCTCACACTCTAAAAAACTGGGGAAGGGTCATGGCAGGTGCTGCTTATGCCAAGGAGAAAACTGTACCCCTGCTAAGTGGGGCATTGAGGGGGGGGCGCTCTGGGAAAAGAGCAATGCTAATTCAGAACAGGATAAGTGCTTATCAAGGTGGAGGGGGGGCAGGACTGGCTGGACTGAACAAAACAGTACCATATTGGGTGCAACTCTGGCTTCAGAGAAACCTCGGAAGACTCGGGAGAACTGATGCGGAAAGACGCTCGCAGGACCAGGAGGACAGACTATATGGTGGCACCAACAATATCAGGAAGAAAGAATGAATCCTAGAGGCCCCAAACCTCTGATCACAGCATCCCCGACTCAAAAGTCTAATGAGAGACCGCAGAGAAGAAGCGACTGGGGGAGAGCCCAAGAAGGAGACGTGACCACAGCCACATTGTCCTGTGGAACTCAGCATCCTGGCTTAAGGGAGGGGGAACGGTGAGCTAATTAGTGAATGAAGGCCCACTGGTGCCTCTGAAAAAACGCACAATGAAGTTCAGAAGGGACAGGCGCAAATGCAGCAGTCTTGTTACCACCCTGAGAAGCTTTTTCTATTGATTTCTTTTGTGTCACACAGCGACACTCAGGGTCAGGCTGGAGGTTTGGCCTGTTCTGATTCTGAGCCAGGCTGGTTCTCCTCTCCCTTTGCAGCCTTCTGGCCCCGCCGCTCCCAATATTGTTATCTGACTGGCTAAGCCTGCCCTGGCTCAGAATGCCAGAGCTGTGGCCACCTGGGGAGCAGGGATCGCAGGTGTGAGCTGTACACTGGGGCTATCCACCAGCTGCTCTTAACCGACTAGACAGAACAGGTCAGCTTTTTACACGAGCACTCGTTCCTCCTTTTTGTATGGTAGAAATGTTTGTTTAAAGATGGCTAAGTTCACAATGAAAAAGAAAACTTAATTTGAAAATAGGCCAAGAAAGGCCGATACCCTTTGACCCAGAGATCTCATGGCCAGGAACTTGCCCCACACAACAGGGAGGTGACTCAGAGGATAGAGCTCTGGGCCTGGGGTCAAGAAGACCCAACTTCAAATCTGACCTCAGACCCTTACTAGCTGTGTGACCCTGACCAAGTCACTTCCCTTGGTTTGCCTCAGTTCCTTCATCTATAAAATGGGGCTCATGACAACCCCTCCCTCCCAGGGGTGCTGAGGATCCAGCACAGTGCTTGGCACATAGGAAGTGCTTCATAAATGTTAGTGATGATGATGATGATGTTGATAGCCCCCATAGACACCAGAACATTTATGGCAATGATTTTTTTTTTAATTTTCTTTTCCTTTTGTGTGGCTAAGAACTGAAATAAAGCAGACGCCCATCGGCGGCGGGACACTCCCCGAGCACGAGGTGTATGAGTGTTATGGAATGTCCCAGGCTGTGACTGGCTGGAGGGTGGGCTCTGCAGCTTGTGTTGCTGGTCAGAGGCCAGTTCGGGCATTTTTCCTAAACTGCTTTTTCCCTCTCTTTCATTTCATTCTTTCCTACAAGGGAGGCACAGCATGAGGGAGAGGAGAGCTGGGCAAGTGGAGGGAGGTGTGGAGCGTCAGGACAGACACGGCAGGTCCAGGAGGGCTGGGGCTTCCTGGGCCATCCTCCTTTTCAGCTCTTCCTTTGTCCATGATAAGGTTTGTATTTGTCAAGGTCAGAATAGCAGGTGAAAATGCGAGAATAAATACGACAGTCTAGGAAACAGGGCAGGGCTCGCGATTCCCCTGGGGTCCCATGGGGGGATACACCAGCTTGTGGTTCACTATGACCCAACCATGATTCACTTGGGACTTAAGGTCACCACTTTTCTTTCTTTTTAAAAATTTAAATTGCTTTTATCTTCTCTTTTTATATCCCTTGAGTCTTCCAGTTCTCCTGCCCTCCCACTTCCTCCTAGAAAGTCTGTCCTTAGAACAAAGAGAAGGGAAAAAACCAGATCAGCAAAACTTTTGCCATTATATGTAGGACTCCACACCCATAGTCTCCCCTCCACTCGATGTTTACTTTCAAAGGAGAATGAAATATTTGGAGCCAGGACTGAAGGTCCTAATGACCGGGGGCACTGGCCCTCCTCTAACGAATCTGGGGTTGCATGTCCAGGGCCAGTCATCAGACCTCTTGGTCACTACAGCTGTGGAGGACTCTATACTGGCCCAGGGAGTTTTCCCCCTTGGGAACCCCCGAGCCCAGTGACATCACAGGTTCCTGTCCCTGACACTAAATAAAATAGGAGGCTGGGTCAGAGAAGGAGACCTTTGCATTTCTGAGTCAGCCAAAGTGAACAGTAGATTGTTGGATCAAGCGCTCCTCCTCAGGTCAGTGGGTGACTAAAGAAACAAGAAGTCATTGAGGCTCACCCTTTCCTAAGTCACCCTGGTGTCCTACCAGCTGCCCAACTGGCGTGGGACCTGAGGAGGGAGAGTTACAGTTAGCAAAGCTGGGTTTTAGAAGGAGGAGAAAAGACCCCACCAGGAATCATGTGGAGACCAAAATGTGGGCTGCTGCAACTTTGTCTCATGACCTTGGGCAAGTCCCTTCCTCTCTCTCAAGTCATAGTCTCCTCAGCTGTGAAGGGAAGGGGTTGGTATCAGTGTGTTAGGCCCCTTTCAGTCTTAACAATTCAGAAGTGCCTTGTACACAGCAGGTGCCTCATAAAGGCTTGGAGGTACCTGAATTGGATTTGAGTCTCCATGCTACTAGAGAGATGTGAGGACAGGAGTGAGTGGGCTATAGTGTACAAAGTGGAGGGGAGGGGTGGGACTGTTTGTTCTCCAGTCCCCCCAGTTTAGCGATGATCCACAAGTGAAGAAGAAGAGATGTTTCAATGCCTCTCTGTGCAAAGCCTGTGCCCATCCAGGGGACACTGAAACCCTTAGCCTTGGGGAATAAGCTCATCTTCTCCCAGGTACTTGCTGGCAGACTTGACCTTTGGGGCATTGCCTCTCCCTTACCAGAGGCTGCCCAGGTAACCAGAGGAAGGATCCAGGCTCAGTCCAGGGGCTGCGCTCGGGGTGGGTGTGGGGCCAACAAGTCCTAGCTGACTGAGTTCAGCGCAGCTCTGGTTTGAGAATGGCGTTGGGCGATGAGGAGCCGCTGTCATCAAAGACTCCCCACTTTGCTATCTAATCTGTGTTTCTGTGGGCAAAGAAAGTCTACCTGACCCCAGGGGAGCTAAAGGCAGGACCTGACAAATCAAAAACCTGTGCCACAGCACTCCGCTCTCTGAGGATTTGGTTGGGGGAAGGTGACCTGCTTCCTCGAGGTCCTGGACCCTGTGAAGGGCAGAAAGAGGAAAAAATCTCAGCAATCTTTGCTGTGTGTCCTGTCCACTGTGTGACCATGTGAAGGACTGACTGTGTAAAGGACTGACCATGTGAAGGGCCGACCGTGTGAAGGGCTGACCGTGTGAAGGAATGACCATGCGAAGGGCCGACTGTCTGCTCCCACCTCATCTCCCTGCTTTCCACAAACCAAACAATTTGACCAAGCTCCTCACCCTCAATAGAAACAAATCCTGGAAGATGATCCCTGACAAGCTTCTGGGACAAAGTCACACCGAGGCAAGACAGGGAAAACAGAAAGTCCTGGTGTCTCCCGAGGGAACAAAGGTTTTCTAGCCCCTGGGTTTGCATGTCCTTCCAATGAATTTAGAGAAGTCTGTACTGTGTAGGATCTCAGAGGCACCTGGCATTTCTGCCATGATGTTATGCTCCACCAATCCTTGCTGCAGCTGAACTAAACAGAAGGGGGGCCCAGCACTGGGGCATTGTGGGATGCCATGCATGCTGGCTCCTTCCAAGGAGGGTGCCAGGGGTTGTGGAAACCATGGGGCCACACGAGGGGAGAAGATCTGGATTTAGAGGGTGTTGGGAGGTGTGCAAAGCCCTTCATATATGTTAACTCACTGAGTCCTCACAACCCCTCTGGGAGGTAGGGGCTATACTGATTTCCATCTTACAGACAAGAAAATATGCTGACAGAGGTGAAAGGACTTGCCTGGGTCACACAGACCCTGTCAGAGTTTGCTGTAGAATAGAAAGTGATAGAGAGAAGTAATTGTCCAAAGCAAATAAACGGCCCCCAAACCCCTCAGCCCTTGAGATTCTCCATCTGCCAGGCTAAACGGGGAGTACTGCAGAGCAAGGTCCTCAGAACGGCTGCATACATTTATTTTAATCCCATTCTCTCAGGAAGCCATAATCTGTTTGTGGATCTCTTGGGTCCCTGCTAAAGGATGTAGAGAGTCTGGCCCTAAACCTTTTCCCATCCTGCTCTTGTTCCTGCTGCAGACCAGGACCAACTTTATGGGCCCCTTTCTGTATGCTGTGGATGGGTCACAGTGCCAGGGTAGCACACCCCAGCACTTGGTACCTAGGTCACTCTCCCCGAGTCCCAACCACCACCAAGTCCTCCAGGCAGAGGACCAGAGTCCTAGAAGAAAGCACAAGAACAAGAAGGTTTGGACCCCTTGTCCTTTGAGTCAAGGTCTGCCCGCCCACTCTTTGAAAGTTTTTCTAACATTGCTTCATTGCATGTCCAGTCTGTGCTTCATCACGCTGGAGCACATTCCACCCCTAGGTGTGCCTTGCACCGTCCAGAGCACTGGATCCCAGCACGTCTGAGATGGAGGGGACTTCTTGGGACTTGGGTTGCATCATTGTCATGAGAGCTGGACTGGGAGGCACAACAGCTTGGGAGCTTTTTCATGTTGTCTTTTCCCCAGAGCGCAGAGTAGAGGATGTGTGTGTGTGTGGGGGGGGAAATGAGGACTTCAGCAAAGGCTCTGCAGGTATTTACACCCTCTGACAGGCTTGCATGAGGTTTGTTACCTTGTGGGGTGTTTCTCCTTCCTTCCTCTATATCCAGCGCATCCTTTCTCTTTCTGAGGTTGCTGAGTTTTGAGAGATTTATGGAAGGGGCAACCCCATTCTACCATACTATCTGACCATAGGATCTGCAAGACAGCAAGCTTCCAGCAAACCTTTAGGCAATCTCTCCTGCTTGCCCCATAGCCCAGATGGAGAAATGGAGGCTGGACAAGAGGACAGTTAAGTACCCTCTAAATTGCTGTAGATCCCCTAAGTTACTCAATGGGTCTACAGCCCCTGAGTACGGTATCTCTAGTAGACTGTATATGGAGAGAAGGTCTGGCTGACTAGGGGGATGATGGGGCCCTTGGTGACAATGGAGACATAAGGAAGAGAGGAGAGATTTGGGTGGGGGTCAGAATGAGTTCAGTTTTGGTCATGTTGAGTTTCAGATGTTTACAGAACATTTAGTTCAAGATGTCAATAGACTGTTGAAGATGCAAGATTGGAAGTCAAGAGAGAAGAAAAGGCTGGACCAGTAGATGTGAGAATCATCCACATGTCATTGTTGATCAGTTATTTCAATTCTGTCTGACTTTTTGCTACCTGTTTGGGTTTCTTGGCAAAGATACTGAAGGGGTTTGCCACTCTCTTCTCCAGCTCACTTTATAGATTAGGAAACTGAGGCCAACAAAGTTAAGTGACTTGTCCAGGGTCAACCGGCTAGTAAATGTCTGAGGCCACATTTGAATTCAGGAAGAAGAATCTTCCTGGCTGCAAGTCCAGCACTCTACCCACTGTGCCACCTGACTAGTTTGGCATAATCTAAACAATCAGTGCTTTTCCATTTGGTTCTTCATCCAACTACTTCAGCATTAGCATACTTAAGACACTAAGCCTGCCCCCCACAAGGCCATTTAATGTTGTAGAAATTTTTTTTTTTTGCAGAGATAAGGAAACACTAAACAGTCTAGTTGGCTGCTCCAATACACCAAAAATCACTATACTAACCCAATTAATTTATGGATTTAATGTGACACCAAAGGGATGCTTCACATAATCAGATAAGATTGGTGGGTTGGTTGCTGTCCTTCGTTTTTGAAGAGGACCCAAATGACATCACCATGATAAAGTAAAGTTTCAGTGTGTTCGACTGTGGCTGATCAGACCAACAGGAGCTTGGAATGCTCTACTACAGGTTGTACGTAGACTGTGTGAAATTTGGGGTGGATACTCCAAATTTGCGCCTCTTGTGTTTACTTTGTGCTGTCTCAATTCTGCTTTGATAATAGAGCATAGCACCCTTTCTCATGTGGGCACACCATGTTGAGAGGTCCTGTGCCAGCGTCTCCCATGTTGCACAACCATCTAAAGTTCTTGAGAGAGACCTTGAGAGTGTCCTTGTATCACTGCCTTTGACCACCATGTGATCGCCTGCCCCATGTGAGCTCTCCACAAAATAAGTCTTTTTGTCAAGCATACATTTTGCATACGAACAACATGGCCAGCCCATCAGAGTTGTGCTCTCTGAAGCATAGTTTGACTACTTGGCAGTTTAGTTAGAACAAGGACTTCAGTGTCTGGTACCTTATCCTACCAAGTGATCCTCAGAATCTTCCTAAGATAGTTCAAATGGAAGCGGTTCAGTTTCCTGGCATGGCGCTGGTAGACTGTCCATGTTTCACAGGCATACAATAATGAGGTCAGCACAGGCTCTGTAGAACTTCAGTTTGGTAGTCAGTCTAATACCTCTTCTCTCCCAAACTTTTCTTCAGAGCCTCCCAAACACTGAGCTACCTCTGGCAATGCATGCATCCACCTCATTGTCAATGTGCACATCCCTGGAAAGTATACTACCAAGGTAAGTGAACTTATCCACAGCATTCAAAACTTCTACATTTGTTGTAACTGATGGTTCCATCTATGGATGGTGTGGTGGTGGCTGATGGAGCACCTGTATTTACTTGGTGTTAATTATTAGGCCAAAATTAGCACAGGTAGCAGAGAATTGATCCATACTCTGTTGGATCTCAGCTTCAGAGGCTGCACTGAGGGGACCATCATCTGCAAACAGAAAGTCATGCACCAACACTCCCTTCACTTTGGTCTTGGCTTGTAGCCTTTTCAAATTGAAGAACCTACCATCAGTATGGTAGTTGACCTTGATGTTGTTCATCCTCACTGAAAGCATTTGACAACACGGCTGAAAACATCATGCTAAAAAGCATAGAAGCAAGCACACAGCCCAGTTTTACTCTATTAGTGACTGGGAAGGCATGAGAGCATTGTCCACTATCCAGAGTCCAGCTAAACAGGCCATCATGAAATTGATGTACAATATTGATGAACTTCTCTGGGCAACCAAATTTTGACATAATTTTCCATGAGCCCTCATGACTAACAGTGTCAAAGACCTTGGTCAGATCTATAAACGCTGTGTACAGACAGACCTCTGTTCTGTTCCTGGCATTTCTCTTAGAGTTGTTGGGCAGCAAACACTGTATTGACTGTTCCTTGGCCTTTTTTGAAGCAACACTGGTTCTCAGGTATATGACCATCTTCCAGGTGAAGGATCGGCCTATTAAGGAGGACTCTACCAAGAATTTTGCCAGCAATGACTAAAAGAGACACCCACCCACCCCCACCCCCCCCCCCGCCCCCGCCGCCCTGTGATTATCGCAGGACATTGTATTCCCTTCACCTTTATAGAGATGGACAATAGAGGCCTCCTTGATATCCTGGGAGATAACCTCCTCTTGTCACATAACCTGGAAAATTTCAGTCAGCTTTTGTATGAACAATGGTGCCCCTTATAAATCTCAGCTGGAACAGAATCAGCACCAGGTGCTTTGCCACATGAAAGGAATCTAATGGCCCTCAAAACCTCTTCTTCACTTGGAAATTCAGTTCAGGAGGGATTGACTTTAACCTGAGGTAAATGGTCAATGGCCTCAGCACTGATGGATAAGATAATGAGATGTACATGGAAGCATAAACAGACCAGACTGTCCAGGGAAATGAGGGATGGGGAACAGAAGTATTTGTATAGGCAGATTTCAAGCTATATAACAATGTGGTAATTGTGAAACTCTTTGGTATTGGATTAACAAAAAGAATAAATCAGATAATCACTAACTGAAAGGTACTTTAGGCAATGTACCAGTGTTTGATAAGCAACAAATCATAAAACTCAGGGAAGGAATCCAGGGATCCATAAAACCGCTGGGAAAATAGCAATTTGATGAAAAATGGATCTTCATCCAAATCTTATCCCATTCATTCAAATAAATCCCAAATGGGATAATGATTTAGACATAAAAGAAGGTATTCTTCAAGAGTAAGATGCTCCAATCTGAGAGGATGTAGCTGTGTGCAGATGGAGACAAGCTAAGGGG